>OU862876.1:35787500-37054166 GCA_917880725.1 Selenia dentaria
AGTTCAGGGATGGGGCTCATCATAAAAAGTTTTATGTTATATTATGTCTATTAACCGGAAAATACACTAGCGTTGGGTCGAATACGTGAACCGCAGAACGGTACCCGCCGAGAGCTAGATAGACTATATCTGAGTATATACTTTATCTATAGGTAGGTTATTCTTAGGTATAATATAAAGTTTGCAAATAATTCCAGTGTCTACTTTCATTTGCCAGACTCTACCTATTATCATAATTAATTGTCACCAAGGTTTAAACGAATATACTATTGTCACTGTCAACATTTTCAGTCAATTATTCTATTACATACATGCTACAGTTGATTTTTTTTATTTTATAGTTTATTTGTTATTTTGTTTAAAAATGTCGTCATCGGCATCAATAAAAGATGAAGAAAAAACGGAGATGATTTTTGTTGCGGACGAGTACGTGAGCTCTGAGGAACCACCGATGGACGAGTGGTCATCTCTTGTCCTGAAGATGCCCGACAATAATAAGAAGAAGATTCTTTATGAAGAGTCCCTCTATCATCCTGGCAGCGGTGATATATGCACCAAGTATATTCCCCTATCAGACAGCTCAGTGTTCCGTCACTTATACTATAACTACCCTGCCGTTACTGATCCTGGCATAATGAACGCGTTAATAGATCCTGAGCCGCCTATTATTTACCCTGATGACGGCCAAGAGTTATATCTAGCAATTTGTAAAAAAATGGGGCTGGCTCCCGTTAGAAAATTTGTTCGTGGACTACTCGGGGAAGAGATAGACTTGAGATACTATTGCGTAGATCCCAGGGGAGTACGCCCTATGGCAATTGCGTTAAATTACAACAAGACAGTCAGAGTACTTAATTTGACTGATAGCTTCTTATCCGACGACGCCTGCTACCATTTAGGAGAAATGTTGAATACAAATTCGACAATAGAGGAGTTAAACCTATCTGGGTGTAGAATAAAACCTTCAGGGGCTCTGAGATTATTTAATGGCCTAGTTTTGAATAGCAATTTAAAAACACTAAACTTAAACAAAAATCAGCTAGGAGACGATGGAGCGATACTTATAGCCAACGCAGTCTTCGAAGGGTTAGATGTGCAGAAAATGTATTTAAGTTATAACAATATTGGGGGAAAAGGTGCAAATGCATTAGCGGAAGCATTTCAAACATACTGCAAATTTGTAGAGTTGGATCTATCATGGAACAACCTCGTATTACCAGCAGCTACATATAACTTGCTAGCGGCATTAAGCGAAAGCACAGTGCTTGAAGTAATTAATTTATCGTGGAATTCTCTAATGGGGCCTCGTGTTGGTACCGCCCTCAAATTGCTACTCAAAATACCTAGTATAAAAAACATCAATGCAAGCAATAACAGGCTCGAAGGTGAAGCTATTACCAATATTATTGAGAATCTGGGTAAGGCAAAGAAATTAGTAACTTTGGATTTATCTTACAACCCTATGTCACCTGCTGATGCATTGCAAATATTGACGAAAATGAAATCGGCAGCTGTCAAAGTACAAAATATTCTATTAGACAATGTATTTGTTAACGGTCAGTTTTTGGAACTCCTTGGCCAAGTCAAAAATATGAAGTCTAGAAAGAATTTTGTCATCACTTACGGTGGGGTTATTACTTCATTCGTCGGCTCGGGAACAGACCCCCGAGAACTGGTTTTAAATAGAGCCGAATACTTAGCAAAAAAACCTAAGAAGAATCCTGTAGATATAGCCTTGATAGTGCTACAACTTGTTAAAGACAACATTCGTGTAATGACAGCAAAAGATTTTGGGACAGCGATCAAAGACGCCGGAGCGGTTTTAGATGATGACTTAGTTGACGAAATTTGCAACAACTTTAGTGGTCCTCGATCGACTAAGGTCAAAACTATCAACGTGGTGCTGTTGGCAGACTATATTGCGAGGAAGTGGCCAGACAGAAAGTTGCCCCCCACTCCTCCACCTGAACCTGAACCTGAGCCTATTCCCGTTATAGGGAAAGCAAAAGGAAAAGAAAAAGGCAAAGGCAAAGGAAAAGATAAAAAGAAATAGTACTTACATATTTTTATAGGTAGGTTTTTGATATAGATAGGATTTTTCTCTATTTAGAATAACTTTTACTGTAGTTTAATAGTAGCTCTGTTTAATTTGATTATATAACTTTGGTTGTCGTGTTTATGAAATTGTTTATATATTATCATTAAAAGTGTTATTAAATACTTAGATTATGATGAAACCTATAGTGTTCATTCGGTAACCTCCTCGTAGTAAAAACTGTGTAGTGTAGTGTAAACATAAAAGGTGTCCAATTAAAGATTTAAGACCAATGCCATGACAATGCATCAAAATTCTGATAAAATGTGGTCGAGATTAAAGATGTATAGGTTAGGAATATGTACAGGTTTCTATCTTACTTTATATTTCAAACCAGAAGAATTTACCAAACAATATCCCATCCAACTTACGTCACAACTCGCACCCCATCCCAAAGTCGGCGGCAAGGTTACTTTCCTTATGACGTCATTATATGGCAGACAGCCCGTCGCCGGCGCCATCGATCCTACTCATCCATTCAATGCCGGGGGATAAGGAGGTAGGGGGAACTGGCGCCAAGAGCTGACCTTTTGCATATTCCTGAATGGTGCTTCTCAGGGTAGGTAGGTATGTAGGTCGCTGGTTTTACGACAGTTGCTTGGAGATTTTTGAGAAACTGATGTATAGAGACGTTTTGGATGAGATTTACTTATGTATAATAAGTTTAACTCTTTGGTTGGGTTCCTGTTTATTTAGCGGTATATTAATCAGTAGATCATTAGTTAACAACTACGAATAAACAACCCAGTATTCCCATAGTTAAGTCAAACCTTTCAGCAACTTTCACTTACCTGCAATATCAACAAAGTCCCGACTGTATCAAGGATAATTAAGATGGCTTGCTGTGCAATGCATGGATTAAAAAACTAGTTTATAGCATAACTTTTTTGTAAATTAATAAAGTAGAATACCATAAAAAAAATAATGGAATTAGTAAGCGTTGCACATGTAAAAAGTTGCGATGTATAAAGTGCTTTCGTCATGTTTGTTTCCATCCAAGTACTTATATAGGATTCTTACCCCTTTTGGCTGTCCTTAGTTCCGCAGATGTGTAAAATATAATCGGATAGATAGCGAGGCAGTTAAAAATTATCTCTTCACTTCTATGTAAAACTCACCTATTGCACATAATAAATAATAGTACTTGCGTATATTGGCTGAAATTTGAATCGTTTTAGGTAAGTAGGTAAAATAGATTACAAAGTCTATATAGATGACAAAGTCTATATTAAAATGAATTTGCTTTCACTTGTTCCGTCCTGGGTTGAAGGTGAACATCAGAGATGTTTATAAGGTTTCAACAAAAGCTCATCGCAGCATGTTGCCACTGCCATACATATATACACCGTAAACAAGCAATCCGTAAAATGGCTGAGAGTAAAATGGTAAATAATAGACGGATTTCAGTAATTGATTTTATTTCGGAAAATGTATAGGTACCTACTTACCTACCTTTTCCAGTCAGACGCAGTCCTCTCCACCTTCACGAGACATACCCTTAGACACCAGATTCGACCTCCTAAAATCAAGGCAACGCGAGTAATCGCTATTATTATTATATATATATATATATATAGTATTTGTATGTATGTAAGTACGTAGGTACTGTATTTTATTCACAGACAGGTTACTGATCAATTTATTGGTTGACTACTATAATGAACAAAGTATTTAAATTTACTCATATAATACTATAGTCGTTGTGTTTGTGATCTCATTAATCTCACTTATATTATAAATGTGAAAGTTTAGATGGATGGATGGATGGATGGATGGATGGATGGATGTTTGTGAATCAATCACGGCAGAACGGCTGAACGGATCTGGTTGAAATTTGGCACAGTGATAGATTGTAGTCTGGAGTAGCACATAGGCTACTATTCATCATCATCATCATCATCATCACCATCGGGGTGAAAAAGCCTAATAATATTGGGCACAGCCTAGACAAAATAACAAGATCTCCGCCTACGTCAAGATCGTAATGCTGACTTATTTTTTGTCAATAGAGATCTGTCAAAGATGTCTCTGTGTCTGATAGCTTAGTCAAAAGCACGCAATGATTTTGACAGCTCGATACACTGGACGCACTCGGCGATAGAGTCGGCTTGTTACCCATCTTTGTTGTTCAGCCGACTGTAGTCGAGCGATTCCGCCATCACCACGGAGGTGAAACCACAGACCTTACAATTACTAACTAGTAGTAATAATTGTAAGGTTAGTAAATGCTCTTGAGGGAATCGCCCGGAATACTAAAATGTTATTTTTAAACACAACATTACAAATTGTTTCGCCTATAAATATATCTTCGAAGGGATTAGCATTGCAGGGGTATTTTGATATGATACTTCACGGAGGTGAAACCGCGGGGCTGTAACATCAGTCTAGCGGTCTTGAGTGAATCGATAATTTTGCCTATGGGGTATATATATACCTATCCTCGTAGGGTTAAGCAGCGGTATTTTTATTGTCTACGTTTCGCCATACCTAGGTACTTATAATATGTTTTTGGTCATATGATCATGTTATAGGGGGCGAGCCTATTGATATCTACGGGGTACCTACTGTTCCAGTCTCAAGATTGTTGTTGAGAATACCGTTTGTTCTCAGAAAAACCCAATAACTTTACAATTATCAATCATATTTACATGATATAAAAGAGATAGAATACCTTTCTCTATCATGTTACCCCACCCACAGCGCCCACCCCACTGCAAGGCATTGTTAGTGCCGTTACCATTGATGCATTACCTACATTGCTAGCATAGATTCAGCGAATTAAAAACAACGTACGGTGCAATACCGTAGAGATGTGTTGATATTTCACATTCCGGAATACATACTCTCATCTATGATATTGCACAGATAGGCTGGTGAGCTGAGCGGCGACTGAAACGAAGTATGGCGGACTCGGAGAATAACACTTGCGTGTTTTAAGGACTTTCAGTTCCATCTGTGTTTCATTTTATGAACTAATTGCAAGGCAAAACCAATACATGGCGTCGTTTAACAATATGTATTTTTAATAGACGAATGTATTACAAATACATTGAAGTTTGAACATATTTGTATGGAAGCTGGAATATCAACCCGCAGCCATCTTTGTTTTGTTTTCAAAATCGTGGCGCCCGATGAAAGTGGTATGTATGGTTAGAGGACACATAGACAAACAAAAATGTGGAGTAACATGGTACCCTATAGTGTCCACGTCACCGAGATATTTGGAGGTATAGATCGACGTATGAGTATACTGACAATTATCAAAAATGAAGTTATTGCGTGTCTTCAAGCGTCTCACTGTATCTAAATAATCGTTCCCGGGTTGATTATTATTATTACCGTTTATTGGAAGTTTACATACTACTAGGAGAAAACTACTACTATAATTAATTATTTATAGCGTGCGCTTTATACCAAACATTTGCTTTCACTACTAACCTTGTGAGCTGACAGTGATGAAGTCCCAACAAACGGCGGTACCTTGATTCCTCGAGGTGAAGCTCCAGCTCTAATACTTTTCACATCAGCGATTTCAGCTCCTACTTCAGAAATGCAGTTTGCATGATGGTGGACCTTATTTTCTGTCATTTGAAGTTTCTGTCCGAAAGTTGAATGCATGTCAGGAGGGATCGCTCACATTAAATCATTAAATCGTTCCACAAACTAATTTTATGTCAAATTTTAAAGTACCTTTTAATTTATCTAAAGATCCTTTAAATTTCCTTTAAATTTGACAGATCAAGGATTAAAAACATACTTTTTAAAGTTATCCAATATTAAAAGTTTTGTCACCACAAACAAAACTCTAGTACAGTATTATATAAATCATAATAAAATCAAATGCAAAGATAAAAAAAAATATCTTTATTTGACACAGTGCTTGATAATGACAAGCCAAGCATGTAGTTTGCGTTTTGTGACTGCAAAGATATTTAAAAAAAAGTTAATACAATTTTTGTAAAAAAGCTAATTCAAAATTTACACTCCCAAGAAGGTTGTATCTGTTCGCTGTTCATAACTTTTTAAAATATTTTGCCTACATTGTTTACAGCCGACTTCAGCTAAAGGATCATTAAGATGTCAACTTTGTATTTTGTGCAACTCCATTAAAATAACTGTTTCATTAGGACTAAAGCTGGATTAACTAATGGTCTGCTAATGAAGAGCTTTCTGAAATTGGCTGGTTCGGTCGTTAGTATCTTGGACAGCAACTCTCAGTCACGTATGGGCGCATGTATGGCCAACGTTTTGTTTTGTGTTTATAATCGCTTTGTAAAGGAGATGTGCCTGGGCGCTCTCTCAGCTATTGAGCAATCGCCATACTACTGCAATGCTTCTGCGATTGAACGTTTAATGGTCAAATTTGGTATAGCAATCTCATCGCTGTCGTATGGCTGTGATATGGCTTGCAAATGTTCCCACTAAATTAAATATCAAACTTCTATCGATCAAGCATCAGTCCATTAATAAAGTGTTTTTTTAGCAAAACACAGTTTAAGACCTTTTTCAGACCAGTGTGGCTATTATGTATCTCAGTTGCTAACAAATGTTGAATGAAATCTTGAAAAATAGCGGCTCGATGTCAGTTTTGACGACTCCAGTAAGCAAAAATGTTAGTAAGTTGATGACTGGAGCTGACAAAAGTGACATAGAGCCGCCATATTTTTCGATTTCAATCAACATTTGTTAGCAATTCAGATACATAATAGCCCTACTGAGCGTTATTCGCTACCGCTGTGGGTAGCGAAAAATACCACGCGGAACTCGATGGGTAAATACACTCGAGAGCAATGAATCCGGGTCACTTAAAGAATCCTAAAAATCTCGGAAACTAAAAATGCTAGGTTAATGCAATAAATTGTATTTAATAGACAATGTAATACTCCTTAAATGAAGGTATTAAAACTTCTTAGTTATTGTAAAGTTATAGTCATAAAAAAATCAAATTTGAAAAAGGGCCACTTTCGAAGATGGAACTACGAAATTACAGCATTTGGTTTTGCTTTTGTTTGTAATCTGTCATTTATGTGGGTACATAAACCATGTTGTTAGTGCTCTATATTCATTATTCAAGCTGAAATTATGTCGCTTACGCCTGAAGAATGCACCAGAATACTTACAATGCTGGAAACCGGCCGGAGTCAGCGCGATATAGCCAGGACTGTCGGTGTGTCGCTGTCAACAGTACAAAGAGTTCTCCGACGTTACGAAGAAACTGGTTCTAACCTACGCAGACCAGGAACGGGCAGAACCAGGTGTACCACAGCACGAGAAGACCGATACTTGGTGAACACCATGCTTCGAAATCGCTTTCTCACAGGAACTGAACTCACAAATCAGTTTCGACGCCTCGGAGGAAGTAACCCAAGTGCATGGACAGTAAGACGTCGGCTTGCTGAATCTAACTTAAAACCCCTTAGACCTGCAAACGGCCCTAAACTGGAGCGTGGGCATCGTATTTCAAGACTAAGATATGCCCAGAGCCACGTAAATTGGAGTATTGAAGATTGGTCAAAAGTTATGTTCTCCGACGAATCAAAATTTATGCTCTACAAGCACGATGGAAGACACAGAGTGTATCGAAGACCAGGGGAAAGATTCAAGCAAGCATGCATCGAAGAAAAAGTAGCCTACGGTGGTGGGTCTGTACTTGTGTGGGCCGGAATTTCTTCTGAAAGTCGCACAGAGCTGGTGATCATAGAAAACGGCTCTTTAACTAGCGAAAGATATGTGGAAGAAATCCTCAATGATCACGTTGGTCCATTTATGGTCAATTTAGGTGAGGATGCTATATTTATGCATGACAATGCCCGACCTCATACAGGTAGGATTGTGAATGACTACCTTCAAGAGATGAACATTACTCGTATGGAGTGGCCAGCGCGCAGCCCGGATATCAACCCGATCGAGCATGCTTGGGACGAGCTAGGCAGATGCGTAAAACAACGAAACCCTCCCCCAATCACGCTTCGTGAGCTCAAAATTGCTCTCACAGAGGAATGGGAGAATATTCCCAAAAATCGTATAAGGAACTTGGTGTACAGCATGCCAAACCGCGTAAACGCAGTAATGGAAGCACGAGGAGGCAATACGAAGTATTAAAATTCAAGAAAATCGTAATAAAGTTCAAAAATTTCATGTTTCCTATTTTTGTTTTAAGGAGAGATCAGCAGTTTTTTTCTTTATGTAATTTTGTGTTAATAAAATGTATGGTGACTCATATTTTTTTTACTTTCATTTAAGGAGTATTACATTGTCTATTAAATACAATTTATTGCATTAACCTATCATTTTTAGTTTCCGAGATTTTTAACATTCTTTAAGTGACCCGGATTCATTGCTCTCGAGTGTAGCATGAAGTTCCTTAACTGCAGCGAAACTTGTACCGCCTAGTGAGGCGGTATTTTCTCTTAGGCGAAAATAGTTCCGCCGGGCGATGCTGGAGCAACTAGCGAGAGCGACATGCTTCCTCGCCCCGCTAACGATATCTCTACAGCGCGCGGTAGCAATATCCGCTTTGGTGTGAACAGTGAAATGAACGCATAACCTTTCGGATTTCTCTATCGCTTGCGGTAGCGAATAACGCCCTGGTCAGAATAGGCCTTTAATACAGAGATATATACTATATAATACGAGTATTTAATCATTTTGACATCTAAATGCCTTCATAATAACACAAAAATAGAGTTTTTAATACGTAATGAAAAAGAAACTAAATAGGTGCGCACGTAATAATCTAGGTTTTCTTTGCCTCAAAAAAACAAGCGTCACGAACTACCGATACTCAAAGTTTCATCCAATTGAGTTGCGATAACGCGGTTCAATAGCTGAGGCTCGACCCCCTGGTTGACGTCGGTAGAAGATCGGTCCATCTTGATCATTGATTGCACTATGTTTATAGGTACTCGACACATTTTTTGCGTCCATTTCGTCGTGAATTAGTTCGTGTCCTATTAATATTGTTACGACACTACAATCGGTATCACAGTAGGAACATTACATGTTCGTTACTCAATTTTATTGTCATTGGATGAAGTTTCAAAGACATTCATAGTAGATTAGTAGCCAAGGGCTGTAAGTAAGTTTGCACCCTCGAACTATATAAAACCTGGGGCTATATAAATATCTCGGGCTGCAATTGATGCTTACACCCGAGCTAACCACTCTGCTTTACATCTCGATTGTGAGGTAAGTAGAAAAAAACCGGCATTGCAAAAATAAAATTGATGACTATTATACTCATACGAAGACAAGGCTGAATAGCGAAGCGACCTCTTTTGTCATATGGGCTGGATGCATGATAGACATCATTGCCAGTACGATGGTTAGAAGTACGCGAGAGTGAAGTGTTTGCCCTAGGGCTTTTCTAGCTACATTATTGCCCTAGAGCGCTAATTGGTCACCTACAAGCCCCATTTGGAGGTAAAAAGGACCTACTTACCGAATACGAAAGATGAAAAATTACATAATGATCCTTCATTAGTACATTATAAGATCTATAAGTACCTAGATATGAGGTACTACCTTATATAAGTATATAAACGTTCCTAGTATGTTGTATAATTATATACTAATCTATACTTGATTCAATGCCTAAATTTTAATTATTTTAACTTATCTGTTTAATATTAGATTATTAATAAATTACTTATTTTTTAATCGAGATGTTTTGATATCTCATGAGACTTTTAAGTGCTGAAATTATTAGACAATGTTTTTAAGATTTACGTTAATGATAGTAAACTGCTCAGATTACAGTTTTGTTCTGTAGTCTGAGGTAAACTGCTAGAAAAATATCTTTTTCATAAGAGACTAGCTGACCCGCCAGCGACTTCGCTCGCTATTGGTCTTGATGTAGGGGTGGAAGTGCCGTTTCGGCTCGTGTTTTCATACGGATCCCTGCCCTTTTTTGATAATATCCTATAGCCTATGTTCATCAGGGATAATTTAGGAATCTATAGTGAAATAATTTATCAAAACGTTCCAATAGTTTCGGAGCCTATTCAAAATAAACAAACAAACAAATCTTTTCTTTTATAATATTAGTTATGTAAAAGTGTAGATGTAAATGTAGACAAATTACTTCGGTATTTATAGGCTTAAATGTAAAATACAGGAAAGTTATCGCATAGAGCGTCATCATCAATAGGTATCATCTACAAGTGGTCCCTTAATGATACCTTTTTTAAACCATATTTACGATATTTATTGTATTTTAAAATCCCTATGGAATGTAGACCTAAGATAAGTACCTACGTTAATATAATGTTAATGTAATTTCTGTAGGTACTATATAATTTGCATGATATTCAAATATTTACAGGAAAATCAGTAATGTTTCTCACAAATAGTGAAGAAAATTGGAGTACCTAAGCGTTCCTGAATTACAAACGTTTTTACTTTGATCCACTCTCCCAAGGTAACCGCGCTGAATTACTGGATAAAAGTATTCTATGTCCTCCTACCTCGAAGTATGAACCCAAATCATGCCAAGTTTCATTTATATTCATGTGGTAGTTACGAAGTGGTGCGTGGCCCAGAGAAAGACAGACAGGGAGACCATGATAGTTTAAAATTACCTGCCTATTATCACATAAGTACTTACTCTAGTTTCTGACTAATACATCTGATCCTTAACCTTACCTCGAAGTATGAACCCAAATCATGCCAAGTTTCATTTGTATTCATGTGGTAGTTACGAAGTGGTGCGTGGCCCAGAGAAAGAAAGACAGGGAGACCATGATAGTTTAAAATTACCTGCCTATAATCACACAAGTTTCACTTACTCTACTTTCTGACTAATACAAATGATCCTTAACCTTACCTCGAAGTATGAACCCAAATCATGCCAAGTTTCATTTGTATTCATGTGGTAGTTACGAAGTGGTGCGTGGCCCAGAGAAAGAAAGACAGGGAGACCATGATAGTTTAAAATTACCTGCCTATAATCACACAAGTTTCACTTACTCTACTTTCTGACTAATACAAATGATCCTTAACCTTACCTCGAAGTATGAACCCAAATCATGCCAAGTTTCATTTGTATTCATGTGGAAGTTACGACGTGGTGCGTGGCCCAGAGAAAGAAAGACAGGGAGACCATGATAGTTTAAAATTACCTGCCTATAATCACACAAGTTTCACTTACTCTACTTTCTGACTAATGCAAATGATCCTTAACCTTACCTCGAAGTATGAACCCAAATCATGCCAAGTTTCATTTGTATGCATGTGGTAGTTACGAAGTGGTGCGTGGCCCAGAGAAAGACAGACAGGGAGACCATGATAGTTCAAAATTACCTGCCTATTATCACATAAGTACTTACTCTAGTTTCTGACTAATACATCTGATCCTTAACCTTACCTCGAAGTATGAACCCAAATCATGCCAAGTTTCATTTGTATTCATGTGGTAGTTACGAAGTGGTGCGTGGCCCAGAGAAAGAAAGACAGGGAGACCATGATAGTTTAAAATTACCTGCCTATAATCACACAAGTTTCACTTACTCTACTTTCTGACTAATACAAATGATCCTTAACCTTACCTCGAAGTATGAACCCAAATCATGCCAAGTTTCATTTGTATTCATGTGGAAGTTACGACGTGGTGCGTGGCCCAGAGAAAGAAAGACAGGGAGACCATGATAGTTTAAAATTACCTGCCTATAATCACACAAGTTTCACTTACTCTACTTTCTGACTAATGCAAATGATCCTTAACCTTACCTCGAAGTATGAACCCAAATCATGCCAAGTTTCATTTGTATTCATGTGGTAGTTACGAAGTGGTGCGTGGCCCAGAGAAAGACAGACAGGGAGACCATGATAGTTCAAAATTACCTGCCTATTATCACATAAGTACTTACTCTAGTTTCTGACTAATACATCTGATCCTTAACCTTACCTCGAAGTATGAACCCAAATCATGCCAAGTTTCATTTGTATTCATGTGGTAGTTACGAAGTGGTGCGTGGCCCAGAGAAAGACAGACAGGGAGACCATGATAGTTTAAAATTACCTGCCTATTATCACATAAGTACTTACTCTAGTTTCTGACTAATACATCTGATCCTTAACCTTACCTCGAAGTATGAACCCAAATCATGCCAAGTTTCATTTGTATTCATGTGGTAGTTACGAAGTGGTGCGTGGCCCAGAGAAAGACAGACAGGGAGACCATGATAGTTCAAAATTACCTGCCTATTATCACATAAGTACTTACTCTAGTTTCTGACTAATACATCTGATCCTTAACCTTACCTCGAAGTATGAACCCAAATCATGCCAAGTTTCATTTGTATTCATGTGGTAGTTACGAAGTGGTGCGTGGCCCAAAGAAAGACAGACAGGGAGACCATGATAGTTTAAAATTACCTGCCTATTATCACATAAGTACTTACTCTAGTTTCTGACTAATACAAATGATCCTTAACCTTACCTCGAAGTATGAACCCAAATCATGCCAAGTTTCATTTGTATTCATGTGGAAGTTACGACGTGGTGCGTGGCCCAGAGAAAGAAAGACAGGGAGACCATGATAGTTTAAAATTACCTGCCTATAATCACACAAGTTTCACTTACTCTACTTTCTGACTAATACAAATGATCCTTAACCTTACCTCGAAGTATGAACCCAAATCATGCCAAGTTTCATTTGTATTCATGTGGTAGTTACGACGTGGTGCGTGGCCCAGAGACAGACAGACAGAGAGACCATGATAGTTTAAAATTACCTGCCTATTATCACATAAGTACTTACTCTAGTTTCTGACTAATACAAATGATCCTTAACCTTACCTCGAAGTATGAACCCAAATCATGCCAAGTTTCATTTGTATTCATGTGGAAGTTACGACGTGGTGCGTGGCCCAGAGAAAGAAAGACAGGGAGACCATGATAGTTTAAAATTACCTGCCTATAATCACACAAGTTTCACTTACTCTACTTTCTGACTAATACAAATGATCCTTAACCTTACCTCGAAGTATGAACCCAAATCATGCCAAGTTTCATTTGTATTCATGTGGAAGTTACGACGTGGTGCGTGGCCCAGAGAAAGAAAGACAGGGAGACCATGATAGTTCAAAATTACCTGCCTATTATCACATAAGTATAGGTACTTACGCTAGTTTCTGACTAATACATCTGTTCCTTAACCTTACCTCGAAGTATGAACCCAAATCATGCCAAGTTTCATTTGTATTCATGTGGAAGTTACGACGTGGTGCGTGGCCCAGAGAAAGAAAGACAGGGAGACCATGATAGTTCAAAATTACCTGCCTATTATCACATAAGTATAGGTACTTACGCTAGTTTCTGACTAATACATCTGATCCTTAACCTTACCTCGAAGTATAAACCCAAATCATGCCAAGTTTCATTTGTATTCATGTGGTAGTTACGACGTGGTGCGTGGCCCAGAGACAGACATACAGGAAGACAGAGAAAAATGAAAAAAAGGAACAGTTTTGTGAGGTTAAATCTTAAACATCAAAAGTGATCGAAATAACCAATGGGTTTGCGTTACCCAATTCTTGTTCTTTTGGAACTTGACCAGCAGTTGGCTAGCGAGCCAATCGACGCCGCGCAACCGTCAATCTTCACTTTTCCGTTCCATAGTTCCACCTGAAAAGTGACTGATGCGTATTATAGCATGATCTGAGGCCGTAGCACAAACAATTTGCGAAAAAGTTTTGTATCGTTAGCGTTAACGCGTCACGCTTCGGCGTACAATCTATGAGTTATATGTGTCACAGTTGTCCTAGATACATGACAGTTTGTACTGTTTCACGAGAACGATACGTTACACTTACGCAGTTTTTCCTGCTAGGCCTACTGAAGATTCACACGCTAGATCTACGTATATCCCACTGATATAAATGTATAAATAACGCAAGTATCACGATTTGTATTGAAACCAAGCGAGCTGATTTTTCAATGAATTGAATTACGTGTATTTACGCATTATATAAATTTTAAAACCACTTGCCTGCTATAGGAAAAAGTCCTAATCTTTGGGGAATCGGATTTTTTGGGTTATTGCAGTCAACTTTTGAGTTAAACATTAGTTATGGCTATTAGTTATGGTTTTGTTTCGGCGTGGAGTCATAAAACTGAGACTCGATGAATATATAGCGGTGGGGCTTTAACATTTCCCACCAAATATAGACTAGGGCTAGGCACTTGAACGTTTCGAGTTGGAAATTAGTTATTTATACTAACTTCTATGCTACATGCATATACATACTAGAGTCCCGAAAAATGTTGTCAAGCGGAAGCACCCCTTGGGGTACCCGAATCACTCTTATTTATTATACCCCCCTATGTATACACCCCTATGTATGTTCCGCGATTTTATAGTTTTCGAGTTGTTTTTATTTGCTGAATTTTTGAAAATCAATTTCTTGACAACTTTAAAAACTCTTTTAAAAACCTAGAATACTTAATTGAGATTGTATGCTACTGAATTGTCATGAGTTCTTTTTTATGTATTATTTTGATTCAGCATCATAATCATCATCCATCACCACGCGGGTGAAACCGCGGAGCGCAACTGACATTATTTAATTATTTAATTACATATGACATACAGTCACACACAGTTTGAATGAAAGTTATTACACTAGCGATAATAATTAATAATACATAGTATGCGATGAGATGAGATACCCAAGTCATTCGCCTGACGATAAGCGACACATCTGCCCGTAACAGTGATAAAAACATTTGTTACTAAAGTAATACTACACATTAGTTACAACAATATCTATAATGTCCAGTACGTACGCTTCAAACCCTAAATAAGTAATGCGGTGGAACAGAAATTCTATATAACTGCAGCCCAAAGGAGTAATGATGAAATCTGACTCACTGGAGTGTATTAAATGGCTAATTTTAGTTAACCAATCTCGCAGACTCGCCAGTGGTCATCTTTGGCCAATAGTACAACAGCTTTTTCAGAAATCATACTACTTTTCCAGGAATTGCGACATGTGTGGTTAAGTTTATCGACAAGTTTACACTTTACTTTTGCATCAGAAATACGGTGTATAGTGAACTGTTGACATGGTAACCCTGCCACCCAACCCTTGCAACAGTCATGCGATGCAGTTAAGACACTGACTCAAACGCATAAAGCTTCTTTAAAAAAAGATGCAAATACACAGTACGTAACTTAATAGTAACTAAACCTGCTTCAGGCACCAGTCTCTCACAAAGGAGGTTTACCTGAGTTAAAATATTAGGGTTTTCTTAATCAATGAGAACCTTTGTAGAGAGAAAATAAACAGATTTTATTATTATTATTAATTAGTCACTTAATTATACGTGATATATAAAAAAAACTAAATATCCAAAAGAACTTGGTTGTTTTCGATATATTTTTATTACATTTGAGTATAAAGAATGATATCTGAATATGTGTTTACAATGGCCTCCGAAAATCTCTGATAAATGTATACTAATCGGGAAACAATTTAGAACCTTATCAGGTAGATGGACTACGAAGTAATCCCATAAGAGTTATTTTCCTCTAGAAACACAGAACTCTTAAACACAAAGTTAAGCGATACTAGGTGTACCAAAAGTGTACGCTATATTTGTATCGTTTCTTCACGACACGATACATATGTCTCTATCCCTTTCTCATTTCCTAACTTTAGTTGTTGTCAGTGTCTTAAGTGCATATTGCCCTCGTTGAAAATAAATGAGTGCCCATAAATTAGCTCTACACACGAAGTATAAACTGAAGGGAAATTTCCTACAGAACATCGAGTTTAATGCGCTAGAAACGTGATTGATTATTAAATATTGTTGATAGTTTAGAAATGTGTTTATTGTGATGTTTTATTTTACGCACACTATTTATAATATGTGTATCACACTTCAGTTCATTTCTGTCAGTGACTCGTAGATATTTTCATGTAATTTTTAATGTTACACCAAATACTTGATTTATCTACTGTGTATAATATGTATTTGAGAAACGTTTAAGATATAAAATAAACTGTATTTATTACCTCTATTTTGTGATAAATCGTATGCTGACTGCTGATACTGCAAATCTTGCATGAAACAATATTATTATTATATTAATAACTCCGGTGATTCCGGTAGATTTAGGTATCATACACATATTCTTATATTTACACATCACGCTATGTTACAAAACGTGAAAGTATGTGTTCAAACCAGTTATATTTAAACTTGGCAATTTATTGGGTATAAACGTATTTTGTTATGCTTTCACGCCAAAAGCTTTTAAACTGATTTTACTGTCCGTCTGCCTGCCTGTGAAGCCTAGAAGAATGGAATGAAAAGGGGGCCTTCAAACCAAAACGACGTACCTATGATTCCAAATATGAATTACTTCCGAAGCTACAAACAGACATGTTCGGTGATTGGTTTAAATTTCAGAAGGAAAGCAGGGATTGGTCTACTATGTCTACTATGACAGCTGAGTCATAGCGGCGTGAACGATGTTATTGATTTAGCACGACTTTTGTTGGGTCTTTTTTTAAGGTAGTTACTCTTCCTGATATTATTTCTTCGTAGGTTGGACTATTCTTTCGTCTACTATGACAGCTGAGTCATAGCGGCGTGAACGATGTTATTGATTTAACACGACTTTTATTGGGTCATTTTTTAAGGTACTTTACTCTTCCTGATATTATTTCTTCGTAGGTTGGACTATTCATTTTGGGTCAAGGCGCGGGGTGCAGTTGGTATTTCTATAAATATTGAAGACAGACTGCACAAAACCATTGAAAGAAAATAGAGAATTTGCAAACCTGGGGTGGGGTGGCACTAACACCACAGTAGAAGTAAGGTAGTAAACTAACTCCAGAGAACCTGGTTGATTTCGGTATACATACTGTTCCACGCGCTGCTGTTCTCGGTTACTTTCGCAGAATTACTGCCAGTTGGGATGGACTCGTGCTCTGAATTGTTTTTCATGACAAACCGTAATTGGTATTTATTGGTATTAACGTCTTAGGCTGGCCCGCTCAATCGCCTGACCTAAACCCCATAGAACACGCGTGGGACATCCTCCAAAGAAGGTCTTTGAGAAATTTCCCAAACATTGCGACGGAAGATCACTTTTTGCATCTTAGTTGGACATTTTTTTTTTTTTTGGTGGGGAAATGCTGTGCACTTCCCTTCCGCCACGGGGGTGACGGAAGGGGGCGTGTGGGGCTCAGACCCACTAAAACCCCCCCGTGAGCAGTCCTCCGCCAAGGTGGAACGAGACAGGGTCGCGCTGGCAGTCACCATCTCGCCCCAGCGGTAGGCCCGGATTAATCTTAACCGGGCCTCAGCGCCTGTGAAGGGATGACCTTGCTCACCAAGGTCACCACCTAGACGTGTAGGGCCGTGCAAACCGGCGAAGAGTCCCCCGACTATTCGCCAGTGGCCCCACTACGGAGGAGGAAGGAGACGAGCAAACCGTCTCCTCCGTTCCCCCGGTCGTCTGCGCCGGAGCGGGTCAGCTCGAACATCGTTCTCCCTGATCCGCTCCGCGGCCTCCTTCTGCGTCATCACCGCTTCGCAGAAGGTGGCCACCGCCTGCCACGCTCTCTCGCTGCTGAGCATGGAGATCACCACGCTCGGCAGGGAGAGATCTCCGCCTATTTCCGCCGAAAGCGTGTGCCGCTGCGGGCCCCATGCAGCACACACTTCCAGCGTGTGTTGCGCCGTATCCTCCGGCGCCCCACACTCGTGGCAGGCTGGGGTCGCCTCCCGTCTCGCGATTTGGTGCACGTACTTTCCGAAACATCCATGTCCGGAAAGCACCTGCACCAATCGGAAGGTCAGCGAACCGAATCGCCGCCTCACCCATCTCTGGAGGACTGGGCGGATGGCCTCCACCGTCCACTGCCCAGGGACTGGTGGAGCCAGGTCCTCCGTCCACCGCCGCAACAAGGCAGCCCGCGCCTGCAACCGCATACGTGTAACCTCCTCCCACACTGGAGCGTCTCCACGGGATCTCCTCGCCGCCACGAAGTGATATACTTCAGCGAGGATCTCCGCTTGGAGCTCCCAGGGGGGATCACTGGCCAGCACGCACGCCGCCGTCCAGGACACCGTCCGGTACCCACGTATCGCCCTCGTCGCGATGACCCGTTGCGGACGTCGCAGTAGAGTCTTGTTGTCGCGACTGAGGGCGTCCACCCAGACTGGTGCTCCGTAAAGAGCCATACTCCGGATCACTCCGGAGTATAGCCGACGGCAGTTGGCATTCGGGCCACCCACATTGGGCAGCAGCCTACCCAAAGCAGCTGCAGCTCCTACAACTCTTGGGGCCAGTTGTGAAAAATGGCTCCTAAAAGCCCACCGTCCGTCCAGGTTGAGGCCCAGATATTTCATCTGGGCTCCAACCGGGACCAGGACCCCATCCAAAATAACCCGCGTTCCCGGAGGGGGTCCTCCTCGAGGCCCGTGGAACAACAGGGCCTCGGTTTTGGAGAGGGCAACCTCCAGCCCCAGGGTGCGAATGCGATCAATTACGAGGGTTGTGCCCACCGTGGCCAACCGCACCGCCTCTCTTAGGTCCCTCCCCCTGACTACGACTAGAGTATCGTCGGCGTAGCACGCGACCCGCATGCTTGCAGGTAGCGTACCACGCAGCACCCAGTCGTAGCCTACGTTCCACAGGAGTGGTCCCAGCACTGACCCCTGTGGAACCCCGCAGGAGACACGACGGCGCCGCAAACCGTCGCGCCCTTCCACCAGGACCTCGCGGTTCTGGAGGTAGTCGGCCAACAGCCTCCGCAGATACAAGGGCACTCCATGATAGCGGAGCGCCTCATGTATTGCTCCATGCGGTAGGCTGTTGAACGCGTTGGCTATATCTAGCGAGACAGCCAACGCCTTTTCCCCCGCACTGACCGCATCTTGCGTCCATCCTTTCAGCCAGAGCAGGGCGTCAATTGTTGACCGCCCCGCTCTGAACCCGAACTGGGCCTCTGACAGCCCAGGACCTGTACCCTCCAGGTGCCGGATGACACGTGACGCTACCACTCTCTCTAGGAGCTTGCCCGTGTCATCCAGCAGTACGATAGGCCTGTACCCGGAGGGTGAGTCAACGGCTCGGCCCTCCTTCCGCAAGAGGCACAGTCGACCGTCCTTCCAAAGTTTCGGAAACTGTCCTGACGTGAGGCACTTGTCGAACAGTTCCCGAAGCTGGCCGCTCAATTCTCCCAAGGCGATCCTAAGGACCCGCCCTGGAATACCATCTGGACCCGGTGTGGTCCGCCTGCCTTTAAAGCGACCGACCGCGATTTCCATCTCCACTTCAGTCACAGGTGGAATGGTTGTTATTAGTTAAAACTTAGTTGGACCTGGGACAATATACCGCAGCAAGACTTGGATAACTTAATTCAAAGCAAGAAGAACCGTTGCAGGACCGTAATTAATGTCAGAGGTGGTTTTACTGACAACTGATTTTACATATAACTGTTAAAAATAGACTTATTTTTCCTTATTTATCAATTTTTCTTGAGAAACACATTCATTGTCAGTTTTGCCATTATTTCTTTATATTCGTATGAATAAAAATTTGTTTACGCAAATAAAATAGTCTTTTATTTTTTTATTTTCGAGTGTAGTCTGATAAATGGGCTTTATAAAAATATATACATGTTCTATGTTATATTAAAAAAAATTAGTAATTCAGAAATATCCCTAGACAGTGTCTGATTAATCTATGAGTGTTGATGTGTTTACATAACAGATTAGTATCCCGCCAATTTATGTCGACTTTTTAAATTTTAAATATGGTACTCACTGCGTAATTGTTGCGGCTTATTCCGCTCAAAGAAGTTTGCGCTAAGTTCACACTGGCTGTTTAGAAAGTCACATGGCCGCAGCATTTTTTTAATTAGTTTTTTTTTACATAAAACTCTTCACAGCTGACAGCAGTTCTATTTTTAAAGTTCATTCCGGCCCTTAGGTGGGAAGTAATTTGTATGAGTTTTTCCTTCTCTATGGAGGGAAGCAGCATTTTCCACACAATAATCAGATCAACAACAACAATACTTTCCGAGTATGAGAATTGAAAAAGATTTAACATATATGTGTAAAAGATTTTTCAACACACTTGCTCATAAAGTGGCTCTAATTTCACCGCAATTAGACACATAATGACACCTGTTATCAAACTGTGACTTTTTCATTGCTATTATTCACAAGTGAGTTATAGAGCTTTATTTATTTTATTGGTTGAGTTGCATTTTTCTTAAAAAAAATCGATCCAAAAAGATCGTGTTCAATAGTAGATACAAATAAATTATTGTACCTATTGCATGCTAATTTCATGCAACTTCGTATTTAAATATATAATTTCAACTTGTACGTGTATAAGAAATAAAATTTTCACTCAAGTATAATTTCTGTTTTCTATGTAATAAAGAAAAATGAAGTTTCCAATTTTGTACGTGGTTAAAACGTTTTCCGCGAAAAGACAAAAAATAGAAACCTCATTCTTTTAGTCTATGGCCCATCGCCATTGTTAGATGCGCGCGCATAGGTAAACTGATATTTTTTCCCGCTATTAAATAAAATGATTTTTTAGTATTATTTTCTTCACAAGTTTGTTGAAAAACGTCGTATGATACACGTGTGTATTGATGATTACCATCCTCGGCTCTCTTAAGACCCTCACCTAACGGCTCGGTCCTCAATGGCGCCTCAGCGGTAACCACCAACATTACACACTTGTACCATAATTTTACATTATATGTGTAAGTTTTTACACGTTTTAAGTGTTTTTGTCGTCGTGGGCTCTTGCTCTAAAAGTATCTCTCTCGATATGTCAGTGAGTTTGTTACTTTTTATAACTAAATGGCCTGAATTAGTGAAATGTGGTATACTGCTAGCTGTCATTTATCAGCACATCAGTTTTCATCACGTGGTTGCATTTACGGGGTATACGAGTAGTTTTAATATTCCAAAGGATCAACGGAACCGAATTAGCATTTACGGGGTATACGAGTAATTTTAATATTCCAAAGGATCAACGGAACCGAATTAGCATTTACGGGGTATACGAGTAATTTTAATATTCCAAAGGATCAACGGAACCGAATTAGCATTTACGGGGTATACGAGTAATTTTAATATTCCAAAGGATCAACGGAACCGAATTAGCATTTACGGGGTATACGAGTAATTTTAATATTCCAAAGGATCAACGGAACCGAATTAGCATTTACGGGGTATACGAGTAATTTTAATATTCCAAAGGATCAACGGAACCGAATTAGCATTTACGGGGTATACGAGTAATTTTAATATTCCAAAGGATCAACGGAACCGAATTACTTAATCCTTGCTGTCTGTCGTTTAGTTTTCGCATGAACCATACCGAATACTAGAATGGAAGAATATTTTACGAAACGGTACAAGCACGAATCCCACATGATGTGAAGTGGTAGCCTCTGCCTAGAACAGACGCATTTCGTCACAAGTGACGAACTGCACTGTACCTGTAACCCTGAGACATTAAGTTGTTAAGTCTCATGTGCCTGTAATTTTGCTGGAGACCATGCCTTCAAACCAAAACACAGTATTGCGAAGATTACTGCTTCACGGTAGTAAAAAGGTAGGGTGGCAGTACGTCGTCGGACGAACTCATCAGAAAGAGTTCTACTGCTCTTGCTGTTCTCTGTGGATTACTCCATCTGTGATCGCACACATTACGAACGATTTTAATTTAAGAATTGGCAAATTTTGAATGATTTTCGTTCTGTTCGAATTTATATATGTACCTCTCGCTAACGAGTTCGTAGGTATCTTATTGAGCGCTCTACTGGTATATCCGAACGATCAGGCTTCGCGGGTTGCTATGCGACATGGCAGCCCCACCTATATGGTAGAGTTTAATTTTTTTTTTTTATTTATTTATTTATTTACTTTAATTAAAACGGTACAAACCAATTACATTAATTAAATACACATTTATACAATAATAATTGACAAAACAACATTCATATATCAGCTTTTTCACAAAAACTAATAAAAAAAAATTAATCACGGGCACTGCTCGAGATAAACTACTATATCTATTTCTTTTACTAGGTATATCAACACCTAACAGAGCGAGTATGTGGAATTCTTTTCTGATATATAACGTGGTTCATACCTACACATTTTAATATCAAAAACGAGAATCACTCACGTAAAGGATAACAATAGATTTTCTATTGAGCCTGGTTCCTGATACAGCAGAAGGGAGGAGGGACTAAAGGGGGGAGCATGGTGCGAGGAATTTCTTCTACTGGTTTGCATGTCGCAGTTTTTCAATTACGCAACCCCACTGCACTTCACATCTACAATGAAACAATAAACTCTTAAAGTAATACACTGAACAACGCCCTCTTTAGCTACTAACACGAACTCATTACAATGTACACTGACAAATCAACCAATGAACGCTATTAATTCCCGGCGCCGATATCAGCGGCCGCACTAAGCGACGATGTGCGCTGAGAGGGTGAGATCATTATACGCAATAATACATTGCGCCATTTGTGCCGAGTGTTTAGCTGATAGCCTTGAGGCTCAGTGTACTCTAAATGTAGATCACGTCGACCAGAAACACCTCGATTCGGTGGAATCTGAAGTCGAACGTAAAAGCTCTATGTCCATCTCTGACCTCCCACTCCTCCCACCGGTAAAATCATCCGAGGTAGTGTCTCTGATCAAGAGCCTCAAAACCTGTAAATCCCCTGGTGCTGATGGTATCAGCAACAAGGTGATTAAACACTTCTCAGTCCCACTAGTCCATCTCTTAGTTAGCATCTTCAATGCGGCTATGAGCAACTGCTCCTTCCCAGACACTTGGAAGCATGCCATTGTCATTGGTATTCACAAACCAGGCAAACCGGCAGCCGAGCCCTGCAGCTACCGTCCCATAAGTCTCCTCAGCTCTCTGGGGAAGATTTACGAGCGGCTCATTGTGAACCGACTCTGGTCCCACGTTAGGTCCAATAACCTCCTTCCCGATGAGCAATTTGGTTTTAGAGCCACTCTTGCGTCCAACAAGTGCACCACGTAACGGAGCACATCCTAGGCGGTTTCAATAAGAAACCAAAGCCCCAAGGGACCATAGCTGTCTTCCTCGACGTAGCGAAAGCGTTCGACAAAGTCTGGCACAACGGCTTGATATTCAAGCTGTACCAACTGGGTGTGCCAGACCGTCTTGTAATCATCTTACAAGACTTTCTCAGGGATCGAACGATTAGCTATCGCACCGAGGGAACGCTCTCCTCCCCGCATCCCATTCACGCAGGTGTCCCTCAGGGCTCTGTACTCTCACCCATTCTCTTCTCGCTGTACACCAGCGACATCCCACGATCTGAACCTAATGTTCAGATCGCTCAGTTTGCGGATGATACTGCAATCTACTCTACTGGCTGGTTCAAGGTCAGGCAGAGATGCGCCATCCAACGAGCCATCACCGTAATCGGTGCATGGTTTCACAAATGGCGGATTGCAGTAAATCCTAGCAAAAGTGCAGCAGTGTACTTCACTGAGACCCGGCGGACTCTCATGCCGTCACCCATAGTCCTATTCGGCGAACCCATCCCTTGGGCTAAATCTGCCAAATACCTGGGCGTCACCCTTGATCGCCAACTCACTTTCGCAAAACACATCCAGATTGTTCGCAATAGGGCGGCCTTCATTATGGGTCGTCTTAATCCCCTCATAGGCAAAAACAGTAAAATGTCTCTTAGAAATAAGACGACTCTTTAGAAACTTTTCATCCGCCCAGTCATGACTTACGCATCTGTAGCGTTCGCCCATGCTCAGAAACACGACCTCCACAAACTTCAAGTGATTCAGAATCGCTTTATGCGCAGGGCAGTGGGCGCTCCATGGTACTTACGGAACGCCGAACTGCACTGCGATTTCACCCTCCCCTCTATTACGCAGTATATGAAAGACTGCTCCCGCCGCCACTTCGACAAAGCTCCCCACCACTCGAATCCCCTCGTGGTCGAAGCGGTGAACTACTCCACTGACATAACCGATCCTCACTTCTTTCCCCCCCGTCGCCGTCCAAGGCATATTTTGGGTGACCCGGACGACCCCATCGCAGCCGTTACTTCGGCAGCTTTAGCGTCGTCCCAAGGGAACCCTGGTAATGGTTGTAGACCCGACCAGGGCTGTGATCCCGATCGCATTGTAGGCTCCGGCCGAGATCTTCTTCGCAGCCCCAGTCGCAGTCGAGGTAATCCACACACACACGATTGTAGTCCCAGCCACGGTACGGGCAGGAGTCTACACCGCGGCCCCGGCCTCGATGTAGACTCCGGCCCAGGTAACGGCTGTGGGCGAGGTACTCAAGTTTCTTATTGTAGCCCCACCCAAAGTACAGTCATGAGTGCACAACGCGACGATCCTGGTCGCGGTGTGGACCCATGTCGCGGAAATGGGGGGAGGCGAGGTATTTCCGTTTGTAGCCCCAGTCAAGGTAGTGATTCCGATCACGGTGTAGGCTCCGGCCGAGGTAATGACTGTGGGCGAGGTACACAAGGTTATGATTTAGTGGTAAACACAGTCAAACACCAAGCTCGCCGGCGAGGTTGAGGCAAAAATTATGTCTTGGTTAGATTCTCTCCAAATAGTCGTAGAGTTAAAATTCATAGGGCCCACTTTCAACGGTACACTTATGTACCGGGGCGATTCTCTCCTACTCCCCTCTCTCCTGGCGACGGCCCAAGCCGAGGTCCGTACCTTAGTGGTGCCCTTGAGCAAGTCGCCTACTCCTCTCCTTGCGGCGAAGCGTCTTCAACACTCGCCTAGGCGGCGCGCCCTCTGCGCCCGCATCTGGCTGAGTGCCATCTACGCTCGCCAACCGTCCGGTGACGCTGTAAATGCCGGTAGAGGCAAACAGCATTAGTCCGTTGTAAAAAAAAAAAACATGCGCCATTTGTTTGTTGCGTTATTAACAATTTCATAACACTAACAGCAATGGATGTCGAAATGAATATGCTACTCATTGAAGCGCTGATATTTACGATTTTAGCCATCAAGTTCTCGGGAACTTGTTGCTGCGACACGTGCCACGCCTTCCCTTCCCAAATCCTTGGTTTCAACCAAATCCAGTGGTCTTTTTCAAGGAAAGTGCACAACGCAGACGCAACCGCGACCGTTCTGCGCTCTCCTTAAAACGACCACCGGATGTGGTTAAAACGATAGTTGGAAAGATCCGACTTTTTGGTTTTTCATATTAAAAAAATATGCTGTCTATGTATGTAATATGCGGTCCTAACAGATTGAAATTCGATTCATATTTAACATTGACAATCGATTCCTCGTGACCTTGTTGCCATGTAGCTGATGAAGAGTCCCGACTCTCGCAGAAAAAGATTGGTTACGATTGGTTTTTATTGGCTTATTACAGGGCCATTGATCTTGCAAGTGCATAATATTTATGCAAGTTGCACAGAACGCTGCCCGTTGATTGCCCACATCATTTGCCGAGATAAATCAGCATAACGACTTCCTATTTTATATAGATGCATATACGGAAATATGGTTATTACTAGTTCAATCTACTTGTTCGCGCATAGCTTTTGCAAAAGATTTCATCCGTATGAGATGAATAAGATTTTACAATGCATGTGCTCAAAAAGAGCGTTTTCCAAGAAGCACAATAGTGTGGAAAGTGCTACATTTCCGTAATAATGGTCTTTACTTCTAATTTTTCTAATTTATTTTTACTCTATCGTTAGCCGCAGCCATATAGCTTTCATAATTTGGGAAAAGTTTTACAATTTTTAATAACTAATGACATATTTTCTTTCATTAGGTACATAAAAAGTAATACTTCATAAAACGTTTAGGTAATTAATCATTTTAGATTGAGATCAATAAATAATACATTTTAAATATTCACTAAATATGTTTACGTAAATTTGCTTGTGACTTTTCACAGTTCAAGTGACGTATCAATTAAGTTTTCAATTAAAAAAATCTCAAACAATGCATAGTAAAAGATTGTTTAAAACACGTGCGTAAATATGATTTCCGCACTGGTAGCATAAATAACTATTATAAAAATCGTAGTTGTACTGTAACCTTAATGAGTTTTGTGATTATATGGCCTAATGTGCGTACTTATACAGTTATTCGTGCTAGTGCTAACATTTATTATTTACATTCTGTTTATAGAGTTTTGAGTGAATATCTATACAATTTCAGTACTTTTCATACCACCTGCTCGAAAATGTCCAATTACATATCTTGCAATCTCGACGTTAAGCAAAGCATTAAATACCCGAGCTGTAATTTTGTACGAAACTCCCATGGGCGTAAAGTGATTTGGATTTAGAACGTTAGTTGTAGGATAACTCTTAGTACTCAGGAGTAGATACGGGTGTGAAGAGAGTTTATTCAGGAATCGAACCGGCCACCACAGGCAGCTTACTACTCCGAGTGAGTACTGATTATAAGTTAGATAATAACAACGAATGTCTACAACAATGTTTTCCGTAAAAGGTTCTTTCCAACAATATTACCTCTATTCTTCTATTCTTCCTTCTATAACGGGACAAATGTGTCCAATTTGAATATTAAGAGGATTGCATAGCTAGTACTTTCCATGCTAAAAGAGAAAACTCTTTTCTACCTCTTAACATTGTCCGATTTTAGTGATTTTTTTCATGAAATCGTGGCATTGTTTACTATGCCCGTACGTTTTGATTTTTTCAGTATTTCAAAGTACTATAAAGTTCCTTTTTTAGAACATTAAAAAAAACTGAAAAAATCAAAACGTACGGGCATAGTAAGAAAAAAATCACTGAAATCGGTCAATGTTAAGAGGTAGGCAAGAGTTTTCTCTTTTAGCATGGAAAGTACTAGTTATGCAATCCTCTTAACTATTAATTTATTTTACTATAAACTAAATAACTGCTGTTTTATTTAGCTCTAATTTGTGTTTTATTGTCTAAATTGTTCTAAAGTTTATTGCTACCCAGATTTCAGTCAATCGAGCCAAGGAATATTTTTTCGACTATTCGTTTTTACTTATACTCGTTGCTAGGATACAAATTAATGCCGGATGCGTTGTGTATTGAAAACAAACTTGCGACATTGGTAGTTCATTTAGTAGCGGCAGAAAGCCAATTTATTGTAGAACCTTGATCCATTATGTTATAAATACAATTTATGTTTGTTACCACTCAGTGCTGAAACGCCTGGACGGATTTTGTAAAATTTTGGTATGCCAGTGGTATTTTCAAATGGCGGTGTCGTGTTTTAAGTGCTTTATAGATCAACAGTTGTTAGGATAATTCGGAGACCTACGGATTGGTTTAAAAATAACTTTGCGTCTTATGTACAATTGATCAGTACCAAATATGGTACAGCTAACTCACCTTTAAACGTCACGTAAATTATAGGCTTTTTTTTTTTTTTTTTTTAGGGGGGAAATGCTGTGCACTTCCCTTCCGCCACGGGGGTGACGGAAGGGGGCGTGTGGGGCTCAGACCCACTAAAACCCCCCCGTGAGCAGTCCTCCGCCAAGGTGGGGCGAGACAGGGTCGCGCTGGCAGTCACCATCTCGCCCCAGCGGTAGGCCCGGATTGATCTTAACCGGGCCTCAGCGCCTGTGAAGGGATGACCTTGCTCACCAAGGTCACCCCCTAGACGTGTAGGCCCGTGCAAACCGGCGAAGAGTCCCCCGACTATTCGCCAGTAACCCCACTACGGAGGAGGGAGGAGACGTGCAAACCGTCTTCTCCGTTCCCCCGGTCGTCTGCGCCGGAGCGGGTCAGCTCGGACATCGTTCTCCCTGATCCGCTCCGCGGCCTCCTTCTGCGTCATCACCGTTTCGCAGAAGGTGGCCACCGCCTGCCACGATCTCTCACTGCTGAGCATGGAGAACACCACGCTCGGCAGGGAGAGATCTCCCCCTATTTCCGCTGAAAGCGTGTGCCGCTGCGGGCCCCATGCAGCACACACTTCCAGTGTGTGGTGCGCCGTATCCTCCGGCGCACCGCACGCGTGGCAGGCTGGAGTCGCCTCCCGTCTTGCGATTTGGTGCACGTACTTTCCGAAGCATCCATGTCCGGAGAGCACCTGCACCAATCGGAAGGTCAGCGACCCGAAAGGTCGTTTCACCCACCTCTGAAGGACCGGACGGATGGCCTCCACCGTCCACTGCCCAGGAACCGGCGGAGCCAGGTCCTCCTCCCATCGCCGCAATAGAGTGGCTCGCGCCTGCCGTCGCATGCGTGTGACCTCCTCCCAGTTTGGGGCTGCTCCTTGGAATCTCCTCGCCGCCACGAAGTGGTAGACTTCGGCAAGGATTTCCGCCTGCAGCTCCCAGGGGGGATCACTGGCCAGCACGCATGCCGCCGTCCATGACACCGTCCGGTATCCGCGAATCGCCCTAGTCGCAATGACTCGCTGCGGACGTCGCAGCAAGCTCCGATTATTGCGACCGAGGGTGTCTACCCAGACTGGTGCCCCGTAAAGGGCCATACTCCGGATCACTCCGGAGTACAGTCGGCGGCAGTTGGCGTTCGGACCACCCACGTTGGGCAGCAGCCTTCCCAACGCGGCTGCAGCTCTCACGACTCTTGGGGCCAGTTGGGCAAAATGGCTCCCAAAAGCCCACCTCCCATCCAGGCTGAGGCCAAGATATTTCATCTTGGCCCCAACCGGACGTAAATTATAGGCTAGTTTAAACCTAACCAACCCATTCTTAGTCCGTTTGGTAAATGGCCCGTAGCTCATCGTATGACTCATAATGCCCGTTGTCCTCTCTCAAGCACAAAGGCCAAGAACTACTTCTTTTTTTATTGCCATAAGTAGGCAGACAGGCAGGCAGCCCACCTGATGGAAAGTGGTCACCATCGCCGGCGTTGCCAACGCGCTGGCGACTTCTAAAAGTAATAGAAGGGGTAGGGAGAGAGGGAAGGGAGGGGATAGAGAGGGGAGAGGGAGAGGAGCGGAAGATTCAAATGAAGGGATGAGGAAAAGAGGTACAGAGAGGGAGAGGGGGTTTGGCCCTCTGGAACCTCCCACAGACCGACGAAACGCATTATATTCTGAGAAAAAAGTCACCACTAAGTATTAAAAAACTGTTTAGTATTTGGAGAAAAAACTAAGTTTTAGTGTAAGTTATGAAATTTTTGCTGTATTTGCAATTGTTCTTATATTTTACTAACTACCTTGTTTTTTTTAATTGTATTTCCTAAAATTCTCATTTCGTTAATGCAAATTATTACATAGTTTATTTATTATTACACATCATAGTAAATATTATCATGTGTTTGCAAAAGCTGCAAACATGTTTAGTTTTTCTAAGTAAGGTTATCTGTATTTCCAAGCCTGTTTACCTATTTTGTAATCCCATGAAATAGCTCATCTGATTCAAAGAAACATTTCTAAATACAAGTTTTTACTTTATTCGATTTAAAAGAAACGTTTAGTTGTTACTTATTTGTAATTCCAAGAAAAGAGATTATTTATTCCAAGAAACGTTTTTAATATCAAAGATATCGATTAGTTCATTTCATAGCAACGTTTAATTTTTACTGGTTTTGTAATTCCAAGAAATTAGCTTAGTTATTCCAAGCTTTATTTTTAATTTTTAGAGATTGCTATTATTGATTTCACAGCAACGTTTAATTATTTCTAGTTTTGTAATACCAAGTAATGAAATTCACTTATTTCTAGAAACAAATGTTGTATTATAAAAGTCTCCGTGTACTTGTTACCTATTTAGTAATTCCACACACAGAAATACTGTAATTTCAAGAAACGTTTTTTGCTTGTGCATCTGCCGGAAACTTTTTTTTTTTTCTTTTTTCTTTTGAGGGGGGGAAATGCTGTCCACTTCCTTTCCGCCGCGAGGGTGACGGAAAGGGGTATGTGGGCTCAGACCCACTAAAACCCCCCCGTGAGCAGTCCTCCACCATGGTAGGGCGAGACGGGGTCGCTCTGGTATTCACTATCTCGCCCCAGCGGTAGGCCCGGATTGATCTTAACCGGGCCTCAGCGCCTGCGAAGGGATGACCTTGCTCACCAAGGTCACCCCCTAGACGTGTAGAGGCGTGCTAGCCGGCGAAGAGTCCCTCGACTCTTCACCAGTGACCCCACTACGGAGGAAGAGGAAGACGTGCGAACCGTCTCCTCCTTTCCCCCGGTCGTCTGCGCCGGAGTGGATCAGCTCGGCCATCATTCTCCCTGATCCGCTCCGCGGCCTCCTTCTGCGCCATTACCGCTTCGCAGAAGGTGGCCACCGCCTGCCACGATCTTTCGCTGCTGAGCATGCACACACCACGCTCGGCAGGGAGAGATCTCCGCCTATTTACGCTGAAAGTGTGTGCCGCTGCGGGCTCCATGCCGCACACACTTCCAGCGTGTGATGTGCCGTATCCTCTGGCGCACCACACTCATGGCAGGTTGGTGTCACCTCCCGTCTCGCAATTTGGTGCACGTACTTTCCGAAGCATCCATGTCCGGAGAGTACCTGCACCAATCGGAAAGTCAGTGAACCGAAAGGGCGCTTCACCCACCTCTGAAGGACTGGACGGATTGCCTCCACCGTCCACTGCCCAGGGACCGGCGGAGCCAGATCCTCCTCCCAACGCCGCAACAGGGTGGCTCGCGCCTGCCGCCGCATGCGTGTGACCTCCTCCCAGTCTGGGGCTGCTCCTCGGGATCTCCTCGCCGCCACGAAGTGGTAGACTTCGGCGAGGATTTCCGCTTGCAGCTCCCAGGGGGGATCACTGGCCAGCACGCACGCTGCCGTCCATGACACCGTCCGATATCCACGAATCGCCCTAGTCGCAATGACTCGCTGCGGACGTCGCAGCAAGCTTTTATTGCTGCGACTGAGGGCGTCTACCCAGACCGGTGCCCCATATAGGGCCATACTCCGGATCACTCCGGAGTAAAGTCGGCGGCAGTTGGCGTTCGGGCCACCCACGTTGGGCAGCAGCCTCCCCAAAGCGGCTGCAGCTCCCACGACTCTTGGGGCATCAGCAGGCACCTAGCTTTTTTCGGGCCAGGCCAACCAACATCCATTTTGTTTTTTGCACTGGAGGCGACAACAAGTGAGTGGCGCGGCGCACAATCAAAATTTCGATATAGATAGTGAAGTGCAAAACTTTCCTGAAAGATCATTAATCTAGTAAAAACATCAACTGTTCTTATAATTTAATTTAGCTGTTGTCTATTTTGTATAGGTTGATATCTTTGATGAAATATATTTTTTATGGATAATCTCTTACCTACCACATTAAAACCATATCTGATCAAATCTGGAAAGTTGTGAATTTTGTTAAATAATTAGTAGCGTCAGAAAGGGTCATTCCTAGTTGTCGCCACCTTCTTTGTTCAGTGGTGATTTTGTTTTAAATTGTGTGATTGTTGTAATTGTTTTAAGAATTCGTCCCATTTGTTACCCCTAGTGACCTATGGAAAAGCCATTCTTACCGTTCATTGTCTACAGTGATGACATATTTGTGAAATGAAATGAGTACAAACCACCTACTTTTTACTTTGCTTCTGTTTTATTTTCACATGATAAGTAATTTCTACCTACCACCAGCGATTTTTCGCTACAACTGAAAACGTACATACGTCTACTAATTTAATTTTCCAAGCGTGTCATCACCGGAGACAACTGGGAATATAGTAAACTGTAAAGTAGTGTTTATGGTTATAAATATGTAAACTGTAAAATATTTTTTTAGGTTATAAAAAGTAAACATCATTCACTATTTGTTATATATATATATATATATATATATATATATATAGCGCACTCAGTGCGCTCAACGCAAAGTTATAATATAATAGTAAGAACTGTATATATTTATGTATATGTATATGAACTACAGTTGGTTGTTACAACAAAATTACCAACTAGGTATTACAAAAATAAGCTACTTAGGTCTTCTGGATATTACAAATGTAGCTTTTAATATTACTAGGGCTTTACTAAATACTATTAAACTAAGTTATTGAAATAACTAGGGCCACATTAGATATTACTAGGTATTTACTAGATATTACAAAATAGCAAACATATTTTATCCGTGACGTCATCGTTTTTGATATTACTACGCACGCTTGAAATTACAAAACAGGTAGGTATTTGTGATATATACTATATACGTTTACACAAATCAATTTGTAGTTATCACAGGCCATTTGTTGTCCTCGGATTTAGTAATATTTTAGTTATAATTAATGTATTTTTGTCCATTTTTTTCTCAGTACTTCACGTCGGTGTTATGTGGGAGTGTGGTACTTCCCCGGTCGTGCCGGCCCATTCGACTGTATGTAACCTATCAGCTGGGCCTATCAGTTTTTTTCTCTTAGGATCCTCTTTCTCTTCTGTTTTTTTCTCTTAGGAGAATTTCGGATATGAACTTAAGGCGCGGTCGTACCCTGATAATAGTAAAAAGCAGAATCTTTAAACATCGAGTGTAACGAAACAGTTCGATAATAATCTATGAAAAAAAACATAGGTTAGAAAAGGAACAGGCAAAGAGTAATAACCAAACAGAATTCATAAATATTACTCGCTCTCTGCAGAAAAAAATCCTAAATAGGTACATAAAAAAAAACTTTCACGTCCAAACTCTCAGAATTTTCAGCGATAACACTATATTATTTTTTAGGTAATACATAGCCAACATAGAGTACTAAAGTAGTAACCAGCAGTTTTTTCAATTGTGTTACTATATATCGAAAGATATAAAGAAAACGTACAAAATTAACGCATTTTCGCATTACATCGTCCAATCTAACAAGCGATTTTCAACCTTACATAAAGCATCGTAAATTATTTTAAAATTGGGGTTGGATCGCGTCTTAACGGTATATTACTCGTATTATTAATCACATGGAAAAGTGGTTTCCGAGATAATGTTGTGAAGTACTACGAAAAATTGCCGCTTAAAATGTGCTCGTGAGGTGTACCTATACTGTACCTACACGCAGAACTTCTAATTATTGTATAAGAGAAAAGTGGTTGTTCTTGAAGTTACGGTTTTAATGGTTTTACTGAATCGGACTCTAATTTGTTATCTATATCATAGATTAATGGAAGAATTAATCTATGTCTATACTACTTATCTAAAGGAGACGAGGCCAAAAATTATGTTCTTGTTCTTCTTGGAAGAAAAATAAAAATAATAAAGGTCAGAACACGTAAAATTACCTACTGAACATATAATATTACGTTTTTAAAAAAAAAACTGTCTAGCTCTATGCTCACGCATAACTTAAAAACTACCGCACCGATTTCTATGAAATTCAGTATATAGATAGAACTCCCAACTGTTACTTGGAGGATAAAACAGCTTGGGACAGATCACTCCAGGATCTACCTACTCGTGTACTAAGATGTCTAAGTGTAGCGTGTCTTACCCTACTGATACCATTATTATATTCTCTTTTGTAAGGCAACACACTGAAGCTAAACATAAGCGAACATTTATTATATCATTTAAAAAAGTTGGCGATACAGTCTGACATTATATAGAAGACAAAGATGCTTGGAATACTCCACTTCTGGCAAGCTGTCACTCTGCCACCCATATAATGTAATATTTGTAGTACCTAAGTAGAAACATTGTAAACATCTATATAAAAAGAATGGCCCCGAGTTTCTTGCCGCTTCTTCTCGGTAGGCTCTATATATTTTGGAACGCGGCGGTAGAGTCTTTAAAGTAAAAATGATTTTGACTTTGACTTTGATATAACACACACACATATAATATATTGTGTGTCAAAGTCAAATAGTAAGAAAATGTCCTGCGTGAGATTTTCTAACACAGAGCTGAATATAAAAATTTACTAACTAACGTTGGTAGTAATATGTATGAATTGGGGCAAACAATAATGCTCATTTGGAAAGTATCGTTAGGTCCGGTTTAACGAAGTAATTTAGTTCTATAGGGTCACGTGTAACGCAATTATTGGCGAATCGTGGCGATCTTTGACGTGATAACGTCTTATAAATCGATGTACGTCGGCTGCACGCGCAAAAATGTATGACTCATTGTCACGTTTCGCCTGGTCCGAGACTTCAAGCGAGAGCGCGGATAAGCGATAGAGAGGCACGACCGGTCTTGTATTATGACGTTGCACGTAAAATTATCGTCCTTAAACCGACTTAACAGACAACCATTTTTTTATCAGCCTATAGTCTCAATGAGTTGCGATTCACTTGAAGGACAATCATCGCGGCTTATCTCTGAATCATGATTTTACACGCCCATTGTGTGAGTGACGCAAGTCTATTTGCATAATGATATCACGAGATAAGAGCCCAGGAAAATCACAGGCCAGGAATGGAATTGGCTGAAAAAGGCCTTAATTAAGCTACGCTACAAATTAAACATTTTCTCCTATAGATAGAAATAAAATTAGATGTTGTTCATGTCATATTAAACAAAATGTATTTAATGACAGTAATATAATAAACAACGTCAAATATTTGTTCGTCTTATTTGGAATAAAGTCATTTATAAAATGACTATAATATGACTCATGTAATAAATGGTATAAAATTGTCTACGAAAATATAAGTAGGTAAGAACCGAAGTAATTCATTTATTTGCTGCTAAAGTCTGTGATACGTAATAAATTGAATATCGCGATAGGAAGATTGTTAAACATCTCTATATATTATTACTACCTGCGCCCCGTGGTTTCACCCTCGTTATATGTTAAAGTCGTTATCCTACTAATATTTTAAATGCGAAAGTTTGTGAGTATGAATTGATGGATTTGTGGATCTTTGTTACTCTTTCACGCTCAAACGGCGGGGGCAATTCTGATAAAATTTGGTGTGGAGGTAGATGCGGCGCTGGATTAACACATACTTTTCATCATCATCCATCACCACGCGGGTGAAAAAGCGTGAAATGCTTGGGCACAGCATAGAAAAATAATAAGATCTCCGTCTACGTCAAGATCGCAATGATGACGGTTCTGTAAAAGTTTGTGTCAGTTTCTGATAAGTTAGTCAAAATAACGCTATCATTTTGACAGCTCGATATACTAGACGTGCTCGGCGACCGTCATGGGAGATGAAATGTAACACAACTACAACTTGTAAGTACTGTGAAGGGTGATGAAATTAATGACAGTTTTTTCCATAGAGATTAATTATATGTTTGTATGTACGTAAGTCCTGTATTTTATTATTAGTGTTTACTGATTGATATATAATATATAAATAGTATTTAAAATAGCTCATATAATACTATTATAGCAATTTTATTGTGTTTGACCATGTACATTTTGGTATAAAGATAGATATGGCCTTGGAGAAGATAATAAGCTACTCGAAATACTAATCCTGCGCAGACGTAGTCGCGGGCACCAGTTAGTTATGAATTTGTTTCTTCTATGTTTCTTATATAGTCTTTTTATGTAGAACCTTCTTCAAAATATAAGAAAACTATAAAAAAGTCAGTATTCGTTTTTATGTTTAGATTATTATTAATACTTATATCATATTTTGGTAGTATAACAAGTCTCAAGTTTTCCCTTTTATATTACCAACAAGTACTTAGATGAAGACAAAAAACGTTAGTACACTCATATTGCCTTCGGTATAAATTACTTCTCGCAGATGTGCATTCATACATTACATACATTCTGCAACCAGACAAAAGTTTTCTTCTGCTATACTTACATTCTTTTGATCCGTAAATCTTATCCTTTCCTCAGTCTATGCGGTAAGTATTTGAATTATTAATATGGACGCTGATGCTGATTGCTGATAGGCTTCAAGTTACAACTCAACATTCTTTCTTACAAGCGAGCCTCAGCAGTGTCAGATGTTTACTTCTTTGCAAAACATCTGACACTTTTATCTCTTTGGTAAACATCTGACACTGCTGACTACGATATCTAGTTTACACACAAAAGCGATGACCTGTCAGAACGATCCATTTTTCTGCAGCCATATAAAGGTGTACCTATAAAACGCGTGTATTTTATTACATTGCATGCCTTAAATAAATGTATTAGGCCTTAAAATAGATATAGAAATACATACCTATATAGGACAAACACAAGCTACTTTTACGATCAAAAAAAATAATTCTCTGGAGGTTTACGATACCCTTATTTCACACGCAAGTCACGGGCTGTTTCTAGTATAATGTAATGTAATATGTGAAACAAATAATAGGTTAATTTGGATACCTCACTGTCCTCAATGCAGTCTATTTAGGTGCGTCTTTCGCATTAAATTAAATAGCTTAAAAGTGATTCTTCAATTTGATAAAACATTTTTTTTAGTTATTCATTCCATTCATCCAGGGCCTTTGATACGTGTCCTATGATGTGCTCTGGAAGAAGCTGGAGAGCACGGACTTACCGCGGAAGCTAATCAGTTTAATACGTACTAAATTAAATACCTAGAGCATGTAAGCGTATTCCTTCTTGAAAGGCCGGCAACGCATCCTTGATACCTCTGGTATTGTGGATGTCCGTGGGCAACGGTATCTCTTATCATTAGGTGAGCCGCCTGCTCGTTTGCAAACCTATTCCATAATAAATGTAATTACTTAGAACTTGACGGCCAATATGGAGCGGAGGGCACTGTCAGTGCGGTAAATATGATAGCCCTCAGGTTTGCGCATTGTTCAGGTGATGTAAAGGTTACGCTCTTTAAAGCGTACTGTACGTCTCTGTACACGTGCAGCCAGTGGGTGGACTATACGGAAAGGGCCTACAGTGGCCTCCGCGTCCAGTACAACAACGCGTTGTGGGCGGTGTTGGGGCTGTCTCGTTTCTTTAGCGCATCGAATGCTAGCGGAGGCGCGAACTGACAGCTTTCACGCTACTATGCGTAAGCGTGGTGCGTCTCTGATGCGCAGGGTACGAAGCAGCCCCAATGTCGTATTGGCCATGATTGCCAGTAGACTGGACTGCCCGTATATCCGGCATGGTCGCGGGAAGCATGTTGCAGTTCCAATGCCGGTTAGAAAATTATAATTATTGTGATTTGTACATATATTATTATTATTATTGTATGTACCTAAGACTTTACTATATAATATAAATACTGATTTAGATATTTAATATAACATTATTTCTGACATTTGGTTTATATTGGTTTTGTTTACTTATTTGATTATGATTCTTTATGTGCTTGATTATATTCTATTTTAATGAGTCCGTTAATTGAAATAAACAATTTTTAAATTTGAAATTAGGAGACTTACCTAGCAAGAGGCCTATCTGGTGTTAAGTGGCGACACAACTGACGAAGTGCACTGCGCCCGTAGCCCTGAGACATTAAGGGCTTTACTTATAAACTCTGGCTAAAATGTAGTTATTTAGTAGTGCGCACAGCAAAATAATTCTGCGCCGTACCACGCGACGCCATTCAACTTAAAGCAGCGTTTTAAGACCGTAAATCGTTAAGTCCTATGTGCCTGTAATTTTGCTGGCAACCATACTTTCAAAGCGCTGTATTGCGAACATTACTACGTCAGGGTAGAAAAATACACTTCCCCAGACGAACTCATTCACAAAGAGTACTTCAGTAAATAAAACATTGTAAGCACTAGGGACAAGTTTGTTAAGGCGCGGTCCAATTCTAATTTTAAAACAATTTCCGATGCATTACTCAAGTTTGAGAATTGTTCATCAGATTGGATGTATTAGTGCGTAGATGCAATCGAATACGAGCTAATGCTTTTTATGTTTATTTCGTACAATCAAATGATTTTAATGGTAAAAGAGTCCATAGTTCACTGGTAAATTTCATTGGGAATTCGAAAATGATACATTCATTGAAATATATTTGCCTAAATAATTGAAAAAAATGCTTTTTCCCACGAAGCACGTAAGAAAAATTGTATAGTTTAGGGAATGTTGCTGATTTTTTCTATCGAGCCAAGTTTACTTAATCGTGTATTGGCTCCCATACTTTATAAGAACGTATATTCAATTTACACTACGTTTTTTTTCCGAACTTTGGTCATTAAGTTTAATCGTCGAAAAACTAACGTAATCTACACTCATTTTGCCTTAAAGTACGAGAATGTATGCGAACATCGCTAGAAATGTATCGCGCATATCAAGTAAATTTCACAAAAGCTATAACTAAGTGCAAAGTGAGTGAAAATCGACTCGAACTTTTGGTACAATACATCTTCATTACGTTCTCTATTTTTCGTACTGGTGGTCGTCACATGACTGATCACGGGTGATTTCTATGTTCACTCTTTTCAAAACTTTTATGAGAGCTATACCTAACACCAACACCAGCAGGTCTATTATGTATCTCAGTTGCTAACTAAAGTTGATTGAAATCTTGAAAAATGGCGGCCCTATGTCAGTTTTGGCAACTCCAGTAACCAAAAATGTTAGTAAGTTGATCACTGAAGCTGACAAAAGTGACATAGAGCGGCCATTTTTCAGATTTCAATCTACATTTGTTAGCAACTGAGATACATTATAGCCCAGCAGGTGTCGCACCGCAGCCAATTCTTCGGAACCAGTTTTAACTGGAAATTAAAAAGGGGAAAGAACACAAACCCAATGACGGCTTCCCCCTTTGAAACCGTCATTGCAGAACTTGTTTAATAGGCACTCTATATTTTGAATAGAACGTATATGTAATGAGAACCGTCTTTCAAGGGGTTAATTGAACATACCACACTTACATATAAGTTAGTACCTACTTAATTACCTACCTACTTTTAATAAAGTCTAACTGCCGTATTTATAAGCAATTACAAGTAAAAGTTAATTAAAAGTAATTACATATGCAACGAATTTAATCCTAAAGGCTAGTATTTGCCTAAATTTAGAACTACCTATCAAAGGCTAGAATTCCTAGCCGACTAGTAGTCACCATTTTCTTTACTCAAGCAATGAGAACACGTAAACTTTTCGTTGTTATAGCAAAAGTAAAGTTGTATAAAAATGGCATTCACGCACAACTCTGAACTGTAAAGGATCTATGATGCTGCAAAAATTGAAATCCCATGACAACAACAATAACAACAACCATACAAGTGTAAAAAGATACATCCAATTTTGACAGGGTAATGTCATTGCTTACGCTTTTACTTTAGTAAGTAATGCTCATTGCTCTACTATAGAATTAATAGATTTTATGTTGAAGTATTCTTCAGTGTCAAGTAATTACTTCATTGAGTACTTAGCAACAAGTAGTCACTTGTTTATAAAAGCGAGTGTTAGCCTTTAACTTATGAAAGATAATTCTATAGAGAATAGCATGCAAAATCATTAATTGTAATGAGTGTCTGCCGACAAATTGTTCTGCAGTTTGGCAGAATTTAGATTAGGTAATAAAAATGTATGCCTATTGAAAAAAATTTAAAAAAAACATGTAAGTAGGTGGAATTTTTTTTTATGCGCGAAATTCTCTACCATCAAGATATGCTGATCAGTATTTACTCTAATCCGGACAGTCTGCTGATTTATATGATATAAATGATTTATTTCTGATAGACATGTATAAGTGCTTTGATTATCATTGATTTAATCTAACATTAAGAAGGTACCGTCTGGCTGTATCATAGCGTGTATGTGTGCGTCGTTTCCAAATTTAGCTCAAGACAAACAATGGGTAGGTACAGTCATTCGCTGATAACGATGATGATCAAAATTTCAGATGCATTAATCATGGTTGTGCTTCCGAGTACCAATCTTGCTTGAGACAGGTTCTTTAAAATATCTTTAAGTCTCAAAATATTTCATATTTTTTTCCTTCTATTACTAATTCGAGCTTAGGGTACACTTTCAGGGTCCAGAAAGGCTATCACACCGAAAAAGTGTATGTATTAATAAGCTTACCGCTGTATCGTTGTAATGCTCATATTATTTTTCTGAAATCTTACCCAGTGAGAGATATATATAAAGATGTTGACTCCAAATGCTTTTTAAAAAGTATTTGGGCTCAATATCTAATTTCAAATTTGACACCTTGATATGTGTCTATGCGTGATATATAATAACTGTATTTTAATGTCAAAGTGATGAAGGCAGATGGTGAGGTGACTCACCGCCCACGGAACGAGCCCTTCATAGGATCCGGCAGGACAGGTAAGAATCGGAAATACGTCACTGAAGACAGGTGTGTCTAATGGCGTTCTTCTCACACTTACACCATTTGTACTACTATATTATTCCGTTTGCTTCTCCACCCCTGGAGTCAGTGGTCATAATTTAGCTCTGAATCGATCGAAATCGTCATCAGCAGTGGTTAGACAAAAACATTTATCACAGTTTTTAGTGACCCATTGCTACTTACGGGATTGATTGTCTTCTTCTTAGACGGGCACTCTAAGCAAAGTGGTCGTGGTTGGTAAGATGGTGGCACACGGTAGGTCTTCAACGTCGTCAGTCTTGTCGTGTCGTTCACCGTCAATGATATCATCAAGATAACAATTTACAGTTTTGAAATGTAACTCAAAAACTGCTTGACCGAATTTGATGAAAATTAAATGGGACCTTGGAAGTATACTCTACCAAACAAAAAGAATTTTACGAATCGGCCCACAAATTGCGGAGAAATCGATTAACATACACATAAAAAAGTATACACACCAACATATAAGCGCCTCCTTTTTGGAAGTCAGTTAAAAAGGGTTCAGTAAAAAACAGGACACGAAAATATTTTCAGCAATTTTTCTATATTAATATATAATATATATAATCTATGCTTTATTACTAAAATACCGCTATTATCTAAACTAGTATATAAAGAGGAAAGATTTGTATGTAAGTACGTTTGCAACGAATTGGCTCAAAAAGTACTTGACCGATTTCAAAAATTCACCATTGGAAAGCTACATTCAGCTTGAGTAACATAGGCTATATAAGATTAATTATCATCATCATCATCCATCACCGCGCGGGTGAAACCGTGGAGAGCAGCTAGTTTAACAATAAAATATTTGACAAATGTGCACTAAAAGTTAATTTGCAAAGATGTATGTGTGATACTAATTGCAATAGTACATACATCTCTATGTATGTGTACGAGTGTCACATACGCGTTATAGCCATTTATAAAAAAAGATACTCGTATTATTGGTCAAAAACAAAACGTAGCTGAATATAATAGGAACTGTATCGCACCTTATTACAACACTGTTTAGCACTCGCGCAAAGTGCTAAATGTACATACAAAGTCGGCCATTGTTTTGCGCAAACCATGTGACGTGTCAATTTACAACTTTATTTTTATGAGACAGTGATCTCTGGCCAGTAGTATAACCCTCGGCACGTAACTCTAGCGCTGACCGTTATTGCGCAGAAGTCAAAAATTGGGTCTCACAGGGAGGCTAGAGGGACGAGGGACTGTTGTCTCTCTCTGTCACATGTGCGCTACTGTACCCATGCGCAGCTATCCCTTCCACATTTCGCTCAGCGCTAGAGTTACGTGCCGCGGGTTATAGACGTAGTAGTCATCAATCATCAAACCAGAATCAGCTTGATGCTTTTGCGCATCTCAGATACGAGAAGGTATATGAGGTAATTGTCTATAGGCATAGGTTATTGTGATTGTGGGTAGGCTAAATAGGCAAATCATTGTGTAGCATTTACTCGATAATAAAAAGAAACACTTGACGACATATATGTACGGATATACGTAATTATTTTCTTCACACGTAATTATGATGACGTATAATCATATGTCGTATGGGGCAGCGTTCCGGAAATTTCGCGAAGTCTTCTCGTCTAAAATACCTCAGTGCCTCAAGACAAGAGTCTTCGACCAATGTGTGTTACCAGCACAGACCATATGGTCTGTGGTTACCAGTGATGACTTATGGCAATGAAACGTGGTCTCTTACTATGGGCCTCATAGATAAGCTCAAAGTCGCACAACGAGCTATGGAGAGGGCTATGCTCGGGGTTTCTCTACGTGATCGAATCAGAAATGAGGAGATCCGTAGAAGAAAGAAAGTCACCGACATAGCCCAAAAGATTAGCCAGTTAAAGTGGCAGTGGGCAGGGCACATAGCACGCAGAACAGATGGCCGATGGGGCCGGAAGGTTCTGGAATGGAGACCACGAACCGGCAAGCGCCGCGTAGGTCGTCCACCGACACGGTGGACAGACGACCTGACAAAGGTCGCAGGATGACGTTGGATGCAGGCCGCTTCCAACCAGTCCTTTTGGAAAATTATGAGGGAGGCTTATGTTCAGCAGTGGACATCCTACGGCTGAGATGATGATGATATGTCGTATCGTTACTTGTTGTTACTTAATGTTGTAGGTCGGTAATATTTCTTGGTCTTATGTTGATTTCGTAATTATTTGTCTTAATTATGCTAACCTAGTGAATGGGGGAGGCATATGTTCAGCAGTGGATATCCTACGGCTGAGATGATGATGATGATGATGCTAACCTACGATACAGAATATTACTTTATTTAGCACTAATTCTTTTGAGTACAAAATCCTTGTTGAGACCATTTACTTTTATAAAATAATAATAGTAAGAAGCAAGAAACAAACGCTTTAACCAAACTACGCCAGTTTGTCTTTGCTTTTGATTTTGTATGTGTTAGAAAATCTAATTTAGTATATTACCACCAAACTAAAATATCCAAATTAACGCGCTATCATTACTAATAAAGTACTAATATGTATGTACGGATGTTAGTTAGTTGTTTCACACAAAAGCTACTAAATTAATTTTAATGAAATTTCTAGATAGATGAGGCGCTCTAATAGTATATAGGAGTTATGATACTGTTTCATCATCATCTTCACCATCACCATGCGGCTGCTACCGCCGGGCGCGCAACTAGATACCAAAAATGTGTGTTTGTTTTGTTTGTACAAACTTTTTTGTTCAAACAAAACATACATCACATGGATTCGACGATGAGTGAAGCGATTTAGTTATGTTACAAGTCTACTACTAACTTCTAGTTCGCTCGCTCAGTAGCGTATTGCAGTAGTGTCCTATCCGTGTAGTTGAAGTAAAACATGTAAATTATTAATACAAGCTATTTATTCAACTCACCAAATCAGGTACCATAGATAAGAGCAAAGAGGCCGAAGAGAGTTGGTAACCACAGACAACCCGACACACACCGGCTGCGGTCACAGATACTCAAGATACTACAAGTAGCTTTCAATACGCCATATAATTGTCTGTGTAATACGCTACTGAGCGAGCGTACGTTAGCGGCAAGTGCTAACTTTTTTTGAAATTTTGGAATCCATTTTGTTGTGTTTGTTCTATCATATTTAGAGTCTTTAATACGATAACGAGTTCGGCTTACGATTTTGTGGTTGATTTATCCATTTTGACGGTAAAATTTACTAATAAAAATATTTTATTTATTTAATACATTAGTTATTATCCTAAACATAATTACAAGTGGTGGATAAATTCTGATGGAATTATATTCATTTTGACAAATATTTGCAAGTAGTAGGTGACAAATTTTTGACAAATATAGTGGTACATTTAAAACCTTCGAGAACTAATATCATTTTTATTAGACTTCTAGCGGGTGAAATAAAATAAGGTATCAAAATAATGTTTAATTCAAAAAATAAATCATAATAGCCCATAAGCCGAAAATTATTTGATTAGAAAAGTTGTAACTTTAAAAACTTACCCAATATGGATTCATACACATTATTACAGATTACTTTGACCGTGAAGATAGCTCTACATCATAGCCATTGTGTTTTGATTTTTATCTGTCTACTTTGAAGAAGTTTCATTTACAAAAATTGGTTTGTCCGGAACGACGCCTTGCGCCAAAATCAGTTGGTGATTGACGCCAATGTAGGAGTTTGCAACAGTGCCCTGGCTTCTCCCGCTTCGGCAGAGGCCAGGTCACTTCTTAAATTATATTTATATATTTTTGGATGATGCCATAGTACCTAGTTGGTCTTATCATGTAAATTTGCTTTACGGGGGTGACAGTGTCAAAATGATGACAAAACTCCCTTAACACGTTGAACGCCATGACGGACACCATATGTCCGGCAGCATACTTTCCCACAGAGCCGCACCATTAAATCAAGAATCGTCCAAAAATAGCTGAAGTGTTTTGTTGCAAACTTTGTCACAAAATAGCTCAAAAATGATGGGCGACTTACGGAAACAGTGATTGCTTATTTATTTTCCGAGATATCTGATGTCAGACACCAGTGTCCGTCGCGGCCTGCGGGAACGTCCAACCATCTTTCCCTACTGGGGCGCCGCGCGGGTCACGCTGTCGGCTCCCCTCGGTGACAAAATAGGCTACCGTTGAGTTACGCTCGTAGCGTACCATGGAAGATTTAGAACAAATCGAAAACATTGAAATAAACTTGTTGAATTCAAGTTTTAACGTATCTTCTGAAGATGAGAACGAGATTTTTTAGGATCGCAGCCGAATAAACGTAATCGTCGCCGTATCATCCACTTGGAAAGTGAGGCCAGATGATCAGAAAATACTGCACCTAGTTTGCCAGAATACATTTAAACTGATGGCTGTGGATGGGGACCGCCAAAAAGCAACCTCGTTTGATTCCATTTACTGATATTTCGGGGCCTTCGCTTGCTGTTCGCTCTACAATGGTCAATAAGGCTCCAGCTGATTTTTATTCGCTTTAAGTATATCTCGGATGACTTGTTGAATTTAATAGTTTCTGCTACCTATGCTAACCTATACGCTATTGAACAAATAGCCAAAAAACCGGATGCTTCTGCTGGTGCGCGAATCAACTAGTGGGTTCCAACTAACCTTGCGGAGATGAAGAAATTCTTTGGCTTGCTTCTTTTCATGGGTGTGGTCAAGCTTCCAAAGCTATCAGACTATTAGTCGAAGGGCGAAGTTATTGGACATTCTTTTCCTAGAACTGTTATGTCACGTAACCTTTTCGAAATTTTGCTTCGCATGTTGCATTTATCTGAAGATGATGGAGAAAACTACTCCGACCGTCGTCATCGTGTAAGGATGCTGATGAACGATTTGAATGTGTCTTTTCGGCAACATTTTATAGCAAATAAAGATATTTGCATCGATGAGAGTATGGTGCCATTTCGTGGCAGAATCATATTCAAGCAGTATAACAAAAATGGGCGGCGTAAATATGGTGTCAAACTATTTAAATTGTGCTCTGTTCCTGGATTTACACACAAAATAAATATCTACGCTGGTAAAAACGACATTACAAACACAACACCCACAACTAACTGTATTTATTTTTTTGAAATTTGTGAATGGGGATCAAAAATCCATAAAAAAGTATGGATAGTCTCCTAAGATCATTTTCGAGTAGCTGCAACCGATAAGGTACTTCCCCTTACTGCCCCGCTGAAAGTTTCCACCCTGTATATTCAAATAAAATATGAAGCATTATACTCTCTTAAAGGTAGGCAAAGGTAAAGCTAAGGTAGGTAAGTTAAAACAGCATGTAAACATTTTACTTTTTCGAGAATGGTTGCTACTTCTTTTCGTAAACTACCTACTGAACCCATTACTTGTTTGATACATGCTCGACTGTAAATAAATATAATTCTAACGACTGTAAAGTGTCTTTTGAAGGCATAAAATTAGAGATTATCTAAAAAAATAATGACAAACAAATTATTTAAAATACTTAATTAAAGGACCTGCAACATTTTTGGAAGCAACTTGTATAAAAGCCCACAAATTCGTAGTCCTTTCGATTTTTTTTGTGCCAAGCGGCCAGTTTAAGCCGTGGGGCCACGCGGGTCACATTCTTTGATAAACACAGTCGAAACGCTGTCTGTCGGCCTCCTATAAGCTTCAGAAGTGATAGAGGGCATGAGGACACACGGTGTCCGACGCGGCTCCCTGGACCTGATATACTGTCGACCACGGTGTGTCTGCCGCGGCCCACTGGTCTAAACATGGGTTTAAGTCTACCGTTCAACGTGTTAAAAATTAAAAAAAAATTCAAAAATTGGTTGTAATGTTAAGGAAGGACTCCTGCACTGATAGAAGGCAAATAATGTGCCTAATTCTGCATTTTCAATTACCATGCTATGCTCTACTTGTAGCGTGCTCCAGCATGCACTTTATTTGATGCTTTCTTTGATAAAGCTGCTCTTTGATCAGATACGGCTATCTATAGTTACATGTTGGATGACGATCAGTTCCGTCCCCTTGCCAGATGGTTAGAGAAAGATAATAAGACACCCTGCATACACTCGGAGCAGGTGTCCAGAGCGTAGTTGGCATGAGCATCTGTTCCGGCAAATCGTATCCGATTCACATTCGTTTATTTCTCTCATCTATACATCTCACCTTTTGCTGTGCTGCTTTCATAAACTACTATTTAGTAATTAATAACACCATAAAATCTATGGTTGTACTGGCTGTATGCTGTTAGCTATCTGCTACAACGCTTTTCTATAATCATCACCTGGTTGCTCTTAGCAAGCTATTATTTATAGCTTACTTTCGTTTCATCACGCATAAAAGCTATGCCAAATTCATTTTGTTTTTAATTAATTTGGTTGCTTCTTCAGTCTTTATTTAGTTATACTTTAATGTTAAGTTGAACATCCTGTTATGTATCCGTTTGTGATTACATAAACCCGCTGTGATTTTCCTAAATATATAATTATTTGTAAAGCTGAATATTTAAACGAATATGAAAACATAAATACATTGTTCATGTTTATAAATATCAAACACCGCTTTGAGCGGTGGTAGAGTACGTAAAAGTACCTACTTACAATGTAGAGTCCTAAATAATACGGACAATAAGTTAGCCCTTAATAACATTATCATGGAATTTGAATTTAAAAGGGTGAGGGGTGACTTACGTTCGTACTTAATAGGGCTCCACATTGTAGGTACACTGACTTACTCTACCTGCCTTTTTCAACCGACTTCCAAAAAAAAGAGATTCTCAAGCCGACACGTATATTTTTTTATGTATAATCACGCAATATTTCGTTAAATTAGGTCGAGCGGTTTTTGAGTTACAATTAAATTACTGAAAAGTGATGATGCCTATGATTAATGATATCGCAATTGAGGTGAACAACAATAGATCCCGTAAGTAACAAGGGTCACGAAAAGGGATGAAAAATTATGCTTACCCAAAAATTGGAACCGGAATTGAAAAAAAAATGCTAGTAGATTCTAGAATGATGGTTAACGTCGCAGTTGTCTGTTGTAGCTACTGTGCGACTCAGATCTAGCTACTAAATCCAGCACTGCACTCTGAAACAGCAATTTAGTCGCACTCGCAAACTAATTTCAGTTGCTACCGTTCAATCTTATTACAATACTTTGTATTGATTTCATGCTATATTTCGGAGCAGATGCTGCGGTGGTACCCAGTACCCACCGAGACGAGCCTTTTCATAGGAGCCCTATCACATAGTATGCCACCGGAATCTAACTTCCCGGGGGCTAAGTGTTGTGATTCTGTAACTTGTGCTTCTAAGAGCCTAAGCACACGGCGTATTTTAAACGCGCAGACGACGCGCTGATGATTGCACTTCAATCGAGATTCAGTCGAGATAAAACACGTGTCGTCAGCGCGTAAAATACGCCGTGTGCTTAGGCTCTTATTTTAATCTTATCTACCATAATGTTTCAATACATAAGCCTTATGTAGCCTAATAGTTCATCAACTCAGTAAAGCATTATACTGAATTGATGAACTAATAACTTTAGCTAATTGAATAATCAAGTGAGCTTACCTGAAGCGAAGCTCGATCTTGATTATACAGCCTTCACCGAAGAGAGTTTAAAATTGTTATGGCTACTAGTTGTTTACTCCGCTAGCGCAGCGACCCTATTCGCCTTATTATGTGGAGTTTAAACCATGTTTAATGGGAATTCACATACAATATTTGCTTAAGCTGTAATTTGAACTCGGGACTATTTTAAGTCTACGTTTTATAATATGACAGAAAAGGTCTTGTCCTTCGATACAAGAAAAAAATACATTGCTTTACACTGAATATAACTATTATCCCTTAAGTTGATTGCGTAATATACACCAAAACACTGTACGTATGAATGATCGACGATTGATGTAATGGCCCCCGTACCATCCCCGATTTTATCGACTTTATTTGCATGTTGTCAAGGATTTTGTCGTGTTGATTATGATTCAGTATATTTCCGCTACCAATGTTTTAGTTTCTCATTGGTACCCCAACTATAAAATCCTCGTCATCTCTAAAAGGAATTAGTGACCGTTACTGGTGTACTGATTTTAACTACCTGATAAAGTATCGGGCGCATTTCTGACCCTTAAGCTGATGAATTTAAAGTTGATTTTTGCGGGAGCCACTTCATTGGTTTGCTATTATTAGGCTATAAATGTTTCAGTACAGTATTCAGCGGTCGTCGTAGGGTTAGATCATCGGCATTGTTATTGTTGACGAAGTCGTTATGGGTTCTAATGCCTTAATGTTACTCGAAATGTATACTGATATTGATATTATTGCATAAAATTTATGAGCGATTATTAAGATTTCGACTGGACTTGGATTTACTTTAGCAAATAATACTTTAAATCCCTAGGTAAGTAACAGTTAAGAGTAAGTAAGAGTATAAATGATTAAAAATTGTATAAGATTAATGTTCTGTATATTATTCAATCATTTGTTTTCATTTTCAAATCATTTATTTCGACACAAAAAAGTATTACACAGTTATGGTGAGTCCTTAGCCTCCCGAACTAGTATACACTGTGTTTCAGGAGACAGTGGCTTCTCTTATTCAAGAGCTATTTTATTTTATGTCGTACATATTTGTAGCCTAGGTAATGGTAAACTAGGTATCTGAAATTCCAGCACAATGATTTGTGGTAGCGAAAACAGTTTTCCCTACGAAGTGTAAATTTAAAGCGTCAAAGACCCAAGTTTTTATCTTATCAATATTATAGAAGCAAAATTTCCTTTTCTCCAGATTCTACTTGAATAGAGGGTAGATATTCGTTACTATTTCACGCCAAAACTACAGAACTGGCTGGAAATTAAAACATTATTGTATGTAGATGTACCTAGAGTAAGGGTGAGCAAAGCCACGTAATTATTATCGTACGGTTTCTTCTCTCTCTCTGTCTCTGTTGCAAATGTTTTAACATACCATACCAAGCGCGGATCCACCGTTGTGGGCACGATGGGGCATGCCCACAACACTAAAAGACTTGAAAGACCTTAAAACTAGACTATGAATGCAATGTATTGAACGGGTGGCGCGAAGATTTGAATCCTGAACAATATGACGTTTTATAAAATATACAAAACCTGGATATTGATGAAACTATTAAGGTTTTCGCGAAAAAAAAAACGTAAGCTTCATCATGCATCATATATTTAGAGTTGTTTCCAGCAAAATTACAGAGCAAGAACATCTTATATCAAGTAAAATGCGCAGTGCTTTGCCATGCACGGTTTTTTGGTGTACCCAGTTCAAAATTCTGAATGGCACTGGACTGTCATGGGCAAGCGTGACGCTTAACATCAGGCGAGCGACTTGATACTATATCGATCATGAGAGAGATCATGCTCCGACTCGTAGTCTGCTGATTTTCGGGTGGCTGTGACCACAACCTTTTTTGTAGGCTGGATCCGCGCCTGTACCATACTACCGTAATAGTGAAGTGACACCTGAGAAACCCTGAGTGGGCAACAATCGTATCTTACTATATTACACCCTTACTAGTATTAAAATGCGAAAGTGAGTTTCTTTGTTTATTTGTTACGATTTCACAACTAAACGGCAGAACGGATCGTAAAGAAAATTGTCAAGGACATACCGGGTAAAGACATACTTTTCATCATCATCCATCACCACGTGAGTGCAACTAAAGGGCGCAGCTATTAAATTATAAGCAGCTTATTGTCAAACAAGAAAAGCCTTCTTGTGTTTTGTATCGATACTGCTTGACTCTTTTAAACCCAACAGTCTTTTAATAAAACTGTAATGTGTATACATACAATGCTACTCGTATTACAGCGTACTCAGTCATTTATCGTACCTTTATCGGCATTACTTATCATATTTACAATCAGTTCTTGCTTATTCATAGAGTAATAATTAAATTACATTCGACTTATGTTTCTGTCCATAAAGATGAACTCAAATATCTTTAAAAAATCAAGGTTGTTTTAGAGTCTCTATTTCTGCGAGCTGCGTACATACTTAGGTAAAAATAACTAGATAATTGATAACATAAGACAGGTCTAGAAAATATAAATAATTGAACATCCTCGTAATCTTTACAATAACGTGCATTTCAGTTCTGAAAATCTTCTTATCACCACTATCGTGTCTAGGTATGTCAAGATCAATTAACGTGATAATAAAATTGATTGAAACCATGATTTTTTCAAATGCTATGTTCAACTCCAGACAGCGTTCAGCTTAATGCTTTTCGATATAATTTCATGCCATTTTGGATACTTTAACATACCAGTAGCCCTAGCACGAATAACTGCTTAAGTGTAACGTAACGCATCGTTCATAGGAAACAGTACTAACTGTCATGCATCTAGGGATTCTAGGGCAACTGTGACACAGATAACTCATAGTTTGTAAGCCGAAGCTTGATGCGTTGACGCTTACGATACGAATACTTTTTCGCAAATTGTTTGTGCTACGGCCTTTGATGTAGTAGTATGACCGTGAGTCACGTTATGCAACATAGAAGCTAGGTAAAGGAAGGCGATCTGAAACAGCGTAGAGGCGCCACGCGGCTTATGACGTAAAAACAAGCTGAAAACATCGTAATGAATTTCGCTGAGGTCAGTTCTCGCTGTCTGAAAGCGATTTTCAGCGCTGTGGTGCTGGGCCTCTCGGGCCGCCATGCCAGTGACGTCGTCGTCGACGTCCAGGCGCCTTCAGTCTCGGGCTCGGCCCCGTTCGACTCGACTCCAGTCACTCGCTCCTCGATCCGGCGCGCTCGCACGCGGTCGCGTCTCACTCGTTACGTTCATTGCCGACTTGACCGCAACAGTGGATCGACGTGCCAACGCGGACGCGTCTGTCCATTTTAAATCGCAATATTACAAAACTTTTTTTTAAAGTATTTAAAGTGAATCGAACCGCGCGAGACACGACGAACGGTCCGCATTAGACACGGCCACCGTGTACATTTTTCGCTCGGCGGAAACTTAACTGCAGTTTAACGCGACTCGCTTGCAGTAACTCGTTGAAATTTAATTCTGAATGTAACGAAAGGAATTATTTAAATTTTATTTGTGACGATATCGATTAATTTCCCGTGAAGAAGAAAGAAGGCGAAAATGTCGAAAAAACATCTTCACAATCAAGCTGCTATACCGCTAGCTCCGGCGGTGTTTAAGGTAAGTTTATTAATAACAAAATTCAATTACCACTTATTATTTCAGCGAATTTACAATTATTTTTAGGTGTAGCATTTTTCGTTACACAATATTTTTAATCTTGTTTGCCACTTCCGATGAAATATTCAGAAATGCTTAGCGATAATTTTATATGAGTGTAAACTATTTCGATTCGAACTGATTATAAGTTTATTTTAATTAGCACAGGCATTTTTCAAACCAAGTAAGGTTATTAGATTATCAAACTTATGGTAAACAGAAGTCTTTTTACAATATGGCAAAGTTCTAAACTACGAAAGTAAAGTCTATAATTGGATATCCTTTTCAATAACTACCTAGTTGCGATAAAGTGACGAATATTTCCGCTTTCGTACCTGATTGTGAAAATACTATTATATATTAGTACATATTTTATGATTTTTCGATAAGTCGCCATAAGACAGATAAAGTGTGTATATATTACTATATATCTTCTTCGTAGCTGGTTGTTAAAAAGGTTAAATGGAGGAGTAATCAGCATAAGAAATAAATGCATTTACAAGTTTCTAAATTTGCATAGGATACCGTTGGTTACAGAAAAAAAGGTTTTCGTGTCGTACCTATTCTAATCCAGCGCCTAAAATCTATTTTATTTCTACGCTAACCTACATTATTAGCATTTTGTTTAAATTGTAAATCGCAAGTTAATAATAAATATATGTTAGAACACAGTAAAATAATCGCAACTATAAAATCGCATTACAAGGAGAGTGAAAAATTAAAGCATTTAAATTTAACTATTTAATTTATTTAATCATTCTAAAGCCATCTTCACACGGGCGCTAATCTGATTTTAACCGTAGTAAGTACCTATTTACCTATTTGTATTTGTATATGTAAGCAGTTATCCAGGTATATAGAAATAAAAAAACCGCTTAAGTGCGAGTTGGACTTGCGCACCGAGTGTTCCGTACATTAACAGTGTAGTAACGCTAAAAACAAGGGCGTTCGAATCGGGAATCTGTGGGTGAAATGGTTTATTTCTTTTTGTTCAGCGTTCGGAAAGCTAAAAATTAGCAATTTTTGACCCACGTACGGAGCATGGTTGTTTGTGATCGTTTTTTGACAACTATCTATATGATAGCATAATCATGCGGTTTTAGGTCTTACGCTCGGTTTAATGTTCGAGTAGGATGTGGGCAAAAGTGGCGAAACTGGTAAAAATAACGTTTTGAGTTCTACGAACGCTTTAACAAAAGCCATCAATGAAATGCCACCGATGCCCTCAAAGTTAAAGGAACATACCTTAAGAAAGCATCTATCATTATTGTTCTTACTGATGAAAAAAGGGCAAATTAACTTTGTCGTTCGAACAACGATTATTGCACCAACGGTAAACAATAACTTTGTTATAGTAAATTCAATTTGTTTATAAACTACATATATGCGGTTCTCAGATGTTTTCATTTATATGTGCTGTAAGACATTGTTACTTGTCAAATTTCATAGTTTGATGATTACCTTCTGACACGGCAAAATATGCGAACATATGCGGTTTTTATTTTTGCACAGCTGAAAGAGACGCGATAATTTGACTACACGTTCCTGAGAAAAAAAATCATGTCCGTTAGACAGAAGGACACAAAGTGATCCTATAAAGGTTCCTTTTTCCTTATGAGAATCGGAACCCTAAAAAGTACTTATAGGTACATTATTTTTATATATATTTGCAATTTGTATTAAATTAAGACAGGTTACACATTTGATATTTCTTTTTTGAGTTCTTATTGTTAGCGACAGGGACAATACTTTTTTGTAGCAACTCAGTGTATGATACGGTGGCATGTTTTAATTTTGGAATGTAAACTATATTATTTAAATATAACGCTAGTAAAAGTCAGGTGTTATTAGAGATGAAACCAAATTCTATTAATTCGGTAAGTAACCTTTTTGATGTCTTTCAATAGCCTCGAATGCCACGTGTTATTTTTTCATTAAGTATTATATATGCACTTTTGAATTATAAATTATACAAGAGGCACTTTATTGCATTATAAATCATAAAAGGGTTATATGATTATTACAATTATTCATTTAAAACTTTTTTTCTATAGAAATAACCTTGAATACCGCATGTTGGCGGTGTTAGATCAGCCGTGCGATTGAAACATCGTTGCATCCTTGACAACATCCGTGAAGCAAATGACGAGATGACAAGATACGTTGGAAAAACAACCTTATGTACAAGGGCGATATCTCGTAAAGTATTTGACATCGGTGAGCTCGCCGACGAATCATTACAGAATCGCACGGCAGTTTCAACTCTTATAACGTGAATACAACAAGAAAACAAGAGAGTAGAGTTGTCTGACGAAACTTCACACAAGTTTACATTATATAGGTACATTATTATCATTTGTTTTAATAATAGAAACAATTGATTTGTTAATTATTATACAAAATGTGTTTTAATTGATTCTAATAGACTATTGGTAAATTCTGTGAGTAACATAGATAGGGACTTATACGTTGGCGTAAGGACTTAGAAAGCTTAAATTATATTTTTTGTAGATACTTCAAGTTTTTAATAGTTTACATTAACAAAGTGTTATTAAAGTAATCATAGATTGAAAGTAATAATAAAATACCTCAGCTCAGCTAGTTTACAGATAACATAATAAGCTATTTTACAAATTTAGCAGAAAGAAGGACGTACTTGCCTTTATCAACGGTTAGATTACAAAGAAATTAACACACTTGGAGTAAAATGTTTTTTGACTATGTAACGTCCTAAAGCCTAAAGTAGATCCGAAGACCGCACCCAATATTTGTAGCCCATTGGATTTAAAACACAATAACATATTAATAGTAATAAGATAAGAGTAATATAATAGTGATAGGGATGAAAGGGGTATGAGTAGAGACTACTAAGTTATCACATCTATACTATGTATATACTATAAGATTATAAAGAGGAAAGATTCGTATGTACGTTTGTAACGAATTGGCTCAAAAAGTACTGGACTGATTTCAAAAATTCTTTCACCATTTGAAAGCTACATTCAGCCTAAGTAACATAGGCTATATAAGATTCATCATCAGCCATCAACGCGCGGGTAAAACCACGGAGATCAGCTAGTATTTTATATTTAATTTCGGTCTATGGCCGGTCCTCCATAGATACTATTACTTGATAGTTCAATTATTGAGGGGTTTGACTATTACAATAATGCTCCGTTGCTGAATCTATGCTGGGTGATAAACAGATGTTTATAGATTAAATGATTTAGGTTTAATTCGAATTAAGAAATTTGTAACTATACCGGAAAAACACTTCTAGCTTCCGTTGGAATAGTGATCCGTCCGAAATTCTTTCGCAATATATAAGTACTCGTATATTACCGTTATATACGAATTCCTCGGACTATAAAGGCCTGTTCAAACCTGGGCGTTATTCGCTACCGCGAGCGATAGAGAAATCCGAAAGGCTATGCGTTAATTTCACTGTTCACACCAAAGCGGATATCTCAACGGTTAGCGGGGCGGCGGAACTAGTTTCGCCAAACAAGAGAAAATACCGCCTCACTAGGCGATACAAGTTTCGCTGCAGTTATGGAACTTCATACTATTTACCCATCGAGTTCCGCGTGGTATTTTTCGCTACCCACAGCGGTAGCGAATAACGCTCAGGTCTGAATAGGCATTACAGCTGTACCTAAAAGACAAAAACAATGTCAAATGAAACTATTGCAATTACTCATAAAATTAATATAATAGATCAGCAACTGATGGAGTATTTTAATGTCAGCCTGGGACACTTGGAGACATATATGCCATTTTATATAACTTAGGTACCTATATATTCGTATATACAAAATGGTTGTTGGGTGAATTTAACTGGTTTTTAAACACTTAAATTGAAATGCATACTCGCAGCAGTTTTTGCTTCATGTATAAACAATGATTGTTTGATGGAAAATTTACAGAGCTCATTAAAATTCAACGCCTTAGTTGAATGTGACTTGATATAACTTAGCACCGAAACTAGATTTAAAACTGAGGTGTGATTGTGCGAAGTGAGTGACTGTGAAATTTTTTGCGAGCTTACTGCAATTGTCTACTAATAATAATTAGCTACTAATAATAATATTATGAAGAAGAAATATTTGTACTTTTGTAAGTTTGTAACGAAAAAACACAAAAAATACTGGACCGATTACAAAAACTAATTCATCGTTATTAGGCTACATTATCCTTGAGTAACATTTACCTATATGTATAAAAATGAATCTATATTTCCCTTGATCATCACATCACAGATGAACGCATGGAACAATTTCGCTAATTCTTTTTTGTCGTGTTAATTATTGTCAGGAGAAGGTTCTTATGAGGTTATGGCGAAGGCGAAGGCCGAGCTTACTACACGAACGAAGTCGTAGGCAGTCGTTAGTAGGTTATATATTTCGATTCATCATCACCACGCTGGTGAAACCGCGGAGCATATCTGTTATATTTCATTCCTATGAGGCACCCATATGGCTTACGAGCGCTTCATTAAAATATGATACACATTAATAGAATACCTATTTGAAAGAACAAATGCATCGAAACGAAACATTTGTTGAACTTTTTATTTTACCAAAACTGTAGACATCGAAAAGGTTTTACTGATTTCTGGATTCGCTGTCAACTGGCTGGAATATTTGAGCTGTATATCCGCTGGCAACTGCAGCTGAGCTGCTTTGGACTGTTACTATTATTGTGATGTTTTTCCTAATACATAAATGTATATAGTTAGGTACTTAAAAAATCAGAAAATAGACACCTTTAAAAAAATTCTGACATTGATGTCACAATAAGGATTATGTCGCCATCCCCGTTGTTACTTGTAAAGGCCTATTCAGACCTGAGCGTTATTCGCTACCGCTGTGGTTAGCGAAAAATACCACGCGGAACTTGATGGGTAAATAGTAGATATGAAGTTCCATAACTGCAGCGAAACTTGTACCGCCTAGTGAGGCGGTATTTTCTCTTGTTTGGCGAAACTAGTACCGCCACCACGCTAACCGTTGAAACGACACGGTAGAGATATCTGCTTTGGTGTGAACTTTGGGATTTCTCTAACGCTCGCGGTAGCGAATAACGCCCAGGTTCGAAAAGGCCTGTATACTATAATTATGTAGTACCTATTATGGCTCGAAAACTATACGTTTCGATAGTTATAGATTTGATACATTTACATAATATAGGGTTGGACATAATGAAACCAAGATTAGTAAGTACATAGAAGCAGCTTGTAGGCCACGCTGGTGTAGTGGCAGGCAAAGCTAGTTTTTATGAACAAGAAAGAAGAGACGAGAGAAGACGTATTACTTACAACCCAATATAACGACTGTCCAACTAAATAAAACAGAAAGACTGACAAATCAGAACGCCAAATTATCGTTGTCGAAATTGAAAGATAAAATTACTGGTATAGCCATCCCTATTTATTACCAACGTAACGACATCATAATAACAAGTCAAGTGTTCGACTACAAAATGGAAGTATATATACTCACTTTAATGTAATCTGTGGTGTAACAGCTTCAGGGGCCGTGGGGATATTTTTACTCTTCCCTCGCCCATTCTCCGAGTCCGCTGAAAGTAAACAAACGCCTACGTATACAATTAATGTATAACTTTATACGTTTGAATCGCGATTGATTAGATGTTTGTTAGACGTATATCATATAAGAAGTTAAAACGAAATAGCTACACTGAGCCGGGATAGAGTATTATATGGATAAGCTATGATTAGGTCTTTCCAACGACACACAATATAAACTGACATGGTCAATGTAATAATGTAATGCAAGAATTAACTTTGGAAACGGGATATTTACCATGTATTTGAAAAAAAAATGGTTCATAATACAATATATGGTAAATATCCCGATTTTAAAGTTAATTCTTGAATTACAAGATTTTTATTTTTATTTTATTTATTTGAACCCCAACATAATGTACACTGTTTCTTACAATAGGTTCTATGCTAACTTAACAAATAAATAGTAAATGCCATTACAATTAAAGGGGAAGACAACATGCAACAAATTTGCGAGCAAACAGGGGATTTAGCGCTACTATTATATTATAAAATATTGTGAAAAGTGGTACGAATAGAGATAGTTATTAAATTTAAATACCTTGCATATAATGTTATACAATAAACAATCAGAGAGATTTTATTGTCGATTTAAATCCGCAAAGGCTTCCATTAAAAAGATCGATGGAATGGTTTTTCGAAAAGTCTGTGTACTGTTTTATCATTCTATTGAGTGGCGCATTTTGGCCAAGATTTGATTTTGATCTAGTAACAACGAGCATGTTAAAATTGGATGCTCTCATTGATCTCGTAGGTGCAGAGAAATCTAGACAGGAGAGCAAATCAGGGCTGTCTAATAAACCATTTGCAAGTTTAAAAAGAAACGATAGGTCCAGCATATGTCTTCGATCCGAAAGGGAACTCATTTGAAAGTACTTTAACCTTTCTGTGTACCTCGGGATACATTTGGCTAAATTACAAAAATATGCTAGATGCCACAGAAATCGTTTCTGAACTCTTTCAAGTCGCTCAATATAAATTTTGTAAAAAAATTTTTTGATTGTACTTTTGTGTCGTTCTAATCTACTTTTATATATAATTCTGGGTAGTTAGATAGATAGATAGACAGATAACGCTTTATTGTACATAAAACACACGTGGATACATTTAATATACAATTATCAATACTGTTGTACAATGGGCGGTCTTATCGCTTATAAGCGATCTCTTCCAGACAACCTTTGGATGGAGATAAGTTATGATACACGAATAGACGGCAATGTATATGAAAAACAACGTCAAAAGAAAACCTAAATAATATTAAAATTACATAAACTACACAAACATAACTTAATATAAATAAATAAATATTTATAACAAATAAATATATAAATACATGTAGTAGTTGTGGAAGTTTTTAAATGTTTAAAATTTTAGCAAAGGCTAGAGACGTTTCACAGTTAAATACGAAGCATCATGGACCCCATGACTATCTATCGAATCTTATCCTTCTTTACCTCGAGGTCTCTTATAAAGCCACCTCACCTTGTGATGTAGCTTGATCCTTATAGGCTAGCGTAATACCTTCGACCGCATCATAATTGAGCATCCGATGAAAAAGCGTTCAATCAAACGTTAGCCTAATAAACACGACAATAATATTTCGCTTATTATATTCCACAGTGCTCTTATATCAACACATATCGCATGAATGCAGTCAATGTTTGTAAACTACTTCTTAGAAGAGGAGTATTAGAAACTATGATGGTATGGTACCTTGATTAACAATACAGCTTCATTTTTTAATTGTCATCGTTACCAATGTTATAAAAAGGAGATTTGAGTTTTTGTATGTTTGTAACGAGTGAACTCAAAAACTAAGCTGCATTATGACTGAGTTAATTTTGAAAGAACATTTTGATTAATTCAAACAGGTAAAAACGCGAAAACAGCTAGTAGATAAAAATAATAATAATTATAATAATTATTTATTTCCAAGTAGAACATTTCAAATAAAAACAGATTTGGCGTCGAGCCTCAAACTAGGCGAGAGCCTGTATCTTGAGACTCTGAGTGCGGTTTACTAGGAAGTTTGCCAGTTTTGACAGGGTATGAAGTTATACAATATTCAACAGTTAGCAATTTAAAACAAATATGGGTATGTTCCTACCTTAGTAAAAATACAATTAAGGTAATAGGTAAGAGCTAGTTAATAAATTTATACATACACAATTTATATAAAAATATGCTTATGAAAGAAACAAAACTTAATCTATAAATGTTATAAAACCACATTGCATATTTCTTGGAATGTTATTTATGTACATATACGTGTTTAATTTTCTGTTTTTCTTATCGTTAATAAGAACGCGATGCCTGGTTATTTTATAATGTGTGACAGATTGTACTATACCGGTTTATGAATTTAGCTTACTGTAACACACTTCATGATTTTTCCGCCGGCGACTTCGTTCGCGTAGTAGGCTCGGCCTTCCGCCTCGCCATAACCTCCCATCCTTTCTTGGTTTTTCTTTCATAAGAACCTTCTCCTGGTAATAATTAACACAACAAAAAATGAATTAGCGAGATTTTTCCATCCATTCTCGAGTTATAGGCGACCAGGAAAATAGGGGTTCTTATATATATATATAGAGCATCTTCAATATCACCTTTACTGCATTTTATGGTAATAGTACTAGTAAATTCAACTGTAGATAACCAAATCGAACTTAGACACTTGATTAGGTTACAGTATGGAAAGAAGTAAGGACATACTAGGTGTTCATTAGGTACTTCCTTGGCATGTTAATTTCTCAATATACCTAATAATTACTAATAAAAAAAAATGTGTAATAGATTAAAATGTTACTCCGTATGTTAACAAGACATATTAGTTATAATAATAGTACCCATAACCTAGTAAGTACGTTGTCGTGAGTACCCGAAAATAGCCTTAGGTGTTAGGGCTGGCTAGGTAAGAAATTTTTGAGTAAAAAGAGATACCTGTTTCGGCGGGATAATCATATGTAGTCTCGAATCTCACTATTGCCCATACTTGGATTCCCAGTAGTGTAAGTTTATATAAGAACTATTTAATATTGCGTCCCAGAGATATATATATATATGTCAGTTTCATTCATAAATCTTTTGTTTTAATTATCACGGCAAAGGAAGCATTAATAACATTATTTGCCATAAATATTACAGTCGCAGTTTGCTGAAGTCACGTAAGTGCGACTGCTTAGGTTTATTCATTGAAAAGTTTGTTCAACTAGTAAAAAATATAATTTTAAAAGTTCAATCGGTTGGAAATCATTCCACATTTTATTTCTTTGCCAAGTTAATACGAACCGTTTGGGTAAACTTCCAAATGTTCAGCTAGCGTTCGTAGATAAATAAAACTATTTACATTCACGACATGATTTTGACGAAATATTGTGTTGAATACATAATATATTATAAATAACTTTATTGTAGCAGACAGTTAAAATAACTTAATTTTTAAGACAATGGTATGTGTCGTTTTTGCTTCGTTAGGATTACATAGGGTAAATAAAAACGCAAAGAAATATATTTTCTACCGACTTCCAAAAAAAGGTACTCAATTCGACTGTATACATATATTTTTTTATGTTTGTTACCTCATAACTTTCGACTGGGTGAACCGATTCTCAAAATTCTGATGCTTCCCGTGTGGTCCCATTTAAATTTTATCAAATTCGGTCCAGTAGTTTTTGAGTTACTCTCTAAAAACTGATTTTACCAAAGTAATAGAATGGAAGTCGGTATTAAATTTTTCAAATTGCACTTGTGCATTACCAACTCGTGCGTTACCAGTACTTACTGAAAATCTTAATCTACGGGATTTTAACATAATATTAACTTAACGTTCCCACAAATTTACGCTTGCTTTAAGCTTGACGATGTAGTCATTATTGCTTTAAATTAAGGTGGTACCATTGTGTGCAAGTACGAGCGTAGGTACTTGTTGAAAAACACTGGTCTATTTGCGTCTTGGTGATGATTGATCGCTAAAATGTTATTGGACTGTGTAAACTGGCGAACATTTTAATTTCAACATGTTGGTTTGAAGGATGTTCAGCCGTGCGATTCGCATCGTTGCATCTTTGACAACATCCGTGAAACAAATGACGACATTACAAGAAACGTTGGAAAAACAACCTTGTGTACAAGGGCAAAATCTCACATCGGTGAGCTCGTTGACGAGATGATAAAAATATGACGTAATTTCCAGCATATTTTAGAAGTCTTGTCATTAGTCAAATAATTATGACTAATATTAAAAAAAAAACATTGGTATATGCGTAGTTACATAGTTCATCATTGCTGCCAATAGGTACAATTACGTACGTATACCCTACGACGGGGCTAAAAATAACTTACTTATATGGATACAATACACAACATGCAGTTGAAAGGGTTCTTCCGCGTATCGCTGTCATCCAGAACTTATATTTCGTGATGTACTATGGCTAAAGGGATAAAGTATACATTTCAATGATTTTATTTCGATTTGAGGTGGTATCACGTTGATATATTTATCGAAAAGCTTCACGTGCATTTTTCCCATTGCAGTTCCTGGAAAAGTAGGTTGATTTCTGCGAAATCTATTGTATTATTGGCCAAATATGGCGAATCGCGAGTCTATGTTCACGAATAAGATGAGCAATACTAGATGGCCTGTGCAGTACCAACTTATAGGGCTTTAGACCGACTTCTAAAAAGGAGGAGGTTATATGTTCGATTGTATGTATTTTTTTGTATGTTCACCGATTTCTCCCCCATATGTGAACCGATTCTGATGATAAGGTAGGTTTTAGGTAGAGTATCATTCTGAGGCGGTACCATTTCATCAAATTCGTTCAAGCAGTTTTTGAGTTACACTCCAATAACTGAAAAGTGCTGCGCCTAACAAGGGTCACTAACGGACAACTTTTTTGTTTTGGAACCGATTTCAACCACAAAAGTGTGAAATAACTTGTCGAAGTCGGTACCATGCGCACAATTTTGCGATAATACCTACTACTACCTACTTTTGAACTATTTCACACTTTTTGGTGTTGAAGTCGGTACAATTTTTTGGTAATAATTTGTTTTTATATCTGTACATGCATTTGGTGTTGCGCGAGTTATACCCATAGATAAATCAGACTATATGTTATACCTAAGACATCGTTAGTACTGTCAAGGCAATATAACGAGCGTCTCCGTGGAATGTTCTCAAGGTCGTGAATGTTTGCCAACTTTCTTTTAGTCCAATGCGTTTTTTGCGACGACGGATTGTGTGACGTTAGTTTGTACGGTACATCATAACTTTTGGCAGACTATTTGCATGTCTTCAATTTTTTTATGAAACAACGATTGAATCAGCCGTACGATTCTCTAATGGTTCGTCGGAGCTCACCGATGTCAAATACGTTTATATCGCTTCTCTTCTTCTTCTTATGTGGTTTTTTAACGTGGGAAGACGTTACTCTGCCAGTGTCATGTTCTTGCACTCCAAAAGTTTTCGGCGGATATTTTGCCCTTGTACTTCCTCAACCCTGAAGGAGTGACCATTGTACGGTACGGAATCAAATGAAAGTAATATGAATGTACACAAGGTTTGTTTTTTCAAAGTTCCTTGCACCTCGTTATTTGTTTCACGGAGGTTGTCAAAGATGCAATGATGTTTGCTCTGAGAATCGCACGGCAGCACGACTTGATCAATTTTGTTACGACATATTACTCTGCCTTCACAATTATTGTCAAATAAGAGAAAAAGTATTGTGAGACAGGACAAGCGCTATATGGAATCCGCAACTTTCAGTGCTATGCGTAAGTCATAATATATCCTAAAGCATGACTTTGTTAAGTTAAGAATTTTAATAAAGATGTTTTTGAGGATTGGATGAACATTGTCATAAATTACCCTTAAACTCAGGTTAGAATTTGGAGGTAGCTTTTAAAATTCTGAAGTGGAAAAATCTACTTCTCTAGTTTTAGTACTACATTTATTAATATACAGTTTTACTATTTATAGCACATACACATTTTATGCATTTCTTAAGAGCAATTGATACCTCATTATACTAACATTATAATGACATCTTTAATACCTTAGCTTATCTAATAAATTTGCAATAGATTCTGACGTCATTCCAATTAAGATTTTATTTTACTGGTATATATACGAGTAATTTCGCAATGATAATAGACTACTTACCTACTTCATTGTCAACATGTCGATTGAAACGATGTAACGATAATAATGGATCTTTTCAACTACCAGCCAATGCCAGACTTTATTTTGGTAAATTATTTCACATTGTTATTTTCATTGTCATATGAGTGTTGCGCAAAGTCAGACATTTTAGATTTATCCACTACGTTGTGATCTTAGAATATCTGTTATTCTAATGGCTCGGTCTGACCAACAGGCCTACTAGAGCTTTATTGCCTGGGTATTGCCGGGTACTCAACCCGTAAGTACCCTAACTGATCATTTGTTTTTTACATATAAAGTCTCCAATATCCATAATAGGGCAGCAAAATATCTCTATGCCGATTAACATCCAAACTTTTATACAAAATTTAGTGTGAAAGAAAGACAAACTTACCAACCAACAACAAACTTTCGCATTTATAATGTTTTTATTAAATATCTGTCAAATATCAATCTGTACAAAAATAATTACATGTTATATCGCGTACTGTAACATGGCATAAGGTTCAACAACCCCTACTCGCCTAGAGCAGGCTGGCTAGACTTTTGATTCTACATAGACTCTATAACAGGGGTCTCCAAACTTTATAGCCTAGGCTACACGGATTTCTTCTCAAAGCCCTAAGGGTCAAGATCTAGTGTGCTCATATCACAACAGATATAAAAAACGGAGTAGAGAATATATAGAGTACTAGTTGACTCGCCAGCGGCTTCGCTCGCTTGGTCTAGGTGTAGTAGAGCGAGAGTTATTTTTTAAATTTTAATATTTTTATTGATAAACCGATTGACATGAAACAAACTAAATGTTAAGTGAAGATCACCACAATATATTAGTGAAAACCACACCTAAATTGGACGTTTCTGCTATTAGCAAGCACAAACAGAAAAAAATGTAACATTTTTTTTCATTCAATTTTCGTTTAATAAGTCCCGATAATATTTTTTCTCGTATATCTTCATGTACAGACAGCGATCCGTTACATTTTATTATATGTATAAAAGTACAGAATAGATAAGATTGCATTTCGCGCATTTATTTATTTTGGGGCAGCAAGTGGGGTAAGAATAGTTCACTGACGACCACTGCTATACAAGATTATTTATCAAGTTTTTGAATGTTTTATTTGTAGGAGTTTTAGTTTAGAAACATATGAACGGTATCTATTAGTTCCTACACGACTGCTACTACTCATATTCCGTAATTATGGACATCCATTTGAGTTCGTAATCGTATCGTTTTCTTCGAAGAAACATTGTCGCTTCTGGGGAAATAACTGTGCCGGTAGACAATGCACCATCTGGAAATGTGAAACGCAATAACTAACACGAGCAGGCACAATGAGGATCGTTCAAGTCTTTATTGTAAATGGAAAAAAGCGTTGAAAATGTTGATGATCACTTAATTCAAGCCAGAAATGTATCGACTAATAATATGGCTATTTTATAGAATCGGCCTATTTACTAATTTGGGTTCTCATAGCACACACGCACACACAACCTTTACCTTTTTCACACACACATACTTTTATAATGATAACCGTGTACGTCATTCTGGTCAAATTCAATTTGGACAGCCGTGCGATTCTCTAACGGCCGGTCCCAATGATCTATCTATCACCGGTTTACCTTACTAGAGATAGATATTTGACACTTTTTGTATGAACGTTATGTCAAATTTCTATCGGTAGTAAGGAAAACCGTAGATAGATAGATTATTTGGATCCTCCATAAGAGCAAACATCGTTGCATCTTAATAAGTCTGTTGGTATTTTTTTTTACTTTCAATTATGCAATATAACTATTACTATATTATTTATAATATATATTAATATATTAATAATATATTATTTATATTACGTTGTAAAGTAAAATTGCAATTGCAATGTGTAGCTGAAGTATGTACCTAGGTACTTACATAACATAAGCGACCAATATGCCACTGAATTGTCGAGAGCATCTTTGCGCGGGCCGTGGTCGTATTCGGATTTCGAAATTCGTATATGCATGTACAGCCACAGATGGTGGCACAGTTACAACGTATTCGTTACTGAAGCGTGTTACGGAAAGTGCGCCCGCGTATCGCGCTGGCCTCCAAATCGGCCAGCGAGACGGTGTGAAGAGTACAGCATAAGCGGGCGCGGTACGCTCTCTTCTATACGTCGAACCAAACGGCCGTAAGGTAGCGCTCGGAAGAATGATCTAGAACGTGTTTTGTTATGACTACAATGTTGCATGATAGAGAAATCTGTGCAGAGAAATTTTGAGGACGTGACAATTTCGAGCTGCTTCAAGGTGCTTTAAAAAAATAATAATAGGGATATGTAAAAGATACATTTGCAATGTAATTGGCTTCTTCCATGCAACGAAGCGGTAAGGCGTCAAGTGGCGTCGAGCGTACAGCCGACATGGTTTTGAGAACATGATATGGGCTTGGGTGACGTCACCGCGTCGGCAGGTTAACTCGATGCTTGGCGCGCACGAGCGCGCTTGCTTGTGTACGTACACATCGTTACGCGCTCAACGCTTGGGCAACGGAAATTTCCACTCGCGGTCCGGCTGCCGCGACGACCGCGCCCCTCTCATCCCGTCTTCCCCCCTGCGACTCCATACGCCGTTCTCATGGGCACCACTCCCCTCATGAATCCTACAAAGGATTATTTCTATACAAACGTCCGCTAGAGCTATAAACACTCCCTTTGTGACGACGAAACTCGCACAACACGAACTCATGTTTTAGTCGCATTTATTTTGAGTGTGTTCTTACATACAACATACAGGATGTTAATTAACTATTTTTCTCGCATACGCATGTTTTTTTAAGGAAAATTATCTTATCTTATTGTAATATTATTATTAGCTATTTCGTTACGCGAGTGTTCAAAATTATAATTGTAATAGACATGTTTCGTCATTGGTTCTTGGTATTGGCTTAATTACAACGTGTTGCGAAAATCCTCTTCTTCATCCTAATTTTAATTAACAGAATCAGAATCAGAAATTTATTCACCATTATAACAATGATTGTTACATTAGGTAAGTCACATTATATATAAATTAACAATATTGTATATACATTTTATATTTACTCCATCAAGTGACCAGAAAAGCAAATAGTGCCTTATAAATTGCACCAATGCCTATGCCAGTAACTTTGTGACTAAGCTGTAGCTGAAGTCTCGCACTGGAAACATCGAGCTATTATTACTAATTTCTCAAAGACTGGATAGTGCATTTTTTTTCATGACAATTTATTATCATAACACTGCAGTGGCAACAATAAAAAAACAATAGAACAAGTCTTTCAGCTATTGAACCACCTAGATATACTTACCTGTAACTTAAATAAAACATTGAACAAGAAACAATCTTGCAATATATTTGTAAATATTTTGTATGCAAAGCAAAAGTTACCTGCTGCTTTCTTGGTATTCAGACAATAGAGTTTTGAATCGGAATCGTTTTTGTATTCGTTGAGACCTTACCACAGCTTACACAATAGTTGCTAAGCGACCTTTAGTAGTTCTCGTTTGGGAAGAAAAGACTTCAACGCGGTGTCCTCTACGCACGCTATAACGGACTCAGAATCTTTTTTTCTAACTTTTGACTTATTTTTCGCAACTTGTTTTGCGTTTATAACTATATACTACATTCCAATCTATAGAATTGTAATTGTGCCCATTGATTCGAGCTCTAAACGAAAATCTCACTAATCTATACTAGTATTATAAAGAGGAAAGATTTGTATGTATGTTTGTAACGAATTGGCTCAAAAAGTATTGGACCGATCTCAAAAATTCTTTCACCACTGGAAAGCTACATCCACCCTGAGTAACATAGGTTATGGAAGATTCATCATCATCATCCATCACCACGCGGGTGAAACTGCGGAGATCAGCTAGTATTATAATAAAGTTAAAGTTTAGACGTATGGATGTTTATTATACAACCACGCGAAAACGGCCGAACAGATTTGGTTGAAATTTGGAATGGAGATATTTTTGTCCCTGGATTAACACATAGTTAACTTTTTTATCCCGATTCAACTGTTAGTTCCCAAGGGAAGGCGATAACCTTATGCCACGTGGACGAAATCGCAAGCGAATACTAGGTAGTCAATTTTAGAAGTGAAGTCCACACAGCGCTAGTAATGCGAGTAACTTACGTTTCGTAAATGGTAATGTACTTCTTTTACCGTGAGTTTGTATTGCCTAAACGTTCACATGAAAACATGTTGTAGGTAAACACTAATAAGTCAATGTATAGAGTAGCGTATATACGCACTGTCACACAACATGTTGATGATCCAACTAAACTAAACATGATTCGGAAACGATGCAAATCCTCTACTGCTTTCTGCAGTGGGAACGCAAACCTCAACAAAGCAAGTTGGCAAGATTAATTATTTCAAACGAGTTTCAAAATATTACATGTACTTATAATGTTTTTTGGTGCAAACTAGGTGTAACGTTTGAACATGCTGTTATGACATATAAACAAATATCATTTATCCTGAAAAAAATATATGTAGAATACATATTATCCCATAAAATATTACTGTGGAGTAGTAATTGCCTGTATAGTTATTTTTTAAGTCAATGTCACACAACGAGTTATGGAGAGGGCTATGCTCGGGGTTTCTCTACGTGATCGAATCAGAAATGTGGAGACCCGTAGAAGAACGAAAGTCACCGACATAGCCCAGAAGATTAGCCAGTTAAAATGGCAGTGGGCAGGGCACATACCACGCCGGAAGGTTCTGGAATGGAGACCATGGACCGGCAAGCGCAGCGTAGGTCAGACGACCTGATAAAGGTCGCAGGACGACGTTGGATGCAGGCCGCTTCTAACCGGTCCTTTTGGAAAATTATGGGGAAGGCCTATGTTCAGCAGTGGATGTCCTACAGCTGAGATGATGTTGATGATTTTTTTAAGCGTCTATAGTTAAACATATATTATTTCATAAACCTCTTCTATGTATAGTAGGGATTTACGAAATATATCTTATTGTATATGTATCCTTTTGGTCTTTAAACATACAAATTTAACCCTTTGCGTACCGGAGACGTACATTTACGTCCGTTTCGTTTATAAATCTTTCGTTTTAATTATCACGGTATATGAAGGATTAAACAAGCACTGGTGTAATTTTAATATATATTACGTTTTATTGGTGCGGCTATGTGCACGTGGTAAATATCTTTCTTACAAAATGCTTCGGGGATATAAGTAACACATAGTTAATCAAGGTCATAAGATATCTCCATTGCAAATTGCACTCAATCCAATTTACCGTTTCAGCGTAAAGTAACAAGCATGTACACTCACTCACGTTCACAAAACTTGCGTATTCATAACTTTAGTGTGATTATTGCTTAAAGGCACAATGTGTGGTTTTCAGACGCGCAAACATACAATCCAAAAGTACCTGAAGGTGGACTGGTCTTAAGATAAACTTCAAAAGCGTTATATATCCTGTCAAAGCAATATTGACTTTATTGCAATAAAATAAAATATTATTTTCTAACGATCGTACATTATCTGGATACAGGTTTACACTTGGACGTACTCGTATTAACTGCTTGCGTCGTACTGGAGAAGTATTTTAGGATTTTAGCCACGCGTAGGTCAGAAATAATGCGTTTTATGCTCGTACGTGCGGACGGACAGATGTTTTAATAGTATGTATAGTAATGTACAAGTTCTTTTTATAAATTTAAAAAGATGCTTAAATAAAAAAAGCTACTTTAGACTAGAAAATATAAATCGTTGTGTTTATGGGTTTCTTTACGAACACAATTGGGATTTGTAACTTTCAACGTTCAGACAACATGGCAAATATTATATTATTTACAATAATATAACCCACGTGCACGACGACAATCTAAAAAAACTTGTTTAAGTTTTTTTAATTTTAAATGTAGCTCTAACAATGTTTGCATATCCCTCGTATTTTCTGTCTCTATCAACTTCCAACAAACAACTGAGATAGAGAATTTTGAGTTAGTGCTTCACGCATATCCATCCATCTATGCGTATAAACCATATAGACGGCCTAAGGCCCAATAGCATGACGTGTAAACATATATATTGTTATTATTCGTGATTAATAAAAGATTTCGCCAACTATTTTCTAGTACTTGACAGATAAACAGCCTTACTTATAAACACTGCTTTTTAAATAACGTCATTTAGTACTGCTCACTACAAATTCTTCTTACCTACTTCTAAATTACGTTACTTAAATTCAAGTAGATTTTATAAGTAAGGCAGAGAGTTTAAAATATGTATTACATGAAATGCAATGGAAGTTATACAAGTACAATTTCAAAAATTTTATACCGACTTCCATTCTATTCAGTTATAGGGGTGTAACTGATGAACGACTGGACCGAATTTGATGAAATTTAAATGGAACTACAAGGAAAGCACCAGCTTTCAAACAAGAAAAAAGGAATCGGATCACCCTTTTGAAAGTTATGAGGTAACAAGCATTAAAAAAAAATACAGTCGAATAGAGTACCTCCTCTTTTTTGGAAGTCGGTAGAAAGTTGGTTAATAAGTACGAGAAGTAATTTATTTAGACCTTGCAAATATATCTGAACGATGAATGCCATAAAGTGGATTAATTCATAATAATTAGCTATTCTTCTGGGGCAGAAAGTTTCTAGAGCGAAGACCAGGGGCCGGCTTTAGTATATTATATTTCTAAGTTCACATTAAACCACGCTGTTATTCTAATTTGTTTATATCGCTGCGCAAAACACATAATTAGTTACATTATTTTCATTATAGTTGGACGCAATACAGGAAAATATCACCACTGTGTTTTATTTAAGTTTGAATGTTATTGAAATTAGTCATAATGTCAGAAAAGTTTATCACTTTTAGGGTTCCGTACGTAACAAGGAAAAAGGAACCTTAAAGGAATCACTTTATTATGCGTAAGCACGTGTGTCAATCGTTTGTTGTAAATAGACTTTTTCTAAACAACGGGTAAAGATAGCAAGTTGTAATTTATATTAAATACTCGAGTATACGGATTCTTTTAGCTGTGAAAGAGGCAATCTTTTAAGTCAAATGACTCTGATGACTGAATAGGTCAAAGACTGTTTATGTCGCTTATTTTGCGAGTTCTCAAGGGAATCAAACCTATAGGACACTTCCCGTTATCGTAGAATCGTGAAATTTTGCAATGTCTAGAATCTAAATTATAGATGCAATGTTTTACAGCAGATGTAAAGAAAAATATCTAAAGGTGTAGTAGTAAAAAAACTGAATTTACTATTACTACTTTTGTGCGGTTGGTGCAATAACCGAGTCTAGAGATTGAATAGCAAATCAAGTTTGTCGAAAAAGTCTTCGATGGGCGAACTATTGAACTTATTAGTTACCTATGGATATCACACCTACAAGTTTGTACGGACCCCTCGGTGCGTAATTCCATCTCGCACTTGGCTAATTTTTGATATCTTGTCTATGGAGGAGTTCGGCTAAAATATGGTTTTGGCTTCTAACAGTCATAGACAAAAGTGCATAAGTAATTTTCAGAATGCGCTCGTTTCGAGCGATTCGCTTCAATAAGTAATGTTACACATTAAAAAAGCTTTATCAGCCCATTTTAGACTAATATTCATAATAAATTCGAGACATAATTTAAGCGCTTGTTGCTTAGTGGTTTTTTGAGTAAAAATGATACTGAAATTTAAAATATCGAGAATATTATAAGTAACCTAATTAATATGTGTCTATCATTCAGGCCCGATTCTTAAATAAATGGTCAATCATTGAAATCAATAAATTGTAAAGTTGTTTGAGAAAATTCGGTATGCTAAAAAAAATTAACCTATGCCAATTCCGAAACCATTTCGAGATTTTATGTTACAAACCCTTATTTTTCTACTCTGACCTTTTAAAACGATAAGATGCCATTTATTTTAACAAAAAACGATGAAATAATTCGACTTTCATTGACCTCTAAATGACGTCACTTTTTGCACTTTTGTTTTGATTGAATAGAGACTTACGAATTAGTAGGTGTCACTGTCAAGTGTTCTAGTTTCTTTTTTTTTACTCGCGTGCTTTTCTTGGCTTCTCAACGCAACTACATATTTGTGCAAAAAAGTGACGTCATAGGATTCAAATATTCAAAAAAATATTATAAAATAACTACTGAATATAAAACAAAAATATTGAAATAAGTTTCTTATAATGACCTAATCTACGAAATAAAAATATAAAAAAAATACCAAAAAAAAACTTTACATACCGAATTGTATGTAGTTACAACTGTACAAATTACTTGTTCATAAACATATATGGATGTCATGTCAGTCTTCTCTTGGAAACAAGCACGAAGCTGAAGCAAGGATTTGCATTGGCATTGATCATCGTTTATTTTCGATCAATGATTAATGATTATACTCTGAGACGTTGATCATCGTTTATTTTCGATCAATTATTATCCCGTTGACTCGCAATGTGCCATATTTGGCCAATAATACAATAGATTTCGCAAAAATTAACTTACTTTACCAGGAACTGAAACGTGTGTGGTTAATAATTATACTCTGAGACGTTGATCATCATTTATTTTCGATCAATTATTGATGATTATACTCTGAGAAGTTGATCATCGTTTATTTTCGATCAATTATTAATGATTACACTCTGAGACGTTGATCATCGTTTATTTTCGATCAATTATTATCCCGTTGACTCGCGATGTGCCATATTTGGCCAATAATACAATAGATTTCGCAAAAATTAACTTACTTTACCAGGAACTGAAACGTGTGTGGTTAATAATTATACTCTGAGACGTTGATCATCATTTATTTTCGATCAATTATTGATGATTATACTCTGAGAAGTTGATCATCGTTTATTTTCGATCAATTATTAATGATTATACTCTGAGACGTTGATCATCGTTTATTTTCGATCAATTATTAATGATTACACTCTGAGACGTTGCTCATCGTTTATTTTCGATCAATTATTAATGATTACACTCTGAGACGTTGCTCATCGTTTATTTTCGATCAATTATTAATGATTACACTCTGAGACGTTGCTCATCGTTTATTTTCGATCAATTATTAATGATTACACGAGGAGACATTTTGATCATCGTTTATTTAAGATCAATTTATACTCTGAGACTATTTTATCAATTAATATCATTCTAATTATTCAAAAATGCCCAAACAAGCACAAGGAGAACAAAGACATACGTAGATAGACATACAGAAAATATTTAAAGCATTAACTAACGAAACAAAATAAAACATCGTTCCATTTTATTACAGTACTAACGACTGACCGCGACTTCGTTCGCAGAGTAGGCTCGTCCTGCGGCGCCACCGTAACCTCCCATTTTTACTTATTTTTTAAAATGTAAGAACTTCTTCTACGAAGTATTAGAAAACATTTAAAAAAATGAATGAAATCGGTATTCTCTTAGCTTAGTTATAGCGTGACCAGGAGAAATAAGTGTTCATTATTATCTATATAAAGATAGATAGATTTAGTTCGCAAACTGACGTAGAAAATGGAAAGGGACGTAGAATATGTTTAACCCAAATTGTGTTTAGTGAATGTGATACAAAATGGCCTTAGTAATAAAACCTTAACATCCTTCCCGCTACCATTTCGTGAACAAAAAGCATTATGTGTAAAACTGAACACACGCGTGGGCCATGGTGGGTGGCGGCGGCTTTCACAGCCCATTGTTGTTATTGCACTCGAAATACTAATGAGGCCACTGTTAGATTGGAGTTCGCCGCAAATATATTTGCAAGGTTAAAGAAAATACACCTTGTACACCGTCAATATGACATTATACATCTAATACAGTGCTATCAATACTAGCTAGTGCCCGCTACTACTTCTGAGCAGTATTAGTATTTCGAGTAGCTTATTATCTTCTCCAAGGCCATATCTACCTTTAAACCAAAATGTCATAAAATATGTACATGGTCAAACGCAATTGCTATAATAGTATTATATGAGTAAATTTAAATACTTAGTATATATAAAAATCAGTAAACATTAAAATAAAATACAGAACTTACGTACATACAAATATAAAATTAATCACCATGGAAAAAAACTGTCATTACATTTCATCTCCCTTGACGGTCGCCGAACACGTCTCGGCGTCTCTCGTCTCACGTATCGATCGAGCTGTCAAATTGATTTGGCTTTTGACTAAGCTGATAGCTTTGTCAAAAGAAACTGACACAAACTTTGACAGAACTGTCATCATTACGATTTTGACGTAGGCAGAGATCTCATTTTGTGTCTATGCTGTGCCCAAGAATATTACGCTTTTTCATCCGCGTGGTGATGAATGATGATGATTATGATGATGAAAAGTATCATATGTGTTAATCCAGCGCCTCATCTACCTCCATTCCAAATTTTATCAAAATTTGAGGTAAAGAAAGAGTAACAAAGATCCACACATCCATACTCAGAAACTTTCGCGTTTATAATATTAGTAGGAAGGATATAAGTTGAGTACCAAATTGTAACCACAAAGTACCCACTTTAAGTAATTCGCAAGAATGCAGTATGTGAAACAATAATGAAGTAGGCACTCACTACACACCTCTTTTAGTTTAAATGATACATAAAGTACTTAATTTAAAAATTAACATAGGCTACCGCAATTTCAGGTAGTAAATTTAATGCTACATACTTCAAGGAAACGATTAAAGGTAGTCTGACTGATATATAAAGTAACTACATTTAAAATCATCAAAGGCATCACCAAAGAGCGGAAGATAAATCACTTTATCAGGAATCGTCAATAGCTGAGTATTCACATTGACCTAAATTAGCTATTGATGGATTACAATAATCTGGAATGACTTGTGGTTACCTATTCGTTGATAACTCTTTAAAGTAATAGCAATATCTAAAAGCCATTCTTGTATATAATATATAAACTTAATCTGAATCTCGGAAACGGCTTCAAGTATTTTCGTGAAATTTACTAATGTCGATGGTCGAGGGCAATAAATCGATCTACTAAGGTTTAATTTCTAGAAAACGTAGTTTTATCCGTGTTTTCAGGCAATGAAAACCCGACAGAGCTACACTAAAGCTACTTTACAATAGATGGCGTTGTTAAGCAACAATAAGCTAGAAGTTTGGTTTGAGGTTAGACCAAGAAAATCAATTTATTTACGAGCAAAACTCAGTCACCCAGGTACTTATACTTAATAATATGTTTTTGACATATATAGCAATAACAAATTAATAATATTAGTAAAGGTTTCCTTTAGTATTAAATTTCATATGATCTCATAAAAAGGCTTTGAAAACAGAGAATTGTGAAATAAATACAAAAGATTCAAGACTTCAGCGTTTTCGTAGGGCCAGTCATAGACAAGCATCACAATTCATATTACTGCCTGACCTTGTCATTATCTGAGAACAATACCTAATAGCCACGTCCACGAGCTCCAATTATTTCTATACACAGTTGGAAGAAGGAAAACATGGTTATGGTAAACAATTGTGTCAATATTACCATGTATTGTAATGTATACCTAAAGTCACACGTTTGAGCCACTCAAGTTGGTGAGCTCCGCGCATTGGGGAAGTACGTGTAGTGCAAATAAAAACTGAAGAAAAGTCCCTAGACTTGCTTGCCTTAATTGGCTGCATACCTAGGAAGCTGTTCTATGAGACATAGACATATAAAACGGTTATAAGAGTGAAAACGATGCGAAAACTTGTATCCAACTTTAAAAAGTCTTTTTTCGAGCCAAGATCGAATACACTTTGTTAGATTAAGTTTTTCAATTTCTTTAGGGAAACTGCGTTTAAGTCTCCAATGCTATAAGTAGTAAATTACATCATCTCGTTGGTATTAAGTTTTCTAAAATTAATTAGGCCATGATTTAACATAAATTTGTTAAAGTTAGGGAGCCTAAAAAATATGGCCGAAAGGAAATTTTGACAATTCTCTATGGATTTACCTACGAAAATAAATGTCATAAAAGTTACTTAAAGTGCAAATAACTAGTATCATATTTAGATTACTTTTTCGTTTACCGCAGTTAAATACGAACCGCTAGTTTCGTACACGGCCTATGAGCCGTGGCACTATTGTAATTATATTCAAATACCGCGCAATACGACCACGTTTTTATAAATTTCAGTTATAATACGCAACTTTACGGCGGTCCTCTCAATATGGGGATGTTTTCATATATGAATTTAACATCTATCTATGTTTGCATGTACTTACCTACATACTTTATTCTGCATTTTTACTGATTCTGATCTGGAACGTCAGTACCGAACCAGTTTACACAGTATCTACTAGCTATAAGATACTGAATTAGTAAAAAAACTTATTTGTAAAGAACTTAGTAAGTACTTTTAAATTCAGTGTATTTAATTTTACATAGCATTCCATACCAAAAATATATTTAATAAAAATTCGACCTTGTAGATTTTGGCACCGGCCCATAATCTGCTTCCAATCTTATGATATGCACATGGCTCGGAGATGTCACGTTCATGCTTCGATAGCGACACTTTACCAAAGTTTACGGCTACTTTGTACGCGAGAGATTTTAAGTACCTATGGCGATTCATAGATGACGATTGGCGTGCAATTCTTTCTCTGGTTTATTTCCTTTCATCACAGAAGACTTTGAACCGGTCCGCTTTGAAGGTTTGGAATTCCTGCGAGATTGATGTGTTTACTGCATGCCAGCCATGCATTCATGGCTGTCATTTAAAGAAACTTGTCACAGGTTTAACACGTTTCTGAAAGTCTTAGTAACAAGCATTGTTAATATGAGAGTACGAAGTCAAAGTCAAAGTCAAAGTCAAAATCATTTATTCAATTTAGGCATCAAAGACGCACTTATGAACGTCAATTTTTCATTATAATGTACTTTAAAGACTACCGCCGCGTTCCAAAATATATAGAGCCTACCGAGAAAAGCGGCAAGAAACTCGGGGCCATTCTTTTTATATAAACGACAAGCATACATAGTTTTTTTATAATAATTTATTGATTCAGGCGTTACTTTGCGGAAATCCATTATCGAAAACGATATTAGAAGAAATATTTAGAGACACTTCCGCTAAAAACAATGCTTATGGCCGAGTTGCGGTGTGCACCACCCTCCCTCCCGCACAAACTGCATACGGAAAGTATACAGAATAGACAGCAAAAGGGTGACGACACAAATGGCAGTATTTGACATTTTGGGTAAAAACAAAATTCTCTGAGAAGGGATTTATATAGTTTTTTAGATATAGTACGTTTGTCTGTCTTCGAATGTTACAAAGTTTAAAATATATACAAGGAAATTGATTGTTTGCTTGAATACAATTGTAGAGCAATTTAAAGAGGAAACTTCTGTGTTTAAGGTAACTTCTGTGTTCAACATACTGGTTTCTCTTCTTGAGACATGGTTGCACCCGGAGATAATAGAATACTGCATTTCATTTAATTTTTACAATAAAATAAGCTCGTAATAATTTAAAATGCTAAAATCATGTTACGTTTTTGTCATTGTTTTTACCCAAACTGTCATTTTGTGAGGTCACAGCTTCCACGGTCTATAAACAACACACAAAACAACCCAATCAACCAAAAACAATTCGACACGTGTTTCGCCTACGAGGCATCCTCAGGAGATGTTGATACGTCGAGCGCTAGACCGACAGATTTTTTTATAATGGTTGACTCCCTCTTGCCTAATGGAAAGCGAAGATGGAATCAAGAAGCAATTACCAGCCGTAAGCTGTACTAAACGCCACCCCTATAACGCCACCTGAGAGATCGTTTTCACGCCCTGCTTTAAAAACCCAGGGTCATAGCTGCAAGAAAATACGAATGCATCGGTAGATAAAGTAGCAATAGTCTCGTATATTGAAATATTCACATGATTTGATTCTAAAAATAGTCTAAGCACTATGCCCTAACAATTTCGGTTTTAATACCAAATAATATTACAGTAGTGGCTTTTTCGAATACAAAACTTCACGTTTAACTTTTTTTAGTGAGTTTACTGCGTTACATAAAAGCATACTGCAGGAAATAGCTCTACTAGATACATCACATTCAAGAAACACTAAGATGATATTATTATACAAAAGTTATAACTAAAGTAATAATTGCACAGTTTTCTACACAAATATTACGATCTAATCTTCACAAATTACTAAAATTTATATTAGTTACTAAAATATGCTAATTAGAGGCGCCCATTCACACGTCTTTTACCCTGGAGATGCGTTCTTTAGTAATATACGCGAGTTTAATGAAGAAATGCTGTCAATGAATACTTATAATAATAAAACTAAATTCCATACCATATAATCTATTTACCATAAAAATCGGTTCACGAGTGCTCACGAGTTAGTCACGTCATCGATTGGTGGCGTCGCACCCTGCTGATAAGATAAGGCGTGTCCTTGCTCTGACTTTGTTTGATTAAACACTTAAATTAGTGCTTGCCAAAGTACCATTCTAGCTAAATTCTAGCCCTTAAACTATGTGTGTCAGTTCCCAGCCCAACGGCAATACTTTGTCGAACGAGAGAAAGATGGATCCGAATGATCTTCTATTCCAAGTAGAGTATACAATTAAAAGTATCACTTATTTTTTCACCATCGATTGTCTTTGAATGTCTATTTTAATTATAATTACTAGAGTGAAACTGCTATGCTAAGTTTAGTGGATAACATTTTATTACAGAGCAAACGACTGAACTAGATATGAAAACTTGGAAACCGAACAAATTGATTTCTCTCAGAGACCTTGCCATTGTTTCATATGAGGATACCTGAAAAGTCATGTGTATATAATATCTTAATAAGCTGACGACAATATCCTATCCTAATTAAAGCGGAAGATCCACTAGAAGATAGCTTCGATCACCCGCAGCTTGTGTCACCGAGTTTTTTATAGTCCTTTCCTGAGGCCGTAGCACAAACAATTTGCGAATTTGTATCCAAAGCGTTGTTTGTTACTTCATAAATGATCTACTCACTCTTCTGTAGTATTACTTCTATTCATGTTTTAACAGTGAAAAGGTTTTTGGTCGAGCCTTACTTTGGAAAAGAATTTAAAATGCACGCTATAAATCTGTGAAGTTGGTCGAATTCAACATATTAAATTTAGTTCAATAATTATACAGTAATCATGATAATCTGAATACTTACATATTTCTTTAAAACATAACATTGGTAAAGCTTAATTTGATATAATAAGTAACTACCTACATATTTTATAGAGTAATAGTAGAGTCAAGTACGAGTTACCTACTCGTACTTGACTCTACTACTCTACTCAATGTTCCCTCCCGCATTCCCTCGCGTTGGTTTAATAAAGGTGCGTTCAAATCCAATAGGTATATTTAAAGCACAAAGTACTAGGAGCGCAAAATACAGAAGGAGTTCGAATGCATCAGTAGCTTGCTTACTAACCAGTATCTAGCTGCCTGGGTCCCTGTCGATATTGTCGCGCTTTCGCTACGTCTCTGCAGAGTAAGCGAGACGCCCACAGTCTAGACTTCATATTATTCGAAATAACTGCTACGTACCTCACCCCACTTTCCTCGCACACAAACATGGGCACGCAATTCAGTGTGCTTGTGTATGTTTTAATAGCTTTTATTGCACACATGCATGTTGGAGAAAGGGGTGAGGTGGCGCGATCATTTAAAACTATAAAGGCAATCGCTTTGAGTTCTATAGATGCAAGCGTTGGTTATGATTGCTTAAATTAAATGAAACGCTAATCAATGATTACTGTCATAACAAATCAAAAAGCTTTCAAATATGATGGTATAGTGTTTTCTATCCAAATAATATATTATGACTCGTCAGGGGGTTATATTTCTTCTGTGCTTGTGGTATAGATGGCGATATTGCAAGCTGCATTTACGCTAGTGATTTACCTCTCAATCCAACACAACTTTATACGCGTACCTTTACATACTTATGCCTATTTCTGGACTGTCACGCGTAATAATCTCATTACCATTTGGCCATAACTCCTCCTCTATCACCTCCACTTGAGTAATGACTGGAAAACCCCTAAACGTTCCGATTTCATGAGCGAACCCCATAAGGCATGACGCCAATCCCGCCGCGCCTGTCTAGTTTGCACGGCATTGAAGGGTGGGTCGTGAGTTTTACCAAATTAATTAGTTTCCCTGAAATATTGGCGGAAATAGGTCGCAATATTACAAATTATCTTATTACAGAATACTTTTTACACTAACTATGATTAAGGATAAATCTGAAAGTTCATCTGTTGTAATCAATTAATGACAGGAGGTTAGCTTTTCTTTTATTCTATGTTTTTTATTTTTTAAGTAGATAATGATCGGCAGAACTATTAGGTATCACAGGTGCAATCCAATTATGATAGATATCTAAAAAAAATACCGCCTGTCACTTTTGTCAGCTTACTAACATGTTTGCATATTGGAGTTGTCAAAAGTGACATGGACGCCATTTATCAAGATTAAACCAAAATTCGATTCTAACTGAGATACGTAATTGCCCTACTGGAACAATAACAAACACTTACTTATCATTCTGTATAAATGTTCCAGCGGGTTTTTTCTTAACAGATTGAGTCTCGAAGTGCAGCTTCATCGCTAAGCGAGATCATGAACATTATCTATTAACATATTCATTTCTGCTCAACTTTTCCGGTCACATTTGATTTCTCACAATTTTTATGAGTCCTTAAGATAATAAACAATACCCGTGCCATACAAACGTATTTATGAGATCACTGCGTGAGTTTTTATGGATCTCACATACAGATCACTTAACTTACTAAGTATCTGGGTTTATCGCTAAAACATTTGGATAAACTAACTACTGTTGGCAAATGTTTTTAAAATTTATGGGATTACATCTATTCTTTGAAGTAAGTTCAGCCTGTTAGCTCAGCGTGGTCAGCGAGTAAAATAAAATCAAACAAACAGATAAATTTTTAGATTGTGATATTACCAAAGTAATTTTCATTACCACAACGTTAATTTCTGCATGTATATTGAAGTCGAATTACCATAAGGATGATGCAAGTTGTAGGGAATACTAACCTTTTATACCAGATCCGTAACGCAGTTTATAGTTTCGAAAGGAAAGAGAGCATGTAAATATGATTTTAGTATCTTGCATACATAAGAAAAACACATTACTAGTATGTCGACGATCAACTCGAGCTGCTGGGTGTAACACCCAAACTCAATTTTGGGCTGTAAAAAATCAAATTCGGGCGTCGAGTCCAGGGCTGAATTAGCTGGAAAATTAAAAACTGAGAGTCCTTTGGAAAGTGCGGCGGTATTTCACATACAGGATTCACGGACAGCTTCTAAACCTGTGTCAAGCTAAAGTCCGTTCTTGTATGGAATACTGCAGCCGCCTCTGGGATGGTTCGGCTAAATACCAACTAGAAGCCTTGGACTCCGTAGATAATCGGCATAGAAGCTCATTGCTGACGATGCTTTAGTGGAGGCTAGACTTCAAACCCTTGAACATAGACGCAAAGTTGCCAGCTTGTCGGTGTTTTACAGGATTCACTTCTGAGAATGTGCGATCGATCTCCACAATCTTATACCCTCATGTCCTTTCTTTTATCGAACAACAAACGCACAGGAACGCATCCGTACATGGTTAATATTCTAAAAATACGCACGAAGCGCTTCAAATCTAGCTTCATAATGCATACGGCTGAAGTATGGAACAACCCACCAGCGTGTATATTTCCCAACAAATATAATCATGTGAGACTGTGGTGAAATGCTTGTTTATCCATCCGAGGTGTTTATTTTGCTTTTCATCACGACCGCGATGAAATAAAACAAAAGTCAGAGATCTGAAATGTAGAATTATATTACCATTATTACTCGGGTGGGGGGTGTAAGAAAGAGTAAGAGAATTGTTTTTCACTGACGCGAATCATGTGTTTTCATTAATAAGTTGTACATAGGCATGTAGTATTTTTGTTAAGATGGTGTCCATACTTTTAGATGGAATTTTCGAAAACTTTAACAATTAATAATTATTTCACTGTGAAGTAATAAAAAAATTTGACTACATATCTACAATGTATTAACACTTTTGTACCGCCCATTTTTTTTGGTAATTATACAAATAGGGTGTATAGATAGGCTATTCGATACAACAAATAAATTTCTAAAATCATGTCGCATGCAAACTGCTTGCAAAATTCAAGAAATGACATCAGAACAGAGTTATCTGACCATGGCCTATATTTTGGCGATTTCACATTCCAAAGAGTGAAATTCTCCAAACGCGTAATTTCTTTGATATACTCCTATAATAAAATAAATATAAAATGAACATAATGTGTTCCGATATTATTAGCTCTGCTTTTCTTATTTAAATAATCTATATTTGAGTGTACTAACCTATAAAACAAAGTCGTGTTAGTTACACTATTTATAACTCAAGAACGGCTGGACCAATTTCTATGAGTTTTGTGTTTTTAGATTTATCGTATCTCGGGGAAGGACTATAGGATACTTCATCATCATCATCATCCATCACCACGCGGGTAAAGCCACGGGGCACAGCTAGTTGCGATATTATTAGTACGGTTTTTCTTATCTAATATTGGTAAAAGAATTGCAGGAAACATAATTTTACTAGTAATATTTAAACTTTCGCGATGTGAACACATTTTTATATTATATTAACGGGGCTTAATCGCGTTAGTACATATTTATTTACCTCGACGTTTCGATCAAGTTGCATTGATCGTGGTCACGAGCGGACTCGCAGTCCTCGAGCAGTCCGCTCGTGACCACGATCAATGCAACATGATCGAAACGTCGAGGTAAATAAATACTATTACTAACGCGATTAAGCCCCGTTAATATAATATAAAAACATAATTTTATTTTGGCAAATACATTTAAAATTAACCTATTTAAAATGAAAGACTTGCATTTAAAACACATTCAGATAATTGAGACAGATCTTCGTTCATAAATCAACATAAATTTTTACGAGATGCGCTTGCTAGATTTCAATTGAAAGAATTCAAGCTCCGAACTGACAGCGCCTTAATTTCAACTATAAGTAGTTAGTAGTAAAGAAACTCTTTCAATATCTTTCACTTGAAACCAAGCAAGAGCATCTCGTAAAAACGTACAAAAAATCATAAAAAATAATGTTCACTATTCAATGAAAACAGTATACGTCAGTGTAAAACCCTAACTTTTATCGACATCATGAATTGACAGCACATTAAGTACAATACTGTCACATACATTACACTTACATACAATATTTATTAAACAATAGATTGCTGCTACAGACATGTCATGTCTGTAGCAGCAATGTATACCAACTATCTACACATTGAAAATAATGATGTACGCCTAAAACGTACGAATACCTTTTGCATCTTGGCATATATCTACGTCTAATTAATAAATATAGCGTATAATATTATTAGAAAAATAAAACATAATATCAATATATGTATAATTAAGAGTATGTGGGATACGACGCATTTGAAATAAAAGTAACTCCTTATTCCTTAAAACATATCTACCAGTTAAATTCCTTGCGAAATAGGTCAAACACAGTAAAGGCAGGGTTGCATTTCCCTAAATCCGCAGTAATTGCTACTAACTGCGCCAACGTGCGAGACCGCACCGAGAAACGAAATGAACCGATAAACATATTTAGAGTGTGTGGAATTGCATGTATAAATATCCGTTCCTCGAGCTTCAAACAATAGAACCTCAGTTATATTAAAACAAAATAGATAGCTAGACGTCTCCTTAGTATTGCCGCCGACGACGGTAGCACCGACGCGATGTCTACATATATTAGCGGTTATTGACCTGCTATTTTCATTTTAAACGGGACATATTAGTGATCTATTATAAACCAGAACTAGCCACCAAATCCTCTGTATTTATTACGATTTCTCTATATTTATTACAACGAAAGTTATTGTCATGCTAGTAGGTACTGGTTTCGATGATTACGTTGATCGTACTAATATTATGTACAGTTTTGCACCCGCCCGTCGACCAAGTTCAACTCGTAGATTTCATGATTTCTCGATGACTTTAATATCGTACTTATATTACCTACATTTCAAACGTGACTGACTCAATGCAGTTTGGAATGAATCCATCATCAAATCACAACATATTTATATTATATTATTTTGTTTATTCGAAACAGTCTCCACGACCATTACAGTTTTATTTAACTTTTTGACCTTTCCAACGCGCAACATACTAAAACTACTTAAATGTACAGTTAAAGACTTCATTTTATTGAAGTATTGAAATATTTAAATGTTTGTTAAATCAGAATTATATAGAATTACTAATGAATCCTTTCTAAATATGTGGTGAAAACAATAATAGACTAGTAGTTTTGCGAACAGTAGACCTCGCGAGCTCAGTCTTATCAGCGGCAATCTGGTCAAATTTTGCTAAAACTGTAAATGTTCTTAGTACCTCATGGTCTTGCCAAATATTACCAAAATCGTCCAGTTTCTAAACTTCACAACAAGCAGTTGACTAATTCTGCTCATATTCGACAACAGTCAGTCAGTCAGTGAGTACAGTCAGGTATCCAATGTGTGTAACAAATTTTATAAAAAATCGGTCGATAAATAACCCCGCAGCAAACTTCCCCCCTTTTTAGGAAAAGTACCTTCTCCCCCACACTAAAAAAAGCCGACGATAAAGAAATATATAGTAGAACATACATAACATTTTTGATAGGATTGGTTAAAAAATCGACTTGCACAGGAGGCCCAACATACAACCTAACAAACACACGGACAGATGAAAGCTAATTTATGAAAAGTTCCATTGTTTGGCCAGTTAAAGCAGAGACGCTTCGCTCGGTCTTTTAAAATATTCAACCATTTGTCCTCATACCAAAAAACAGAAGAAATTGAGTTTCAGTAAGTACTTTGTCATTTTGTGTACAATATGGTATAATAACAGCTGCAAATAATAATGGTAGTCCTTATTCTGTTAACACTAAAATCCAAATTCACATAACACTTACAATGACATTTCTAAAAATAGGATGAATCTATTAGATTTACGTTTCTGTAGCGAGCAACAAAATACCAAGCGAGCGAAGCCGCTGGCTGGTCAACTAGTTACATACAATATATTTAGTAAGCAAGTTATATTTTAACATAATTCAATAACAACAGAGAGTACTTAGTAGATTTAAAGTAAAAACTATAAAAAACAATTATGAACTATAAATGTAGGTAATAGGTAAAAATACAGAGAAAGCTAAATATAATAACGTAGAGCTATAATATATAATAAAAGGTGTATTCTGCACACGATCCTTGTCGATTCAATGAAATTAATATAGGATTCCTTGTGCTGACAGTAGAGGAGTAATTCTATTTGTGTCATAATATTCACAGATGGTTATATGTTTAATTAAGACATATTTTTGAATTTAGCAATCGTTATTTCCAAATATAAGTAATGCATAAAATATCACTTTTAACACAATTGTCTGCCTGTTACCAAAATACAAAACAAAACAACGGAAAAGATAAAACTATAAGGATCATTTCTATAAAAGTCATGAGTATTTCCGAATTCAGGGAGGCAGATTCACTCGGAGGGTAATAAAAGTGCCAAAATGTACATGAGCGAAGCGAGCACAAGATGTGGAGCGAACGTATGATTATAACCAGATCTAGAAACATGTCAATCCATGCGCTGAGTACAAAACCTGGCTTATCCACTGCGGTATTAAAACTTAACGTTTGAATATTCGCAAGTACAGAGCAAGCATTGTAAACTGTTTACATGCAATATCGCGACCGGTGTTCAGTCACTTTATACAAAAGTTGCGAACCACCGCGAGCAATGTGTTTTTTTTTTGGGCATATTGCTGCGACACCGGCCCCGCCCGCTTTTCATATCTCCCTTGTTTCTGTGATCTCTGATTCTATGTAAAAAACAACAAACAAGCTCACGTGCGCTCAATACCTATAACGGTTCTATTTCAAGATTGAGTTAATGCAACGCCACGTTCCGAATGCAACACCGCACATACACACATGAAAAACGTGTTTTCCGATAACGCCGATAGCAAAACTTATGTGTAATTGTAATCGTTATCAACATCGATAAATTGAGGAAATCACCGAGATGATACCGCTAGATTGTTTGTAGTGTGTAGGTTCATATAAGATTATTTTTGTAATCGAAACGCACTAGTTTTTTGCGGTTTCCCGTCGCCTTAATTAAGGCAATATTTTTAATTATATTTCCGTTGATAACAAATTTATATGAAATAATGAAACACCGAAATGATGGATGGTTTTGGCCTTAGTAAAATGTGGAACGCATAATGTTTCTTGTGCTCGTTATTATTATAAACACGAATTGAAAATCACTTATCATCTTTCACTTCCTTTGAATGAAAACCTTTGATTCAGTCATAACTGGGTCGTTGTTACTTCTTAAAAGTATTCAAATTTTTTTCAAAAAATTCAAAATCATTTATTTGGACACAAAATATTTATTATTTATGTTTTTATTTAACATACTACCCTCAAGTGACATAAAGAAATTTCTATTGTGTCTGCTAGGCTTGACACATACAGCATTAATTATAAACGCTGCTTAAATTTAAATAACGTTATATATTACGGTGCAGAACAGTTTTGTAGTGCGCATTACTTAATAACGTCATTTAAAGTTAATATAATAGCAGCGTTTATAAGTAAGGCCCTTGATATAGTATATACATATTTTTACTATAGGCTCATTAATTGCCTTTGCGCAGGTAAATTTAATTAGTAAATTTTCGACCAAGCACAGAAAACAAGATAGCGTTCCCATCGCTCTTATAGAAGAATATTATTGGGAAATTTTAATTGTTGCCAGTTATAATCCAGGTTTGCGAGTGAAACTATTGGCGTTGAATTATCTAATTCCTTGAATAAAATGTAAATTTCAGTTGTTGATCATTATGCAGTTTTTGATTTCAGGTACTGGTCTAATTGCAAATCAGTTATCTAGCTTTCAGTAATAAAGGCCCGTGTGTGCATTGTAACCTAGAATTTTAACTACTGAACGCAATAAAATATTATGGAATAGAGATATTTATTTCCATTTTTGAAGTTAAAATGTGCAGGAAGTAATACAGAGCTTTATCAATTAAATAATTATTCAAAGCAAACAATTGTTCGACTTTTTATGGCTGAACTGTTCATGTAAAGGTTGTTTGAAGCGAACAATAGTGGTCATGTGAAAACAGATATTTTATTTGCTTTTGCGCATTTTTAGCGCTTGAAAAGCACTAAGTACCAATCGCGAGTTGAATTAGAGTGAATGTCTCAATCTCAGACCAATGAGCGCAGTGCATTGACTTTACTGTTTTGATATCAAGTAAAACTGCAGTCATGAGGGTCTTTCGTACGACTCGGAACGTAACAAAACATATTCTCAGCTAAATTACCGTTACCACAGAATCTAGTCCAAAGCTTTAAAATAGTATCCAAACAAAAGCAAACAACATCAAATTAATGAGTTGAAACGTTTAGCTTATTTATCAACGTCTCCAAAGAACAGGTGCTACAAAAAGTCTGTAACAAATACATATTCGTGGTTCATAATGAGATAATTCCACACACGAAACTGGATTTAACCGGTTGCAAGTGGTATGAACACCGCATGTGTCAACACTCACAGAGCCGCCACACCGTTTATAAATACCGCATATTGTTTAAGAAAGTTTGTAATTAGAGCCAATGATTGAGCATTGTCATAAGAACTCAATTGATGTGTATGGAGAACTGGAAACACAGTGATACTTTCTGAAATCTTGTTTTGTGTATTTTTCTGTTTCCACATAATTTTCTTCAAATGAAGAAGCACACGTTAATATTTTCCCTAATGCTTGTACCACCTTAAATCGATCGGTACAATAATACTATCAAATCATTAATTAAACTTACAAAAACTACATCGCCCGCCAACCAGAATTCATCGCATTTTTCCTTACAATACTGTTCACCCAATCCATCTATAAAATTATGTGCGTTCCAAAAAGGAAAGTATATATTATTAAACTAAACTATTTAAAAGATTATCAGCTACAAGAAAAAGAGTAGGTACATAGTCATGATATTATTCGTGACAATTTCGAAAGCATCACGAATTGATGTGTGAGAAATCAGAGACAAATCAAACAATAATTGCTTAGGATTCATAAAGATTATCATATCATTTACTATTGTTTTTCAAATGATGTGTATATTTAAATCTAGTGTTTTTATAACCAACAATTCGACTATACTGTCAAGCTTTTTTAAATATGCCTATTAAGGTTCACCTTTTTTGATCGTGCAGTGCCTGCCAAAGCATATAAACTCTCGTAGAGTATATTCGCTAGTTTGTAATCACCTATAACCAGAGCAAGATCAACCTTGCTCTTGTGCAATCGTTATGTGGCTGTAATAATATTTTTTCAATCAATGGAATAGAAAACTTTTCCTACATTTCGGTATAAAATGGAACGCAATCCTGAGTGGAGGTTACAGTGTCCATTTACGGCTAAAATACAAGCCATGTGTCGTTACGATCCGTAAACTTTTATTTTACTACGAATTCCCTTTTGACATCATTGAGTTTCAATTTCTTAAACACTAAGAGATTGAATACGTCTACCTATTTCAATACAAGTATTTACAAATTGAAGGAAAAACACTGTAACTTTAAGGTAGAGCCTCAGCCCACGTTTGGTTTCAATTGTTAAGATTTGAATTCTTTTGCATTGTATCCAAATACATTTTTAATAAATATGTACTAAATACATTTATAGTAGTTTATACAACTGTCAAATAATAGAGGGTATTAAAACACGAGTGTAGTTTTATAAGATTACACGAGTGTTTTAATACCTAATTATATGCAGTTGCATACACTACTTTATTTAATCTCATGACATATTTGCTACTAAAGTTTTATCCAACAAAATATTACTCAAATTCGTATGTACGAAATAGCGCCAAAATAGAAAAAGTTTTCTTCTTTTTCTTCTTGTTTGTATGGCTTGTGCGGCGTAACCACAATTTTGTCAATATCATTAAAACCTCCTTGGTCGGAACACATTGTACTTTAATAATTAAAAAAATGTTTTAAAGCATTGGTTTGTTAGGAGACTAATGCTTTAATTTATTTTTTTAATTTTCTTAAAGAAGTATGTAAATTCGATGCCGAAGACTTGGAAGAATTTTGGAAAAAAACATGACGCTGGCAATTAAAAATACATAACAACTGTGATAGCAGCGGTGTACAATGTAACTGCCCTACTCTTGATAAGGTTAGTGAAATGAAATACCTCGGAATAATATTAGATCAACGTATGACATGGTCTCCTCATATCAAAATGCTTACGTTGCGTGTCAGAAAACTAATATGGGTATTCAAAAAGCTCCGACATGTGACTACTTTCAAACTAATTATCTAGATTTATTATGCTCTCTGTCAATCTATTCTAACGTACTGTATAACAGCCTGGGGAGGAGCTTTTATAGCTCATCTTATTTCGCTTGAGAGAGCACAACGATCTCTTCTCAAAGTCATGACGTTTAAAACTTTTAGATTTCCTACCGCAGATCTGTATGATCTCTGTAAAGTATTAACTGTGCGTCAGCTTTATATTCTTAAAAGTATCCTGCACCAACACACTAATACACCTTATGACATAGGTATAACTACAACTAGACGAAAACAAGACCTACGCATACAAACTAAACAATATCGAACAAATTTTATTCACACCCAATTTTGTTTCCTTGCACCATTTTTGTACAAAAAACTAAACAAAGAACTTAATATTTACACATTAAACAAAATCAAGTGCAAAATGAAAGTTAAAGCCTGGCTACTAACATTGAATTATACACAAACTGAATCGTTACTAAGAACACTTTGTTAAAATATCTTAGTTTTATTTTATCTTGTTGACAAGCAGTATTGGCTTATTATTGTTATAATTTTTTTAAATACACCCTTTTAAACCGTGTTTAAAGTGGGTAGGTACCAACTCATATAACGGCTTAGAAGAAAAAAAAATAGCAACGTTTCTATAAAAAGTATTTAAACTTTCTTCGATCTAGACTAGACATTTCGCCCACCAATTCGTGAACCAATATGGCTTTCTACTACTTAAGACGCGGTCCAACCCCAATTTTAAAATAATTTACGATGCTTTACGTAAGGTTTCAAATCGCTTGTTAGATTGGACGATGTAATGCGAAAATGCGTTAATTTTGTACGTTTTCTTTATATTTTTCGATATATACTAACACAATTGAAAAAACTGCTGGTTATAACTTTAGTACTATACGTTGGCTAAGTATTACCTAACAAAAAAATATAGTGTTATCGCTGAAAATTCTGAGAGTTTGGACGTGAAAGTTTATTTTTGTGTACCTATTCAGGATTTTTTGCTGCTGAAAGAGAGTCATATTTATGAATTCTATTCGGTTATTACTCTTTTCCTATTCCTTTTCTGACCTTTGTATTTTTTTCATAATATACTATCGATCTGTTTCGTTACACTAGGTGTTTTAAAAATTCTGCTTTATCTTTAATCAGGGTACGAGTGCGCCTTAACAAAATAAATATAATTTCTTCGAGTAGCATTTATTATATACCTGCACAAGGATCACTTTTACTATACGATTACCTTATTTGTATCCACGATTGCTGAAATGACTACATACTTACTTAGATTGTGCATTATATAACTTAAGTTTTAGAAGGATCTTGAACAGGGCTGCTTCAGGCTGTTTGTAATAAGTACTAGGTATTAGTTTTTACATACCTACTTTAAAGAAGATACAAGAGCAAACAACAGCTTATTCATATATTATTAAGCTTACGTTATAAAATAATGTTCTACTATAGTGGTACCTGATTAACAGCTTCCTACACATCGATCTATAGATTCGATGTTCCGAAGTAGGTACCTATAGTTTTTTACCATAGTAGGTACCATTCACTATTTAATGTTTTTGTTTTTTATTACCACCCTATATAATTACTCAACCTATGACTTACCATAAAATTTATGTTAGATCTCTCTTCTTTTATATTAATTTAAAAACAAAGCAGGCAAATACTTAATTGCACATCCTGTATGATCTCGAAGGAGTAAAGAAATAATATAAACACCTACAACATAAACATACAAAAACAATAAGAAGTAGGTACACTGAAATAAGTCTATTATAAGAATAATATAAACTGATTTGGTCCATGCATAGTTGTGTTCTCGTATTACTACTCTCTGAACACAGCTAGATATACCTACCTACATCTACCTACGTCTCGCGTTATCTCTGATGCGCCTAGCTCGTACGCTCCACCATAATTAGGTATCTGCAACAAGTGCACAACTGCACAGTTTGGTGACTACCTACAACGGTTACACTTTACACACACAGCGCAGTAGTAGGTACCTACTTGTATACTAGTTGGTAAAATATTGTAGGCACCTACATATTACTTACCTACTATTAGTTATGTTGTATTGGAACCTACACTCTATTTGCAAGAGGGTGCTGATACTCGGGAAACAGAATTTCTTGTCCGAGTGTCATAACACTGCATTTTAAACTAATATAATTAACGTATAATTGTTACGTAGGTAGGTACGATATTAACTTAACAACACATTCAAACTCGCAGGTGGTCGATGACATTCGGGAATCAGATTTTCTTGTCCGAATGTCAACAAACCATAAATATAGTACCTACCTAGATGTGCCTCTATTTGTTTGATTACCTAGCTTTAAGTATATTGTGTTAACTACCTATAATACTCGTACTTTAATTAAAAAAAAAAAAAAAAAAAAAAAAATGCACATGACGTGCGACGCCATATTCCTCAACGGAGTCGAGTTGAGGAAAAAAGAAAAAAAAAAGTATGTAAATAAAATATGCCAATAAAAGTCTGTATTTCATTTCATAATTAGAATATTACCTAAATATATTATAATATAAATACTTACATAAACTACATTTATGTGAAAAAGAAGAACTATACGGAAATATAAAACTAACATGGTTAGTTTTAGTAATAGATGAGTTACAGACATGAATTGTCCAAGAACACTCTATTAAATTGGTAACTTTAACCTTCTTCCGCTTGTGCCGTCTTTTAAGGAAGGTTGGCGATCATTAGGTCGACTTGAACTTTTGACACTGCAGATCGAAACAAAGATCGGGTGTTTGTGTTGCAGCAGTGTAGATTTGTGAGCCAAGATATTCTCCTTATACGTAAACTTCTCTTTCTCTGTATTTTGCCTTGAATTATCAACTGTTTATCGTACTTAGGGTTCCTTATGATACGAGTATGACCCAGATATTGCAGATTGCATTTGATAGTGTTGAGCATATCCCTTCAAATTTAACCTTATATAACGTTATTATAACATCTTTAAATGTTCTTGGAAAACCGTTACCATAGATAGGCTATTGAGTTAACAGTTCATACACCGTTACTCATAAGCTTTAAGTCGCACAACGAGCTATGGAGAGGGCTATTGTCTTCTCGAGGGTTTCTCTACGTGATCGAATCAGAAATGAGGAGATCTGTAGAAGAACGAAAGTCACCGACATAGCCCAGAAGATTAGCCAGTTGAATTGGCAGTGGGCAGGGCACATAGCACGCAGAACAGATGGCCGATGGGGCCGAAAGGTTCTGGAGTGGAGACCACGGACCGGCAAGCGCAGCGTAGGTCGTCCACCGACACGGTGGACAGACGACCTGAGGATGATCGCAGGACGACGTCGGATGCAGGCCGCTTCCAACCGGTCCTTTTGGGGTTCCTAATTCATGGGGGAGGCCTATGTTCAGCAGTGGACGTCCTACGTTCCTACCTCCTGAGATGATTATGATGATGACACCGTTACACCCATAGCTGCTGCTGCATCAGCTGTGTGACAGATCGTCAAACCGGGGAAACTGAGGGCATGTGCTCCTTTGGTAGTTATTAGACATTTACTAGTTGTTATTGGACTTCAGTGTTCTATGTTATTGTTATTACATTATTGCACGAACATGTTAATGGAATTCAATAATATGGCATGGACCGTATTAAGTGAATGTATGAACCACATAACTATATGATTTGTAAATTAATAGTTTATATTTTAAAATCAATCAAAATGTTCGTATTACTATACACCTAATTATGTACCTGTATTGTCTTGTTGTATTTAGCTACCATCCTTTTTACAATTACTTCAGCGACAAACCTATTATGTTTCTATAATGAAGTATTTACTAGGAACTTTATTCGTTTGATGGAAATAGACTCGCCACAAACATAACTGCTGAAACGTTGTAGTTTATACACGTTTCGCTTACCTCTTCTGGGATATACAGTCTAACGTAACCATAGAGGAAGTGGCCTCTATGAACGTAACCAACTTGAATAATAGTAGTCATTAAGTAGGTTATAAGTATACGTAGTCACGGAGAAATAAGTTTTACTTTTGCATTAATCTGGAAGCCAAAAAAGCTTTTAGATACAACCACTTGTACTTGCACCGCTGTATAACCGTTAAGGAATAAAATTCCTGTACTGAAGATCACTAATTATTAAGGCGCGCTCGTACCCTGATTAAAGAAAAAGCATAATTTTTAAACGCATAGTGTAACGAAACAGATCGAAAATATATTATGAAAAAAATACAAAGGTTAGAAAAGGAATAGGAAAAGAGTAATAACCGAATAGAATTCATAAATATAACTCTCTTTCAGCAGAAAAAAAAACTGAAAAGGTCCATAAAAAATACTTTCACGTCTAAACTCTCAGAATTTTCAGCGATAACACTATATATTTTATTAGGTAATACTTAGCCAATGTATAGTACTAAAGTTATAACCAGCAGTTTTTTCAATTGTATTAGTATATATCGAAAAATATAAAGAAAACGTACAAAATTAACGCATTTTTGCATTACGTCGACCAATCTAACAAGCGATTTTCAACCTTACGTAAAGCATCGTATTTTATTTTAAAATTGGGGTTGGACCGCGTCTTAAGTAGTAAGTATAATTGTTAAGTAGTGCCGCTGCGTGGCTCTGTATGTAATAAATATATAATGACTAGTAATAAATTTTATTAAAACACGTCACATGATAACCTAAAACCTAATCTGTATATACTTATTATTATCTATACTATTCATGTATCTAATCGAGAGATCTGCCTGTGTTATGATCTATGAACAAAGTCACAAATTTTGCACTAAAGGTTATACAACTCTTATCATTTGATTATCTATATTATATATATAAAAATTAACCCCTATTTAACCCAGAGAGTGCATATCAGTATATTTAAATAGTATTAGTAATATAACAGTACCGAAATTGTTATACTGGTACACGGAGTTCATAATCAGTATAAATACGAGTATTTATATAGGACTAGTAAAATACTCGAGAAATTTCTGTTCAGATATTTGTGGTATCGTGTGTCATTTGACAATTATTTTTTAACATTATAACTAGAAAACAATCCCGCTAATACTTTTATGTTGTGTTCATTATTGTCTTGTCATTGTTGTAATGTTCTTATGAAATAATAACCAAGAAAAAACTGGGGTTACTGGGGAAAAAGATGGAAGGTTATGGTGAGGCTGAAGGTCAAGCCTATTACGCTAACAAAGTCGCGGGCATTCACTAGTAATATTATAAACAGGAAAGATTTCTTTGTTTATTTGAATCGCCCTGAATCTACTAGACTGATTTAAAAAATCCTTGCATCATTAAAATCCTTCAATATCCCTGATAAACATACGCTACGCATTTTGATTCAGCATCATCGTCATACAATCACCACGCGGGTGAAATTACAGAGCACAGCTAGTATCTTTATAAAAGTAAATTCTCAATATGGTGTAGAAGTAGAAAGCAATGGAAAAATTATTACACATATAAGTGAGGACTTAATTTGTCATATCCATTATGATTGTACGAAAAGTAAAAAAATCTAAATATAGCCTTTCAGCAGAGAAGATTAACAGCTGTGGCCACGTGTTGAGTAGTGGAGACATATCACCAATTTGTTTTACCATAAAAATACGCTAGTGAAATGAATTAAATAAAACAGAAGAAAAAGAATAAGCTGGTTGGATCTACATAGCGATATAATAACGTTTAAAACTGCATACTTAACCAAAAAATCATTTCTAAGTCGTGGAAGGCATATACGAGTTACACATAACAAACATCCAAATCCGAGAACAAATATTTCTGTTCATCGCACAAATATTGGTCGCATCCTGGGATCGAACTAGGGTTGCCAGATGAGAAAATTAATTTATCTGGATACATTTTAAAAATGTAGGGATTTTGGGGTTATTATTGGGATAAATAAAAAGTAATAAAAATTTAAGTTTTATACTTTAGAACTGAAGCTATAAAAATTTAGTTATTTTTTTATGTTCCCACATAGGTGTTGCCTACCACCCTTTAGCTCTAGTGTGATACCAGTTACCACCTTCGACCACAGCATTGCTGACCAGCAAGCGATATAGTAGTCAAACACTACTCTATAGATTCAATATAAAAATATCAATTTTGATCAATCAGATATAGGTACAGATGAATAGCTACTTATTCAATTAATCCATTAATTCAACAATTTAATCCATAATGGAGGCTTCTGAGTTATTAAAAAATATTACTGCTACGTATCTGGTATGAACTAGTTCTGGCTATATATAATTGGCTTTGAACAATAGGCGCCGCTTTAGCAACAACGAGATTCGATAAAAAAATTTGGTAACGAACCTAAGCTAACCGGTTTATAAACTAAGTAAGTATTAATTCCTAGCTAAATTTATCTGTGGTTTTTGTTGGATCTTTGCCGTTCCGTTGTTATCTTCAAATTGTATACAGAAACGTCAGAAACAGGTAGTGTAATATGGGTCACCCAAAAGCGGCAAAATAAATACTTACGTCAGTAAATCTAAATAGGAACAATAACTACTTTTCCAAACCACTGGTGAAAGAGGATGTTTTTGTTATTATTATAGGCAGTTATCACATTTAAGTGTAGGTGTTTTATATTGTTTTAAATGCATTCATTACAAAATGATTATTATTTTTAGGCTTGTAAACTAATGTAAGATCAACGTAACCTATAGCAAACCACATTACAACAAGTTATATGGTATACTAACGAATATTTTCTAATACCCTTCAGATTTGTTATTTCATAGTTATATTGTAGGTACCTATATGCTATAAGTGTCGCCTACTCTGGCTAGCATGTAAGTGCAATGGTATGTACAGTCCCACCATCTTATCTGTTCAGGTGACAGCGTCGCTAGTGTAGAATTTTGGTATTGCAACCTAAGAAATTCACCAAGAAAAAAGAGAAACAAAACATAGGGCAGTCTTTCAAGCCACTCATTAATTTGCAAATTCTACAAAGAATCCTACTAATATTATAAACGCCAAAGTTAGTTGGTATGTACACTGTAGTTCCAATTTTGCCCACCTGAACAGATAAGTTGGTGGCACTATACACTATGTACAATACTTATGATGTCGGTCATATACACAGACCAAGGTCTGTGGTCATTTAAGTTATACATACAGGACTTATAAAGTTTCTTTCAAGCTTAAACAATTTTATTTTACCATCCAATTTTGATGAAAATAACATAGACACAGGTACACTGATAGCATGTAGCTCTATAAATTACTTTTTTGTCAAAAATTTTTGGAACAACACCAGCGCGAGCGGTCTAGTCACAAAGCGCGTCGCTGGGCAATCTGTTGGGGCCACATACCATATATCCACGGTCTGTGATTGGGACAGACACTGAGAAATTAGAAATGTGTAGGTACCGACAATGTTTGCATAAGTAGGGCTATTGTGTCTTTCAGTTGTAGTTGTTTCAGTAACAAATGTTGATCAAAATCGAAAAACAATGACGGCTCTATGTCACTTTTGTCAGCTCCAGTCGTCAACTTTACTAACATTTTTGCTTACTGGAGTTGTAAAACTGACATAGAGCCGCCGTTTATACAAGATTCAATCAACATTTGTTAGCAACTGGGATACACAATAGCCCTGTTATCGTATAAAAACGTGTAGTTACTTATATTCTGTATATTGCAGTGATGCATAGTGTTAGAGAATGCCTAGCGTAGAGTTAGGCGATAGGTTTATTTAACTTGGAAACTTTCACGTTTCAATCAAAGAAGATTTATTTTGGGACAGATGAGATATCCGTTAGACGTCTTATACATTACCTAGTAAAGTTTTTGTAAAATTATTTTTATGTAGATATTTACTTACATTCATGTGTATTTTAAATTATATATATTTTTTACTGTGTGAATAGAACTGAGCTATTCACTAAGTTTCTCATCAAATTTAATTTATAATTAGGCATGTAGGTAGGTCTGTACGATTTATTATTTATAATTTCCGTATTTTAATAAGGTTTGATCCGATTGGAATAAATAACATAAATATAATTTATGTGTGTATGGAAATCACGTTTAATATGCATATCATTTAAAACTGCGTGCCTACTAAATCTATAATACAATTACATATATTAGTAGAGTTCAAGATCAAGGCCAATAGGTGAATAAATTCTATATAGTGTGTAGGAAGTTTCTATACCATCATCTTATTTTTTATTATAGAATTATTGATCACAGAATAATCAAAGTATAAATAGAGGATTAGTTCATTCAGATCAACAGATATTTGACAGCATAATGTAATTTTTTGTCGTTTACTGGTTTTCCAAACCAACTTTATCTATAAGTATAATAATAAATATTGTTGGGTATTATATACTCGTATTAACATCATAATATATTAACTGTCAGCGGGTTTAAGTTATTATCATGCCCACATAAAATTTTATTGTATTATACTTATACAATGTAAAGATGGCAGTTTAAGATAGATATGATATAAATTGATTTATGTAATATTGTATTTATATTACTTTATATGATAACACATGGTTGCGCATAGAAGGATACTCGATAATAAATTGCCATACATCGGCGTATTAATAGTCTGTATAATATTGCCGTACACTATATAGTAGTGTATTAACAGTTACTAATATTTAGAGTGCGATAGTGTTATATTTATTATATATTAATTTCTCATAGCTAAACTACTAAACAGCTATGGTGAAACTCTGAAGAGAAGACTAGATGAGGATTTCTTAATTTTACGCCAAAATTTTTTTTTACACAATACTTATTGTACGTACCTACGTTGTCTTGAAAAACCTTACTGTTCATTGATACTTATATAATATTATTTAGTTCGAAGGTTGCATTTAGTATACATTTATTCCAGTAATGGTAGTAATTCGCTTAGGTACGCAGAGCACTAAACTATATAAATAAACAAATATTAAAATCTATTTCTGTAACTCCATAAAATGACAATTCGAAAAATATGATTAATCTATTTCATTGTGGGTAGGCTTAGATCAGTTTAAACTAGTTTAGAGAGCACGAAATTACTTAATGGCTAAATTTGCAGCCACATCGAACAGAAATTTCAAATTTAAGAACTGACATTCGCAAATGATATACGAGTTTGGACTTTAGCGTTACCATAATAAAAACTACCATAATATAGGTACTAAAGTTTGATTATATTTCGCTAGTATAGTTATGTATTGGTAGGTTTCTGAACATAATTTATATATAATTTAACCACCTAAGCAATACTAACTAGGTAAATACCTATAAGTTGGTTAGTACAAATTCTACAATTGGGCATATAGTTTCTTTCTACCTAGCGTAACCGATATGAAACCAACAGTTCTGTGCGAGCTAGTCTATGCTGTGACGTCACATGCCCACGCGGCGCTCACGTGAGCGCAGCGTGTTGAATCGTCGTCCGGAACAAGCGCGGAGGACACCCACACCCGTATAACTTATGGTTTTGGTACTATAATACATTATGCTAGGGTTTAAATGTTGCAGTACAGCTACTTGTCAAGAGATGGCACTGATGCCAACAATTTTTCAAAATTTAATTAAACTACATATTCGTAATAAATCGAAATATGATGGTAATGTTTGATGCAAATTATTTTACAGTACTAAATGACAATGCTTAGCCTTTACTTACCTAATGGTAAAGTTAATAAACGTTCTAAACATAGGCTCTACCTAATTTTCTTCATTTAGTAGGTACTTACACCTCATAGTCTGTAGACCATCACATATAAAAAGGTGAAAATATTAGCATTGCAATTTAATTAGAATCAAACATGACTATCGACTTAAATTAGTTACCGATAGCAATCATTAATAAGATCGTTCGATTTGTTCAGATGGTGCCTTTAGAAATAATAATATTATATGGCACATTTTTACCAACCATATATGATGGATACATATTTAGGAATTGCTTTACAAAACGATCCATTACCTTATATAGATACTCCTGCATATAAGTATAGTACATTTCCTAAGCTCCAACTAAAGTTATGACACCAATCCGATGAGTAATGCCTGTGCGGACTATTTTAAGTAACGCCTAAAACAGCAGTCACATCACAGGTAAGGTAATGTAGCCAGTACTAATAACTCTGTATAGTCATTTTGTAGTTATATCGTATACATAATGCAATCCTTACGCTTAACAAACTGACAGCTTAATATTTAATTTGACATTACTCGTATATTTTTTAAATGAAGTATACAGCGTAAACGATATCTATAACTACAATATACCTACAGTACAAAGCTATTGATGCTAGCATTGCAAGCCAAGCCGGGTTAATCACATGTCAGACATAACGATTGTTGTGTTTACATATTTGTAAAGGCATTATTTGCAGTGAAGTGAGCGTATATTGTGGAAAAGAAAGGGACCTAAAATTGAGCCTTGAGGCACTCTCATTTTCCAATCAATAATCCAATAATAACTATTTAATCACCCATAACAGATATATTAATTTAGTAAATAAAGTAAAACAAACCTACCAGTAGGTTATATTTTATACATCAATTAACTAAGTCTTTGTAAAATTACAGATAAATATAAATTTACTTATTATTATATTATAACTACATATGATTTGTACGATGCAATCATCGCACTTCGCACGCGGTCAGCGATTTACGTATTCATGTCACATTTCATAAATCGCATCACCAGTTCGGAAACCATACCGTGTGTTCTCATCTATCATATACCAAATTTAACCATTTAGACTTAGCTTTTGAATAAAAGGACACGGTTTTTTTATAACTCGGTTATATGATTCACCTGTATACGGACAGCACCGTACTTTTATATTCACTATCTAAATATTTTGAATATTACTAACATATAATTTAACTTTTGCCGACAATGCGAAATTGGCAATAGCTTTTATTTCAAGTTTGCCATTGCGAATGTTACAACTTATTACTGCCCTGCGAAAGATATGCCTACTTTTGTTTGTTTTCCATTCTTCTGTATTTTCTATTAAAATTAGGTTGCACTCAGTCAAATAATGATGCTATTATGCTGTAGTTTTTCTTTTTGTGGTAGATTTGTCAGCCCACCGTAAAAAAGTCCCGGCTTGGGTAACATGTCTTTAACTAATAACCTACAAATTGTACAAATGTGATTACCTCCATTTGCTTAGCAATTATATAGTAAATAGTAGTTTTTTTATTAAAATATTAATTATATTAATAAAAACTATGCGTCGCCACCTCCTTAGACAGACAGACTTGCCGTCAGAGCTGCGTGGGAGCCACGACGGATCTCGAAACTAACAGCGATGTTAAAGAAAAATCGAACAGCGAAAATAAAAAAAAATTTAAAAAAACTTTGTAACAAAATTCAGTTGAATGAAGGATATCGATCTTCACACTAGCCAGTAATCAAAATCGGTTATAATTATGTAAACATCAAAACATCCTACTCCTACTACATATAAGAAAATGTATTCTCTATATGAGCAAACCGCCAACATGTGGACAATGGACATATCACGAGCGTTGGCGCAGCAGTGCAAGTACCGTACCAATCGTTAAATTTGTCGAGTCGCTAAGATCGATAAAAATCGTATTGCCCCTAGCAAGTGTGGAAGTCATATCGACGACTTATACGATCGTCAAATTGTCGACAGTGTATCGATTATTACGAATTGTTTGTATTCCACAATGCGTCCTTCTATTATTTGAAGATTTCTACGAGCATTTCGCTCTTCTACGATCAAAAGATGGCCGAAGTATATTTTTTATTGAATACTAGCTGCGCCGCGCGGTTACACCCGCATGGTGATGGATGATGACGATGTTGATGAAAATTATTCTATGTGTTAATTCAGCACCCCATCTACCTCCATGCCAAGTTTCATTATAATTGGGCCAGCTGTTCATCCATAAATACAAACTATCGCGTTTATAATTTTAGTAAACGCAACTAAACAATATCCCGATTCCCGTCGCATGTCGATAAGCTATATCGAGGTCATTTTCAAAGCTGACAATCGTTAAAATCAATTAAATAGACGATCTCAAACGTAATTTAACAGTTCCATGCTAGGGTTATCGTCATAATCGTAAAAGTTTATCGAATTTGTCTACCAATAGTTCCATATTTTTGTATGTGATTTTTGATTTAGTATACTAAAACTTGCGGCAAAGCTGCAGTCGTGCAGCTACATAGATATAAACCTCATATAACTAAATTTAAGGTTGCAATTGGGCTTAGTCGCTGAGCGACCACATTGCCCCATTATACTTAGTCGATACTATTTTCCTGCCTGGTCTAACATAGGACTCGCTATAATACCGTTGCAGTATCCGACATCCCGCAACCGTTCTCGATTTAAGCATGATCTGTAACTTTCATTCCGTACACACGTCTTCAAGATATGCTGCACATCCTCAACAATCCTTCACCTCCACACTCGGAACAATTCGGCAATAGAACTTTCTTCATCAAAAAATCAAACTTCTTTCATTGAATGAATTTATTGTAGGACTTACTTAATCCTGTAGTAACACAGGAGTATATTCATAAAGGATGTGTATGGATGGTAAAATAAGACATTATGGCAGATATGGTTTAATTCAAATTAACAACCTAGCCTCTTTAGCTTAGTTGCTTAGTGACCCTGCCTCCGACTCGCGGGATCACAGGTTCAATTCTCAGCATCGAAACATGTTTTGTATTGTGAGCAAAAATGTTTTTCTAGGGTTTTGGTGATGAACTGTTGTACATGCCTCCCGCGACACAGGGAACTGAAAGTTGTTGTGCTTGAAGCTCGCTGAAAGTTGTTGCGTGTGTTTGAAATTTAATATTTAATTAAATATATATCATAGAACATATCGAACCATAGCCACGTCTATCTGTATATAAAAATGAACCTCTATTTCCTCCTGGTCACGCTATAACTTGAGAACGGATGGACCAATCTCGCAAATTTATTTGTTTTGAATTATTGACAGGAGAAGGTTTTTATGAAAGAAAAACCAAGAAAAGATGCAAGGTTATGGCGAGGCCGAAGGCCGAGCCTACTACGCGAACAAAGTCGTGGGCAGTCGCTAGTCTAATATATAAAAATAAACCCCTATTTATCCTGGTCACGCTATAACTTGAGAACGGTTTTACCGATTTCATTCATCTTTTTTTCAAATGTTTTCTAATACTTCGTAGAGGGTTCTTAAATTTAAAAACAACTAAGAAAAATCGGGAGGTTATGTCGTCGTCGCTAGTCACTAGCAGTCTACTATCACTATGGTACATTGAACGTGAACGAAATATCCTGCAGTATTAAATAATAGCTTTACGAGCATTTATCACTTTACAAGCATTTATCGCTGCACAATTACATTTCCATAAAGATAATTTCCAAACTCACGAGCACACGTAAGTTTTCGCTTTATGGCACAAGTAATTGTCAAAATGTGTTAATTTCTATACGGCTGAACGCATTCGTCATATTACGTCATTGCTGGTTGTAAATCATGTTGGCAAGCGATATATAATCGAAGTAGGTACAACCTATGTACCTATCATTCATCTTTTATTTATTTAATTAAATAAGATTTGAGTGTCTCTTTATGATGTCAATATAAATAGCTTATAAAACTCTCTCTGTCTTTCTGATTGTTCTGGATAATTTTAGGGCTTTTATTTTATTTATTAAGGCGCGGTCCAACCCCATATTTACAATAATTTACGATGCTTTACGTCTGGTTAAAAATAGCTTGTTAGATTGGACGATGTAATGCGAAAATGCATTAATGTTGTACGTTTTCTTTTTATTTTTCGATATATGACACAATTGAAAAAAACTGCTGGTTACTATTTCAGTACTATACATTGGCTATGTATTACCTAAAAAAATATAGTGTTATCGCTGAAATATTCTGAGAGTTTGGATGTAAAAGTTTATTTTTGTGGACCTATTTAGATTTTTTTCTGCAGAGAGCGCGTAATATTTATGAATTATGTTCGGTTATTACTCTTTGCCTTTTCCTTTTGTAACCTAAGTATATTTTTCATAGTATATTATCGATATGTTTCGTTACACTAGATGTTTAAAGATTCTGCTTTTTACTATTATCAGGATACGAGCGCGCCTTAATACAACAACCGTGACCCAAGCACGAACATTTGCTAAAGTGTAACGTAATCGTATCGTTGACGTATTCAGTACAAACTATAATTTATCTAGTAAGTTAGAGTTAACTGTGATACAGATAACTCATAGTTTGTACTATATACGTCAACGATACGATTACGTTACACTTTAGCAAATGTTCGTGCTCAGGCCACAGAAGGCCCGTATCTCAACAACGTACATACACTCCCCTGCACTAGTGTTTGCCTATGTTCCGGGAGGCATGTATACACTTTTTACACACATTAACACACCAGCAGGTACCTAACACCCAAATCCCAAGGCAAAATATTTCTGCTCATCTCATAATGATCCCCCCCCCCCTTCCCCCCCAGGCCAGGGATCGAACCCAGGACGCCTCGCTTCGAAGACAGTGTCCATACTTAGGCTAAAGGAGTTGTCCAACATCTGAAGAATGATTAAGGTCCTGTCTGTCATATCACGATGTCGATAAAAATGAGCAGTTTTTCTCATAAACAGCAATTCATTTAAAACTACAAAAGTTAATGTGAAATTTATAAGACTTCTAAGTACATATTGACGGAATTAAAAACATATTTTAACATACAAGAGTACATTAAAAAAATTCAAACATACCACTTCATTTCACCTTTAATACAGTTTTTCTCTTTATTCATTATTATATTTGTTATGAAACGCATATCATAAAATAGCAATTTTTAATACATTTACACTGACGGATTATTTTTTATTTGAGAGTGCACATTATTTTTTATGATTTTTTTACGTTTTTACGAGATACGCTTGCTTGATTTCAAGTAAAGGAAAATGAAGCGCTGAGCTGAGAGCGCCTTAATAGAAAGAAAACGACGTACACCAGCTTGATTTATCATTGTCAATTGGTTTAATAGCATGCATTATATAAAAATTGCTTCTCATGACCACAATTAAGCGCCCACGCAGTTTGAGACGTTCTTGCGTGATCTTCAATTGATTTGGCTGGCCTATTAATAGATCGTATCTATTTGTTTTACTTTTGCCGGTTCGGTCAATTAGCATAATTTAGAATAAGTATGTTTATTTCCCAACATGTATTATTTAGAAGAACAAGATCACACTTTAATTTACCAATAATTTCATTTTCTTATCGTCTGTTTAATCAAATAACTACAATAAGACATTGCAGTATTATACTATTCATTTCTTACCATGTATACAAGGTATTCAAAACATGAATTTGTTTCTTTTACTTAATTGGAAAATGTATTTAAACTAAATTTAATCATAATTAAATTAAATTGCATAGTTATTACATACACTTTAAATTACATTGATAAAATGCTTTTAAGACACAGGTATATTTGCTCAACTTATTATATATTATTTACATCTACAATCAATAATATATTATAAGTATGAGTAATGTTACAATAATTTACATTTAACAATATTCCATCAAAGGTCTTTGGTCATCATAGGACCAGACACAATAGAAATTTCATTGTTATAATATAACGACTCTTGAAGGGATTACTTATACTTATGTATCCTGTATGAGATAATATGTTTGAGTAAAAAAAAAACATTTTGAAATCGCCTTTCACTCTATAGCTATAGCTCTATAGCTAAACATACTCAAAATTTCAAGAGCCGATGTTATAAATTATTATCAAAAAAAAACAAGGGTCAGATCTTGATCGAATTTAGATGGGAATACGTGAGATGCGACAGCCTTTAAATAAAAAGAAGACCCATCAAATTAGACAAAAGTTCTGAGGTACACACGAAAAAAACAGTGATTTGTGAACCTTCTTTTTTTGTAGTTAATAAATAAAACCGTTATACGCTTCGGTTCTGTTCCATGTATTATTTCTAAAATTATAAAATACCGTCTAGTAGTCTAGTCTTTAACTTATATATTATTAAAATAAAGTTACTTAATAAGTTACAAATTTCAATGTTTGAGATCGCTAAAGCAGGCATTAGTGCTTTAAAAAGTATAATACTATAAAAATTACTGATATAAAATAAATCTACCTATGTACAATTTGAAACCGACTTCCATTCTTCAGTTATTGAAGTGTAAAAACTACTTGACCGAATTTGATGAAATTTAAACGGGACCACACGGGAAGCACCAGCTTTCAAACAAAAAGGATTTCGAGAATCGGTTCACCCAGTCGAAACTTATGAGGTTACAAACATAAAAAAGAATAAAAATACAGTCGAATTGAGTACCTCCTCCTTTTTTTGGAAGTCGGTAGAAAAATAATAAGAGCGTAGCCACGGGTGTAAGCTAGTTATAAATGCTATGGGATTTTACTTTAGCAAAAGGCTTTTTAGAATTAGATTGAAGATTATCTATCTTCTACATCAAAATTCGTTAACAAACATTGCCATGACGACATACTCTATATAGTGTAGGTATATAAGGTAGTGTATATACAGTATAGAGTCGTCCTGGTTCGCTCACCCTCATAGGCATGATCTTAAATACTCCAATAGCCGATGTTCGGATTGCTTGCCTAACTGAAGCCTTGTCAGCCTGGTGTGACTCGTGTCCAGGTATCAGCACTCCTAGTAAAATGGAAAGACAGAGCATGTGGGATATTCCTTTAACTAAAATAATGTTTATAGTATAGACATATAAATATTCATAAATTTCAATATAAACTTCTGCGTTTCAAATTTAACTGGCTAAATGCGAGTCGGGTTAGCGCAGCATGGGTTCTATTCCACCACACAGTATAATACTAGTACTTCTTTCATGTACTCGTATATAGTCCGACTCTTAGTGACATTTTGCTGTAAGATTTAAAATTTATCAATTTCTGTTATAACACCCGGTTATCATACATTATAACATACGGTTGTCGCACAACGAGCTATGGAGAGGGCTATGCTCGGGGTTTCTCTACGTGATCGAATCAGAAATGAGGAGATCCGTAGAAGGACGAAAGTCACCATAGCCCAGAAGATTAGCCAGTTGAAGTGGCAGTGGGCAGGGCACATAGCACGCAGAACAGATGGCCGATGGGGCCGAAAGGTTCTTTAATGGAGACCACGGACCGGCAAGCGCAGCGTAGGTCGTCCACCGACACGCTGGACAGACGACCTGATAAAGGTCGCAGGACGACGTTGGATGCAAGCCGCTTCTAACCGGTCCTTTTGGAAAATTATGGGGAGGCATATGTTCAGCAGTGGACGTCCTACGGCTGAGATTATGATGATGATTACGGTTGAATGTATTACTGTTTTTGCGACAGCGAAGCATGCAAATAATACGTTTTTGTATGTATTTCTAGTAATTAGTGGCTTATTTATAATTTTTTGGTAAATCCTTCATAGCCATATATTCTGTAAAGGTTTCAATAGACTACTATTTCGGTTTTAACCCTCACCTTTAACTCCATCCTTTTAAGGTGGAGCAAACAGATAGACAGATACATGGACAAAATAGGTATGGGGACCCCATAGCTATGGGGTCCTGAATCGCATACGGAATCCTATAAAATGAACAAACTGTTTACGGGGTTTAGTTCATTATATAAAGAATAACATAAATATTTGTTTATACAAGTATTTAACATTACAATATTTTTGTCGGGCTAAATATTGAAATATAAAATTAGAAAATAATATTATACATCGGCTAGATACTGTCTAGCCAATCTTAATATTATTCATACACAGACATGAGTAATCTATTGGACAATGCCTGAAAGATTACTTGTTATTTCTTTTTAGATCTTTTATTCCATATATCATAGAATAACAATTCATTATGCTATTGCGCTCGTAGTTGAGTATGACTGATCTAGGTCAAGGATGATCAGATCGGCTGACTCGTTGTCAGACTATTTATATTGTATCTAGTGCGAAAGTAAATATTATTAAACTTTTTGTGCTCAAAAATAAACGTATTTGCTTAGTTTAGCATATTTGCAAATGATAAAGTTACATACATGCAATCTTATTATTTGTTTCCACAAAATAAGAACAGGGGAAAAGATAGACGGCGCGGCGGTGACACTTAGTGTATCCACCTATTTATTTAGCTCCTTTTATATAGTATACTAATGCTTAACTTCCGCTGTTATGCCCCGGTGTCCCATGTCGGTTGAGCCGAATAAAAAAAAACAACTATTGTTCAGTTTTGAGTTTATTTGCCTTAAGTACTACAGATGACTATTCATTTCGGCACGCTTAATCTATATGAGACTAAATATATAAACCTACATACGTATATAATAGATATTAGTTTTTAAACAATCTGGTACAGCTCCACAAAGAAATCGCTACAAATTTGAATTCAAATATCTTTTAAGCTTGTATAGAGTGTAGGTACTATGATTAAATTGAGAAAAAAAAATAGATTTTAAGTCCAACCGTCTAATTTGGAAGTAACATGAAGACTAACGCGATGTATGAGTAGAGTATCAATAAGGCACAAGAAATGATGAGCAGGATAAGGAGAGAGTAAGCAGAACGGGGTGCATATATCTCATACTGCTACAGTATGCTATTCAAGCAAAAAACGAATGCACTATATACAAAAGTCGAATATAGCCTTCAAAATAACAAAAACAAAACTCGGGCATAATATGTCAATATCATACAAAAATGAAGATCGATGTTCTTGAAAAAAATAGAACACTTATTGTTAATCAATCAGTATAGTTATTATTTATATTTTGCACTCTTATAATCTATATCTATACTAATATCATAAAGAGGAAAGATCTGTATTTAAGTATGTTTGTAACGAATTAACTCAAAAAGTACTGGACCGACTCCAAAAATGTTTTCATCATTGAAAAGCTATAAGATTAATCATCATCATCATCCATCACCGCGCGGGTGAAACCGCGGAGAGCAGCTAGTGTATGTTATGTGTATACTCAGGTATCGGCATTATAAAAGTATTTTGTGTCTGCCCGTTTATTGAAAATAGTCATGAATTTAATATCAGACTAAAAAATTCGAGATAAGGGCTGGCTACATGGCAAATAAATAACTCTGGATGTAAAACTACCGATAAATTGAATAGTGGTATAGCTGCAGCCTTATGCGCTGGATGGTAGTGGATTATGACCCTTATACTCCTCTCTCTGAGAGGCAGACAAGTTTCCCAACTGTAGGGATTTAATGAACTGATTATGTTCAATGCTGTTAGTAGCAATCAGCACAGTGTAGGAGGTGCCGGAGACTAAGTTACTCATCCGTCGATCCGTGCTGCAACAAATACAAAACCAAAATTATGGTTCGTATATCTTATACCCGACAGTCACGAAAGTTTCACGACGCAACTTTGAACATTATTTTATTGCTTCGTTTTTTTACATTGTGAAGTGAGTCAGTGCCCTCGGCAAAAACTCGCATGCGCAGTGTTACATCATTTGCACACCGTCCGTCCTTTTCTCGATGCAACTCAAGGAAGTTTTTGCTTTTACCGTTACCCCCTAGTCTATAAAGGGAGGTATGTGATGGTGCCAAGTGTGGCGCCAGCCATGGCAGGAACGCAGACGGTTACGTCACTGCCTTGAAAACAAGGCTTTCCTCCTGTACAGGGAGACGGGGGGAAGTTACCGAAAACTAAGACACTATTGTGTTGTACAAATGTTTGGGGGTGCAATATAAAGCAATGTGTTATAAAATTACAACTTTATAGTAAAGGTGTACCTATACTTAATATATATTTTAATTTTTACACACACGAAAATGTACAATATTAATAATTAGATATATTTATTACTTACTTTTATTCAATAAATTTAAGCTAAGTACAAAGTTACTAATATGAAATAAATCTACTTAATACAATAAAACTAATTCACTAAAATATTTCTATATTATCGATATATAATAGATAAAAAACAGCATTTAGGTCCCTGTCTACGGGTAGAGTGCCCAAAAAGCTGGCAACGTTACCTCGTTGAATAGCCAGGCTGATACGTTGCCCGAGGTAAGTACCAGCTCTTTTGTCACCTGTAATTTCTTTGAGGCGTCTGGAGAGCTCCTTTACTAAACGCCGTGTATATTATTACATACTTGTATATATGTATATACTTATGTGTGTATACTTATTACATACATATCTATATAAAGTATCCTAAGTTCACATTTAATAATGATGAACTAGAAGTACTACCTACTTACTAAGGATCTGCGCGGCAAGTTTGTACAACTTTCAATGATATTAATACAACATAATATGAACCTACAAAAAGCATTAAAAACACGTAATTTAAGTAGGTATGCGATTCGCTTGAAAGTTAAACTAATCAATAATAAAGTATGGTAATTGTATTTAGGTGTCTTCTACCTTCATCATAAATCTTTCACGGTTCAGAAATAAAAAATGTTATCTGTATGAGTAAGAGCGCTGTTGTGTTAGCTTTGTTAATATTAATTTATTTTAAACATGCGTACGCTTAGATAATTGTTTAATTTTTTGTTCACATCACATCACATTAAATCCTATGTACTGGTTACATTTTCATAAGAAATCAGTTGTTTTTTTAACAGGATGAATGTGGGAATCATTGTATTTATGTTTTGTGGAGTAGCTACGCGGTTTCCCCCACGTGCAGAGATGGATAATGATGACGATGAATCAAAATTTATAGCTTATGTTCATCAGGGATAATGTAGAATTCTAATGGTTATATAGTTTTTTAAATCGGTTTAGTAGACACGGCACATATTCAATTCAAACAAACAAACAAATCATTTCTCTTTATATTACAATGTAAGGTATAGATAGATTAAGAATATGTTATATTGTCTAAATCTATAATCTAGAATCCCGTAGAAGCAAAACCAACATTAATAATTCATGAATAAATTTATATTCCTTGACAAGAATACATCCGACGTTTTACCATGGATGAGAATGAGTTAACTAAATCTTTCTTCGTTAGATCTATTCCTTTTATACATTTTTTTCCTTGACATTTTATCCTTTTACTCACATGAGTGATTTTAACCTGCCTAGAACAAATGTTTGATTGATTACTAAGCAATATAGTATCCTACCGTGAGAGCTAGGGTTCTAAACAGTCTAACTTTGTAAGCTTATAATATTTGTATTCCATAATCACAATATACATAACTTGTTATACCTACAGCACTGTGTGCTTTAGTGTTGTAATTATTGAAATTTATTTTACAAAGTGTTAATTGTAAGTTACAAAGTTGTTTTTGGTATCAATAAAAAATGCTTAAAATGCTTATATTTTATAAAATGTTTATATTGTAATATGTTGACATATAGTGCTATCATTGTCTGTGGTGACTGGTGAGCCCTTTAATCTGTCGGCAGGAGTCCATATCATCTAAGAAAGTGCTGGTAGGTACCACCGCACTGCATATACTGTATACAATAATAGCGTAGTAGCAATTATACTATAACTAAGTCGATAGGTACACATAAGTATGAGTAGTAGAGACAATACTAAGGTGTAGACGAAATATAAATTTACCTTGAGGTGTCACTAGATGATTTTTTGCAAGAGAGAATTCTCTTTCTTTTTATTGTAACATAATACAAAGAAAAAACTACAAACGTGCACATAGTCAAAGCTATTTTTTGCGTCAATACAACGAGAATACAATATCCATTTTATTATATGCATAATATACCTACCCCAGAATCTGTTATTCATCCCTCTCTGTGCTTGGATTTTATATGGATCGTTCGTCACAACCATACCAAGTCATCATTCACAATATATGATATTACACGATGGCATGGTGTAGGTACAAACAATAACAATACCCAGACAGGGCTAGGTTACTAGGTTTACGCAGTAAGTAGTATTACTGTGGTAAATGGTAATAGAACACCACACGAGTACCTTTGATTGCGGAAGCAAGTCGACGGCTGTCTATGCCATGCCTGTCCAATAACGTATATAACATTTTCAATTAAATATTGTGTATAAAGAATACGTAACTTTGAACGGGGTCTCGTCGAGAAATAAGTTGTTTTATAATTCGGCTTGTGTAAAAATTTGCTTTCTGAACAGTTAGATTCTTTAACCTTCAACTGAACGTTGCACTTTATTTCTAACACATAATGGACATTCTAGTAGTAATGAAATATCACATTCGACCGTATCATCACTCAACATCGAATAAGATAGCTGTCCAAGAGCTAAAGTGTCACTTCTTTTCTTCTTATTGTCAAAGCGGCAAACATCAATTTCGTGTCACGTGCAGCCAATCATGGTGGAGAGCAAGTAATAAGAAGTGTAGACGGTCGGTAGAAATCTCAGCAGTCCAGCCAGCTTCCGTCAATGTTGAATGAAGCATTACGATTGAATTGGCCTTGACAGCTTGACGGGAAGTTGCCAGGGCTACGTAGTAACAATTTTTTATATGCGCTGAGGGCGTTTCGTGAATTGACGCAGCCTTGAGACGACTCACGACACGCACGTGCGCGAGGAAAACTTGCTCTCGCTAACGTCGTAATTTTCTTGATAAACAGGGAACAAGGTCATAAACGTCTTGTGACCTGACACAAAATATGTTTTAGTGTAAGATCCAGCTATCTTCCCGTAGCACCATAGTCTGGCACAAAATAAAGTAGGTACTCTTGCATGGCCTTATACCTGTAGTTCTGTTGTTTGTCTGGTTAGCCGAACTAATGGGCTACCACCGTTGAAGATTTACAAACCTAATGATTAATAGTGAATGGTCTTGTTGTATTGGTCTCGTCCACACACATAAAATACGAACAAAACACAAACACCCAACGAAAACAGTTTTCTCTCTCCCTTCTTACCTACTTTTTAACTTCTTATCTCCGTATTTCATCAATATAGCAAAACTGTTTTTTTGTTTGCCCATGGCGATACAACTGTATTAAAAGTATACATTATGACTAAAATATAAACAATGATATAATAATTTATTTATTAATTAATATGTACTTGTATTGGTATGTTTTAGGGTGGCCCACTATGTGATTGGGAGTTTTAAATGTAATTTTATTCGATTTCGATTTCGATTTTATTTCGACGCGATTTCTCATATTTCAGTACACAAACAGATAGCTACACATAGTGTAGAGTACATCTCTACATTTCTGCATCACTAATAGTTGATTCGTTATCCCAATCGATCGATGATTATCCCCTTCATACAAAGGTCTTATCTATAATAGAGAGGTGGATGTTTAGCGATGAGTGCACGCTGTACAACTAACATGTTTTTAAGTCAAAGAATACATGTATACGTTCGTAATATACAAGTGCAAAAACGTATTTACTGTACAATCAACACTCGCTGTCGGATGGCATGACCACACGTGTGGACGCGTAAAATATCGTGACGTTCATCGCAGTTTAAAACTATATCCATTATATCTCTAGGATTCACACAAAAAGAGCAAACTCGTGGTCTCATGTCCGCAGATAACGACAGATTCTATGACACTGTCACGATATGAGCTAATTTATACTAATTCCATTGTCATGTTGGACATGATTGCTATTTACTCCGAAACGAATGCAGTAAGATTATTCTATCTACAAATATCTTACATTAATACTTACCTCTACCTAGTCAACATATCACAAAAACAAGCGATATATGAAAAGAGGAAGGGGCCAGTGTCGCAGCAGTATGCCAAAAAACAGAACACATTGCTCCCGGCGGTTTGCAACTTTGGTATTATGTGGCTGACCTCCGGTCACAATTATGCATGTAAACAGTTTACAATGCTTGCTCTGCACTTACGAATATTCAAACGTTAAGTTTTAGTACCGCAGTGGATAATGAAGTTATTGAAGCTAACAGAATACGTTGAATTGCGGAATACGGCCGCTGATAGCGACACCAGGTTTTGTATCCAGCGCACGGATTGGCATCTCTCTAGATCTCTAATCTCTTTGACCGAGTCCATAACAAAACACATACGTAGAAATCACTTAAAATGTACCAAGTAGTGTTGGAATGTGTAGACAAAATAGTGTTCGTACCTAATCAAGAACTCTTGACAGGATCATCATTTGATATCGATCTATTCATGGTAAACACGCGGTGTGTTCATGTTTCAAAATTGACTAATGAGTCATCAAAAATGTGATAAAGATACAAGTGATGAATCGTAGTTTGATCACTGTTCGTTTTATATCAGCAACTAGCTGCTCTCCGCGGTTTCACCCGCGTGGTGATGGATGATGATGATGATGATGATGATGAATCTTATATAGCCTATGTTACTCAGGGTGAATGAAGCTTATCAATGGTGAAAGAATTTTTGAAATTGGTCTAGTAAATTTTGAGCCAATCCGTTACAAACATACTTACATGCAAATCTTTCCTCTTTATTATATTAGTAAGTATAGTATGTATAGATTTGAATCTGCTGCAAGAGACTTAGCGTCTAAAAAACAATAACGGACGTCAAACACCTATTGTTGGTCTTCGTAGAACTTTTAAATACCCATTCGTGTAATAACACGTAAACCGCAAATGTTTCTCATGAAGATTCGAAAAAATCAACATCTCATAACGTTTCTCAAACTAAAACTTGTTTGAACCTTAGCATTCGTAGTATAGTTAAGTTCCAGTAAGCGCCGTCGATGCTCACGTCTATCGCGCTTTGGTTTGCTGTTTCCTTTAGGACCAATGCTTTTAATGCCCAACCCGAATGGAACGCTCACGTGGTCGCGAAAGGCGCACCAAATTTTCTTTCAAGTATATCCAATAAATCCTAGACGTCATCGATGACGTATCGAGCTCGCTCATACGATGATTGTGGTATTGAAAGGGAACGGCTGTGTGAACGACGCGATTGATTTCAGTTCATAAAGGAACATGACCTAAGTAATTTTTTTATAAATCCGAAATTACTTAATAATTCCAATTAATCGTGTTTAATTTCAACGGCGAAATCCAGCCTAAGACGGTTTCACAAGATCAGTCAGAATACAAATCTGCTAATAGTAAGAAAGGTTTACTTGCCGAACTTAAAATATAGGGAAATTTAGTCTTACAACTGCATCCAAGTAATCAAACAGCGAAACAATAGTAAAGTTATTTTAGTTTGAAATTTAATAATATTTAATAATAGTAAAGTAAAAATAAATACTTGCGTAATATTATACTTCATCACTAACTAGTTATAACGAGTACGTGAATCTGGAAAACCAAAACCGAAATCCTTTGATTCACGGGAATCTATTCACAGAAATCGAACGGGTTCACTCGATAAGTAGGTAGGTACTTAGTTTATTATTTTATTTATTTATTAGACACATGTTTACATAAGCTTTATTGTTTTTCACCATTAATTAAACCAGAGATGATTTTTATTGGTGCTCAGATTCGCAACATACACTGCTTAATATTAAAGCAAATTTTATGGTATGATATAGAAAATTGGGTATACATATAATTAAGCGGTTAAGCGGTAGGCAAACACTCATTCAACACTCGGTGCCGTCATATTCTGTTCGTAGAATAACTGGTTCTGCTGAACGGCAGAGTTGTATTGTACTTTACAATATATGTATACGTATATAGTTTCTTATCGTTTACTATTCTAACGAAACGTTGCAATCTAGGAAGGCTAAGGCCCAAATAGTTTGGTAATAATAAACGCTCATGCACTGTTTAAAAATACTATAGATATACATAATAAAAGGCACACTACCGCTGATCATTATAAATTATATCCGTACCGGTAGAGATAGACCAGATATTTAGTGTAAATTTTACCAACACTACTTGTATTATCCTTGAAGAACTTATTGTATCCTCTCTTTTTAATTTAAGGTATAAATACATTTATTCTCAATAAGACACATACAGAGTCACTTACTTGAGAGCTTAACTATTTATAAATATTATACTTCGCCATATCATTTCTAAAAATACATTTTTTTTATTTGTTGTCCAAAGTTTTTACAAAAAATCAAATTGTACTTAACATTAAAGATTGCGGAAGCCTGAAGGCTTATGAGCAGTCAATGAGTTCGGTAACATATAATATTATGTATCTATATATAAATTATAATATAACAATTTACTTACATGAGAAATAGCTATTTAAGTTACAATAACTACTAGTAATTAATAACTTATTTTAAATTTATTTTATCCTTTCACTCCTCTCTCTGAGAGGAAGGCTCGACTCCCAGCAGTAGGAACAGAATGGGCTGATTATGAACTTATTTATCTCGTATATATAATACAAGCTATAACTCGTTATACAAGTAAGAATATGTTATGATGGAGCCGAATAAACATTTTTACAAACTATTTTTGGTTATTTCAGTTCATATTTCATTAATATTGTCAATCTATTTTTGTTAGATATATCCCACACGAAGATCGAGTCACGTGTAATTCACTCCGAACTATCTTTTTTTGGCAGCACCTTGTGTTTATCTGGAGAACATAACATTATTTCTTGAAGCGAATAACCTGACGTTGTGTACTAACACTGACTTATATTTAGACGCAGTTCTTGAGCTATGTCCAAAGTCCTACTTCATTTCGTAGTTATGTAGGAACTTACATAGGTCTGTGTAAAATACGTAACATATTCTTAAAAACCTATACAAAAATAAGTACTGAATGGGGCATTAATATGTAATATATTATGCACCGAGGGAGTATAACAGTGTCTTTTATCACGGGTGGTAAGTATATTGAAACATGAGTGTAACGGGGACTCTTGAGTTAGGCCCTGAGCGTAGCGAGGGGATTAAAAATTAATTCCCGAGCGTAGCGAGGTTATTATGTAGAGTCCTTCCTGAGTGAAGCGAGGGGTTAAAGCCGCCCAAGACGAAGGCAGGCTTTATTCTCGAGGTGCGTACTCTACTTTTCATACTGAGAGACAATAAAAACTCAGAGCTTTAAAGAAGCAGTTATTTAGTTAAAAATAATATATACTAATACTTAGTTAATATTCAAATTGAACACATTTGTCCCTCTATATATATGGAAAACACTGTCTTAGACTTTCGCGGTTGTTAACTAAGTTATAATTAGTACTCACGAGATGTAGACCACGATTTTGGAGGTCCCGACACTTCGGTACAGTTACATGCATCATGGTTAAAATTGTATCATTTTAAGGAAGTTGTGAAAATAACACCAAACACCAGATCGCAGCACATAACTAGAACCTTGAATGCCCAGAGAGGGGCCGTGCGTAAGATTCTATTCACTCGCACTAATCAATAAGCACTAATCGCACTTAACACTTAACACTAATCACTTCACGCTTCCGTTCACACCTTGATAACTAAACACCTGCACTTATCACCTGCAGTGTTAACTTAACAAAGTGTAAACCGGCTATAACCCATAGCAACGCGGCGCACACCAATCACACTCCCTATAGTACAATCGCGCCTTTTTTCTTTTTTTTTTCTGTATACAGTCTCCGTACTAAGAGTTTTCCTACAACTAACGTTCCAAATTCAAATCACTTTACACCCATGGGAGTTTCATACAACATCACAGCCCCGGGAATGTAATGCCTTGCTTTACGTTGATATTGCGTGATATAAATTGGACATAGTCGAGCAGGTGGTATAAAAATATTTTTGTCATGTGTCACTTCTCTTTTGCTCGACCGTGACATGCAAATGGCTAGAAAAAATGTTTTTACTATTTGCTGCATAGCTTTAGTTCAGATTATAAAGGCTAAGTTTCACGCTTGTATGTATGTTATTTAATGTGTTTACAGTAGAGCGCAAAGACAAAAAACACTAAAATATATTTTATGTGCTTATCTATAAATGAACGTATTTTGTTTTTTACTTGTGCTTAACCACCTCCTCTTTTGTTTAAAGCCTTACCGTGAATAATAATAGTATATGAAACATTGCTTTATTGAGTTGAAGTAAATTTAAATAAATTAAATATATAATACAAAACAATATATGAATATATTAATTGTATAAATCAGGCGGTGAAATTAGATGCATGATTAAAATATTAAATATGATCGATATCAGCTTCATAAGTTACGAATTTCCGCAAAATAAAACTAAAACCTCATTAGATTAACTATTATTATGAAGCCCCTATGGTAAACAATACATCTAACAACAACGGTATCTTCTTCGAGCGACCCTGAGAATAATCATTATCCAAACATTAGTAGCCAGAAATAAATATTAGGCGTGAACACACGGTAGCGTGGTCATGGCGATTTTTATCATTAACTTGACATGGGCTTACGATCAGAAAACAATATTTATAGCAAGCGGGAAATTTATTCAGTTCAAAATAACATAAAAAGGTAGATTTTACAATAACGTTTAAAAAATAAGTTATTTACATTTTTAAAGCTAACATTTTGTATCTCTCGTATATTTCGAACTGAATAAAAAATACATCAAGCTAACAAAAGTGTTAAACAAGTGCAATTTGAAAAATTTAAAACATGGGAAAATTGCGCAACATGGGAAACACCAGCTTTTTTTATTATATTATGTTTCAACTGGGCTGAGGGCTGGCTTTATTTAAAAATAATTTTGGAAATCGGTCCACCCAGTCGAAAGTTATGAGGTAGTAACAAACATAAAAAAACAGTATTGAGTACCTCCTCCTTTTTGAAAGTCGATAGAAAAATGTTAACGCCGTGTTTTTATATGTTTAAAAAACTATGCACCGCTTGGCAGGCACAAATAAAGTAAAAATACTGTTTATGTAATTTTTAAGACAACTTTCTTGTATTACTGATATATTTCCATTATTATTATATTGCTTACTTATATCCTACTTCGTGCAACCTTCTAAATCTGCTCTACAATATTCCACTTCACACTGCCTTTCCATCCGTTTCACTGATAAACTACGGTTCTTGAATTATCTTAGATCCTCTTCTACGGACTTATTAATAAACTTGGCTTGCACCCGGAGTAGTTAAAACATCTATCTGTCAATTTTTCGCTTGCAGTAAATGTCACGCGTGAAAGCAAGACAAAACATGTTACGCCTAATATAGGTTTACGCAACGTTTATTAATAAAGGCCCTTGGTTGCCTAACCAGAATTTTTTCGCCTACCTCAGTATATTGCCTGTTGTCATTCCTGTTACTTATACAATCGCTGACTGATGATTAGTGCGTTATGCGCGCTTCAAAGAAGCAGTACTAGCGCGAACTTCCTTGGGTTAGTTCCTCCTACGCGGAACTGCGTAGGAGGAAATAATATACAGATCTGTACAGCCCGACAGACAAGAGGCTAGGTGATTCAGACAAAATAAACTTTTATTTTGTCTCAGACTAATAATTTATATATCATAACTAATTAAAATGTTTATCGCTAAATAACTCTGTGTAATCTGTAGACCCCACGAGTATGTCTTATAAAATATCCACCGTGCACCTTAAAACATAAAATCCTTAAAACGTTATCGACTTGTTTGGTCTATATTTTTATTCTTTTTAAGGATTGCCAACGTCATCTAGTTTCGTTTTAGGATACTAAAAACCTATGAAATTAATATTACTTAGAAAAAACTTTCCACAAAATCTATATTATTAACGAACTTGCTCACAATCGATTGAGAAATGCGACCTGTAGAGGAGAACAGCCGGACATCGGACATACGAAAGCATTTTTGCCCAAGACATTGCAGAAACACTTCGCTAGTGCTTCGTACTCGTTAGGTCAACTGTATAGAACTAAATACGGCTATACGGTAGGGTCATCGTTATTTAAGTCGTAGGGCATGCATGGTGTAATAAAAAAAAATGCTTAGGTACGACTTTTATAAATAAAAGCCTGATTAGCGTGAAAGATGAAAAACAGTTGACTGTGAGCGAGGATATGTATGCACTATGCTAGTTCAGTTTATTGCGTATACGAGTCACGATGATCGATTTGCTAATATTAATGTACCTAACCTTATCGGTTACTGTCAGATTAATCATATGTTATCAGTTTTTATCCGGCAGATAAAATTAACTAATAAACAAGTAAAGCGTTGTTTTATTTACTAAAGTTTGGAAACTGAGTCAGTAAAAAGCAAGGTTAATCTACAGAGATAGATCATTAATGCGTTAAGACTACGAAGAAGACTTATTATTTCTTCGTAGCGTTAAGTACCAAGTTTTTGATTGTGTTATAAATAATGATAATGTTTAAATAATGAATATTATAAATATAAAATTATTCTTTGTACCTTTTGCATTTAGTTGCGAGCTCGTAGTATCAATATTGCGAATATTAGAAGTGAAATACGAGTAACTATCTGCCCTACAATTATCTATCTATGAAATCGGTAAAGCCTCATATTATACTAATTGACCATAGCCAGAAGTTTCAGATTCGAAAATAATTTTTATTCAGTTACCTACATTATACTTGTTTCCTTTCACACATAGTTTTTAGAAACAATTAATTCCACGTTAAGTAAAGCAAATACTTACAGATGTTTTATATACCAAAGTACTAATATGCTGCAGTCACGGTAATGTTTTTAATATTACCGTGCTTCAGTGTTCTCTGATACGAGTGACACGTAGAACTATTATTTATTCTATGCCTCTGCAAACGTGGTCAGTAGTGTACGTACGTCGTGCATCACACACAACGCAACAACTGTAGAGTTGTGTGAAACTGTGAAGTCCTTTAAATTGCTGATCGCCTAGTAGTTCCAGGTAAACGAAGACATTTTACCGCCACCGCCAAGAAAAGACAAGACAGGAAAGATATTTTCTCAAAAAAGGTATTTTCAGACCAACTGTTGGCTTGTTTTTCTGCCTTCCACTTCATAATTTTTTCATAAGTTTTCATATATCCCTCCTTCTATTTTGGAGGAAGTAAATTGTTTTTTTTTGCTAATTCAGCCTCAGCTTTTAAACCAGGACGAGTGCCATCTATTTCCAAATCAGATTCGCTTGAACTCAATTTCTGGGATTAAGTATCTATGTTCACGCGGTAAATTAAAATACAATTGTCGCAATTGAATGTGGAATCCCGCCAGTCCTTTTTTTTTACTAAAAAGTTTGCGTGTAGTTTTGAACATTGTTCTATTTTTACATTACATGAATGTTTTAGTAAAAAAATTGTAAATTATTGTTTTTGAATCTCCATGTCAATTTCTGAATGGAACATTTTAATCCAACATGATTTATAAACTGAAATACAAACATAAAATCCCGCACTATACTTCTACAATATTACTAAGTACAAAACGCATCGTGCATACTTTTTCTGTCGCGTTAAGTGTCACAGACTAAAATGTCTGCAAAAGGCTCCAAAAATATATCTATCTCATTTGATTAGATAGATATATATTTGGAGCCTCCCTCCTATAACCATGTTATAATGGCTAAACTGTAATCTGTGTCTGGTACTATTTTTTTTTCTAAGCAGTTCTAAAGAGGATGACCTACTGTCCAGTAAGTAAATTACATATTTACTTACTGGACAGTAGGAGATTCCAAATTTAAAATCTCGCTGTTCACTGGACCGTTGTGAATAAGTCTCCGGTAGAGTTCACTTTCTGGATACTTTTTAGAGATGTTAAGGCAACATTACATGCCATTTTTGAGAAAAGCATTATACAAGCCTCAACCAGTAAGAAAGCCATCCCGGCCTCGAATATAACCGGACTGAACCTGCGCTGCGGTTCGGCTTACTTACTGGATTCTGCAGTAATGTACTATTCAGTTATAGCATAGTTAGTACCTACGTACATTCACTGCATCTCAAAAATGTTCACTGTACACTGCTGCAGTCACGACGTCCAATTCACAGACATTGAATTATTTATTTTTGTTTGTCTCGGTGGTCCAACTGTAACTGCATCGGACACCCTCTAGTTATCATGATACTCTGGTAAAGTAAACTGAGAAACCGATCAATACTAACGTTTCGTGTCCAAACCAAGCTCAATGCGCAGCCAAACTGCACATTGAGATGCTCAACGTTCATTATTCCCTAGTACTAAAACTATATGTCAAGAAAAAATAATCAATACCGAGGAAAAGTGGAATGAGTTACTCCAGTTGCACAGCATGAAAAGCTGTGCTAGTTTGCTCATAGTTTCTAGAAAGAGGCGGCATGTGTTGTATCTTATATTCTTCATACTAATTTGTCTTATAACTAAACGTATAGGCATCTATGTTTACAATGTATCTATGTTTCTTCATCAACAAACCATCCTATACCACCACGTGTTTTATTGTTTTTACAATTGTATTATTTCTGATTTTTTTTACCCGAGTTCACGTAGTTTCATTTCACTGTTTAGTAGTTTCCATCTCACATTAAACCTTAACTTCCACATGATAGAGTTCTTTTTGGATGTCTGTTTACGGCTTGTTTTCAGCCGAAAACACTATTTCCGCAATACTATGTTTTACTTTTGATATGTCGAAGCAATTTTCTCTATACCTGTCCCTCTCGAATTCAAAAATAAAATACAAAAAAAGCAAAACTTTTTTTCGAAACAAGTGAAATTTCGAAAAATTTACTTTGCTGTTACTAGGATAACACGACAGGTGAAGAGGTAGTTATGATCAAACTTTCACACGGGGCACACAGGGATGTGTATTATGCAAGTGTGTGCCTGCCACACACTTGCATAAAACCACCCTTGCATTTAATGCAGGGTGTCAATTTTCAATGGGGTGAGTTCAGCGGGGTCTTTGTGCCACACATGCAAACCGAATTCTAGCTCTGTCTAGTATCCACAGAATAACGGGGACTGACAGTGATCGAGAATTTCCGAGTTACCTTCATTGCGCATGTTGCTTTAGATTTCATTGGGATGCAACTTTCCTTTGCTGATAATGTGTTATTGATCCTCTCCCTCTCCTGCCCTTACATCTGCTCGTTTATGTTCTCCTGGTAAAACAAACTATCCATTATGAAATATTTTCAGTTAATTTCTCCTTACCAAGTTATTTGAACATCACCAGTGCAGCAAGCAATGCAAACTGTGACATAGTCAATGTTTACAGTTCGTATTATACAGATGTTAATAGTTTCGTTGAATATTATTATTTGAAGAGACTTGTTATTGAATATTCTTATATGGAGCTTGAAATATATTTGCAAGGCGTGACTGTGATGTTGTCGACGTCAGGAGGCGTGTCGGAAATAATCACATCGCCTCAATAAACAAATAAGAGACCTTGAGGTTGCTTATGACAGTGACGCACTGCAGGGATATAATATTCAGATAGTACACATTCAGTGTGGGAGTCGATCGATTTAATATCGCTCGACTATACACCAAAAAACTACTAAACTAAAAAAACTAACTTATTAAGTACTAACTCGCAGAACGGCTTGGAGCATCGCTGACTTTTTCAGTTTCAGTTGATGTGAATTTGATAAGTATTTTATTAACTACTTTAATAATACTATGTTCATCCTGTAAGAACCCCAGCTATGATGTTAATACACAAGTCTAGTAATAAAATAAAACTCATTTACAAGAATAAGTTTTTAAACTGTTAGATTTGTTTCTACCGCTTTGTCGCACATTTCTCGACCAACTCACGTATTTATTTGCCAAAATGACAGTAGTGTTTCTTTTATCCTATTCGGTGACACCTCTGAAGGATTCAGAGAGTGACACTCAATCATGTTTTAGATTGGAAATGATCGCAGACGATCACACTGACTTTTTGAACGTCAAAGTGTATTAATTGGTACCTACTTCGACGTCATCAGAAAATTGATGCTTTGTCGCCAACAATAAGTATATCACATTAGAGGTTCGTGACAGGCGGCATCATAATAGAAACTACTTTATGGGATGTTTGCAATAATAAGTGTCGTGCCATGTATTGTGGACATTGCTCATGTTTGTCACAAATATTTACTTGGTCACGCGTTGGTGTAACTCGTGATAAAAAACATGAATATAGTACTGGTGTACCCATTATAGAATACTGTAGAATTGACACCTATTTCATAGTTGTCATGCATCGTAAGTACAAGATGTCAATATTTTCTCGATGCACTTTCAATTATACTTAGCTCAAACATATATGTCTACGTTACGGTACGGTATAAAAGGAACATAGATTTCCTCTAGGCCGTATTATATCCAGTATAAAATTAGAACATTCAATAGAGAAGGCCACGTCCCACCAGATCACGCAAGGGGACTATTAATTTAGGGCATGCAGGATGTAGGTACCCAAATAATTTTAGTTGGAACTCAAATCGCGACCGTTCTCAATGTCGAGATAGATAGGGCCGCGGGATTACAAATTGTTTGAGTCAATCGAGCCAAATAGGCACATCGTACCATCGCCTGACTCAATTGAAACTGTCTACTACCAAACAGGGCCTCTATTCTCTTAGTTATTGAACTGCGTTATCGCAACTCAATTGCAAGAAAATTGTCGTTTTTGACAGTTTTCGTAGCCTGTTCGCTATTTAGGTTCGATCGCGAGCCACCGGATTGCGATCGATAGTTTTTTACATAAATGTTATTCTGTAAACTATTGTGATGCGATCGCGATGCTACAGTGGCGTACGTCAGTAATAATGTGTTATGGTGACCTCCACACCACTGTTGAGTAAAGATTTCATTCGACTTAGCCAGAAATTCTGTTTGTAGTAGTAGTGTGCACGCATAATTTAATTTCGGTCGCAAGGCACATTTTCAATTATTGGGCGAATATGGAACTTGTCTTTGTAGTTACCACCAGTGACAGATCTTTTGCCGGGAAGTAGTTTGCACACTGTGCACATATATTGTAATTAGGGAGGCATTGTATTACCTAAATTAAATGATTTCTGTATAATACTATATATAATAACCCGTCTTATAGGGTATACCACCGAAATGCCAATTGCTTTGAATTGAAGTAGTAGTGTGCACTGTGCACGAATATTGTATTAAGACTTGAAGGCTTTGTAATTAATTAAATTATTTTCGAATAGTAAGTTGTCTTGTTGGGCACCACACCGCAATGCCAGTTACTTTGAATCGAATTAGTAGTGTGCACTGTGTACACATAATTGAATTTGAATGTATTAAAACAAAATTAATTGGTACTTCCAATTCAACACCTCGTTTCGAGATATTCTGCCTCGGAGTAGTAGTGTGCTGTTCATTGTGATTACGCTTCCAGCAAATTAAATTATTTCAAAATTAGTAACTCGTCTTGGTGTACCACCGCAATGCCAAATACACTGCCCCGGCCCAGTAGTGTGCACGCATATTTTTGTATGAAAGTTTCAAGAATCACAAAATTCCGTATCAAAATCAATAATCTACAGTGGCAGCGAGGCAGGGCGAAGGCAAGCCGGCATATCCTATCCGGTTGGAAGCAGACGTTAAGTGTGTTTTTGGGGTTTGCTCGGTTTAACCGGTCTTCCCTTAATGTGACGATTAGTTCCAGTAAACGCTCATTACTGTGTAGTGTACTGTATTACCAATGTATCTTACGTCTCTTCCGTTTCTTACTTATTTTATGAATTTTCGTATTTGTTTATATTGTGAGAGATATATTTTTATATAGACATAATTTAGTTTACGGTTCTCGAACTATCACAGCCTTTAAATCATATCAGGTAATGTGTGTAATTATGTACGAAGTTACAAGTCTTTAAGTCTTTTGTTTGGCTCCGGTTCTTTAAATCACTTGCCCTTTGTTAATTGTTGACGTGTTAAATAGCTTAATTGATGTCTAAATTAAATTGATTTGATTAATTCAGGAGATAACGAAATGAACGAGCAAGAATAAATTGAGGACCATGTTCATATTATGACTATATACTCAACGTCATTTGGAACACATCATTAATTGAAAACGAATAGTATAAGTAATAGTAAAAGTAATGTATGTGATACTGCTATACACTGCTCGACTACTCAAATTACAAAAACTCATCATTTACCTACCATATATCTAACATTGTGTTGTACGTTATGTATTCGTACTACGTCGTTTTGCTCCGTAATGTTGAAGTTGAAGGTCTCCCTATAACCGGCACGATCAAGAGATATTGTTCGAAATAGATCTTGCGACAATTGTTGGACCCATCATTCAGTTTTGCGCGCCACCAAAACCGTCGGCTTCGGATCTAACCAATAAAGATCCCCATCATGATTATAACTCGGATTTAAGACATAACGTACCTACTATGACTGTTTTTTATCTACACATTTGAACAGAACTTTATTTTCAATTAAAAGTAAAAATAAAATACTGATCTATAAGCCCCATGGTGGGGGGAAACGTGACCAAAACCAAAACGCTGGCGGCATTGTCACGCTGGATGTAGCAATGCTAAGTTTTTGCTCAAATTATGCGCCAGCGTTCCGCTCACCCGTCGCCTCAACCAACGTTTCGCCAGATCCCTTTAACAAGTTGAGAGCGGACGGCCCCCATGGGCCTAAAGTTTCGACCCCAAACGACACAAACATGTACATTCTGTCTAAATACACATATTTACGACGCTTGAGGTCATCCGCTTTAGTCGCGGCAGCGCCAGCCCGATCAATCGTCCCAGGGAGATGAGACGGCGCCATTGTATCCATACATGTAGCATCCCAAACCAGGGGCTGTCCCATCTTCCACGGGACGATAGTCATCCCATCTGGTCTCTTGCCGTCATCCCGCATCAATCCGTTCGGGTCCAAAACTGACGGGACTCCAGCACTGACAAATGCCCGACGGATGATATCATTCAAGCTGGCGTGCCGCGGTATGCGTCCCGCGCTCTTTATACGCATGAGAATGCGTGGTGGCCAAACCGATCTATCATTTCACGTACCTACTATATATAAAAAAAACAATAAGCCCAAGCAGTCTCATGAAATGCATCGTTGATTGTAACTTTGCATTATCAGCATATCTGTGAACCAACGAACTTTAACCTTGGTAAGACGACATTTAGCGATGGGGACATTGTTTTCGATTGAGCAGTGTGTCAATACGGTTTTCGACCGTATCCAATTGTTGCAAATCTAAGATTTACAACAATAGATGATATGCCAGAATACAGAATGGAATAATCTCGCTAGTAATTTTTTGTTGTGTTAATTATTGTCAGGAGAAGGTTCGAATGAATGAAAATACAAGAAAAGGTGGAAGGTTATGACGAGCCTGAAGGCCGAGCCTACTACGCGAACAAAGTCGCGGACAGTAGCTAGTCTATATATATATATATATATATAAACTAGCTGCACCACGCAGTTTCACCCGCGTGGTTATGGATGATGATGATGATGAAAAAGTATCCTATATGTTATTTCAGCGTCTCATCTATCTACATACCAAATTTCATTAAAATCCATTCAGTAGTTGTTGCTTGGAAGAATAACAAACATACTATATAATTTATCCATCCATCTATCCATCCATCCATCCATCTAAACTTTCACATTTATAATATTATATATTATAGTGGAATTAATCTCTTCTAATCTTTCCTGGTCACGCTATAACTTGAGAACGGGTGGGACAATCTAGATAATTCTTTTTTGTTGTGTTAATTATTGTCAGGAGAATACTCATACATAAAAAAAATAAGAAAAAACCGGAGACCGAGCCTAGTACGTGACAGTCGCGGGCAGTCGCTAGTATTAAAATAAAATAAAAAAAAATAATGACTCCGAAAGCTGATAAAGCTAAAAGCTGAAATTGCGCTCTACACTACACACTGCCGTTTGGTATACTATGTACACCGCATATCTACTAGGAAGTTTATATTTATAATAAACCCGAATTAGCACTCACGTGGCTCACGAGCCAGCCAAGCCCCTCCGAGCGCCGGTACCAGATCATAATGATGTCGTCGTTCGTGTGGAACGGTTTTGGTTAGAATCAGCACGCCTTTCTCCTTGTTGTTGGCATTTTATTTACAAAAATAATAATACTTTGAAACACTTTTGTGTAATAAATTTTAATTCTATTACTACTAGCTGCACCCTGCGGTTTCGCCCGCGTGGTGAATGATGATAGTAGGTATACTTTTGTATATAATATGCTTGTTTCGTTGAGATACGAAGAGTTGTTAAAATTGTTACGCCACTCAAATAACGAGCTATTTGACGAAACCAGTGAGCAAACTACAGTTTTCGTCACTCAGTATATATATTTTATATCTCTCATATTCGTAAGTAGGTCCGTATTACCCCCAAATGGGGCTTGTAGGTGACCAATTAGCGCTCCAGGGTAATAATGTAGCTAGAAAAGCCCTAGGGCGGTAAGTAAGTAAAAAAACACTTCACTCTTTCAAAAAGTTTATCTAACCATCATACTGGCAATAGACATCATGCATTCAGCCCAATGACAAAAGAGGTCGCTTCGCTATTCAGCCTTGTCTTCGTATGAGTATAATAGTCATCAATTTTATTTTTGTAATGCCGGATTTTTCTACTTACCTAACAATTAAGATGTAAAGCAGAGTAGTTAGCTCGGGTGTAAGCATCAATTGCACCCTCGAAATATCTCGGGCTGCAATTGATGCCTGTCAGCCCTTGGCTACTACTATACTACTATACTTTTATATATATCTGTCATTTTATAACAAAGTATTGTACATTTAGTTACAACAGTTTAATTTTTATTATAATATTTTCTCCGTATATGTGTTAAACACGACAGTGAAGTGATTTACTATTGTGTCCTTGATTCTAACTCAGAAAAACTACTGAATATGTATTTGAGCCAAATTCAATTCAAATTCTTTGATCGCTCAGGATTCAATCTCAGCATTCGCAATAAAAACGAACTGTCTCTTATTGCAAAAATAATAAAGAAGGTATTGCTGAGCGATGATGTCGAAATCGTTGTATTAATTTTTCCTCTGTATTGTTTCAGAAACCCCAATTGCGGCCGATGATAGCCGAATATGACCCTAAGAAAAAAGGAGTCAAAAATGACTTATCAGATGTCGTTATGGTCAAGTAAGTTACAATGTTCCACTAAATAGTGAGCTGATTAGAGCAACGGAAACCATCAAGCTTTGACTGTTTCTATGTATTGTCAATAATGATTTTTCCACATTGAGATCAAACATTGTTTTCTGCTTAGTAAATTAGAAAATAGAAATCAACATAAAAGCATGTTTCACAGCTTAACATCATTTTTTGTTCAGCGAAATGATTATTTATTTGGAATTTTCTATGAAGAATTGTCGTGACATTAATAATATGGACTTTTTTGTTCAACAGGAAATTGAAAGAAAATATTTATTATACTTTAGTAGCAAGTTTATGCGAATAAATCGCTAGAGGGCAGGACCTTTATATTCCTAGCTCTTGGACGCGTGGAGCCAGCCGGTTCCGCGCTATCTCTGCAAACTGTTTTAATGTCGTGGTATTTTTATATTGTATGTTGACTGTTAAGTACTTGCTCCTTATATTGAGCTAATGCTCGCCGCGCCCTACGGAGACGATCCGGGAAGACGTGAGCTGCTCCCACAAGATTAAAGTCGTTCGACGACCTTGATCATCTTGCAATGGACTCATACACCGGTACATCATTCCATTTTATGGTTTCTATTTTGTTTATATCATTTGTTTTGTTTGGTAATGGTAAATAAAGTGTTGCTCTCGTGGCAGCAGTGGTTGCAGTTGGGCATAGCCCGACTGATTTCTGCCACGGGGGCCCCTTGCGCCATCTCTGTTCAGGCTCGGGATTGGCTCTCCAATTCGCTACTTTTGTACAAATTTGATTTAGCTTTATGTGTCTACTATCGTTTTATGAAAAATTGAACCACCATCATCATGACAACAAGAACCATTTTGATTTATACAATATTACCAATAACGCTAGCAACTTATATAAAAAATAAATCAGCAGAGCTCTTACAAAACTCCTGCATGTTCGTTTCGTTTTCACACAGACATCGTAAAGCTGTATTGAATTTAGCGTTAGAGCCACTCATTTGTAAATGCCAAGTCTTAACAGAGTGAAACGCACAAATGAAAAATACAACTGTATATTGTTTTTGGAGACCATAATGAATGTATCACACTTTACACAACGACACTCACACATAGTAACGCAGCTAAAGTTCAGTTCTTTTTGTTAAAGTTAACTTTCGCGAACAATTAACAGTTGCCACAGTAACAGTTATCATCAGTATTCCAAGTCCGCGACACATTTCACACATCGTATCACATTCAAGCTTGAAGATGTGGCGCTTTAGATGTTACACTGCCATTCTACATACATTAACTTCGTGCTTTGATTCAATGAATGTTCTTATACTACACTTTTGTCACTCTCACTTCTAACCTCTTAGCATTACTTAGATAATAGTATGATAACGTTGTTGACCGTTACTATAACAGTGTCTGGGGAATGTTTCACAGGTACAAAGTTGACCCAAATGAAATCCCAGTGGAGCAACAGGCTGGGTCAACCCTGCCTCTCATGGAGATCCCGGGGCGGGACATTGAGGCTGATGAGGACTATAACCCCTTCGAGCACAGGAAACTTGCGCATCCTACATCGTAAGTTTCACATCATTTTTATTTGTTACATAATCTATATATATAAAAATCAGTCATTCCCCGCTGCACTACCAAGCTGCACTACTGGTAGTGCCGTGGGAAATTATCTAGCCGAATGAAGTCTAAGAGTGAAATCAAAACCATAAAATACGTTATCATCTGTCATTTTGACAGCTGTCACTTCACAATCATCTATGAGAAGCTACAGTATAAGTAAACTATAGCGTGTAACAAACATCAACACGGAACCCTATAAACGAGTTGAATATTTATAAAATAGTTTAGGTAGTGCAGCGGGGAACGACAATGTATGCAGATTCTAAATTCCTCACGGCACTACCAGCTGGTTGTGCAGTGGTGAATAAAAATTCCCTTCTGCACTACCAATAGTGCAGCTTGGTAGTGCAGCGGGGAATGACTGATAAAATTCAACCCCTATTTCTCTTACGCTATAACTTGAAAATGGCTGTACCGATGTCATTCATCTTTTTTTAAATGTGTTCTCTTACTTCTTATAAGTCATATCGCTATGGAGATAACTAAAATAATCTGTTCTAACTGTGTCTACATCAGTTAATTGTCTAATTTTATTAACAACATAAGCCGCTGAGCTGAGTCTACTAGACAGTTTTTTAATGTGGGGTATAACCTCATTGCAACCTCATTGCAATGTAGCGTCTATAAGTTCTTATTACTCGCAAGTACAATTTGAAAAATTTAATACCGATTTCCATTTTATTCAGTTATTTGAATGTAACTCAAAAACTACTGGACCATATTTGATGAAATGGGACTACACGGGAAGCACCAGCTTTCCAAAAAAAAAGATATTTGAGAATCGGTTTACCCTATCGAAAGTTATGAGGTAACAAACATAAAAAAATCGAATTGAGTACCCCCTCCTTTTTGGAAGTCGGTAGAAAAAGACAGTTAACTGGTTCGAGTTTATAACATTGGTAGGATAAATTTCAAATTTACGTTATTTTTATATTTTCAGGGACATGGATACACTCATCCACTTGCTGAAAGGTTCTCTGGGCAGTGGGATTCTTGCTATGCCCATGGCCTTCCTTAACGCGGGGCTGTTCTTCGGTTTGGTGGCCACCTTCGCTATCGGTGGCATCTGTACCTACTGCGTGCATATCCTCGTGAAAACAGCTCACGAGCTCTGCAGGCGGTTACAAAAACCTTCATTGGGTTTCGCAGAAACAGCAGAAGCAGCCTTCCTTGCCGGACCCCCTGCCATGCACAAGTTCTCCAGACTTGCCAAGTAAGTTGAAATTTTATGATATTCTAGTTGCGCCCCGCGGTTTCACTCGCGTGGTGATGGATCATGATGATGAAAGTTGCTTGAAAGGAGTATTTTCAGTATAATCTAAAATAATGTATATTTTCTGATAACACCAACTACGATATTCTTCTCTCTACGTTGTTATAACGAAACCAAAGCAGACCTGAATTTTTTACTGATGAAAGCGTGAAGGACACAAACAAGTAACTATTCAAAATAAACAAGTGTAAATTAGCAGCTAGGTAGGTACTATTATAGGAATAGCTAAGTAAATTTGGCAGTTGAGGCCGAGTGTAAGTAGTAAACATGTACCTACACTACCTACATTAACAATTTTGTATGGAAATATTAATTAGTTAGGTACACGCCAAAACAAACAAGACGAACTGCGTGCTAAAAATTTGGCACTGAACACTAGCGCGAGCGCATAACACCACAAAGCCACCAAAAAGATGTTCGTCAGCCGCAAGGCGAGCGTGACTATAGGTACAACTCACGATATATTCCTACAATACTTAACCTTCACTGTTATCTCTTTACAGAGCTATGGTCAACTGGTTCCTAGTCGTCGATCTTCTCGGCTGCTGCTGCGTCTACATTGTGTTTGTCGCCACGAATGTCAAACAAGTAGTGGACTTCTACACCAAAAATACTGAGTGGAACAACATGAACATCAACTACTACATGGGTGCACTCCTGCCCTTCCTCATCCTGATGAATCTCATTAGGAATCTGAAATATCTGGCACCTTTCTCGATGATCGCAAACCTCTTAGTGGGTGCCGGCATGGGCATCACGTATTACTACCTGTTCCAAGATACTCCTAGCGTAAGCGAGAGGCCCTCGTTTGTTGGATTCAACCGCTTGCCTACCTTCTTCGGAACTGCAATCTTCGCTCTTGAAGGCATTGGTGTTGTCATGCCTCTTGAGAACAACATGAAGACACCCACCCACTTTATTGGATGCCCTGGAGTTCTGAACACTGGAATGTTTTTCGTGGTCTCCCTGTACGCTTTCACCGGCTTCTTCGGTTTTCTTAAATATGGCGATCTCACCAAGGGCAGCATCACTCTAAACTTGCCGCAAGATGAAGTGTGAGTGGTTTCATGATTTTTAGGATTAATGCTATCGGTCGGTCCGTTGAAACAAAATATAGTCTGTGCAAATAGAGAACCATCATGATGATAACATTTAAGCTGTTTATATGGCAGCGACTCGATGAAACAGTAAATTAGCAGCAATTTTATTCAGCTTTTTTTATTTACTACTTTCCATTAAAATTAGCACACGCGTGACTTCAATTTCTAGGACGCTTTTCTTTTTGCACACACTCTAATTAGCTATGGTCTTGGAAACAGGACTTGCAATTCTTTCGCCGCCGTTGGAGTGTGAATGGTAAGAGAAGACAAATTGCGACTTCCTAGATGGAATATAACTTCCACAAGAGTAACGTCTTGGTTGGTGTACCTACTTGCAGAATCAGGGAAAGGGTTTCTGCAAGCATTATTGCATGTTGAGGGTACCTACTGTAGCAAGTGACATTACTGGACTAATAAGACTCAAAATTAATATCTTGGGGGCGAGCGCAGTGCAGTGCACGCTATATTTCAGCTTAAAGCTTTGTGCACTTTTATATGCAAGCACACGACTTGCCTGTCTCGTCACGTCCTTATGCTAATTTGTACACCTCTCACTTCTGTAAGATTCTTCTTCGATTTCTAAGCGCTTGACTTACCAGAAAGTGATCAACCCATGGTCAGGACCATGGTTTTCTTCTAGATTCTATTATATTCACGAATAAAACTTTTTTAGAACTGTATTTTGTTACTTACTTAAATAAAGTATAAAAATCAATACCTCCATTATTTTTGCAACAATGAATTATTACTTTTGAACTTACTACTTATTATTTATATTATATTATACATATATATATATATATATATATATATATATATATATATATATATTATTTTATATTACTTAATATATATAGAACCAGCTGATACCTCCGACTTCGTCAGCGTGGATTTAAGATACAAAAATGCTTTGTGCGGAACACTATTTTTTTTATTTCTTCCTTAAAAAAATACACATAATTCGCCTACCCTATTTACAAAATTATTGATAAGCGACTCTCTAAAAAGGCAGTGAAAGTTCAGTCAAAATCAGTTTCGAAGATCAGCCAGAACAAAAATACTGACAAACAAAATTTTAAGATACGATTATTTTGTGCATATACCGTACCTAGGTAGGTACGGTATATGCACAAAATAATCGTATCTACTTTCATTTGCTTTTATAGTTAAATGTTGTTATTATGAAATAACAAACAAACACTGCCATGTAATTTATATTTGTACTTATAGACAAGACATAGGTATATAGATTTTTTTCTTTGTGTTCCAGATTGGGCCAAAGTGTAAAACTGATGATCGCTGTTGCCATCTTCTTCACCTACAGCCTTCAATTCTACGTGCCAATGGAAATCATTTGGAAGAACGTGCGTCATCTTTTTGGAGCCAAGAAAAACCTTGCTGAATACAGCATTAGAATCGGCATCATCGTCATGACATTATGCATTGCTATTGCTATTCCTAGGCTTGGCCCTTTCATCTCACTGGTAGGCGCCGTGTGTCTCTCGTTTCTTGGCCTTATCTTTCCTGCAGTAATTGAAACAGTCACTTTCTGGGACCGCCCCAATGGTCTTGGACGCTTCAACTGGGTGCTCTGGAAAAATATGTTTCTTATCACTTTTGGCATCCTTGGTTTCTTTTCTGGTGCCTACGTGAGCATTCTCGACATTTTCAATGGCACTGAGTGAACGGCAAATCCATTTCATAGTAATTAGGCTCAACGTACGTTCGCATTAACTATAAGAATTAATTTGTTTAATGTATTTTTGCTTTTATCATTTTTTTATACTTATATTGACTATTTTGACCGCTAATTAGAAGTGTTTGTGAATGCTCAAATGAGATAATTTGACATATAATAAAAATACGATAATATATTTTGTGTAACTAAGTAGGTATCTATCTACTGTTTGTTGAGTCAATAATAAATTCACTTATATCAGGTTGTGTTTTTATATTATTTAATAGGTATGTATTATTATATCACACTAATAATATATTTGTACTGCTCCGGAACTAGAAACCATTTTAGATTATACAACAGCAACTTAAAGGTATTTCAACATACCCCATAGAAAAATTACAATCTGGTGTGTTACCGAATGGTGACACAATTATGGGTAATAAAAAATGATGTTAATAAAGTATAACCAACCTTAAAGAATATTCATGTTAAGAAAGTACATACCTAACTCTGTTTTGAGAAATAGATAAGTTTGGAATATCTACTCTACTTGCCATACATTTAGTTAAACTCGCTAATGACATTTTGGAGTTTATTAATTGAACAATTTGTTGATTTGTTGAAAATAATGGCATTTCCATTACCAAAAATATCTGCTTAAGTAGAATATATATTCATATCGAGCTTTATGCAATACTGTGAAGAGAAAGCATTTAATTTTAAATTGTAGTGTTTGTAAGCACAGTAAGATCTAACCGCGTCCGTATGTATTACCCTTATATTATTGAGAAAGTAAATTAAAAAATCAACCGGTGACGTTGGTTTTACATAAAATGTAATGTACCTATATTATAGACTCAAAACAATTAAACCTAATATAAGATTTACCTACCTTATAAAGACTGTCTATATTTTGTAAATTTATGATTTTGAAATCGAACTATAGGAAGACCTATATATCGTCTTGAAATTATTGTTCACAGTCCAAGTCTACTCTTTGTCTAAATTATCTTTTATAGTTGTTATTAGGAGGAATCTGACTTTTAACTACTTACATATTTTGTAAAGTAACTAAGGCGCTGTGCCCACCTAAGTAAAGTGACACGTGATCTGGCAAGTGATCTGACATGTAACTTGCCACTAGCATCAACTTTCAAAGCAATTTTATGATTATGAAAGAATAAAATAGATATCCTCATACATTTAAGACATTTTATAGAATAAAAAAGAAACGTATTTATTGATACTTGAAAAATGGAGACCTTATTTACGGTAGACTAGATTTAGGGATCCTAGAATAAATAAATAATTTTTATAATAAACGGTAGATCTTTCTTCACTTTACTAACAATCACTACAAGTTTCGTGTCACGCGTCACTTCATTGCGTTACTAGTAGCACGCTGAGTGGCACGTCAGGTCGTGTCACGCTACGCCACGCGAATGGGTGCTACTCCATACTCCATTCCATACAATTGCTTTGAACGTTGGTGCTAGTGGCAAGTTACATGTCAGATCACTTGCCAGATCACGTGTCACGTTGCTTAGGTGGGCACAGCGCTAAGGAGTAATACGGTAGGAAATAGTAGAAATAAGAAATGTCGAGTATTAGACAAACGGATGAAGCCTTGTCAGGTGTAAAGTCAGATTGCTTTTTGAAGTTCCTTTTAACGAGTAAGATCCCGTATATTTAATACTTACGTAATTTATTATTGACAGTCGCGAGACAGTAATTTATGAATGACAAAGTAAGTGTCGTAACATAATGGTACAGAAAACTATCTAAGAATGTGTTTGATAGTATCGGCACGGGGCCTTTTTGCCAAGTGTATAGGTACTGTTTATTCTTTTGATGTAGATTGCTACTCGTATGAGTGTATATGTTATTATTAGTTAGCTTGTCGACCCAACGGCCGGCAAGTAAAATGATCATATTATACGTAGGTTACGTGTCCCTGACCCCATCGGGTACAGGGTGAAATATAGTGATCTTTGTTCTGTAATGAACTAAAAAAAATATAGTTTAATCGACTAAACAATCCACTTTGAGTATTTTACTGTTATTTCACGGTTTCGCCAATTTTGTCTACCATTTTAGACGGAACGTTCTTTTTTTGAGATAATATTGTTCTGTAATATAATATCAAACAGGAATCATTCCTATTGGACTTTTTGGTAAAAGTGGCTGATCCATATTCTAACATAATTTAAGATACTTTGTAGTGGTTGTTTTGTTACAGTATTAAATAAATCAGATTTAAGGAAATACTAGACTTTTATTGTAATTTTAACAGCTTTCATGATAATGGGACGAGTGGGTTATGGACTCAAGACGATACAATAATAAAATTTAACTTTGTGATCACATATGGCTACGAACGGCTACCCTATACGTTGGCCGTTTATCTTAGTCTGAGTCTTCGCCTGTGCGCTACAGAGACGCGTAAGACGAAAAGGGGGACTGAGAAAGGTGCGGTGGGCGGTGGGCGCATTTTTATCAGTGCTGCCATTTTAGTGCTTTCAGCACAAGTTCTAGTGTTTTTTGGCATGTTTAGTGCCGTATGTAAGAGTTTAGTGCCTAGTGTAAAATCTAGTGCTTATTTTAGGCACTGACCCTAGGAACTATACTACTCTCTACCATGACATGTGGTCGTCACTTAACGTACCTAAGTAGGTAAATAATTATATTTATGCACTGAAACAAAATTATATTCTTGCCAGGTGAATTTTTTGAATTTATTTTACGCTTGAAATGGAAGTAGGTACCTTATATCAAAAAACTGCGTATAAACAAAGGTAAAAATATATACCTAATCGGTATCAGCGAAAAGTTCCAAATTCTAAGTTTTCCACATTATATTTTATCCGATTTCTTAACAATCTGTAATCTTAAATTTCTAAATTATTATTTTACAATTTTGCAATTTTCCCAATTCTTTGGGTTTCATATTATAAATTGTACAAATTCTTACATTTCCGAGCAAGTACAATAAGATACATAAAGCAAAAATAAATAAATCCGGATGCTATTAGAACTGATCGATTTATACTTGTGTTTTGTAGTAATGACATAAAATATTTAAAAAGACCGACCAAGCGCGAGTCAGACTCGCGCACGAAGGGTTCCGTACCATTATCTATAATTATCGTCTTCCTCGCACTTTGCCGGCTTTTTATTATTTGTTGTTATAGCCATATACACTCGAGAGCAATGAATCCGGGTCACTTAAAGAATGTTAAAAATCTCGGAAACTAAAAATGATAGCTTAATGCAATAAATTGTATTTATTAGACAATGTAATACTCCTTAAATGAAAGTAAAAAAAATATGAGTCACCATACATTTTATTAACACAAAATTACATAAAGAAAAAAACTGCTGATCTCTCCTTAAAACAAAAATAGGAAACATGAAATTTTTGAACTTTATCACGATTTTCTTGAATTTTAATACTTCGTATTGCCTCCTCGTGCTTCCATTACTGCGTTTACGCGGTTTGGCATGCTGTACAGCAAGTTCCTTATACGATTTTGGGGAATATTCTCCCATTCCTCTGTGAGAGCAATTTTGAGCTAACGAAGCGTGATTGGGGGAGGGTTTCGTTGTTTTACGCATCTGCCTAGCTCGTCCCAAGCATGCTCGATCGGGTTGATATCCGGGCTGCGCGCTGGCCACTCCATACGAGTAATGTTCATCTCTTGAAGGTAGTCATTCACAATCCTACCTGTATGAGGTCGGGCATTGTCATGCATAAATATAGCATCCTCACCTAAATTGACCATAAATGGACCAACGTGATCATTGAGGATTTCTTCCACATATCTTTCGCTAGTTAAAGAGCCGTTTTCTATGATCACCAGCTCTGTGCGACTTTCAGAAGAAATTCCGGCCCACACAAGTACAGACCCACCACCGTAGGCTACTTTTTCTTCGATGCATGCTTGCTTGAATCTTTCCCCTGGTCTTCGATACACTCTGTGTCTTCCATCGTGCTTGTAGAGCATAAATTTTGATTCGTCGGAGAACATAACTTTTGACCAATCTTCAATACTCCAATTTACGTGGCTCTGGGCATATCTTAGTCTTGAAATACGATGCCCACGCTCCAGTTTAGGGCCGTTTGCAGCTCTAAGGGGTTTTAAGTTAGATTCAGCAAGCCGACGTCTTACTGTCCATGCACTTGGGTTACTTCCTCCGAGGCGTCGAAACTGATTTGTGAGTTCAGTTCCTGTGAGAAAGCGATTTCGAAGCATGGTGTTCACCAAGTATCGGTCTTCTCGTGCTGTGGTACACCTGGTTCTGCCCGTTCCTGGTCTGCGTAGGTTAGAACCAGTTTCTTCGTAACGTCGGAGAACTCTTTGTACTGTTGACAGCGACACACCGACAGTCCTGGCTGTATCGCGCTGACTCCGGCCGGTTTCCAGCATTGTAAGTATGCTGGTGCATTCTTCAGGCGTAAGCGACATAATTTCAGCTTGAATAATGAATATAGAGCACTATCAACATGGTTTATGTACCCACATAAATGACAGATTACAAACAAAAGCAAAACCAAATGCTGTAATTTCGTAGTTCCATCTTCGAAAGTGGCCCTTTTTCAAATTTGATTTTTTATGATATAACTTTACAATAACTAAGAAGTTTTAATACCTTCATTTAAGGAGTATTACATTGTCTATTAAATACAATTTATTGCATTAACCTAGCATTTTTAGTTTCCGAGATTTTTAGGATTCTTTAAGTGACCCGGATTCATTGCTCTCGAGTGTATTATATAGCATATCGTCTACTTCTGCAGGTAATTAAAATTATTATTATATCCATGACCTCAAACCATGCATGGTGGTAAGGCAACTACCACCTTCAATAAGAAAATCTATTGCCAAACACCTAATGGTATCCTGAAGCTGTCCCATTCTGCTAGTTCCCATTTTAGGAAGGTCTCTTTTGACTATAGTGTGACCACAACTACTGTGCCATGCCTTAGGTGTGACAATCATGATGCAGTGAGGAAAAGAAAGAGTGCACTTGCCGAAATTTATGTGAACCTGTGGTGGAGCAGGCTATTTTGGCCCCCAAATCTCCGTACTGCAACCCAAGACATGGAACATCAATTGCGGTCAGCACCCTGATCAAGTGGTGCTTGAGTTTGTAGTCAAAGGGTTACCAATGTCCATGAAAAAAATGTAAGCCATGTATTGAATGAGTATAAAAACCTGATTATAGTATTATGATAATTTTTATATTTTTAATGATTAAACTTTGCAGATTTTACCCCTCCACTAAATCTATTACCATCTACAGAGTTTAATCAAGAACCTATAATAGCAGTGAATAAACCACAGTCCAGAACTACTCATAACCAGATGAAGAAGGGAACACTAAAACGTAAGGAAAGAAATATTTATGAAAATTGATTACCTTCATAGCCTACCTCTCCACATCCATCGATGTACATTGAGGTTGAAATCTTTTATTCTAAGCGTAAAAAGGGTGCTGAATCATTAATGCTATGTGCTTAAATTAAAATATACCATCAGGTTCCGTAAATGTAGGTACCCACCAATGTGAGCTAGATTAGATACCATAACTAATGTCTTTGGTAGTTGTCAATACAAAGACACAATATCGTTTTTGCGATCAATGCAAAAGTAATAATGTAATAATGGCCTAATCAGTAATGCTCCAATTCTAGGTGGAGCCTATTTACCATATTTTATCACCTCATCAGTTACCATCAGGTGAGATTGTAGGCTCATCTTCAATCAATCTGAAACATATCTCATTATTAGTATTTCCACTTTTAGATAATCAATCCCATGAAATAGTAGAGTCCTGTGTGTGTATTGCCAGCCCACTCACATAAACATGAGAAATGCATGCTTGATTTCTGGCTAGGTGTCAAGGAACAACATAAATTAACAAGTCAAGGTACAACATTATAAATCAATTTGTTAATTTCAGGGACACATGTCGACAACAAAACAATGTTTGTGCAGATGTTAAACAAGATTAAGAAGAAAAAGGATACTTATGCAAGAAGATTGAGAAAGCACTAAAGCTTTTAAATTTACAAGCCTTGCAGCCCTTTTCATAATGTTGCTATTTAAGTAGAGAAGTAACAAAAAACAAAATGGGTAGGAGATTCACACAAAAAGAAAAAATTATGGCTCTCAGTCTTTACAAGCAGGGACCATAGATGTAAACCATGTTATAAAATGAAGGAAAAATTCTAAATGACCGTCATGGTTTTCATTCAAAACTATTAAAGCCAGGTTTAAGAACTGCACTGAACTTGCATGGATTTTACAAAGCTGATGTAAGAAAAACTTTGATATCAAAGTTTTGAGTAGAAATAATAATCCTTTCATTTTGGATGGGGATAGGTTTAGGTTCAATAAAATTGCCTTGTCTATATGTTAATTTTTAATCCTGTAGTTTTAATAAGCCTGTCAATCCCTAATTAACCATAGGCTGGTAAAAACTTGGTATTGAAATATTTCTTTATTTTGAACAGTATACCTAATGCTGTTCAAAATAAAGAAATATTTCATTACGAGTATATAAATAATTTTATGATATTGATATCAGGTCACGTGATGTGATGTCACGTAAATTAGTTGATTCACTTTGCGTTAGATGAAGCTCTGACCGTTTCTAAAGCTTATGTCTCTATCTCCATATATATAGTTTACTCTATGGTTATAGCGGCAACAGAAATACATCATCTGTGAAAATTTCAACTGTCTAATTATCACGGTGCATGAGATACAGCCTGGTGACAGACGGGCAGCGGAGTCTTAGTAATAAGGTCCCGTTCTACTCGTTGGATACGGCACCCTAAATACTACTTATCTAACCAACATACCAAACTAGCTTAAACATTCTTCAGGGTAAATTATTAATAACTTTTTATTTTTTTTCTTCGGACTTTCATTAAATTGAATACATAATTTCCTCTACTATAATATTCCAAAGCCATATTTTCACAATAGTTTTAAAACAATTTGTTGTAATAAAACTTTGACTTGACATTAATTTGTCTCATCAGTGGGCTGAGCACGAAAATCTGCTCAAGTGTAACGTCATCGTACCATTTACGTATTCAGTACAAACTATGCTTTATCTGTGCCATTATTGTACTAGATAAATGACAGTTTGTACTAAATACGTTAACGAGCAAAACAGGATTTTCGTCCTCGGCCCACTGTACCTTCATAGTTTAATACAATACAATACAAAACTTGTAAAATACTATACAACCCTGAAGTAAATATAAGTATAGATAAATAGTACTTGGATAAATATATATTGCAGCCGCAGTTAGAGCATTGATGAATTTTTTATCACAACTGTACTTTCCTGTGGAATAATTATAATGTGGAATATTACGAATTATCAAAATTAAAATCATATAAATATCTACAATAATGCGGAAAATCCAGAACATAAAATAAATAGATTTAGCTAAAATATTAAAGTGGACAATATTAGAACTTGGAAAATTAATAATTTGGAATAATAACCTAACATCATAATGATCGGATATCTTGTATCGGCAAATACCTTGTTACTAACAAAGAGAATACAATAGAGCTAAAAAATACACACATTTCGGAAATAATAATAATAATAATACTGTTTTAAACTATCACGGTTGTTCTCTAAAGTTATATGATTATTAACGGGATATTTACCGTGGTAAGGTTGTGGAATGAGCTCCCGATATTTCGGCGCAGTTACATGCACCATGTTCACGGGAAGACGTCTTCCCGGGATTAATATCGGGAGCTCATTCCACAACCTTACCACGGTAAATATCCCGTTAATAATCATATAACTTTAATAATAATAATAGCGGAATTTGTATATGAATTTGGATAGAATTGAATTGAATTGAAGTGCTTCTAAGCGAAGCGCGGTCGAGTTTTAAGCCCACGAGGAAATAGAAGCCTTTCATGGCGAGGTCGAAGGCCAAGCTTTCGCTAACTTTATTTCAAAATGTCAATGATCTTCAATGCCCATGTTAACATAGGTAATGTTGATCATCATGCACACTACTTGAATTGGAATTGAATTGAATTGATTTGGATTTGAATTTGAATTTCAATGGAGACACTAATAATAGCGGAAATCCATTATCAAAAAACGATATTAAAAAATATATAGTGACACTGCCTCTGAAAGTTTGACGTATTTTGGGTGAATATACGTAATAATGGAGATGAGACCATGTTGGTTTGGTCATTCAATAGTGTAAAGTTATTATTATTATATTTTATAATCTCTAATTGTTCCAACACACTTAACCGAAAGCTTCTTTCGCAAACATGTAAAATCTTAAAAGTGTTGTTGTTGCGCGGATCTTTTCAGCGGAAGTGTCACAAAATATTTTTTAATATCGTTTTTGATAATGGATTTCCGCAAAGTAACGCCTGAATCAATATAATTATCTGTAATGCTTATGGTCGAGCTCGTTATAGGCAGGAACTTGCAATGCTACTGGAACAGGTTTACATAGAGTGCTTTTTCTATGCCGACCTTTGAGGAAGGATGACAAGAAAGAAGAGATAAAGGTGAGGTTGGAGGGGGATGGGAAGGAGAGGGAGAATGGGGAAGGAGGAATTGGGCCTCCGGAACCTCCCACAAACCGACGAAACGCTATAACAAGCTATGTTACTTCATGTCGGTGTTATGTGGGAGTATGGTACTTCTCCGGTCGTGTCGGCTCATTCGGCTGTGGGGTTACAGCGTGGCACTACCACCGTATACTTGCCCGCAAGTAGGTCGATGCTACGCTGCAGTTTATATATATTGCAATATGTAATTCAGTCCATGTTGAAAAAATGTTTGTTTTGTTAGTTGCAAGTTTGAATAATTTAATGTGAAAACGTGGTATTTTATTATTCATAATGGTTGTTTATTGTACTTTGTGTATGAATAATACTAGAAAAAAAATGCCATACTATAACTATCCCAATGTGTACAATAGGTAAGTAAATATTTGATCATTACTCTTTTTAAATAAGTACTTACAAAAAGTAATACTTAATGATATACATATTTATCTATAGGTATTTTATTGTTGTAGTGTTTAAGAAAGCAGGTACATAATTATTCATAGAAGAGGGTAGATGTAAAACGAGTCAGTCTGTCGTTGGCCAGTAAATGGATAAAGCAAGCGTAATCTTTTAATTCAAAAAGTCCTAAAACATAGCATTTTGGCGACGAGTTAGCAGTTCGCATGTGGAACAAGGATTATTAGAGTGTGTTCCAACATAATTGTGTTGTAATATCGAAATGGCGAGCACCGTGAGTGCAATGTTAGGCGGCAGTCTCACATTTGACCACCGCACGTAGGAATGGAGTATATTTAGAAGTCGTTTTAATCAGTATTGTACGGCGAACAACTTCATCGCCGAGACAGATAAGGCTGGTATAAAGCGAAAGGCTTTGTTATTGACTGCGTTGGTGGAAGATACCTACCGCGTCGCAAAAGATTTGTGTTACCCGTTGGAATTGGAGGACGTGGAGTATGAGTCATTATTGCTCAAACTTAACAATCATTTCATATCAAAAAAGTGTAGTTTCTCAGAAAGATACAAATTTTACAAAGCGGAGCAGCGACTGGGGGAAGAATTAGCGGAGTGGGCGGCCCGAGTACGTAATCTATCTCAATACTGTGGTTTTAAAACGGAACTCGAAACAGCGCTGAGAGACCGTTTCGTGCTCGGATTAGAAAACGTAAAGGAGAAGGAGAAGTTGTTTGCGGAGAGTGTTGACAAGTTGACATTTTCTACGGCATTGGAATTAACGCAAAGTGTACGTTGTGCAAGGCAAGCAGTGATGAATATGCGAGGTGATTCCGAGCAAAGCGGCGAACCCGCCTCCGCCGCCGTGTTCGCGCTGCGAGCCAGCGGCCGCGCCGGCGGAGGCAGCGGCGACGGCGGTGCAGGGCGCGCGGGAACACCACTCGCCATTAACTCCACCGGTGGTGTCGGCGGCACAGGGAAGGCAGCACGTGACCAAAAATGTGATGTGTGTGGATATAAAAATCATTCCAGTGACCAGTGTCGGTTCGTTAATTATTCCTGCCGTAAATGTGGCGGCAAGGGACATTTGAAACGGATGTGTAAATCTAGTATAAGAAGCAACCATTTTATAGCGGCTGAGAATGACGACACCGTAAACGGTAAATATTATGATGTTTGTGATTTATATAGCATTCGATGTAAGGAAGGCGAACCGATGCGCCGCACGGTTGCGATAAGCGACGTGTCTATAGCGTGTGAGATAGATAGTGGAAGTGCTGGGTCCGTGTTACCGGCGTATTTGTATAGATCACATTTTAAACATTGTTATCCATTGAGTAATAATAGTGTCGTGTTAAACTGTTACAATGGTAGTAAAATTTTTCCAATAGGATGTGTGCTTTTATCGGTGACCTTTGAAAATTGCACGAAGTCGATTAAGTTCTTTGTTATCGAAACTGCATTGCTGGGTCGAGATTTCATTAGTTCGTTTAATTTACAATTGTGTAGTGCAAAGTGCAATAACATATCGAGAAACCAAGATTTGAGTGAGGTATTTAAAACTAAATACTCAGCATTATCTTCGAATGAGTTAGGTACTTTCAATAAATAGTCAAAGTCAAAGTCAAAATCATTTATTCAATTTAGGCATCAATGACGCACTTATGAACGTCAATTTTTCATTATAATGTACTTTAAAGACTACCGCCGCGTTCCAAAATATATAGAGCCTACCGAGAAGAAGCGGCAAGAAACTCGGGGCCATTCTTTTTATATAGATGTTTTTACAATGTTTTTACTTATGTACTACAAATATTAGCTCCAGTGTGTTGCCTTACAAAAGAGAACATAATAATGGTATCAGTAGGGCAAGACACGCTACACTTTGACATCTTAGTACACGAGTAGATAGATCCTTTTTCTTTTTTCTTTTTTTTTGTCCCGGGGAAATCCTTTATGGATACCACCTGCCACGGGGAGGTAGGTGGTTATGTGGGAGTCCGTATACCCACCAAAACCCCGGGGTGTTCCGTCACTGCCACCCTCGGCGGGAACGCGGGACAGATTTTCCACACGACCGCGAACCCGCCGTGGCTGTCGTTGCCGAACCCTTCTCTTCGCGGCACGCCAGAACACATGGCACGCCGCAACTACCTCGGAGACCAAACCCGCCAACAATGAGCGCCAGACTTCCCCGTGTCTGGACGCCCGTGGTCTCCCTGCAGTGGGTCGGATACGTAGCCCCACCGCCTGCTACGTCAGCCGCAGGGAATAGCCCCCCCGCGACCCCACCTCCTCGAGTCTGCGCCGAGCGCCCGGATCCCACCTCCTCGACCCTGCACCAAAGTGCCCGGGCCCCCCTCCTCGAGCCTGCGCCAAAGCGCCCGGGCCCCACCTTCTCGAGCCTGCACCAAAGTGCCCGGGCCCCCCTTCTCGAGCCTGCGCCAAAGCGCCCGGGCCCCACCTCCTCGAGTCTTCGCCAAAGCGCCCGGACCCCGCCACTCCTATGTGGACTTGGCGGCCAAAGCCCATAGGAGCGGCCCCGCCTGAGCCGGCCAGCGCACCCCAACGCCGGCGCGGCCCCTGGGTTCCTCTTGGCTTCACCGTGGTGATACAAGCCATGGCTACTGAGCCCCCCCGCCACGTCAATGCGGGAACCCTTCGGGGGGGTCAGTAAATAGATCCTTTTTTTTTTTTTTTTTTTTTGTCCCGGGGAAATCCTTTATGGATACCACCCACCACGGGGAGGGAGGTGGTTATGTGGGAGTCCGTATACCCACCAAAACCCCGGGGTGTTCCGTCACTACCGCCCTCGGCGGGAACGCGGGACAGATTTTTCACACGACCGCGAACCCGCCGTGGCTGTCCGTTGCCGGACCCTTCTCTTCGCGGCACGCCAGAACACATGGCGCGCCGCAACTGCCTCGGAGACCAAACTCGCCAACAATGGGCGCCAGACTTCCCCGTGTCTGGTCGCCCGTGGTCTCCCTGCGGTGGGTCGGATACGTAGCCCCACCGCCTGCTACGTCAGCCACAAGGGATAGCCCCCCCGCGACCCCACCTCCTCGAGTCTGCGCCGAGCGCCCGGACCCCGCCTCCTCGAGCCTGCACCAAAGTGCCCGGGCCCCCCCTCCTCGAGCCTGCGCCAAAGCGCCCGGGCCCCACCTCCTTGAGCCTGCGCCAAAGCGCCCGGGCCCCACCTCCTCGAGTCTGCGCCAAAGCGCCCGGACCCCGCCACTCCTATGTGGACTTGGCGGCCAAAGCCCATAGGAGCGGCCCGCCTGAGCCGGCCAGCGCACCCCAACGCCGGCGCGGCCCCTGGGTTCCTCTTGGCTTCACCGTGGTGTACCTAGCCACGGTTACTGAGCCCCCCCGCCACGTCAATGCGAGAACCCTTCGGGGGGGCAGTAAATAGATCCTGGAGTGATCAGTCCCAAGCTGTTTTATCCTCCAAGTAATCCGAAATTTTGTAATAACCTTTTTGACAGAGTTTAGTTTTAATAATAATTTTAAACTTATTAATAGGCAAATCTCGGATAACATTGGGAACTTTATTATAGAATCGTATACATTGTCCCATAAAAGAATGACTTATTCTGTGGAGACGCGTTACATGTACGGATAGCTTGTGCTTATTTCGCGTGTTGAGGGAATGAGCATCACTCCTTTTATCAAAACTGCTAATGTTTTTCTTTACATACATTTTCATAGATAAACTGAGAGACAATAGTTAGAATGTTTATGTCTTTAAACTTCTGTCTAAGGGAAACTCTGGGAGCTAAACTGTAGATCGCTCGTATAGCCCTTTTTTGCAGTATAAAAATGGAATGAATATCTGCAGAATATCCCCAGAGCAGTATGCCATAAGTCATAACGCTATGGAAATAACTAAAATAAACTATTCTAGCTGTGTCTACATCAGTTAATAGTCTAATTTTTTTAACAGCATAAGCCGCTGAACTGAGCCTACTAGACATTTTTTTTATGTGGGGACCCCATTGCAATTTAGCGTCTATAGTAATTCCTAAAAAGACTGTTGACTCCACAAGGTCCAACCCTGTTCCATTCAATTGTATATTGGATTCTACTTGTCTCACATTTGGTGTCGAGAACTTTATACAATTAGTTTTCTTCTCATTGAGGAGAAGATTATTTGTATTGAACCAATTCACAACTTTAGCTAATGCATTGTTAACATCGTCATAGTTTAATAACTGCCATTTAATTTTAAATAACAGTGAAGTGTCATCTGCAAACAATACAATCTCGTGATTCTTCTCTACATAAAAAGGTAAGTCATTAATATAGATTAAAAACAAGAACGGCCCTAGTATTGAACCTTGTGGAACGCCCATTGAGATTATAGAGCCGGGCGATTTTTTACCATTTATGTCAACCCTTTGAATTCTATCATTTAAATATGAAGTCAAAAGGTTGAGAGCCATGTTCCTAATACCGTAGTGTTGTAATTTCCTGCCAAGTATATCATGTCGGACGCAGTCAAATGCCTTAGATAAGTCACAAAAAACACCTTGATCTTGAGAGTTCTCCCATCTCTCAATTTAAAATTACTTTAAAAATAAAACCGGATGCTCAGATACAATTTTTCAAACCTCGCCCGGTGCCTTTGGCTTTGAGACCTAAAGTAGAGTGCGAATTAAAAAGATTAGTCGAGCTAGTTATTTTAGAACGGGTCGAGCACGGTGAAATCGCGACGCCGCCGCCGCGCCGATCGTATCGGTGCTACGCGCCGACGGCGAGGTTCGTATATGCGGAGATTTCTCAGTGACATTAAATAAGATACTTTGTATGGAAAATTCCACCACTATTTGTATGGACGGATGACACCTTTCACATTACGGACGGACCACAAACCCCTTCTGACCATTTTTGGGGGTAAAAAGGGGGTAAACCTGAGCTTGCCGCTAATCGTCTACAGCGGTACGCTTTGTTTTTATCGGCTTACAATTTTAAAATAGATTATGTAAAGAGTGATAAGAATGTAGCGGATTTTCTTTCTCGTTCAATACAAGCTATGCAAAATTTCAATCATGCAGTAAAGGAGGATTGGGACCGCGAATTGTATATAAATTTTATCACAGAAGCATCTTTAAATCTGATCACATATAGGGATATAAGTGCAGAAATTTTGCGGGACACGGTGCTACAAGAAGTAGTAAAATATATATTACATGGTTGGCCTCCTAAAACAGCTGATCCGCGGTTGAAACCGTATTTTATGTGTCGGGCAGAGTTGTCGTATGAACGTGGGTGTATTTTGAGAGGACACAAAATTATAATACCTGAGAAATTCCGAGAACAATTATTAAATGAACTACACGAGTCGCATTTCGGGGTAGTAAAAACGAAAACGGAAGCCAGGGCACGTATGTGGTGGCCAAACATTGATAAACATATCGAGCAAAAGGTAGGGTCATGTTTAGTGTGTAATGCGATGCGCAGCGCTCCTCCACGCTCACCGTTTACTCCGTGGCCGTACCCGAAACGTCCGTGGGAACGGCTGCACTTGGACATGTTCTCGCTAGAAGGAAAACAATTCTTGATCGCCGTGGATGCACATTCTAAAAGGGTGGAATGTTTCCCAATGGCGGGCACCCACAGTGAAGCGATTTTAGGGAAGTTAGGGGATCTGTTCAGTAGATTTGGTTTAGTACGTACCGTGGTCACTGATAATGTAACTAATTTTTGTTCAAACCAATTCGAAGATTTTTGTAAGATGAACGGAATACAGCACATCACAATCGCACCGTACCACCAGGCATCAAATGGGCAGGCAGAAAACAGCGTAAAAACTATTAAAATTCCATTAAGATTATATTAAAAAATAAACTCAACCAAAAAGAGTTGACGGATAAACTGAATAGACTGTTGTTTGATTATAGAAATTCTACCCACTGTACGACAGGGGTGTCACCTGCTCAATTGTTGCTGGGCCGCCCGGCCCGTTACGGTGTCGTTTTGATTTGTTACGAGTATCGTCAGATGATGCATTTCCATCGGGGTTGTCGGCATCCTCAGCTAATAAGAATGTTTTGTCTAAACAGATCTCACAACGTGAGCAGTACAGAGGTCGTCGGAGATCAAACTTTGCGGCAAGAGATGAAGTGTTAGTCAAATGTTTTTATTACAATGGTAAAAAGCACATGTGGAGGTTAGGGGTCGTAGAACATAAAATTGGTACAAGAATGTTTTGTGTTTATATGCCGGACTTCCGTGTTAAATTAAAAAAACATGTCGATCAATTGTTAGCATATAAAGGAATCAATGTAAACAATAGTGATGAGGTAAGCGTATGTGAAGGACTTCCTATGGAGGGAAGCATCTGTGACGAAATGACCCACGACTCAGCTGTGAATCAAACACAACCTCAAGACAAGGACTCTGAAGACAATGCAGATGTCAATAACTCGTGGCGTTCAGCTACTGATCCCCCCCAGGGAGAAAGTACTTCCAGTCATAGGGAGGAAATTTCACAATCACGGGAGTCTTGTCTAGAGGTTGAAGATGAATCCGTATCGCCTTCAGTGGAGGAGATAGAGAATCGTAGTGAGGTGAACTTGGGTAGCCAAGCAGGCAGTCCTGCTTTGGAAAAAGCAGACCGTCCAGTTCGCGCCGCTAGGAATAAAAAGCCTAGGTATAAGTTTTAGTCTGTATTTACCATTGTTTTCCGAAGGATTTGAGTTGATTTAGGAAATAAGGGTGGAGGGATTGTAGTGTTTAAGAAAGCAGGTACATAATTATTCATAGAAGAGGGTAGATGTAAAACGAGTCAGTCTGTCGTTGGCCAGTAAATGGATAAAGCAAGCGTGATCTTTTAATTCAAAGAGTCCTAAAACATAGCAATTGTATGATCTTTTTTAATGAGAAGGGGGTAGGTACTTACTACACGGTGTGTCTTTTACCTTTTTATTGTAAAAGCACTTATTACGGGATCGATTGTCAATGATGGTAAACACTTTTCAGAGTGTAACTTAAAAATTGCTGGACCGAATTCTATGAAATTTAAATGGGACCACCTCGAAACTCTAGTCTGTCACGCTTGGACCTTTTTGTTACTAGCTCTTGCGTCTCTACCCCCAGACACCCAATTAAGGCAAGCCGGGGATTAGGTCTCATTTAGCCCCAGGGAGAACGGGGTCCATGGTGTCGCCACTCACCGACGACGGCTCGCCACAAAACCGCCCTTCCCCGCCGTTTCTATCTTCTGGATGTATACTAGAGGATATAATTACATTAGCCAGAACAGTAGTTAAAATGTGTTGAGTTACTAAAATGGTCAAAACTGTTAAATCCGAAATCGCAAATTCGCGAACTGTCAAAGTTTGTATCGCAATACAAGTTAAAACCATGTTCTAAGTAACAAAACTTGCCAAAAAGTAAAAAAAAACAACACTATGAAAAAACGGTTACGCTGTGAGAGACAAAACACAGCGTACTAACTGCATCCCTGTCTGACACATTTGTCGTTTATATACCTTTCTCTGTATTGTGGAAGCGGTTAAGATCTCAGAAAAGCTGAGTCTGTCCTACGTCCGGCTCTCTCTAATCAGTGTTTTTTATAATGGTATGTGGTTCTTTCTTACGTAGCATAGTATTGTATTCTCTTTGGTTCTTATCTCTATCGGTTACTCATTCTACAGTCACTTCAAATGTCAAAGTGAGCCAACGTGCCAGCTAAAGACCTTACAGTTCTTTACAGTTACTAACAGGTTAACCCTACTCTCTATTATATTCTCTTTGAACCTTACAGTTAGTACCTAGTCCTAGTCAGTCGTTGTTGTTAGCACAGGGGAGGCAATAGTGTACAACCATAACAATGCAAAGCCAAATAAAGTACAGGCATGTCTATTAGTCTGTGATGTTCATGGATTATTGGCTGGACATTATCGCCAGAGGCGTATTTACCCTAGGGCCATCCGATACCCTAGCCATGGTTATTTGAGCAATTAGAAGATGAGAAAAATATATTGGCTAGATGTTGGCGAAAGGCATACGTCCAATTTATCCTTTGCAACTTATGTAAAAAAAATATAAATTATGGCAGATAAATTGTCAGAAAATATAGTTGAATGAAATATTTCAAAATACAGTCTATAACAATGTGAGCAATAAGTCTGGACAGTGTGGCGGTCTACTAGCTAAAAGCTTCAAAGTTTTTTGGGCTATTGCAAATCTGTTTGTATTTTTTATAGCTTCAACGGGTCGTGCATTTTTCGCTCACGGTTTTTTAAAGAACGTGTAAATAATTTAGCGATTCTTAATTTTGAAGCCAATTTAACAAATAACTTAGTAACGAAATCGTTATTTATTACTTTGTAAATAAATTTGTACAACGCAAAAAATATAACTAAAAATGTTGTGTTTCTTTTATTTAAATCGTTTTCTTCTTCACTTATAAGTCGTTGAAACATATTGGCCCGGGGCGCCAAATTTTAAAATACGCCCTTGATTATCGCCATGTACGTGTACAGTATTTCAATAGTATGCCAATAATGCACAGCCTGATACTTCATGTACATGGTATGGTCTCCTACTTTTTTTGGCTGTGTATTGTTGCCCGTACAATATCAGCCCATGATGATAAAACGCAGCCAAATAAAGCACAGCCTGTATTGTACAGCCAATAATTCAAAGCCATTCCACGGAATATTGGATGCGTTTTATTGCCTGGATATAATTTGGTCGCGAATTATTGGCTGTACATTATAGGGACTCCCAGCACAGCAAACTTGAACTACATAATAGCGTATGTTTTTTTCAGTTATCAGTGAACTCGTAAATTTGAACATTTGCCATTCTTATATAAATTATTATGTACACGCTGTAACGGCTCTAAAGGGGTTTGAACCGTTTTCTATGGAAGCTGGCATATCAACCCGCCACCATTTTATATTTTTGCTGACATCGCGGCGCACGAATTATTAATTAATTAAGTAATATTTATTGGTAGAAGACACATAGACGAACAAAAATGTCTAGTAACATGATATCTTAAAGTGTCACATTACCGAGATATTTGGAGGTAATGATTGACATATGAGTAAAACGACTTGGATTGGATTATAATGAATTAATAATTAAAAAGAAAAATATATAAAATAATAATTAATTTATTGTATTAGTTTTGTAGTAAGTAAAGTACCTACAAAGTAAAGTACTCTCATACAATTAATAGTAATAGTAATAATCAACCTGGAAACAATTATTTGGATACAATCTGATGCTTATAAACACGTAACAACTCTATTTTTAACCGACTTCAAAAAAGGATGAGGTTATATGTTCGTGTATATGCATTTTTTATGACTGATTCTCAAAATGTTTTTTTGTTTGGTAGACTATACTTTCGAGGTGGTCCCATTTAAATTTCACCAAATTCGGTCCAGCAATTTTTAAGTTACACTCTATAAACTGAAAAGTGTTGATTTATCTTGATGATACCATCATTGATAATCGATCCCGTAAGACACGAAAAATGGTGAAAAAATAATTTTTGCCCAAAAAAATAAACCGAATTCAACACCAAAAAGTGTGAAATAACTTGTTGAAGTCGGTACCGTGCGCACAATATTATGATAATAGGTATACTTACTTTTGAACTACTCGTATCATGGTACCGATTTCAACAAGTTATTTCACGCTTTTTGGTGTTGAAGTTGGTTCCATTTTTTGGTAAAATAAATTTTATTGATCGTCGTTGGACTCACATGTCAATGTTTACCTCCAAAATCTCAGTAACGTGACGCTTTAGGGTACTATGCTACTTGATATTTTTGTTCGTCTAGATATCCTCTACTCATAAATACCACTTTCATCTGGCGCCGGGGTTTTTTAAAATAAATCTTTATGGCGGCGCGGCAGTTCGATATGCCAGATCAGTTCAAAACCATTTATTATTACTTTCGACATAGTATACACGGTAATATTATCTACCAGTATTCTGTCTTCATAGAAGTCTTATAACGCGAGTTATATCTGCGCGCCTCGTTATTGGTGTGCACTAAGCGTGCAGGCAGTCGTGAATGCGCCGCTGCTGTGATGAACGAACGGTGTGATGGTTTTGAAAGCAGTAAGCGTGCGATTTGTGAATATTTGATTGAAATATGTATAAGTACTTACATAATCTATAAGTGCATTAGCACTTAAATATTATGTACATTAGTACTTGTAATTTTGTTACAGTCTATTAAAAAGTCAAAGTGAAAGTCATATCATTTATATTTATATATATAGAAATATTTATATTAAAATGTAACAGTAGGTTTTCAAATGATGAGCGACCCAGCTGCAGATAAAAGTGTGTTTGTACAACATAGGTACAACCAAAGACTACTACTACTAACAAGACGGTGCACTGTATCGAAAAAACTGGTCTCGAGTGAGAAACCACATGCACGTAATTTATTGATTCAGGCGTTACTTTGCGGAAATCCATTATCAAAAAAACGATATTAAAAAATATTTAGTGACACTTCCGCTGAAAAGAACTTTTCAGCGGAAGTGTCACTAAATAATTTTAATATCGTTTTTTTCACATGCACGTAGTTTTTCCTTTTCTACTGTGGGGACCACAAAATTCGGTGCGAAGATATTTTCATGTAAAGAATGAACTTGAAGACTGAGTCATCATCATCATCATCATCATCATAATCTCAGCCGTAGGACATCTCCTGCTGAACATATGCCTCCCTCATAATTTTCCTAAAGGGCCGGTTGGAAGCGGCCTGAATTCAACGTCATCCTGTGACCTTTATCAGGTCGTCTGTCCACCGTGTCGGTGGACGACCTACGCTACGCTTGCCAGTCCGTGGTCTCCATTCCAGAACCTTCTAGAGAACCCAGAATCAAAAACTCAGAATTAATCTTCTGGGCTAAGTCGGTAACTTTCGTTCTTCTACGAATCTCCTCATTTCTGATTCAATCACGTAGAGAAACTCCGAGCATAGTCCTCTCCTTAGCTCGGTGTGCGACTGTTAGCTTACTTATGAGGCCCATAGTAAGAGACCACGTTTCAGTGCCATAAGTCATTTCTGGCAACACACATTGGTCAAAGACTCTTGTCTTGAAGCCCTGAGGTATTTTTGACGAGAAGACTTCGCGAAGTTTCCGGAACGTTGCCCAGCCGAGTTGGATTCAACGATTGACCTCCTTCTCGAAGTTGGATCTGCCTAGTATGACTGTCTGTCCCAGGTAGATGTATTCGTCAACAACTTCGAGAACTGAATAACTGATATTGGGGTAGGCACAACATGGGCGTTAGACACAATTTTCGTCTTGTCCATGTTTAAGTTAAGGCCTACCCGTTAGGGAACTCGATGGAGGCCTTCGAGCATTGTACTGAGGTCTTCCATGGAATCTGCCATGACTACAATATCGTAATATCGTCGGAAAATCAATGGTGAATGTTGTACTCGCCGTTTATATTGATGCCAAGTCCTTGCCATTCTAAGAGCTTGAAGGCGTCTTCCAATACAGCGGTGAACAGTTTCGGGGATATAACGTCTCCCTGTTTCACGCCTCTTTGCAATGGTATTGCCTTCGAACTCTACTCCTGTACTCGGGCTGACATGTTGGCGTTGTTGTACAAACACTACAGCACTTCAATAACCGATAGTCAATACGGCACCGCTGGAGAGACTCAAGCACTGCCCACGCCTCGATCGAAACAAAGGCATTCTCATAGTCCACAAAAGCTACACAAAGAGGCAAGTTATACTCTTCAGTCTTCTGTATAACTTGCCGTAGCGTGTGGATGTGGTACTATAGCCTTTTCGGAAACCGGCTTGTTCCAGAGGCTAAAATTCACCGAACCTGCGACTGAGACGGTTCGTGAAGACCTTTGAAAACATGGTTCAACAGCTAGATGGGTCTGTAATTCTTAAGTAAGGTGATGTCACCTTTCTTAAAGAATATAACCACCACGCTTTGTTCCATGCTCCTGGCATTAATCCTTGGAGTGAGACGGTATTAAAGAGCTTCTGAAGTACTTTAAGTACTGGTGTTCCACCAGTTAACTACAGTTGCAACTAACAAAACAAGCATTTTTTTTTCATAATGGACTGATTTACATATTGCAATATCATATAAACAGCAGTGTAGCATTGACCGACTTGCGGGCAAGTATACGGTGGTAGTGTCACGCTATAACCCTACAGCCGAATGGGCCGGCACGACCGGAAAAGTACCACACTCCCACATAACACCGACGTGAAGTAACATACCTTGCCATTGCATTTCGTTGATTTGTGAGAAGTTCTGGAGGCCCGATTCCCCCTTTTCCATTCTTCCTCTTTTTCCCCCTTCGCCTGCACCCTCACCCCTTTTATCTCTTCCTTCCTGTCTATCTTTGCTCAAAGGTCGCCAACGCATCCTCGAGAACTCTGGTATTGCGGGTTTCCGTGGGTGACAGTATCACTTACCATCAGGTGAGCCCCTTGCTCGTTTGCCAGCCTATCCCACAATAAAGCGGCACAAAGTGCAACATGAGGCGCCGACTCAGCACACGTGTCGAAGCCAACACCGGACGAGCGGAGCGACGTTTGCGTCATTTTGTTTCACATATCGAACATAGTACATACGAGTAGCATAGTTTAATAATCATTAATTAATGGAATTGTAATTCATTTTAATAATAAAGTCGTTGCCAATAGTTTGTGTTTTTTAAGCCATTCGGCTGCAGCTAACGCAATTGGCGCAGTCGGTAGGATATTAGAGTCAGCGTGCGCAGTCTAAAGCCTGGAAAGCTCCAAAAGTTGTTGCATGGCTTGACTCCAATAGTCGCTGTCAAACTCCTTAGTCTTTATGTAATATCCGAATCTACGTGGCCGCAGCTTCGGGGACCAGTATCTGACAATCGATACGCAGAGGAAACCAGAATGCAACTGTAAGTGCGCAAAAACCTCTTTTTTGTGTTGCTCCTTTTAGTCCTTACTTATCCTTGTAATTTGTCAAGATTTTTCATTCTAAGATCGGAGAAATCGCGAGACAGTATCTCGCCAGTCTCACCGTCATAGAGAATCAGATAGTATTAGAAATAGATTTAGATTTAAATTTAAATTTATTAACTGTTAAAATGCCTTACGACCCTGATGTTATTTTTAAAGCCAGGTTTCGATGCAAATCCAAACGTGCTTACACGATTTATAAGAATATGTCATCAACTTGTTGCAAGTTATATGAGTGATCAGGCCGGCAATGAGTTAATTAACTTGTGTCTAATAAATGGAATATTAAATAAAATAACTGGGCCCGCAGCCACAATCATAAACTCAAATGGCGTACCTGATAATTGGTTAGGGATCCGCGAGTCATTAATAAATAACATCGCAGACCAAAGAGATGAGACCGCATTGTATAATGACCTCTCTTTAGCCACGCAAGGTCACAGGACTCCCACAGGAGTTTTATGACCATTGTCAAACGTTATGTAGCACCATTATGACATACGTTTTATTGCACGAAACTATTGCGACAACGAATGAATCAAAGCGTTTATTTTATACGAAACTCGCTATGCAAGCTTTTGTACGAGATCTACAGGAACCCTTAGGTTCTCGAATTTGTTGTACCTTCAACGATAGAAAAGGCATTACAGTTTGTGCAGGAAGAAGTGAACATACTTTACTTGCAACAGCGAAATAACGAAATACATCCTAGAGCTCAAATGCCTACTCCATCAAGGCAGGGTTATCAACCACCTATGATGTTAGCATGCATTAGTCAGAGGCATGTTCATGTCTAAGTGGCGTGCAATTGGAGATGTCTATGTCCAGCAGTGGACTGCTACAGGCTGATGATGATGATGATGATGTTCATGTCGCCTCAACCATTTAAATTTAGTCTGCCACAGAACTAATTTAAATTTAACGCAGGACTACAAAACCAGCCTCAATACCGCATGCCAAATCGAACACAGCAGTTGTTTAGTGCACAACCACCAAACTATAATGCTAGGAGTAATGCGTTACGTTTTCAACCTCGTAATCCACCCCAAAATTTTACCCCTAAGCCTATGAGTGGTATACAACATTTCACCCCTAGAGCTTTACCCCCGACTGGACTCGCTGGACACGACTGGAGTAAGCATGGCATCCCCCCCACCTACAGATTATTTTAGAAGCCGTGAAAAGAGCTTTAATGAATGTACAAATGATGGTTATGATTATCACTATGAGCCTAGCTGACTTTAAATACTGTCCTGATCACAATGAATACCCGACTTATGCGTACGAGTACGTTGACCACGAGTACTACAGTCCTGAAACGGCTCAAGTATATGAGCTCTATAATGTCCATGACACGGTTGAAGAACCGCAGCCTTCCACTAGTCAGGATTATTTTTTCAGAAGGTCTCAATATCAGTCAAGGCGAAATAGAGGTCAATCCGCAAACTCAACTACAGCTACCCTATGTTCAGATTTGTAATCCACCCTTAAAACTTCTCATAGATATCGGTGCAAACCAGTCATTTCTCAGCCCGGATGCTGTAGAGAGATTTTACTCGCATGTTCAGATAGACTATGATCCATTTGAGGTCACAAATGTTCATGCTGTCAGTCAGAATTATTATTATATCACAATTCCCTGTTTTTTTTTCAGAAATAAATGACCCTGAACCGATCAAACTCGTTGTGTACAAGTTTCACGATCATTTTGATGGATTAGTTGGTCTTGATCTGCTCACTAAATGGGAAGCTAAAATTGACCTAATGAGACAATGTTTAACTACTAAGTCAGCAGTAAATCTAATGTTATTGTACAACTCACGAAATGTAAATTTATACGAAGACATAATTCCGGCAAACAGAAGGAAGTTAGTCAGAATACTTGAAACCCAGGATAGCGAAGTTTACGTTCCGGAACAATTCTTATGTAATTGCATTATTCACGAATGCATTAATAGCGTAGTTCTGAAGAGAGGTATATTAGAAGTAGAAAATCCGAACAATAACGACGTTGTATTTTCATTAGATCAACTTGCTCACGCGGAGTTGTTTACGCAGCTCCTTCGTCACTCCGTTGGAATAGTGTATAGTATGTATACTAATTTCGCTCACTCATAGTATTATTGTGACGTGACAACTCTTTTGATACTTAATCTGAGTCGGCAGAGCTATTGTATCACAGTCTCAGAGTAAGTACCAATAGAGGTTTCACGGTAGTAATTATAATCCTATGCATGAGCTAATTTAGTATATGCACTATTCCCAAGGAGTGACAGAGCTAGAAAATATTTTTGTCCTGTTTGTAGGCCCAAATTTTGTTTGCTGAGCACACTTGCGAGGTGTGACAAAAAGTTGTAAGAGATTTTGTAGTTCTAGTGAAATCGTAGCTTACAATGAAAATGCGGTGTATTGTTATCGTGATATGTGTTAATGTGTATAGAACATGTAAACAATGGATCATTGTGTTTTAGGCTGCAAAACCGAAGTGAACGTAAACACGAAAACATAACATTTCATTCGTAAGTTCACAACTTTGACCATATATTTGTCGGCGCATAGCTTTAAGCGATATTATTATTTAGTCAGCGCCACCTAGTTTAGTTTTGGTGGACTAGATATGCAAAGTGGTGCCATCTCTGGTATAACTCTGGTAGCGTGCGCTGTTCGCTGATTGGTCGGTCAGTCGGTCGTTGAGAGCCAATTACCGTTAAGTACTTAGTCATCGTCCGACATAGGCGTTGGGGAGGAACTCGCGGATCTGCTTGGAGGCTCACTTTGCGTTTGGCCGCAGCAGCGTTCGCTACTAAGTGGAATACCTTGTCCCCAAGTTAATTCAAGTTGATCTCTAGACACTATGTGCTGTAATAATAAATCTCAGTGTGACTTAATAAAAGCAGACTCATTGTATATGTGATATTCTATTCTCTTCGCCCGCTTAATCCACGCCTATCCACGAAATTGGAGCATGCCGTCCTATAAAGATCCTGATACGGGCCAAATGTGCATCTATATTTATTTTACCTTGTTGATATAAATAACTATATTTATATTTCTATCTTATATGACTGCAACAACGTATAGAAAATACGAAATAATACGTAAATTATCCAAAGAACATAATCGAATTTTGTAGTATTAACCAGCCAAACTATGTAGGTGAGTAAAATTAATCCAGGTGACTTTTTTCCGAGACATCATGAATACTTTTGAAATAGGTTAGGTGCGTTTCATTTCTGGCTCTTACCGGTATACGCTAATGAAAACTCTATTTGATACTTACTCTGAGCCTGCCGGTCTATACTCTATTCTCTGTCTACGATGATGTACAATTGCCTTTGTTACATGTGTAGCCACTAGTCACCTTTGATAGATAAGTCCCTATAACCTACAGCCAATAATTCGCACCTAAAAGAATATACAGGCAATAAAACGCATCCAATATTCCATGAAATGGCTTTGAATTAATGGCTGTACAATACAGGATGTGCATTATTTGGCTACATTTTATCAGCACGGGCTGATATTGCATGGGCAATAATACGCAGCCAATACAAGGAAACCATTCCATGTACATAAAATATCAGGCTGTGCATTATTGGCCGTGAAATACTTACTGTTCGGGCTCTCTTTTTACATGATGATAATGTACAGCCAATAATCCGTGTACATCACAGGCTAAATAGACATGGCACAGACAAAGCCTCGTTTGCACGTTGCACCGATACCCTAGAAATCAATTTTTTCATTTTTTTTTCTGCAATTAATTGCAGTCCTCATAGCTTCATTTCCCGATGTGTTGCTAGTAAAATCTAGTGCGATGTGCGATAAATCCACGTGGCACGGCTATGTGTATTGTAGGTACGTGTGAAAATTACGATGAAGTGTCACTGCTATTTATTATTAAATAGCAGTGACACTGCGCCCCGTCGTTTCACCCACATAAGGATGAATGATGAAAAGTATCCCATGTCCTTCCCTGAGATATGACAAATCGAAAAACACAAAAGTCTTAAAATTTTTACAGCTACCTGCACCCATAATGATAATTAATAAAAGTATTCTTGGGAACAGTGCGAAAGCAAGTGACTTCTGCTTCAGTCCCGCGTATTGTGATGTTTTTTGTGCAAAGATGGAACAAATAAAAAGAGTTATTATAAAAGTTAATGGATATTAAAATTTTACTCTTAACGTACGTCTAAACGTCTTAAAATACAAGCAAATACCTATTTACCTCTCAGCATGGGCGTATATAGGGGGCATACGACATCATTAAAATCGCGGAATATTGATGACGGATAATATAATCTGTGCCATATAATATGAGTACGCGTCGCGACAATTCAGTAGCATTATACCATAGCTTTGGCTATGTATAATTAACCTCATAATTTAGATATGTAATATATGTAAAGCATTTTTATACTATTTTAAGATTTTGCCACAAATTCCAAAATCTACCAACTTAGAAATAATCTTCTGATAAGCACTCGATCAAATGCTTTTTCATAATCTAGGTAGTCAACATCGTTTGTCCCAATTTTTTCCACATATCACATGAAAGTAAATTGACCTCTTATGATCGCCCTGAATTGAAGCCATGTTGTTCATAAATTATTAGGTACTCTTTCCTTGGTCGGAGAAGAGCGATCATTGTTTGTCTGCAAGATTTTGCTTGCTTTGCATATGCTTTGCATGGCTTATGGGGCGGGAGTTACGGGATTTTAGACAAGAGATATATAATATTATTTGATATTTACGTGCAATTATAACGTCATAAGACAAGCCGAACGCTTAGGCCGATCGTGCCTCTCTATCGCTTGGTTCACGCTCTCTCTTGCACGCTCGGCCCAGGCGGAACGTGATAACGAGTCATACTTTTTCGTACGTGCAGCTGGTGTTCATCGATTTATTGGAGATTATCACGTCAAAAAAGCTTATTGCTTGCTCATAACTGCACTACAACTCTGTAATAGAATAGCAGCTTTTCTATCTATGGGAGAGTCATCTTTAATACTTGTGAGGGCTTTTTGTACTAGGTCCTCTGAAAAAGTGCATAATATAGTCTATACAATCATCAATTCTCGGGGATTTTGATTGGTGGAACTGGTTCCACCACGCACACGTTCCACATGCTCCAAGTACTTTGGTGACGAGCAACTCTGCAACTTTTTAATGATTGTAAACTATTGAATTGGCCATACTTATCAACATTTAATGAAAGAGTCACTGATACTTTAGATGAAAGTTGCTGTCTCATCTATATACTTATATGAAAATGAACCCCTATTTCTCCTGGTCACGCTTTAACTTAAGAATGGCTTATCTGATTTGCTTCATTTTTGTAATGTTTTCTAATACTTCGTTGTTGTGTGTATGCAGTTGAACTAGCATATACCCGGTCCCTTTCATGTACGTTTAGATTTTTAGTTTTTACCTGCGGAATCCCAATTGATAGCTATAGCTACGTCACTTCCTCTCAGAGTTTTATTTGAGAGTATTTAACGTACCAAAGAACAGTTTGTAAGGTAAGCGCAGCACGCCGAAAAAGCGCACATGAGTTTATGATCTTGTAATATTATTGCAGCATATGCTGTGTAAGTCTTGTGTTCAATAACCCTTATTGCATCCATCGCGGAGCAAGCGATAGAGAGGCACGATCGGCTTGTCTTATGACGTTATCACGTAAGATTCATATCAGGGTATTTTAATCGTACCTTTGCAACGTGGTCACGACACAGGATGGGATATAGCAACTCTGCGTACTATTTCTCTCGTGGTGTATTCTTCTTTCCTCAAAGTCACCATTCTTGCTCGTAAAACTTCAGATAATGCTCATAGTATTTTTTCAATCACGACTTTCCGCGAAAATAGTATTTTAAATACGTTAATATTTACTAAATCAGATTTGATCAGTTCGCAAACTTTTTTGATGTGTGTATGTAAGGCTCTAATATGTAAACACCATGGATTCTATTTTAAATAAAATCTCTAAATGTAACACACCTTTATCTGTTGTGAATATTATATTTACGTACTGATCCAACTGGTTTTTTTAAAATTAAAATAAATAAGTCAAAACATAATATAGAACATAATAAAATTAATCACCACGGAAAATCTGTCATTAGATTTCATCACCGTTGACTGGATTTGTGCTTTTTCACTTTCGTAGAAATCCCGCAATCCTTAGTTCTTTTAGTTTTTGGGAGTATACAGTAGGTTTTGGGAGTCTAGCACATACTCTGGGATACTACGAATTCTAGTGTATCGATTGTCAAAATCATAACGTTATATTTTTTTTACATTCCATCGCGTGATTGGAAGCATGTACATGAATTTATTGGCTGTGCATTAAGGGCTATTTAGATGGAGATAGTTTCTCGCGCGTTTCTAGTCTCTCTACTATTCCAAGCAATAATCGCCATAAGATTATCGCATTATATTGTTTACATACGGGCAAGAACTAAATTCTCGCCTTTGATTATGTCATACGAGATTCGCAAGCAATTATCTCTAGGCGATAATTTCCTGGGTCTATTTACACGGCGAAATATATCGTAATAAGATTCTTGCTTACGAGTTCTAGACTTGTCTGAACATGATCTCGTGTGACATTTTTTCATGTTCATACGAGTATCACACAAATCCATTTGAACCGTTTTGAGTGCGAGATTTGCTATTCGAGTTTAGAGATTACTAAAGACTTGTTCTGAAAATTATACAAAAATCGTAAGTTAAAAAAGGTAGGTAATTTCGAATGTTTGTGGAATACGGAGAATATGCATTATAAAATGATCGTTGTGATGCCAGAAAAGCAGTTCATAATGCAATTTTGAGAGAATTGGGAGTTAAGGAACATAACCTCTAAAGGATATTAGAGTAATAATAAAAATATGTGAAGTACTTTATTGACAGAGCAAGTGAAGCGAGCGAAAGCGTCTCTGCTTTAATTGGCCAAAGTGACTCATCTGTCCGTATATTTGTTAGGTTGTTTGTTTGGCTTTCTGTACGGGTTTCGCAGTTACGCAGTTTTCAAACAATCTTCACGAAACTTGGTATGAATTCTATATAGTTTTTTAGTCGTCAGTGACTTTGAGCGGAGAGGGAACTTTTCGCAAAAATAGGGGAAGTTTGCTGTAGCGCTATTTACGGACCTTAGTTTCCCTGTATATCATAGTGTAGACTGTAGGTAACATTCCGTACAAACGCCCCAAAATTTTAAATAATTGATTTCATAACGTAATCGCGCACTGTAACTCGAAGTCTACACTCCGAACTAACGAAATAGTATTAAAATAAACGACTAGATGGAGCTACTTGTTACAAACTGAGTTTTCTGTTTTGCCAGTCGGTATTTACGAATAGTGGCGGTTGACTGTGATTTAAAAAAATAATAAAAAATTGTTCTGCTTGTGTCTTGTTTATTATATTGACAAATTTGAAAGGTACGTGTCAGATCTATATTGTGTTACGTTATTTTATAATGATTTCACGTTTCATTTTGTTTTAGTTAGCAAAAAGTGATTGTTGCCTGTAGGCTACATCAGACGATAAGTATATAATTTTCTTTGATACATATAATGCTAATGGTTATTTTTTTATGTTTCAGAATGTCTCGTAAGCGGCCCCTTGGTGAGAAAGACATTAGTTTTGCACTAAATAATGATGCGGATAGTGAAGATGGCTTGGATTTCGATGACGACAGCCTTGCCGATCCTGATTTTGTTCCTGAACTGGAAACTTTCGAAGGTGAGGCTCCAGAGGTAGATATTGATGTAGATTCCATAATAGAAACTCTCGAAAACATTGACGAATATCCTTCCTCTATCACGGAAGCTGCACCGTCACTCGAGAGCACTGCTGGGCCTTCCAAAGGCAAGAATCCAACAGCTGCTAAACCAAAGCATTCTAAACTCAACTTACGCTGGAAGAGAAAAAATCTAGAGTTGAATACAGAACAGCTCATGTTTATGGGAAACAATACCCTGGGTCCTGATCTTCTAGAGCTAGATGCTCCCGTACAGTTTTTTCTGTATCTATTTTCACATGAACTGATCAAGAAAATATCTGAAGAGACCAATTTCTATCAAGTTCAGAAAGATCCTAATAGCACTTTTTGGATGCTTGAGGAGGATGTTAGGCAATTTATAGGTGTGGCATATCTAATGTCGCTCGTCCAATTACCTAGAGTTACCAACCATTGGAGTGCCATACTTGGAACACCTCTAATACAGGAAACCATGACATTGAACAAATTTGAAAAAATTCGACAAACTTTGCATTTCAATGACAATACCAAAGATCTTCCTAGGAGCAATCCTGATCATGATCGAATTCACAAAATACGACCAGTGGTGGAGTCCTTGAATGAGGCATACAGTAAAGTCCCAATGGAAGAGCACCTTTGTGTGGACGAGCAAATCTGCTCCACAAAAGCACGAAATACGTTGAAAAGATATAACCCGAACAAACCACACAAGTGGGGTTATAAAGTCTTCGTACTGATTGGCGTTTCTAGCTTTGCCTATAGAACAGAAATCGAAACAGGCAAAGAAAATGTGGTCTTACACAGAGAGCCAGATTTAGGCGCCTCATCTAACGTTGTCATGAGGTTAGCGCGCATGATTCCAAGACATCAAAACTTCAAACTATATTTTGACAATTATTTTACATCTCTTCGTCTGATGGAATATCTGGCCAAAGAAGGCATTCTCAGTCTCGGTACTATGAGAAGAAATAGAATACCGGATTGTAAGCTGTCATCAGAAAAGATTATGATGAAAAAAGAAAGAGGCTATTCGGAAGAATACGTAGCCGACGTCAACGGGATCGATGTTTCAACTGTCGCATGGAAGGATAACAAAATTGTCAATCTGGCTTCCACCTTTGCTGGGAAAAAACCTGAAACTGATGTTCGAAGATGGGACAAACAGAACTCAAAGTATGTGAACATAAAGCGACCCAATGTGGTTGGAGAGTACAATCGCCATATGGGTGGCGTCGATCTTCTTGACAGCATCATGGGTATATACAAAATACGTTAGCGAAGCAAACGATGGCCCATGCGACTGCTTTATCATTATTTAGATCTCACGATATCCAATGCATGGATACTGTACAAAAGGGTTGCTAAATACAAAAGCCTTCAATAAGGCTGTTTATCGTCAGCAGATTTTCGTTTGGAGGTTGCTGTAACCCTTTGCAAAATGGGTATAAAGCCTAGTTTATCTACGCGGCGGTCGCTTGAGGGCGAGATTCAAGCCAAAAAGCATAAAGGACCTGCACAACATGTGCCTCCAAAAGCAGTTCGGCAAGACCAGATCGCGCATTGGCCGCAATGGTCTGATAAGAAAATCAGATGTAAGTTTCCGAAGTGTATTGGATTTACCCATAATATATGTGAGAAATGTGGGGTAGCCTTGTGCTACACTAAAACCAAAAATTGCTTCAAAAACTTCCATCTGTCGTAGCATGTCATTGTGCTGCCGTACTATATAGATTTTGAACACTTACTTCAGTGTTGCCGTAAAGCAACACACCCTATTTTTGTATGCAAATAATAAAAAAAAATTACAACCCTGAAATACGTGTATTTTATATTAATGTAATCGGCCCAAATCCAATAAAATCACTAATTTAAAACTCTATGAGTTAAAGAGGGTTAAAGAATATGAGCATTGGTGAAGCGACATCGCTTCTTTATGTTACTATTGCTATATACTTTATATTATATATACTAAAACTAAAATACAATGAGAAAAAACACCTGTATTGTGTGCAGAGCTCACTCATTAATGGATTCGATCCGAGTTAACCCATGAAGCGCAGAGATGGCGCTGGCAGTCTCAAACTCGGCGAATTAGCTGTGACAGTACAGCGTGCCATGACTTTCGTTCGCCCTCTACGTTTGTTTACATCGCGTGTGCGACATATTTTTGTGTGGAAAAATGTTATAAATTATCCCTGAAGACTTTATACACCGTTAAAAGTGCCGTTATGAACTGTTCGGACGTGGTGTGATTAAAGAGAGAGGAATTGTGTTGGACTTACATCAAGAAATCCGTAAATGAGATTTGCCGGCCGGTAGCCACCTACAATCTCACATAGACGCCGATTACATCAGGAAAGACATACTTGGAGTTGCAAATAGCACGAAGACATGAGGAATATGACCCTGGTTCGATGATAAAGGTGGGTGAGCATATTATTCCTGCACGGTGATGACTACTTGGGTTTTTTCTTACACTTTATACTTCAGTAGGGAATAAAGGTTCTTTCACACAGGGGAGCCATTTTTGATAGGCATCAAATTCCCTAAATATTTTTACTAGTACGCAAGTACACACGGTTATGGCTATTTACACGCCGTACCATTTTTAGTGGTCCTACGAACCGTATTATACCAGTTAAAGCAATGTTGAGTAGTACATAATTTTAGTATCTATTCATATAATGTTTTTGTAGTTAATATTACAATTAATGTTTCATACAGAACGTAGGTACATAATATTTAGTACACGGTACGCGTTCTTAATTAGAAGTAGGTAAAAAGCACGTATTGTTTGGTGCACTGCCGCTTTATTAAAAACATTATTAAACATAAATTGTAATTTACTGTATTGTACTGATAAGAAATAGGTGCGTCATTTGGTGCCAATGTTCTTAGTAGATATGCAGTGACAATCAGGTATTTATATGATAGTTATTGCTACCTATTTGTAAGAGTGGTGTGTATATTGTAGGTCTATGTTTATATCATTATTATTATTATCATATATAAATATATTACATTGATACTTATTGTAAACAGTAGACACCTACAATAGTTAGTACCTATAACATCTGCAGCATATGCCTGATTTATAAAATATAAAATTTACTATAAAATCTGAGTCATATACCGGCACAACTTAAACAACGCTTGTAATTAAAATAATTATTGTTAAAAATGGCGGTAAGTCAGGGTAAGATGGACTCAGAATCAAGGTTGAAATCCTTTGAATCGAAGTTGAGAATACTGACTTGTAAAAAGGAGGCTATTTTCGCCAAAATTAACCATGTTTACGGGTTATCAAAAAATATTTCAAACTTTGATTCAAGGTCAAATGAGAATTTTTTGATGGAAACTGAAATGATCGCTGAAATGCGTGCTAAATTTGAAGTTATAATTGATGAAATTAATGAATTGAAATTAGCTCTTAACTCAGATGCCAACCCTAATTACAGCGATTTAATCAGTTTCGATGATATGTATGGTAGGGTAAAACATGTGAGAAATAAGATTTTAGATTCGAAAACTTCCAATGACTGTGCTACAAATGTGTCAAATATGTCAAAATGTACTATAAAGTTACCGGCAATTGAGCTTCCTAGTTTTGACGGTAAGATGGAAAACTGGCCGATATTCTATGAATCATTTAGGGCAAATATCCATGACAATACTCAGTTGTTTGACTCGCAAAGAGTGCAATACCTAGTTGGTAAACTCACGCATAATGCGCAGAAGGTCCTCGCTGGTATTGTACCTACAGGCGACACGTACAGAGTAATTTGGGACAGTTTAGTAAAGAAATATCAGGATAAACGTGCATTAGGTACCCATTATTTAAATAATATATATTTGAATTGAAGCATTGTCAAAATACGGCCGGTGCGCTTGACTCTTTTATAGAGAAATATTCAGCGTCCATTTCGGCTTTGAAACAATTAGACATGCCCGATTTAACTGACTTCATTTTGATGCACTGTGCTCTCAATAAGATGGACGCTCAGATTATTCAAGCTTTTGAAGTCTCGGTGAGCGAGAAAGAGATTCCGTCATACCATGATTTGATAGCATTTGTTCAGAATCAGGTTAAAATATTGGAACGATCGCACGCGAGTAACTCGAGTTCTTTGTCGAATCCGCGTGCAAGGTACAATGGAAATAAACCAAGCTCTTCAAATGTACGTGCGCATACTTTCGTTGCGAGCAATGACATTCATACTGATGAAAGTAGCTCTTGTGTTTTGTGCAATAAGGTTGATCACACAGAGCTTAGCAAATGTTCACAGTTCAAATCTATGAAATCTCCAAAGATAAGATTCGATTTCATAAAATCGAAACAAGGCTGTGTGAATTGTCTGAGTATTTCTCACACTGTTTCAGCCTGTTCAGCACCCGCCAACTGCGAAAGATGTCAAAATAAGTGGCACCATACCTTTTTACATTTTGACAAAAACAATAATAATAAAAGCTCTCATGTGAAACCTACTAAGACGCATATTCAAACGTCTCGGTCATCGACTAATTCTTATGTGACCGCAGCATGTGCTCAGGATGCTCCTTCGTCGTCCGCACCCGTTTTTTCGCCTAACGCGGACATGTTACAGTGCAGTCAATTAAAGGAAGTTACTTCGATGCCATCTGAACCTTCACACAGTTTGAGTGCAAATTGTAATGCTAATGCTGGCACTATACTTTTAGCCACTGCACAAGTTTACGCCAAGGTTAATAATGGTAACGATAAAAGGCTAGTCCGTTGCCTCATTGATAATGGGTCTCAAAATCACCTGGTGACATTAGAGTGCTGTCAGAATCTAAATTTGCCCATAATCCCCCTGAATAATTCTGTAATCAGAGGAATTGGATTATCTTCTCGTCCGATCCACGGATACGTTGACTTTGAAATTGAGTCTCGAGTCAATCCACATGAGAAATACAGATTGCATGCATTGGTTATTGATTGCATAACGGATCAGATGCCTACACATTTTATTGAAAAATGTGATATGGCTTATTTAAACAATGTCGCGATGGCTGATTTAACTTGGAATATTCCCGGAACAGTAGATATTGTGCTTGGAGCACAATTATTTCCCTACATTTATCTGGGTCATAAAATTGAATCAAGGTCTCAGGCACCACCAGCTTTGTTGACTACATTCGGGTACGTGCTGATGGGTGACTGTCCTAGTAGTGTTCAAGCTTCATCTTCCAAACGTAATACTTCGTTCACTGCCTTTGCTTTAAATGATTTGAATTCCGCATTACAAAGATTCTGGGAATTGGAAGAGATCCCATCCAAGAGCTTTTTGAGTCCAGAAGAAATAGAATGTGAGAATTCTTTTATCACCTCTATGTCACGTGATGACGAAGGTCGTTACTCTGTCGCCTTACCTTTTTGTGCAGATCCAGAGAACTTAGGCAATTCTAGGAATACTGCGCATCGTCGCTTCGTAGCGCTGGAGCGGAAGTTCAAGCAGGTGCCTGGACTTCGAGAAAACTACAATACTGTTATTCATGAGTATATCAGTAATGGATACCTCTCAGAGGTTACTGATTCTTCGATAAGTGGTGATGGATATTACATCCCTCATCATGCTGTGGTCCGTAAGGACAAGCCCAAGCCTCGAATTGTACTAGACGCTAGTTCAAGGACACATACTGGTTTGTCTCTAAACGATGTGTTGCATTCTGGTTCCAATTTACAGGCTGATTTATTTCTTTTGTTGTTGGAGTTCAGATTATTCCCTGTAGCGATGACTGCAGATGTGCATCAGATGTACCTGCAGATTAGTGTTCCTGAAAAGGATCGGAAATATCTTAGTATATTATTTCGATTTAACGAGAATGAAAATATAAGATGTTTTCGCTTTAATCGTCTTCCTTTCGGGCTCAAATGTAGCCCTTTCATGGCCATGAGAACCATTCGTCAATTGGCCTATGATATGTCCGCCATCTTTCCGGACGCGGCGCACGTAGCAGAATCTAAATTCTATATGGATGATCTTGTACATTCAGTCCCAGATGAGCTAACAGCTGTTCGTTTAGCTAATGAGCTCATATCCTTATTTAATTCCGGTTGCATGGATTTAATAAAATGGACGACTAATTCGTCCACCTTACTTGACAATCTCCCTAATTCACATAGAAACGTCATCAGTTTTGATGAAAGCGAGAAAGCCTGTTCGAATCCGAAGGTTTTGGGTCTGTCCTGGAATCCAGAGGAGGATCAATTTTATTTGACAACAGCAGTTGTGCATGAAAAATGCACGAAGAGGAACATATTGTCAGTTGTAGCTCGCTTGTTTGATGTGTTAGGCTTAGTTGCACCAGTGATACTATATGCAAAGCTGCTTATCAAAGAGTTATGGCTTTCCAAAGTGGGTTGGGATGATACACCACCTGAGAACATCATTCAACGCTTCTCTGCTCTCACTCAAGAATTCTCACTGCTATCTACACTAAACATACCTCGGCATGTAGGTGTAACTAGCTCTGGAGAAGTAGTCGTTGTGGGTTTTTGTGATGCAAGCTTAAATGGGTACGGTTGTGTAATATATTTACACACAACTCATACCAAGGGAAATGTCTCAGTCCGGCTGCTTTGTGCCAAATCTAAAGTGTCCCCTACAAGAATTACTACGTTGGCTCGCTTGGAATTGTGTGCGGCATTATTGATGTCTAAATTGATTAAGACTGTGCTCGACACATATCATAATCGAGTTCAGATAGCTGGTGTGTATGGTTTCTCGGACTCCACAATAGCACTTTCCTGGATTTGCTCCTCCCCACATACATGGTCAATCTTCGTTGGGAATAGGGTTGCGCAGTGTCAGGAAAATCTCGCCCCTCACAATTTTTATCACGTTGCCGGTACAGACAACGTGAGTGACTGCGTTTCGCGTGGTTTACTGCCGTCTCAATTGGTCTCGCATAGGCTCTGGTGGGATGGCCCTCAGTGGCTCCAAAGCCCTCCTCGTGAATGGCCAATTCGTAAATTCACGCCATCGAATGTTGGAGAGCTACCGGAACACAAGGCCAATGTCATGACCACGACTGTTCAGGTTGAGTCGTCAGAATTATATAATCTGTCTAGACGCATATCATCCTGGGATAAATTATTAAGAATAGCCGTGTACGTTTTACGTTTTATACGGAAAATTAAAACTTGTTCGACGACGGTTATCGAAAGGCTGTCATTGGCTGAGATTGCTATTGTACAAATGCTTCAAGGGATTCATTTCGCTGAGGACATAAGGGCGATTAAAAGCAGTAACTTACCGTCAAAGAAGTTAAGAAACCTTTCGATCTTTATTGACGATAAAGGGATTTTGCGGGTTGGTGGACGGCTTTCCAAGTCCAGCTTACCCTTTGAGGTTAAGCATCCTGCGATTCTCCCTAAACATGACCATGTCGTGAATCTGATTATTAAACATTTTCATGAGTTATATTGTCATGCCGGTCCTGGACTTTTGATGTCCATTGTACAGCAGAAATACTGGATACTGGATGCCCGTACGATTATTCGGGCGAAAGTGCGCGAATGTAATGCGTGTTTCCGTGTTAATCCTTCGCATCCAACGCCAAAAATGGCTGATCTTCCCCCATGTCGTATAACGCAAGCTAAAGCATTTGTGCACACTGGCGTTGATTACGCAGGACCGCTGCGCATACTGCTCACACGTAGACGTGGACAGCATTCACAGAAGGCATATATCAGTTTATTCGTATGCCTTGTTACCAAGGCAGTTCATATTGAACTTGCGACTGAACTTTCAAGCGATTGCTTTCTAGCTGCTTTCAAGCGATTCATCTCACGTCGTGGGCCCGTTTCATGTATGTATTCTGACAATGGCACCAATTTTGTAGGTGCACGTGCACAGTTGGATGAGATGTATAAACTGCTTCTTGACTCTCAACACAATGCCAAGTTAAAGAGAGAGCTGGAGAAGCATAGGATTGATTGGAAAATGATCCCACCTCGCGCTCCTCATTTTGGTTCTCTTTGGGAAACGAACATTAAAAGCCTGAAAACGCACCTGTACAGGGTCATTGGGACCCAATTACTTACCTACGAAGAGTTGCAAACGGTGCTGGTTCAGATTGAGTGTATAATGAACTCACGACCTCTTAATGTTATAAGTTCTGATCCTCATCCTGAAGTTTTGACACCAGCACATTTCCTAATGTCTACCCCTCTAACATACTTACCGGCATCCGAGTTGTCTGAAAAGCATGTCAGTCTCACAAATCGCAAGAATTTACTCGATAACATGGTGGCCTCATATTGGAAAAGATGGCGCACCGAATATTTGCACACATTGCAAGTGAGACAGAAATGGCAAAAAAATGACCGGGACATTCAAGTTGGCACTGTAGTACTGATAGGACAAGATGATGCTCCGACATTGTCGTGGCCTCTTGGCGTAATAACCGAGGTATTCCCTGGGACTGATGGTATTGTTCGGGTGGCTACAGTAAAGACTAGACAAAGTTCATTCAAACGTCCTGTCGTCAAACTTTATCCTTTGCCAAATCAATAGAACAGTCATTTAATTATAGTATTTTTTAAGATGCTTTAGAATAAGGTTTAGTTGTTAAAATCGTCCATGAAATTGTACCTAAACCCTCCTAAAGGGCTAAGTTAAGTAAATACTACGTTTTATTATTTGTGCTAACACGAACTACTTACTTTATTTGTGTGTGGAATAGATTCCCTCTACATTGCTTTAACTGAGATTATTCTGCTGGTGTTGAAAGTCTCGCGAGCTTCCAAGGGGGGGTGTATGGTGAAGCGACATCGCTTCTTTATGTTACTATTGCTATATACTTTATATTATATATACTAAAACTAAAATACAATGAGAAAAAACACCTGTATTGTGTGCAGAGCTCACTCATTAATGGATTCGATCCGAGTTAACCCATGAAGCGCAGAGATGGCGCTGGCAGTCTCAAACTCGGCGAATTAGCTGTGACAGTACAGCGTGCCATGACTTTCGTTCGCCCTCTACGTTTGTTTACATCGCGTGTGCGACATATTTTTGTGTGGAAAAATGTTATAAATTATCCCTGAAGACTTTATACACCGTTAAAAGTGCCGTTATGAACTGTTCGGACGTGGTGTGATTAAAGAGAGAGGAATTGTGTTGGACTTACATCAAGAAATCCGTAAATGAGATTTGCCGGCCGGTAGCCACCTACAATCTCACATAGACGCCGATTACATCAGGAAAGACATACTTGGAGTTGCAAATAGCACGAAGACATGAGGAATATGACCCTGGTTCGATGATAAAGGTGGGTGAGCATATTATTCCTGCACGGTGATGACTACTTGGGTTTTTTCTTACACTTTATACTTCAGTAGGGAATAAAGGTTCTTTCACACAGGGGAGCCATTTTTGATAGGCATCAAATTCCCTAAATATTTTTACTAGTACGCAAGTACACACGGTTATGGCTATTTACACGCCGTACCAAGCATATTGCTCAAGTAATTTCCGAGATAATAGGTTGTGAAGTACTGCAAAAAATTGCCGGCGATAGGACGTGCCTACGTGCTCGCGTGGTCTACTGTGGTCTTACTATGAGCTCTTAAAGCTGGACTTCTAGAAAACTGCCCGGCTTATTCATACCATGACAACGTTAAAGCAGGCCTGCCCACGCCTACTATTTAAAAACCGCAGAAAAACCGTTCACCTGTTTTTTGTGTGGACTCTCGTTAACGTGACGCTCTAAATCCGCTCAGTTTATCAGCTTACAAATATATATATAGCAATATTGGATATAGTAAATTGTTGAATGTCAGAGAAAACATTAGCCGTTCGACTTTGCGAAAACAATGTTCAAATAGTTTATCTAAATAAGCGTCATGGTATGATTTCATACAAAACTGTTTATGCCAGGTTTAAAAACTGCACGGAACTTGCATGGTTTTTATGAAGCTGATAGTAAGGCCCTGTTCGCAGAACTACTACTGTTAGTCTTATTAACTCTTATCCTAGAAGAGCAGATATAATTAAACAACGCGCACTGCACTCATGGTAGCGACTTTTTTTTTTTTCTTTTTATATACCGAACTGGGTAGCACTTGACCACTATCTCACCTGATGCTATGTGATGATGCGATCGATGATGGAGCGCGCTTACCCAGAAGATACCTATGCACTCGTGTTTTGAAGACCCCCATATCGTACTTAACCGGAAACACCGACTCAGGGAGGGTGTTCCATTCCCTAGCGGTACGTATGATAAACGAAGAAGTAAATCGCTTCGTCCGGGTAAATGGAACATCCACCATAAAGCGGTGGCGCTTCTGAGTATCTCTGGATGTCCGATTATAGAATGGGGATGGCGGAATCAAATTGTGAAGTTCCATTGCACACTCACCGAAATGTATCCGATAAAAAACCGATAAACAAGCGACTTTGCGGCGATGCTCGAGACTCTGGAGTCTCTTGCGTACTAGGTGGTCGTCGTTAATGAGTCTCTTGGCTCTCCTCTCAATAGCTTCCAGTGTCTCCAGCTGGTATTTGGCAGAACCATCCCAAAGGTGAGAACAGTACTCCATACACGACCGGACTTGGGCTTGATAAAGATTAAGCAACTGTCCCGATGTGAAGTATTGTCTCACCTTAGCCAAAACACCAAGCTTTTTGAGGGAAGCTGGGCTTTGGACTCAATATAGGAGCCGAAATTGAGAGTTGGTGTTAATGAGATGCCAAGAAGCTCGAAATGGTTACTTATCGGCACGGACACATCCCTGAAAGTAGGAGCCAGCTGGAAAGGGCTCCGTTTGGCGGAGAAAAGACACGCCTGGGTTTTAGCAGCATTGAACTTAACTAGATTGGCATCGCCCCAATCGGAGACTGCCTGCAAAGAAAAGTTCAAGCGCTGAACCATCGCTTCCCTATGAGACTGGATTTGTAATGCACTGGTTCGTGCGTTAGATGTGTAACTCTCCACAACGGTGCTGTCATCTGCGTAACCAAAAATACTGACACAAATTCTCGAAAGGCAATTCTCACTTTGTAGTTCTGTTTACACGGAGACAGATTATATACTATGCGAGGCAATTGTCGCCCAAGAGGAAAGGCGAAAACAGTGAATGTTTACCCGATGCAACTTTTTATGTTCAATTCAATAATGGTATGTTCGAGGCAAGAAACTCTCTCCATCTAAATGGCCCTTTATTATCACGGACCGTTTTTTTACAGGCAAGAAAACGCGGCTAGGAAATCCGACCATGTATTTCAAATCCATGTACATGAATTATTGGCCGTGCATTATAGGTTGTATTTTATTTGACTGTGCATTATTATGGTTGTACATTATTGCTATATATGAATCAGATTATATCCAAGACCACAGATCACAAAACTTCGACAACGGAAACGCGGTCGTTAATTTTGGCGGTAGCAACACTACACTGATCCAAATCAAACTTTTTCCACTTGTCTTGTTCTTCGGCCATATTGCTTTGTCGCCGTGCGTGTTCCGTGTCTCAAATTGAATCGTTCAAGCCCTCAGGTAAGTTTGTTCTAATTTCGTAATTAAACACTGATGATAATTGTATCGGTATGGATTGATAAAGTATGATTCAGTATAGATGCGGGGTTTATTTAGAAATTGATATAAACTGTGCTCGTATTTAGTACCACCTTGATCGAGTCTAAAATAATTGTTTCAATCTGTTCTGTTCTGGCTGATCGATTGTGAAGCTGCTAATTCAGGATATACACCTTGCCTTTTTCATGTTTATGACCCAAATCTGTAAAGAATTTAAGAATGCGCTCATTTCTAGCGAGATTTATGTGTGCCTTCAGTAACAATTGTACCTACCTCCCTAACTGCGTTCCAAAATGCACATATATTTATGCTGGCCGTTGTGAAAATTTGTTGGTGTATATGTTGACTAATATCACAAATATTCGAGCTGCATGTAGCTTGATTACTTAAAATGTACAAGAGTTAAAGCTTGCAAACATAATTATTTATCTACCCTATATTGTTTTTGTTGTATCTTGAATTGACGATGTGCCTACAAGTGGCTATCGATTGCGTTATAGGTAATCATAATCACCTTACACATTAATGCACACATTGTTAAAAGTTAAAGATTTAGTCTTAGGTTGATCAGTAGTAATTATATTTTAATAACTTGGTTTTTTGCATTTTTTACGCCTACCTACATTCAATAATAAAACTTCAAGAAGGACCTATGTAATCCATACATGTAGGTGAATTTTTGTTCACATATAGTAGGGAAGCACTGGAATGAAAAGTTGTTCATCTTGGTTGGTGTATAACTACCAATGTACATAGTTCTGATAAAGTGCAAGATAAAATTTTGAGACAAACAAGTACGTCTTTTGTGGAAGTGATTACAGGTAATCTAAAACAGTATGAATGCTACATGTTACCACACATGTCGCAATTCTTAAAATAGTATGGTTTCCAAGAAAACAATTGTATTATTGGCCAAATATGGCGACTAGAGAGTCTACAGGTTCATCATAATCTCAGCCGTAGAACGTCCACTGCTGAACATTGGCCTCCCCCATACTACAGGTTAAGTTGGATTAATGTTGTAACAAGCATGTTTCCTCTGTTTTTTAGTTAGTGGTAGGTTTTGTTTATAATAAAATAATAACTGTAAAATTCTACAGTTTGGTGATGTACTACATACACTTATAACAAATTTTAGTCTGATTTATTACATTTGTTGACAAACATAATAAGATTTGTTGTATATAGTAATACAGTGATGGACACTTAAATTGTATTGAAATGTAAGTAGTTAATTTATTGTGTTATCTTTATTTGAGTAATATAATATAATTCAGTAAATAGACATAAAATAAAACGTGCAACATTTGGGCCATGAATGTCATTAACCTATCTGTACATTGCCACAAGTGAACCAGTTAAAGATAAATAAGGCACAATTAGCTGTGGTCCATGGATCCATTCACACATGTAATGGTTTCCACAGGAACAGTTTCTAATAAGTAGGGTACTTTATGCTATCTCGATTGTAAAAATTATCTCTTTTCCCATTATTTATATATAATATTGTGATATAATGAGGCTTTGTTTGTTATTCTTTTATATCTAAACAGATGAATGGATTGCAATGACTTATGGAAAGGAGATTAGGTTATATCTGAAGGAAGAGCATAGTATACTTGCCATCATCATCACCATGCAGGTGAAACGGCAGGGTGCAGCTAGTAATAAAATAAAATATTGCTTTACTAGAATGTTCTAGTAAAGCATTGGTTGCATTACTAAAACTTCCTAGGGTGATTGTACAAGAAAACTTCAACATTTGATATGAAAACATGATTATTTATGTATGCAGTCATTTCATAGTATATTAGGAATTTCCAGTAATTCTGTAGCTCAGGATTTTTTCAATTAATAAAACTAATTATAGTTTTAGCTAAGTTTATAAGACATCTCACAATTAGGCGAGCCTTTTGGCATAAGCCTCTTCCAGCTCTATCCATTGTGCTCTGTTCTCTGCAAATCTAGTCCAGTATGGCCCCAAGGTTAGACTGATGTCATATTACTATCGTGTTTTTGTGTGGCCACAGTTTTCTAGTCCTGTCTCTCAGATAACATGGGGTCACATCACTTTTGCTCCATTTGTTTATTTTGCATCTTAGTTCTCTGTCATAATGCCCTGTCTCCATTTCATATGATCTATATGTGGTATTTTAACTGTAACTTTTTTCGGTTTTTGCCTTATCTTCCTCCGAATTTCGGATTTTGTCACTAACAACCGGTGCCAATAAACTATCTATTGTCGGTTTACCCTACTAGAGATAGACATTGACACTATTTGTATGGATGTTATGTCAAATTTCTATTGGTAGTAAGGAAAACTGTGGATAGATAGATTATTGGTATACCCCATTAGACTGCTTTCTGTCAACATCGCTCTTTAACAATTTGCCAGCCGCTATGATTTTCAGTTAGAGACCATGTTCCGCACCCACAGGTTTTGCGAGTGTTGAAAGTCTTATTTATAGTGATATAATATAAGATATCATTGAATAGCTTAATCAGAATTGGGTTTAATTCTTTCACCATGCATAACATTAATTCATCTGGCATTTGATAGTGAGGTCACAGGATAGAGTAACATTTACTTTATGCTAAACCTACGTTTACATACTCTAGTACACCATATGTACAATAACACCATGAAATCTCTTTAACGGGTCAGTTGAACACACCCAGATTTTGTCAGTTACATTCTGGAGAGAGCCGGCTTATCCCTTATTTAGCTATGTCAGCCATGTGGTAAAACAATCTAATTATTAAGGTGCAAGCTCTGCAATGCACCCAATTCCTTGAATGTTTCTCACATTCCTGTAAATTCAGAGTTGCATCACTGCAGCTGCAAGCACTACCTTACTAGACTTTCAATGGCATCATCATTAGTCATTCTTTAAATGACTAGCCAATACCCACGAGTAAGCCAGCATTGATTTAGGTTATTGCTATTCTTCAGGAGCTATCTCTTCAAAAAGTAGCCTTTTTGTCATCCCTATTTTTGTATCTTCAACATGAATTGCATCCAAATTCTTACAGCCGTTTCAGTGTGAAGTAACAATAATCTCACTCAATCGCTTACAAGCCTACCGCATAAAGAAAAGTTTTCACACTACACACAAGTAAATAATTTTAGAATCTCGCAGTTAATATTTCAACCTTCTAATAATAAATGTTTCACCAGCTTTAAAAAAGTTTAATCAAAATTATATATGAATAATGACAGAAGGTAACTATGTATGTGATGTCTAATTAAATTCTTTTAAACAAAATAAACACATGTTATGCTGATTAGTCATTATGTACACTACACATGACACTACATATAAAATTTCTTAATATTTTTAAGGCACTGCTGCTGAAGATGTAATTTTTGTGTGCATAAAATGAATGCAATCTTATTTGGCAGTTAGAATTAAATGATTGTCGACATCCTGTGATGGGGACTCCTTGCATTGAATGATACTCAGCTTCATTCTATACCATTTATAAGTATATAAGTTCACAACACTGACTGCAGATCATAACAAAAGCTAAATAATAAATTGCACTTATTTCCAGTCATTATCCATTTTACTTTGCATCTAACTCAACCATGCTTATCTCATAAAAGTGAACCAACTTCTCTATATTCTAGACGTGCACACATAAAATTCCTATTTTATCTTATTATGATACAAGACCGTTTATTCTATGTACTTATATGTACGTAATGGTCAGGCACTTGTTGAAGTTTCTTTGGTTGTGAATGCCATATAAATGATTTATTTGTGACCTCGCTTACAATATATAAAATTTTAATTTTTATATACCTGCAAACCAAATGTTGTGTGCATCCTACAAGCATCATGTGCATATTTGGGGGCGATTGTCTGTGTCAGTTATAAAATTGTAACAGGACACAGATTTTGTTTGTAAAACTACTGGTATTTTTCAGGATTAGGACTGTTAGTTCTATTGAAGCTGAATCCGCAATATTTAGATATAGATGTTAATTACTACTAATAGACTCGAAAAGTATTAGATTTTATTGAATGTGATTCACAGTAGAATGTGGTTGAATAAGTGTGGTGATGAAAGTTTATACTATTGAATTACAATAACAAATAATGTATTGGATCCCTTTTATTAGTTTCATGTTTTTGCTAGCGTAGCATTTATATCAGTGTAGATAAGTAGGGCAGCTCATGTCACAGCGAGTACTTTAAATGTATGCAAGCGTTTTGCTCATTGCGATGGGGAAGTGTGATAAAACATTGATTTATTGTGTGTATAAAATAAAATTCAATATGCAGTATGCTCCACTTAATATTTTATATATGTAAGCTGTATTTTTCATATCACCAGTAAGTTTGTTTTGTCATGGATATAGATTGTGAACGAATTGCGACTTTTTTGACATCAGTTTGTATTATTCAAATAATTGGGTGATTTTTGCACTTGCAACTAACATTTATAATATAAGTTACTTAACATTAATACACACACAACCAACCTAACAAGTTAATGTTTAGGAACTGTTAGCATTCTGTTAAACATTTTGATTCTTTTTAACCTACTTTTTAACTTTTACACTGCTGATTGTGTGTTTATTTGTTTTTTATGTATTTATCCAACATTTTTTATGTGTTAAACATGCGTTAGTCGTAAAAAGAACCCTCTAACTCAAAGGAATACAAAGGCATTAATGCGATAATTGACCATTATAATTGTTTTCAGCTGCCGTTTGTGAATGAAAAAAATAGAATCGGTGGTAGAAATGAGTGATCGCATAAATCCTATAAAGTTTGGACCGGAGTGGTTGCGCAACCTGTCATGTGAACCAAGCAGTTCGGGAGGGCCAGGGCGCGAGGGCCCTGGAAACCCGACGGCAACATCGCCGGGCGCTGGTGGTCCACCATCGCACCAGAGAACCCCCAACGCTTGTTCTAGCACCAATGCATCAAAAATACTGCTGGCTAAGCTTCGGTCAGTTTCATTTCGCCATGTACCTCGTGCCAAACTAATACCTATCTGAAGTCTGACGTAGTACGACATTTACTAGGATAAAATGACAAATGGCAAACCCAACTAGTAACTAACTGTTATTCGGTATCGTAGATTCAGATGGTTTTATTAGTTTCGCATGATGTATTCAATGCTTTTTCATAGAATTCTGCTCAACACCACAATGTACGCAAGATTATTAAGATACATTGCTATACAATATATCTACTTTGGTAAGCAGTAGAGATAAATCATTGAACTCTTGATTTTGATATCCCAATTATACTGATGCTTGCTACAGCGGCCTAATCACAATTACTGCCTTGTAGGCAATATCTCTTCAATAAGAGGCCTATCAAATTATTATAGGGTTTCTACACCATTACGATTAGTATCGTGTCTCCCTCCCATTAAGTGTTATAAACAATTCGGAAAGTGTACTTACTGTATTATTTTTGATAAAGAGTGCGTTTTTCAGTAAAACTTTTACTTTCCGTAAAATGGTACTGTGTTCACCACAGTACTAATAGAGTTTAATATAATGCTAATGACATCGTACATTAGTTTATGGCAAGTCAGGTTATGCTGGAGTTAGGTATTCATTTTTAGTTATGTATACAAATATGCTTGGACAAGGCAGACGGCAATTCGTGAGGAATGGCAACGGATTGGCACACTTGCCACTCTGGCAAAAGTGTTAATTACTAAGAAGAATAAAAATATAACATCTTTTATCTTTTCAGTTATGGGAGAGAGGAGATGTTAGCATTATACGACCGGCAGACTGCTGAAGCGCCGGTTCACTTGAAGACAATTGAAGCACTTTACCAACCAAGGGGGAAACCGCCTTATGCTTTAAATAATACATTTGAAGAGGAAACGGTAAGTGGTAAATAAAGAAAGCACCAATAAAGCCAGCAATTGTAAAATCAGAGCGTTAAGTAGTTATTAATTGTAACTATAAATTAACAATAGTTCAGACACTTTATGACGTGATGATGATGATCCACCATTGCACAGCATTCGAAAAAGATATGGTATACACAGCAGCGTCGTACCATCGTCGTTTGTGTCCCTGCGAACTCTGCAACATCTATTTCACCTCGGACAAACTATAACATACATATGATACGAGTTCCAACATTAAGTATGTATATGCAAAACATGCTACTTAATGACCGTTTGCACCAAAATGTTTTTATACGAGAAATGGTGTAATTTTATACTGCTAAGTGTCTTAGGACAAGGTATTCCTTAAAATGTCGCCAAATAAGGTCACAAAGCGGTTGTCGATGAATGTTATCATTGAGTCAGAATTATTATTTCTTATAAGCACACGATATGTTTGGCATATAATACAGCATATGTCCTCCCAGTGTGTGTATTTCGAAAAGATATATACATACATCTATATTTACCAGTATAACTATTCCCACAAGATAACGCTCACGATATACGCTGCTGCGTCATCTGAGGTTCTTGATCTCTGCAGTGTGACAAGTGGCTATTCTTAATAATCTTGGTTCGCGTTCTTTTTCCGTAATTATGCTGACGATGTGTTCGTTTGGCTTATATTGTACGATGTACATAATATAAGTGCTTTAGGAGACGAGAGCTGACTGATAAGCTATATGTTTGCGATCGCGTAGGGTATCTTTTACAAAATTGTACTGTGATGCTATCTATCTATACTATAATATTATAAAGAAGGAAGATTTGTTGTTTGTTTGAATTGAATGGGCTCCGAAACTACTGGGGAGAGTTGAAAAGTTCTTTCACCATTAGAATCCTGTATTATCCCTGAGTAACATAGGCTGTATATTTTGATTCATCATCATCATCCATTACGTCATTCACGCGGGTGAAACCGCGGAGCGCAGCTTGTAACACAATTTAAAACATCGTCTTTGTGATTGTACCTGATTTTGTTTAACCTTCCTATACTCGCGCGTTGGTCTGTGAGACCGACGAAACATATTTTTCGTTATTATTTATTATTATAATATATATTGTGCCTATATAACCGTATGCCCTGACTGTTATAGGTTCAAAACTAAGCCAAACATAGTCCTTTGAAAAATATGTCCTTTGATATTATGTTAATTACTATTTAGAAGTTAATTTTGTTTTTAAACAGAAGTACAGATGCTATTTCTGTTTTCCTATTACGAAACCAACTTCAAATTCAAAGACTGATTTGTGATGGACTAGAAGTCAGTAAAATAATTAATAAATTAGTATTATTCATACTATTCCGTTGCATTATATCTTAAACTTTAAAATATTAATTATATTATTTGGCGTTCATAGTAGTAACATAAATAGAGTACGAACTATCGGTTTGTGACACCGTTGGCGAGTATAGCTCTTACAAAAATTGGCGCGAGTATAGGAAAGTTTAATAATCGGTGATGCATGCCGCACATTGATTGTGTTTTATGGTATTTGGAAACGGTAGCACGAGGTCCATCTGATGTTAAGTAGTAACCCCTGTCTAGAACAGATGAGTTCCAAGTAACGAATTGCACTGCGCTCGTACCCTAAGTTGCTAAGTATCATGTGCCTGTAATTTCACCGGCAACCATACCTCTAAACCAAACTGAGTACTGCTAGATAAATGTATGGTGACATTCCCAGTGAAGTTCCACTGCTCTTAGAATATAAAAGTACAGTTGAAAAATAGAAGTTATATAATTTGTTTCTAGCGAGACACTATGAGAGGACAATCTTCTGTACAGTCGGGCACGGCTGATAGATACACGGCTACGGGGCGCGAGCGCGCTCACATTACATTGGGAATAACGGAAAATAGAGGACGCGCGCTCAGTGCTGGAGAAAATCGTGGACGTACTAGTAGAGGGGGATACAACCGACAGACATCCGTTGTGAGGTATGTTCTCTGAATGGTAGCGATTCACTTGTTCAAAAAACTTAAATAATCTATTTTATTTGGTAGTCCTATTTCTGTTAACATTAAAATCCAAATTTATGTAACACTTCGAATGACATTTCTAAAACTATAGTTATTCTATTACATTTTAGGTATTTTAACGCCAGTTTAGTAAGCACCAAGATATGTGACGACTAATTTGTCTTAGTATACCCACAACTGAAGATAAATATCTAATTTAAGCGCAGTCATTCGGGAGTGTTATACTAATTTGGATTATAGCGTAAACAGAATAAGAATATAGCCATAATTTAGACATTTTTACAGAATCAACACCAATATCGTACACGGTAAACTATCAAGATTACTGACTTGCCCTTGTCCGATTTATTTATTTATCAATATAAAACAGTAATATACCACAACATTCCTACACTCAATTACATACTAGGAGACCCTGTGTTGCGAGAGGCATGGACCCATTAACACATCACAATCCAAGACATGAGAGACAATATTTGGCTCATCACATGTAAATTAGACATTATTGGAATGGAACTTTGTCAAATTTCTTGTGGAGCATTACTATCAATAGATATAGAAATAATCCGTTAGGATAATTATTACCTTATCATAGTCAAGTCAACAATGGCTTAAGTTTCGTGTAATGTCACATAGAGAAACGGCGCTCGCCTTAAGGCTAAAATCTTGCGCTTATGATTATTTATTTATTTATTTATCATAATTAAGGATTACATATAAAAACGGTAATAGTCCCCTTAGCTTAGTAGTTAGTGGTACCCTCCGAGGGTATTACCTCATCATAGTAAGTCAATTGGCCTAAGATTCGTGTAGTGTCACAGACAGAGAGTGCTTGCCTTGAGGTTAAAATCTTGCTTGTACGATTATAATCAACAATAATAAATAATCATTTTATTGGTAAAAATAATATTACAAGTCAGTATTCATTTTTAGCATAGTACTCGTATTACATAATGTAAATAAAACAAAAGAAAATAACAGATGTCAAATTACTTATTCTAAACAAGTAATAATTTTGTAAAATAATGTTTACATATAAAATATGGTGACAGTTTCCGTTAGGTCACTAGGTAGTGACCCTTCCCTCGAAGCGCGGCGTACTAGGATTGATCCGTGCCGGTGGCAAATATGTTTGTGATGAACAGAAATGTTTATTGCCGGATCTTGGATTTGTGAAGTATGTATCCATGCCATCTACGACACATGCAATCCAAGTACAAAGATACGACTTTGTCAACTTCTGAACATTTTTATTTTGGGGCGTAAATAACCTAACGTTAGGCGACATAATGATTGCAACACTGATATAACACTGATGAATAGTCTGAATAGTTGAATACTGCTATCTTTCAGACAGCACATGATTAAAACTATAATATGTGCTTCCCTAGAATGTAATCTATAATCTTGCCAAAGAGCTTTGAACCTATCTGGCATATCGACCTGCCGCCATCTTGATTTTTTTTAAATCGTGGCGCCCGATGAAAATGGTATGTATGGATAAGAGGACACAAAGACAAACAAAAAATATTGAGTAACATGGTACCCAAAAATTTCACGTTATTGAGATATTTGGAGGTAAAGATCGATATAAGAGTGAAAAGACAATCATAAAAAATATGTAGTTATGTAAATAACTGGGTAAACTATAATATAACTTGTTAAATGACTGGGTATAAATACTGCGGTATCCCTGTTAATGCCGGTAGAGGCAAACAGCATTAGTCCGTTTGAAAAAAATAACAGTACCTAGTAAGTTCAGTTTGAATGGCGATATTGTGCGAAACAAGTTCTCTGACACGAACAATACGAGTGAACTATAATTGTCTACTAGTGCGGTCATATTAGGGCTAAGGAAGAGATTAGTGATATAAACTGTTTACATTGTGTATCAGTATTGTGTAACAAAAGTGTAAATTTCGTGAACTCGTGCCGGTTATTTATCAAAAACCCCAAGCCAATAACAGTCGTGTCAGAATCGGGGATAAATAATGCCGGTGCTACCAAAGGACGAAACTACAGAAAGGATCTGGAAAAGGAGCCAGCGGCAGAAGGACACGGACCAGCGGAGGTTCGATGGAGCCACGCCGCCAGAGCTCACAGCATAAGAGTCAATCACCGAGACTGTAGACCACGGCTACATCGAGTGCCCGTTCAGATATGGGTGATCCAGGTGCATTTGACTTTACTGCACTTATGACAATGCTCCAGGAGCAGGCCCGCCGTTCCGATGCCAACAGGAGCTGGTAGCATAACTAAGACAGGACAAAGAGCAGACTTGCCGCCAGGAATAACAGCCTGATTAAACCTGCATTCAACTTTCGGACAGAAACTTCAAATGACAGAAGATAAGGTCCACCATCACGCGAACCGCGTTTTTGAAGTAGAAGCTAAAATCGCTGACGTGAAAAGTATTAGGGCGTTCTCAAAGCTAAAGATGGCACCTTCACCTCGAAGATTTAAGGTAACACAGTTTGAAGGGACTTCATCACGGTCAGCCCACAAGATTCAGTTTCTCCGCCTTAGTGTAAGTTTAGTAGTAAGCAAATAGTTGGTATGAAGCGCAGGCATAGTAGTTGTTTTCTCGTGATCCTTTTAGTATGTGAACTTACAATAAACAGTAATAATAATAATCAACCCAGGAACGATTATTTGGATACAGTCTGAAGTTTGAAAACACGCAATAACTTCATTTCAAATAATAATTGTCATTGTACTCATATGTCGATCTTTACATCCAAATATCTCGGTAACGTGACACTATAGAGTACCATGTTACTTGAAATTTTTTGTTTGTCTATGTGTTATCTGCCCATACATACCACTAATATCGTGCGCCGTGATTTTGGAAAAAAAATATAGCCGCAGGTTGATATGCCAGTTTCCATACAAAAATGTTCAAACCCCTTTGATTACGATCTGTTCAGCTGTTTAGCAAACAGACAGAGAGACAGAGTTAAATATAATTTTATCTCTAAAATAAAAGTTGGTTACTTACTATAACATTAGCTATCTGCCAGTGGAAGTCCCGTTAAAATCGGTCTAGCCGTTTCAGACATGAGCCGAAACAAACTACAAACAAAAATTTTAAAAATTGTTCTTTTATGTAAGTACGGTATATTTCATATGCTTTTAGTGAAAGCTGTTAATTGGAATAAAAAAACAGACTCTTCAATTTTATTTATCTGTATGGATTATTTTTTAATTCAAATTGACTTCTCAGAGCTACACCGAACTGGCATGGGAACCAAAGAAATTCATATAGTGGGATGCCAGACGATGATCCTAATCAGGCACTGAGACCTTGGAGTAACAACACATCGTCTGGCTTACGACCCAACAACACGGAACAACCAGATTGGCAGACTAAACAACAGCAGTACAGAATGTAAGAGCTCCCTATTATTTCCATAACAGCTTATTCAGAAATATATATTTATCAAATACTACAGTGGTAGCAATTCGCTTGTTCAGAAAACCAAACTAAAGTTTTATTTAGTAATTTATGGTAGTTCTTACCCTGTTCTAAAATTAGCTATTTCTGTTCAATTGTGGGTATGTTCGATGCAAATTTAATTGTAAGTTCGTGCTCTCTGAACTAGTCTATCTAAACTTATGTAAGATTAGCCACAATTGAATAGAATAAATGTCATTCTAAGTGTTATGTATATAATACAAATATTTATATTACGTATGTGCGGTTTAGCATAAACAGAATAAGTTCTACCATAGTTTAGTTTCCTGCACTGTACAGCAGGGAATCACTACCAATGAAATGGAATAAAATGTTTTCTATAAAAACTAATACATTTTACTGAAAATATGGGATGCAAATCCAACTATATGCCGTCTCGCTTAGCAGTGTTAAGCAAGACATTTTATAATCTGGTCCAGCTTAGAATAATTATTGTATTAGTAATCCCATTGTCTTCTGTTACGGAAAATTAAGAATAGTGATTCCTTAGGTTGCGAATACTATAACTTGAAACTGATTTAAACACATACATTGGATATTATTTCATGATGGAACCAGTGGACCTACACCAAACATTTCAGCGGGCCACTAAATTTGTTTCAACTGCAATAGAAACGATAGCTGATTTTACACACATTCTTATTCTGCTATTGGAAAAGAGTCCAGCTGCAGTTACGTTTCTATTGACGCCAGCGATCGAATAACATATTATATTATGATAACTCGATAGGTCATGAACACCACGCTAATCAGAATAAAATGTATCAATAACTTTAAGTATATTATGTTATAGGTATGTTCTATGAGTTAAAAAAAAAAAAAAAAATTGTGTTCCTCATGTATGTATTTTGCTGTATATTATAAATTTATAAGTAAGTTGTCAAAAATCTGCAAGTTAAAAAAAGGCACGGACCCTGGAGTCTGTGGAGTGTAGTTTTATAAATAAAAAAAAAATAAAAAAAAAGAACACCACGCTAACTCATATTTGTGTGTTTAATATGTATTTATATATTATCGTTTACGATACCTTTACGTAACATTATATTGCAATTCGTCTACAGAAATAGTAGAATGGCTTTTTGGGTAATTATCGAACAGCAACCGGAGTCGAATTGCAGTTGCAGCGGGGTGAATTGTTGAAACTTGTGAAATAGTAGAATCGCCCCCAGTGACAAAGGTGTCAAGTAGACTGAATAGCAGTAATTGCCTAATATAGATGGAATTTATGTATAATTATAGAATTTATATGGATGGAATTAGTTTTAGCTACCACTGAAGATATTTTAATGAAAACATTCTCGATGTGCGCAGTAGTCGCTCACGGTGCCTTGAGGTCCATTCAAAGTTGTTTCATTACTCTGACAATATTTTAGGGTATTCTTTATTATATTCTCATGATACCTATATTTGTTAATTTGACAATATAATTTGTTATCTAGCAAACGTCAGCCGAGTTCCAATTGGCGACAACAACCAAATCGAGATGACGGGGAAGAGTGGCGCTCGGCTGACCCAGCCCGGCGGCCTCAAGAGAAATGGGGTATGTATCCGTACATTTTTATTTAAAAGCTTAATTATTTACCATAGCCACAAAGTCTGCAATGTTTCTGTGAAAAAATGCCTACTATTTAAACAAGTGCAATGACTCCATGAATATGTTTCATGTCAATTTTGTAGTATGAAACTTACAGTTACTTAGGTTGTGATCAGAAGCTGATTATATTCGGTACCGATTTTTTTTGTAACAATACGTTTTATTGTAAATTTATGATTTTTCACCATGTTATTAACAGAATGGCAAGAAGGCAGGGGCAGGCCTAATCAAGAAAATAAGCCGTGGCACTCCAACCGCCGCACCTGGTTAGGAGGCGAAAACAACGAGGACCCTTTGCCAGAATGGTAATGATTAGAGTTAGAGTTCTGGTGGCTTTTTACTATTTTAAATTGGCTTAATAATAATGATACATACAGGGCCCTAATTCTCTTAGCTATTGAACTGCGTTATCGCAACTCAATTGCAGGAAAAATTGTCGATTTTGACAGTTTTAGTTAGACAACTCGCTATTTTGGTTCGATTGCGGTCCACCGGTTTGCGATCAATAGTTTTTGACATAAGTGGTATTCTGTAAAGTTAGTTAGTTACCACCAGTGACAGTTGTTCTACCTCGAAACAGTAGTGTGCACTGTACACATATATTGTACTAGCTGCTCTCCGCGGTTTCGCCCGCGCGGTGATGGATGATGATGATGATGAATCTTATATAGCCTAACTCAGGGTGAAAGTAGCTTTTCAATGGCGCAAGAATTTTTGAAATCGGTCTAGTACTTTTTGAGCCATTTTGTTACAAACATACTTAAATGCAAATCTTTCCTCTTTATATTAAATTATTTCCGAATAATAACCCGTCTTGTTAGGTACCACCGCAATGCCAGTTACTTTGAATTCGAAATAGTAGTGTGCACTATGGACGTATATTGTATTAATGCAGACATTGTTTTACCTAAATTAAATGATTTCCGAATAATAACCCGTCTTGTTAGGTACCACTGCAATGCCAGTTACTTTGATTTCGAAGTAGTAGTGTGCACTGTGCACGTATATTGTGTTAGGTTTGAAGGCATTGTTTTAAATTAAATTATTTCCGAATAGTAAGTCTTCTCGTCGAGTACCACCACTATGCCAGTTACTTTATTCGAAGTAGTAGTGTTGTACACTGTGCACATATATTATGCTAACGCTTGAAGGCATTGCATTAAATTATTTCCAAATAGTAAGTCGTTTTGTTGGCTATCACACCACAATGCCAATTACTTTGACTCGTAGTAGTAGTGTGCACTGTGTACACATAATTGTGCCAGGCTTGAATGTATTAAAACAAAATTAATTATATCTAATTCAACAACTTCTTGGTGAGTACCACTACAGTACGAGATATTCTGCCTCAGAGTAGTAGTGCGCACTGTTCACATTGTGAGAGTAACTTGTCTTGGTGAGTTGGTGTGTACCACCGCAATGTCAAATACTCTGCCCCGGCGCAGTAGTGTGCACGCATATTTTTGTATGTCAGTTTAAAGAATCACAAAATTCCGTATCAAAATCAAAGATATCATGTAAATGACCCAGGACGAAATTTTAAATTTCGTTTATTGGCAACATGCGCAAGTCGTAGCACAACTATACGGCAGCAATGCGATTGCTATACAACTGCGGTTGAGAACTAGCTTTAACAGAATACCGAATTTGGCATAAAGGCAGAATCATCGTAGTGTGGCAATTGCTCAATAGCTAAGAGAAGAGGATCTTTATAATGATTCTGCATCCTGTTTACGCTAGAACAAAAAATGTATGAATGAAACTAACTTAGACGGATGCGTAATGGTTAAGATTTATTTAATCACAGCTTAGGTCTTTTATCTGAAAAGTCAAAATACTTATTGTGTTTCTATTGGGCTGAAATACATAATTATAAATATCATACGTATGACTTTTTCTTGTATTAGACTAATTTATTTTTGGGGGCTTCAAGTCACTCATTGACTTTATCAGTCCCATGAACCATTACACACAGATGTTTAATCCATCAAACGTTGGTCATCATAGGGGCAGACACAATAGAAATTTAATTGTTATAATATAACGACTCTTGAAGGGATATATAATATGTATATACATTTTTCTATGTATATATCTTTAAAAGATATCACTTAAATACGGACACTGGCGTCAGCATAAAACAATTTTGACGATGTTGTGTTTTTTAAATATCAGCAGACTCGGGAATTTTTATCTGGAAGGATGGACCAATATGTCGTTCCTTTCACTAAAACACTTCGGTACCATGCTTATCAGCACATACACTCAAAACACTCAAAAGTTCAAGTATAAAAATATCAACACAATATGTTACTATAAAGACTTTGGACAGTAACACTACTGAGATCTAGTTGATTAGGCTCTAAATGTTACTGTACTATAAGTCATATGTTGGCACCTCAGGCCATTTCCGTCAGTTATCCCCTCATCTTTGACCATCGAGAGCTGAAATCTTTATATATAACACATATTATAAAATAGATTATTACTTCATCAGTCAAACGACCCAGGCACAATAGAAATTTCATTGTTATATTGACAATCGACTGGTGAGGGGCTATAATTTATAATAATTTAATCATCAATTATCTATTTGTAGATATATGAATATAGAGTTTATTTTACATGTTACATAAATAGTAATGTAAAATGTAATTAAATTATGACTAAAAATTTTTCATTCATTTGTTTTATAATAGAATATAAAATTTGTTAAACATATACATAATAATAACTTTGTGGTATATAGTCAAAATGTCACGAAACCTTCTAATCCTAATAATGATTTTAATAATTTTGTACCATTAAGGTTAACAACAGGAATATGTTGGTAATTGACTATTGTTTTTTAGGGCGATGGATAATGCAGAAGCTTGCGGTGGGACGTTCGATTCGTCGGGTGCGTTTCACGGATATAGCAACGACGATTCAAATCTTCCCAAAAATCAAGAGCCAGCTTATAGTAAGTAAATTATAATGAAAATACATGCTACGTCTTACTACGTCAATCCAATTAATGATAGTTAAATATTTCTAATGGTTCAAAATTTTTTCTTACAAATATACTAGCTTTCTAGTAATTATAGGTGATTAAATAAATTACTCGACAATACAACTTCATCCTTAGAAAGTACAAACCATATTGGACTATCAATGAAAGAAAGAAGAGAAAACGAAACATCCATCCATGCCATCATAAGAATTTAACAAAAAATATGCATCGCAAAAAGTTATTTGAAATGAATGCTCTCAATTTTTTATATTATTACTTTTTAAAGCACAAACGCCTGCTTTAGCGATCTCAAACATTGAAATTTATAGAGAGATTAAAATTCGATGCTCGGACCAGAACCTCGGTGGCCTAGTTGGTCAATGGCGTCTGACACGGAGAGTCAGAAGACGCGGGTTCGAATCCCGTCCGAGGATGGAATTTTCCTCTCTATAAATTTCAATGTTCGAGATCGCTAAAGCAGGCGTTAGTGCTTTAAAAAGTAATACTATAAAAATTACAAGGGTTGTGATGTCTATACGAAAGTTTAAGTATTTCTAAATAATGCTACTTTCGGTTGTCAAATCAGAGCTATTATTGAAAATGGATAGAATTGAACATCATGCAGTGATAAAATACCTGAATTTGAAAGGCTTAACTCCAAAAGCTATACATGAAGACATGTCTGATACTTTGGGTGAGTCCGCTCCTTCGTATGCGACTGTTAAAAACTGGGTGGCAGAGTTTAAACGTGGTTGTGAGACCATTCAAGATGATCCCCGTAGTGGCCGGCTTCCACTGATCAAAACAAAGAAAAAATCTGTGATTTAATTTTATCTGATCGAAGATTGACTGTCGAGGAGATAGCTAAGACTGTAGGCATCTCATCTGAGCGAACACATCATATAATTACTACTGAACTTGGATTCTCTAAGGTGTCTGCTCGGTGGGTACTGCGACTGCTTTCAGTGGAACAAAAACGCAACTGACTCACAACTTCGCGACTGTTTAGAAGTATATGAAGCTGACCCAATAGAATTTGTTGAAAGATTTATAACCATGGATGAAACCTGGGTTCACCACAATACACCCGAGACAAAAGAACAGTCGAAACAATGGAAAAGAGCAGGATCGCCCACCCCAAAGAAGGCAAAGGTGGTTTTATCGGCGGGCAAAGTCATGGCATCCGTTTTTTGGGATGCAAAGGGTATGATTCTCGTGGATTATTTAAAAAAGGGTGAAACAATAAACTCCGATTACTATTGCAACCTGTTGCGTCGTTTAAGAGAAGAAAACAAAGAAAAACGTCCAGGTTTATTGAGAAGAAAAGTCTTGTTTCATCAGGACAATGCGCGCGTTCACATCTCTGTGCAATCCATGGCAGAAATCCATCAATGTGGCTTCGAATTGTTACCTCATCCCCCATATTCACCGGATTTAGCACCGTCCGACTTCCCAATCTGTTCCCAAAGCTGAAAAAATTTTTAGGTGGTAAAAATTTTTTTACAAATGAAGAGGTCATAGCCGCCGTGGACGCTTATTTTGAGAAGTTAGACGAAGATTTTTTTAAAACGGGTATCGAAGCCTTACCGGGTCGATGGAAAAAGGGTTTTGAGCTCGGAGGAGAGTATGTTGAAAAATTAAAATAAACTCAAAATCGTGTGGTTTCATTAAGTATGTTAGGCTAAGAACTTTCCAAATGACCCTCGTACTTAAATACAGTAATTTATATATTAAAGTTTATAAAAGGGTCCAGAAAAAGGGTATGAATTAATAAAAATTGGTGGTGCTAAGTTTTATTAACTTGGTTTAAAAATTTGCATATTATGTAAATTTGTGAACATGTTTGATGTGGCAATAAATTACAGTTTTATGAACATTGTTATCAATACCAAATTATTATTTGGTAAACCTTGTCAACTCGAATCACTTAAACATATAGACTTGTCAGTTTTTATATTTTAAACATTATAGCCATGTGTTTTTATTTTTACAGCACTGGCTAGATCACAGACTCATGGAAGCTTTGCTCGTTCTAAAACAGTAGAGGAAGGTTCTGAAGAGTGGTGGGCATCAGAAAAAGCTAAAAAGCTGTCTCCAAAACGCTTCGACGCTAGCGAAATTAAATTCAAAAAGGTAATCTATTGTTTACATGTACAATTCATTACAATGTTTTAGATGCTTACCAATATATATTTTTATAGTCAGTGGTACCGGACAATGAGGATGAAAAATCTAATTCAAAGTCAGCTAGCAGCGCGACAACCAGTTCTAATGGTCACAACACCGGTGCCATTCCGAAGAATAGTTATCAGGCATCCGGCAGTGAGAGGGCTTCCAAAATCTTCCAAAATCCAAAGTCGAGTGTAAGATCAATAAGCACCGGCGATGATGACATGACTCAAGAGAACAAGGTTGCAGCTGTCAATTTACATCAAGAGGAAAATAAGCACGCCCAAATGGAGGACCCTTCTAAAGAGAATAAATTTGATTCACGATCAGAGTCTGATAAATCAAATAAAGAAAAAGGCAATTTCAAATCTGTAATTTTGACACAAAACAATAGCCTTCGGGAAAAACATCAGAACATAGCAGTTACACCTACAGAGACACCAAAGAGGCAGGCAAATCAAAATATCATGCATTTCTTTGATAGCTCTAAGGAAGCTAGACAAATTGAGAGGTTAGTATGTATAACTTTCTATACAGATAATAAACTGTAACCAAGTTGTCACTGTACGTAATTATGAAGATAATTAGAATTTTGTTGTTATTTAGGAAGGTGTTAGTGTCAAGCAGTAGGGCTATTATGTATCTCAGTTGCTAACAATTCTTTGAAATTGCAAAAAAATGGCGACTATTTAAGTTTTGTCAGCTGTCAGTAAGTTGATGACTGCATCAGTTTCTAACATTTTTGCTTATTGGAGTTGTCAAAAGTGACATAGAGCCACCGTTTCTCAAAATTTTAATCGACGTTTGTTAGCATCTGCCATACATAATAGTCCTACTGATCTCAGTGACGTAAAAGGCATTATATATTGGTCTACAACTATCAATTTTTATGAAAAAAAAAACTTGCTGTTATTATTACTATGGTTAACGTAAATCTTAAAAAGATAATGTCCGATCATTACTAATATTTATCGATTTAATTCCTGTGGCTTCGACTCCCGTAGACCAAGCGAACGAAGCCGCGGGGCCGCGGGTGGGTCAGCTAGATAAAAAATAGGGCTATAGTGTTTCTATATATAAATATACATCGTTTTCACAGTGATGAAAAGCAGAAGGAAAAGGAAAACAAACTTGTTGAAGACATTCTTCAAATGAGCTTAGATGATGCTATTCCATCTGCCACAATGTCTCAACTGCTCACAAACCACAACAACTCTGCAGTGAACTCACTGCCCCAGCTGCCTAATCCATCAATGCAGATGAGGATGGCCAGTCCACTCGATGGACATGTGTTGAGTGGTCAAAACAAGCATAGTATGCAACCATCATCAGATATGCAACCCACTAGACTGCAAAGTAGCATGATGCAGCCTATAGGCATCACAAATTCTATGCTAAATGCTTCACTGGGGCTGCCTATGCCTATCTCCAATTCAGGCTTGCCATTACAAGGCATGAACCCATCTTTACCAAATGCTGGGTTGTCCAGTCAGAACATGCTAGCTTCCACTCTTCAAGCCATGGCTGGAGGTAATATGCAATCAGCAGCATTACAAGGAGGAAACTTGCAAGCCTTGCAGTCTAACTTACAAGGAATACCTTTGCCTGGTCTGCCAGGTAGTGGAATGCAAGTTGGGGGTATGCAGAGTAACATGCAGCCTGGTGGCATGTCAAACAATGGCTTGCAATCTGGAGTTAGTGGATTGCCTGGATTTCCATCTGCAAGTATGCCGGGGATGAACAATAATAATTCACTGTTCAATAATGTGAGTATAGTTAAGTTGAATATCTTCATAGAATGTTTCCTGGATTTCGAAACCAAATACAAAAAAACCTAGGCAACTTTGTACTGTTAAATCCATATACTTTGGAAGGGCCTAACCAAGTGACATACTAGGTGGTTAGCATTTTGCAAGAGTCTATATTGGTGGGCATTATAGTGGTGCCCACTGCTTATTATTATTACTGTGTGATGGGTATTGTAAAAGCGTAGCAGTACTAAGTTCATAAAATGCTGTGAGAATAACTCAAACAACCCAATCTGATGTGGGTATACTTCGGAGTGTCCTAGCTGAGTCAACCTGGTGCAGCTAGTCGCTCTATCAGGGCATCTAGAGACTGCCCATAGGCAAAAACTGATATCTGATGCTGTCATTATATATCATTTTTGCAACTATAGTTCATGTTCAATACAATACAATGTTCATGGAACTGACATAGGCAGTGTGCGAGTCTAATTACCCAAAAAATAATTAGTAAAAAGGAACCACACAATTAGGTTGAGGAGAGGCACAGTCCGATACTGATCACAATTTTAAAAATAAAACTGAGTGACTTTTTAACTGGGAACCATTGTGATTAACAAGCTAAACAACACACAGATGTCTTACCTCAGTATTTATTTTTAAGTACTTCATGTAATTTACATTGTTGACAGATGCCAAATGCAAACGACATGTCAAATCATGGAGGCCAAAATATGTTCCCGATGCATGGCCTTCAACAATCATCATCACAGACATTTAATAACTCTATATTTGGAAGTATGATGAATCAACCACAACCCCCACTTCCCAACATGGGGATGCACCATTTGATGGATCAATGGTTTTATGAGGATCCTAATGTGAGTTGAAAATTAGATTATCTTTTTTTGATTTAATTTTTACAGGACTTTTGTTGTTCATTCTTGAATATAAACATATGATAATCATGCATCAGCATGTTTTGTTAATGTTGGGACACGTGCCATCCCCTGGGAGAGCAGTATGAGCTATGCACGATGCCAGCCCTGCAGTGCATGGCTGAGGAAAATACACAGAACACAATCAAACTACTTGAGAATCACTATAATTCTTGATCATCATCAACCTATAGACCTTTAATATCACTGGAGCACACTAATTCACCAAGTGTAGTAAGTTTTTGGACTACCGGAAGGACTCTGACATAATGCAGTAAATGATGTCTAAGACAACTACGATAATACTTAAGTGTACTTATTTTTTCAGAAAACTATACAAGGGCCTTTCTCATCTAAGGATATGTATAATTGGTTCAGAGCCGGCTTCTTCAGTCCCACTTTGATGGTGCGCAGAGCTTGCGAAGCAGTTATGCGACCCTTAGGCACTTATGGCCACGTGCCTTTCGGCCAGATGGTAAATTAGTTTTTCTTTTTACTTTGATTTTCGATGGTAAGATTAGACGAAAATAATGTCTATCTGAAATATACCCTCTAATGCTAGCAATGCAATATAGGCTTATTGCATAACTGCTTTTAAAGTAACACAATTCAAATTGCCTACAGTGTAGACAATTAGACATGTATTTCTCTTGAGAGCACAATTTCTACTGTCTGTGCTTTCTTAAAAAGTATTGGATCAAAGTAGGGGACTGCCTATAGGATATTGGCACTTGAAGGCAGCAAAGTGTAAGCATACTAGTAAGTGAGGGGGCAGGGAAGTGGTTCATTTGTTGCCTAGCATTTTGCCTGCCCATAGTTGCAGGATCTTGTCGTGTTTCACTGTGCTTGTCACCCTGACACTTATTAAGGTTTTGTCCTGTTCATCCACTAATTTATCTTGCTACAGAGTTACCCTTCAACCTTAACACAGTAGTGTTTTCAAACTACAGCTTCAGGGTTGAATGTATGATATTGCATTGATACCCACCAAGAAATTCACTGTCAGAAGAGTTCATGCATGTTCAAGCACCATCCAGAGACGATATGATAATTGGTAACTCAACCTCCAAAAATGCAGCCTTACTATACCGTGATAATTAAAACAAAAGATTCATGAATGAAACTCGTAAATTTACGTCTCTGGTAGGCAAAGGGTTAAACCTCATCATTTGATGAGATGTATTACTTGGACTTTCAACCACACGTGATTTTCGTGAATCATTGAATTATGGATATGCTCACTTTACTCATCTATGAAAAACTACTGATTATATGAGTTGACGAAATTGTAGCTGAATGCTTTGATGGACATGATGATGATTTTTATAGGATCTGCTGCCACCATATCCGATGAGTGGAGGTTTTGATTTACGACCCCAACAATCTCATGACAACATGATGAACCCCCAACCGAATCTTGGGATTGATGTAAGTGCTTTTTATGATATCAACTGACAGGACAAGTCGTTATTATATTTCAAAGTTTGTATGGCACTGCACTGTGCTTATGGCACCGAGACATAGTTCCTCAGTCCCAATAGTCTCATTCCCGCAGTAGTTTCACTCTAGTGATTTTAAAAAACACGGAACATTCACTTTGGAGGCAAGTAAATACTTACCTGCCTATGATGATCAATGTCACTCTTGCCTCTTGTTGAGGAGTCCATCTAATGGTTACTAATGTCTGAAATAGGATCTCTCTTTATAACAAAGTAATCCTTTATTATTAAATATATTTTAAAGCTTTATTTATACAAAGTGGATGACATGAGCAAGCTCTTAAACTCAGTAGCATAGGTGCACTTCTGCTTGGAGAAGATGTAACAGTTTGTACTGCAGTGGTACCCAAGACGGGCTTTCCGTAGTCCTACCCCATAAAAAAAACTTATACAGCAGGACCTCTTCAATCCAAACACCCTTTAATCTGAACCCCTCCACAATCCGAACGCCCTGTACCTAACCGCTCCTTCACTCGCAGTTTCGTTAGTTGCTTATCGAATGTTGAGTGAAGGTGTCGTGCGCATTTATTTGTTGTTTATGAAATTGGGCATACAGGTAGCAGACACCCTGGATTAACGTACAGGTTACTTTTTATCGCCATCATCATCAACGCGCGGTTAAAACCGCGGGGAGAGCAGTTAGTTTGCATTATAATGCGAACGCTCCGTGGGTCCGAACAGGGGCTAAATTTTTTATTGTTCGGATTAAAGAGGTCCTGGGTCCTGCTGTATATTGATATAAATAATTTATGTTTTAACCTCAACTGGCGAATCTTATTTATATATTACGAATACGACCGTATGTCCGTGTTTAAATTTGTTTATTACTACGCAGCGTAGATGGCTAAACCACTATTGATAGAATAGAATAAATATCGTGCAATGATAGATATGGTTAGTTTTACCTCGGAATGGGAATCGTGGGAGGTGCTAGTTTGTAATATCGGTATAATGTACAGATGGAATCTCTGTGGGGCCAGCCTGCTAACAACACACCGGCCCCGGATCACATGTGGATGCAATCAATGAACAATAACTCGCGGAACGACAACCCCGTTAACAACCTTCCCATGTACTTCTGGGATAATCAGGTACTGTACCAAGCTTTGTTCGGCTCACGCGATCATTTGTGGTAATGTTAGCTTTGTACATGCAAGCTAGTGTAGGTCAAGCTTGACAGCTTGTAGACCATAAAATATTCATATCTTAAATTCAAACGAGAGGAAAAACATTGCATCATAAAATCAAGTTTCAACACTTTATTATATAAAATAAGTACTATATATGTACATATATTTTTGATTATATTATTTTTATCATAGTCATGCAACTTCATAATGCCGATAAATGTTACGTTCATATTTTTATGTCATGTCATATTTTAAAATACATACACATATTTGCATTTGTTCCTATTGTTACCATAGTTTTTTAGTTTAAGCACTTTAAAATAATTGCTTCAAAGCTTCTTAACAAATTAACCTGCATTCAGTTTTTTCTATGAAATGTAAATAAAGGCTTATTTTCATAGCAATATATTTATGTGGATTTAGGTGGAACATCAAAAGTCAGTTGAGCGACCACAGGTAGGGTAAGATTCTCACAGAGTGATAAGTTAATATATAGTCTGATTCACTAGGAAATTATTTGTATGTACACCCTATAATTACTCTGTCGCTGAAGCTTTGCAGATAAACTAATGTTCATAGATTATATTAAAATATTACCCAAAAGAAAAAATCTTTAAGGTAGGCGTATGTGTACCTACACATGAAAATCGCTGATAGCTCCCAGTGGAATTTTTTTCTGTCCGTAATTCCTTTGGTAGATGTTAGTTTATATAAATATGTACAGGTATGCAACGGAATCCAGGAATATTTTCATGTCGAAGAGGCAGAAACTTAAAAAACCTATCTTGCATCAAAACTTGTTCAAAATTCTTATGCTTTTCATAATTATCCAAAAAATTACATTCCTATAACGCCACTATGGTTATGTATTCAAAAATGAAAAACCATTTCTTTTTCGTTTTTTTTAATATGTTAATCAACATCTATACATTACTTTGTCATACTGCAAAGTTTCAGCGACAGAGGAATTATTTCAAAGTCAAACCCCTCAATGATTGGACTAATATGACATAATCCTTATTTGTTTATCTCAGAGATGTAGCTGCAATGTTGTGAATAACACTAGTTTGTATCCACCAAACAATCCAGTAGCGAAAACAACACCTAATATTAAAAACTTAGTACCAATTAAATAATACCGTTCATATATCAAACAAAAAAATACCTTCAAAATAATTTACATTGCGATTCATTAAATCAACCAATGCAACAGTTACATTATAATCACAAATATTACTTATAATTAAAATGACAAATATGTGTATTATTTGTGTATGAAGAAATAAGATCGTGTAATAGTATATAAATATCGAATTGTCTGCCCTTAAATTTTCCGAGAATCGGCCCACTAGATAACATACAATGCATAAAAAATCATGTTACTAGGAAACATTAAAAATAGGTTAACATAACTATACCCTAGGCATTAAACTCAAAAACCGCCTTACTAAGAGGAAATACCACTGTCATATCAATATATTAGTTATTACGTCCATAAGAAAATATTGATTGGCTCTATTTTTATAGTAGTAGGTACCAACATTTTTTATGTGAAAATGTAGACGCCTGAGCCCCGTTACTTGTAGCTTTATGAAATGGGACTCTGCCTATATTAGTAGCATATATTATAGTTCAATAAAAAACACTGGTTTAAGTACGATCCAGCGACAAAAACGGGGTATACGTTAGTATGATCGACACGGAATTATCTTAGTTATTTGTTGTATTATTCTACTGTGTTTTTTTATTATTCTTTTAAAACTACTCTAACATACAGATCAAACAACAAAACTGAATACCGCAATTTCTATGGTGATTGTATTGCTTTAACTATTACATACTATTCTGTATTTTGCCATTTTCTGACATTGAGCATTTCATGATCATTCGAAAAATACTATGCATACCTAACAAACCTGTGACTAGGTTGTAGAACGTACTAAGATGGAAACTATATTATAAAATTATGAAATATACATGTTAGGGAACTTAAGAGATGAAGAGGCTCTAGAAGTATTGTGAAGTATCTTACAATATGTTAGATTACATAAAATATGTACTCTAACTTTTCTAAAATTGGGTACTGCGCATAATAACGCATAAATGGTAATACGCATAGATATTAAATGTGCGTAAAGCTTGCAAATTCTAGAGTTGACGCCACCACGTGGAATTGTTGAAACTCCTTTTCGCACTACTGTTCAATGGACGTAGTATCACTACATTCATATTGTTATTTTTCTCTGTCTTCCGTAGATTCTTTTTTCTACCGCGGAGTTTCTTTACTTTTTTGCTAGAGTATAAACACCTCATGGTCGTAACCTACGCTTTCGTGCTTGTTACTTTCCTTTATATTGTATATTTTTTTCTCAGACTTGATGCTCATTTGGAAATAGCATCAAAATGTTAAATTTTGATGCGTGATCGTTGTCGTTTTTAACAGGTTATGATGCCAAAATAGGCCGCGTGTCGTGACTATAAATTCATGATGCCTCTGTTTTGCCTCCGTTCAATTACTTTGTAATTTTGTCATATAATATTCTATGAATGTAATAACTTTCTTATTTGTCAATAACATGAATCCCACTTACTTTTACTATATTTTACCATGATCACTATTGTTCTATATAAACACACTTTTCAGCTCTGTTATGATTGAGCGTTGAACTAGTCTGGCAATTTAGATTTGTAGAATGAAAGAGAAAAACTGAGACATGGTACGCGTTGAACATAAGATGGTTTCATTATACAGGGTTTCTTCTGCATTGATTGTCTGGCAATTTTGATATGTAGAAGGAAAGGGAAAACTTAGGCACAGTACGCGTTGAGCATAGCCTCGTTGAAAAACTAAATCATGTGTCATTGTGTATATATTACAAGGCTTGCGGTGATATTGTACTCATTTAGATTTAAATTCTCGTACAAAGATGACATACAATAAATTAAATCATGTATGAGATTTGACACGATCTCTCATGTGACTTTTCGAAACATTTAACTTTCAAAATCTCATATTAGGTAACAAAAAAAGAATGATTAATTCTTATAAAGTTCATGTTCTTAATAAAGGTTAACAACAAACCTTTAATTTTGCAGGGGTAACCGAAGAACAGTCAAGAAAAATTGATGAAAAATCCTTGCTTGTATACGATCAAAAACGGCCTAGAAACGTATGGTTAAGGGCTATGTTGACATGTATAAAGGCAAGTGTCAAGAATTAATCATTATTTCTTTGTTTCTCTTAAGTTTCTTCTACTGCTGGCCAGTGGTTATGTGTGTAATAGGTTAGTTTATTTGAAGACATAATTATATGTATTGACAAAGTGGCGCAAGACAATTAATTGCATTATTAAAATGGTTGTTAAAATATTTGATTTTTTAAAACCTCTATTGTACACTTGCGCCATCTTGTATAAAGATAACTGATTTGTATTATGATTGGCACATTAACGATTTTTTTGCGATTTAATGCAGTATCCCGGTTAAAATTTGCTGGGACCGAGAGACAATGTACTGATATAGCATTCCAAAAGAACTGTTTTTATAACTTATAAGATTAACCCAGAACCGTCTAAGAACACGACCTATATATCAGATTAGTTATATATTTAGTAGGTATATGTTCAAAAAATATATCCTTGGTAAGTTTGAATTAAATAACTGTTAATTAGCGTGTTATGTAAAATTTTACGTTTAATATGCGACGATTATTTTGATTGGATAAAAACTCTTTATTATACTGTAACTACAGCTACTTCTGTTTGTATTAGTTTTTTTTATTTGATTTTAGTGTTAAGGTATAGGTATATTTATAAAAGCTGGCGTATATGCATACTCAAAAGGCAATGATCATTTCTCTTTTTCTTCTTCTTCTCTCCCTCTCTTCAGATCATATCATGTCCATATGCGACATAACACCTATTTTAACCCACTTCTAAAAAGGAGGGTTTCAATTCGACTGTATTTTTGATGTGTCTTTTCGAACTAAACCGATGTTGATCATCTACTTTTATTTTTGATTTTTGATTCTGATTGAAATTTAACTAACATCGGCAGGTCAATTACGTATATCAGTTACGCAATCGAACGTCGATTAAAATCTGAAAAAAATTGGATATATGTCAGTTTTGACAACAGTAGTAAGCAGAAATCGTAGTAGGTAAGTTATGCTAGAACTGACGAAGTGATTTATTTGATATTAAAATTCATAAAATATTGACTAGTTTAAAAATAATATGGTTTTAAATTGTTTAATATTCAGTAACAGTAATTCATGAGATATTGCGCCTCTTAAATTTTTCTCATACAAGATAGATTTTAAATGTGTCGCAGCGCTAGCTTTTACGAATAAACTTGTGGCCGGCAGGGCATTTACGTTTCTTAGTTACAATCTAAATTAAATGTTGATTGAAATCTTGAAAAATGGCGGATCCACTCCAGTAAGAAAAAATGTTATGAAGTTGATGTGTGGAGCTGACAAAAAAAGATAGAGGGCTGCCAGTTTTTTAGATTTTAATCAACATTTGATTGCAATTGAGGAACATAAATAAATAGCCCTGCAAGTATTTTTTAGGATAGTTAGGAATGTCTAAAATGATCCCGTCATTACTGTCGATCGTACTTTTTATACAAAAATCTTGTAAATTTGAACTTGTTCTCTGTTCCTGTTCATGTGTTATTGTCTATTTGAGATTCGAACGAATTATTCCTTTACATTCCCAGTGTTTGCAAGTCACATAGCGTCCACTGTCTGTAGTAAAATATTCAAGGAAATTCTGCTCTACAAAAATCGCTTTTGAACATTCAACAAACGGGATTTTCATTAGAACTTAGACAACGATTGGGATCATTATAACGACTTTATATTTTGACTTATGATTTGCGTTTGTGCCAATAAGTTGCTTCCTATAATATATAACGTGTTTTTGTGCTTTTTTATGAATTATCTCAAGGCTCGTGGTTAAGACATATTATTTACTAAAGATGGTAAAGCTAAGTTAACAAAGCTTTCTGTAATTGAAATACATACTTCTGTGGGTCGCACTTTGCTATTGGACTTCACTGTTACAGATATTGACATGAAGTCAATATCGCAGTCTTAAAGTAAGTTTGCAAGTAAAATCAGTCTTCTAGAAATGTTTGGTGCGAAGAACCTTGGACGCAAGGTTTGAAGCTTGAAGCTGTGCTTGAACAAGTGAACTTATTACACTCGAATCCTCCAATGTGCGACATGCAGTATCGGTAATGATTGTCTCATTACATGCATTAAAGTTTAATTACAGAAGACAATGGCTTATGTTTTGGAAAACAGAATTATTTAATAATATATATCCCTATACCTATTTTTGTAAGCCTTTATGTAGATTAAAACTAAATTAGATAATAACTAGTGATCTATAAGCATTTGTAGGTAACTATTGAATTATAAACTATTGGATATTGTAATCCTATGAATGTCATATTTATTTGGTACATATAGTTGATTGTTCAATATGTAAGGATCATTAGTTAACAGTTCATTGATGGTTGTTAGGTATGCGAAATAGATTACATACATCTTACAAATGTTTCAGTATCAAAATCTAGATTGGTTTTGTAAAGGAAATAAAAGTGAAAATATATAAATTATTAGAAGTAAAAGATATTTCTTCTGCCAAAGTTATTGTTATCGCTGTTTCGAGAAACGTTTGTTGTTTTTGTACGTCTTCTTTATGTTGATTGTAATAAGATTGTGTTTCAAGTTAGTATTAAATTTTGTCAAATTTAAATAATTCTTTTTTTAATATTTATGTATTATGTATACCTGGCATATAATTTAATTTTGTTTATAAAATGTAGGGTTAACGGTGGCTGACTAACATGCTGTCTTAGAAAGAAATCATCCAGAACTTATCTTAACAGATCATACCCTCACAATTCATTTTAAAGTTTAGGACTGCGGTTCGATTCATACTGTGAATGTGTGGTTCTTCCCGATATTGACGAAGCTTGTTGATATAACGTATTGGCGACTAAGAGTACATAACCTCGTGCATAAGTTGCCATGCCGAGTTCAAGAACCAACAACGGCTTCGAAATAGACTGCAGAAAGATACTGTTAATATGTAGCATATGCTAAAAACCGAGATATTGATCATACGCCGGCCAATCGCCTTCATATTATTAATGCGAAATTTTATGAGTCTGTATGCTTGTTAATTCTTCACGGCTCATGGGATTGGTATGGATGATAACTGATGAAATTACCTCGGTAAAAAACAATTATTATTAAAAATTTCAGTAAAATTTTAATATTTATACGTAATTTTCAGTAAGACATGCTTTTTTTACCCGGTGGTGATGGGTGATCTGTTAGCTTAATTCAGTCGCCTCCTAGCTAAAGGGCGCTGAGGATAATTAAAGCATGAAGCGGTCATTATCAGCGCGGTAACGTAGATAAAAACCAAATATCAAAAGAATATGTTTCAGCCGGTTTGGTACGTCGGTTATGTTAGGATGTATGAAGCAAACCATCTAATTCATCATCATCTCGGCCGTAGGCCAGTGTTGAACATTATGCATCTCCCATAATTTTCCAAAAAGGACCGGTTGGAAGCGGCCTGCATCAAACGTCGTTCTGCGACCTTTATCAGGTCGTCTGTCCACCTTGTCGGTAGATGACATACGGCGCGCTTGCCGGTCCGTTGTCTCCACTCCGGAACCTTCCAGCCCCATTGGTTATCGGTTCTGCGTGCTATGTGGCCTGCCCACTGCCACTTTTCTGGGCTATGTCGGTGACTTATTTTGTAAGGATCTCCTCATTTCTGATTCGATCACGTAGAGAAACACCGAGCATAGCCCTCTCCATAGCTCGTTCTGCGACTTTGAGCTTACTTATGAGGCCCATAGTAAAAGATCACGTTTCAGTGCCATAAGTCATCCCTGGTAACACACTGGTCGAGGCACTGAGTTATTTTGGACGAGAAGACTTCTTGAAGCTTAAAGCGTTAAAAAAAAGCAATTTTGCAAATTTTTAAGATTATTGGCGAGAAAACTTGGATCCATAATTGAAGTGATACGAATAATACGAGCAGAGCGACTCTTATGTACAATACTGTTTCGGAAATCCATAACAAATTCAATAAAACGAACAATACAAATAAATTTACTGGACATTTTTGTTGTAGTCTAAAATCATAAATATTCGGCCTTAGACATTTTTTTCTTTAAATGACACTAGAACGATCTAAGAGTTTGTATATAACACGCAACTGAAACAAAATTTACTATATAAGTACTCGTAGTTAAAAAGCAAGCTCGCTAGCGCGCGCGTTATGCTTTAACATATGCGTTGTTACTTAATGGATAGCTTTCGGAACAATAAATCGAGAAGTGGGCAGAATTATCAGTACCTATACACTTCGAAATATGTTTGTTACCGATTAGCTACGACATAAAACGTATTCATAATGCGTACCTACTAGTATATGTGCCGTGTCCTTATATCAAAAACTACGCTACACTCCGTTAGTGATTTTATTGAATGCCCTTGTCTAGCCTGACCTCTGAGCATGTTACGACCTCGATATGAGCTCAATCTGTCTCATATATCTGTAACGTATCCGGAATTGTTGTGACCCTAAGGATGTTGTGCGAACCGGATCGGCAGCGGGCCGCAGGTGTGCCGATTTTAAGGGGTGATTATCTATTGCCCAGTGGTTATATTGCTTTGCTTGACTGTCTAACGTAAAGTATCAGAGTGTGAGTACTCTTTTTTACTTAATAAGGACAGTACAAGCACGAGGGCCTAACGGCGGTTATGTGGTAACCTCAGCCTAGAACAGATGCATTTCGCCACAAGTGACAAACTGCACTGCGCCTTTTACCCTGAGGCATTAAGTTGCTAAGTCGCAAGTGCCTGCCATTTCGCCGGCACACCATTCAAACCAGAACGCAGTATTTCGAACATTACTGCTTCGCGGTAGAAATAGGTAGGTATGGCAGTACTACCCCGGACGAACTTACCGAAGAGTTCTACTGCACTAAACTTACTCTAAATAGTAGACTTACATCGACAGTTCAAAAGTTTTAAAACATAGGTTCGTTTGCTTCGATTTGGATGACGCGGTAGCAGTCTTCTATCAAATAAAAAACATAGAACACAATAGAACCAACTTCTACGCTAAAAAGTGTGATATTGTTGAAGTCGTCGGTACCATGATAGTTCGAAAGTATCCTATTATCACAATATTGCGTGCATGGCAAGTCGGTTCTATTTTTAATAAAAAAAGTTCCATCTTTTTAGTGACCTTGCTACTTACGGGATACACCGTCAATGATAACATAATCAAGATAGTCGAAACACTGTTACTTATTGAAGTATAACTCAAAAACTGCTTGACTGAATTTGATGAAATTTATATGGTACCACGACGGAAGTATACCTATCTATCAAACAAAAAAGAACATCAACATCGTTTCATAAACGACGAAGTTATCCGCGAACGCCAATAAAAATATATATACGGTCGAATTGAGAAACCTCCTTAGTTAAATTTGATTTTTCTGTGTACCAAGTAAGGTTATATTATCGTTCGAGCTTATTCTGTGCATTATAGTAGAGATAATGCCTTAATAAATCTAATTTACTCGATAGCACGGCAGATTTATGTATTTTTTTACACTCGGATGCCACTATCTCACTTGTTGATCAGTGATGATGCGGTCGGATGTGGTATCACACTAGACCCAGAATAGCGGCTGGCTTTCGAGGACAGCTGCCTGAACACACTGTTAAGTGCTTAGCGACAGATTTTCAAACTGAGGGTGAGCCATCCACACTAGAGTCCGTTTCATAAAAGACGTCCCTTAGCAGTGGCGCTAGTGTCTATGTAAAAAGCTGGAATTGTATGTGGCTTAGTTAGTTCCACTAAAAACCGCAGGTCATCTTTCTTGAAAAAAATCTATGTCTGGTAGTTCAATCACGTTCAATAAAGGTTATATTGGATAGTTTTGCTTTGAGAATATCTGTCTGGTCCATACAATGATGTACAAACAATTCCGATCATTTAAAATGCTCCATCGTGTCACTTTGAAATTGCTCACACAATTGATAGTCAACAAGCAATGCTCCTCGTGTGCGTACGTCCAGATTGGAAAATTGCAATGATTTACAGTATACAATTTATGTTTGTCGTACAAGGTTTGTTCTAAAATCAGTTTCAGGGTGAAGTAAACGTGCATTAAAATAATATAAAATACAATGTATATTCCCAATGGTAAGTAGGTATTACAATTTTATTACAATTCATATTTCGGCACGCGTGTACTCCCTGTTCAAAAATCATTATATTTCAAAACTACTCTCTCTGAGACAAAAGCTCGAGTCCCAGAAGTGGGAATATAATGGGATTAGTACTAAACTACTTAAAATATAAATTATCGTTTTTATTTATATTTCAGTATGGGCTATCGAAACTTCAGAGGGTCGATTCCACTAACAAATTTTTGTCCCAACTAATTTTATATATCTTTATATATTGATGGCTTATAAACGTTTTTATTCTTTAATTGAAAAATAAACGAGTTGCAGTTACGTTTCTATATATCATGAGCTAACTATACGCTAAATAAACTATATATCATGAGCGGAAATCTAATTCAAATCATATTCGCGTTTAATATGTTTGTAATTCCAACTGGAATAGGACCTAATTGGTGGAAGACCCTAGAAATTGTAGAAGTGCTGTTTCAGTAATTATGGAACGACAACAATAACCGATTCCACTAAATAAATTTCAATCGAATCAAAGCTGAACCACCGTACAGCTTTGCTGCAACTTTTAATACTTTTTCTCTTTCTGTTATTGAAAAATAGTATAGCTGCAGTTACGTTCCTGTTGACTTGTTGTCCAGCAATCGAACAAAACTATATATTCTGCCAGCTTGATAGAGCTTGAACGCGACGCTAACCCATATTCGTATATTAAGTACGTATCGTATGTATATAAGGTATATTGTTAGTGCACAATATTAAATGGGGTAGTTAGAAATCAATAACTGGTCATTATAGTGAAAGAAAAAAAAAACATTTTTTTATTATGAATCCATACTCATTGCTCGCCGCGACTGAACATACGACGGCGCCGTTCCATTACAGAATAGATAGCAGTGACAACGCGAGACATACCTAACTACACCCTTAGAATAGGTACGTACGTTAACACAGCTGCTCTATGCCTAAGCCTACTATATACCCTATACGACGGTGAGCCCGGGCGGGTCAACGTTCGTACTTATTCCGAGTGGGTAGGTTAGGTATGTCTCGTGTAGTTACTGTTATCTATTCTGTGAAGTAGCGGTGCGTCGCGACGTGCGTTCAGTCGCACAAGTCATGGTTCTTAGCCGTGGATAGGAGAATATGGGTTCATAATAAAAACCACTCCGTTCAATATTGTGCACTAATTAACGAATACCTTATATATAATACAGTGTGAGTCTTAATATAGTGCACATAAAAGGGTGTAGTCGTGTGCTTTATCGTTCACTGAGCAGAGCGCTCCGTACTAGTATAATCGATGTAATGTACTAGTTAAGTGATGTACTGAAATGTTACTGAACTAATCGTTCTACTAGTTCAGTGGTGATATGGTGATTTTGAATAGGTTTTAGAGTGACGAATACTGTACTATATATACTGTAATATATGTGTATTGTTTTGTTTATTACAAACAAAACAATACACATATATTTTTTATCTGTTTTAATTTGATTAAATGCACACATATCATGTGTTTTCATTTAAAATTATATTATTTTTTATATTATATTATATAATAATAATAATACGGACGGTTCTACAAGGCCCTAACAAGGCCTGACATGGACCCGCTCGCGTCAGTGAACTGGCTGCGTTTCGGTGATCTCTTTGGTGAAACTGAGGGTTTTGTTTGTGCTATTGCTGACGAAGTTATCAAGACGAATAACTACCGGAAATATATTCTGAAAGACGGTACGGTCGACATTTGTCGAGCATGCCGCCGTCCCGTATAGTCACTCAGACATATTATTTCCGGTTGTTATCATCTTGCTAATGGAGAGTGCACAGACATAACCAAGTAGCCAGGATTATTCACCAGCAACTTGCCCTTCAATATGACCTTATTGAGTCTGAGGTGCCGTACTATAAGTACGCCTGTTCTTGAAAACGGTCGTGCTACGCTCTGTTGGGATCGATCTATAATCACGGACAGGACTATTGTTGCCAATAAGCCTGACATCGTGGTGATCGATCGATCTCATGCTTGTTGACGTCACCATTCCTCATGAGAACCTCGTGAAGGCTGACAAGGACAAGCTTAGCAAGTACCTTGACTTGGCTCATGAGGTGACTGCCATGTGGGATGTTGATTCGACAATAATTGTCCCGATAGTAGTTTCAGCAAACGGCCTTATAGCAAAAAGCCTCGACCAACATCTTAAGAGGCTTTCGCTAGACGGTTGGATCAAAGGACAGATACAGAAAGCAGTACTTCTTGACACGGCACGTATTGTCAGGAGGTTCCTCAGTCTGCAGCCCTAACCACTGGTAGTTTGGGTCATGCCCCGCTGCCGATGGCAATCTAGGATTAGGTTTTTTACAATCTTTTTTATTGTATATAGAAATATTGTAAAAAATGTAATTTTAAGAAAAGGAAATAAATAATGTGAATAATAATAATAATAATATATATAATCATAATATAATTATAGCGGTAATACCTGCATACCATCGCTATAATTGCTTGGTCAATATAAAAAATTAAAGAAGCAAAACTGTCGTTTACTTAAATATAAATTTATCTAACATTTGAATAATAATAATCTAAAATTAAGCTACCCGGGATGTAAGGCTCAATTTCGCATAATACGACAAACGACTTATCAGCTATCTTGCCTTGTATCTAGTTTGGATCTAGCTGCGATTGCTATATCGCAGCAATAATCTTAATATAAGATCATTCTATAGCGGACTGTCTTTTACCGATAATTTTATTCTATCGACAATCCATGCTCGCACCGCGGGTACGAACGAAAACGAGTCATTTAATCGGTCTCGCTCTTTTATGTATGTAGTTCGTTAATATCTAATAGTACTATTGAACTGTTAATATCCATGAATAGTTCGTTATCGTTCAGTACTGGGAATTAATTCTTATTCATACTTCGTTCGCGAACTACATACAACTAGACTCAATTTTAACAAATAATTTAAAAACTCTTCATTTGGTTTCTAAATTTTAAACTCTAACTTAAAATTGTTCCTAATCAAGCTGAGGTTCTTACGCTTATATGTGAGACTTTGTAAATGCGTAAATTAGGGTGAGGCAAGGGGATGAGACAGATGGGTCGAACAACAAAAGAACCATGAGTCGTTTGGCCATGACCTGAATGTTGTGTTTACCCTCTGTATTGTTTTGCCACGTTTAGGTTATTTTCCGACAGCATACATCGCCGCATATGCATTTTTATTATGGACTATCTAGTGGAAGATCATTTACTAACAGACGACCGGTACCATCTGCTCGTTACTTTCAAGTAGTCCACAGAAAAATTGGCTACTAGTGGACTTAGTTGTGATCAGAGTGAGTCTCGAGCTATAATAAAAGGTGTCTGTCGAAGAAGCCAGAGAAAAACCAGAGATGATCCCGAGTTTCTTAAGAGTATCTTGTTGATGGAAAAAGCACAATTCAAAAGTGATGGCATTACAAACTGCCGAAATTCACACAAGTGAAAAATTACAATGGTTGAGAAACCAAAGCTGAAAGGGCTTCCACATTTCAAGTTTTGGATTTGACGCCTCTGGTCTACTTTATTTGGAGGACAACGAAACGAAAAAATCACTAACCCCCATCAATAGTGAGGCTGAACTGTCAGTGCTATTAATGATGATTTCTTCTTCGTTGATCGAAAATATTTTCTTCCATGCCAGTTAAGCCGAAGTGTTCTTTATTATAGTTGTTATTGCTCGTTTGCAAACTGCAAGCGCTTGAGAAATGCGATCTTCTACCCGTTCGATGGGTATCACAGGTCCAATATTTTGCCTTTCACTATAATGCACTAAACAAGGTACAACAACATAATCGATGCCCAGTTTAGCGCCAATGTCAGTATAATAAGCAGGAACAGACAAACGAAAGCTGCAATTTTAGTGTATTTCCATTGCCCGCAACGGGGACAGCGGTACTTTAACTAAATATTTAAAATGGCTTCCCGTTGTCCCCGTTAATATACCTAGTTGAATTAAAGGTGTATTCACATTGTCGCCGTACGCCATGTCCCCATCGCGGAGACAGCGGGATGTGATTAAATTTCTTTACCGTTGTCTCCGTAACAACCGGGCAGATACGTATGAATACTTCCCTCCTTATAGCCAGGTAATGTAATAAATTTATTCGGCAAGAAATCTCGAAAGAGCGATGCAGTTCTGGCGCATCGCCGCCCGTTGCCGCGGCACGCTCGTTTCGCTCGTTCGGCTCGCGTGTTGTAGTCACAAGTAACCTAACACTCCTCCTCGTTTCGCTCGTCGTCGTACCTATATATGACTTTGCCCAAGACTAGTCAGTTTAATGTTAATATTACATTGCCCAAGATAGTACCCTATTCATCATAAATCAATTCGTCATTATAAATATTGACCGGGGAAAGTGCATAGACTATATTAACGGGGATAGTGTCCGGGTTAAATGGGAAGTCTTTTTAAATGTTTAATTAAAGTACCGCTGTCCCCGTTAGATGGGGACACTGAGTCCGGGTACTCTGAATTAAATATGTATAGAATATTGCCCGATGTCCCCGTTTGTTACATAAGATTTAATGACCCTAACGACTAGTCTAGGGCAAAGTCCGATATAGGTATGACGACGAGCGAAGGGTGGATTGTTAGGTTACTTGTGACTACAACGCCAGAACTGAATAGCTCTTTCGAGATTTCTTGCTGAATCCATTTATCACATAGCCTGGCTAGAAGTAGGGACGTATTCATAATACCCGGTCGTTACGGGAACAACGGGTAAGACATTTAATCACGTCTCGCTGTCCCCGTGAAGGGGCGTACTTCATGTACATCAAACATGGCGTACGGGGACTGGAATTCGCGTTTTGATTCTTTGGTTTGGTGCGCCCAGAGTGCCTTTCTTTAACAGCTCATACCGAGTTTTTCGCCTGTGCTTAGAACTAGGTGTTTTTCTTGAAAGCTGAAATGGTAGAGAATAACTTTAAGTGTAATAAAAATTGAGGATCAAATGTGTGTTACTTAAAAAACTATTGCAATTATTTAAAAAAAAAACCATCATATACAATAAAAACACTAGTTTTCCGTACTTAGTTTTTTCTTATTTTTAATAGATTTTTTTGTACTTAAACATTTTCTTATTTTTATTTGATGGTTTTTAAGGGTGAATGGTATGTCATTGTCATTGTTATTAACAATCATCACTGTTTTCGTTTTGACATGATAGAACATTTGGTTCAAAAGTTATGTTTCCTATATACTTAAATGTTGCATATAAAAAAGTGTGAAAGTCTTTATAATTAAAATCATTTCTTTAGACATATTTTATTATTTTTTCTCTCGCTAAATTTGAGTAGTTTCACCCATTTTGATATGTGCACTATAATATGAAGACTTACAGTTATGTATAGTAGTGTTTAAGATGACGTTAAGGTGCTCCCTCGCCGGAAGCATTATCCTGTAATGTAACGTTACAGTTTTGAGTGAGGCGAACCGAACATAACCTAGCACAACCTATAATTATACAATTCGAGCATTACAACAGTGAGGAAGGAGAACCGAACATTACAGTGAGCAATGTCGCTAATATTTTGATAAAACTTTTAACACAACTTGTTACATTAAAATTGAATCCTTGTCAGTCTGGGAGGCAGTTTTGCACCGTAATGCTCAAAATTGAATCTGAAACGTTATATTACAGACGAACGCTCGCGGTGAGGGAGCACAATTACTTCCCAATTTCTAGAAATAGTATAGTAGCCCACGATGCTAAATGGGGATTTACTCGAGCGTCTAAGAGACCTATTGGGCTGCAAAGTTGAAAGAAGAAAAATGTTATATATAATATATAATGTATACCTTGGGAAGCGGCTATAGATTTTCTAATATGTAAAAAATACTGTTGGATGGACATACTCGAGCGCGTCAGATATTGATAGCATCAATGTCCTATGTATTTTTAATAATGTACGTATGTTAATCTGATCGTTTGCGTGATGCGGGTGGTCGTACGTAAGGGCCGAAAATGAAAAAAATATCGAGCGTGTCAGATTTTCTAAGGAGGTGTTAACGTGAACCTAAAAAAAGTATTCATTCAATAATCTGACGATCTTTTTAGCATGTAATTAACTCGACCTACCTTAATCTGACACGCTCGAGAATTTCTGATGATATTTTTGTGTAATAATCTGATTCTTTATCCTTAACGAGCGGCCTTATATATGGGGCTCATATTTGGTGGACGTACTTACCCGCGTACAAAGTACAAGTACCTTTATATTAATCTGCCGCGCTTTAGTAAATCTCGAAATCCCCGCTTGGGCTCCCCTACTAGTTAAAAGGCTTTAATATGAATAATTATAGAACTACAATCGAATTGCAGTTGCAGCGAGATTGTTGAAGATTGTACAATAGTATTATATTAGAATTTCTAGGTAGAAAGGTTCTAGAAATCGAACTGCACTTGCAGCTGCATAAATTGTTGAACATAGTGAACTAGTAGAATTAACCTGCAGGAGTCGAACTGCAGTTTCAGGTGGATGGATTGTTTTAATGTTTTGAAATAGTAAAATTAGCTATAGTGTAGATTGATTGCAGGAGATTAAATCTGTTTTAAATATGTAAAGTGCTCTTATAATGTAGGCGATCAGTACTTGATACTATATACCTACCTTGCTTACTATAACAATTATTACAACACTTGTGCCATGAACGCAAGTAAGTATTTAATCAAAACTTCACAATACTGCTCAAACTTGTCAGCCTGATTTATTTTAATGTGTTATTTATCTATATTATCTTTTTGGTTGTGGATATTAGTTAATTATTTTTAATAGATCAAATGTAAAACATTGAGGCTACTAAAGTTCTCATTACATATTAAACAGATATGCCAAATAAATGATTGTTTAAACATTTATTTGGCAACTCTGATTTTATCTTGAAATAACTAATCTATTTTGGCAGATATGCCAAATAATGATTAACTTAAATCATGGATGGATTTTCATTAGAATTTTGGGTAAGTACCTTTACATACTTCTAAATAAAGCAAGTTACGAGAGTTATGTACCCACATAATTATGAATTTTGATTTATATTGCAGTTTCTCTCTTTATATGTGGAATCTTCGTTTGAACATTTTTCATGTAACAAATTATTGAGATTTATATTCAAGTAGTCTGAGTCAAGTCAGTCACATAAATAAATCTTTCATTTAGTCACTGTCCTGTCAATGTCACGTTATAGTAAAGCGATGAATACATTACTAAAACTTTCAAAACACACAAAATAAAATAAACACAAATACTGTCTTTACTCGTGGACCGTAATGAACACTTAATGCTTTATCCAACAATATTATACGTCAAAACAAAGAACACAAATTATAGGAAAATTAAACAAAATCAATCATAACCTTTGCTAGGGTTTTATCCTGCCCACTATTGCATTCAAGTGATCGTGATAATATGCAATGCGAATGTCTATTAATACTATTAATAATCTTTATTACATATTTAATAATAAGATAAACTATTAATGGATACCACTTAGTTAGAATATAGTGCAGTATAGTAGAAATTTAAGAGCAAGGGTGAAAACAAAATCTTTTTTGCAGTATAAGTAGATACTAATAGTTTTATCAACTATCGTTTCAGGACTGTCGCCTACTAAATCAAATTATAACTACAATAAACTTGTATAAAACTCTTTATAATATGATTTTATATCACTAACCCCTGCTTAGCGATACCAAACATTGCAATTATAAAGAGAAAAATTCCACCCTCGGACGGGATTCGAATCCGCGTCTTCCAACAATCCGTGTCAGACGCCATGAACACTAGGCCATTGAGGCACGATGTCCGACCACCGAATTTTAACTCGATCTGATTTTAACCGTCGTATATGAAAAAAAATCTTCTGTTGGATAATGCTGTCAAGCTGTCCAATAGATGTCGCTCCGTCTCCGTTTATGGGGATGGAGCGACATCTATTGGAATCGACTCCCGTCCAAGGATGAAATTTTTCTATCTATAATTCCAATGTTTGTATAAAACTATTACACTTGTGTAGATACGTTAACTGTAGATGTTATAATGGTGTAGATAGGACACAGACTGACAGAACGATTGTCTATTCGTCATGCGCATAATTTCGCATTGTGTACCTCGCGCGTTATTGTCATTATATTCTTGGTATTCGGACTTTTTCTAATTTCATGTTATTTTCTCCTGTTTTGCAAACTTTAATGCACATACAATTTTTTGGAGACTGTTTTGTGCAAGATATATTCATCGAGTTATAATTTATGTTATATTTATGTTCATTTTATCGAGTTATAATTTGTTTTAGTTGCATTTATTTTGAAACCCGATTCGGGGAAAATAATATTAATTTCTATAATAATGTAATTATTTTTTTCCAAAATCTGTAAATGCAGTTCAGAATACCTTAAAAATTTATGGATAGTCTCTTAAAAACGTTTTCCTGTAACTATAACGGTTAAGGTACCTGCCCTTGCTGTCCCGTTTCAAAAATTCACCCTGTATGGTACAAAATATATACACTGAGTGCCTTCCGGTTAGAATGTTTCTAACAGAAATATCTTACAATGTCTAAATCAGCAAAGAGTAATGTATAACTAGAATTCGTTAATGAAAGTAATCGTCACTAAAGTTGAGAAATTCAGAAAATCGATAAAAATAGATTTTTAAGAAAAGTCTGCAAACAACTGCTTATGCAGCATCAAGATTTTTACAAATAAAAAATACGATTTTGGACCTGTAGTTTTTAGACCATATTACATTCATAGAATTTGAATCAATTCGTATAAGCTTGCATGTTGATATATTATAACCATGTTTCACAAAAAAGGCTTCTCTTCGATACCTAAAGAAATTCCTATATGAACAATATAACTGATGCAACATTAATAAAGTACATTTTCCATATCACGCTAACACGAACACCCGCAATGCTAATAGCACAAAATAGCTAACATAAAAGTGAAACTTCTCGTACTATAATATTCGCTTGTTCTCAGCCCACGGCCATACCCACTACTCCAATACTGCCCGAGGACATAAAGACAGAAGATGAGATCTTGGCTCAGATGCGTGCATCCCAACCGCCAAAGCCAGTATCACCTCTGTCTTTCCTAGAACCACCGGCAACGTCACCCGAAAACTCGTTTAATGCCGCTCACCCTGCACTCGATATGGAACACTTGCAGAAGCTCATTGAGAGCGAGGACCAAACTGCTGTTGATCACAAAGTCATCGATGCCAATCAACAGGTCAGATTTCTATACTCTGTCATTCGTAGAGTACCAGGCATCTTCTATGTTCAGATTCAATGCGCCAAGCATCAGGACTCATCGGTTTCAATTTAACATTAAATGCTCAAGACCATTATTTTAATATTATAGTTTTACCATTGTTGTCCTATTTGGGACTCATTATACAGTTGCGTAATTGATCATTATTTTTGTTGTTGTGAAATTACATACTTATATGACTACACTATAAAGCAAACAAAAATATTTACGTTCTTCGCCCTGAAATGACATCCGTGCTTTTAATGACTATCATAATATTCTAAGTTGATGTGTCTATTTAAGTGTTATAAACGATTCGCTTATTTAGCATTATTTTCCCACAGAAACAAGACAACGCTGCCAAAGCTGATGCGATCTTTGACACACCCGCGGCAAAAACTCAATTCAAGGTGTCCGACATCAAACTTCCCAAAGATGTCACAAAGTTAGACAATAACGGCAAGCCAGTGAAGGCAAAAGAAACTGCCACCAAGTCGAAAAAGAACAAGGAAATAAAAAAGGAGGAGAAAAGGGAAGAATCAGTAGAAAACAAAACTAAAGAGGAAGATATCAAGGCTAAGGTAGTGGTAAACTTATAGCTAATTATTTTTTTCTATATTGAATACTTACCATTCTATAAAAAAACACTGGCGCGACCATAATAAAAGACAGCCCGCGATATAGCTATCGCAGCTAGATCCGTACTAGAGAAAAGGATAGCTGATAAAAGTCAGTTCATCGACTCTACAAGTTTGTCGTGAGATCCATGCTCGCACGGCTGGTTGATTATTAGAACATTGAATAAAATAGTAATAAACAATTCCACTGGATTTTGGGTATGATTTTCCAGAAGAATCAAGAGTAAACATATTCTTTATTGTTCTTTTAATTTTTAAGATTAATTCGTGTAATATATTCTTTCAAAATGTGTTATCGTCGTATAATTAATAGGTAAGCCTATTAATTATGCTTTTGTTTTTATTATACCGTCAGAATGATTCCTTTATCGAAAGCTAAATCCCAAAGTAGGGATCGATACAGCAGCAGACTCTCATTACCTAATGATGACGCCCTCTACCGCTCAGTGAATATCACTGCGTGGTAGTGGTGTGCACTTATCACATTCCGTATCCCACGAGTCACTAAGTAGAATTCTTAATCATAACAAAAACTGTTCCAGGCACGTTCAGCGGAACCATCCCCTTCGAAGAATAAGAAAGAAGATAAATTGAACAAGAAGGAAATCGAAAAAGAGAAAAAGGTAAGCACTGAATTCTATGTTATAAATTTCAATATATAAATGATCATCAATCAAAATATATAGCCTATGTTCATCAGAGATAATGTAGGATTCTAATGGAGAAAAAATGTTTCAAATAGGTCCTGTTATTTTCAAGCCAATTGAAACAAATAAAAAACATAATTTTTTTCCCCTTTAAAATGATATTTGCCTTTTTTCCTTTATAAGATTAGTATAATATATAAACATCAAACTTATACAAAAATAGAACGCCATCTAATATATGATAACAAACTTTTGATGTTATATATTTTGATTGAATGAATCTGTTGATCTGTTAATAGCAAAGCGATTTCTCTCGGCGATTATGCGGCTAAAATCTTACATGTAGGGCTACTGTGTATCTCAGTTGCTAACAAAATTAAATGTTGATTGAAACCGAAGAAAATGGCGGCTCTATGTCACTTTAGTTAGCTCCAGTCATTCAGTTAATAACATTTTTGCTTACTGGAGTTGTCAAAACTGACATATAGCCGCCGTTTTTCTAGATTTCAATCAACGTTTGTTAGCAACTGAGATACATAATAGCCCTACTGGAGTTTGAGGATGGAAACCGAATCTTGATATGGACAATTTTATTGGAATGTGCAGTAATTATGTCTAAAATTATTTGTATGTTTTGTGTGTGCCTATCTGAAAATAACAAACACATTTTTTATTATTCACCAGGAATGGATCAAGGAAGGCTTTACCATCGTGAAAAATGCTGAAAAAAACAAAGACAAGAAAAAAGCCGACGAAGTTAAAGCTGCAGAGGAAGCCGACCGAAAGAAGTATGTTCCTAAGTTTTTATTTTTATTGCGTTTTTATATTGGGTAAAATTTACCCTGCCACATACTTAGTGTTAGTTTTTTTCACCACATTCTCGCCGGGTTAAGATTCAAGCCTCGCTATAATAGTTGCATTATCGCCCTGAGTTCAATTATTCTGGCACTGTATTTGTCAATTCAGGGTATTGGTTTTTTAATCTCATTCCCCCAATTCCAGTAACATACATACATACATAAAATCACGCCTCTTTCCCGTAGGGGTAGGCAGAGACCACGGATTTCCAATTACTACGATCCTGACATATCTCTTTCGCTTCATCTATACTCATCAATCCTTTCATACATAAGCGTCGGTTTAGGGTACTTTTGACCTGGCCTTTTTTCAGAACGTCTTCAATCTGATTTCGGAACGTTCGCCTAGGTCTTCCCCTTCCAACACTTCTGTTTACTTGTTCCATGTATACCTGTTTAGTCATTCTCATTTCATTCATTCTCTCCACATGTCCAAACCATCTTAACATACCTTTCTCGATTTTTGTCACTACACCCTCATTCACACTACATCGTTCCCTTATCACACTATTCCTTATCCTGTCACTCCGTTTCACTCCAATCATGCTCCTCAATGCTCTCATCTCCACAGCATTTATTCTACTTTCATGCTTTTTCTGCCACACCCAACTTTCACTACCATACATCAGTGTCGGAACCAACACTCCCCCATGAACAGCCAGACGAGCCTTTTTAGACACCTTCTGACTGTTCATAAAAGCAAAAATTCAAGTAACATTCCCAAAATTTCAGTATATTTTTAGGTTTGTCTTGTGTTTTTATAATATGTCCGTGTTTTGGATGTTCAAGACGATTAAGACTTTTTGATTGTTTTCCTGTGTTATGTACCGAAAAATGCGATGGAATTTTAAAATAAAACATGTTAACTCATAGGAAAGAAGAGGAAAAACTGCTTGCAGAAGAAAAGAAACGTCAACAAGAGACGACAAAGAAACAGCAGGTAAGCTTGTTACTAAACCCAGAACTTCAGAACCATTTGGGACATACAGACAAGGATAGTCTTGTATACTTCCTTTTACTGAGAGATATCCGGGCAATACGCCCTAGTAAAAAAACTATATTGCATACGCGGCCATGCCTCGTTTGCTCTAAGTAAACACAGCTGACTTATTCGTTTTATTTTTGACAGTAAATTTCACAGGCTCACACACTCACCTATATTTCATCGTAATTTGAGGAACCCTTAATAGAGGAACAAACAAATATTATTTCGTTACTTATTGAAAAATATAAAGATTTGGTATCATTTAAATTTCAATCATTAATTCAAAATATTTCTCTAATATTTTAATTGTAACCATAATATGGTTACAATTTTTTGGGTACTGTTTAACCTAATCATCTATGACTTCACTATGGAATGCAGTGGTCTCCCAGCGTCGTACAAGTTCGTCTTTTACAACGTAAATATGATCCTACCGCCTTCGCCATCAGTGCTTTTTAGTATAAGTAGTACAATATTAGATTAAAGCGTTCATAGGAGTCTTATTTTAAACAGGAAGTCCAAAATCAACAACAAACTCAGCGCCAGGTTTTGGAGTCAGTCAGTAAAAAAGCGCCATGGTCTGCTTCGAGCCAAGGATTGCAGGCAAATTCCAGGGATGGGCCAACATTGGCTGAAATCCAGCGTTTGGAGCGCGAGAAGAAACTTGAGCAAATGAAAGAGCAGCAACAAATGATGCAATTGATTGCACAACAGCAGGCCGCGGCGTTGGCTCGTGAGCAGGTGAGATTATACTTCAAACTACTTTTACTAAAGCAATAATGGATCACTCTGCTCTTTTAATGATATAAAATAAGCAAATCATAGATAATTTAAATACTTCAGACAAGTAACAGAGCAGGCGTTTTTAACTATCAATTCGGATCGGTTGATCCGTGAGCCGCGCTGCTCATGGATCCAATTCCTGGAAACGGGATTCTACTGGTTAAATTCAAAATTAAATTAATATATTATAATAACAATCTCGTTTTTTATGTTGCATTTGTTAAATTATTTTGACTCAGGTTGTTCTGCTGATTGATTTTTAATTATTTATATACTTATTTGTGTTACTATGACCATATACTATTAACTTGTAAAGACGTTCGAACAACAGGAAGTGCAAACAGGATTGGGATGGGCCAAGAAAATCCCGCCAGCTGAAAACCAGAGCCAAACCTTAGCTGAGATTCAGGTAAATAATATATATGTATATTATTATTTTTTATATTATAAATGTAACCATAGATTGCTTCAAGTTTGCAAAGAAATAACAAAAATTTTTTTTTTGTTCACGAAAATCGCCATGTACGCGCTAGTGCTATTCATCTTCTAAATGTATTAAAACCGATGAGACAAGAATGGAATTCAGTATTGCAATTTTTCCAGTCAGTTTATATCAGTGTTTATGCTACAAGTAGATGTTACAAGCACAAGGCCCTCCTGGTATTCACAAGTCTCGAACTGCACTGTCCGATATGAAGTTGTTAAATCTCATGTGCCTGTAATTTCACTGGCAACCATACCCTTCAAACAAGGACACAGTAATGCGAATACTACTGCTTCATGGTAGGTATGATATCGGTACGTCTCCAGATAAACTCGTTTACATTGAGTTCTACTGCTCTTGAATACATAGTAAACAAAGTTTAGAACTACATTGCATTGCTATCATGAATAGTGCCTACACTAAATAAGATAACTTATAAAATCCATCCATCCAAATCCAAAATTCTTGAAAGAGTTGTCAACAAACGCCTTTTGAGTTTCCTTGAAAGAAATAGTATCTTGTCACCAAATCAGTTTGGATTCCGATCACACAAGTCGACTGAGGATGCTGTTGTTGCTCTGGTCGACAGAGTGTCTAGCAAACTTGACTCTGGTGAGAAAGTTATTGGAGTATTCTTGGATTTGGCCAAGGCGTTTGACACCGTGTCTTGGCCTATTCTGTTAAGAAAGCTCGAGCTTCTTGGAATACGAGGAGCTTCTTTGTCGTGGTTTCAATCGTACCTAAGTGACAGAAAGCAAAGGGTACGCATTTCAGACCAGTATAGTGACTTTGAATCTGTCTCATATGGCATTCCACAAGGGAGTGTGCTCGGACCAACCCTGTTTTTAACGTATATCAATGGCCTCTGCCAGCTTAATATTAATCAAGCTGACATACGAGTATATACTTTTGCCGATAATACAGCCATAATTTTTCCCGGGAAAAACTGGCAAGAGGTGATTGATGTGGCTAACTCGGGACTAGTTAGAGTTACAACCTGGTTAGATAGTAACCTCCTTACTGTAAATGCGACTAAAACAAAATACTTAGCATTCCGTATTTCACAAAGCAGTAAACCTCCAAGCCCTTTAAATTTAAAACTACACTCATGCGTGTCCCTCTCCAATCTGACCTGTTCATGTCCTGAGTTAGAGCAAGTCTACAAAATAAAGTATTTGGGTGTCATAATTGATAATCGACTTTCGTGGGAATATCAAATCAATTCACAGTGTTGTCGTCTTAGAAAAATGGTACACATATTTAGAAGGTTGAGTTTAGTTGCCAACCCAAATACCATCAGAATAGTTTACCTAGCTTTGTGTCAATCTATTCTAAGTTACTGCATCGTTTGCTGGGGATCCGCCATGATTGACTTTTAGTCAATTTCTTAAAATAGAAAGAGCTCAAAGAGCCATTCTTAAGGTAGCATACAAAAAGCCATTTAGGTACTCAACTGACCTGTTGCATGATGATACCAAATACATGATAGTTCGACAATTATACTCATTACCTGTGGCTCTGCGTTTCCATAAGTCATCTCTTGATACTATAACCAGATCCAAAAGAACATCACGGTACAACACCTGGGAAGTGCCCTTTAAGCGAACTTTAGTAGGCAAGCGCGCCTTCTCATCAAAAGGCCGAGATTGTACCAGCACCTGGACAAAACGCTAAGAATATTACACATGTCACGATTTGTGTGCAAAAAATTATCATCTCTTGGCTAAGTACCCTGGGCTATGAGAAAACGGAAAATCTGCTACAAATTCAGATATGACCATGAGGGGCCTGCTCCTAAACCAGTCGATCTTACTGCAAATTCACTATTTCTTACACCACAGAGAAATCACTGTTTGATAACTGCTAGCTTTGTAGTGACAAATAACACTCGCAATATATCCCAATCATGTTAATGCAAAGGTTGGTGGACCACGACCCTATTATATTCTATTATACATCCATACCTAAAAGTATCTTCCTACTCTTCACTAATTCTGGAAGAGAGCACACTTTTTGTACATAGTACTTTTAGTGTAGGTATATGGCGGATATCATGAACTGATGATATTTGCACACATACAGTATACAACTTGTTTAATTATACATACGTACATATATTTATTATTTTAAAGCTCTATTTAACGAAAATAAACAATACATTATACAATTACCTACGCAGTCCATCTCTCACCAAACTACACAACTTTATTTTATTTTAATCACACCTACCCTCGCATACACTATTTTTCACAGATATACCTGAGATATGTTTATTTATGTATTGCTTCAAAATTTGTTTAATTATTGTTTAGTATTTAAGTATTATTTCTTTTGTACAAAGTCAGCATACGTTCTATAATTATTATAATATTCTTTTAAAAATGTATAAAATCCATGCACAGATCATTGGAGTAATTATAAAGGAAGGGACTGAATCTCACGACACAGGCCATCCTAGTGTGGGATTCAGTGAACATCACTGAACTTACGAGTACTATATTATAATATATAAGCCAAAAGATATAATCTATTTTTTAAGTAATTAGCATAAGTTTTATTTCCTAATAAACGTTAAACTTGTTAATAATTAATAATTAATTTTGAAATAAAAATAATTATAATAAACATAAAGTATGACCTGGCAAAGTTTCACCACACTTCCCCAACACCGATATAATTAAGAAATAATCCAGAAATAACATAATTTGTGATACCACCGTGACGCTGCAGCCATATTAAGGTTGTACTGAACGTTTGGAGGAGGTAAGCTAGCGAGCCAATTCTAGATTTAGGTGGCCTTGAACCACACACGTTGCAGTTCCTGGAAAAGTAGGTCGACTTCTGCGAAATCTATCGTATTTTTGGCCAAATATGGCGAATTGCAAGTCAATGGGTAAATATCGACTTGGAATCCCCATTGGAAGATCTGCAGGGCTATTATGTATCTCAGTTGCTAACAAATGTTGATTGAAATCATGAAAAATGGCGGCTCTATGTCAGTTTTGACAACTCCAGTAAGCAAAAAAGTTCAGTAAATTGATGACTGGAGTTGACAAAACTGACATAGATACGCCATATTTTTTTCAGATTTTAATCAATATTTGTTAGCAACTGAGATACATAATAGCCCAGCTGGTAAGTTGCACAAATCCTATATAAATTTGCATCTCCTTTTTAGTACAGTCCATTACTCTTATTGCCTACCTAGCAAAATATATAACACTTGGATATGTGCAGGCTGAAGCACGCAAGCAAGCCGCGGTGGCTGCTGCGGCGGTGGCGGCGGCGACTGCGGCCGCATCCGCTGCGGCTCGCGAAGAAGCTCTGGCCACGCCCCCGCTTGTCAACAGCGTGCCTTGGGGCACTGCTCCAAACGGAGGAGCTACCAACTGTAAGCAAACACCATTTATTCTTATCAATTTCATAATTAACTTTATTTAAACACTGGCTGTGCTCCGCGGTTTCACCCGCACGGCGATGGATGATGATGTTGATGAATCAAATATTGCGTATGTTACTCAGGCTTAATATAGCTGTCTACTGGCGAAAAACATTTTTGAATCGTCATGTAGTTTTTGCGTTTATTCGTTACAAACAAACTATCAAATCTTTTTTCTTAACTATTAGATAATGAATATAAGAAATGAAAACTGTGGCCTATAGTTTGTACCGGCGTTAATATTCCATATTTTGACACGGAAAAATAGTTAGACATATAGTATTGCACACTTTTTTGTAGAGATTGATGTCCTCTATAAAACTATACTACATCACTTTGATCAATAGTTTCCGCAGTGTACGCGATATAAGGATTTCTCGGTGTTTGCATATTTTAACATGAAAAAGTAGTTATTGTGACAACTGTGACAGTAAGACATATTATATGGTATCGCAAACTTTATTGTAGATAATGATGTTTTCTATAAAACTGTTGTACATCACATTGCTCCATTGTCAATAGTTTCCGCAGCGTATGCGATGCAAGGATATATTTTTATTTTTTTCACACCTTGGATTACATTATCGAAGTTTTCGTAAGGATCCCTAACTCTTTTGAAAATTTTATATAGCGTATGTAACTCAACGATAATATAGCTTTCTAACGGCAAAATAACTTTTGAAATCGGTCCAGTACTTTTATGTTTATTCGTTACATACAAAAGTACAAACATTTCCTCATTAAAATATTAGTATAGATTATTTTATCACGCTCTCCTCTCGCCTCCGTGACTGGATTGCTGCTTCTAGCGCGAGCGCACCATACGCGTTCAATGTGATGGTCGTACGTCGCGCTCATTCTACGTCAATGCCGGAGTGCCACAGGGGTCGGTCCTATATCCTCTTTCTCTTTCATATCAACGATATATTACTGCTGGGTGACTTTTAGTGCTACGCAGATGACAGAACTGTCTACGGGCGATAATTTGGACGCTCTGCAGGCCTAGACAAATGATGTTTCTGTTATCGGTAACGCCAAACGACAACTTCATAATGTATGGCGTTGACATTACCTGTGGAACGTGACGTCGCGCTAAGTTCGTAGACACATTTTTGTCTGTAGCGTGTGCGGAAACACGCCTGTTTGAATTTTGTCTAGGCCTGCTGGTGCGAGACAGACCGAAATTGTAGTGAATAGACGGTGTGTCGTCGCTGAGCTTGCCAGTGTGCTCGACAACATCTCTCTTTGGAGTACGGGCAACTCGGTTGAATTCAACGCCAGGAAAACTCAAGTGTGCGTGTTCTTGGCAAACACACCATTTCTCCCTCTTCCTTCTATTATTGTACAGTGTAATCTTAACATCCTTTGCATGAACATCCGTACTGACCTGAACTAGTGTGACTACATCGAGAGCTTTATCAAGTTAGCTTCCTGCGAACTCGGAATCCTGAACAGAGCGATGTGTTGATGGATGCTCTCAACAGACGTTGACGTTGCCGACGCAGCAATGACGTCAATCGGACACTGCGTGTTAAATCCATTTGTAAGAATAAGGATTCCATATTCCTACTATATTCCATATTCGATTTGCCGACGATATTGTAGTCATGGCAGAATCCATGGAAGACCTCAGTACAATGCTCGAAGGCCTCCATCGAGTTTCTCAACGGGTAGCCCTTAGATGAACATGGACAAGACGAAAATTATGTCTAATGCCCATGTTGTACCTACCCCAATATCAGTTGGGAACTCAGTTCTCGAAGTTGTTGACGAGTACATCTACCTGGGACAGACAGTCAAACTAGGCAGGTCCAACTTCGAGAAAGAGGTCAATCGTCGAATCCAACTTGGCTGGGCAGCGTTCCGGAAACTTCGCGAAATCTTCTACCTCAGTGCCTCAAGACAAGAGTTTTCGACCAATGTGTGTTACCAGTGATGACTTATGGCACTGAAACGTGCTCTCTTACTATGGGCCTCATAGATAAGCTCAAAGTCGCACAACGAGCTGGAGAGGGCTATGCTCGGCGTTGCTCTACGTGATCAAATCAGAAATGAGGAGATCCGTAGAAGAACGAAAGTCAGTACATAGCCCAGAAGATTAGCCAGTTGAAGTGGCAGTGGGCAGGGCACATAGCATGCAGAACAGATGGCCGATGGGGCCGAAAAGTTTTGGAGTGAAAACCACGGACCGGCAAGCGCAGCGTAGATCGTCCACCGACACGGTGGACAGACGACCTGATGAAGGTCGCAGGAAGACGTTGGATGCAGGCCGCTTCCAACCGGTCCTTTTGTAAAATCATGGGGGAGAACTATGTTCAGCAGTGGACGTCCTACGGCTGAGATGATGATGGTGATGATTCCTACTTCGAAGCCGGGAAATGGGCAGCAGCATTTCCCGCAGTCTGCGTCAACATCCACTGCGATCACCAAGACGCCTGCCAAGCGTGGTGCATTAAGGCAAATCCCCCCCATGACAATTAACATTAAACCACGGCCCCCAGTTCCCGGCAGCTCTGCTATCCGTGGCTACGGTAGCGGCCATTGTAACGGTGGAGCAGGGGGTGCGAAGAATCTCCGGCAGAGATCCGGCTACCAATCCCAAAAACGACCCCTGGCCCTGGCAACATACAATACACGCACGCTCAGGACCGACGAAAAGATGGTCGAATTGGAGGAAGAGATGCTCAAGTTACGCTGGGATGTCATGGGATTATCTGAAGTCCGAAGACAGGGACAGGACACGATAATTCTAAATTCCGGCAACTTGTTCTTCCACCGGGAGGGAGACCAACAATCCCAGGGTGGTGTCGGGTTCCTCGTCCGCAAGTTTCTCGTTAACAACGTAGTGAAAGTCGATAGTGTGTCGGCTAGGGTAGCGTTCCTTATACTCAGAATAACCAAACGGTATTCGCTGAAGGTTATACAGGTATACGCACCAACCTCGGCACACTCGGACAATGAAGTAGAAAGTATGTACGAGGATATATCCAGGGCCATGCATACTTCTAAAACCTACTTCACTGTTGTAATGGGAGACTTCAACGCAAAGCTAGGCACAAGGAAACGTGATGAGTTGAGAGTAGGGCCATTTGGATACGGGCAGCGGAACTCGAGGGGACAGAGGCTGGCTGACTTCATGGAGAAGGAGGGACTCTTTATGATGAACTCCTTCTACATGAAGCGGCCATCCAGGAAGTGGATGTGGATGAGTCCCGACGGTTCCACTACGAACGAGATAGACTTCATCATGACGACCAATAAGCGCATATTCAATGACGTCTCTGTGATCAGCAAGGTAAAAACCGGCAGCGAACACCGCATCGTAAGAGGCGCATTGAATATCAATGTCAAGCTTGAGAGGTCACGTCTGGTGAAGTCTACGCTCCGTCCTAATCGTGCCCAAATCCAAAACCCCGAAAAGTTTCAACTTGAACTTCAAAACCGTTTTCAGTGCTTAGCTGAATGCGACACAGTGGATGAGTTGAACAACGGGTTGGTGGAAACTGTCCAAGCGGTTGGGTCCGAATTCTGTGAGACCAAACGCCGCAGGAAAGCTCAAAAACTCTCAAAAGAAACTCTGAAACTAATGGCAGAACGGAGCGAAATGAGACTGCAGTCCGCAGTTGATATGTCGGATTACGGTAAACTCAATAGACGAATTTGGAAGTCCATGCGACACGACTTGCGTGCTTATAATACTGCGCGTATTACGGCAGCAATTGAGCGGAACCAGGGCTCTAAAGTGTTTGCAAAGGATTCGTCTATTGGGCAAAGCCAAATGACAAAACTGAAGACCGAAAATGGCAGTATCGTTTCATCCAAGCCTGAGATTCTGAGAGAGATTGAGAGCTTCTATCGACAGTTATATACCTCGACGCGCGAACCCGTCACTGAAGCAGCTCAGGACACCAGAGCAAAGTTAGTCCGACACTATACCGAAGACATCCCGGACATCAGCCTGTACGAGATTAGAATGGCTCTCAAACAGCTTAAGAATAACAAGGCGCCAGGAGAGGACGGAATTACGACTGAACTTCTGAGAGCGGGTGGTAGACCGATACTTTTAGTCCTCCAGAAGTTATTCAATTCTGTCATCTTCGAAGGCAAAACACCGGAAACGTGGCACAAGAGCGTGGTGGTGCTGTTCTTCAAAAAAGGTGATAAAACCTTATTGAAGAATTATAGGCCCATATCGCTCTTGAGCCACGTGTACAAGCTGTTTTCGAGAGTCATCACGAACCGTCTCGCATGCAGGTTTGATGAGTTCCAGCCTCCTGAACAAGCCGGTTTCCGAAGAGGCTTTAGCACCGTAGACCACATTCATACACTACGGCAGATTATACAGAAGACCGAAGAGTATAATCAGCCACTGTGTCTAGCGTTTGTGGATTACGAGAAAGCCTTTGATTCTATCGAGAAGTGGGCCATACTGCAGTCCTTGCAGCGATGCCAAATTGACTATAGGTATATCGAAGCGTTGAAGTGTTTATACAGCAAGGCCACTATGTCAGTCCGATTACAGGACCAGAGTACGGAACAAATTCCATTGCAGAGAGGTGTGAGACAGGGAGACGTCATCTCTCCGAAACTGTTCACTAACGCATTGGAGGATGTTTTCAAACTTTTGGACTGGAAAGGATGTGGCATCAACATTAATGGCGAATACATCACTAACCTTCGTTTTGCCGATGATATAGTTATAATGGCGGAGTCGCTCGAGGATATCGGCACCATGCTCAACGACCTCAGTAGAGTTTCCCAACAGGTTGGTCTTAAGATGAACATGGATAAGACGAAAATCATGTCCAATGTCCATGTTCCACCTATACCGGTAATTGTTGGAAACGATACACTCGAAGTTGTAGACGAGTACGTCTACCTGGGACAGACTGTCCAATTAGGTAGGTCCAACTTCGACAAGGAGGTCGCACGAAGAATCCAGCTCGGATGGGCAGCGTTCGGGAAGCTTCGATCCATCTTTTCGTCCCCAATACCTCAGAGCCTGAAAACCAAGGTTTTCAACCAGTGTGTGTTGCCAGTGATGACTTATGGCACTGAGACGTGGTCCCTTACTGTGGGCCTCATTAACAAGCTTGAAGTCGCTCAACGAACAATGGAGAGGGCTATGCTTGGGGTTTCCCTGCGTGATAAGATCCGAAATGAGGAGATCCGTAGGAGAACTAAGGTCACCGACATAGCTCTCAAAATTAGCAAGTTGAAGTGGCAATGGGCAGGCCACATCGCTCGCAGAACTGATAACAGATGGGGAAGAAAGGTTCTCGAGTGGCGACCACGCACCGGAAGGCGTAGTGTAGGCCAGCCCCCCGCTAGGTGGACCGACGACCTCATAAAAACCGCGGGGAATCGCTGGATGCAGGAAGCGAGTAGCCGGTCCAAGTGGCGTTCTATGGGGGAGGCCTATGTTCAGCAGTGGACGTCTTCCGGCTGATAATGGTGATGATGAAATAAATCTATAAAATTTCTGTTTTTTTTTGATCGTCTGACTGCCGTTAACGTAATTGGTTCAATTTGTAAATCTTTTGTTTTGTTTACTGAACACGTCCTCGTTCAAAATTACAGTTATCGTAATAAATATTTCTTTTGCAGCTGGTTTCTGGGACACTCCACCAGTTGAAATATCAAAGCCGTTGCCAAAACAAATCGAAGTCTCCAAGCCGGCCGAACCCAAAGCCAAGAAGAAGGTGACGGTGATGGCACCACCCAAGAAAGAAAACCCTCCGTCTGTCGAATTCGACATGTGGTGTAACAATATGTTGACTGCGTGGCGCGACACCGGCATCGATAGTATGTGGTTCATGTTTTATATTCTCTTGCTTAGTATTGGGGTTTTTAATTATATATAGCCTTGTATTAGACCATCCGAAGGTCAACGCGAACGCACCCGATAAATTATGCGATATACCTGTTCACTCATGACTAGAAAACTTCCAAAGTTTCACATTCGTAGCAACTAACTAGCGAACTAACAGTTTACTAAACTATGGTTGTTCTTATTCTGATCATACTAAAGTCCAATTCCATATATTTAGTCTGCCGTCTTCTGCGAAGCTCGCCTTAAGAAACAGACAAGCCCCAGCTTGCAGCAAGTGACTTCTGCTCATAACAGTCCCAGTGCCCCCATGACTTTCAACTGGCATTAGCTTTGAATATGATCCTCAATCATTTCATTTATACAGTGAAATTTATTAAACTCCTTTACCGCGTACCATACTTTTTCAGTCCTGTTTTGACAACCCCTTGACAACTTTACCGTATTCTCCACGCTGAAACGTCTCGGAGATCGCAATTAGTGTAATATTTTGGCTCTCTCTGCCGCTTGCAGTCGCAAGGAGAGGACGGATTCCATTTTCAGGCTGGAACAGCTGCGATGTCAATTGGATTTCAAATTAAGGCAACGTTCGATGATCTTGTCATCTGAGAGAAGAGCATATCACATTGATCATATCACAGAAGAAATTTATTAGAGCCAGTCACCGCCCCATACAATTGTTCCCGCAACGAGCGAGTCATTGTGGAAGTTCAGTGTACGTAGCTCGGCTGCATCTTTGCGTTGCCTACCGTATTACAAACGTTGTGTTCGTTGCATTGAGTGCCAGTTGTGTGATCATAGTCCAACTATACAAAAATCCGAACAACCCAAATATATAACCCGCTAAACTAACAAGGGTTTTTGATAATTTCAGTACCGACATTCGTGTGTTTTCTGAAAGACATCGAATCGCCCTACGAAGTAAAGGACTACGTGAAATGCTACTTAGGCGATACTCGTGAGGCGGGCGACTTTGCAAGACAGTTCCTAGAACGACGGTGAGTGATCAGAACATTTCTATGTTACATTTATATGGTATTTTAGCAATAGGTAATAAGACAAAATTTACATTAAAGCAGCAGATAGGTATCATATTAGTAGTTTATGCAACTGTCATATTATAATATAGTGTATTAAAACATGAGTAAATATAATCTATATATACTCATGTACTTATCTAATAAATATAATCAAAATAAGATTACACGAGTGTTTTAATACCTAATTATATGCAGTTGCATACACTACTTTATTTAATCTCATGATATTTTTGCTACTAAAGTTTTATCCTACAAAATATTAGTCAAATTCGTATGTACGAAATAGCGCCAAAATGGAAAAAGTCTTCTTCTTCTTGTTTGTATGGCTTGTGCGGCGTAACCACAATTTTGCCAATATCAGTGGAAAAAGTCTGTTATTGGTCTATTGGCTCGGAACCAGCGCGCTCACCACAGATAATGTGTACTTAAATTGAATTGAAACCTCCTTGGTCGGGACACATGGTAGTTTAATACGAGTAATTAAAAAAATTTTTGAAAGCATTGTTTTGTTAGGAGAATATTAAGGAGATTGTTTTTTTAATTTTCTTAAAGAAGTATGTAAATAAAATATGCCAATAAAAGTCTGTCATTTCATACATAATGAGATTATATAAAGGGTTTTTCAATATGGGTGGGTAGATGTTAACAAGAAATAAAACAAGCTGCGTATGAGGTGTAATCGGCGTGTTCATTTTATTTAATAGGCCCATATGTGCCATTAAGTGTGAAATATGACATCGTTCAAACGCGGCCTGCCTCGGCTTCTTACAGTAGCATGGAGTGGTCCGATTTTCAATGATTATTCCACATAGATCCGGCTGAAATTGGGCGGTGGCCTGTGTTTTTCACTTTTAGGGCATCGGTCGATTGTGGATTATTTGCATATACCTGCGGCTTTAAGAACCCCGCAACCTTGGTGGTCAATTTACATCACCCCCTGCGTGAGATACCCTCAAATTGTTATTGCTGAATGTCAATTGTGGCGTCCGCTGTGTGGCACGTAGCACCGTCCTGCTGTATCCACTTAACATCTAGGTCTATATATTTCGAATTGGGCCATAAGAAATTGATTATCCGCTTTTATCAGCTATTGACCGCCTTACCAACGTCGTTTTTAAATCTATACTGGTGAACCTCGCGTGTGTTGGTATCACGATATCAAACGAAATTTTGCTTCTTAACACAACCATTCATCCAAAAATGCGCCTCATCGCTAAAGTTGATTTTTCGCCCAAAATTGGATGTCTTCTGCGGCGTTGTCTATGGGAATGAACTTTGAGGACCTGGGTCAGTTGGATCTTGTGCGGGTGAAGGCCTAAGTCCCGACCCAAAATTAGCCAAATTAAGGTCTGTGAAAGGCCGAGTTCTTGTGCACGGCGAGGAATCGACTGCGTCGGGGCCTACTGTACACTTTCACGGACCGCGGCGATTTTCTCGGCCTATATTGCGTACCTTGAACGTCTCGTACGTGTTGGTTGATTGATTATCGAACCGCTGATCTCATATTTGGCCACCAAACGTTAAAAAGTTGACTTGAGTTGAGTTGTGAAGGCGAACACTCAGTTTGGTAATACAATTTTGTCATTTGAACGTGCTGCTAACGGTGATTTATCATAAATATGTAACTGAATTATAAACAAAAGATTTGACAGATGTCACCAAAGTAAAATGGCCGCCACGGGCCGCCAAAACCTCGCTGTACCCGCGCCAATTGAAAACTCCTTTATTATTTGAAAAATATTGAAGGTGTTGTAGGTATTGTACAGCCATTATTTCAACCTTGAATAGTAATTTTGGACAACATTTATAAAACATCAGCTCAATGAGTTTTCGCTTTAGCCTTTGTATTTATTTCAACACCCTTTGCAAGTTATTTCAACAGAACTATTAGTGAATTAATACATAAATTAATAATACCTAATCAAAACCTTATCTAATTATTAACTACACTGTTTAAAAAAATAAACTGGGCTACCCTCTTCCGGAACTCTTAATTCGATTTTCTCCTACTAACATAAACTGCGTGTCATGCTGAATAAAATTACTATATTTATATTACTCGTGTGTATTCTTATTATAAAAAATTACCGTTATCATTTCTTGTCCATCGTTTGCTCAGACACGTGTGTTTTCGGTCTATAATAAATTGATACGACACCTCAGGATGCAGCTCAAGCTGTAGCACCAAACGAAGAACCTAATGAAGTAGACATCGCCCGAATAAAACAATCCATGGCTCTCATTAATTTTGTTGAATTGACGTGCAATAGTGGTAGATTAGTAACTGTTTAGTGTTCTTGCACGAGTGTAGTAGCCAAAGTGTACAAGATCATGAAAATTAGTTTTTTGGTTTTCCTCGTCATCTCTTTAAAAAGACTTAGTAATGGATCCACCTTTACCTTTAGAACTCTATTCAAATACAGAAATATTGATACGGCATATAATGGTTGCAGTTCGCGCATGCTCCGCGTCGGTATGGTGACCCCTTCAGACGACCTGTGCTCGCCCGCGGTCGCCATAAACCCTCGCACCAACTCCGGCTCGGACTACACCGAGGTCAAAGGCAAAGGGAAAAAGACCAAGAAAAACAAAATGTTCAAAGTCGATGCGCGCAATATCCTCGGCTTCTCCGTAACCGCCTCGGAGGACCGCATCAATGTTGGCGACATAGACAGCGTCTGATATTCGCGAGCGCTTCGGCGCAACCCCCCCTGTGATAAACAAGACAAAATCGAAGACAAGACAGAGCATGATGCAATTCCGAATGCCTCTGTTCAACCAGAATAAACAATAAAGTGAAGTGTTAATCTCTTTTTATCCTTGTAAGTGTTTAACGCACCTATGATTTTTAGAAAGACTTATTTAGATTTTAAATGGATATTTTAATGTTCATATTATTTTATCATCTATTGAAAGTTGAAAAGATGTGCGTTTATTCTTGAACAGTATAATGAATTTTATTAATTTTTGATTATTTGCTTTTATAACGTCCACGAGACCTAGGTAATCCCAAAGAAATTTGTATTAAAATCAAAGATAATGTTTCTATCTGCTTGAATCTTGATCACTTGGGGGTTTGAAGTTGAAAAACATTTATTTATCTTATGCCATTGTTGTGATTTCAAAATATAGCATAATTACCCAACTTGCCTCAACTTGTCATCACAATCCTTTGTTATACTTCTGGTGGAATCGTCTGTATCGGACCTTCTTTGTTAATTATAAATAATATTAGGGATGTTGACTATAATACTAACAGTGTTAAATATACAAATGGATGGATGATAAACAAATTTTAAATTTATAAAACATTAAGATTGCATACCTCAATCAAAAAGCAATCGAAAAATATTTTTTATCTCTTTAAAAAACGCATCTCTCATAGTTTTACAATTAACCCGTTGACTCGCGATTCGCCATATTTGGCCAATAATGCAATATATTTCGCAGAAATCTACCTACTTTTCCAGGAACTGCAACGTGTGTGCTTAATAACCTGTATATTAAAGTGATTAAAAAAAGTCAACATACCTAACTTATAATTTGGTATTCCCTGTAACTGTGCGCATAATATTTATTGTGTATTGTGTTGTGATCGTGTCGTTTGTTTATTGAATCGTTTTAATGTTTTAGTCTTATGTATATGCTTGAACTACAATCGTTAATATTGTTTCTTTAGATTCCAGTTCAGCTGTCATGACTATACTACTTTTATTCTTTAACTACCTAAACAGCTTTAATAACTTCTTGGAGCATTTCTAGTCAATTTCAATACATACTAATGATGTGATAACAAGAGATTTTATAAACATTGGCTATGTTTATTTCACAGATCAATGTTATTTTATATTTTGATGAATATTGATATAGCTACGCACACTTAGAAACTATGAAGATTGTTTGTACTTTAGAATAAATGTTATGAGACTGCGTGCATTTTTTGTACACCATCGGAAACTGCAAGCGGAAGCCTAACATTTTTATGATTCAATATATAAATATTTTTATCTGTAATTATTGAATATTTTAGTTTTCGTGTTCGCTAATAAAGTTCTTCCTTTTAAGGGTTACTCTGAAGCCATCGTATAAAACTTCTAAATTTATATGTAATTTTGCAGTTCACTTGTGAATCCTTTGCCATAACTGAAATTAAATGCAATTGATAAAATTAAAGTGATGTTCATACACTCAGCTTAACATACCACTCGTAATACGAAGTCTACCATATAAATAGTAGCCTTCAAAATAAGTAATCGGTACCTTGTGATTGTGTTTAACTGTAATATACTAATATATTAATAAACTAAAATTTAATGTGTTTAACATTTCTCTTACACTTGATAGGGTAGGATTCGACCTCAGTTTATGGTCAGTGATGACCGGCTCTCGAGGACAGCTGCCGGAACACACTATTAGGTGCTTAGTTACAGATTTTCATTAAGGGCCTTAGTTATAAACGCTGCTTAACTATAGATGACGTTATTTAATACTGCGCAAAGGAAAAATGTTCTGCGACGTTATTTCAATTTAAGCAGCGTTTATACGTAAGGCCGCTAGTGTCGAAAAATTGTTCGTGTTAAAGATTACGTTGATAAAATGTTTAGCACTATAATTTTTAGAATACAAACTTTCAAATTGAAAAATTAAAACAAATTGTCGAATTGAAACATATTTATAAAAGTCCAATTTTCAAAGAAATTTCGAAGACGAAGCTTATAATATACATTTATATAGTTGCGCGTTTAATTTTTTTATGCATGGTTTCTACCTTAAAACCTAATATAACATTAATTTTGTGAGTGAACACGACACTATGTGTGGATTATTTTGAAATTATTTGTACGCGATAGTTTTCGCGTCCAAGCTGTTCATATACATAAGCATAGTGCAGTGATGTAAATATTACGTGTAATTAAGATCATTGTATTATCTATGGAACTTTTATATTCTCAGGGAACAGACGATTTTACTGCAATTGACTTGGGTTTACATTTTTAAATCGCGTTTGTTGCCATAGACTGGCCAGAAATGTAAAGAAATAAAACGGGAATTGATATTGTGAAACGCAGATTAAAAAAAATATAACTAGATTATAAAACGTAATCTCTCTGGTCATAGTACTCATACCTAATGACAGAATCAGATTTATTTAATGCAATACATGCTTTCAAATTTTAAACTGTATTTATTAATAATTTAGATTTTAAAGGTATTAATTAGTTTTTATCTCTAAGCAGTTTTTGTACATACGTTTTAACCTTTCTCTTTGTGTATATAATTTATTTGTTAGCGTGTGTTGTTTTAACATTTGATTTTATGTAAGGTCTCGCAGCAGATACGGTACAACCGCTGTTGGCGGCAAACACATTCTTCTATTTGCATGTTATTATTAATTATAAAATCACTATCGCTTACTTTATCGATGACGACACTTTGAAATTGTACTGGTAAGCATGGCCAATACATAAACTATTACCTTTCACCTTGGTATCAATGGTTCTTGATCCTTTATTCTTTCACTCCGCTATTCTCAAGATATGTAGACACCAAGGTATCTCGCCCCTTCAGTCCTTTGTATTTATTATTAATCTATCTGTGTCTATTTAGTGTCTATTTCGAGACCTTATAATTATTGTAATCGCTCTCGAACAGCAACAGTAAAGTGTTATGTATTCACGAATGCCTTTTCGAAATCAAAGTAACTTTGTAGTCGTGACAGTTTTTGGAATAATCTTTCTTATATTGTAATGTGTGCGAGAATAATTATACAGAATTTATTAATGTACGGATTTTAATTAGAATGTTTAACGAAGTGTTTTAAATAGGTATAATACAGAGCTAAGTTTTTAAGAGATCGAACATTTCTATTTTAATTTAGATGCGGGATAGGCATAGTCGACCTGTCCCGATAATGTTTTCTTTGTAATAATGTATTTTTAATGATTTGTTTTAAAATCGTTATTTTATATGGAACACTTTGGTCTTTGCTCTAATTGTTATATTAACTATAGTGTATTATGTGAGTTAGGCGTATTGAATTAAATTCATTAGTGTAACCGATATTACTATTGTGAATTTTAATTCGATGTCATAATGTGCTGGATCATAGACGGTCTATGTATTAGATTAGATATTCTTTTTACTTCTCATAATTACATGTAATTGTGTCGTACTATGTATTTAAAATTAATGTATCAATCATCAATGTTATCGATACCGTCACTTTGATGTGTTCTTAGCCCTAAAACCGTAAGCTTGATGTAACTAACAATATTGTATGTGAGTGTTTAGGTGGAAAGTTCAACTACGATTAAACGAGCGCTGTACACGTAATGAGAATTGGATTCCGTAGTATATAATACTTGGCTTATAATTGTATATTATATAATATCTCCTATGAGTGTCCAGTGTTACAATTTTACGACACTTTAATTGATATATAATAAATCACTTTCTGTGACTGTTTTGCACGGTATAAATAATATTAGTATATTCGTTGCTGTCTCTGTCGGTGTTTAACCAGGAGATAGAAATCAATTGATGTTTTAATTTAACTTATCGTTACGCTTATATAAAGCGACGTTGTGAAAGTGGGCCGTGAACATGCAACAATTATTGAATTTTAAACTTATATTACTCATGTTTAGTGCGGAGAGAAATTAGCAGTTGGACAACTTTATTAGTATTAATACACATTTGTTTGTAGCCAGATATTTGTGTACGTGTAGGATGTATAGTGAACATTTTAAAATGAATTGTGTCCCTGGAAACTATTGCAAGCATGCGAGTTTTTGAAGTAAAGTCCTCTAATTCTTTTTTTATTGGAAGAAACATATTAATGTTCCTATTTGAATCGAGTATTTTTAAAAGATAAATATTACCTAGATATTATAAGTAGATTAGTAAATCAAACATGGCCGTATTAGGTTGCAATATGATTTGCAGAAGCGGCTGAAATGATATTCAACTTCTGTACTATAACAGCCGTAGAAACGCTGCTTAAATTTAAATAACGTCATTTAGTACGGCGCAGAACAGTTTTGCTATGCGCAATACTAAATATTGTCGTTTAAAGTTAATAATTGTTTATAAGTAAGGCCCTAAAAGTTCATCGTCTTGTTGTGACTCCACGCTCGCGCGTGTCAATTCGCCTGTTCCGCAGTCACCAAAAGCATTGTGCTATACAGTTATGTGTAGTATATGCTTATACAGATAACCAACAAGGCATATCAAGTTTAAAAGTAGCGTTTGCCCTGTTTACCCGAACAGTATACTTCGGTTGCGCTTACGCTCAAAACTCAAAATGTAAATAATAAACAAATGTGTTTTATTTCTTCGATCGATTGTGACGATTGTGTAAAATACACATATAATATACTTTAATATTATAAAGTACAAAGTTCTTTCCCCGGCTTATTTTCTCGATGTTAAGATTAATTGTCATGGTAAATATATTAAGAGTTTGTGTACACATCTTTACCTATCGATTTTTTTATTCCTAGCGTACATCGTACAACGCAAGTGTAACCTAGAATAGCGTAATACATTTGACATTATTTCCTGATCCGTATTTATGATATTTATATATTATAAATCTTAGTGCCAATCAGCATTTCACTTCTAATCGCTTTAAAATTAATATTTACAGATTTTGAGTTATATGTGTGCTATAAAACCATGTCTTTTAACATTTAAATTCCCATAATAACAGATTGATATTTATATGTTAGTTAACTATATTGGTAAGCATATCACGTGATAGCGGACTTTCTTCCACGTGTTCGAATAAGTTTACGATTGATCTATACTTCCCTTACAAGCACAGTTCCGCATTTTGTAGCATTACCTTCCGTTCACATATCCATTCGTTTCTTTGGCTAGATCGATATAGATTGCAGCCATAGAATCGCACTGACGCGTTCGTTTGCACGCATTAACAATCCGACTAACGACGTTTCTGAATGACAAAAATGAAACTAAAGGCAAATAATGCTGTTCCGTGTACCTAATTAGTACACAAACCTTTCTTTGATTGAGTTTGGTCCATCTACCTTGCCAGACTAGGCCCACTTTTCTGGCTCAGTAATTTGTCTTTTACAAATTTACCATTCTTATAAATTGCGCGAGTAAAGAGGCAGTTTGTAAATAGGGCATTGCGCGTGCTATCCCACTCTTACGCGATGGCTTCTGAGCGTCAACTTTCCTGCTGTCTCACACCCACTAGTTAAAAGTATTAGAATGGACGGCATTTTAAAATTGTATCTTTATTGGTGTGAGTATGAGCGTAATTCTTAAGAAAAATTATAAAGAGACTGTCCTTAGACTTATCGGCATTATACAGGGTGTAAACAATACCAGACGTCAGCCGATACTACGTACTTATAATACTAGGAGGTAGCCCGACTTGGGCTCAGTGAATAAAATATTAAAAGTTATAAAAACACATATTAAAGATTTATTTGTAGATTTTATGCTTAATAATTAAAAAGTATTTATACTTACGTGTATAAAGCAGGCGCACAGTATGGTATAATTTTTACCACTCGTTCGCTCGTAGGTTGCATTTAATGATTTTCTAACCTTTCAACTTATGGAAGAATGGGGTAGGTGTTAAAATAATTATCATTTACAACTTTTGTTTTATTCTTGAATCTTTGCCATATCTTCTCCGACGTAGCTGTAATAATATCCTTGCCTTACTTTTACCGTGTTACCACGCTCTTGTGATGGAATCTTTTGAGTATATGTCGACAATTCGGAGATTCTATAACTGTCTTGCACAATTAGGACGGCACGTTGCAATTTTTATACCTTGAACTCTTATATTCGGCAAATAATCATATTCTATGGAATTAAGTGTAAAGTTTGGTTTAAAAAATTTTTAATTACAATTAATGATTTAGTATCGTTTTTATATTATTTAAAGATTGTTTCAGTATCAAGCATCGTTTAGATTATAATAAAAAAAGTTATTCAATAACTACGTATAGATAATAATAAGTTGGCTGTTTATTTTAAACTTCTATCTATGCCGCCTGTTCGTTTCATGCCGTTAAGAAACTTATAATTGATTTTAATGTTGCATACACTATACGATCTGTCTACAACGATTAAAATTATATAGGTTTTGTATTAATAGGAAACATTTGATAAACTTTTCAAAGTATGTCCGGTAGCCATCCTTAATACCCTTCTCTGACAAACATTGGATGTAGTAGCTATGTCCGAATGTATGACACGAGTATACCTATTATGATGTTAAAGTAATCACATAATTATTAATGCATGAACTTTACCTTTAATTGACGAAGTTTCAAAAGCGTCAGTAAATTTAATTAAGATGTTATTTCTATAAGACACTTATTATTAAGCCATCGTAGCATAGATCGTAATCTCGTAAACCCCACCTAGACAATATTAATATTTGAGACAAAAATGAAACAATGTTACAGAATAAAGCTTGTTTGCAAACCATAAAATGAGTGTGTTTGTAGTCATTGCTGATTGTTTAAATGCCGAGAGTATTCGTATCAGGGAAGATCGTTTACCAAAGTTCCGATATATGAGGCTGATGTCCATCTTCACCAATATTTTAGGGACCGCATACGCTTAGCCTATATAGTTAGGTGACATTCATAAACTACTAAGTTTTTACGAACTGGCTAAGGTGTCCTATAAATTGTTAATGAAAACGGTCATGCTGCATCAGTCTACGTCTATTCTCTTTACACATAGGTTTCTATAATCAGGACCACATGCGATCGCACTCTATCAGCATTATTCGAGTTGTATGCGAGTTCAGCTATGTATAACGAGACTATAGACAAGAGGTAAAGCAAGGCAACCGGCTTTATTAGGTAAATGTAAATAAATAGAGGATACTTCTCGAGAATCTGAGGCAAAGGACTTTCCAATTCACATGAAAAATAAAATTGATATTTAATAATGTCTCACATTCTCTAGAATTAGCCTCATGCTATTACATACACGTAAAGACCGTCTATGACACCAAATCCGTTAAAGAATATGTACTGTTATAATTAAGGTGTTTATAAAACGGCTGTAGAAGTCACCTGACCGTGACGATAAAATCAATTAAAGCAATAAGTGTAGATACTGAACTTGTCTAAACTTTTAGTAAATGTTTCGATTTATTGTTCTAAAAGTGTTTTAAATAATAATTGTAAATATTACCGTACAAATAAAGATAACTGGTCACTTAATAATTATATTATTTTATTGTTCTTGCCTACTTTGTATCTATTTATTTCTAATTACACCAAGTCGATGTAGCATGTCGCTTAAAACATAATTAACAATTGTAGAGCGATGTTTGATCAATCGAGGGTTGATGAAAATTTGCTGATTTAACACTATGCTTATATATGTAAGCACTGGCTTATAAATAAAACGTAAATATAGGTACATGCGCGTTTGCGATGTTTGTCATTTTTGTGCCGATAATCATATATGTTGTTAGGTCATCTAAGAGTAGTTTATATCGAAAATTGCAACTCTGAAAACCTTGTGCTACTCCCATGGTGCTCGAAAAACTGCAAAATTTTGGCTCTTGTTTAATTTTACTTAAAAACAGTACTTTTGGCAAGCGTTTTTCAGGTATATTTGATCTACACTTTTGTTATGCAAACTAAATTTGCTACAATTTGAGCACAATTCGAGCACTTTGGGTCCATTGGTTGCGGAGATACAGCAGTCGAAGATAGATCATTTTTTCCTAAAATTAAAATAATTATGGGTCATTTGCCAAGACACGTACCGGCTGAACTGGCTTGTCTGCAATACCAATAACTGATTAACAAGATGCTGCTCAGCTGGCCAGTGACGTTACTGCCCTCAGCGGAAGATCTCTTGTGGTGTCCTTCCTTGGGTGTATTGGTGAAGTCATGGCTGGCAGTGGTTTGAAGGAGATGTTCACAACAGTTTATGCCGAAAACAGTGTTAGCAAAATGCTCCATGGCCATGCTTATACGAGCACACATACTATGACCAATCTCGTTTTGGCTGAAATGGTACCTAATGAGTGAGATAGACTTCACCACTTCCAAGACTGATTTGCTCACCCCACATCCATTCCCAGTCACTGACCGGCTAGTTTCCATCCACAGCGGAATCGTCGGAGGCCCAGATATCAACTGCCACTTGGCACAAGAATTGGGAGAAGAGGGAGTGAAACAAATAGTCGGTAATACCTTTGGTAACGTGACTTTCAAACGAAAGGACAAAGTCTGCGCGGATCGTGCCAGTTTTTAAAGGTGGTGATAATATTAGATAATAATAGGTGATAAATGAAACGTAGAAAACTATCGCCCTATATCCATTCTACCCACTCTGTCAAAGATTTTCGAAAGGGTAGTGCACAATGACATATATCCATCATTACATAATTATATTATACCACAACAACATGGTTATGTTAAAAGACGGTCTACAGTTACCAACCTTTTGTCTTATGCATCTTATTTGTTTGAGAGACTTGATATGAACAAGCAAATAGACAGCGTATACACTGACTTTCAGAAGGCATTTGATAGAGTGGATCATAAGATACTTCTGGAGAAACTAGCTTATAATGGAATTCGACGCAACTTATTGCGATGGTTCAAATCCTATGTAACTAATCGCAATCAAAAGGTGGTTCTCAATGGGCATGAGTCAGAGTTTGTATCTATTAGTTCTGGTGTACCAAAGGGGTCAATATTGAGACCACTGCTTTTCGTACTGTTCATCAATGACGTACATGGCTGTTTTAAATTCTGTTACTTCCTGCTATACGCAGACGACTTAAAAATGTACCATACTATAGACAACGCTGCTGATCATGAGCGTATCCAACAGGATCTTGACCGTCTTGTCCACTTACTGTATTAATAATAAGCTAAATTTGAGCATTAAAAAGTGCAAAGCTATTACTTTTACAAAAAAAAAGTATGTACTTAAGTAATTTCTCGTACAGGTTATGTGGTGAACAAATGGGGACTGTTGAAGCGATCAGAGATCTTGGAGTCGTATTAGATAACAAATTACATCTTGACGTACATATTGATAACATCACCAATAAAGCTTTAAAACTGTATGGTTTGGTAATACGATTTGCTACTAAGTTCAGGCGGCCCTCTACCTACCTGCATCTTTATAAGTCCTTGATTCGCTCTCAACTTTGAATATGCTGTGTCCATTTGGGATCCTTATTATAGTAAATATGTTGTAGCTCTCGAACGTGTACAGAAATTCTTGCGCTGTATGCATTATAAATGTTTCCGTAGCAGTTTATCATATGAACAGCTTTTAAATAAATATAAATGAAACTCCAGTCTAGACGTAAACAACTGGAAGCAATGTTGCTTTATGACCTATGTCACAATAGATATGATTGTATACATATCATTAGTAAGATATGTTATAAAATACCTACTAGAACGCACTGCCGTAAACCTTCACAGTTGTTTGCAACCTTCCGTTGCCGCACTAATGCGGGTAAGCGTTCTCCGCTATATCGGCTGGTACAACTGTATAACACGAATTTCAATAATATTGATATTGCGGCAACGCGACCTAGTATGTTTAAGAAAAAAATTATACAACTTCTAGAATAGATAGTACTACCACCTATCGGTGCCTAAAGTTCATACTTTTTAAATAATCCGTGGTAAACGGTGCTGATACCATAGTTAGTATACTATGTTAAATATAAGTTTTATTAGGCTTTTACTGTGGTATTGTTTGTTTACCCCAATAAATTTAAAAAAAAAGATGAGGAGGAGGAGGACTGCCAAATCAGCTAAACACCGGCGACGCTCTGCGTCACTCTCTTGCAGTGACATTTTGTTTGATGAATCGACTACAATCACAATACCTCAAAAAACTGCTCTCAAATTAATCGAACAGACGCAGACTGATCACTATGATGCGTACTGTATTTGAGAGGCTGTGTATCGAGTTATATCAATCACAAGAAGATTCCGATGCTGATATTGTTAAGACTGCCCTCTCCAAAAGCTCATCGTTTGATTAAGTTTTTATCATTGGAGAAGACGTTCGACCAACTGGTCCTTCTTAATGGCTTGAACTCTGGACAAAAGAACGTGTACTTCAAGAAAGGTCGCAGATGTGGATCAGAGTGCACCCAATATCTAGCTAATTCTGGATAAAAATCAAATCATTCAAAATGAGAAGTACAGGAACTACGACGGATGCTTTTGTTGCTGCATGTCATCAGTGGGTGTGACACCTCCCTATTCTGGCAAGGCAAGATAAAGTGGAGTAACGTCCTAAACAACTCAGACTGGATAGACCTCGCCAGCGTTTTCCTTGATCCGAACTCCAACCAGGTTGAAGTATCAAATGCTGGCAAGAAGATTTTGATGAACCTTTACGGGGGAGAGAAAGGAACGCTGAACACCCTGCGATACTCAGCATTTTTAAAATCAACAGCATCGACCAAAGTTAACCTTGCCTGCCTTCCTCACAAAAATGGTTATGGGTTGACAAAACCCGTGTGACTGAGGATGGGCCACCAGCAATCAACGTATCATGCCAGTCACAATGCGCGCAAAGCCCACTCCTCAGATCCTGCTTAGAATAGTGGATTGCAAATACAATAAAGGGTGTTTAGAGTCATGCAAATGCAGAAAGGCAGAGCTCAAGTGCTCTATTGTATATGCTCATTTTGCGAAGGACTTCACTTCTGGACGAGAAGGACGAGGATATGAACAACCCAGCACCATTGACGAAGGACGAGGATAGAACAACCCAGCACCTGCCTCCACCTCCAGAAAACGTTGTCACTTCTTCCCCTCTTCCGCCAAATGATCCAAGATGGGTGAGACCCGGCCCGTCCAAAACGGCGAAAGTGTAAACAGTCTTTGTGCTTAATATTTTATAGAATATTCTCTATGTTTATTTGGTGTAGTTTTAATTGAAGCCATCTTACATCTAAAATGACAAATTCACATTGTTGCATGTTTTTTTTATAAATACTTAAAATAATAAATACTTAAATAATATAATTTATCCAAAATCCAGTATTTTCCTTATTAAATATTTTATGAATGTCACTAAGGCCATTAGTTTAGCCTGCAAATGTCTTGGCAAATGACACTACCGAAAATATTCCACTTTTTGGAAAAAAATTGCTAAGAAAAAAATCTTTGACTAGCTGTATCTCTGCAACTAATAGCCCTAGAGTTCACGTTGGGCTTAAATTATAGTAAATTTAGTTTGCTTCACAAAAGTACTGTACAAATATACCTGAATATAAGGTACCTACTTTTATCAAAAAACTGAAACAAGACAACCTACTCTCGAGGGACCTAACAACATATAAAAATATTGTAGAATTACTGGACTATATGACCCATGACAGCTAAAGAAAACAAAAATTTTGTATAATTATCTTTCCCCACTTCCTCCTTATACATTTGCACTTTAAATTATTATGACCAATTAGTCATCCTCCATCAGTTTTCCACAATCTCATTGTCTGTTCACATCATAGCAATAGGGTTGTTGCACAGTCAAAAATAAATTACAATATAATGTTAACATAAATAATAGTAGTTGAAGCAAATATGTAACTCATGTAATTTATCAAATTATTAATTACATACATACTCGTGTATATATATATATATATTATATGCATTGGGTTCACTGTATCTTGAATAAACAAAATGTGTATAAATTTTCTTATATAGTGTAGAAGTCACATGACCTCGAACGGAAGTAGCGGCGGAAATGATGTCATAAGGGTAAAAACATGATAGTGTCGTGTCGTGATTTATTAACAGATTGAGTATCAAGCAAGTGAAGAAAGCATCTAATATTATTGCTTTAAACTAAATACATACTTATACTAGGTCAACGGACTCTCTGTCGAGCTGGCAAGAAGCTCGCGGCCAAGCTGAGTGTGCCTTAAAGAAGGTCTTGAGTTGGTTGTACTTGAGAGGTCTCGTCTGTTAAAGTCTACGCTCCGATCCACTCGTGCCCATATTCAAGACCCTGAGAGCTTTCAACTTAAGCTGTCCAATCGCTTCGATTGCCTTGAGAACATCGATTCAGTGGACGTGATCAATAACAGGTTAGTAGAAACTGTCCATACAGTGGGTTCCAAGTTCTCTAAACCTCACCGTACAGATATGCTACAGAAACTCTCCAACTATACCCTCAACTTCATGGGTGAACGACGCTCATTAAAACTGCAGTCTTCAGATGATGCTGAAGCATATATGCTGCTCAATAGACGAATATGGAAGTCCTTGCGACACGACATCCGGATCTTTAATACAAACCGTATTAAAGAGACGATAGAGCGGAAAATAGGCTCCAAAGTGTTTGCAAGAGACATGTCTATTAGGCAAAGCCAGTTGACAAAGTTAAAGAGAAAAGACGGCAGTGTAGCGTCGACCAAACCAGAAGTCCTAGAAGAGTTCGAAAGTTTCTACGGACGTTTATACTCCTCGGTCGCTTAACCTGTTAGCAGCTCGGCCAAAGACCTGAGAGCCAAGTTAACTCGACATTATACCGAAGATATCCCGGACATCAGTCTGATGAGATTAGGACGGCCTTGAAACAGCTTAAGAACAAAAAGGCACCGGGTGATAAGTATGGCAACAGGCGTCTGTACACACCATGTACACCATATGTTTACTTGTAGCCTGGCAACACTGCCAATAGAGAACTCTCTCTTCTGGTTCTAACTCTTGTCGTAGCGAGAAAAATGCGGGAACCGTGAAAAGATTAAGGCGCGCTTTTTAAATTAAAATTTAAAAAAATTGTTAATTACTGTAAATACTGTATATATTTCGACTGCAAATTGTATTTAAACGAATTCTCTTAGTGAAGTTGTAGGCGAAGATACGGGATGGGGAAAAAGAACAGGAGGAGGAAGGATGATCCGGAGGAGGCGCCCGCTAACCAGCCATTGCCCTCGCCATCCGATTCTTCCGATTCAGACTCTGTAAAATCTACGGATACGGCAGTAGAGTCAAGAAAAATATCAAGGAAATCGGATAAGTATGATATTTATAAGGTCCCAAGGTAGGTATGTACGCAAATATCCAGAGGACTCGAAAAAAACTGAATTTATTGTTTTCTTGACCCACTCAGAAGAAGATACCATCTTTGCTGATAGTGATCGTATGGCTCTCTCCAAGGGATTGAGGGACCACGGAGTCTCGGGTGTTATGCATCTAAAATCAATAAATAAATACAAAGTAGGCATAACTTTTGATCTATCTAATAATGCCAACATGTTCCTACAAAACAAGAAACTCTTAGACCAACTATACTTGAAGGCAACAATACCAGCAGGCGACACTGAAGTGACTGGGGTCTTTACATCAGTTCCTATAGACATGTCTAACAAGGTCATATTCTCATTAATAGGCAGTTCCGAAAATGTCATTCAGGTGCGGCGATTTATGCGCAGAGTAAAAAATGAAAATGGAGTTGTCTTTGTTCCAACACAGACAGTTGCAGTGACATTTGCATCAACCAACCTACCAGAACACATATCTAGATTCATGGCGACATGAGGTAACTAAGTACATACCTCCAGTTAAGCAGTGTCTTAAGTGCATGAGGTATGGACACATAGCAAAGTTCTGCCGCAATGCTGAGATATGCTCTATTTGCACAGAAAACCACAATTTCAGAAACTGCACTGTTGATGTTAAAAAGGCTAAATGCTTTAATTGTAAAGGTAACCACATAGCCATATCATCTGCATGCACTATGAAAAAACAAAAAGTTGAAAATAAAATCAAATCTAGAGCCACTACCTATTCAGACTTATTCAATTCCAAATCATTTCCATCACTAACAGCACGAAAACTGGATGTTCAATTTCACAATTTGATGAAATCAGAATCTTTCATGAATATACTAATTGAAACAATAATGAAAATAGTAAGCAATTAAGACATACCTATCAACTCAGGGTCAATAAAAGAAACATTAAAAAACTCTCAGTAACAAATTACCCTCTCACTTATAATGGATCATTTAAATATCATCATCATCATCATCTCAGCCATAGGACGTCCACTGCTGAACATATGCCTCCCCCATGATTTTCCAAAAGGACCGGTTGGAAGCGGCCTGCATCCAACGTCGTCCTGCGACCTTCCTCAGGTCGTCTGTCCACCGTGTCGGTGGGCGACCTACGCTGCGCTTGCCGATCCGTGGTCTCCACTCCAGAACCTTTCGGCCCCATCGGCCATCTGTTCTGCGTGCTATGTGCCCTGCCCACTGCCACTTCAACTGGCTAATCTTCTGGGCTATGTCGGTGACTTTCGTTCTTCTACGGATCTCCTCATTTCTGATTCGATCACGTAGAGAAACCCCGAGCATAGCCCTCTCCATAGCTCGTTGTGCGACTTTGAGCTTTTCTATGAGGCCCATAGTAAGAGACCACGTTTCAGTGCCATAAGTCATCACTGGTAACACACATTGGTCGAAGACTCTTGTCTTGAGGCACTGAGGTATTTTTGACGAGAAGAACTTCGCGAAGTTTCCGGAACGCTGCCCAGCCGAGTTGGATTCGACGATTGACCTCTTTCTCGAAGTTGGACCTGCCTAGTTTGACTGTCTGTCCCAGGTAGATGTACTCGTCAACAACTTCGAGAACTGAGTTCCCAACGGATATTGGGGTAGGTACAACATGGGCATTAGACATAATTTTCGTCTTATCCATGTTCATCTTAAGACCTACCCGTTGGGAAACTCGATGGAGGCCTTCGAGCATTGTACTGAGGTCTTCCATGGATTCTGCCATGACTACAATATCGTCGGCAAATCGAAGGTGAGTGATGTTTTCGCCGTTAATATTGATGCCAAGTCCTTGCCATTCCAGAAGCTTGAAGGCGTCTTCCAATGTAGCGGTGAACAGTTTCGGAGATATAACGTCTCCCTGTCTCACGCCTCTTTGCAATTGAATTGCCTTCGAACTCTGCTCCTGTACTCGGACTGACATGTAGGCGTTTTTGTACAAACACTTCAGCACTTCAATATACCGATAGTCAATACGGCACCGCTGGAGAGACTCAAGCACTGCCCACGTCTCGATCGAATCAAAGGCTTTCTCATAGTCCACAAACGCTAGACAAAGAGGCAAGTTATACTCTTCGGTCTTCTGTATAACTTGCCGTAGCGTGTGGATGTGGTCTATGGTACTATAGCCTTTTCGGAAACCGGCTTGTTCCGGAGGCTGGAATTCATCAAACCTGCGACTGAGACGGTTCGTTATGACCTTCGAAAACAGCTTATAAACATGGCTCAAAAGCGAGATGGGTCTGTAATTTTTAAGTAAAGTGTTGTCACCTTTCTTGAAGAACAGCACCACCACGCTTTTGTTCCATGCTTCTGGCGTTGAACCTTCGAGTAAGACGGTATTAAAGAGCTTCTGAAGCACTTTAAGTACCGGTGTTCCACCCGCTCTCAGAAGCTCAGATGTGATACCGTCGTCACCAGGCGCCTTGTTGTTCTTAAGCTGTTTCAAGGCCATTCTAATCTCGTACAGGCTGATGTCCGGGATATCTTCGGTATAATGTCGGGTCAGCTTGGCTCTTGGGTCTTTGACCGAGCTGCTAACAGGTCTAGCGACCGAGGTGTATAACTGTCTGTAGAAACTCTCGACCTCTCCTAACACTTCCGCTTTGGTCGACGCTACACTTCCGTCTCCTCTCTTCAGCTTGGTCAACTGGCTTTGCCCAATAGACATGTCTCTTGCAAACACTTTGGAGCCTTTTTTCCGCTCTATCGTCTCTTTAATACGGTTTGTATTAAAGATCCGGATGTCGTGTCGCAAGGACTTCCATATTCGTCTATTGAGCAGCCTATATGCTTCAGCATCATCCGAAGACTGCAGTTTCAATGAGCGTCGTTCAGCCATGAGGTTGAGGGTATCGTTGGAGAGTTTCTGTGGCCTATCTGTACGGTGGGGTTTAAAGTACTTGGAACCCACTGTATGGACAGTTTCTACTAACCTGTTATTGATCTCGTCCACTGAAGCGATGTTCTCAAGGCAATCGAAGCGATTGGATAGCTCAAGTTGAAAGCTCTCGGGGTCTTGGATACGGGCACGAGTGGGTCGGAGCGTAGACTTCATCAGACGAGACCTCTCCAGTTTGACATTAATATTCACCGTGCCTCTTACCATTCGGTGATCACTACCGGTTTTAACCCTGTTGATCACGGAGACATCATTGAATATTTGCCTTTTGGTGGTCATAATGAAGTCAATCTCATTTCTCGTGGAACCATCGGAACTCAGCCAGGTCCATTTCCTGTGAGGTGGCTTCTGAAAGAAAGAGTTCATCATAAAGAGTCCCTCTTTCTCCAGGAAGTCGGCCAACCTCTGTCCCCTACGGTTCCGTTGTCCATAGCCAAATTGCCGCACTTTCGACTCATCCTCGCTTCTCTTACCCAATTTCGCGTTGAAGTCCCCCATAACAACTAGAAAGTGCGTTTCAGAGGTATGTATGGCCCGACTAATGTCCTCATACATATCCTCCACCTCATCATCCGGGTGCGACTTCGTCGGTGCGTATACCTGAATGACCTTCAGCGAATATCGTTTGGATACTCTGAGTATTAGGTATACGACCCTATTGGAAACGCTATCGATCTTAACTATGTTGTTAGTAAGGGACTTGTGGACGAGAAACCCGACACCACCTTGGGACTGTTGGTCGCCCTCCCGGTGGTAGAGTAGGTTACCTGATTTTAGGGTTATCGTGTCCTCACCCGCTCTACGGACTTCAGATAACCCCACAATGTCCCAGTGTAGCTTACTCATTTCTTCTTCCAGCTCATATATCTTCTCATCTGTCCTCATCGTGCGTATGTTGTGTGTTACCAGGGCCAGTCGTCGTCGTTGGGGGTGGTAGCTGGGCGTCTGCCGGGGATTCTTAGCACCCCCTGCCCCACCGTTACCGTGGCCGCTACCGTAGCCAGGAATAGCGGGGCTGCCGGGGACTGGGGCCTGGTTCTTTTTGTCCAATCCATAAGGGGTTTTTGCCAATACTCGCCACGCTTGGCAGGCGGGTTGGCGAGCGCAGTTTGTGTGTGTTTGACTGGGAAGGTGCTGCTGCCCACCTTCTGATTTGTTATCCCTTAGCCGCTTTCTACGGCACCTACGGGTCGAGTTGGGGGGGTGCTATTCTAAGCCGGCACCGCCACGGCAAAAAATATTTATTTAAATATAATTCAATGGAATGCACAAAGCCTTAATAGTATACCTTACCTTAGTAATAAACATTTATTTATCAACTATTTATATACACATACGAGTAATATACATATTGCAATTATATCTGAAACATGGTTTAAAGCAAACCAAAATTTTAATATTAGACATCATATTGAACGCAATGATTGTGGTAATGACCACAATGGAGTAGCAATTATAATCCATAAAAGTCTCACATATTCCAAAGTTATATAATACTTATTGTGACAACTCATTACAAAATCTGTGTGTCAAAATTACGTCAAATAAGAAAGTTATACATATTGTCAGTTTTTACAGTAGCCCTTCTTAACATAAATTTGATTCTTTGGTTAAGTCTATTCCAGGTCCATTTATATTTGCAGGAGACTTTAATGCCCACCATACTTCTTGGGGCTGTGGTTCTGACTCTCCTCGGGGTAGGGATATTTTAGTGGTCATTGACGATAACAATTTGGTTCTTCTTAATGATGGACAAGCTACTACAGTTGGTTCCCTCACATGGCGCCCAAATGCTCTAGATTTGTGCTTTGTTTCTCCGACAATAGCACTTCATTGCGAATGGTCAGTTTTGGAATGTCCTCTTGGTACTAGTTACCACCTCCCTGCAATAATTAAAGTTACATTGAATAATAACAGTGTTGATTCTGATGGAAACTATTGCAATGGCAAACACCTCCCTATTTTCCCTAACTATAAACATGTGCACTGGAAGATGTTCAGTAATCATGTAGATGAACTGTCTAGTTTTCAACTAGATGTCTTAAACCCATGACAGTTGACATTAAAGTCATGACATCCTGATTCACTCTAAAAGCACCAGCTTGCACGCTAAACACTTAAGGATATTATTTGAGCGCTTACACCTATGGCGTTGTAATCAACCCATCAAAATGTGTTGTTGGAATGAGTGAAGTGGTATTTACTCCCTACCCTCGGATGAACAAGCAGTTTCGAAATTAGTGTCGCATTTCAAAATCTTATTAAAAATAGTAAAAACGTGCTTTTTTCGCTAAAACTTCGCTAATTGTGTGTAATAGCAGCCGCGATTTGTGAATAACATTTAATTAGCGCAAACAAACACGTAGTTTGGTGAAAAAAAGTGAATAAATTTTAACGACCTTTTTTTTCGTGCCAGTTTCGTACTTTATTGCGAAAATGATGTGCTTTCAGTGTTAAAACGATCAAAATGATGAGAATTTAGTGCAATGTGATGGCTGCAAGCGAAACATCTGCTTGCAATGCAGTAACTTAACTAGTAGTGAGGTGCGCGTCATGGGTCTGATAGGCAAACGTACCTTGCTGTATCTATGTCCACCATGTCGCGAGGCATTATTTCAAGTGTCTAAATTAATAAAATCATATGATGGGATGCGTGAAGAGCTTGATGATATGAAGAAGCTACTGCAGAAGGTATCGCAACTACGCACCCAGGCACCTGCAGCAGTAGTAGCAGCATCGGCAGTGACGCCACCTGGCACCAGTGCTTTATTGGATGAGTTAGTGGAGCGTGAGCGAAGAGCCAACAATGTCATAATAGTTGGAATAAAAGAAAGTACCTCAGATATTGGCAATACCAGAAAGGCCCACGATGAATCATGCGTGAAGACGATATTGATGGACATTGACAGTGACTGTAACTACTCTGATAAAGTGATCTCAGTGCAACGTCTTGGCCGTCGTGAAAGTGACAATTCTGGCAAACAGAGACTGATGAAAGTGACATTCAAGTCACGTCTAGACATTCTCAAGATACTGAAGAACAAAAGTAAGGCCAGCAAGGAGGTAAGGATTTATGATGATAAGGCACCAATACAGCGCGAGGAGCTAAACAGACTTAGAGACACTCTAAAAGGTAGAATTGAAAATGGGGAGACCAACCTTACAATAAAGTATGTTAAAGGCAACCCTAAAATAGTCGACCAAAAAAACTAAATTATGCCTGTAGAAATCCATACATAGACCTCACATTTATGTACACCAACTTGTTCTCATTACCGCCAAAATTTGATCTTTTCTTGCTTTACATAAATACCAGTAAACCATCTATAGCAATTGTTACAGAAACATGGCTTAATAGTAAAGACCGCAGCAGTACATATAACATACCTGGCTATACCTTATTTAGACCAGATCGTAATCATAAGAAAAATAAATCGGAAGGCAATACTAGAGGTGGTGGGGTGGCTATGTATGTTCGCGATAATGTGAATGGCATACCAATTATTGCTAGAAAAAAACAAAAGTTATATGTGTGATGAAGTTGAAGCGCTTTACGTAGATATTCAATGTGGTACCTTTCACTGTCTCGTGGTAGGTGTTTATCGTCCAGATTGTAACAATGAAGCTGTATGGAGGCAATGGGATGCAAAATTATTGGAACACATTGAAGCAGCTGCAAACAAAAAACACTATTATTATTGCTGGTGACTTCAACTACCCATCTATAAAGTGGCCTATAGAGGCAGGTCAATACGGATCGAGGCTGGAAGAGCTCTTTGTCAATATGTTCCTCAACAGCAACCTCTTCCAATTAGTTAACAGCTTTACAAGATTTCAGATTGGTCAGGCACCATCGCTATTAGACTTGATAATGGTTAACGAGCAAACACTTGTCAGTGAAATTACTTATAAGTTACCCATTGGTAAAAGTGACCATTGTGTGCTAGAATTGAGCCTTCAATTTCTCTACCAAAAACCCAACTCAACACCAGAGTTTAAACGATATTACCAGTTTATTGACTTTGACAATTATAACTCTGACTTATTGAAAAATCTTAAGAATCTTGACCTCTACAGTGATACAGAAAAACTTTGGTCTGGCATTCTAGAAGCAATAAACACTACCACCGATATACATGCTCCTGAAAAGATAGTCAAGGGTAAAATTCAGAATAAACCCTGGATCAAAGAAAACATTATAAAATTAATTGCATTTAAAAAGGAACTTTGGCATAAATACAGAACTTCTGGCTTAGATGAAGACTATAAAAAATATCGTGAAGTGAACAATAGATGTTTTGCACTAACTAGACAACAGAGAAGCACTTTTGAATCTCAAATATTGGTATATGGGGAAAAGCTTTTTATTCGTACATTCGTCGGTGCAGCTCATCCAAAGTCAGCATTCCACCAGCCATTATAAGTCCTACTGGAGACCTTGTAACGAAACCTGATGACATTGCAAATGTATTCGCTGATGAGTTCCAAAAATCATACTCAGAAGAGCCACTCATGATTCAACATATTGACATAACTGCTGCTGCCCGGGTTGAAAATAGCTTATATAACATATCATTTACAGTTAGAGATGTTGAAAAAACTATCATGAACCTGAAAGACCACTCCTCCCCTGGACCAGACAGAATACCAAGCTGCATTCTTAAAAAGTGTGTTAAGACTCTTGCTCCTGTTCTCGCCATTTTAATGAATTGCTCCTTTGAAAATGGGTACCTACCATAAGACTGGAAACATGCTATAGTGACCCCTATCTACAAGAAGGGAAACAAGATCCAACCTAATAACTTTCGCCCCATTAGCCTCACTAGCATAGTTATTAAAATTATGGAAATGATCATAAACAATAGACTTACTGAATTTCTCAACAGAGAATGCATAACATCAGTAAAACAACATGGATTTGTAGCGAAAAGATCGACTATCACAAATTTGCTGTCCTGTGTACATTCATGGGTGAAGGAATTAGATAATAAAAATCCTGTTGACGTGCTTACGACAAAGTCCCCCATAGACGACTTTTAATGAAATTGGAGCACTTTGGGATACGTGGTGCTTTACTCACCTGGATGGAGAACTACCTTTCTAACAGAACGTTTCAAGTTAAAGTCGGTAACTCCTTATCATGTAAGAAACAAGTCCTAAGTGGTGTCCCGCAGGGATCAGTCCTCGCTCCGACTCTGTTTGGAATTTTTGTAACTGACCTGATAAAACTGATAGACTCTGAATCTGCCTTCTTTGCTGATGATGGCAAATTCTTTGCTAATCCACTAGTCAGCTCTGGTCAGTTACAGGAATACCTTTACAAAATACAGGGCTGGACCAAAGACTGGATCATTAGTCTGACCTCATCCAAATGCAGTGTCCTGCACCTAGGCACTTCGAATCCCAGAATCACATATTATCTAGAAGGCAAAGCAATTGAACCAGTTAATATACAAAATGACTTGAGAGTACTAATCACTGGTAACTTAAAATGGGAAGAACACATTACCGCAATAGTTAAAAAAGCTAACTCACTTGTATATGTCATACGGAAAGCCTTTCAAACAATGACTGTGGAGGTATTTCGCAAGATCTACAAAACCTACATAAGACCACTGCTTGACTATGGGTTTCAGATATGGAGTCCCTACTTCCATAAGGACATAAATTTGCTGGAAAGTGTGCAAAGAAAAGATACCTCTAGCGTTAAAAAGAAACGAAGATACCTCTAGCGTTAAAAAGAAAATCTTACTCGGACAGACTGCATGCATTGCACCTCACTACACTAGAAGAAAGACGTCTTCGTGGTGACCTCATTGAAACATACAAGATAATCACGCACAAATACAACCTGCCATGTATACATGAAATATATGTGGTCAAGGAAACCATAAGGTCAACCAGAGGAAACCAGACTGGGATAGCTCGAACACTTTCAAGTACAAAGATTGGGCACAACTTCCTTAGCAACAGAGTGGTACTCAATTGGAACAGATTACCAAATGAAATTGTGACTGCCAACACTGTTAACTGTTTTAAGAACCGGCTCGATAACTGGCTACGAACTAATAAACTAATTTTAATAAGTGAACATCCAAAGTGAAATTAATAACTTTCGATGCTGTGTGATATAGACACATCAGCAATTTGCTGCTCGTCTATAAACAAATAAATAAATAAATTTCTGGGTTACTAAATAAGTGCAGAAGGGTCACAACCACCTGAAGGCCGCATTCAAACACTCATGGATTTCCCCCCACCTAAAACTGTACAGGGTATGCGCAGATTTCTGGGTATGATAATTTTTTATCGCAGATACCTTCCCGATGCTGCAAAATTCCAGGCACTGCTCATCGACGCTGTAGCGTCCTGGAATTGAACCTGCCACACACTGCAAAGGTGCAAAACCTTTCCCGTGTACAGCTGATCAGCTAGAGCACTTCGAAGCCTGCAAGAAGAGCCTGTCTGCTGCTACTATGTTGTCTCATCCCGATAGCAGCGCTGAGCTCGGTCTCTTCACTGATGCATCAGGTACCCATATTGGTTCTTTTCTTCAGCAAAGACGCAATAAAAGTGAAGCCTGGCGCCCTCTGGCTTATTTTAGTAAGAAATTAACTACTAAACAGACAGAGTGGCCAACATACTACAGAGAGCTTCTTGCTGTATATGAGAGTGTCCAACATTTTAGACACAGCTTTGGAGGTCCAGCATACAACCATCTACACAGACCACAAACCTCTCATATACGCCTTCCAGCAACGGCGAGAAAAGCTTCCGCCAGCTCAGCTAAACCAATTGAGTTTCATAAGCCAATTTACTACTGACATAGTACCCATAAAGGGTGAGGACAACATAGTGGCAGACGCAATGTCTCGCATAGAGGCAATAACACTTACAGATGATTATGCTGCACTCTCAAAGGCTCAAGCAGTGGACAATAAGCTTGAGAAACTCCGCACGGACTCCTCACTCATATTTGAACAAGTTCTCATTCCAGGAACAGATATTAGCATCACCAGCGATACTTCTACAGGCAAGCCGAGACCGTACCTACCTGCATCTTTCCGCTGATCTGCATTCCAGCGACTGCACAACCTCAGCCACCACAGCGCGCGCGCAAGCGCACGCCTGGTAGCTGACCGTTTTATCTGGCCTCTTCTCCGCAAGGACTGCAGCTCCTTGGCACGATCCTGCATCTCATGTCAGCGCAGTAAGGTATCCAGACATATTTCCTCACCACTGGGTAACTTCCTCAGTACGTCTGCACGTTTTCAACATGTCCACCTGGATATAATCGGTCCCCTTCCTTCATCCAGAGACTATACATACTGTCTGACAGCTGTCGACAGGTTCTCTCGTTGGGCGGAAGTATGGCCTATGTCTGGTATTACAGCAGAGGAAGTATCAGATACCTTTGTGAACGGCTGAATAGCACGCTTTGGAGTACCTCTCGTCATAACCACCGACCAAGGGCGACAATTCGAGTCTACTCTCTTCACACGATTACTACAGGTTTGTGCCATTAAGAGGGTTCGAACATCCAGTTTACCAGTTGTCTGTAAAGACCTGCCGAAGGCAACACATGCTTTCCTGAGGGATGACGCTGTAAGACGACCACTGCAACAACCATATACTTAAATTTTGATAAATATGGGGGAGGCTTATGTTCAGCAGGGGACGTTCTACGGCTGATACGTTGATGATGAGTCATTGTTGCTTTTTTCCCGCAATCTCCATATACCTACAAGCAAGCAACCTCCAAGCAAGCAAAATGTACTACTTATTATAATCCCAACACTATTTGTTTTTGCCTTAGTGACGTCATACGACGTATATGCCGCCATTGAATATTTAGCGCTAATTTTGAAAGTTGAAATATTGCATCGTTTTTTAGATATATTAGAAAATGCTAGGTGTGTATTTTAGTGTACTGAATAATTTCAAAAAAAAGTCAATATCCCAATTCAGAACTTCACGCAATCCATTCAAATACAAGTTTTGTATGCTTGCCTACTATATTTTTTTAACTTTTTGATTTATTCCGCTACTTATATATTTCCGAATTCTACATTTTGATATTGTACTACAATAAGTAACGAGATGGTCAATACTATGCAAAATAAAGTCAGTCTATTTTTGATTAATGTATATTTTTTTACAGAACTGAATATTGAAATGTAACAGCAATGTATTTTGCTTATTTAGTTTTAGCTTAGTTTTATTTTCATTTCTTTGCCGATCCAGTGCAGTAAAATAAATGCCTCTCTGTACTTAAGCTAGAAAGACAAGAGTATGACTAGACGCCTGTGAAAACCAGCATTATTGCTTACTCCGTTAATTTTGAAGAAATTTATAAAAAAACAAATTGAAAGAAATTGTATATGTACCATGTTACACAAATCTGCAGTACCTCCCAGTCTGTACAGTTAGTACTTACTGTTTTTTTGTTTATGTTATTATGTCTATCAAATCTTATATTAAGTAAACTTATCATTTTTACGCTGATGATTCGTCCCAAAAAAAATCAACAACATGTCTAAAAAATACTACAGAAAATGAACAATTAACAGTAATAACCGATTACCTACAGCATTAAAAAAATAGTTCATTGCTTGGTTGAATTACGTAAGTACGTTTAATTTTTCAAGCTAATGAAAATTCACCCTTTGCAAATTTTGAAGTGGTTTACTTGAGTTGCTCATAAATCTGTCAGTAATATCAACACAATGCTTTTCTAAAATAATTGATAATGAAGGTATTCTGCGACCACTGAAAAACGTCCACCAGGCAAATAACGAATATCCTATCCTACTTCCTACTTATATCCCACTAATATCATAAATGATGTGAAAGTTTGGATGGATGGATATATGATTTTAATGAATGTTTGTTACTCAATAACGGCAGAACGGCAGATCTGATTGAAATTTGTCACAGAGATAGATTATAGTCTGGAATAGCACATAGGCAAATTTTCATCATCATTATCATCTATCACCACGCGGGTGAAACGGCCTAATATTTTTGGGTACAGCATAGACAAAATAACAAGTTCTCCGCCGATGCCAAGATCATAATGATGACTTTCTTTCTGACAATAGAGTTCTGTCAAAGTCAGTCAGTTGTGTCAGTTTCTCATAGATTATATAGTGCGTTCGAATAGCCCCAAGTTGGCGAAAAATAACGCTAAAACGCTCACAATGGCGTTCGAATTGGGAATTTGTGGGTGAAAATGTCGTTTACGGCTCTTTTTGTTCACCGTTCGCAAAGCTAAAAAAGAGTTATTTATGCCACCGAAAAGTACAATTATTAACCCACGTCCGGAGCTGCGACTGTTTTTGATCGTTTTTTGACAACTATCTATTTGACAGCACAATCGTGCGATTTTAGGTCTTATGCACGGCTTAGCGTTCGAGTAGAGTGTGGGAATAGCGGCAATAATAACGATTTTGAGCTTTACGAACGCTTTAACAAAAGAGCCAACAATTGCAACGTCACCAATGCCCTCATTGCTAAACGAACGTACCTCAAGTCAAAAGCACGCAATGATATTGCCAGCTCGATACACTAGACGTGCTCGGCGATTGAGTTGGCATGTCATCCGTCTTTGTTGTTCAGCCGACTGTAGTCGAGCGATTCCGCCATCACAACGGAGGTGAAACATCAATCTAGCGGTCTTGAGTGAATCACCCGCAATACTTACATGTTATTTTATAACACAACATAACAAACGGTTTCGCCTATATATCCTCGAAGGGGTAAGCAGCGGTGTATTAAACGCCTACATTTAAGTTTGTTTTTTTTTGTTTGTGCCTTAAGTTTGTGTCGCTCGCTATTATTTTGACAGCTCGATACACTAGGCTCAAGGGGGATCAAATGTTACACAAATACCGTCAAGGGTGATGAAATGAAATGATAGTTTTTTTAATGGTGATATATGTGTATGTACTCGTAAGTCCTGTCTTTTATTATTAGTGTTTACTGATTGATACACTAAGTATTTACATTTTCTCTTAGACTTCTATTATAACGATTGCGTTTGACCATGTACACATTTAATGTCATTTTGGTATAATGATAAATGGAGGTCTGGTCAGGGTGAGGCCTTGGAGAAAATAATAAGCTACTCGAAGTACTAACCCTGCGCAGACGTAGTCGCTGGCACCAGCTAGTTAAATATGATTTCGGTAAAATGAATATGCGATTTTTTTTTAATCTTACTTCACTACATTACGAAGAAAGAGTCTCTTCTAATTACTTCTAGACGAAAACTTAATAAATTAATCATATTTGGCGGGACATAACGTTCACTGAATTTCAAAAAGTAACCGATATATAAAACAAAAATAAACATTGTTTATATTATTAACTTGGTCCAATTCACTTGTTGCATTACATCGTCCACGCCGCTACGACTCAGTTGTCATAGTAGACGTTGCAGCACGCGCGTGAACCAATCCCTGCTTTCCTTCTGAATTTAAACCAATCACCGAACATGTCTATTTGTAACCTCGGAAGTAATTCGTATTTGGAATCATACGTCGCTTTTGTTTGAAGGACCACTTTTTGTGTGGAATTTGTTCTGAATTATGCTTCCTGACTTATTATTATTCGTAGTTTGAAGGGTAACATAATAATGATTGATATAGTATATTATGTCAATTATTCTCACCTGATGTAATAGAACATTATGTGATTAACAAGTTCAAGTTCCATAGACTACATTTAAAAATTGTTTATTAGTTTGTTATTGCCGAGCGGTTTCTACACACAAACGTTTTAAAAATCAATCATAAAACCGGTCGCACCAGTCACGAATCGTCAGACGCGGCTGAGGCCTCTTAGAGAGATGTCAGAGGATTTATCGCTCTGACGCCCGCACTTACACAACTAAATATTAGTGCGCTCAAAACTTCCTGATACTTATTGAGGTAACATTTCTAAGTGGGATTCTAACAAATAATTTTATATGACATATAGTGCATCAAAGGTCAGACATAATAGAAATTTCATTGTTATAATGACATCGACCCTTGAGGGGGCTAGTATTTTGCTATTAACCAAATTTCTTATGCTTATTGGTATCTAGGAATCCATGCTGGAGCCGGAAACTGGTAGCAGGAACTATTTGATGGTTGTTTTATATGCTATTCTCATCTCTTTTTGGTAGGTACATGAGTTAAATCTTACTTTTTTCTAGTCTATGCTCTTGTAGATAACATGTACTTGATTACGTAATAATTATCATATTATGTTAATTAATGTCGATATTAAAAATAAAATGTGTCCTGCGTGATATTTTATTTCACCTTTTTGACCTACGTCTATTTGTGACATAAAAACCAAAGTAGATAAAAAAAGATCCAAATATTAATGCGCACTATTTTGCTCAAGCGGTAAGGCCACTGCCGCAGGGCGCGCTAGTAAGTAACTCGCTAATGTAAAATACCTAAACTCGCGCAGCGCTGCGCAGAATAAAGGCACTTAAAAGATGTTGATGTTTCTTCGGTACAGCACAAAAAGATAAATATTATATTTTATGTAACAAAAAACAGTATGTACTTACTGTACCAACTGGTAGGTACTGCAGTTTTGTGTAACATGGTCCATATTTTTTATTATCTATAATTTTATTGTTTTCAGTCAAAGTTAACGTAGTAAAAGTATGCTGGTTTTCACAGGTAGTCATACTCTTGTTTTTCTAGCTTAAGTGCAGCTAGGCACTTATTTTGCCGCATTGAATCGGCAAACAAGCGAGAATAAAACATAACAAGCAAAACCATTGCACATTACATACATTTCAATATTTAGTCCTGAAGAAAAAAATACATCCTAAATTAAATTAAAATTGACTGACTTTATTTTGCATAGTATTGACCATCTCGATTTGTTAACGTATTTGAACATCTTTGAATAATTATAATTTTGCTATTATTTACTAGTAAAAGTGATCCCTGGACATTTTCATCGTGTATTGTTTCTGCACCACTTCACAACGAATGCTGGCATGATGATCCACAACTGAAGTTCATAATGATAAAAATGAAAATTTATACGAAGATTTGAAGTGTGCTTGCTTGCAAGAAAAATTTCTCTGATGACGTACTGAACGCGACTTTTAAGCCCCGCCTACTTGAACACGACTTTTGTTGGGTCATTTTTTAACGCAGTTACAGTTCCTGACTATTATTTCTTCGTAGCATCCAATTGAGTCTCTATAAGCGCGTTCGTTTAGCTTATGAGGCATTGGTGGCGTTGTCATTGATGGCTCTTTTGTTAAAGCGTTCGGAAGCTCAAAAACGTTATTTTTGCCACTTTTGCCACTTTTGCCCATGCCCTATTCGAACGCTCAACTGAGCATAAGACCTAAAATCCCATGATTATGCTGTCCAATACATAGCTGTCAAATAACGATCACAAACAACTATGCTTCGGACGTGGGTCAAAAGTTGCACTTTTTGGTGGCAAAAATTCCTCTTTTTTAGCTTTCCGAACACTGAACAAAAAGAGGCATGAAAGACATTTTCACCCACAGATTCCCAATTCGAACGCCCCTTGTGAGCGATTATAGCGTTATTTTCGCCAAAAACGATCAGAAGTGATCTATTCGAACGCACTATATAATGTACAGCCAATAATTTGCGACCAAATAATGTCCGGTGCCTCTACCATGAGATGGCAACATAAATGTCATCTACAGTCGATACTCGATCTCGCCTACCTATTAAGCTTGTGATTGGCGTACTCGCTGTCAATTTTAGTGCTACAATTGACCGCGAGGCACTGTTTGGTGTCAATGTTGTAAACTCATGGTAGACCTACAGGCAATAATACGCATCCAATATTCCGTGGAATGGCTTTGATTTATTGGCTGTATAATTCAGGCTGAGCATTATTTTGCTGCGTTTTATCAACACGGGCTGATATTGCTCGGGCAATAATACACAGCAAGGAAAAGGAATCCATTCCATGTACATGAAATTTCATGCTGTGCATTATTGGCTATGAAATACGGGTCGGGTTGGGCACTTTATGTACAGGGCGATAATGTACAGCCAATAATAAGTGTACATCACAGACTAAATAGACATAGCACAGACAAAGCCTCGTTAGCACGTTCCAGTGTCCAGTATAGATATATTTTACGTTATAAACAATTTCCAGTACGCTTTTCAGTGTTATTCATCACAATTCTGGCTTTGTGTGGTCACCATAGAACCTAACGCTCCACCTCACTTCGCTCGTCGTCGCATCTACTGTGACTTTCGTTTTTTTTAGTTGGAGAGTGAATCTCCTACTCGCTTATACAAGCGAGGCATAAAGATAACTATATTTGTCTATGGTTGGCATCGATTTATAAGCCGTGCAATACTGGCTGTGTATTATCGTCACGGCCAGATATGAGGGAGGAAGAGAGCATTCAATAATCGGAAGCATGTACTATATACCCAATTTGTTGCCTAACCAGTACTAAAAGTTTTGTATTTGCACATGTGCATTGCAAGCTAACTCCGCTTCTTCTTGTATTGCCCAATAACAGGCATAAAAAAAGCAATTCCGTTGTAAAATCTTTTGTTTTTACATCTTTTATAAATTTTATGATTTTGTCAGATCAGTTGCGACTAACACACATTTTATTATAATAAAAAGTATTAGTTATTTTAAACGTGTTGCCAGTACTAAGATTTTTACTTATAACCGTAATTATATATAACTAAATCAAATCTATATCCACTTCGTATTTTTAGTGTTACCTTGAATAGGATTATTGTATTTTATTATAGTAAAAAGTAGTAGTTCTTTTATCAACACACCAATAAGCAGAGAATAGGCGGGGTTAGTGAATGGTCATTTCACACAAAATGCACCCTTAAGATGGTGAGGCAAAAATTTAGTGATAGTACATGAATTATTGGTTGTACAATATTGGCTGTGCATTATTGACATGAACCGATTTTGTACTGGCAATATAACGCGGCCAGGAAAACCAACCATGTATTTCAAATCAATCTACACGAATTATTTGCGGTGAATTATTGGCTGTAGGTACATTATTTGGCAGTGCATTATTATGGTTGTACATTATTGCCTCCGATCCAATTTCATCTGTTTCAGACGTAGACAGAGAAACCAATAGACAAAGGTACTCTGTAACCACGACTGAGACAAAGATAGTTTGTCAACGTATGCGATGAATGTTGCCACAGTATCCGAACTCCCGGACGTTTTGGATGTTACAGGGAAAGGGAAAATATTTTAGGATCAATTAAATAAAACCAGATATGAGATTTTTCTTTTGTCTTTATAATCAATGTAGTTGATACAAAAATATAATTAATTATTGATTGCGGAACAATGTTAATTTCGTGTACAAATTTCTTACTTTTTCTTTGGGCTCCGATAGCTGTTTTGTGTACTTATAAATTCGAATTTGAAGGTATTTCATGGTAATTGCTTTCATTAATAGAACTTTATGATCATTTAGAGGAGAATGATCATAAGAAATACCATGTTCTTTAAATAACTCTTTCCCTATACATTGGCGAATACATTGATTCATTAATTGTAGCAAAAGATTATTTCGTGTAAGTAGATTACTGCCCGATTGTGTTAAATTGCTCCTAAAAACTTTTTCAGCAATTTCACAAAGGACGATTACATCAGCGGAAGGATAATGCAGACCGCCTTTATCCTTTTTTACAATTAATTTGTAACTGTTTTTGGAGGCAGTGTTAATCATTGACATCAAACAATTTTCACATTTCACCATCTTTGCTACTTTTGTTATAATGAAACCAGAAATATATAAATAATTATCTGCTTAGAAAATTCTGTAAGTCGTGAAGGATCGGCAAGGTAGTCATGATCAGTATCAATGTTAAAATACTCGGTTTCAGTTGGACTTTCGCTTTCTAAACTAGTGGAATGTTCCAAAAGGGGTAAAGTAGCATTTATTGATTTTTCATAACGCGAGTTAGTGTATGTTAAAATGCTTATATTTTCGAGAGATGTACAATTTCCTGTATCAATGTTTTTGAGTTCTCCATGAACGACTAATCTTTTGTACGTGGCTCGAAACTGTACCGCCGAGGGATTATTATTGAAACCGCCTTTAGATCGAATTGCACTAAAAAACGATTCCAAGTGATCCTGACTTAATTTATATGTAGGTAAGAATATCAACTCTGAGCTGGAGATAAGTTTTTTATATAAAAATTGCAAACCACGAATGCAGCACCTTAGTCCGATTATACACACCTTCCTATTACTTTGAACAACGTTTTGGCCATTTTCTAGTTTAAGACTACTTAAATAATCGAAGACTTCATTTAAGAACACATTGATATTCACAAAATTTTTCATATTTAGAGGTTTTTTTATAACCATATGCATTGATATTTCGGCTATTTAAAATATCGAACAGATTATTTACTTTTCTAATAAAATCAACGGTGGGTGATGACCCTTGGAACTGTTCGAAATGATTTTCTTCACAAAACTCAATGGAATCAGCAACTGAATTGCTAAACGTCTGAACTGCCAGTTTAACTTTCATTATCTGTTTTACGAAGTTAATATGTGCTTTTCTTAATTTATTTGCTAGATGGAGACCTTCTTGTTCCTGCAAATCATGCAAAGATGTTATAAATGACCACTTTATGATTTTATCATCCCTAGTTTTTAAAACGTGTTTATTGCCGAGCAGATTTCTAATTATTTTCACCATATGTGGTGGATCAGGAAAGAAACACACTTCTTTATTAACACCCTCTATTTCAATGTTAAATACAGGGTTAACTTCGACATCATGTTCTATTTTGCAGCCTAATATTTTCGCCATCGCAAAATTTGAGGGACATCCATCACAAGTTATTGAAATAACATTTACGTTACAGGAATACAACAACTTAATGCAATCTGTTACAAGCTGTGACTTCTGTTCCGCAGTAACGCTTTCGATTAGAAAATACCCAACAGGTATTTTCCAAGAATCGTTTAGGGCTGTTACCATAAAAACTAGAGCCTGAGTAGCCATTCTAATATTATAGCCATCTAAATTGGCACCAATATTTATTGCGCCAATACATTCCCCACCATCTAGAGTCATAGCTTTTCTTATTGACATTTCATCAAATGAAAGGCACACATGAATATTTTTACCTGATGCATTTACTTTTGACTTTATTGCATGCAATGCCTCTTGGGTAAATCCGGGATTACCATCAACTGATCGATACCAACTAACCAATGTTTGCGGGTGTGGAAGGCAAGTATTAAATTGTTCTCTAACGTAAGAATAAGCACGTGGACTAATGAAATGCAAACATAATGCAAACTTTCTCAATGCAGGAGAAAAATTTTCAGTTTTTCCAACAACACCCAAAAACCGTTTAAGGAAATCTTTGTTACCGCTATCAATTGTGCTTAATATGTCAGCATCTTCATATGATATCAAGGATTTGAATTGTAGCTCTGAAATAATATCTGATAACTTAGCATTTCGTTTCATTAGACGCCTGTTTGTTTGCCGGACAGCACGTATTTTTTTTCGAAGATTTGCAACAGCCTCAGTTTTCTTCATTAAAGCCACTTTAAGTTTTTTCTTTCTTGGCGAATCTTCCTCTTCAGGTAATTGCAATTTTCTTTTGATAACCTTTTTAGTGCCTTTTATTTTTGTGTCATCTTGAAAATTGGCACTTGTAGATGTGGACGGTGCTGGATCAACACACTCCTCGGGTATTGAAATCTAAAACATTCAATCAAATAATAAAAAAACATATCCACAAGTACCACATTAATTTTTGTGAATATGTTAATCTCTTGGATCAGAATTTATACGAGTTTGTAATAACAAAAGGTTGTGATTTTCCATGCACTAATTACTGTCTGACAATATGTTTTAAAATAAAAACGAAAGATGACAAATGAGTCTAAAATCTGCTTGAAAAAACCTGTCTAAATAGTTTGCTGCTAATTATTTACCTACTTCTTAATGCTAGCAACACAAAATCTCGTTTAAACTTATTTTTGCCAAATGTGGTACAAGTTGAAATAAATTTAATTCTTGAAGGCAGCAAATCATATTTAATCAACGAAACTGTTTTCTTAGGAGCTATGGTTGAATGTATGTTCTAATAAATTCTTACCGCTATTGGTACAGCATCAGGATACAGAACTGTCTCTTTGTTCTTTTTTATAAGTTGTTTTTGTGGGAAATTATTGCTACATATTTTACAATATTTTGTGGGAATCCAATCTTTTCTCCCAGTTGCTTCGATCCATTTATTACGTAGGTCTGGATCAGCTGGAAACCTATCGATAAACATAGGTTAATGATTAATACTCGCAGTTAGTTCAGTTCTCTAAAATTATAAGTGTAATTTTATGTCAATCAAAATTACTATGAGAAATAATAAATCAAAATATGTTTTCGATGCCGAAGTCTTCCCGAAACACTGGATTATTATGGTATTTCGTATTTATTCACTTTCGAGTTTCGCCATATTGTCAAATAAATATTTTTTTATTGATGATCGGGGTATTATTTTTACAAAAACTGGCAACACTTACTTGTTGATGTTTATAGGTTATTGAATGATAAAACTCGATATTACGCTAATATTTTCCTTGTTTTAACGCGACTTGTTGTTACTCTATGCTAATATATAAATAATCATCACTGAGAAACTATAGATTAGGACAATAAAGTCGTACTTACGCGTGAAAAGACACACCGGCCATTTTCTTCTCACTGTCGCTTAAACATGAAATAACACGACAACGCACCATTATATTTACTTCGATGTCTATATTAGGATAATTTCACCGTCTTTTCAATGGGCTGAAATCGATTTTTAACTAAATAACACACAAAATTCGAACACCAAACACGATGAAGGCACGAACTGGCAAAGTTTGTTTCGCAATTCAAGTTGCCGACCTTGAAAAACCGGTTACACAATAAGGGACAAAAAAAAGAGTATTTGTGTCTTTGTCTTATGCATTCGTAATTGTATTATCACTCTCTTTCTTGTGTAAGTGATAAAGGTATCGTTATTGGGTCTATTGGTTTCTCTGTCTACGGTTTCAGATGAGCAGTGCAGTAAGTGAAATCATTTTCAGTGAATTCCTAGACATTCTCAGTACCTACCTACCTATATCAAAAAAATATCAATTAGTTTTGGACTCTTCTACAATATTCACCAGTGATTTTGAACGATTGAGAATACGGCGCTATATTTTTCGCAAAAACTACCTTTAGTTTGGGGGTTGAAATTTATAATACAGAATCTATCTGGCCACTAAAAGACATTGACAGGTTTTACTTGACAACCGAACATTTAAAAAATACCATTTAGTTCCCAATATCTATGTTAATCTATGTTTATTACTTCCCTAAAGCAAAGCATACGTAGTGCAATTATTTCATCAAATTGAATTGAAAATCGGAATTAACCGCATTGAAAGAGAAACCAGTCTTACTCAATTTCATTCTACACAAAATATTAATTGACCGAGCGAGCGAAGCGTCTTTGCTGTAACTTGCCAAATTGAATGTCTTCTGTCCGTATGTTTGTTAGATATGGTTGTAGGTATGTACGTCTTCCTGTACAGGTCGTATTTTTCAACCAATCTTGACGAAACATGCATGTTCTACCTACTGTGTAATCAATATAATATAGCGTGTTATAGCGAAAAAGGGGGTAAGTTTGCCACGGCGCTATATAATACATCTATGGGCTATACGACATATAGTGATAAGCGTATTTATTATTCTTGGCCTTATAGTATTTATCCAATCTTTAAAATAATTGGTTTTGTTTTCAGGAATCCTCTCTCTCCCCAAAAATCAAATCAAAAATCCCATCCGTGACGTCTCCTCTGTATCAGTCCATCATATTCTCTTTTAATTTGTCAGGTCAATATCGAATTATTTTTTAAATATACAGTACAAATAAGGATTATGACGATTAGGACGATGAAATATGATGACGATGACGATGATCATATATGAAATTATATTACAACTTTTGTTGCCTTATTATTTTCTTATGAATTTTTATCTTGTACCTACCTATACATATCCTTATCTTTATGGTTGTAACTATACAAAGTTTCTCTATGATTGTAACTCTAAAATAAAAGAAGCCCTATAATGTACAGCCAATAATACGCGACCAAATTTGAATGCTGTCAGGTAATCATTCGCATCCAATATTCCGTGGAATGGCTTAAAAATTATTTACAATACAGGCTGTGCATTTAAACTGCGTCCACATTTGTAACATTTTACCGAACATTATCCCGTAACCATAACAGACACTTGTGTCAGTACCGATAGTGTGAACGTGTTTTGTTACGCGAATAAATGTTACAAGCTGCATTTACGATTAAACCCGTTCCGAACACTGAAAGCACAGAATTTACGGCAGGACAATGTACGGGGATACGATCTACCAGTCCAGTCCAGTGTGGACGCTGGTTTGTGTACTGACACGCATCTTAGTTACGTGTTACGAGCTGATCAATTGAAAGTCGTTTTTTTTCAAAGGATGTTCGCTATTGTTCGCGTCGCCAGGAGACGTCCATATTTGCATTTATGACAGGCGTCGAAGTACGCCACATGGCACGGATACAGACACGGAGTAGGAGCGAATCACGTCGTGACATGTCCCGTTACGTCCCCCACCCGCACCTCGCCCACTCCTCGCCGCGCTGCCTCGCTCCTGTAGTGATACCATGTCCACACTTGTAACATTTCATCGTACGTAATTTGTGACTGTATCAGCACAACCCTAGACTGTCCACACTAAGCGTAACATAATCTTGTATCTATGTCACGTAGTCCGGTCCGTTGTCTTGTCACCAGTGTGGACGCAGCTATATGTGGCTGCATTTTATCAAAACGGGCTGATATAGCTCGGGCAATAATACGCTGCCAGGAAATAGAATCCATTCCATGTACATGAAATATGTGCATTATTGGCCGAGAAATACGGGTCGGACACTTATTGTACAGGGCGATAATGTACAGCCAATAATTCGTGTACATATCAGACTAAATAGACAAGGCACAGATAAAGCCTCGTTTGCACGTTCCAGGGTCCAGTGTAGATATTTTTTTGCGATATTAACAATTTTCAGTAGGCTGTTCAGTGTTATTTATAATAATTCTGGGGTTGTGTGGTGACCATTAAACCTAAAGCTCGTCATTGCGACTATGATTTTCCTTTTTGTGAGTCGGAGAGTGAATATCCAACTTGCCTACACAAGCGATGCAATGAGATGAGATTCTATATTATTTAAAATGGCTTGGCTTTGAAAACGACCCGTTCCCGCCGAACGAGCAATCGCCTTGACGGATCTATGGTTAAGAAAAGTTCCGTGCGTCACTGTCGTATCTGCAATCGTGGCGGCGCCACTGTTTAACAAGCACGAGCAAGACACCCCAAAAATCCGTGATATTGAACGAAATTACATATTTGGAACCTAATAACAAGTGAACATTAGCTATACACAGTGCAAGTGGTCTATAAAACTGTGTTCTTGTCCCGGGACTTGCTCTAACTGAGGCTGTGGATTTTTGGTGAGTTTCCAACATTATCAATGCCATTTTGTAATTACAATATTATTCATAATCATCTATCGAATCATACAGTTGGCATCGAATTATTGGCCGTGCAATGCCTGGCTGTGCGTTATCAACACGGACCGATTTGTACAGGCAATAAAATGCTACCAGGAAAAGCCAACCATGTATTTCAAATCCATGTAGGTACACGTATTATTGACCGTGCATTAGTGGCTGTATATAACTTGACTTTGCATTATTATGGTTGTACATTATTGCGCCCCCAAATAAAATATCAGTTTGATTTTGATTTTCTTACGCGTACTATTGTTATTGTTGTTTTCGACTGTCATTGGACTTTTGTTCGGTTTTTGTGCTAGATATGTTGTGTGGAGTTGTCGCGGATGGTCCGCAAGCTTAGTATACTTTGTTGATTTAGAGTAGTTATATTTTGTTGATAAAATTATCTTGTTTCTTTGTTTGTGTTATTTTTGTTGTACTGGGGTGTTGCAATAAAGGGTTTATACAAGTATCTATCTATGTTTACTTACCCTGCGAGCATTCGACTACATAAAGTGTCATAAAGTAAAATTAAATAAAGTTTTATATTGAAAATATCTAAAGGTATATACGGAGCAGCAGAGTTGTAAAATTCTCCGTTGCAAAAGCTGGCGCTAATGTCGCAGCTAATTTTGGAGGCTAAGATACCTATCTATCTTCAGTATACATACATACTACTCTTATTTCAGTGTACACACTCTAATCTATGACCTACCTACCCTACCTGGCGCCTGGCGGGAAAAAAATCAACATGTATATATAGCTAAAGGGTAAGTAAAATAGGTATTTATAGAATATCATTTAGTTAAATGAGTTGTATCCAAAGAGTAGGGTAATATATAGGGGTTGTATCTTTCTTGTAGTCACTATTAAAAACTTTGTGTTTATGTAAACATATGTTTACTAATAATTGTGTAATTTCAGGTAAGTTTGATTCATTTATTTTTATTTCTATAGTCGACCGAGATAGGTATTTTGTTAATGGCTGGGGCCGAGATCGAAAGTAAAATAAAATTTAGACCGAGACCGCAAGCAATGAGAACAATATAAAATTGCGCTAGGTACCTACAATATAAAATATTTTTTGATATTCCAAATTATTCAAAATGTAAGTACCCACAAAACTAGCGCTTTTTCTGCGTTTTCACGATTCAAAGGGGTCTGATTCGCCGTATAACTGACCAGATCTACTAAAGAGATCTTTGTTTGGAGGTGGCACTGATTACAACTTTTTCACTGCAGGCCTAAGTACTTACAATGACAAATACTGTACTCAAAATGTTACCTATTTATTTCTATGCAGTCATGGATCTCTAACAAAAATCTTCTAGAAAGCTATTACTTCTATCCTATTCTTATTCTAAATGGGGGCAGGAAGTCCTGCACTGATGTTCCACTTGGGGTGTATTGTGCATTTCCCCACCAGCTACCCTTGCCATCCCCACTTCTTAATTTGAATCCTTATCATCTGGGTATTACCTTAGATATACATGTTTTAAATATAACAGCTTCTGGTTTTAAAATGTTTAATTTTGTCATAAGGGCATTTTGTAACTTTATGAATGAATTGACATATCAGCTTTTGTATAAGTCCTTAGTTCACAATTAACAAAAAGTTCAAACTCACAATAGGAATATGCTGTATGTGTTTGGAATCCATACTATATCTTCTTTAGCAACAATATAGAATGTGTCCAAAAGAAATTTTTATGATGTAGATATGTACTATAAATGTAATCACAGAATTATGCCCTATGAAGATTTACTAGATAAATATATGTTATTAGATTTAAAGTCCAGAAGATATCAACTAGATGATGACATAATAACATATATTATGTGATATGTGTAAGAATTGATACGATGGTACTGAATTAGTCTACAACCTTCACTGTAAGGTACCTACCAGAGCCTATTCACATCGTGACAATAATTTATTTGCTACTACAATTTGTTGTACTAATGCTGGTAAACAATCTCTATTGTACCGTATGTCTAAATATTATAATGAAAATTTTAATAGCATTGATATATTTAATGCGAATGTAGGTAGTTTTAGGAAGTTAGTGTTTGATCAACTAAAAAAAAGAAGACATCTATAATAGATTTTTTAACAGCTTAAGTAGTATTTGACACTTTGTGAAATATTGCACTAAAGCATACACAACTTCGTTCGTGTTTTAGGCTCTGTTTTCGGCCTCGCCATGACCTCCCTTCTTATTTGTTTTTTCTCCCATAAGAACCTTCTCCTGACAATAATACACAACAAAAAAAGAATTAGGGAGATGTTCCATCCGATCAAGTTATAGAGTGACCAGGAGAAATAGGGGATCATCTTATGTCATTAATATTATAAATGTGAAAGTTTAGATGGATGGATGGATGCATGCATAAATGTTTGTTACTCAATCACGGCAGAACGGATCTGGTTGAAATTTGGTACAGGAATAGATTATAGTCTGGAGTAGCACATAGGCTACTTTACATCAACATCATCATCATCATCTATCTATAAAGAAAAAATTACAAGATCTCCGCTTAAGTCCAGATCGTAACGATGACTTATTCTCTGTCAATAGAGCTCTGTCAAAGATGTGTCAGTTTCTGATAGCTTAGTCAAAACCACACAATGATTTTGACAGCTTGATACACTGGACGGGCTCGGCGATAGAGTCGGCATGTCATCCATCTATGTTGTTCAGCCGAATGTAGTCAAGCGATTCACCTCCGTGGTGAGAAAAAACCACGGAAGTGAAAAACCAGTCTAGCGGTCTTGAGTGAATCACCCGCAATGATATTTTTAAACAGAACATAACAAATAGTTTCGCCTATAAAGAAGGGATAAGCAGTGGTATTTTAATATGATACTTTTCCTCAACATCAACCACACGGAGGTGAAACCGCGGGGCTGTAACATCATTCTAGCGGTCTTGAGTAAATCCTATGGGTATATCCTCGAAGGGTTAAGTAGTGGTATTTTCATCGCCTACGTTTCACCATATATAAATTTTTGGTCATGTGATCATGTTATAGAGGGCGAGCCTATTGCCATCTACAGGGTACTGTTCCAGTCTCCAGACTGTTATTGAGAATATCTTTCTTTCTTAGAAAAACCCAGTAACTGTCCAACCCAGGGATTGAAGCCATGACCTCGAGAATCCAAAACGGCACTTCCCCCACTACACCAAGACCAAGCAAGCAAAACCGCTGGCGGGTCAGCTAGTTTTTATATATAGTACAGGGTGAATTTTTGAGACGTGACATTAATTAACAAATCTGTAAATGCAGTTCAGAATATCTTAAAAATTTATGGTTAGTTTCCTTATAACGTTTTCCTGCAACTATAACCGTTAAGGTATCTGCCCTTATTGTGGTTAACGTCATTGGTGCTGCAATAACCTGTATGTAATTTTTGAATGTTTTTTACTTATCTGTGTTGCATGTACTGTTTGTTGATCCATGAAAATATAATGAAATGAAAATAAACCAATATATATATATGTCGGCGCATAGCTTTAACAGATATTATTATTTAGTCAAGCGCCACATAGTTTAGTTTTGGTGGACTAGAGATACAAAGTGGCGCCATCTCTGGTATAACTCTGGTAGCGTGCGCTGTTCGCTGATTGGTCGGTCAGTCGGTCGTTGAGAGCCAATTACCGTTGAGTACTGAGTCATCGTCCGACATGACTTTGCGTTTGGTCGTGGCAGCGTTCGCTACTAAGTGGAATACCTTGTACATGTGATATCTTATTCTCCTCGCCCGCTTAAGCCACGCCTAGCCACGAAATTGGAACATGCCATCCTATAAAGACCCCGGGCCAAATGTGCCTTTATCAGAAGTGGGATTCAAGGGCCAAAATCAGAGGAGAATAGCCGCAGGAATAAAACACCCGAGCTGAATTTGTTGCATCATATGGAGTGACTAAAAGAGTCTGCCGCTGCAGACAAGGCACGAAACCAAACACCAGTATCGAGACTTCGTGACATTGCAAGACCAATCACATGCTTTGTGTGCAGACAGACAGGACACTTCTTTGCATCAACATGTCAACCAGTAGAAAGTGGAGCAGCAGGCTGAAGGGGTTCACGTCTGTGAATTCAAATCTACTAAGAGCACCTTGACTACATCATCCGGTGAGCCCGTTTCCTTTCTCTTTGATAATGTATAAGTCTGCTCGTTAGTAACCTGTAGGTTTGTCAAGGATTTTTTTGGTACATTGCATAGTGATTTAGTATACCTTTTGTACAAGGCATCTCGCGGTTTCATATAGTACCTGACGGTTCTATCATAGTTCCAGTTATCATATACCTACCTGACGCTGATGGCCGGTTCACCCATTGCGTCCACTGGCAGGTAGAAGGGACGCTGATGTCCGGGCTGCACCAGTGGGAGTGTTTGGTGGGTCGAAGGGACGCTGATGTCCGGGCCGCACTAAGGGTTATGGTGGATCGGACTAATGGTTGCGGGTGGGTCGAAGGGACACTGATATTCAGGTCGCATCAGTTTTAGATATAGTGTATGTTTAAGTGTCAGTGATGGACGACCGTCCAAAGATGGATCTACCTGTGTTTTGTCTTTACAGATAACTCGTAACTGGAGGAAGCCGACACTGAACGCTAACTGTCACCGCTGCGACACTTCAGGGCACACACAAGTGGATAGCAAGAAGTCGACACCTAAGGAAGGCGCTGACAAGAAATCCTGATTAGTCTGGACACATCGCCAGCTTATCCAGAGAATATTCAAAGAGGTTCACATCTGCAACCATCAAACTGCGAGGAGTACGCTGGGAACCTCATCGGGTGAGATCGTCCAATTTTACTTGATAGTGGTTATGCGCAATTTGTGGTATCAATTACTTAGAATTGGTTTCTAAGTTTCCCGGTACTGCACGTAATTAAAAGATATTCCTATCGGGATTAGATAACGCAAACGTTTTATGAGAAGCTCAACTTCTCATCGATGTAAAGGACGAGGGTACTAAACTCACTGTTTTGTTTCGAATTGTTTCCTGGTAGAATTTCAGAATGCATTTCAGATAGATGATTTTCCTTTCATTAAAGGTGGTGAGCGTAACCAAACCGAATTAAATAGAAAGTTTAAAGGGCCCTTCATTATTACTCGTGTCTTAGAAAATTATTTTTCTAAGACACGAGTCGTTTTGAACTAAGAAGCTTTGATGGCTCTAATCATTTGTACAAATATTCACATGATAATTTCCGCACAGTACCGAGAGGTTTTAAAAGTTTATTAGAATCTCAAGTCAATTGTTAGATGGTGATGATGACGAAAACGATAGTACCGTGACCGTGACGGCAGTAGTACATAACTCACTCCGATATTCACAATGACACTTTGTCAGCTTGTAGCGACACTCTGTCGGCTTGTAGTGATATTTTAACGATAGGCTGGGGTACGCTGACTGCATCTGGTAGTCTGGAGTTGTCACCAAGACAAGATGAGTAATTTTGATTAATTTCGGTTGGTTAAAGGGAAGCATAATGTGATAGGTGTTGTGTGTCCGTATTGGAGCATTGGGGTGGTCGAAAGGACGCTAATTTTTGAACCACGAAATGCCTCCACTGATGGGTCGAAGGGCATTAGGGTGGTCGAAGGGACGCTGATGTCCGGTCCACGAAATGCTTTTACTGATGGGTCGAAGGGACGCTGATGTCCGGGCCGCATCAGGGGGGTATCAGTGAGTCGAAGGGACGCAGATGTCCGGGCTGCATTGTGGGATTTAGCAATTTATGAAATGTGTTTCTGTGTGTGTAAAGTGTCAGGAGTCCGTGTCGGCGGTTATAAGTAATAATTGAAGTTGAGAATGATAACATATCAGCCTTAAGTGACATAATCAATTAAAAAACACCATATAAAAAAAACTTTTCGCTTTAAATTTATGAATCTTCAATAATTACTTAGTACATAAATTATTGAAGATTGATAAATTTTGTTGCCTGTGCTATACGTTGTGCTCAATTCTGGATAAGTGAGACACGGTGGTTAGATGTGTGAGAGATACGATTGTTCCGGTTCGTACTCTAGGTTGTAGATCAAAGGGTCGCTGCTACCTGTTGAGACCAGAGAGTGAGTCGTGGGGGTGCAGTTGCCTGGGAAGTACGGACTGCTGCGGAAATCGTAGATCAAAAGTGGCGCTGTTATCCGGTTTGCACTGCTCTGGTGGTATCTGTAGTTTTGTGTCATTGTGTGTCTTACCCTGTCCAGCATTGGGAACATCATCAGAGTCATAATAAAGTAGTTGACATACCAACGTAAACGATTAGAAACATATGACAACTATGTCAGGATGAACGAACGATACTGAAGTGCATTTTGTCTTTGTTACAGATATTGAAGATGATCGCCCGAGGATTGCGAGTGTCAGTCTGGCCGTGTCGGTGCATAGCTTTTACCGATATTATTTTTTAGTCCCCAGTCCCCGGTAGCCCCGCTATTCCTGGCTACGGTAGCGGCCACGGTAACGGTGCAGGGGGTGCTAAGAATCCCCGGCAGACGCCCGGCTGCCGCCCCCATAGACGACGACTGGCCCTGGTAACACATAACATAAGCACGATGTGGACAGACGAGAAGATCTATGAGCTGAAAGAAGAAATGAGTAAGTTACACTGGGACATTGTCCTCCCATTATCTGAAGTCCGTTGAACGGGTGAGGACACGATAACCCTAAAATCAGGTAACCTACTCTACTACCGGGAGGGCGACCAGCAGTCCCAAGGTGGTGTCGGGTTTCTCGTCCACAAGTCCCTTACTAACAACATAGTTACGATCGATAGCATTTCCAATAGGGTCGTATACCTAATACTCACGAGTATCCAAACGATATTCGCTGAAGGTCATGTAGGTGTACGCACCGACGAAGTCGCACCCGGATGATGAGGTGGAGGATATGTATGAGGACATTAGTCGGGCTATACATACGAGTACCTCTGAAACGCACATTCTAGTTGTTATGGGGGACTTCAACGCGAAGTTGGGTAAGAGAAGCGAGGATGAATTGAAAGTGGGGCAATTTGGCTATGGACAACGGAACCGTAGGGGACAGAGGTTGGCCGACTTCCTGGAGAAAGAGGGACTCTTTATGATGAACTCTTTCTTTCAGAAGCCACCTCACAGGAAATGGACCTGGCTGAGTCCCGATGGTTCCACGAGAAATGAGATTTACTGCATTATGACCACCAAAAGAAAGAAAGAAAGAAAGAAAAATATATTTGTTAATGAAAAACAATATGACGTTTTGCCTAAAATATACATAAAATTAATGAATAATTTTCTACACTACACAATCTACTGTTTCACTACAACACTAAGACAAAGACAAATATTCACTGATGTCTCCGTGATCAACAGGGTTAAAACCGGTAGTGATCACCGAATGGTGAGAGGCACGGTGGATATTAATGTCAAAGTGGAGAGGTCTCGTCTAATGAAGTCTACGCTCCGACCCACTCGTGCCCGTTTTCAAGACCCCGAGAGCATTCAATTTGAGCTATCCAATCGCTTCGATTGCCTTTAGAACATCGCTTCAGTGGACGAGATCAATAACAGCTTAGTAGAAACTTTCCATACAGTGGGTTCCAAATACTTTAAACTCCACCGTACAGATAGGCCACAGAAACTCTCCAACGATACCCTCAACCTCATGGCTGAACGACGCTCACTGAAACTGCAGTCTTCGGATGATGCTGAAGCATATAGGCTGCTCAGTAGACGAATATGGAAGTCCTTGCGACACGACATCCGGATCTTTAATACAATTCGTATTAAAGAGACGATAGAGCGGAAAAAAGACTCTAAAGTGTTTGCAAGAGACATGTCTATTGGGCAAAGCCAGTTGACGAAGCTGAAGAGAGGAGACGGCAGTGTATCGTCGACCAAAGCAGAAGTGTTAGGAGAGGTAGAGAGTTTCTACGGACAGTTATACACCTCGGTCGCTAAACCTGTTCGGTCAAAAATCCAAGAGCCAAGCTGACCCGACATTATACCGAAGATATCCCGGACATCAGCCTGTACGAGATTAGAATGGCCTTGAAACAGCTTAAGAACAACAAGGCGCCTGGTGACGAAGGTATCACATCTGAGCTTCTGAAAGCGGGTGGAACACCGGTACATAAAGTCCTTCAGAAGCTCGTTAATACCGTCTTACTCGAAGATTCAACGCCAGAAGCATGGAACAAAAGCGTGGTGGTGCTGTTCTTCAAGAAAGGTGACAACACTTTACTTAAAAATTACAGACCCGAGAATGGCTCAAAAGCGAGATGCTTTTGAGCCATGTTTATAAGCTGTTTTCGAAGGTCATTAGGACCCGGCTCCGTCGCAGGTTTGATGAATTCCAGCCTCCGGAACAAGCCGGTTTCCGTAAAGGCTATAGTACCATAGACCATATCCACACGCTACGGCAAGTTATACAGAAGACCGAAGAGTATAACTTGCCTCTATGTTCAGCATTTGTGGACTATGAGAAGGCCTTTGATTCGATCGAGACGTGGGCAGTGCTTGAGTCTCTCCAGCGGTGCCGTATTGACTATCGGTATATTGAAGTGCTAAAGTGTTTGTAAAATAACGCCTAAATGTCAGTCCGAGTACTGGAGCAGAGAGGCGTGAGACAGGGAGACGTTATATCTCCGAAACTGTTCACCGCTACATTGGAAGACGCCTTCAAGCTTCTGGAATGGCAAGGACTTGGCATCAATATTAACGGCGAATACATCACTCACCTTCGATTTGCCGACGATATTGTAGTCATGGCAGAATCCATGGAAGACCTCAGTACAATGCCTACTTACCTATACCTTAAGATGAACATGGACAAGACGAAAATTATGTCTTATGCCCATGTTGTTAACGAGTACATCTACCTGGGACAGACAGTCAAACTAGGCAGGTCCAACTTCGAGAAAGAGGTCAATCGTCGAATCCAACTCGGCTGGGCAGCGTTCCGGAAACTTCGCGAAGTCTTCTCGTCAAAAATACCTCAGTGCCTCAAGACAAGAGTCTTCGACCAATGTGTGTTACCAGTGATGACTTATAGCACTGAAACGTGGTCTCTTACTATGGGCCTCATAACTAAGCTCAAAGTCGCACAGCGAGGTATGGAGAGGGCTATGCTCGGGGTTTCTCTACGTGATCGAATCAGAAATGAGGAGATCCGTAGAAGAACGAAAGTCACCGACATAGCCCAGAAGATTAGCCAGTTGAAGTGGCAGTGGGCAGGGCACATAGCATGCAGAACAGAAGGCCGATGGGGCCGGAAGGTTCTGGAGTGGAGACCACGGACTGGCAAGCGCAGCGTAGGTCGTCCACCGACACGGTGCACAGAAGACCTGATAAAGGCCGCAGGTCGACGTTGGATGCAGGCCGCTTCCATCCGGTCCTTTTGGAAAATCATGGCCTACGTTCAGCAGTGGGCGGCCTACGGCTGAGATGATGATGGATGACGATGATTATTTAATCAAGCGCCACCGACATAGTTTAGTTTTGGTGGACTAGAGATGCAAAGTGGCGCCATTTCTGGTATAACTCTGGTAGCGTGCGCTATTCGCTGATTGGTCGGTCGGTTAGCCGTTGAGTGTCAATTACCGTTTGAGTATTTAGTCATCGTCCGACAGAGGCGTTGGGAGGGAGCGCGCGGACACGCTCGGAGGAGCTCACTTTGCGTTTGGTCGTGGCAGCGTTCGCTACTAAGTTGAATACCTTGTCCCCAAGTAAATTCAAGTTGATCTCTATACACTATGTGCTATAATAATAAATTTCAGTGTGACGTAATAAAAGCAGACTCATTGTACATGTGATATCTTATTTTCCTCGCCCGCTTAATTCACGCCTAGCCACGAAATTGGAAAATGCCATCCTATAAAGATCCTGATACGGGCCAAATGTGCATAAATATATAAATTAACCCCTATTTTTCCTGGTCACGCTATAACTTGCGAACAGCTAGCGATTTTGCAAAATGTGTTTTGTTCTTTTAGCTATTGTCAGGAAAAGACTCTTATGAAAAAATCCAGAAATGAAGGGAGGTTATGGCGAGGCCGAAGGCCGAGCTTACTACGCGAACGAAGTCGCGGGCAGTCGCTAGTAAATAAATAAATAAGACTTGTTCATCAGAAGGCCGAAGATTGTAGGAGCCAAGGTGTGGGCATATTTTTTATTGTCCAATTCTCGGGACCTGGTCTGGGCCAGGGGATGAGTCTTTTTTTCAGGCTTGCAATAGCCATTTTCACGTCTTCTATTGAAAATGATATGTTACTTAGGTCATGCTCCATACAAGCCTTGGCAACTTTAATATCATGCAATGTTGTAGGTTCCAACGAGTACGCTTTTGAAAATTCCTCAGAAAAGACATCAGCCATTTCAGGTGGCTGTGTTACTAGGCCAGCTACCATTTTGATTTTGCAAGGCTGGTGGAATGCTCATTTTGGAACAGGAACACCGCCGAATGTAAGTGAAAAAGGATTTAAGTCTTCTTTTACCTGTACCTCTATGACACACAACAACAATGGTTTTAGAGGCTGCTTTACGTGCATAATAATTGATAACTGAAATCTTTCCGAAATTCGTGTTTCAATTAGTACTTTATATTTTATATTAGTATATAATAGTATATTATATTAGTATTCAATTAGTAACTTTTTATATAATCAACCGGATATATTAGAAATTAGACGTTCATGTCAATTGTTATAAAATATTAACAAATAATGGCATCTTCTGTCGTCAAGGAAAACCATGTCAGTAGGCTTTATTTTTCTATTGTAGGGTAATAAAGTCTATCAGTGCTACTATAAAAAAATAATAAAAAATCCTTATGGCGTTCTTATTTCATCGTTATTATTTATATACATTTTATATACATATACTAAGCATAAGATTGCTATAGTAAAGAGATAGTTTCTTACCAATAAATGCGTTATAACATTGACATTATAAAAAGTTACTCTATGATTGATTTAACTATACCATATTTATTGAAATTATTGATATTTATTTCGAAATAACGAAACGGCAACGTCGCAATTCATAGACAAATCTGATAAAAAAGTTCAAAATGCCATATTTGTGTCCAGTTATTAACCTATCTGTCATTGTCACCCACTGTGAATGACAGTTGTACACTGAAAAGTTTTACTGCATGTAGTATAATGGCTTGGCCACATCAACGTTCACCTTCAATGCCCATCATCGCCTTAAACAAAGCGCTAATTATTCCGATAATTACCGCGATAAATAGAGTGGCCACACTGGAACCGTCAACGCCCATTTAATTGCCGATAATGTCACTGAATAAATAACAGCACTACGTTTCCATATTTAACGATTGTTATCTTTATCATGTGAATTTACTAATATTGCCCCTCGGTTTCACCCACGTGGTGATGGATGATGATGATAATGAAAATCATTCCATGTTTAACCACCTACTGGTTTGGATAACATTTGGTAGGTAGATAAATGAGGTACTCCTCATCTATCTACCAACAAATCTATCATCCAAATTTGTTAAGCATTTTGAGTAATTGAGTAACTTAACGAACGGAACGAAGAAAAAATAAATTAATATTTGTTCAAGACTTCCTAGACTAGAGCTCAATTACTTTCATTCATCCACTCCATAATTGGCTTTGTACAAAAGAGTGCGATCTCTTCGCGATCACGGTGCACAATGACAAACGTTTGTGCGACCGTTTCAACACAATAATTTTCCTTAAACGCCTTAAACCTTTATGATGTGCAAAAAAATACCGCCATCTGATTCATCGCCCAACGTCAACGGCAATGTGAATGCCGTTGTTAAATTAACGTGATAAGTGGTGACTATTTACGGTTTACTATTTTATTATCGTTTATCATCGCGATAATCAACGGCGTTTCGCGTTGATGTAGCCGATTCATAAAAGACAAACCACCTCCTTGTTGCCCATATTCAGAGTACTTATTGCTTAGTGTTTACAGAAAAAGAAAGTATTGATCAATACTTACTGTTACTTATTCTGTGCTTATAGCGAGCTTATACTAACGGCCGTTTTCAATATTCTATCTATCCATAGTTTTCCTTACTACCGATAGAAATTTGACATATCGTCCATACAAACAGTGTCAAATATATATCTCTAGTAAGGTAAACCGGCGATAGACTGATTGTTGAAAGCGGCCATAAGTCGGGGTTGATATAGCGTTTGACTACGTGTGGTCCAGCAAAAATAGAATTTAACTTTGCACTAAATTTCCGATCCAAAGTTTATTTTTTATAAGGTTTAGGACCACATACTGAGCTTAAAATCACAAAATGCTGACAGATCCAGGTGATGCCACAATCGCCATCTTGAAAAAACATTTTCGGCCGTTATCTCGGAAACTATGCACTTTAGAGCAAAAGTCATAGAGACTATTATTATAGAAAATAAAATTTCGCATCTTTTGTTTCCAGTAAACTTTTTTGTAAAACTTACCGTTTACGATTTATGGCCCATTTAATGAACCGGTTTTTCTATCGCGGCCAATAACTCTTGAAATATAATATCAATAAAATGCATCAATCTATTCTTAAAGATCAGTTATTCTCTACAACTTTTGTTTTAAACTTTTTTTCTAATGTCCATATATTTTGAGCTAGAAGACGTTTAATGTTGGACTTCCGGGCGTAACGATGAAAATTTCTAGATACGCATAGAATATAATGGTACAAATTCATCAAATAAATTTAAAAAAATATCCCGTTTGTTTATGTAGTTAACAATTAATAGTTCAATTCCTTACCTGCAATAGTAACGAACTTTTTTTATTTTATTTTATTATATTTCGCACAACTAAAACATAGTTAGTAATTATAATAAATTATGTTATGCTCAAATGCTATAATAAAATGAAAGAAAACAAAAGAGGAATATTTAAAAAACAATACATTAAAATTTATTTTTCGAAAATACATAAAACAAATAAAAATTCAAAGTTTTATTAAATTCTTGACCGTTTTGGAGGCGGCGAAAATACAATTATATTGGATGTTTCCTCTTCATCTTCGTTACCCTCTTCGGAGGAATACAAAGAGGACTGTTAAACTTCAATGAATTCGTTTTCGTGGTCAAACTCGTCAACATCAACCGACTCTTCGCTGGAGACGAGGTTCACTGTCGGTTGATTTGTACAAGTTTCCGCTGTGCAATTCTCGCAAATCACAGTGCAGTCTAAGCCTGCATACGGTTACCAGCTATAGAAAAAAACCTTTGGGTTGCCGCGTCACCTGCCCAGCGTCGGCATTTCTACATTAAAAGTCCTATAACTCTACTCTACTAAAAAGTATGGAAATTAGAAAAAAGTTTGAAACAAAAGTTGTAGAGAATAAACTGATCTTTAAGAATGGATTAATGCATTTTATTGATTAATCTAATATTTAAGAGTTATTGGCCGCGATAGAAAAACCGGTTCATTAAATGGGCCATAAATCGTAAACGGTAAGTTTTACAAAAAAGTTTACTGGAAACAAAAGATGCGAAATTTAATTTTCTATAATAATAGTCTCTATGATTTTTGCCCTAAAATGCATAGTTTCCGAGATATCGGCCGAAAACGTTTTCTCAAGATGGCGATTGTGGCGTCATCTGGATCTGTCAGCATTTTGTGATTGTATGCTCAGTAAGTGATCCTAAACCTTATAAAAAATAAAATTTGGTTCGGAAATTTAGTGCCAAGTTGATCCAAAAAACGTCTATTTTTACTGGCCTTTTTATTGTCCCGGGGAAATCCTTTATCGATACCACCTACCACGAGGAGGTAGGTGATTATGTGGGAGCCCTTATACCCACCAAAACCCCGGGGTGTTCCGTCACTGCCGCTATTGGCGGGAACGCGGGACAGATTTTGCACACGACCGCGAACCCGCCGCGGCTGTCCGTTGCAGGACCCTTCTCTTCGCGGCACGCCAGAACACATGGCGCGCCGCAACTGCCTCGGAGTCCAAACCCGCCAACAATGGGCGCCAGACTTCACCGTGTCTGGACGCCCAAGGTCTCCCTGCGGTGGGTCGAATACGTAGCCCCACGTCAGCCACAGGAGATACATAATCTTTTTTTTTATGTCAGTTCCACATACGCTACACTGAGCTTTAAATACACTTTTTGGTGTTAAACTAGTACAATTGAATTGTTTTGGAAATAGGTTTATTTTTTTTAAATTTTTCAATTAGTGACTTATTATTTTAAACAAAATGAAATAACTATTATGTATTTTACTTTGTTATACCTATTTGTAATTTACAAAATAACAAAATCATACGAGTAATATAATAAATTATTATTTTTATTGATGTAAAGATCTATAACAATTATTATAATATTATGTATTATTTATTATAATAATTGTTTTAAAATATTATATAAAGGCAAAGCTCTACGCGACATTTGTCACAAGATAAAAATGTTTTTCCTTTGCAACCAGGATATTTGCATCGTCGGCTTTTTTCATCCAAAGTTGTGAAATAGTAGAATTGCCCAGTTTTATAGAAGACGTCAATATCTACAAAGAAGTCCATATTACCATACGTCTATAACAGTTCATCATCATCATCTCAGCCGTAGGACGTCCACTGCTGAACATATGCCTCCCCCCATAATTTTCCGAAAGGACCGGTTGGAAGCGGCCTGCATTCAACGTCGTTCTGCGACCTTTATCAGGTCGTCTGTCCACCGTGTCAGTAGAGGACCTACGCTACGCTTGCCGGTCCGTGTTCTCCATTCCAAAACCTACCGGCCCCATCGGCCATCTGTTCTGCGTGCTATGTGCCCTGCCCACTGCCACTTTAACTAACTAATCTTCTAGTCGGTGAATTTCGTTCTTCTACGGATCTCCTCATATCTTATTCGATCACGTAGAGAAACCTCGAGCGTAGCCCTCTCCATAGATACTATTACAGTTATGTCACTTTAAATAGTTTTTCATGTCGAAATATGCAATAGTGACGAAACCAGGCCACATTATTCGTATCATGGTATTAATCCTTAGCCTCCGTCCACTTAGATCTACAGCTCGGCTGTACTATATACTATGCCGGATAGCATACATCGTTCAACAACAAATGTGGCAAACATTAAATTTGTTGTTGCCGTATTTATACGTGAGTACCATATCTACCTATTATTAATATAGATCATTGGTTAATTGTTTTTTAAATAACAAAATCGAACTCTAAATAACCTGATGGTGTATCCTATATTTGTGCTTGTATATAGGAATATATTGTGTACTTGTACTTTTCTAATGGGTAAATTTCAATTAAATTTTTTCATGTAAGTAGGAATTATTGAAAATAATCGAGTTGTTTAATGAATCAAAAACTCATCTAACTCTTGGGGTTCATTTGGAAAATATAGACCCAAAGAAAAAATTTTGAGAATCAAAATTGCAGAATTTTTTATTCTAAACAACTTAAGTTTTTGTGTAAAATTGAAAATAAACGAGTTATTCAATAAACAAAAGTTCACCCTTTATGCGCCATACTCAATGACAGTATTTAGAGCCTAAGCATACGACGTATTTTATGCCCGCAGACGATGCGCGTAAATTTAAGCAGCGTTTATAATTACCGTTACTCAAAAGCGTTTGACACGATGTTGATGAATAAATTCAAGATGGCGGATGACGCAACGGAGCGAGTACCACGCAAAACAAAACTACGAATTAAGAATTAAAATTGCTACCTATTTTTTTTCCGGGTCAGTCCTATTTCGACTGAGCTATAAATGGGTAGTCAAAAGTAGAGGATTTAAAATAAAACTTATTTGAAAACAAACTAATACATTATACAAATATAAATCCTAGGTGCTACAATCGGTAGTAGTTGATAAAGTTAATTTGGTAGTTGAAATTATTATTAAATATTAAATAATGGTTTGAGGAGTAGTGACACAGGTTCAATTTGTAAATCTTTTATTTTGTTTACTGAACACGTCCTCGTTCAACATTACAGTTATCGTATGCAATATTTCTTTTGCAGCTGGTTTCTGGGACACTCTGCCAACGGAGTTAGCAAAGCCGTTGCCCAAACAAGTCGAAGTCTCCAAGCCGGCCGAACCCAAAGCCAAGAAGGTTCCGGTGATGGCACCACCCAAGAAAGAAAATCCTCTGTCTGTCAACTTGGACATGTGGTGTAACAATATGTTGACTTCGACCACACGACGCGACTCCAGCATCGCCGGTATGTGGTTTATGTATATTATCTAGCTTAACTTTTTGAGAATTGCTTGATAAAAACATTTTAAGGCCAAAAATAACGGAAGAACCTTGCGAATTTTAACTATTTAAAAAAAAAGCGCGGCGCGCGCTTTTGTTGTATCTAATTAAATCGTAGTAAAGCACCTGTTTAAACTATTGTGTAGTTAGTTGTAAACGGTGTAAATTTACACTGGTTACCCAGTATATCTCCTTTTATTTTATTAATATGTTATCTGTTTGTTTTTAGTCAAAACATATGAGCAAAGTCAACCAACGATTTCATAAAGACGCGACAAGTGACTAAACAATTATTGAAATAAATTATTTTATTCTAAACAACGTTAGTGAAACCATTTTTCGTGTAAAATTGAAAATAAACGAGGTATTCAATAAACAAAAGTTTACCCTTTCTGCGCCATACTCAATGACAGTATTGAAGCATACGGCGTATTTTATGCCCGCAGACGATGCGCGTAAATATAAACAGCGTTTATAATTACCGTCACTCAAAAGCGTTTGACATGATGTTGATGAATAAATTTAAGATGGCGGATGACGCAACGGAGCGAGTACCACGCAAAACAAAACTACGAATTAAGAATTAAAATTGCTACCTATTTTTTTTCCGGGTCAGTCCTATTTCGACTGAGCTATAAATGGGTAGTCAAAAGTAGAGGATTTAAAATAAAACTTATTTGAAAACAAACTAATACATTATACAAATATAAATCCTAGGTGCTACAATCGGTAGTAGTTGATAAAGTTAATTTGGTAGTAGAAAGTATTAAGAAATATTAAATAACGGTTTGAGGAGTAGTGACACAGGTTCAATTTGTAAATCTTTTGTTTTGTGTACTAAACACGTCCTCGTTTAACATTACAGTTATCGTAATAAATATTTTTTTTGCAGCTGGTTTCTGGGACACTCTGCCAACGGAGTTAGCAAAGCCGTTGCCCAAACAAGTCGAAGTCTCCAAGCCGGCCGAACCCAAAGCCAAGAAGGTTCCGGTGATGGCACCACCCAAGAAAGAAAATCCTCTGTCTGTCGATTTGGACATGTGGTGTAACAATATGTTGACTTCGACTACACGAAGCGACTCCAGCATCGCCGGTATGTGGTTTATGTATATTGTCTAGCTTAACTTTTATAGGATTGCGTAATAAAAAAGCCCTGCGGATTTTCACTATTTAAAAAATTGGCGCGGCGCGCGCTTTTGTTGTACCTAAATAAATCGTAGTAAAACACCTGATCAACTGGATGAGATAACTGAAAGATGGCGTGGTTACTGCGAGACACTTTATAAGAATTCGGCGCAACCAGACACAACCAACATGGAAACTGTATGGAACAACCTGGATTTGGAACCCGATATTCTTCAGTCTGAGGTCTTAGCGGCTTTAAAATTTCTTAAGATCAGAAAAGCACCAGGCCTAGACGCAATTATGGTTGAAACCCTGAAAGAAGACACTGGCGTTGAAGCTCTGCACGCCATATGCAACAAGGTGTGGATCAGTGGTGAGTGGCCAGAAGACTGGACAGAATCCATCATCATCCCAGTGCACAAAAAAGGATCGACAAAGCAATGTGACAAGTACCGTGCCCTAGCCCTGATATCGCATGCAAGTAAAATACTCCTTCACATACTCAACGCCCGCATCCGATACTATCTTGACTGGGAAATCTTGCAAGAGCAGGCAGGTTTTGTGAAAGGCAAAGGTACGCGTGAACAAATATTGAATATAAAGACAACTCATTGAAAAAGCTTACAAATACAACATACCAGTTGTCATGTGTTTTGTCGATTACAGCAAAGCGTTTGATTGCGTCAATTGGAACTATCTGTGGAAGGTGCTAGCCTTATTGGGTGTACCCAGCCATTTGATTGGAATCGTTCAATCCTTATATTGCAGAAGCCAAGGAGTGGTTAGAATTGGCGCAGCAATATCTCAACCTTTCTGTTTTGGAAAAAGCGTTCGTCAGGGTTGCATCCTATCACCAATAATCTTCAATGCCTATGGAGAATACATAATGAGGCAAACTTGCGACCAGTGGTATGGAGGCGTGCGCATCGGAGGCACCAAGATAAATAACTTACGGTATGCTGATGATACAACGCTACTAGCAGAAACTGAAGCGGAAATGGTAACCCTATTGGAGAAAATGGAGTTAATCAGCAACAACCTTGGGCTCACCATTAACAAAAGTAAGACCAAGATAATGGTGGTGGATCGCTCCAAAATTTTGGAATTCACTGGCGCACTTAATCTACAATTTGTTGATAACTTCATCTACATCGGATCCAACATCAGCAATAATGGCTCCTGCGAAGCAGACGTACGCAGAACAATTGCTATAGCCAAGAACGCCATGTCTCAGCTCAGCAGAATATGGAAGGACCGTAAAATATCTCTCAGGACAAAGAAAAGGATTGTCCATACCTTGGTCTTTTCAATTTTTCTCTACGGGGCTGAGACATGGACTCTTAGAGCTGCTGATCGCAACCGCAACGACGCTTTTGATATGTGGTGTTGGAGAAAAATGTTAAAAATACCTTGGACAGCACATCGGTCCAACGTGTCTATTCTAAAGCAACTTAAAATAACTACAAGACTGTCTTCCATTTTCTTGAAGAGAATTCAGCAATATTTTGGTCACTTCGCTGGAAAGGAAGGAGATAACCTTGAGAAACTTGTGGTGACTGGAAAAGTCGATGGCAAAAGATCTCGTGGCCGCAGTCCAATGCGTTGGTCTGACCAGATCTGCACCACTCTTGATACATCCGTTTACGATGCTCTACACATAGCTGGTGACCGAACACACTGGCGTAATATCTTAAAAGAAAGGACAATGGGTGGAGGAGCTTACGACCCTCAGACAATACTATTCAATGAGGAGGAAGAAGGTATATATTACCTATTGTGTATTATGTGTACCAGTGTATATTTATCAAGATGAAACGGATGACGCAACGGATCGAGTACCACGCAAAACAAAACTACGAATTCCGAAGGAAAATTGCTACTGAATTTTTTTCCCGGGTCAAATCCTAATTCGACTGAGCTATGTAAATGGGTAATCAAAAGCAGAGGATTTTTTTAAAATTTCATATTTGAATACAAACTTATACATTATACAAATATAAATCTTAGGTGCTACAATCGGTAGTAGTTGATAAAGCCAATTTGGTAGTAGAAAGTATTAAGAAATATTAAATAACGGTTTGAGGAGTAGTGACACAGGTACAATTTGTAAATCTTTTGTTTTGTTTACTAAACACGTCCTCGTTTAACATTACAGTTATCGTAGAAAATATTTCTTTTGCAGCTGGTTTCTGGGACACTCTGCCAACGGAGTTAGCAAAGCCGTTGCCCAAACAAGCTGAAGTCTCCAAGCCGGCCGAACCCAAAGCCAAGAAGGTTCCGGTGATGGCACCACCCAAGAAAGAAAATCCTCTGTCTGTCAACTTGGACATGTGGTGTAACAATATGTTGACTTCGACCACACGACGCGACTCCAGCATCGCCGGTATGTGGTTTATGTATATTATCTAGCTTAACTTTTTGAGGATTGCGTGATAAAAAACATCTAGAGTTCTTGGAAGACGACGACCGCCCTAGGCGCCAAACACCGCCATAACAGACAAAAACATTGGAAAAGTAAAAAAAAAACGTATTGGATCATCGTGGAATAAAAATATGACAGGTAGCAGAAGAGTCAGGTACCGCAAGGAAAGAATTGGAGAGATTTTGCGCAATCATTTACACATTTATAAAATTAGCGCGCATCAGGTGCCGAAAATGCTCACACCGCTCGACTAACAGCGACGAGTTGAGACTTCATTGGAGTTTTTATTATATTTATTATGGAATGTTGGAATTGGGCAAGGAAAACTTGAATGAAATTTGTTCCCGGATCGTCACTGTAGATACTGGGATTCGACAATATGATCCAGAATTGAAATAAGAGTCAATGCAATGGATAGAAAAAGGGGAAAAGCCGCCGAAGAAGTTTAAGGTGGAAAAGTCGACCTCGAAACTAATGGCCACCATTTTGTGGGATTCGGTAGGAGTATTATTAATTGACTACCTTTAAAAAAACTACTATGACTGCAGAATACTATGCTGTACTTTTGAAAAAAGTTCGTGAAGTAATCTTGTTTTAGCAAGACAATGCGTCAGTTCACACAGCGCGCATTGCGAAGTAGGCATTGCGAGAAACTGCCTTTGATAAAATAAACCATCCATCCTACAGTCCGGATCTGGCTTGCAGTGACTTTTCCTTATTCATAAATTTGAAGAAATGACTTCGAGGGCGAAGATTTCAAGATGATGAACAAATGAAGGCAACCGTAGAAGAGCGAGACATATTTTCTTAGCGAATTACGTGACCTTCACAAGCGGTGTGAGAAGTGCATTCAAGTAGAGGGAGACTATATTGAAAAATAAATTTAACTTTTTTATCTCAAGTTGTATTACCGTAGGCTCAGTGCTTTTCAGCCGTCCTTATAAATCGCTGTTGGGGTTTTGACATTGGTAATTTAGGCCCGAATGTCCGACTATTTACTTATACGAAAATTATGCGAGATGGTTCCGAGAACACGAAATATTTAACCACTTAACTCACAGATAACGAAAACGACAAGACTTCGAACTAAAAAATCATTGTGTAGATAAAAAATGAAAAACGAAAAAAGGGTTGCTGGAGCAAAAGTTAAAAAAACGCCATTTAGTATGTGATGATACCTCGTAATTTGTTAGTTTATAATACTATAGCACGAAAATATTAAATAATGGTTTGAGGTTATACAGTGAGTAGTTACACCGGTTCAATTTATTTATCTTTGAAATTGAACACGTCCTCGTTAAACATTACAATTATCAATTTCATCAAATTATATATAAATATGTATTAAATATTATATATGTTTTTGCAGCTGGTTTCTGGGACACTCCGTCAACCGATCTAACCGAGTCGTTGTTCAAACAAGCCGAAGTCTCCAAGCCGGCCGAACCCCAAGTCAAGAAGAAGGCTACGGTGATGGCACCACCCAAGAAACAGAACTCTCCCTCTGCCGAATTTGACATGTGGTGTTACAATACGTTGACTTCGTGGCGCGACACCGGCATCGATAGTATGTGGTTTTTATTTATATTCTCTTGCCTAATATTGGCTTTTTTGTTCTCTGTCGGCTTGCGTTTGCCAATAAAACTTAAGTAACTACGCGGTCTGACTAGCAGTCGCGCCCGACAATGAATACGATCTACCCATACTCATACTAATACCTATCCACTCATGTATAGAAAACTCCCAAAGAGAAGAAAAAGAGAAATCAAACACTTGGACAACGAAGTGCAACATTCTTTGGCATTACGTACTATGTGAATGGAAGCACCCAGTAACCTGTTAGCAACTCGGCCACGACCCAAGAGCCAAGCTGACACGACATTATACCACAGATATCCCGGATATCAGCCTGCATGAGATTAGGATGGCCTTGAAACAACTTAAGAACAACGACGCACCGAGTGATGACGGTATCACATGAGACTTGAGAGCTTCTGAACGCTTTCAGACCACACGTGGTGAAACAGGAGTAGCTACTTAATACTTCCTCTACCTTGGTAATTAAAACAAAAGATTTATAAATGAAACTGACATAAATAAACGTCCCCGGTAGACAAAGGGTAACTTTAGAAACGCTTTAATACCGTCTTACTCGAAGGTTCAACGCCAGAAGAATGGAACAAAAGTGTGGTGATGTTATTCTTAAAACAAAGGTAAAAACTCCTTTTTGAAGAATTACAGACCCATCTCGCTTTTGAGCCATGTTTATAAGCTGTTTTCTAAGGTCAACTTCCAGCCGCTGGAACAAGTCGGTTTCGAAAAGCTATAGTACCATGTCTACACCAGCCTCTATGTTTAGCGTTTGTGGACTCGATTCGGTCGAGACATGGGCAGTGCTCGAGTCTTTCCAGCGCTGCTGTATTGGCTATCGGTATATCGAAGTGTTGAAGTGATTGTACAATAATGCCAACATGTCAGTCCGAGGACTGTGTTGTATGAGTGCTACTGTTTGCAGAGTTCGAATGTAATTCCATTGTTAAGATGTGTGACTTATATCCGAAACTGTTCACGGCTGCATTGGAAGGCGCGTTCAAGCTTCTGGAATGGCAAGGACTCGGCCTCAATATTAACAGCGAGTACATCACTCCTTCATCACCTTCGATTTGCAGACAATATTCTCGAGTCATAAATCGAGTTTCCCAACGGGTTGGCTTTAAGTTAAACATGAACAAGACATAGATTATGTCAAATGTTGCATGTTGTGACTACCCCAGTGTAACGTGTCTTTTTCATTCATCACGTAACAGGTCCTATTTCGGAGAAAATATGTGAAATATATGTGAAAATTCTGTGTTGGGTTTATGTTAGCGCCATCTGGGGTTCCAGCTGAGCATTGGAATCAGGCATCAATTAACATGAAAGTGTGCGAAAAGAAAGTGGCTAGGTGGAGTTAGTTTGTATGGATTGGTTTTCTAATGACAGTTCAGACCATAGACCAAAATATATACTAGGAAAGTTCAGATATGTACATTGTAATGGGAAAGGGGTTCTTCATATCTTTGGTCGATGTAATGAATAGGTCCGTTCGGGACTTATATATGTGATTATTCCCAGAAATAATATAAGAAAATAATAATAAATAAACGTATTGTTACACCAGATCAGTTGGAACTTTATTCTCGAAGTGTTGACGAATACATCTACTACCTAGAACAAATAGTCAACTAGGCAGATCCAACTACGAGGAAGAGGTCCATCGTCGACTCCAACTTGTCTGGGCATCGTTGCGAAAATTTCTCGTAGCCTTCTCGTCAAAACCTCACTGACTCAAGACAAGACTCTGACCAATGTGTGTTAACCTCTAACTAGCGATGACTTATGGCACTGAAACGGGCCTTATAAGCAAGCTCAAAGTAGCACAACGAGCTATGGAGATGGCTATACTCGGAGTTTCTCTACGTGATCGAATCAGAATAGACGAACTAATGTCATTGGCAAAGCCCAGAATATAAGCCAGTTGAAGTAGCAGTGGGCAGGGCACATAGCACGCAGAACTGTTGGCTTTTGGGGCTGAAGAGTTCTGGTCTAGTCAACGTCAAAATCATTTATTAAATTTAGGCATCAAAAACGTACTTATGAACGTCAATTATTCATTATAATGTACTTTAAAGAGTCTACCGCCGCGTTCCAAAATATATAGAGCGTGCCGAAAAGAAGCGGCAAGAAACTCGGGGCCATTCTTTTTAAATAGATTTTTACAATGTTTCTACTTAGGTTCTATTAACATTACATTTTATGGGTGGCAGAATGACAGCTAGCCAGAAGTGAAGTATTCCAAGCTTCTTTGTCTTCTTTATAATGCAGACTTTATAATATGCTTTTTTTTATTAAAACGTTTTTTTACAGTCAACTGAGTTTTTCCTCTGTGAGCTCAGTTATGTGTTTTGGAATTTTATTGAAAAAAACGCACACATTTTCCTAGGAACGACTTAGTAGTCATCGCAAGTCTAAAACTAGGTACAGCTATCCTATTTGTATTCCTAGTATTAAAAGAGTGGTGATCACTATTTTACTTATATTTAAGTAAATATTTACGAACATGCATTATATTTGCAAATATACTAGTTTAACTCCATCAAGCGGGTACGTTGGACTACAAATATGGAACAGTAGGCAAAGAAAACTTTAAAATTTTGTCTTTTTTTAATTCAGAAGTATAATATTAGTTGAAAACCATTTAGAGATACTAGATAGAGCGTTGTTTACTTGAATTAGTTTGCTATCTTTCCTATCTACTTTGAAAATCAGAGATGTGTCATCTGCAAATAAAACAATATCACAAATATCCTTGGCCATAAGTGGCAAGTCGTTATTGTATACTAAGAACAAAAAGGCCCTAAAATGGACTCTTGTGGAACACTCATTCGAATTATAGACCCCAAAAATGTTACACCAGAGAGATGTTAGACTAGAGATACACTATAGACCACATATCGGAAAGCGCAGCGTAGGTCGTCGAGCGACAAAGTGGATTAGATGACCTGATCAAAATCTCAGGACGCCGTTAGATGCGGGACGCTTCCAATCGGTCCTTTTGGAAATTTGTGGGGAGGACTTAGGCTTTGGAGATCGCAGTTAGTGTAATACTTTGTCTTTATCTGCCGCTTGCAGTCGTAAGTTTAGAAGAGGACGGATTAAGACGTCAATTTGGATTTCAAATTAGGGCAACGTTCGATTGTCTTGTTTGTTAGGAGGCTTGTTACTAATAAATCGTGAAGTATGAGGAACATATCATAGAAGAAATATATTAGAGCCACTCTTCGTTCCGCGCCGTTGTTCCCGCAATGAGCAATCAATGTCAGAGTTCAGTTTAGAATTACTTAGTTCGGCCTCATCTTTGCGTTACAATGTTTGAACAAGCGTTCTATTTGTTGTATAGAGTGCCATTGGTGTGATCATAGTCCAACTATACAAAAATCCCAACAACCCAAATATGTAACCCGCTAAACTAACAAGGGATTTTGATAATTTCAGTACCGACATTCGTGTGTTTTCTGAAAGACATCGAATCGCCCTACGAAGTAAAGGACTACGTGAAATGCTATTTAGGAGATACTCGTAAGGCGGGCGACTTTGCAAGACAGTTTCTAGAACGACGGTGGGTGAGAACGTTTTTTTGTTACATTTATATAACAGTGCTAAGACAAAATAAACATTAAAGCAGTAGATAGCTATAATATGTCTTGTAATTTATGTATGGTGTAAATGTTTATTGTACGGCCATTATTTTTAACCTTAGCGTTACCTTGCGGAAATCCATATTAAAACAACATACAAAGAAATATTCATCTACTGAGACATCCGCTAGAAAAATGCAGAGGTGTGTCCACGACTCTCCCTCCCGCATATCATGCGAATAGGAAGTATATAGAATAAGCAACACACAAGTAACCCAATCAACCAAAAACGATTCGACACGTGTTTGGTTTCTACACGAGGTAACTGCAGAGGATGTTGACTCACCGATCGTTACCTCCTGTTTCTGGAACGTTTGTCAAAGTTTGATCAGCTAACAGACGGAACACTGATCGCTGATTGGTCACATATCGCGTCATAGAATACCATTAACCAATGAGCGTTAAGTATTTAGTTGGTTAATTAATCAAAGCTTTGACAAACGTTCTAGAAACTGGGGGTTAGACCGACAGAGTGTGAAACACGAAAACTCGCCTGCTTATATAATTTTAGAAATACCGAGTTGTTTAAAAAATGTTTGAATTCTAACATCTTCTTGTATACTAATAAAATGTTTTTTCTTAATTATACACGACACGTACACGACTCAAAAGATTTATTATATCCATCTATGCATATAATAAAGCTATTGAGTTGCAATGTAGTAAACCCACTTTAAGCCGTGGGGTACCGGCTTAGAATAGTAACCCCCCAACTCTACCCGTGGGTGCGTAAAAATCTGCTAAGGGATAACAATCGGAAGGTGGGCAGCAGCACCTGCCCGTATTAAAACCCCAAAACCAACCCGCCTGCCAAGCGTGGCGAGTATTGGCAAAATCCTCCCCAATGACGGACACATTAGGAACCAGGCCCGGTCCCCGGTGGACGCCCGGCTACTGCCCCCAACGACGACGACTGGCCCTGGTAACACACAACATACGCAGGATGAAGACAGACAAGAAGATCTATGAGCTGGAAGAAGAAATGAGTAGGTTACACTGGGACATCGTGGGGTTTCAGAAGACCGAAGAGCGGGTGAGGACACGATAACCCTAAAATCAGGTAACCTGCTCTACTACCGGGAGGGCGACCAACAGTCCCCAGGTTGTGTCGGTTTTCTCGTCCACAAGTCCCTTACTAACAACATAGTTACGATCGATAGCGTTTCGAATAGGGTCGCATACCTAATACTCAGAGTATCCAAACGATATTCGCTGAAGGTCATTCAGGTATACGCACCGACGAAGTTGCACCCGGATGATGAGGTGGAGGATATGTATGAGGACATAAGTCGGGCCATACATACGAGTACCTCTGAAACGCACTTTCTAGTTTTATGGGGGACTTCAACGTGTAGTTGGGTAAGATAAGCGAGGATGAGTTGAAAGTGGGGCAATTTGGCTATGGAAAACGGAACATTAGGGGACAGAGGTTGGCTGACTTCCTGGAGAAAGAGGGACTCTTTATGATGAACTCTTTCTTTCAGAAGCCACCTCACAGGAAATGGACCTGGCTGATTCCCGATGGTTCCACGAGGAATGAGATTGACTTCATTATGACCACCAAAAGGCAAATATTCACTGATGTCTCCGTGATCAACAGGGTTAAAACCGGTAGAGATCACCGAATGGTAAGAGGCACGGTGAATATTAATGTCAAACTGGAGAGGTCTCGTCTAATGAAGTCTACGCTCCGACCCACTCGTGCCCGTTTTCAAGACCCCGAGAGCATTCAATTTGAGCTATCCAATCGCTTAAATTGCCTTGAGAACATCGCTTCAGTGGACGAGATCAACAACAGCTTAGTAGAAACTGTCCATACAGTGGGTTCCAAATACTTTAAACTCCACCGTACAGATAGGCCACAGAAACTCTCCAACGATACCCTCAACCTCATGGCTGAACGACGCTCACTGAAACTGCAGTCTTCGGATGATGCTGAAGCATATAGGCTGCTCAATAGACGAATATGGAAGTCCTTGCGACACGACATCCAGATCTTTAATACAAACCGTATTAAAAAGACGATAGAGCGGAAAAAAGGCTCCAAAGTGTTTGCAAGAGACATGTCTATTGGGCAAAGCCAGTTGACGAAGCTGAAGAGAGAAGACGTCAGTCTAGCGTCGACCAAAGCAGAAGTATTAGGAGAGGTACAGAGTTTCTACGGACAGTTATACACCTCGGTCGCTAAACCTGTTAGCAGCTGGGCCAAAGACCCAAGAGCCAAGCTGACCCGACATTATACCGAAGATATCCCGGACATCAGCCTCTACGAAATTAGAATGGTCTTGAAACAGCTTAAGAACAACAAGGCGCCTGGTGACGACGGTATCACATCTGAGCTTCTAAAAGCGGGTGGAACACCGTTACTTACAGTCCTTCAGAAGCTCTTTAATACCGTCTTACTCGAAGGTTCAACGCCAGAAGCGTGGTGGTGCTGTTCTTCAAGAAAGGTGACAACACTTTACTTAAAAATTACAGACCCATCTCGCTTTTGAGCCATGTTTATAAGCTGTTTTCGAAGGTCATAACGAACCGTCTCAGCCGCAGGTTTGATGAATTCCAGCCTCCGGAACAAGCCGGTTTCCCAAAAGGCTATAGTACCATAGACCACATCCACACGCTACGGCAAGTTATACAGAAGACCGAAGAGTATAACTTGCCTCTTTGTTTAGCGTTTGTGGACTATGAGAACGCCTTTGATTCGATCGAGACGTGGGCAGTGCTTGAGTCTCTCCAGCGGTGCCGTATTGACTATCGGTATATTGAAGTGCTGAAGTGTTTGTACAAAAATGCCTACGTGTCAGTCCGAGTACAGGAGCAGAGTTCGAAGGCAATTCTATTGCAAAGAGGCGTGAAACAGGGAGACGTTATATCTCCGAAACTGTTCACCGCTACATTGGAAGACGCCTTCAAGCTTCTGGAATGGCAAGGACTTGGCATCAATATTAACGGCGAATACATCACTCACCTTCGATTTGCCGACGATATTGTAGTCATGGCAGAATCCAAGACCTCAGTACAATGCACGAACGCCTCCATCGAGTTTCCCAACGGGTAGGTCTTAAGATGAACATGGATAAGACGAAAATTATGTCTAATGCCCATGTTGTACCTACCCCAATATCAGTTGGGAACTCAGTTCTCGATGTTGTTGACGAGTACATCTACCTGGGACAGACAGTCAAACTAGGCAGGTCCAACTTCGAGAAAGAGGTCAATCGTCGAATCCAACTCGGCTGGGCAGCGTTCCGGAAACTTCGCGAAGTATTCTCGTCAAAAATACCTCAGTGCCTCAAGACAAGAGTCTTCGACCAATGTGTGTTACCAGTGATGACTTATGGCACTGAAACGTGGTCTCTTACTATGGGCCTCATAGATAAGCTCAAAGTCGCACAACGAGCTATGGAGAGGGCTATGCTCGGGGTTTCTCTACGTGATCGAATCAGAAATGAGGAGATCCGTAGAAGAACGAAAGTCACCGACATAGCTCAGAAGATTAGCCAGTTGAAGTGGTAGTGGGCAGGGCACATAGCACGCAGAACAGATGGCCGATGGGGCCGAAAAGTTCTGGAGTGGAGACCACGGACCGGCAAGCGCAGCGTAGGTCGTCCACCGACACGGTGGACAGACGACCTGATGAAGGTCGCAGGACGACGTTGGATGCAGGCCGCTTCCAACCGGTGCTTTTGGAAAATCATGGGAGATCATGGGGGAGGCCTATGTTCAGTAGTGGACGTCCTACGGCTGAGATGATGATGATGAAACCCACGTAGCTCGTAGTCGTATGATAGTGGAAAAAAACGACCGTTATTAAAATTTTGACAAATAATATTATAATTAAATATACTTATTTCCTTTCATTCGATAAAATATATTGAGATGTGGGCCGAGCACGAAAATCGGCTTAAGTGTAACGTTATCGTATCATTTACGTATTTAGTACAACCAATGAGTTATCTGTGCCACTATTATACTAGATAAATGTCAGTTTGTACTAAAAACGTTAAGGATGCGATTACGTTACACTTAAACTGATTTTCGTGCTCGGCCCACTGTTAGGGTTGTGTAAAAAAATATGCAATTCGCCATTTCTAGCGGAGGCCATCTTGGATTTACACTAAATGTATTAAATTGTATTGTCATCTAAACAAAAGGTGTGTAAGCAAATATTACATCAAACCGTCAATTGAAAGATGATAATATAATTCAATTATTAAATTTTGACACAAACAAATAAACAACATACAAGGCAAGCTAATTAAACCTTTATGACCTGAACTTTTGCAATTATAAATGTCTGGCAGGCGAGCCATGTTTCGTAAATTATATTTGGTATAGGACTATTTAATAAAATAAGACTTATGTCATTAGTTAGTAAACCGATGATCCCATTTAGACCTAACTCTATTAAAATACAGAATTCTTGATACGGCATATAATGGTTGCAGTTCGCGCATGCTCCGCGTCGGTATGGTGACCCCTTCAGACGACCTGAGCTCATCCGCGGTCGCCATAAACCCTCGCACCAACTCCGGCTCGGACTACACCGAGGTCAACGGCAAAGGGAAAAAGACCAAGAAAAACAAAATGCTCAAAGTCGATGCGCGCAATCTCCTCGGCTTCTCCGTAACCGCCTCCGCGGACCGCATCAATGTTGGCGACATAGACACAGTCTATTCAGGACTACTGCGGCGCCGTCTGTGATAAATAAGACAAAACAGAGAATGATGTAATTCCAAACGCAACTATTCAACCAGAATAGAGTGAAGTGTTAATTCCTCTTTACCCTAGTAAGTAAGCACCAAGTTTCATCCCAAAAGAATTCGTACCTACCTATAGTTACATAATATGATATTGCTATCTGTTTGAACCTAGCAAAGTTGGAAAATCGTTAATGTAAATTCAAAATATAGCATAATGCACAACTTGCCTCAACCCTAACCATCACAATTTTTTGTTATATTTCTGGTGGAATCATATGGGCCTTCTTTGTAAAATAAGTATAAATTATAGCTTGCGAATGGGATTTTTTAATGTTGTGTAGTAGGGAAATCGTCATTCGCAGACTCATCAGCCCCTTTCGTTTGTTCACTTAAAATCACATCGTCTATGGGTTCTGGGAAATTTTCCTCTTCATCGATTGATAAGAACAGTGGGAATGTTTTCTTATGTACCCACGGTTTCCACGGAAAAAACTGAGTGGATATATCATTCTCAATGTCAAAGTCATCACATCTTTTTTTTTTCCTTTTTCCTCCTTAGAGGGTTATGGTCCCGCACTTCTCGTGCATTTGCCAGTGTCAAGTTATTTGTATTACAAAGTTTTATAAAGAATATTCTGGTGACATTAGTCGTAGTCAGTCAGAGTCCAAAATGTCAGTCAGTCAGAGTCCAGTCAGTCTAAGTCATGCTTTAGTAGAGAGGTGGCAACTTTACCATCAGCTTCTATGGAGTTTTGGAAACAACGCGGAAAAACACGGTTCACTACATTATATCACTTGCCCACACTCATGCACGTAAAACAGCACTTAATGAGTAAAACGCCACCAATTTTAAACATTAGAACTGAAAAAAGCATAAGTTGTGATAAATAATACAATGCAAAAACGTTGACTATTCCGCGTTCGCGCCAAAACTCCATCACATTCTTCTGAACCATCTTTTGTTGCATTGATTTGTAAAGGCCAAAGATGCTTCCATGATTGATGAGAGAGAGACATTACCTCAACAATGTGTCGAGAAAAAAGTTGCGTCTTTGAGTTTACTTATATACAGTTTACAGTTTTTTTACTTATGTTGTTTTTTTATTACAACACGTAATGTTGTTGTTTATGTTTTTTCTTGTAATATAAGTATACGATTACATGATCGCTCTACGCGTCATTAGAATTAGACTCCCTAGTATGTAATACTTGGCTTAATATTTTTTTGGTTTATTTACTGTAAGACCAACGGCTATGTAACATAATAACAAAGACAGCTGATACATTGCGCCAATTATAGGTCCTCACGGATAGATGTTATTAATTATTGCTTATTAAATAATTGTGAACATGATATAGCACAACGTAGTGCGTAATAGATACTTACTATAAATGTTTCATTACCAGTCGCCTACCAGACGCTATGCTTGTACAAAATAAATAATTATTTACGCGTTTATCTAAGTTATAGCTACTACGCGCTCTTTGTACCTACATATGAATTATGTCTATAATTACTATTGACAGGACAGCGGCACATTTAAAGGGGGATTAACCTCAACTGTATTGAACGTCATAATAACTATATATCAACCAAGATAGAGGTAATCTTAAGAAGTTTCGTTATGATTAGATTTCTCTTTTTTTACTAGGGAAGAATATGTATTTTTTGAAGAAGTTTCGATATATCCTACGAAGAGACATTATTTCTTAGTAGGATATATCATTGATTTCATTTCTAAGAGAAGGGGATAGATTTGTATATAAATCATCATAGTTTTAGGATCAAATGAAGTTTTTAAACGATAACACAGAATAGATAATTGATGAACTTTATCTGTACATACGCTCAACTCGTACGATATACTTTTAAGAAGTTTCGTTATGTCATTGATTTCTCTTCTCTTAGAAAGGGGACGAGTATAGATTTTTATACATAAATCATGGTAATTTTTGGATCAAAATGAAGTTTTTAAACGATAACACAGATATTTGAGGAAGTTTATCTGTACATACGCTCAACTCGTACGATATACTTTTAAGAAGTTTCGTTATGTCATTGATTTCTCTTCTCTTAGAAAGGGGAAGAGTATGGATTTGTATACATAAATCATGGCAATTTTGGATCAAAATGAAGTTTTTAAACTATAACACAGATATTTGAGGAAGTTTATCTGTACATACGCTCAACTCGTACGATATACTTTTAAGAAGTTTCGTTAAGTCATTGATTTCTCTTCTCTTAGAAAGGGGAAGAGTATGGATTTGTATACATAAATCATAGTAATTTTTAAATGGTAATGGTAAATTTTTTGGATTCATATGCAATGTTTAAACGATAAATAGATATGTAATGAATTTTGTCTGTATACACTCAATTTGTACAATATAATATAACGAAGGTCCCATACCTGTGATGCATATTGTAACATTCTACGCACAAAAGTGCAGTAAGTATAATATTTAAAAAGTTTTAGCTTTGTTAAACGAAGCATACGATCTCTAAAAATTGTGATATAGACGCTCTCGTTATAATATTATCAATATGTTCGTCAAATAACAACAAATCATGAATCACCCCGAGGTCACAAATGGCGGAGCTTTTCACCAAGAGTTGAGATCTGAGGGTGTATATTAGTATATTTATATTAGTTCTAGTGGAGTGCCCGGAGCGTTCAAAACATAAAAACCACGTATTTATGTTCGGGTCAACTAAATTCAAAAAGAATTTATTTATTTATATAAGTATATTTAGTTTAACTTAATTTTTTTTATCGATAAACTTCAACGCGAAAAAATTTAAAATAACTTTGAAGTCGGTACCGTGATCGTTCAAACGGTTCTATTACTGGGAAAAAAATATTTCTCTCTTTTGAGAGGCCCTTTTGTTACTTACGGGATCGATTGTCATTCACCGTCAATGAGATATCATCAAAATAAATGAAACAATTTTCAGTTATTGGAGTATAACTCAAAAACCGCTTTACCAAATTTGTATTTAAAGTAAATGTTTGTAAGTATAATCTACCAAAAAAAAATCAGACTAGTCCTCTGTAAAATGTTATGCGTGATGATGCATAAAAAAATATCATCATCATCATCATCAGCCTGTAGCAGTCCACTGCTGGACATAGGCCTCTCCAATTGCACGCCACTTAGGTCTATCTTGAGCTTCTCGCATCCAGTTTTTGCCAGCCGTCTTGCGCAGATCGTCACTCCACCGTGCCTCAGGATGTCCTACACTACGTTTGCCGAGACGCGGTCTCCACTCTAGAACTCGGTTACCCCAACGGTTGTCGGTTCTACGGCTAATATGGCTAGCCCACTGCCACTTCAGCTTGCTGATCCGGTGGGCTATGTCGATGACCTTGGTTCTCTGACGGATCACTTCATTTCTGATGCGATCCATCAGAGAAACACCGAGCATAGCCCTTTCCATAGCCCGCTGAGCGACCTTGAGCTTGTGGACCATTCGAGCCGTCAGTGTCCACGTTTCGGCTCCGTATGTCATGACGGGTAGGACGCACTGATTGAAGACTTTCGTCTTCAGGCACTGTGGAATCGGCGAAGTAAGGACTCGACGTAGCTTCCCAAACGCTGCACAGCCCAGCCGAATTCTTCTATTCACCTCGTTCTCAAAGTTGTTTTTTCCCAACTGCAATGTCTGCCCGAGGTACACATATTTTTGAAAAACTTCGAGAACGGCGCCGTGTATCGCAATCGGTTCCGGTAGAACATGTTCGTTGAACATGACCTTGGTTTTGTCCAAGTTCATCCGTAGGCCGATGAGTATAGAAGAGTCAGCCAGGTCATTCAGCATCTGTTGCAAGTCCTGCAGCGTCTCTGCCACGATGACGATATCGTCAGCAAATCGCAAGTGAGACATGTATTCGCCGTTGATATTAATGCCACGTCCTTTCCAGTTCAGCGTCTTGAACATATCCTCCATTGCATTTGAAAACAATTTCGGGGAAATAACGTCCCCTTGTCTCACTCCTCGATGCAACGGTATGGGACTTGTTTGCTGATTCTGTACTTGGACGGACATGGTGGCGGTTTCGTAAAGACATCTCATCTCTTGGATGTATCGCCAATCTATCTGGCAACGCTGCAGGGACTCCAGAACAGACCAGATTTCAACCGAGTCAAAGGCCTTCTCATAGTCCACGAATGCTAGACATAGGGGCTGATTATACTCTTCGGTCTTCTGTATAATCTGCTGCACTGTGTGAATGTGGTCAATGGTGCCGTATCCGCTCCGAAACCCAGCCTGTTCCGGTGGTTGGAATTCGTCGAGTCTACGCGCAAGACGGTTTGTGATCACACTTGAAAACAGCTTATAGACGTGGCTTAGAAGGGATATGGGTCGATAGTTCTTCAGCAGGGTCTTATCTCCCTTTTTGAAGAACAGGACGACCACACTCCTACTCCACGCCTCTGGAGTTCTCCCTTCGAACAGGACAGCGTTAAAAAGCTTCTGGAGCTCCCTCAGTACGGGTTTACCTCCTGCTTTTAGTAGCTCTGTTGTAACGCCATCCTCTCCAGGGGCTTTTCCATTTTAAGCTGTCCAAGAGCGATCTCGATTTCGCCAATACTGACTTCTGGCAAGTCTTCGGTGAAATGGCGTGTTAGCGTGGCTCTAGGATCATTTCCGGGATCAGGTCGAGATGCATGCGATGCGTATAATCGGCCATTAAAGTCCTCCACTTCCGAAAGGATTGCCGGCTTCGAAGCAACGACTTCTCCACTAGCTGTGGTCAACTTCGTCAGGTGGCTTCTTCCAAGAGATTGTACGAACACCTTTGACCCCCGATTCTGCTAGATCGCTCTTTCGATCGAAAGAGTATTGAAGCACCGGAGGTCGTGTCGTACGTTCTTGTTGATCTCTCGGTTTAGAGTCCGCTTTTCTGACGAAGTGATGGGTGGGTTTTCACGTCGTTCCTTCATTAGCCCCAAAGTCTCTTCTGAAAGCTTGGACTTCTTGCCCTTACGCTGCATGTAACACAATCTCGTACCTTCTTCCCTGAGGACCCGAGTCACATTTTCGAGGTTCTGGTTTACGTCTGTGGTGGTTTCCACGGCAGCGAATTGGTTCTCCAGGTTTAACTGGAATGTTTCAGGTCCTGCAATGGTTTGGAGCAGTGTTGGTCGGAGCCTGGACTTCATCAGACGGACACGTTGCGCCTTGAAGTTGATATTCAGAGAGCCTCGGACAAGTCGGTGATCGCTACCGGTATTGAACCTGTTGATCACGGAGACATCTCTAAATATGTGCCTTTTATTCGTCATGATGAAGTCAATCTCATTTTTAGTCCTAGTGTCGGGGCTTAGCCACGACCACTTCCTTTGGGCTGTTTCTTAAAGAAGGAGTTCATCAAGAAGAGCCCCTCCCGTTCGAGGAAGTTGGCGAGCATTTGCCCCCTATGATTTCTGCGTCCAAAGCCATGGCATCCTACTACCGATTCGCTGAAATTCTGTACTCCCACTTTAGCGTTAAAGTCCCCCATGACAACGGTGTACTGGGTCTTTGTAGTGAAGTGGAGGGCCCTCGATATGTCATCGAACATATCCTCCACTTCATCGTCCGAGTGTGTCGAGGTCGGTGCGTACACTTGCACCACCTTGAGGCTATACCTCTCGGTGAGCTTTACAATAAGGTACGCTACCCTGTTCTACACGCTGGACACTTCCACAACGTTGTCAGAAAGGGACTTGTTTACCAGAAACCCAACGCCACCTTGGGATTGTTGGTCTCCCTCTCGGAAGTACATAAGGTGGCCCGAATCTAGGGTTAAGATGTCCTCCCCCTCTCTTCGGACTTCACTCAACCCCAGTATGTGCCACCTAATTTTTCCAAGTTCCACCTCGAGTTGCGCCAGATGCGAGTCAAGCCTTAGCGTGCGTCCGTTATACGTCGCCAGGGTCAGTTGTTTGTGGTGGCCTCCCGTAGCCCGGAGATTCTTAGCACCCCTCGCCACCATGGTCGCCACCATGACCAGGAATAGCAGGGCCGCCGGGAACTAGGGGCCGTGGCTTTTTGTTGTCCTGCACTGGAGGAGTTTGCCCGTAATCGCCACGCTGGGCAGGCGGGTTGACGATCGCAGGGCGTAGACGCCGGTGACGCTGCTGCCCGTCACCGGCCTGTTGCATTTAGCGACGCCTGTTGGGATGGGTATACCGCCATCGGTCGGTTGTCAGAGCCTCGTTCGTTGATCAGCAGGATGCACCGGGTGCAGGTGAGGTTGACTTGGGTCAAAAGATGTTGGCTCGCCCCTTACATCCCTTAAAAAAAAATGTGCGTTGACTTTAGAACCTCCTCCTTTTGGAATTCGGTTGAAAAATAATGTCTACCTATTAAAAAAAAAGTGATATAGATTAAAAAAGTTGTATTAGGCTGCAGAATAACCGCCTTTATATCTATATAGATAGTAACAGGGAAAAAGTAGTATATAAGGGACAATTTGATAAAAAATAAAATCCTAAATAAGATTATTATTTTTATAAACATTTTACACTTGCTCATATGGTTTTTTTTTTTACTTCATGACATTCACTTCAACTGTTTTCGTTACACTGTAAACATGGTATACAACAATGTAAACCGCTCTTTTAATATCCACAATTAGCTCCACATCCCTTTTTGCAATTACAAAGTACATTTATACCATTCCCACTCTAAAAAGCTTATTCACTGAAAACAGTGAATAAAAAGGCCTTTTAATCACAGTTTTGGCGTTTGAACTTCGAACACCAATATATTCGATCTCCATATCAGTGCTTATACATCTTCCTTACGCAAATAATAGTCTCGTAGTCAAAGTATAAAGTATAGTATGCAACTCTTAAATAAAACTCGCTACGCTCGTGATTCAATCATCACGAATCACTCCCTGCGGTCGCGATTTAGTCGTTAGAATCCTTCACTTACTCGTGATTCATCTATGGCCCTCGCATTAAATCCGTCCTTTATTCACTAGTTGCATATATTATACTATTTTTTCAATAGATTATCCGGAGCTGCTGATTGATTCATTGTTATTGGAATGACCATGTTAGTGGAATAGTTCCATCTTCTAACATCAATTCCTAGCCATAGCTGGATTTGCAGGTTTTCAAACGCTGCAGCAGTTGTAGGAGGTAATGATGACAAAAGATCTCTTGGTTTTTGACTTTTATGAAAAAAATTAACCTCAAAGGCAAATCTTTCATTTTTACCGTACCTCCACTAATACAAACTTAAAATGCATGGTAACGCTTCAAACATATTGAACCTATAAATTATCGTTCAAATATATATTTTCACGATCGTCATCTACTAATGTCGGTATAATAAACACAACTTCACCAACCGAAACTTCCGAAACCATAACATAACTTGTACATTTTTTGTATCTAAATTAATGATTGTATATTTTATTATTCTACTAATGTCGGTATAATAAACACAACTTCACCAACCGAAACTTCCGAAACCATAACATAACTTGTACATTTTTTGTATCTAAATTAATGATATATGATAATGTATATTTTATTATTCTACTAATGTCGGTATAATAAACACAACTTCACCAACCGAAACTTCCGAAACCATAACATAACTTGTACATTTTTTGTATCTAAATTAATGATATATGATAAATTAAAAATATATATGAACCTTCCGCCTGACGTTTAGAAAAATTATTGTCAACTAATTTTATTACTTATCAATATTACTATCTCTATCTAGCTACTGTTATTTTTGTTATTCAACAAAATATCTTGAGCTAATTTCAGAAGCAAATTTTCGTCAAAGTCAATATCTTACCATTTATTTTACAAAGCACGATGATTTCTTTCAGTTGAATTTGAGCTAATACTGTCTTTCTTATTACTCATCAAATTCTACTACATACTACATAATGTTCAATTGTTCACATATAATTTTGAAAGTTTCATTCAATTCCCATTTGCAACGATGCAATAAAACGTGTCAATAACACTGAATTAAGTAATTGAAATTTCGCGATTTATATTCCAAGAGTTCGCGATTTATATTCCCGACAACATGTATACGCGACAAAGACTTCCAGGCGCTCCACTAGATATCTGTTTTCGAAAAAAACTAACACAGGCATTTGGTAAGATTGAATCGTATTTATTTATGAAGCAGTATAATGGTCAAGACGATTTGATCAGCTTGCAGTTTCACATCCTCTGATGATTTGTGCTGTAAGGATTTCATGTCATCAGCGAAACATAATAGTTGTGAATCATGCATGCTACGAGAAATATCGTAAGTAAAGATCGCAAAATGTAACGTGCCAAGCAACGAGCCCTGTGGTACTCACCGGGATGGTTACCAAAACATAATTCATCCGTTACAGCGAGCCTGTCTAGAATAAGCTAAGATTTAAGGCACTAATTGTTAAAGACCAGCGAACTTATTTAGAATAAGCCGTTTACGGCCCCAGGCTCAACTGCGAACCTCAACCAGTTGAGCCCTTCGGTCTTTTTTTTCTCGCAGTCGCAACTATTAATAGTTGTGTAGACTGCTTAGGATTATATTCTCTAGAATAAGTATTTGTATCTTCATATCCTGTAACTAGACTAAGAAATCTCTACTAGGTACTACTTACCTACAGTATGAGAGCAAGTCATGTAGATCTCACATTAAATAAGACTCGCTATTTGCGAGCTCTGATACCGAAATAAATGTCAGATTTTTAAAGGATCTAGAGTGTTTCTCTTCTCCTCTACTAGCGTGCAACAAGAACCCAACGTACAGCCGACAGAATAAGGAACTCAACAATTTTGTATCTTTGAGCGCTGGTAGGCTGGTACCAGTCGCATATCATATCATTTATTTATAACGCCAAGTTACAAGTCGTCTTAAACAATAATCAAATTTCTACAAATAATAATACCACTTAAAAACAAATATGTGCCATGTGTGAGAAAAACGTACCTACATCGTGAATCATAATATAATTATAAATTGAATCATGTCATAGGTATGTTATTCAAATTAATATAAAATTTACTTATATACTATATATTATAAAGAGGAAAGATTTGTATGTAAGTATTTTGTAACGAATTGGCTCAAAAAGTACTGGACCGATTTCAAAAATTCTTTCACGATTGGAAAGTTACATTCACCCTGATTAACACAGGCTATATAAGATTCATCATCATCATCCATGACCGCGCGGGTGAAACCGCGGAAAGCAGCTAGTATCCAATAATATCTTAACCATGCAAAGATTGTCCGGAAGAGATCGCGTTTAGTGATATGACCGCCCATTGTACCTGTATTTTAAGATATTCTTTGTAAACATTTATTTTTGGTGTCAATAAATCGTTATTGTATGCTACGAAGAAATAATAGTCAGGAAGCATAATTCAGAACAAATTCCACACAAAAAGTGGCCATTCAAATCAAAACAACGTATGATTCCAAATACAAATTACTTCCGAGGTTACAAATAGACATGTTCGGTGATTGGTTTAAATTCAGAAGGAAAGCAGGGATTGGTTTACGCGCGTGCTGCAACGTCTACAATGACAGCAGAGTCATAGCGGCGTGGACGATGTTATGCAACAAGTGGACTGGACCAACTTAATAATAAATCAATCGTAAATCTCGTATGTCTCGCGAAATATGACTAATTTATTAAGTTTTTGTCGAAAAGACATTAGAAGAGATTCTTCGCAATGTAGTAAAGAAAGCTTAAAAATAAGTCGTTATTTGCCAGCTGGAGGTTTTTCAGTGGTCACAGAATACCTTCATTATCAATTTAGAAAATCAATCAATTTATAGAATTACTTTAGAAAAGCACTGTGTTGATATTACTGACAAATTGATTAGCAACTCAGCTAAACCACTTTAAAATTTGCAGAGGGTGAATTTTCATTAGCTTGAAAAATTAAACGTGCTTTAATATGACCAAACAATGAACTGTTTTTTAATGCTATATAGTTACCTATATTACATACCAACTGTAGGCAATCTTTTATTGTTCATTGTCTGTAGTATCTCTTTAGAGCGTAAACGCTTTGGAAGCGCCAATTCGCGTTTTTGCCGAGTGTTTGAAGGGTCACATAATAATGATTGATATAGTATATTATGTCAATTATTCTTACCTGATGTAATAGAACATTATTTGATTAACAATTTCAAGTTCCATAGACTACATTTAGAAATTGTTTATTAGTTTGTTATTGCCGAGCGGTTTCTACACACACACGTTTTTAAAATCAATCATAAAACCGGTCGCGCCAGTCACGCATCGTCAGACGCGGCTGAGGCCTCTTTGAGAGAGGTAAGTCAGAGGACGTATCGCTCTGACGCCCGCACTTACACAACTAAATATTAGTGCGCTCAAAACTTCCTGATACTTATTGAGGTAACATTTCTAAGTGGAATTCTAACAAATAATTTTATATGACATCTAATGCATCAAAGGAATTTCATTGTTATAATGACATCGACCCTTGAGGGGCTAGTATTTTGCTATTAACCAAATTTCTTATGCTTATACTTGGTATCCAGGAATCCATGCTGGAGCCGGAAACTGGTAGCAGGAACTATGTGATGGTTAATAGTAAACAGTAGTAGTTTGGGATCGTACGAATCGTCTTCGCAATACCTTTTTTCTAGCTGGTGACCAGGGCCTGAACTGGATCCAGAAACTGGTAGCAGGAACTATTTGATGGTTGTTTTATTTGCTATTCTCATCTCTTTTTGGTAGGTACATGAGTTAAATCTAACTTTTTTCTAGTCTATGCTCTTGTAGATAACATGTACTTGATTAATAATTATCATATTAGGTTAATTAATGTCGACATTAAAAATAAAATGTGTCCTGCGTGATATTTTATTTCACCTCTTTGACCTACGTCTAATTGTGACATAAAAACCAAAGTAGATAAAAAAAGATCCAAATATTAACGCGCACTATTTTGCTCAAGCGGTAAGGCCACTGCCGCAGGGCGCGCTAGTAAGTAACTCGCTAATGTAAAATACCTAAACTCGCGCAGCGCTGCGCAGAATAAAGGCTCTTAAAGATGTTGATGTTTCTTCGGGACAAATCATCAGCATAAAAAGATAAATATGATATTTAATATAACCTAATTAAAAAAAAACAGTAGGTACCTACTTACTGTACCAACTGATAGGTAGGTACTGCAGTTTTGTGTAACATGGTTCATAATTTTTTTATTATTTTCAGTCAAAGTTAACGTAGTATAACTATGCTGGTTTTCACAGGCAGTCATACTCTTGTTTTTCTAGCTTAAGTGCAGCTAGGCGCTTATTTTGCCGCATTGAATCGGCAAGCAAGCGAGAATAAAACATAACAAGCAAAACCATTGCACATTACATACATTTCAATATTTAGTCCTGAAGAAGAAAATACATCCTAAATTAAATAAAAATTGACTGACTTTATTTTGCATAGTATTGACCATCTCGATTTGTTAACGTATTTGAACATCTTTGAATAATTATAATTTTGCTATTATTTACTAGTCAAAGTGATCCCTGGACATTTAAATCGTGTATTGTTTCTGCACCACTTCACAACGAATGCTGGCATGATGATTCACAACTGTAGCTCACAATGATAAAAATGAAAATGTACGCGAAGATTTGAAGTGTGCTCGCTTACAAGAAAAATGACCGACTAATGACGTACTGAACACGACTTTTAAGCCCCGCCTACATGAACACGACTTTTGTTGGGTCATTTTTTTAACGCAGTTACAGTTCCTGCACATATTTACACATATTTAGAGATGTCTCCGTGATCAACAGGTTCAATACCGGTAGCGATCACCGACTTGTCCGAGGCTCTCTGAATATCAACTTCAAGGCGCAACGTGTCCGTCTGATGAAGTCCAGGCTCCGACCAACACTGCTCCAAACCATGGCAGGATCTGAAACATTCCAGTTAAACCTGGAGAACCAATTCGCTGCCATGGAAACCACCACAGACGTAAACCAGTGGGTCTACCATGAGTTTACAACATTGAAACCAATCGATCCTCGCTACCGACTGCCGCGAACAAATGTATGAAAAAAAGAACAGTGCCACCTCGAGGTCAATTGTAAAAGTAAAATTGACAGCGAGTACGCCAATCACAAGCTTAATATGTAGGCGAGATCGAGTATCGACTATAGATGACATTTATGTTGCCAACTCATGGTAGAGGTACTGAACCTCGAAAATGTGACTCGGGTCCTCAGGGAAGAAGGTACGAGATTTTGTTACATGCAGCGTAAGGGCAAGAAGTCCAAGCTTTCAGAAGAGACTTTGGGGCTAATGAAGGAACGACGTGAAAACCCACCCATCACTTCGTCAGAAAAGCGGACTCTAAACCGAGAGATCAACAAGATCGTACGACACGACCTCCTTCTTGTTCAATATTGATTGGTGCTTCAATACTCTTTCGATCGAAAGAGCGATCGAGCAGAATCGGGGGTCAAAGGTGTTCGTACAATCTCTTGGAAGAAGCCACCTGACGAAGTTGACCACAGCTAGTGGAGAAGTCGTTGCTTCGAAGCCGGCAGTCCTTTCGGAAGTGGAGGACTTTTATGGCCGATTATACGCATTGCATGCATCTCGACCTGATCCCGGAAATGATACTAGAGCCACGCTAACACGCCATTTCACCGAAGACTTGCCAGAAGTCAGTATTGGCGAAATCGAGATCGCTCTTCGACAGCTTAAAAATGGAAAAGCCCCTGGAGTTGGCGTTACAACAGAGCTACTAAAAGCAGGAGGTAAACCCGTACTGAGGGAGCTCCAGAAGCTGTTTAACGCTGTCCTGTTCGAAGGGAGAACTCCAGAGGCGTGGAGTAGGAGTGTGGTCGTCCTGTTCTTCAAAAAGGGAGATAAGACCCTGCTGAAGAACGATCGACCCATATCCCTTCTAAGCCACGTCTATAAGCTGTTTTCAAGAGTGATCACGAACCGTCTTGCGCGTAGACTCGACGAATTCCAACCACCGGAACAGGCTGGGTTTCGGAACGGATACGGCACCATAGACCACATTCACACAGTGCGGCAGATTATACAGAAGACCGAAGAGTATAATCAGCCCCTGTGTCTAGCATTCGTGGACTATGAGAAGGCCTATGACTCGGTTGAAATCTGGTCTGGTCTGGATTCCCTGCAGCGTTGCCAGATAGATTGGCGATACATCCAAGTGATGAGATGTCTTTACGAAACCGCCACCATGTCCGTCCAAGTACAGAATCAGCAAACAAGTCCCATACCGTTGCATCGAGGAGTGAGACAGGGGGCCGTTATTTCCCCGAAATCGTTTTCAAATGCAATGGAGGATATGTTCAAGACGCTGAACTGGAAAGGACGTGGCATTAATATCAACGGCGAATACATCTCTCACTTGCGATTTGCTGACGATATCGTCATCGTGGCAGAGATGCTGCAGGACCTGCAACAGATGCTGAATGACCTGGCTGACTCTTCTATACGCATCGGCCTACGTCATGTTCAACGAACATGTTCTACCGGAACCGATTGCGATACACGGCGCCGTTCTCGAAGTTGTTCAAAACTATGTGTACCTCGGGCAGACATTGCAGTTGGGAAAAAACAACTTTGAGAACGAGGTGAATAGAAGAATTCGGCTGGGCTGGGCATCGTTTGGGAAGCTACGTCGAGTCCTTACTTCGCCGATTCCACAGTGCCTGAAGACGAAAGTCTTCAATCAGTGCGTCCTACCCGTCATGACATACGGATCCGAAACGTGGACACTGACGGCTCGAATGGTCCACAAGCTCAAGGTCGCTCAGCGGGCTATGGAAAGGGCTATGCTCGGTGTTTCTCTGAGGGATCGCATCAGAAATGAAGTGATCCGTCAGAGAACCAAGGTCATCGACATAGCCCACCGGATCAGCAAGCTGAAGTGGCAGTGGGCTGGCCATATTAGCCGTAGAACCGACAACCGTTGGGGTAAACGAGTTCTAGAGTGGAGACCGCGTCTCGGCAAACGTAGTGTAGGACGTCCTGAGGCACGGTGGAGTGACGATCTGCGCAAGACGGCTGGCAAAAACTGGATGCGAGAAGCCCAAGATAGACCTAAGTGGCGTGCAATTGGAGAGGCCTATGTCCAGCAGTGGACTGCTACAGGCTGATGATGATAGTTCCTGACTATTATTTCTTCGTAGATTGTATGTGTGTGTTTAACTATTCAGCATGAGACACTTTGCAAACCATACATGAAGTAGTCAAATAAGTTGGCCAAGTGAACGGGGGTACAAGCATGACCATACAAATGTTCTCTATGGCATGACCCACCCGGACGCGGCAGACCGTCGATGTCAAGGAATATTTTACTCTCTACCGAGAGTGTAGTGACTTTGTTGAATTTGCGAAATTTTAAAACCAAGGAATTTTGGAATTTTTATTTTTGATTGCAAGAACATGTCACCAACAATGAAAATGACATGTAACATGATATTACATGTCATTCTGATATGGATCCATGGATCTACGTCAGAATTTCTACGTGTCAGTGTTATACACAGAGGTATATCTATGTTGCTCATATATAGGCTATATAAGATTTATCATCATTTATTTTTGGTGTCAATAAATTGTTATTGTGTGTGTGTTCAACTATTCAGCTTGAGACACTTTGCAAACCATATATGAAGTAGTCAAATAAAGAAGTGGTCAAAATCAGAAATGGTCCTCTCGCTTGGTGGTTGGAAGAGAGTATTCAATTTGCGCACCGTACCTACATGAGGTAGTCAAATAAAGAAGTGGTCAAAAACAGAAATGGCCCCCCTTAGAACTGGACTTATAGCGAAGTGGTCGAAACCAGAACTAGTCATACCTAGAAAAAGACAAATTAAGAAGTGGTCCCCAAACGCCAAAACCAAATGTTTATTGGCATCGTTTGAAACAGTGACGGCAATCAGTCTTATTGTTATTATAATCACAGGCTCAACTATTATAGTAATTATAAACGTAAACGTACTAATAAAATAAAAACTTCTTAACAAAATAATTGGCATCGTTAATTACAATCAATCTTAAAATATCATAACTTTAAATCAACAAAAATCAGAGATATATATATATATATATATCTGATTTTTGTCGTCCGACCATTGAACCTTAACGCTATAATTGATTTCTAACCGTCGCGCGTCGTATGGGGACGGTGATATGCTATTGAACAGCTGGACAGCATTATTCTCTCAAAAAAAGAGATTTTCAAACATTCAGTTCAACATCCAGTTTCTGGAACTTTTTTCAAAGTTTGATCACACAAATAACTAACAGACGGAATACTGACCTCTGATTGGTCACATATCGCGTCATAGATTGCCATTGACTAATGAGCGTTTAGTATTAGGTATGTCAACTAATCAAGGCTTTATCAAACGTACTAGAAACTGGGGGTAACTCTATTAGTCGTTACGAAATGTTCTAGTAGATCTGGTATTTATTTGTATTATAAATATTGTATGTATAATTCCAGCCCGAAAATATCCTGATAGAAGTTGGCGGTGCGCAGCCTCAACTTAAACTGATCGACCTGGGCAGCGCGGTGGAAACAACAGAAGGCAGTCCCGGGAGCACGGGACAGGAAGTGCTTCCCCCCGCTCCCGCGCAACTAGAATTTGCACTTGGACGACCCCCTGCCCCCGCCTGGGACGCCTGGGCCGCCGGCGTCTTCTTATACGTATTTCTAACCGGGGTGAGTCAACCAAGTCACCTTTAAAGTTCATTTAACATTATGAAAAAGTTAAATCATGTATTATGAAAAAAAGGAAAGTGTAATTGGAAACGTCTTGGAAAAGAGACTCAAGATCGATCATAATAGAGGAAGTTTGTGAAGAGACCAAAACCCACAAAGGATTATAAAGGTCGTCTTTCGCACCCTTCGCGACATATGGTCATATGTCGCGAAGGGTTTTCGCTTTCTGAGCATTGTAGTAAAATTATCAGCTTTTTTGTTGCCAATGAAATGTAAAAATGAACGTGTGATTCTTTACAGTTTACTAGGTTCTCCATATTCATATTAATAGTATGTTATAAGAATACATCTATACAGTTCATCATAAAACCCCCAATATCTTATTAAACTTTAGTGTCCCAGTATAAAGAGGAAACAAACTGCGAAACCATGATGAAAACAGCATTATCAATTTGATTTTTAAAATAAAGACTGCATAAGTGATCGCGGTGCTTAATAGTAGATTATGCACCGAGAGATTACAGCAGTGTCTTTCGTCACGGGCGGTCTATTGAACCCTGAGTGCAACGGGGACGCTAAGGATAATAATAAGGGAGTTATGTAGAGTCCTGAGTAAAGCGAAGGGTTAAAGCCGCGCAAGACGAAGATAGGCTTTATCCTCGAGGTGCATACTCTACTTTTCATACTTACTGCGAGACAATAAAAACTCAGAGCTTTTAATAGCAGTTATTTAGATAAATATAAAATAAATTAATAGTTAATAGTCAAATTGGACACATTTGTGCCGTTATAGAGGGACAGAGTAATATTTTGGGATGGAACATTTTATGAAAAACACTGTTTAACGATTTCGCGGTTGTGTTGTAATTAGTAATCACGACATATAGACCACGATTTCGTGGCTTTTGGAGCCCCCGATATTTCGGTACAGTTAGATACATGCACCACGTTCCAATTTATAACATTTAATGGAAGTTGTTAAAATAACATCAGACACCAGATAGCGGCACGTAACTTTAACTATGACCTTGAATGCGCAGAGAGGGGCCGTGCGTAACCCATAGCAACGCGGCGCACAACAATCACACTGGCTTTAGTACAATTGCGCCTCTTTTGTTTTTTTTTGTATGCTGTCTCCGTACAAAGAGTTTTCCTACAACTAACGTTCCAAATCCAAATCACTTTACAACCATGGGAGTTTCATACAACGTTAAAGCCCTGGGGATGTAATGTCTTGCTTAAAGTTGATATTGTGTGATATGTACCTAATTGAAAATTTTCGAACAGGTGGTATGAAAAAATTGTGTAATATAGTATGGATCAAATTACAGGTTTTAATATATGAAATAAGGGATGTTAGCGTCATAAAAAACTTTAAATATAACCATATAACAAACAATAACGGGAATTGTATATTATGCAATTAGTGAATAAATATATTTATTTAATTTTCAGCTCTCTCCATTCCTTGACGAGTCGGTCCAGGAGACGACAGGCAACATCATAAAGTGCGACTACTGCTTCCCGCCTGAACACTGGTCGGACATTGACGAGCGCGCACAGAATATCATCCGGGGTCTTCTGGATTCCACGCCCGGTAGGCGGCTAGCGCCCCGGGACGCCCTCGCAGACTCCTGGTTCGATGAGGTTAGTGCACTTATGGTATTGAATGAATTATTATTTCCTCATTACATTTATTTCAGGATTTCATGCGGTCCTTTACAAAGGCATAAGCAGGGCTATAGCCAACACTTAGAGGCCTATTTGGTATAAAATATACAATGTAGTATAAAAACAAACATTTTGGATGGATGGTAACATGGTATAACTATTAGAAAAATGGGGAAAATGGTAAGGCAATGTCATGCACTTATAAGTGATAAGAGAGATGGAAGGCTATGAACGAGACCTATCAATTTCAGTCTCATCCTAAATATTTAGGCACACAATACATTTGGGTGACTTGCCTGAATAATATTATTATTATTATTGGTATGATAAAGTCCTATAAATGTCGGTATATCGACGAGCATGCGTAAAACAACCCAGGATCCAGAGGGGGCAAACCGAAGCACCCGCCACGGGCGCCAGGTTGAAGGGACGCCAAAATCTATATACAATTAAAAATAATGAAACTTGCCCAATGCTCCTAGCATACCGATACCGACAGTGATCGAGTACAAACTGTGAGTTTTTAAAGTAATTTATCCCTGTAAGCAATCTAAGCAGTTTCGAAAGAATCGCAGATCCGTGACTGGCGTAAAATATCGTATGAGTCAGAATCAACGCCCGGAAAACGGCTAAGCCTTGGAGCGCCTTTATCTTTCTTTGGAGTCTGGTTTAATGGTGTTATTCCACTCATAGAATTTAACATGAGGCACAGAACAAGGCGTATAGTGCTTTCACTTTTTTACATTATTTTGTACTGTTCAAAACTTCTTACCACGAAACAAAGAGTTTGGCAGTTCCTACCTCTGTCGTGTAAGTAAATTGTAGAAAGCTCTGCCGGTGTACCTACGTATTTCCTTGCTATTATAACCCTGAGTATTTCAAGCGAAGCGTGAAAATCATCTCTCAGGGTCATCATAAGGGTAGCGATTAGTGCAGCTTATTGGTCATCGCTTCTAGATTATATCTCCGCTTTTCTTGAGTCGAGAGGGAGTCACTTTGATGATTTATTATAAAAAATATATAATGCTTTTTAGTAATCATATATTTAAATCCGCCCGAAGCATGTTAAAGGAAACAAACAGAAAATACTGATCGTTAATGTCGAGCATTGTTTTTGAAGCGACGTCTAGAGCTTATCCTTTATTTTTAGAGGAGAATTTTAACCTGCGCTCTGGTAACCCTGCGATGCAGTCCTGGATTTGTCAATAGACCGTATAGGCCGCGGCCTTGGGGTGGCAGCGTCCTAGGGGCGGCAGATTTCAGAAGAGACTCGTTTAGTCGATTTCAGAGGATAAGCCAATCAGGTTTTCTCATGGTTTTTTATACTGATACGTTAAATCCCTACAGAAAATCATTCATATCAAAAATTATTAATACAAGTAGTAGTGTTATTGTACCTATTTCATCTATAATATCTATAAAACTGCGTGAGTGATAGATGCGAGCGGCGCAACGACGGGCGGCAGTGGCTTAACAAAAGATTCCGAGGACGATTTGGTTGAAGAATGTGTGCACTTTTACAATCACATTTCCTCTAATAAGACTGCAGTGTGTGCAGTGAATCCTGGATCAAACTCACTAAGTAATCAGTTTCTCAACGTTTTTGAGGTCTCAATTTCTGTCTAATGTTTGCCCTAATTCGGATATAGCTCTTTGCATCGCAGTTACCACTCCGGCTACAAATTGTTCTGAGGAAAAGAGTTTTCCTATTTAAAACGCGTGACTAAACGCGTCATTGTCTCAAGAAGAAATTAATTCTTTTGCTCTTCTCTACCACAGGATTTGCCCTATTTACATCTATGATTTTGCTAATTTAAAAAAAATTAAATCGTGTTTCTTTTCTACCCTCTTTCTAAATTTTATAATAATAATAAGAATATGGGATAACATGCACACAAAGGTCTTCAGGTCCCAAACTAGGCCGAGCTTGTGCTATGGTACCCTGATGACTGATATACATACTTATATACATATACACACCCAGACACAGCTCAAACAGACATGTTCATGCTCACAAATGTCTGTCCGGGGATCGAACCCGGGACCAGTGGCTCAGAAGGCAGGGGTGTTACCAACTGCATAAACCGACCTGTCAATAATATTCATACGTTTATATTCAACTTTAGTGCCTTCCTTACTACAAATATATTTTTGACGTGATAAAGCTTATAAATCAAGGAACGCCGGCTGCACGCACGAAAAAATGTGAGAGCGCGGAACAAGCGATAGACAGGCACGATCGTCCTACGGCCGTTTTCAATAACCTATCTATCGCCGGTTTACCTTACTAGAGATAGATATTTGACACTATTTGTATGGACGTTATGTCACATTTCTATCCGTAGTAAGTAACACTATGGATAGATAGAATATTGAAAACGGCCGCTAAGCGTTCAGCATGTCTTATGACACTATCAAAATATCTATATTAGGTATATTATATACTAGCGCCTGCCCGCTACTTTGTTCGCGAAGTAGGCTCAGCCTTCAGCCTCCCGTCTTTTCTTGGTTTTTCTTTCATAAAAACCTTCTCCTGACAATAATTAACAAAACAAAAAAGAATTAGCGAAATCGGTAAAGCGGTTCTCAAGTTATAGCGTGACCAGGAAAAATAGGGGATCATTTTTATATATTAGGCTAGCGATAGCCCGCGACTTCGTTCGCGTAGTAGGCTCGGCCTTCGGCCTCGCCATAACCGCCCATCTTTTCTTGGTTTTTCTTTCATAAGAACCTTCTCCTAACAATAATTAACAAAACAACAAAGAATTAGCGAAATCGGTAAAGCGGTTCCCAAGTTATATATAGTTTTAAATGTACATATCCTTCTACGAAGTGTTAGAAAAAAAATAAAGAAATAATGAATAAAATCGGTATAGCCGGTCTCAAGTGCGTGATCAGGAGAAATAGGGACTCATTTTCATTTAAATTGATTATATCTTAACTTATACTTTTAAAGTGAAAACTGATTTGTCGAACGATCGAGGGATCGAATATATATCTATCTATATATATATACTCAAATTATGTCCTTTTATATTTCCTAGATATATTTGATGAGTTCCTCATATATGCAGTTATAGTATACCATTCATAGTATCACGACACCATAAAAACTGCATTTCAAGAAATTTATTTATGTAGTTACCTTTTATCATAAATAATAAATTACTCTTTGTTTGTTTTGAGTCATACGTGAGAGAAGATTGCGAAACAACATTCCGAGACCAGGCGTATTGTAGGACAATCCTATAGTTTTGATGCATACCTACCCTTATATCAGTCTCCGTAATAATATTTAAGGTGATTCACATAAAATGATAGGACATCATTATTACTTTAATGCTTACTCTATAATGAGAGGTTTCTGTAATGGTATTTGATGGGTTTCATATAAATTACTATGAAAGATAATATAAAATTCGATGCACATACCTGGAAATGTATGATGATTGGCACATTATTAATATCTTACTAAATAGTGTTACTGTCATTCAACTTCATAAGAGAGCGGATTATTTACTATTACATACTATTAATATAAGCAGTAAGAAAGTAATATCATTTTGTGTGACTAATATTTATGGTGACAATAATCATATGTTATGTTATTTACCCATTCAATTCAATTACATCCTGATATCTTTCTATTATAGTTTCATTTTGACCTATTATCACCATAATATAAGACAATGCACCAATTTTAGATCAACGTCACGATATTATAAGGGTTATCTCCATTTTACATTTTTCTCAGTGCATCTATGCAAGCATTGTATCAATTCTGTGTTACAAGATTTGTTGTATTTGTTCCAGGCCCCAACTAGTCAGCTATCCGCTACACAACTAAAGACTTTCCTGGACCGACGGCGGCCGGCCGGGCACGCCAACGCACTCAACTCGCTGCGTTCGCCAAGCGACACCTGACAGCAACTCGACGGCACGCCGACGGCTCTCACCGCACACTCTACAAACATCGCGATGCTACCAAAAGTGCAGGACGATCCATAATTGCTCGTTTCAACTCGATTGGCAGAACCAAAGTGTATTCATACGTATGTAATCCGTAATGTATTATTCGTTGTGAATAGAAAATTATGATTTCGCAAACTTAAAAGAAATTGTGTCGGTGTTTAAGTGATAACGACGCAGCATCGCTTCTCGAAGAGTTGGAAACATTGATTAAATATACATAATTCAATGTTTTCAATCTTCCATCCTATGATAATTTCGTAATGAATATTTTTTTGGCTTACATGAAAATTTATACTTGTTGACTGTTTACATCGACTAACATTAGATTATTTCCTAATTGCTGGCCAGACTTGTATATATTTTTATGAGTGTGGAAGAATGGTGTAAGTCAGAGATATCTTGCGTCTGTACATTGTGTACGTTTCTCTTAAGGTATAGTTTGCTGTAATCGTTCAATAGTCAATGTGCCCACCTGTTGATTTTTTGGTATATTAGTTACGTTTGGTATAATAGTTTGCGATGATTTGATGATGCTTTAGCAACATTTCGTATTTACGTACTCGATAAAACATGGTCCAGAAAATGAAACCTAGATCAAATGAGGAATTAACGCTAGGCTTAGAATTTCTTCTCCTAGTGATTTCAATTAGATTAAGACTGGTGTAGTAATTTCAGGGCGGGATTCAATAGCGTAATAACTTAAACTCGTCGAGAAAGTAAACACTGCATAATTTCCAATTCGAATCTTTAATTTCGTTTTTCACATTGTCACAAAAAATGGCTGACTTAACACACACTAAAAAACCAAAACAGGAAGTACAACATACAGATTTAGTTCTACCAAACATCACGCGACACTAGCGACACGGAGCTCCTTCCGCTAGTCTTTCCGAGAGATTTCGGCCAATTAGAGCCAAGGTCGCAATCGCGCGTGTAATTCAAATTGAAAAAAATGATTGCGTTGCCTACAACTGGTATCGATTATTTCTCCTTTATCGATGATTTTGAACACACGAATGAAATTAAACCATACATTTCCAATGATAATAAAATGATTCACGACGCGACTTTTTAAGTTAAGTAACATTATTTATTATTTTATTTTATAGTGACATTGATGAATTCGAGGGTCCAATACGGCATTTATCATCTAACCTACCCTCATAAAATCAATGCTGTATACAAGAATAACCGGTTTTATAGTTTAGAATAGGCAATACATAATGAGTGAGTAGGTACTTGAGTAACTATTCCTCATTTAGAGTTCCAACTTCTCAATATTTTAAATGAACTAATTTTAGAATAGCGTTACGAAATGACCAAAATAATAATCATATGCCAAATAATTCCGCTGTCCCCACAGATTTTAATTACGTTGGGACTTCGTCAGGCCTTTTAGAACAATGAACTATTGTGTTTTAATTATAATGTCTGGAAACGTAGACAGTGAGTTCTGTAAAATTCCTAGAGTGGCCGATCTTAAGAAATGTGTCTGTGATTTATGCTAATAAATGAAATGTTTCATGCTTATTCCTAATTTTTATGTACTTGTTATAAACATATTGAATTGTATATAGCCGTAAGTTTTAGCGCGTAATTTTATCCTAATTTGTGACCAAAATGCGAAATTGTATTCGTTTAAGTAAATATAAAATGAATTCGGTATACTTGATTATGTTATAGTCTATGTTATATAACTGATATATGTAAGTACCGATAGATTTAAAGGCATGGGCACGCTCGCTCTGCGCCCTATGCCCCCCACTCCTCACGCCTTATAATCGGTAGTGTAATGTAAAGCAGTCGTAATCCTATAATAGATTATAACAAAGAAATGTTTTTACCCTCAATGGTATTATTGCTTTACGGCAAAATCTTACAAAAATAAACATTGTCACAAGTTATCCCTATATTCACATTGATCTCGTTATTAAATTAAAATTTTATGAGCATTACTCGTCGGTTCAACACAGAAAGAGCATTGTTATTGTATGACGATTATAGCATATTTTAGCACGCTTTATTTATGTTATCAATTGTGGTTTCAAGCAAGCGCTTTTAGATTAAATATAATCACAGAAACGCCCTTGGCAAATCACTGTACTTTCACGAGGACTATTATGGAGCATAACAGGGGTTGGCTATAGCCGTCCGGTACCTGATTTTGATGAAGGTGCGAGTTTAGGGGTATCATTGGGGTCCACCTGAAGCCCTTCCAGCAATTTTTTTTTGCCGGAAACGTAGTTTAAATTAATTATGATTAAATTAAAATTTGATAAAAAAAAGTGAAATGGAACGCAATGTTGAGAAAATGGTACAATATTAAGTTGTCAAATTAAGTTGTCAAACTGAGTTAAACGAAACGTATCGTTATCGTTAAACGTAAGAAAAAAAAAGGCGCCATTTTGTCTTACTGACAGATGGACTGTCATCCATTCATTCCGTTTCTCTCGTAGTTTCGTGAATGTGTGCTCTCTTGTTTTTCGATTTTTATTACGACTTTGGCTTTTTCCCTGGACTTCCTTCGATTGCGCGACGACTTGAAACTTGGCTTGCTTACCGGATTTGTTTGGATTGCTCTACGACTTGAACTTGGCTTGAAAACTGGACTACACTTGGCTGTAATGGAGTATTACAGTACAATACTCGAAGCGGACGCGGTTTCGGCTCCTGATCTGCCCGTCGAACCTGTTGCCGGACCTTCTTCGGCTCCTGATCTGCCCGTCGAGCCTGTAGCCGGACCTTCATCGGCTCCTGATCTGCCCGTTGAACCTGTCGCCGGACCTTCTTCGAGTAATGACGACGACGACAACGAGCTTATAACCAAACGAAAACTTTGCGTCACTGAAGTGATTGATCATTGGAATTTAACTGACGTTGTGCGAAAATTGGGCACTAAAGACCAATGCATCAAATATAGTGAAGACCAAGGTCTCATACCAACTGAGAAACGGTGTCGAACCCACAGGACATCCATGAAAGTGTCATACTCATGCGGATGCACAAGTTTTGGTACATTTGTGTGCTCAAAAAGATCATGCAAATCTAAATCGGGCAGCGGTGCCAAGATCTCTCGCAGAATTGGCACATTTTTCGAAAATATTGCTATCGACATAATGCATGTTTACTATCTTATATATGCATACTCACAAGGATGGACCTACGACCAAACAATTCACGAAGACCCTTATAAAAAAGAAAGGAAGCAATGTTTAAGCCCAAATACTATAGCCGATTGGTTTAATTACTGCAGAGAAGTAGTTGTGATATTTTATTTGGAAAAACAAAATCTTTACAGCGGTAAAATTGGAGGCTGTGGGAAAATAGTGCAAATAGACGAAAGTAAATTTGGAAAAAGGAAATATAACAAAGGACGTCACATTGAAGGCCACTGGGTGCTGGGATTAATAGAAGATGGGTCTGAAGACTTAAGATTGGAAGTATGCCCGGACAATAAAAGAGATGCTGATACTCTCATACCTTTAATTCAAAAGCATGTTTTACCTGGAACAACAATCCACACCGATTGTTGGCGGGCATACGATTGTCTGTCTGAATATGGATACATACACAAAAAAGTGAATCATTCAGACCCAGAGAACCCATTTGTGGGTAAAGATGGAATCCACACCCAAAGAATAGAATCCCAGTGGCGAGCAGTGAAGAGGTTTTTCAAAAAACAAAATTATAACAACCCAGAAAACTTTAGTGATATAATTGTTGAATATTTGTGGCGAAGAGACGTGTATAAATATAAAAGAGACTCTTTTGTACATTTAATGAAAGCAATTAAACATGTTTATGAAATAAACAAGTAATGTATTAAAATGTTTGTTTAATTGTGTCTCTCCTAGCCCTTTAACATTAAGTTTTTCTCATCTATCAACATAACTCTGAGACGGACTGGATATGTTATTGTTGTTATATAATACAATGTTAAGTGAACCGCCTTGATAGATTAGGTGTGAAACAAAAAATAGGTTAGGTTAGGTTAGAACATGACAAACAACGCACGAGCCGAGCGAGCGAAGCGAGCGTGCCGCGGCAGCGGCCGGCGAAGTGCCAGAAGCGAACCGCCTTAATAAGTTAGGTGTGAAACAAAAAATAGGTTAGGTTAGGTTAGAACATGACAAACAACGCACGAGCCGAGCGAGCGAAGCGAGCGTGCCGCGGGAGCGGTCGGCGAAGTGCCAGAAGCGAACCGCCTTAATAGATTAGGTGTGAAACAAAAAATAGGTTAGGTTAGGTTAGAACATGACAAACAACGCACGAGCCGAGCGAGCGAAGCGAGCGTGCCGCGGCAGCGGCCGGCGAAGTGCCAGAAGCGAACCGCCTTAATAAGTTAGGTGTGAAACAAAAAATAGGTTAGGTTAGGTTAGAACATGACAAACAACGCACGAGCCGAGCGAGCGAAGCGAGCGTGCCGCGGCAGCGGCCGGCGAAGTGCCAGAAGCGAACCGCCTTAATAAGTTAGGTGTGAAACAAAAAATAGGTTAGGTTAGGTTAGGGGGGGGGGGGGGGTGCAGGGGGGCTTCTCCCCCCCCCCCCCTCCCCCCTCCCCGCGGGTACCGGGCGACTATAGTTTAACCCATAACAGAAGCACGCGTGACTCCTCCAATGTAGTCATACCGCCTTATAATAAATTAAGTATAACTTTGTCCTAACTATTCAGTGTGTTTCTGTCTTATTCAGATTATTTCTGATTTGCGAATATCAGAAAAAGACAAAACACAGGCGCCTTACACGAAACAAAATAGTAGCAAAAGATAATCGTACTAATATCTGTACCATTGTTAAATTTGTTCTAGATATTTATAGTATATTATATTAACCCGTCCAATGTCTAATTCTTTCGGTTTCTTTCCGAACTGTGCATTCAGATAAAAATACTTCTTTTGAATAGTTTGACCAACTAAAATACCGGTGGAGTGCATTGGATCTGATAAGATTAGTTACAAACAAGACGTCTAAAAATGTGTATACATTTGGTGAACGTGCGACATGGCTTAGCACTTTTTGTACGTACATATGGTGTACACGCGATGGCTTATAGTAGCCAGTGATTTGCTTACGGTTTGGTTTTTTACAATTAATTCGTGGTAGGCCTAGAATAGTTACGAAAAGGTTGTATTAGATTTGTAAGGCAGGTACACAACGCTTACTACAATTTCACACGAAAATATGCCTTAATCGTGATCCGTGACTGTCATCAATAAGGGAACTATTTGCATTAACGTAGTTGGACACGATGACGCTCAACAGTGCTCTTTTTGCGCGAAAGTCTGAATAATGTTTGTCGTCTTTCAACTCAGATTCATTTCAAATACTACCTATTATAGTAATACATCAATGAAATCGATTGTAAGTTATTGTCATTCCTTTTCGTGGTGCGAAGCGTTTTGACTTGAGACACATTCCTGCGCCTCGGCGATACTAGAAGGTCAGAAAACTTCGCACTACGACGTATTCAGAAGAGCTATAACCATTACGGTTTAACATAGTATCCTAAACCGTATCTATAACTAGATAGCGTCCGTTGTAGCAGTACTTTAATGAATCATCTGCAGACTGCTGTAGGTATTATAACCGAGCTACTGCAAGCGTAAACTCGCCGTTTGAATCCTAATAGAATCAACTGCCAGTGTCTGACAACTTGGATTAGTACTGATGTAACCTTAAAGAGTTCATTATATAATTTTGTGACAAATATATTGTTTTATTTTTACCAGACGTATCGTTATCTCGTATACAATTTTACGTAGATATATATCGTTATTTAACTGTTCATGCTGTTTAGTGGTTGCCTTATATAATTCGGATGTTGTCATTAGTTTCATGCCGAGCTGATTTTGCCTGTGAGTTATGTGAGTTGGCAGATTATAAATTATGCAATATTTCTCAATTCTCGATAGATTGTATATATTAGTCGATCTGTAGGCTGTACAATTTGCTTAAGTTTGCGTACCGTTGTCGTATACGGTACAAACTATCACTTATCTAGTACAATCTGGCACAGATAACTCATAGTTTGTACTGTATAGGATACGCACGTATTTTCGTATTACTCCGTGTCGACATACGCTGTTTCGAAATACTTTTCACTGCCTCATACGCTCGAATGCTTGTGACTCAATACGAATACGGAGTAATACGAAACTACGTACGTATCCCGTACTGTAAACGTCACCATACGATTACGATACACTTACGCAAGTTTTCGTGCTAGACTCACTGATGTGCACAGTATCTGCACCTATGGAGGGACGACCTACGCTGTGTTTGCCGGTCCGTGGTCTCCACTCCAGAACCTTCCCAACCCATCGGTCATCTGTTCTGCGTGATATGTGCCCTGCCCACTGCCACTTTAACTGGCTAATCTTCTGGACTATGTCAGTGACTTTCGTTCTTCGACGGATCTCCTCATTTCTGATTCGATCACGTAGAGCAACCCCGAGCATAGCTCTCTCCAAAGCTCGTTGTGCGACTGAGCTTACTTATGAGGCCTATTTTATACTAATGGCAACTTTATATTTGGTTATGGCAAAGGGTTTAAAATTCAGCTTTCGCAAAATAAGACAGTTTTAGGCGAACTGAGGAGTGTGATAGTAAAATCTTTACAGAAGTTAATTTAGATTTGGTTCCTAGCCATAGAAGGCCCGGTGTAGGCATAATGCGAAGTAGTTCTGCGTATTAAGTAGGTAGGTATACGAAATTTCACTTGTGACGTATATCCCAAGGATAGACTACTCGGAATTTATGTTCAAAGAGTAGATGGAAAGTTGAAGCCATCCAATAAGAAGAAGAGTTGATGGACGTATTTTCAAAGAGAATTTCCACATACTATTTGTTACAGAATTTGCCCTATTTACATAGACTATATTTATCTATGCTATTTGTATCAAAGAGCATATAATACTAGATTTGTATTCTCTCTGGCTGTCAAAAACGGTCATATTCAGTTTTTGCAATAACACGATCACGATATCCCAAAACACATTTTATATCGTTATCTATTAAGCTAATATCTTCTAAAGCAAAGATGAGCACCTGGCGGATGGCTGGTTTAAAGTAAGACCAAGTCAAAGTTGATACGTTTCCTAACTTACTAACATTAGATAGCAGTTCAAAAGAAACTGGCTAATTAGAAACTAAATTTATCACTGTCGTGTATGTACTATACTATATGTATTTATTTTAATTTTGCACGCCACTAAGCTCAGTCCCTCGGCCTTGCGCATCCAGATGCTAAGTTATCCATAGATCGTTAATGCTTTGCAATGAAAGGTTCTCGAGTGGCGACCACGCGCCGGAAGACAATGTGTAGGCCGGCCCCCCGCTAGGTGGACCAACGACCTCGTCAGAGTCGCGGGGAATCGCTGGATGCAGGAAGCTAGTATATAACCGGTCCAAATGGCGTTCTATGGGGGAGGCGTATGTTCAGCAGTGGACGTCTTCCGGCTGATAATGATGAATGATGATGATTAATGCTATAAAAGAGTCACTATAATGTACGGCCAGTATTGCGCAACCAAATAATGTATGAACCGTATTAAAAAGCCCATCATTCCGAAACTCTGTACACGGATTCCGGGCTGTACATTCCTGGCTGTGCATTGTCAATCCGTACTGTTTTTGCTCATTGCACAGCCCGATATTCCGAGGCCATACGTACACGGTTTCCGGGCTGTACAATACGGGTCCAGCAAAACTCAGCTGCTCATTCCAGTGGTCGTACATTACTGCATACCCTTTCAAGCTTTCATTCGGGAAAGTCTGCCCTTGTCCATTGTAGTGATGTGCAGCCGCGTTTTGCATGACACTGCTCTGGGGCCTTACTATGAGCTCTTAAAGCAGGGCTTCTAGACATCTGACCGGTATATTCGTACCATGACACTTTAAAGCAGGCCTGACTCTCTTTATTAGCTTACAAACGTCTAGGCGATCTGCAATGTTGATTATAGTAAATTGTTAGAATGCCAGAGACAATATTATCCGTTCACCTGTGAGAAAACAATATTCAAACAGTTCACCTAAATGAGCGTCATGGTATGATTTCATTCAAAGATTTTTATGTCAGGTTTAAGAACTGCATGGAATTTGCAAGGTTTTTACGAAGCTGATAGTAAGGCCCCTGGGCGTCTACCTATTTGGCCCAAGGACGTCTTACACTGTTTCTCGTTTAGTGGTCTTCGCTCTAAAACACGGCTTTCGGGAGATTAAAGACCTGCGATATAGCCTGCCTATATAATACCTATCTACAGTTATCTTATTTTTACATATAACTATTCCATACTCACATAACGGCAATGTTCGATGAATTAGCTTTGGTTAATATATACAGAATCATAGATGTTCATCATTTCATGTTTAACATAGTATTGTCAGTTAACATTATAATTTTATTTAACATTGGAAAAGATATACGTACCTACATGTATTCTGCTTATATTTGTTCCAGCTACGTGAATTACTCAAATATAGCAGCTAGAACCCTGAGAAAATCTTTAAAATTAGAACTGAAAGAGGAAGCAGCCAAGCGGGACCAGTCCTACATAAAATGCACTTACTGGGTGAATGGTGCAGACCTACGTAAGCCTAACGTTTTCTTTTATAAGGTTATATTCCATAAGTACGAGTTTCTAAGTAGGTAACAGAATATAGTATGCTACTAATATAATATACTAGTACGTCTGATATTCAAGAGAAACCAATCGGAACAACCTCGAACAGGATCGAAGGACAGGACAAGATCGAAGGTAATTCCATTGCAAAGAGGCGTGAGACGAAAATGTTATATTTCCGAACTGTTCACGCATTCGAAGACACCTTCAAGCTCCTGGAATGTCAAGGACTCGGAATCAATATAAGCGGCGAGTACACACTCATCTGCCGATGATATTGCAGTCATGGCAGAATCCATAGAAGACGTCAGCACGATGTTTGAAAGCCTCAATCGAGTTTACCCAAAACAATGTCCATGTTGTGCCTACCCCAGCAGGTATCAGTTGGAAACTCAGGAGTCTTTGACCTGTGCGAGTTACCAGCACTAACATATGGCATTGAAACGTGTTCTCTTAATATGGGCCTCATAAACAAGCTCAAAGTCGCACAATCAGCTATGGAGATATACTCGGGGTTTCGATTGAATCAGAAATGAGGAGATCCGTAGAAGAATTAAAATCACCGTCATAGCCCAGAATAAAAACCAGTTAAGTGGCAGTGGCACATAGCACGCAGGACAGAAGGGGTAATGAACCGGAATGTTCTGGAGAGGAGACCACGGACAGGCAAGCGCAGCGTAAGTCGTCCACCGACTCGGTGGACATACGACTTGATGAAGGTCACAGAACGACGGGCAGGTGGATCCCTTTGGAAGTTTGTGTGTGTTCCTGTTGTGGACTCAGTGTCCCCGTCTAACGGGGACAGCGGTACTTAAATAAATAAGTATTTAAAATGACTTCCCCTTGTCCCCGTATACACTGTCTCCCTTAATTGAATTAAGTAATTGTTTGTCTTAGGGCAACAGTCGTTAGGCTATGTCGAAGGCCTTCGGGCGGCCTGAAAACTTCCGACATGGGTTGGCCACTTACCTATCCACCAAGCCGCAGTGGGCCTGCGTGGTGGATTATGACCCAACTCCTCTCCCTGAGAGGTAGGCTCGGGTTCCAACAGTGGGAAGAAAATGGGCTGATTATGAAGTATGTAATAATTATGAGTTAATTACTACCCTATCGTGGGGTAATGTAATGTTGTTAACTGACTAGTCTAGGGTAAAGTCATATACGACGACGAGTGAAGCGAGGAGTGTTAGGTTACTTGTGACTACAACACCTGCGATGCGCCAGCGACCTGCGATGCGCCAGATCTTAATCGTTCTTTCGATTTCTTGCCGAATCAATTTATCACATTGTCTGGCTTGAAGTATGGAAGTATTCATACTGCCCCGTCGTTACGGGAACAGCCCGACGTGATTAAATTTATTTCCCGTGACGGAGACATGACGTATGGGGACAACGGGAATACATCGATGTTTTGGGGGAGGCATAAGTTCAACAGTGGACGTCCTACGGCTAACATGATGATGACAATTATGATTCGCCTGCCTACATTACGTAAGTTAGAAACATATAAGTCTATGGTTAGATGCCTAAGGCGAAGTAAGGGTATGAGGCCGTGATAGGTCAGGCGCGAGGAGAATAGCCGCTGTGGTTTTGAATTTCAGCTTTTTTTTTTCTTGCTCTTTAATGTTTGGTAGTCAGATAAAAATAAATCTTTACGAGAATCTGTTATATCTCTACTAGGAACGAGCTTATTCATTACCTACACAAATGTTTTATAATTCATTACATAATAATAGATTATTGGGTTAGAATTTAAAAGTAAATCCAAAATTAAAATTAGTATCAAACTGTAGAATTGTGAACTTATTGTAAATGTTTCTATCGGTAATATTATTTGTTTTCAGCTTTGGGGCAAACACCAGTTGTTGAAGGCAAGGACGGTGAAAAGATTAAAATGGCTCAGTAATTTATTGTTAGTTAACTACACATAAATGCACGTTAATTATATTTGTTATTCTATCATAGACAGAAAATGTTTTATTAAATGTGATGTGGTCAAACAGTTATAAAGCCATAAACAAGATAGTAAGTAGGTAGGTAGGTAGTGTAGTAGTGTAGTACCTACTGAATAGAACTTTCAGTTACCTACTCTTCCGAAACAAGAAATGTTGCGTTTTGACTTCATGGGCCGTAGCAAAAACAATTTGCAAAATAATATCCGTATCGCAAACGTCAACGCGTCACGGTTCTACGCACAAACTATGAGTTATCTGTGTCACAGTTGCCCTAGATAAATGACAGTTTGTAGCGTTTCACGTGAACATCACGTTACGTTACAAATACGCAGTTATTCATGTTAGGCCCACATAACCTTTCGAGTTAACTTTTTTGTGTCAATGTTGATTATGACTTGGGATGGGCTTGAAGTGAAACAAAAGCTAATAATAAAACTTGCGGTTGCGAAACCATAACAACCGGAACATATTTCCATTGTTATGAAGTAGATTAGATTATGTACCTTCCCACATTGAAATTACGTAGGTACTTTCCTACGTAAAACGCAAGCAAAACACTCGTTCTCATATAGGTTTATAGATGGTCTCGGTACTTCTTTATAAAAACTTAGCAACTCGAAGTAGGTATCATTTATAGTAGGTAGGTACTTAGTACTAGTGTAGTAAGTGTATAAGCGCTATGTAGGTACCTACCTATACAGGAGTAGGCATAAATTTCGTCAGTTCCTGTTTCGGAATCATGTACCTACATAGGTACACGGTTTTTTAATTTTATTAGACTCTATATGCATTTCATTATTTTCATTATCTTTTAATCATAACACTATACTTGTCTTATAACTGTTGGCCCTGTATTTTCCACCAGCCTGTTGTAAGCTACAATTTTTAGTTGCGATCATGGTATGTAAGTAGTTGCTTAATCTTTTATTTTTTTCTTCCAAAGCAAAGTCTCGCTTCTGTAGCTATCTATAAACTCTTCCGGTTACTCGCGAAGTCCACCTCTTTGTTCTTCCATGTTGCAAATAGTGACGAACTGCCGAACTGAGCAGCCGCCATCCACACGTGACGATAAAACTATGCAAACGCAAGTGACAACGATTTATGATTTATCTAATAGAAATTACCACTGCCACCGATGTACTATAATCTGTATCGATTTGTCATATAGGTACCTAAGTACCTAAACACGATCGATAAATCTGCGCAATCGGTTTACATATATTAATCGCTACGTTAGGTATCTAGCGGGCTTAGTTAAGTGTAACAGTGACGATACTTTTACGTTACACTTACGCAAATTTTCGTAATACGCCCACTGTGCTTCATGCGCAAGTGACCACCGAGATTGCGATTAATTGAGCATACTGTCAAGTATTTTAGCATATGTTGCGGTAATTAAAATTGTTATAATTTTCCTATGCATCTTCTCCAGTCTTGTATTCTGGACAATTGGAAGCACTAACTGCTAAACAGTGGTTCCGTAAGTAACGAATGACCCAAACACAATTTTAAGATTACCAGCACGGGTTACGTGGAGTCTTACACTTAGGAAAGCTTACCTAAACAGTATTGCGTCTAACATCACTAGTGCCGTTGGACAGTACCATTTATGGTAATAGTGATACTATTTTATATCGCCAGTACCGGCAATGGTACTAATGATATTAATGTACCCTTATATTACTAGTACCATTGGTCGACGCTACCATTAATGGTACTAGTGACAATATTTGATATCGCCAGTACCGTCAATGGTACTAGTGATATTAATGTAAACCCTTATATTACTAGTACCATTGGTCGACGCTACCATTAATGGTACTAGTGACAATATTTGATATCGCCAGTACCGTCAATGGTACTAGTGATACTACTGTAAACCTTATATCGGTAGTACCAATGGTCGACACTACCGTTAATGGTACTAGTGACAATATTTGATATCGGTAGTCCCATTGGTCGACACTACCATTAATGCTACTAGTGACAATATTTGATATCGCCAGTACCGTCAATGGTACTAGTGATATTAATGTAAACCCTTATATCACTAGTACCATTGGTCGACGCTACCATTAATGCTACTAGTGACAATATTTGATATCAACAGTACCGTCAATGGTACTAGTGATACTACTGTAAACCTTATATCGGTAGTACCAATGGTCGACACTACCGTTAATGGTACTAGTGACAATATTTGATATCGGTAGTCCCATTGGTCGACGCTACCATTAATGGTACTAGTGACAATATTTGATATCGCCAGTACCGTCAATGGTACTAGTGATACTACTATAAACCTTATATCGGTAGTACCAATGGTCGACACTACCGTTAATGGTACTAGTGACAATATTTGATATCGGTAGTCCCATTGGTCGACACTACCATTAATGCTACTAGTGACAATATTTGATATCGCCAGTACCGTCAATGGTACTAGTGATACTACTATAAACCTTATATCGGTAGTACCAATGGTCGACACTACCGTTAATGGTACTAGTGACAATATTTGATATCGGTAGTCCCATTGGTCGACACTACCATTAATGCTACTAGTGACAATATTTGATATCGCCAGTACCGTCAATGGTACTAGTGATACTACTGTAAACCTTATATCGGTAGTACCAATGGTCGACACTACCGTTAATGGTACTAGTGACAATATTTGATATCGGTAGTCCCATTGGTCGACACTACCATTAATGCTACTAGTGACAATATTTGATATCGCCAGTACCGTCAATGGTACTAGTGATACTACTGTAAACCTTATATCGGTAGTACCAATGGTCGACACTACCATTAATGGTACTAGTGACAATATTTGATATCGCCAGTATCGTCAATGGTACTAGTGATACTACTATAAACCTTATATCGGTAGTACCAATGGTCGACACTACCGTTAATGGTACTAGTGACAATATTTGATATCGGTAGTCCCATTGGTCGACACTACCATTAATGCTACTAGTGACAATATTTGATATCGACAGTACCGTCAATGGTACTAGTGATACTACTGTAAACCTTATATCGGTAGTACCAATGGTCGACACTACCGTTAATGGTACTAGTGACAATATTTGATATCGGTAGTCCCATTGGTCGACGCTACCATTAATGGTACTAGTGACAATATTTGATATCGCCAGTATCGTCAATGGTACTAGTGATATCAATGTAAACCCTTATATCACTAGTACCATTGGTCGACGCTACCATTAATGCTACTAGTGACAATATTTGATATCGGTAGTCCCATTGGTCGACGCTACCATTAATGCTACTAGTGACAATATTTGATATCGCCAGTACCGTCAATGGTACTAGTGATACTACTATAAACCTTATATCGGTAGTACCAATGGTCGACACTACCGTTAATGGTACTAGTGACAATATTTGATATCGGTAGTCCCATCGGTCGACACTACCATTAATGGTACTAGTGATACTACTGTAAACCTTATATCGGTAGTACCAATCCATAGTAATAGTGATGAAACGAATGAATGAAACATTACTGGTGCTAACGACACTATTTTATATCATATTCATTTATTTTTTATCATTGTATCATTCATTATTAGTACAACCAATAATGGAGTACTAGTGATATAAAGGCAGATTTGTTGCGTAATGAGCATGACCAGAAACTGAACCATGAACTGGCTAAGATTAACTTTCTAAAAGTATACTTTGATAAACCAAAGGAAATAACAGACGATAGTAGGTAGTATATATTTATGATTTATTAAATAATATTTACGATAATTTCAGTTGATATAATATAGTCAATATTATATAATATAATATACTATATAGTATATTAATATTGACTATAATACACAAAACAAAACATTAATCATAAATTAATATAATTCGTTCAAAAATCGCCATCGAGGACTTCGTAATAAACTAGTAATTAAAAAACGTAACAATACATGAAAATTATATCTTATATCTAACACCAATAGTAATAGGAAGTACACGTCGAGCTTAATTATACAATAGCTCAGTTACAACTTATAATATATCAGTCTGAAGAGAAATATAGCAGTGCTAGAAATGGCACTGTCGAATTGCGGCACGAGATTGTTCAATAGTTTCTTTATACAAAACTTTAAAATCCATCGCATTACATAGAGCTTTAAAGCGACGGTTTTTTTACCACAAAATGTCAATTTCACGTGTCAAGACATAATCTAGATCCTCCGAAACCAAAACTATCATGATTCATAATTTGTCCGTAATTTATAGTTCTGAAGAATACATCATAGTGTGTAGTGTGTCATAGTGTCCAGTAGCGCTGTCTGTAATATCGCTATAACGGAGGAATAAGTCGAAACATTTCTCACCACGTTAATAAATGTTTTGTAATGAAATTAATTTAACATGTGAACTTATTAGAAACCCATGGTGCAACTAGCAACCTACGCCAGTTGAACCCAGGGTGACAAACTGAAGTGCAAGTGATGGGAAGTAACTAAGGCCGGATGGTTTCAATGGCCGGATGTAATGTGAAAACGCGCACCATTTTGCTGCTCGCTGGTTAGACATAAACTGTCAGTTTTTTTCTTCACTTTCAACGCGAGTTGCGACAGTCGTGTGTCGTGTAATTTATTGTTTATATTATTGTACAATTTTAATTCAAAATCTTGGAGTCTTTATAACGCAACAATACCAAAATGGCATAAATTTTTATTAATAGTCTGTAAAATTTTGAGTGTAATATGTAAAAGTGTTTATAAGTCTACGAATAAACTAGATATCTATAAATACTTCCATTATGCGTTTTATTATAGTTTCTTAAAACTACACAGTTTCGCCTATCTGACAAAAGGGACGTTTTCAAAAATGTCAGTTCCAATATTATGTTATCATAAATGTTACATAATAATAAAAATAAAGAGGAAAGATTTGTTTGTGTTACATAAAAAGAAGAGAAGAAGTTCTAAGATATCGTATTATTTTTTGAAAAATAATAAATTGTATAAAATTGATACATCAATTAGATATATAAATTATTTACATAACAACATTGTATATTGGTTTTTTTACTTCCCACAATCATACGGTACATAACTTCAGATTATATTGACGTCATCATCATCAGCCTGTAGCAGTCCACTGCTGGACATAGGCCTCTCCAATTTCACGCCACTTAAGTCTATCTTGGGCTTCTCGCATCCAGTTTTTGCCAGCCGTCTTGCGCAGATCCTTACTCCACCGTGCCTCAGGACGTCCTACACTACGTTTGCCGAGACGCGGTCTCCACTCTAGAACTCGTTTACCCCAACGGTTGTCGGTTCTACGGCTAATATGGCCAGCCCACTGCCACTTCAGCTTGCTGATCCGGTGGGCTATGTCGATGACCTTGGTTCTCTGACGGATCACTTCATTTCTGATGCGATCCCTCAGAGAAACACCGAGCATAGCCCTTTCCATAGCCCGCTGAGCGACCTTGAGCTTGTGGACCATTCGAGCCGTCAGTGTCCACGTTTCGGCTTCGTATGTCATGACGGGTAGGACGCACTGATTGAAGACTTTCGTCTTCAGGCACTGTGGAATCGGTGTAGTAAGGACTCGCCGTAGCTTCCCAAACGCTGCCCAGCCCAGCCGAATTATTCTATTCACCTCGTTCTCAAAGTTGTTTTTTCCCAACTGCAATGTCTGCCCAAGGTACACATATTTTTGAACAACTTCGAGAACGGCGCCGTGTATCGCAATCGGTTCCGGTAGAACATGTTCGTTGAACATGACCTTGGTTTTGTCCAAGTTCATCCGTAGGCCGATGCGTATAGAAGAGTCAGCCAGGCCATTCAGCATCTGTTGCAGGTCCTGCAGCGTCTCTGCCACGATGACGATATCGTCAGCAAATCGCAAGTGAGAGATGTATTCGCCGTTGATATTAATGCCACGTCCTTTCCAGTTCAGCGCCTTGAACATATCCTCCATTACATTTGAAAACAATTTCGGGGAAATAACGTCCCCTTGTCTCACTCCTCGATTCAACGGTATGGGACTTGTTTGCTGATTCTGTACTTGGACGGACATGGTGGCGGTTTCGTAAAGACATCTCATCACTTGGATGTATCGCCAATCTATCTGGCAACGCTGCAGGGACTCCAGAACAGACCAGATTTCAACCGAGTCAAAGGCCTTCTCATAGTCCACGAATGCTAGACACAGGGGCTGATTATACTCTTCGGTCTTCTGTATAATCTGCCGCACTGTGTGAATGTGGTCTATGGTGCCGTATCCGCTCCGAAACCCAGCCTGTTCCGGTGGTTGGAATTCGTCGAGTCTACGCGCAAGACGGTTCGTGATCACTCTTGAAAACAGCTTATAGACGTGGCTTAGAAGGGATATGGGTCGATAGTTCTTCAGCAGGGTCTTATCTCCCTTTTTGAAGAACAGGACGACCACACTCCTACTCCACGCCTCTGGAGTTCTCCCTTCGAACAGGACAGCGTTAAAAAGCTTCTGGAGCTCCCTCAGTACGGGTTTACCTCCTGCTTTTAGTAGCTCTGTGGTAACGCCATCCTCTCCAGGGGCTTTTCCATTTTTAAGCTGTCCAAGAGCGATCTCGATTTCGCCGATACTGACTTCTGGCAAGTATTCGGTGCAATGGCGTGTTAACGTGGCTCTAGGATCATTTTCGGGATCAGGTCGAGATGCATGCGATGCGTATAATCGGCCATAAAAATCCTCCACTTCCGAAAGGACTGCCGGCTTCGAAGCAACGACTTCTCCACTAGCTGTGGTCAACTTCGTCAAGTGGCTTCTTCCAAGAGATTGTACGAACACCTTTGACCCCCGATTCTGCTCGATCGCTCTTTCGATCGAAAGAGTATTGAAGCACCGGAGGTCGTGTCGTACGTTCTTGTTGATCTCTCGGTTTAGAGTCCGCTTTTCTGACGAAGTGATGGGTGGGTTTTCACGTCGTTCCTTCATTAGCCCCAAAGTCTCTTCTGAAAGCTTGGACTTCTTGCCCTTACGCTGCATGTAACAAAATCTCGTACCTTCTTTCCTGAGGACCCGAGTCACATTTTCGAGGTTCTGGTTTACGTCTGTGGTGGTTTCCACGGCAGCGAATTGGTTCTCCAGGTTTAACTGGAATGTTTCAGATCCTGCCATGGTTTGGAGCAGTGTTGGTCGGAGCCTGGACTTCATCAGACGGACACATTGCGCCTTGAAGTTGATATTCAGAGAGCCTCGGACAAGTCGGTGATCGCTACTGGTATTGAACCTGTTAATCACGGAGACATCTCTAAATATGTGCCTTTTATCCGTCATGATGAAGTCATTTTTAGTCCTAGTGTCGGGGCTGTTTCTTAAAGAAGGAGTTCATCAAGAAGAGCCCCTCCCGTTCGAGGAAGTTGACGAGCATTTGCCCCCTATGATTTCTGCGTCCAAAGCTATGGCATCCTACTACCGATTCGCTGAAATTCTGTACTCTCACTTTAGCGTTTAAGTCCCCCATGACAACGGTGTACTGGGTCTATGTAGTGAAGTGGAGGGCCCTCGATATGTCATCTAACATATCCTCCACTTCATCGTCCGAGTGTGTCGAGGTCGGTGCGTACACATGCACCACCTTGAGGCTATACCTCTCGGTGAGCTTTACAATAAGGTACGCTACCCTGTTCGACACACTGGACACTTCCACAACGTTGTCAGAAAGGGACTTGTTTACCAGTAACCCAACGCCACCTTGGGATTGTTGGTCTCCCTCTCGGAAGTACATAGGTGGCCCGATTTTAGGGTTAAGGTGTCCTCCCCCTCTCTTCGGACTTCACTCAACCCCAGTATGTGCCACCTAATTTTACCAAGTTCCACCTCGAGTTGCGCCAGATGCGAGTCAAGCCGTAGTGTGTGTCCGTTATACGTCGCCAGGGTCAGTTGTTTGTGGTGGCCTCCCGTAGCCCGGAGATTCTTAGCACCCCTCGCCCCGCCAATACCATGGTCGCCACCATGACCAGGAATAGCAGGGCCGCCGGGAACTAGGGGCCGTGGCTTTTTGTTGTCCTGCATTGGAGGGATTTGCCCGTAATCGCCACGCTGGGCAGGCGGGTTGGCGATCGCAGGGCGTAGCTTCTCGCACCGGTGACGCTGCTGCCTATATATGTATACCGCCATCGGTCGGTTGTCAGAGCCTCGTTCGTTGATCAGCAGGATGCACCGCGTGCAGGTGAGGTTGACTTGGGTCAAAAGATGTTGGCATGCCCCTTACATCCCTTATATTGACGGATTTATTACAATTCAATATATATTTTATATTAAGGTATATACTATTATATTTGCCTTTCAATAATAAAGCTGTTTTAATTTAAAATTTGAAACAAAAGCAATCCACAACTATATGTTTGAAGGGGTTTGTAGTTATAGTAGTAATAGGAAAAAAGAACTTCCTTTGAATCACAAACACCGACTGGAACTATGCGCCATGCACGAAAATTTGCGTGTATCGTAATCGTATCGTGGTGTATACAGTACAAACTATAAGTTATCTGTGCCATAGTTGTACTAGAGAAATGATAGTTTGTATTGTATACGTCACCGATATAATTACATTAATTAATTAATTTATTTATACTTACGCTAATCTTCGTGCTAGGTCCACAGTAGCACTCTACACAGAAATCTGTAACTGGTATGACCAGATAGCTTTTAATATCAGGATTTCAGTCTTGATGCCATAAAAAGAAACATGTAGAGAACGAATTAACATACTAATTTTGGTTAAATTACTAGTAAAAAAATATATCCAATTATCACAGCGTATACGAAACCTTAAGACGCGCTCGTACCCTGATTAAAGAAAAAGCTGAATTTTTAAACACCTAGTGTAACGAAACAGATCGATAGTATATTATGAAAAAAATACAAAGGTTAGAAAAGGAATAGGAAAAGAGTAATAACCGAATAGAATTCATAAATATAACTCTCTTTCAGCAGAAAAAAAACCTGAATAGGTCCACAAAAATAACTTTTCACGTCCATACTCTCAGAATTTTCAGCGATAACACCATATTTTTTTAGGTAATATATAGCCAACGTATAGTACTAAAGTAATAACCAGCAGTTTTTTCAAGTGTTGTGTTAGTATATATCGTAAAATATAAAGAAAACGTACAAAATTAACGCATTTTCGTATTACATCGTGCAATCTAACAAGCGATTTTCAACCGGTACTTACGTAGAGCATCGTAAATTATTTTAAAATTGGGGTTGGACCGCGTCTTAACTTTAAATCTAAGGCACCGAAATACCACCACCGATCATATCTTCTCCAAGACTCCAACGGCCTTACTTAAGTACAAACGTTGCTTACATTTAAATAGCATCATTTAAGTCATTATTTAAACTTCAGTTGCGTTTGTACGGCTGTAATTGGACGCGTCAAACTAACTATTTTTTGGAAAACACACAAGCAATAAACATGTGAATCATACTTTAGTTATAATATCTATAAAAAAATTATTTGATATGTCAAACTTATAACTATCATACTCTAACATTACGGTCACTTAATTATATAATAGACAAGATATTAAATTCCGATGCCACATGCTTTTTCCAAATGACACACTATAAAATAAACAATACTTTGCAAACGCGCTTTGTCGTTTAAGGTTTTCGAAGTTAGTGTTCATGTTACACTTAGTTCACCCGGAAGTTCAAGCGGAAGGGATTATACAAATTCAAATTATGTATTAGGTATATTAGTTCATCGTTTCGTATTATTTATTAATCCTTAATTGTAAAGTCACCAAATGACTAACCCAAGGACCAACATAGATATCTATATTTATTCGATTGATATTCGATCGAATAAATATCGATATAATCGATATTTATTTTAATTTATTACTTATTTATTATTTACACAACTTACAATGTACATATATAGTGATTCCTGTAAACGAGCGCACGCGGTGTTTATTTCTGTTATTCAAATATGAACATGTCTATAGAATATATTATTGCATCCTTTCTCGAAGATAAAAACTGGCTGAAAGATTTTATAACAAATATACACAATTAAGTGGTTAATAATGTGCAACATAAAATTTTATATTGCAATATTAATTCTATTTTTAATTAAATATGCATCCTGTTTTTAATTTAGTATTCATTCTATTTTATATGAATGCATCAGTCTAGAAGACATTTCATGTCATTCGCGTGTTTATACAAACATATCTAGCGAAAATAAATTCAGTTCAAGAAGCAAAGCACATTTTCAGTACTTCTAATATTCTATAGACATATTAGATAAATATAGATTTCTTAGAATTTTGCTGATAATAAATTGAAATTAAACAAATTACAACGGATTTAACCGCATATAAATATATACATATAAATATATATAATTTTTTAGCCATAATATGTTTCCAACAGTTAGCAGTGAGCCTAGCACGAAACACTGCGTAACTTTAACGTAAACGTATACAGTACAAACTATCATTTATCTAGTACAACTGTGGCACAGATAACTCATAGTTTGTACTGTATACACCACGATACGATTACATTACACCTATGCAAGTTTACGTGCTATGCCCGTAGTGACCATCGTCTCGGGTACATCGGTTGTTTCATTTAAGTATAGACAATTTTGCTACAAACTAAAATACTAAACCGGTTCAATTAACTATAATACACACACGCACGCTTTAATTTTTTTAAACTATACATATAAGTACACATAATACGAAAACAGTACATGAATATGCTACTTTAGTATCGTAGTAATGTTTATTACGATACAAAGTATTATTATTAATTACTAAACATTAAACACTTACCGCCTCACTAATGAACGTGATTGAAGCTTGTCACAGCGATCTGATGTTCTTTTTTCTTTTCCGGATGCATTTACTTTTTCCATAACTCAATATGACAACACAGATAAACCACGTTTATTAGTAAGGCGGTATTACCTATATAAAAACATTATACACGAACTTATCCTACATATATTGTCAGGGTCATTCTAGCAGTGATATATGAATATTAAAATATTATTTCTTTTCTTATTAAACACAAGAACGCAATATAAAAATTCAAAAAAAAATACATAGAGAGTGCATGCTTTTATATGCACGGGGATATACTTCGCAAAGAGATGATTCCATATTGTGACTATCTCAACGGGACTACTGGTTTTGCTCAAAAGAAATACTTTGGGAGAACCAGAAATTTTATTAATTAATTTTAGCTATCTGTGGAATGAGATGGAATCTCAGAGTGTTCATATATATTTCGAAGACCGTGAGAAAATAAGCATATGCTCGAAAAGGAAGGAAGACATATGGATAGTTCTAAATACCAGTGTTACAAGAATATTGAACCCTGGGACAACCCAAGCTCAATGGTAACACTAAGAACGTGAGAAAATAAGCATATGCTCGAAAAGGAAGGAAGACATATGGATAGTTCTAAATACCAGTGTTACAAGAATATTGAACCCTGGGACAACCCAAGCTCAATGGTAACACTAAGAACGTGAGAAAAAAGCATATGCTCGAAAAGGAAGGAAGACATATGGATAGTTCTAAATACCAGTGTTACAAGAATATTGAACCCTGGGACAACCCAAGCTCAATGGCAACACTAATATCAACTTGTGTAGAGATCATTGTTAATTTTCTGACATCCGGACTTTAGTAGTAACGCTAATTTACTACTAGTAAAGTTTGTCTTTTGTGTAGCACCAGTTTTTAACCGTTGGATTTTAATATCACCATTGGCGGCAGGTGGTCCACTGGTGATATCACTGGGTAGTTTTAAAGATTTGCTCGATTAAACACTTCATTTAATATATTCATTTAGTCAAGTTTTTTTTTTGGTCGTAGTGGTTTGCTTTTACAGTCTTACTTAAATATTATTAACGTGGCAATTATATTCATTACCATTGTCAATTCTGCCAGAATTATTTATAGGCCATAAAAATATCTAGAGCTACATGTGAAACAGCTTCTCTTTGTTACCAACCCCTAAGTCCGACTGAAAAAGTTGTTTTTTTTAATAAACCGTCATAGATAAAAAAAAACTGATTATACTTATAATTAGTCTAAATAATAGTAAATTTAATAAGTTTTAGACGACTTGAGGAGGGGCTAGCACAAAGAAGCTTTTAAGAATATAAAAAGCAATTGGTTTTTTCATACTCTTAAAATGTAATTATAAATTTGTCAGCATCAGCATATAATCGAGAGTTGGATTCTAGTTGACTTGGATGGCTGGATACCTGCGTGAGCCCCTGGCGTTACGATTTCTCTTTTCTACAGCCACTAAGCCCTCCCTGTTAGTTTCTATGACAATGTCTTGCGGGGCAGTAGCAGCCTCATGTTCAGGCGGATGGGTCTGGGTTGGCCGGCTGTCGGGTTCGTCGTTATCTTCAGCTATAACAGGCGCATGCTCAATGTCTTCGGCAGTGGAGTTGTTCCGGCGACAGCGAGGTATGACACCGTTGTACTCACACATGCCGATAATCAGGAGAGCGAACCCGATCAGATGAGGCCAGTGGAAGCTTTGCCACCTCACAGCCAGAGAAAACATCCAAATGACGAGGGTTCTGTAAATGGAAACCGTAATAAGTAGTGTGACGGGAAAAATACGTACGAAGTCGCGGGCAGACACTAGTCTATATATATAAAAATGAGATGAAACAATCTCGCTAATTCTTTTTTTGTTATGTTAATAATTGTCAGGAGAAGGTTATTATGAAAGAAAAACTAAGAATTCAGGCGAAGCTTACGGCGAGGCCGAAGGCCGAGCCCACTACGCGAACGAAGTCGCGGGCAGTCGCCCGCCACATTAGTGATTTAATCATATAGATAATACAGAGGTATTCTCTATGTGCTAAGAGCTGCATTTTGTTCAAATCAAATATTTCATTTGTACAGGTAGCCGCTTAAGATCCAAATAAACATTGTCGTTTATACTGTTTTCAACCTTGTAAACATACAAATGCGTATAAAATTAAATTAAATTGTAGTGTACAAACAAACTGCACACAATACACCTAATTTGTATAATTACCAAAAAAACAGCACTATATGCTGCTGGTACTTAATACATACATGGGAAGAATATTAATAACTACTTTAAAAAAAATATCCCACATAATCATCAATATTTGGTCAAACGTCTAGATTGATTCACACCTACAAATTTTATTCTAGGCATTTCCACTATTCATTAAGATATACTACATGCGCGCGGTTTATGCATGAAACTTAACACCCCTACATAGAAATGTATCATTCATAATCATAACATTCGGCAAACTCGCGTCCTAGCTCGTTATTCATTCTGTGCGCTCGGGCATTCTCGCAAGACCTGGCCACCGGACCAACCCCGCACCCTCCGCCCTGCCACCGCGCGGCCTTTGTTTCTTCCGAAAACGAACGAACGAAAGCCGAAAGTCGACAATCTCTTTCACACCGAACGCTCGGGTGGGGGGTGTAAGAAAGAGTAAGAGAGATATTTTTTCACTGACGCGAATCATGTGTTTTCATTAATAAGTTGTACATAGGCATGTAGTATTTTTGTTAAGATGGTGTCCATACTTTTAGATGGAATTTTCGAAAACTTTAACGATTAATAATTATTTCACTGTGAAGTAATAAAAAATTTTGACTACATATCTACAATGTATTAACACTTTTGTACCGCCCATTTTTTTTCGGTAATTATTCAAATAGGGTGTATAACAAAAACCAATATAACCCTTGCAGGGCTATCGCGCGACGTGAGCAATAATGATCTATCGTCAGTGTAAATTTACGCTGCGTGCGGTAATTGGACACTCGAGTGTTTGTAATTTAAAATAATAATAACCTTTTTAATACCTATGTAAGGTGTATACTTCTAAGAATCTGTATGTACTGTTGAGTTACCAAACATATATAAACAGTTACAATTTGTTTATTTACGCACTGCGTAAAACAAATCACGCATGTTGCAATTCTACAGATTTTATGTCACGTATGTAATAAAGGCTTTATTTGTTTGTATTTGTTTATTCCAAATTGCAAATATTGTGTCGATACATGGTATTGAGTGGACTTACTTAAACACGCACGATAATGATAAAATATTATAATAAATCTCATAAAATCACCTATTGAATATTATAATGTAGTCAATAAAAATGGAATAGATCAGATTTACTCAGAAATCTATTGTATTATTTCAAGTTCATTACATCATATTATGTATTATATAATAAGGTGATATTCATCACCTTACTTACTTTGCGTTGTGTACAATTAAAAATTAGGATACAAGCCTCCAAAAGTACTCTAATTCGAAAAAAATAATAGGTACATCGAACTAATAATGTCATTGTGTAGTACTATAAAGTTCGGTCGTTCAGAGAATGCGTTCCTGACACCTATCAGTTAGTCACGACTAGTGATGGGCACAACATAACACTGAGTTCGTTACCTTTCCTCCAAAATGAACCGCCGCGTTATTTTTAAGATTATTTTCGTTTTAAATTGGCGGAATCATTTAAAATTTATATTTTATTTATTTAAGTGGAAACCAAAAAAGGGTAATATTAATATAATAAAATTGTTTTATTTATTCTTTGTTACAAAGTTACAATCTGTATTTCTATGCAATAAAGTACATTGAATTGAATGTGCGTACAGAATATTAATCAGACTCCGATTCGCTTGAGGAGGTGGTGTCTTCATCATCATCTTCGCCTACATGTATAATTATATTATTATCAATAACAGAATCAATCCTGATATCTCGGTCAAAATGTTCCACAATCAGATTTTTAGTCTTCTCAACAACCTTTGCCCAGTCATCTCTTGTGACTTTCCCGCAGGCTTCTTTTAATAGAGTCATCGTCTATTTCGTGCTGAATGGCGGGGAAGTATTGTGGCGGGCGGCGTAACCTTTTATTTGAGCCCAGATTAGCTCAGTCGCGTTATATTGGCAATGATACGGTGGAATTCTTAGAACGCTACCTAAGAGGCACCAGGGGTCCGCCATTTTGCCGCTCCCGCTCAAAGTAATCTTGCAGCTTGATGATTAACTCACGGGCTCCACTTTTCAATGTTTGTCCAGGTTTAGGCATTATTATGCACCAAAAGTCACAAAAACACAATCGAAGTCCGATTTAGCGCCGATGTCAGTTTGAAAAGCAGAAACAGTCCATTAAACGAAAGCCTGAACGGCCGTAGTATAATAATAATAAATTTGCAGCTGCCGTAGTCTCTTCCATAGCCATCTATCTTCCTTACATGTATAAGTTCATATCAATAGCCTTGTTATATAACCCATTTTTGTAATTGATAATCCATGTCACCGTCATTACCAATTCTGCTTTCATACATTTTTGTATATTTTATACCAAACAGGCCTCTAAGTGTTAGCTATTGCCCAACTTATGCCTTTGTAAAGGACCGGATAACAAATCCGTGGAAAAGTTTAATTAAAATAATATGTAATAATAATAACAAACATTTATTATTTCTCTTCACAAATTTTCATGCGCTAATCAGGATTCATCTCATCATCATCTCAGCCGTAGGGCGGCCACTGCTGAACATAGCCTCCCCCATAATTTTCCAAAAGGACCGGTTAGAAACGGCCTGCATCCAACGTCGTACTGCGACTTTTATCAGGTCGTCTGTCCACCGTGTCAGTGGACGACCTACGCTGCGTTTGCCGGTCCGTGGTCTACATTCCAGAAACATCCGGCCCCATCGGTCATCTGTTCTGCGTGCTATGTGCCCTGCCCACTGCCACTTCAACTGGCTAATCTTCTGGGATATGTCGGTGACGTTCGTTCGTCTACGGATCTCGTCATTTCTGATTCGATCACGTAGAGAAACCTCGAGCATAGCCCTCTCCATAGCTCGTTGTGCGACTTTGATTAATATGATTGTGCGACTTTACAGAGTACCGTAAAAATGAGCGCAAGTATATAGTTTGTTATACTGATATTGTAGAAATGGCAGGCGCTGCACTTAATTATGCGAGTACAATGTACCAGGGTACAAGCTGCGCTAGGATGCAACCGGTTTGCTTGAGCGAGCGAGACGGCGACCGGTCGGGCCGGGCTTACTTGCTTAGATTGTAGGCGGGGGCTTACTTGCGTAAGGGCAGCTGTAGATACGTCACGTTGTGTGTGAGCGCTGCGTTACGGGCGCCTATTTTTCATATTTATTCGTGCTATGTAATCCTATTTTTCGCAATGATTTAAACTTGCTCAAGAAGTGTATTTAAATTAATTTAATAAACAAGCGATAATTTCTCACACGTCTACTCGGTATGGAGGTCCGGAGGGAAGGGGAAACACTGCACCTTTTATCGGATTACCACAAGTAGAACTTATTTGACAACACCGTACGCAAGCTAGAGATAGAAGTTTCCAATCCTGACCGCGACAGGACATTTGTTTATATAAAAACCTATAAATTATCAAACGTACCTGACAGAGTCCAGGACCATCCTTGTAGTGGCTGACATTTCTTTCGTCACGCTTATTCCCGCAAAGTTAAATAAGGCTATAGATATAATTGTGCCCAGGATCGCCACCACAAGCATCGGATTGTTGCCTAAAACATATAAACAATTCCACTTTGTTACTATTCTTAAGTAGATAAACAAAGTTTACTCTTATCGTCACAAATATTCAGACAGGCTTATCATCATAGACTTGTATAAAGCAATCAACAGATGCTGCTTAAACGATCATCATTTTTAACCGACATCAAAGATGGTTGAGATATATGTTTTATTTAATGCCCGAAAACCGATCTATCCGTCACTTCTGAAACATTCTGTGGAATATAAGTATGTCCGAGTGAAAACCAGACCCGAGAAAGATGACGCACGCATAATCTCTATGCTAAACCAACATATATCAAAGGCGAATACCTATCTTTGCATTTATCTTTACAGGGAGCAAATGCAAAACACATCAATAAAACCATTTTCTAAATATAAAATCACTGAATAACAATTTAGTTATGTCGCGGACAAATCTTGTTAGTGAGTTATTTGTAACTCTTCTGAAAAAGTTTCAATAGGTAGTTTATGGCTATATAAATGTTGCGCGTACTACTACCTCAGCTAATATGTATATAAAACTATTTTATACAATTTAATAAGACCATCGAAAATGTTAACCGATTGCGAAGTTGACTAATAGAGAAGTTGTCGGATCGCGAAATGAATCATGCGGTTTGACCGATCGCGATCAAACTAATTAAACCCGTAGGTATCTTAATTTTGTAATTTTGTAATTAACTACAAGGTATATGAATATCCCAGAGTGTGTTATTTATATCGATATAGAAGCGTACGTACATATTTGGACCAGTCCATCGACCACGTCTTCTACTGTGCCACGCGCGTTGTTGTCGAAGTGCGGCGGAGCCGGAATCCAATAAAATACCGTCAAAAGTACCGACAGTATGGAGAAGCCGAAAACGCCCTCCCATCCCACCGCTTGTAGAGGGGGAATGTTGAGACCTGGAAGTGAAAGCTACAATCAGGCAACGAAACAGCCCTCATTTTTATTCACATTGGGATGGTTGTAGTAAAGTCGAGATCATTTCCTTTTGCAACCTTTGCTAATGCTATATGAATTAAACTAAGCGACTACCCGCGACTTCGTTCGCGAAGTAGGCTCTTATAAATAGCCTCTCATAATCTATCTTTTCGTAGTTTTTCTTTTATAAAAACCTTCTCCTGACAATAATTATCACAACAAAAAAATATTTGCGAATTTCTTCCATCCGTTCACGCGTGATGCGATCATCAAGTGAAATAGAGATTGATTAATTTTTATTTATATACTTAAATAGGTTATTGTAGTATTTGAAATCACTGCTACATTTGTATGAATAATTCCACTTTGATGGAATTTTTCTGTTTCAAGGACTGTTCGGGACGACACAGAGACCACCGAATGTGGTCGAAACTATAGTCGGACCTATCCGATAAATATTACGTTAGTAATCCCGTATTTTTAATTAAAAATTAGTGGAAACCACGTTAGTTATTATCTACCGACTTCCAAAAAAGGAGAAGGTACTCAATTCGACTGTATTTATTTTTAATTTTATGTTTGTTACCTCATAACTTTCGACTGGGAGAACCGATTCTCAAAATTCTTTTTTTGTTTTATAGCTGGTCCCATTTAAATTTGATCAAATTCGGTCCAGTAGTTTTTGAGATACACTCTAATAACTGAATAGAATGAAAGTCGGTATTAAATTTTTCAAATTGTACTTTTAACAAAACAAGTTTATACATCTTGAGTAGTTTATTTCTGACGTAGGTTGCAGTGAGCTTAAATAAAAAGTACACAATCGTATATTAATTTTGTATTAATTTAAAAGTACTTATATCTACCTACCTTATATAAAACTACCATACAATTAGGAGTTAAATACATATTATGTACGAAATAAATGGTTTATTTTTTCTTTAATATTTCTATTTATTAATTCAGGTCACTTTTATGTTCATTTTGAGTTGCATCATCTTCGTTACCGTTGCCAGCGTGTGTCCTCGTCATCATTTTAATTCAAACAAGTTATAAATCCAAAAACAAAAGTAAAATAAATATATTAAAGTTATACGTATATTTCAAAGATGCATATAAATTATAGATGATTCATAAATTAGTATTATAATGTCTACTAACCTATCACATTCATCGTCAAATACTTTGTTATCACATTTTTGTACACACATTTACACCTTGCCAATTCGCTTTTGCTTTCACTGCGTCACACCATAACATGATGGGATATAAGCCGGGTGTGAGGGTGTGAGGTGAAGCACCATTTCATGTTCCTTATAGTTTTGTTTATTTCCCATATCTTGCTCCCCAATTATCTTTATAACATCGCCTTACAGTGTAATTACGATTTCCTCCTTAATCGCCCTAGAGGTTTAGTAATGCATCCAACGCGTGACATAGACGAGACAGTGACTTCATGACGGTCTCGGCCTTAAACTTCGGCTCCCATATCTTTGTTTAATGTGAATAGCGATGATTTCTGACACTGAAACTTGGTCACTGACTCTGGGGTTCATAAGTAAGCGGATACATTGACATGCTCACACTCTGCTGCAATAGCATTAATTTAGGAATTTGGAATTTTAGAAATTCCATATCTAATAACCCTTATTAATTCCTTTTTTATATTAAACTCTGTTGTGAATGAAAGATACAGTTAAATCATTAATTTGAATGTTCCTTACCAGCCACGTATTTCTCTTCGTACACCATTTGGCATGCTGACACTACTTGAGCTATGATGATGAGCAGGTCACCGGTAATCAGGCTATTCCGTCCCTTTGCCTCCTCGGGGCTTTGGTATATGGCATCAGTGAGTCCGACTACCAACAGTCCAAGTATTAAATTACCTGTGAACAAATCATTAATACAGTATTCATTATTGCTAACAATATGGTAATAGGCAAATAAAAAGCTGTTATGGCGATTGTATTCGAAGAAGAATTTATTGTTATTATTATTTATTTCAATTATGTTCACGGATTTCATCCGGTCCTTTACAAAGGCATAAGTGGGGCTGTAGCCAACACTTAGAGGCCTGTTTGGTATAAAAATACAATGTAGTATAAAAACAGAAACATTTAGGATGGATGGTTACATGGTATATCTATTATAAAAATGGGTAAAATGGCAAGGCTATTGATATGAACTTATTAGTGATAAGGAAGATAGTGGGCTATGGAAGAGACTACGGCACCTGCCAATTTTAGTCTCATGTTTAAATATTTAGGCAGGTGGTGACTTGCTATCCACTAAACGGCCCCCCCCATAAAGGCCACCATGAGTGGTGACAAAAGGGGCAACGTTGGTGTGGACAGAGCGCTACTACCGGCGTTATGCCCTTTAAAACTTCCACCTTTGGAGCTTTTTGTTACTTGCTCTTGCATCTCCACCCCCGGACGGCCAATTAAGGCAAGCCGGTCAAGGGGGTCAGGGGTCTCATTTAGCCCCAGGGAGAATCAGGGTCCACGGTGTCGCCACTCACCGACGGCTCGCCACAAGGCCGCCCCTGCGGGTTTATTATTATTATTATTGTTACATTTATTGTGTCACTGTTGGTTAACTTAAGAAAAAAACGTGTCTTGAATAGTCAACTAATCTTATATCATATCCGATTGACAAAATCCGCTTTGCTTTCATGGACGGCTGCCGGAGCACATCTTGTTATTCAACAACTAGCTGAGCTCCGCGGTTACACCCGCGTGGTGATGAATGATAAGTATCTTATGTGTTAATCCAGCGCCTAATTTACCTAAATACAAGATTTCGGCAAATTAGGTCCAGCCGTTTGACCGTGAAGAAGTAACAAACACACTCGCAAATTTTCGCCTTTGTATTTATGTGATTTTTGTCACACCATTCATAGCGTCTATAAAATGCCTAACCATTATTCTAAAAGGGTTTAGCCACATCTCCATTTGGCATGTCTCATCTACTCTGCGTGAATTTCCCTTTTGGTGGCAGCGACCTTTATAGTCAGCGATCGATTAACAATCAGTCCATTATGTTCCCACTGATGAAACAGGCGCCTGCCTTTCAGGAACAGAAGTATGGGTTTTTATCCACACGCGAGCCCACAACTGGCTGGTAATAGTGTCGTGACCAGTGTGCCGTTCTAAGACCACTTTCCCAAGGTTTCCCCTACTAGAGATACATATTTAACATAAGTTCCATACAAATTGTGACTAATATTTATTCCTCGCAATATATAAAAACTAGCCGAAAGACAACAGAGATCGCCGGCTTAACGTAACCTCCTAAGTACGGGAGAGCTGAACTGAAAATGCCTATAGCGGTCTCCCATTGAAACGGTGTCCACAGAAAGCTTGCTATCAATCTACCTCGGACCTTATTATTAGATGAGAATAGTTAAATAAAAGCACATCATGAAGAAAACATAATTATCTGAATACAAAGCAATATTTAACTATAAACTCTCTTAACAAACAAAAATGAATACGGCCACAACAAATATGTAAAAGTTCGCCACAACACCCGTGATTAAAATATGTATTCACTCAGTTATTGATTTCCCTCGACCTCGCCTTCATTATTTGATCCCCTCTCCCTATCTGCCCTCAAACTTGTTAGCAACGGAGGGTTGTCTGGCCAAAAATAGAAGAGCCCCAGACGCAAACCGCGCAAAATCTGCGTGCTTATCGATTTTTATTTCTACCGATGTGGGTTGTAAGCAAGCCATCTCTACTTTAAGAGACGGACTGGACCAAAATACAACGGAATTGCTTTTTTGACTCTATCGCAAGCTGTGATGGACGGTTTGGCCGATCGGATAATGAATTAGTACCATTACAGCACATAAAACAAATATATTTAATAATTTGAAGAGGTATTGTTTCATACGTTTTAAAACATAATAATCAACCCATTATGTTCCCTATGTAAGGAGTTGGGCCGTAATACACCAGTCAGGACCAATGCGGCTTGGTGATCAGGCCAGTGATCAACCCATATCGAAGTTTTCAGGCCTTCGACAGCACCTAACGACTGTTGTCTAAATGTGCCTTGCGAAACACGGAAGCGCCCAGCTGAATAATGTCACTAGCGGACACCCATTCAACTCCTGACCGCAGCAAGTTGTTGATCGGTTAATATCGCCAAGTCAACCTCTGTAATGCTGTCACTTCCCTGATTAATAAAACACAAACAGTAAATCAAATAATAGCAATATTTTTATAAAACAGTGTTCAAGTTTAATCCAAAAGATAAAACATCAAATATTAAGTAAAATTTAAAATATCTCACATTAATCCGTCGTGATCGAAACTGGCGACTCCACCCAAGGTGTACCATCATCACCATCGTCTGTCTACAACTGAACACTTGTCCCTTATAGCCCTCCGGTTTACTAACATTCACAAACGGAGGGGTGTCTCTGGCTGTCCAAAATAATAAGATCCCCAGACACAATTCAACCCCGTGCGAACTTCGGTTCAACCTTCAACGATTAGGTTCTCTCCCTGTGCCAGACACCCTCGTTGTCAATAGTAACGACATACCTATTTATTCCTACATGGCAACACATTGATTAGATTAATATACGACACATCTGCGTATATACTAGTTATCGTATGCATAACTACGTTTTTGTGTTAGCGTTTCATAAACAGTGTGTAACAAAAACGTGTAGCAATACTGAAAGGTGTGCATATGTACCTCGTCAGGATTCACATGACAAAGTATCAACATTTAAACAGCTTATATTTTTTTCACACAAAGAACAAAAATATTATCTGAAAACTTTTTGGGCAGCCATATTAGACAGGCCTATTGTTAGGGTTCGTTGGGGTCAATGCACTCTGCAATCCCCACACCACTTACTCATTCACCTCTGTCCCCCTACCCTGCATACGCCCTGTCCTTGTTTACCTAGTCTACATTCTGGAGGTCATTGCCGTCTTTAGCCTAGTTTTTCAGGGATGCTCGATTATTAGAAAGAATTTGGTTACTCATAGCTCAGAATGTTTACTACTGCTACACAACAAGCTTCTGTGTGCTGGTTTTAATATTACTACACCTTTTTTTTACATATACATTTCTCACTTGAAGGGCTTCGATGATGCATTCGAAAATACCTTAGACATACAAAATGACTAGCTCTCAAGAACAGCTGCCGTAACACATCGTTAGTTAGCATAACGAGATGTTTCAATCTTGAGGGTAGTAACTAACCAGAAAGACACGAGAAAGTACTCTTCCTACCCACCACGCTCTGGATTTTGTTATGACGTAACCTACTCTGAAAGATCACGTCTGAAATAGGAATTGAAGCGGTGACCACCTGTTTAGCAGGCATCCCTTACTACCTCTAAACTATCAGCACTTTAAAACTAGTAGTTCTGTGAACAGTAGACCTCGCGAGCACAGTCTGGTCAGCGGCAATTTCACGCAGTCTGAGCTGTCTGCAGACGGTTCCAAATATTCTTGCCGAATGTTAAATAATAGAACCGACTCCAACACTACAAAATCAGAAATAACTTGTCGAAGTCGGTACCATGCGCACAATATTGCGATAATAGGTAGGTACTTTTGAACTATCATGGTACCGACTTCTACAAGTTATTTCACACGATTAGTATTAAAAACGGTTCCATTTTTGGTCATAGAGTTTTGAATGCCAGCCCATCACTTTCGAGATTGAACCCTGACTGATATGAAACACGTAAGGTGTATTTCAATAGCTATCCAGTCACCATTATGGGTCTTCTGTACCCCCTTCGACATTCGCATCATCATTGACTACTACTCATATGCTTTGATAACAACGTAGCTACGATATTTTAGTAGCGCTCTAGGTATTTGGAAGCAAGAAGGAACGTCTGAAAATGTATACACTGTAACAAGTCGCTTCACTGTATCTGCCAAACTTCCGATTGTGTTTAGCACGCTGTAATGTGCTTACACATATTTCTTTTTCGGGTCAAAGATTACATAGACTTAAACAGATACCCTGTTTTAGTTCTGTAGTTGATTTAATTTGTCAAGAGATTAACTAAAAATGATACCAGGCAAAAGAAGAATGAATGATTTAATTTGGATCACACATCAACGCCTACCAATGTGAAGCGACGATCCCGAGCTTATTCAATTTGACTGGCGAATGGAAACTACCAAATGCTTGGCAGAAGTTTTCTCTGTTGTGAACAACAAGCGACCAATCAAAGACTTTCGCGGGCTAATGCTCCACCTCGACAACGCGCCGCGCTCAAAACGACTGGCTGTAAACGATATGTCTGCGGCAGACTAGAAACAGTGTTTCTAAAACTGGTTCAGACGCATAAAACTTTGTATAGAGGCTGGTGGAAAGTACTTTGAAAAGATTTAATGACAAAATATTTACTTATAGAAACGTTTTATTTATCGCTATAATATAAGAAGCGAATATGTGTTTTTTAAATCCTCGATATTAAGGCTCTGTAATCACGAGCTCCGTGAACCTCTACGGTTTAATTCATGCTGTTCCGTTATCTAACTACAAAACTAGAGGACAAAAGACATATCCACTACTCGTGCTGAGTGCGGGTTGGCATATAGGCTAGTGGCCATACATTATCTAATGTAGGTGTTTGCAGATAGCTTGAAACACTTGCACATAACCTGAGGGAGAGGTATGTCAGGCATTTTTATAATAAGACAACCGGAATCAATAAGATTAACAAGCATTCAAGAACCACTCGGCTGAAAGGGGCCCTAGCGGTCGCCGATCCAAGACCAATCAACGTTTACTTAACCTGATTGAACATTTATAAATAACTAGACAATCTCAGCGCTACAAAGTAAACAAAAGAGACCGCAAATGAGAGCAAGATATAAAACATATATCACAAATGGAATAATGTCACAGAGACAATACAAAATACAACAAACAACATGAGTCATACCAAGAATATTGCAGCGGAGCGTTTATCTGCAACAACAATATAATTTATCATTATGCAGTCATATCCAGACGAGTGTCGCTTCATATTATGTCTACCTAAGCCTTGAACTTTCGATCTTGGCTGCTTGTAGAAAAAACTGTCTCGTACTTTCATTATTGATACAGATTTTTTTGTTATAACGTAGTTCAATAAACTGTTGGATAAACATACGTTTGAGACATTGCACCGTTGATCATTTTTCACATTTGATTGCAGTTTTAAGCAAATTTGTTTTTCAAAGATAGATAGTAATTTTGAGTTTTAGTATTAAAAAGACAAGGTAAGCAATTCACTTGATTCAAAACGGACTACAATAGTCTGAATTTTAGATTTTTATGTGTTTATTATGTACTAGCTGACCCGCCAACGGCTTCACTCGTTTGATCTACGGAATACGGACCTGCATAAATGACTGACTCAATGGTGTAGTGGTGGCGTGGTAAAAACGCCGCTTCGGAATCTCGAGGTCTCGGGTTCGATCCCGGGGTCGGACAACTGTTGAGTTTTACTAACAAAATAAATTCTCAAGAGCAGTCCGGAGTTTGAAACAGTGGATTTGAGTCTGTAGATATCGATAGATAGATAAGATCCCTTATTACATAGGATCAAAAACAACATACAACTTACTTGTTTTTTAAACACAACATAACAAATAATTTCGCCTAAAATATGTATCCTCGAAGGGGTAAGCAGCGGTATTTTAATAGGATACGTTTCCTCATCGTCACCATCCATCACCACCGAGATGAAACCTCGGGGCGGTAACATCAGTCTATCGGTCTTGAGTGAATCGATACTTTTACCTATATTTATCCTTGAAGGGGTAAGTAGCGGTGTTTTCAACACCTACGTTTCGCTATATATGGTTTTGGTCATGTGATTCTGTAATAGGGGGCAAACATATTACCAGCTACTGGGCACTGTTCCAGTCTCCGGACTGTTATTGAGATAATCGTTCTATCTCAGAAAAACCCAATAACTGTCCAACCCGGGGATCAAACCCACGACCTCGAGGTTCAAAACGGCACTTCCACCACTACTCCAAGACCAAGCGGGCAAAGCCGCTGACGGGTCAGCTAGTGTTATAATTAATATAAAACACGCTAAAAGTTTAAAAAGCAAATAAGACTATCAATGTGACGGGACTTGAACCATGGACCATTAGCTTCTGAAGCGTACACTTGCACGCTGAGCCTATTGATCAATTAAAAGTATATTTTTTTAGTAAAATAAGCTTATCTATACATCAATCAGTTTACAGAGTTCTCACGTTGTTATTCTGCTCCAAAAATTTTGTCTGTAACGTCGTTTTTAATATATTCTTTTTAACACTCCAAAACCACGGAAAGATGCAACATAAGCTTATCATTTTAGTTACCTCTTCAGCTACCGAACAGAGAAAATTTCATAAAGATCCGTCCAGTAGTTATTTTACTACACTACTTTTACTACACGTCCTCTATTCCAGAGGATGATACCAGACGGTTCAAAAGTACCTAATAGCACAATATTGTGTGCATGGTAACGACTTCGACAAGTTATTTAAAACTTTTTGGTGATGCAGTACGTTCCATTATACGGTAAAAAAAAACTTTTTTATTGACCCTTGCTACTTACGGGATCGAATGTCATTTACCGGCCATACCATATGATGATATCATCAAGATAGGCGAAACACCATTCAGTTCATCTTCATCATCTCAGCAGTAGGACTGACGTGAAATAATTATTTATAGTTGTAGCTTTCTAGAAGTATGTAATGTACCTACCCACTTTCATCCAATCATCATCATCATCATCATCATCATCATCATCTCAGCCGTAGGACGTCCACTGCTGAGCAATGGCCTCCCTCATAATTTTCCAAAAGGACCGGTTGGAAGCGTCCTGCATCCAACGTCGTCCTGCTACCTTTACCAGGTCGTCTGTCCACCGTGTCGGTGGACGACCTAAGCCGCGCTTGCCGGTCCGTGGTCTCTACTCCAGGACCTTCCGGCCCCATCGACCATATGTTCTGCGTGCTATATAATGCCCTGCCCACTGCCACTTTAACTGGCTAATCTTCTGGGCTATGTCGGTGACTTTGGTTCTTCTACGGACCTCCACATTTCTGATTCGATCACGTAGAGAAACCCCAAAGTATAACACTCTCCATAGCTCGTTGTGCGACTTTAAGCTTACTTATGAGGCCCATAGTAATAGACCACGCTTCAGTGCCATATGTCATCACTGGTAACACACATTGGTCGAAGACTCTTGTCTTGAGGCATTGATTGAGTATTTTTGACGAGAAGACTTCGCGAAGTTTCCGGAACGCTGCCCAGGCATGTTGGATTCGACGATTGACCTCTTTCTCGCAGTTAGAGTTGCCTAGCTTGACTGTCTGTCCCAAGTAGATGTATTCGTCAACAACTTCGAGAACTGAGTTCCCAACTGATATTGGGGTAGGCACAACATGGGCATTAGACTTAATTTTCGTCTTGTTTATGTTCATCTTAAGGCCTACCCGTTGGGAAACTCGATGGAGGATTGTACTGAGGTCTTCCATAACTACAATTATTGTCGGCAAATCGAAGGTGAGTGATGTACTCGCCGTTGATATTATTGCCAAGTCCTTGCCATTCCAGGAGCTTGAAGGTGACTTCCAATGCGGTGAACAGCTTCGGAGATATAAGCGGAGAGACTCAAGCACTGCCACTCGATCGAATCAAAGGCTTTCTCATAGTCCACAAACGCTAAGGCAAGACAACATAGAGGCAAGTTGTACTCTTCGGTCTTCTGTATAACTTGCCGTAGAGTGTGTATGCGGTCTATGGTACTATAGCCTTTTCGAAAACTGGATTGTACCGGGGGCTGGAATTCATCAAACCTGCGACTGAGACGGTTCGGAACGACCTTCGAAAACAGCTTTTAAAAATGGCTCAAAAGCGAGATTGGGTCTGTAATTCTTAAGCAAAGTATTGTCACCTTGTTATGTATACGACCTAGTTGGAAACGCTATTGATCGTCACTATGTTGTAAATGAGGGCTTGTGGACGAGAAACCCGACACCACCTTGGGACTGTTGGTCGCCCTCCCGGTGGTAGAGTAGGTTACCTGATTTTAGGGTTATCGTGTCCTCACCCGCTCTACGGTCTTCAGATAACCCCACAATATCCCAGTTTAACCTACTCGTTTAATCTTCCAGCTCATATATCTTCTCGTCTGTCCACATCGTGCGTATGTTGTGTGTTACCAGGGCCAATCGTCGTGGTTGGGGGCCCTTGCCGGCTTTACCGGTAACTCAAAAACTGCTTGACCTAATTTGATGAAATTTAAATGGGACCACCACGGAAGTATACTCTACCAAACAATTAAAGAATTTTGAGAATCGGTCCACAAATGGAGGAGCAATCGGTGAACATACACAAAAAATACATATAGTCATAATAAGCATAAAACCTCCTCCATTTCTAACCTCCAATTAAGTGATCACCCGTATGATATAACACATATAACAAAACTACTGCTCGCAATCTTACCAATGCCGACCCATTCTCTCCTGATAACGACTCGATTAAGGAACGTCATTGACAGAATAGCCACAAAAACGATGATTGACCCCCTGAACATCTGGAAGCTGCTGACGTAGGTGAGGGTAAGCCCGATGTACATGATGGATGTTCCCACCTGTGGACAACAAATGACATCTATTGAATTAATTCAATCCCAGAACACGCATTTATGAAGTTCTCAATTATATTATTTAAGAGGATTGTATAGCTAGTACGCTCCTCTACTAAACCTCTTTTCTTCCTCTTAACATTGTCCTATTTCAGATAAATTTTTTTCATGTAAATTGCAAATTTTTTACTATGCCCGTACGTTTTGATTTTTTCAGTATTTCAAAGTACTATAAATTTTATTTTTTAGAACATACAAAACTGAAAATTAAAACGTACGTGCATAGTAAACAATGTGATGATTCCATGAAAAAGAATCACTGAAATCGGATAATATTTTTTTCTTTTAGTATGGAAAGTACTAGCTATGCAATCATCTTAAGACACCGCGCTGTGTTCTATACAGATTGGTCAAATAGGCTTTTTTTTTCAAATTAATTGTTACAAACAACAATAATTATTGGTATTGTATCAAATCGAGGTCTACTTATTTAAAGAACTGTTATCGCGGTCGGTTAAAAGACAACCGTTAATTACGTGAGGTCAAAATGGGTCAGATTATTATGTACCTCATTTACGCGGAGGGAGTTTGAACATAGAAAATAAAAAAGGGGATTACCCGCTGAGAAAATCTCATGCGTGTTAAAACATTTATGTGGCGAATAAAACAATATTGATATAAAACAGCTTGGGACTGATCCCTCCAGGATCTATCTACTCGTGTACTAAGATGTCAAAGTGTAGCGTGTCTTGCCCTACTAATACCATTATTATGTTCTCTTTTGTAAGGCAACACACTGGAGCTAAAAATATCCGAACATTTATTAGATCATTTAAGAAATTGGCGATACAGTCTGACATTATATAGAAGACAAAGATGCTTGGAATACGCCACTTCTGGCAATCTGTCATTCTGCCACCCATAAAATGTAATATTTGTAGTACCTAAGTAGAAACATTGTTAACATCTATATAAAACGAATGGCCCCGGGTTTTTTGCCGCTTCTTCTCGGTAGGCTCTATACATTTTGGAACGCGGCGGTAGCCTTTAAAGTACATTATAATGAAAAATTGTCGTTCATAAGTGCGTCTTTGATGCCTAAATTTTTGATTTTGACTTTGACTTTGAATTATAGAAACGGTAGTCGGTTTTTTTCTTTTTCTACTATTAGATAAATTCGTTATAACTTTAACGTTGTATTTATTTCCTGGATCCAAAAAATCTTCAAAGACTATAGCGTGATAGAGTGGGGGTATCCCCCAAAATGATGATGATGGAGGAGAAAGGTACAATTTAAATGAAAAACATCTAACGTAATTAATTGATGTCGTTCAAGTATTTGTGGTTGTGGACTGATCAAAGCGAGGTGTCTGGCCCTATTGATACAAAGACGATAGCGAACGTATGATTTGATCTTGATGAATTTGTGCAGAAGGAAGAAAGTTCGTATAATTTTTAGGTTAATTTAATATTTAATGTAAAAGGGTATATCAAAATCTTGATTAGGTCTAATAGGATATCAAGCGGAAAGCGGTGATCCCATTGTTATCATCTTTATTATTGTTCTTGTGGTATCATTATTTTACTATCATTGTTATCATAGCTATGAAGTTGGTTATACAGCTTGATTAGGTTATAGATGACTAAAAATCTTTTTTATGATGATCTCTTTAATTTTACACGAATGGGAGTTTTTACGTGACGACCGATAGCTATTTTTATCATAAAAATCCGTTTTTCTATGGTACACGAGAAAGTCTGCCGAGTTAGTTAGTAACTAATAACTAACATATATTATAAAGAAGATTTGTTTGTTTGAATTGAATAGGTTACTAATGGACCCATTTGAAATTCTTTCACCATTACAATCCTACATTATCCTTGATGAAATCTATTTTGATGAATCATCATCATCTATCACTACGCAGGTGAAACCGCGGAGCGCTGCTAGTAATCAATAATTGTTATTCCATTATTTAATAATTATTATTCTTGTTTGTATTATAATTGTTATTGATAATTATTATATATTGTACCTACACATAAAAACAAAACCAGGGTAGAGTTCACGATCTGCTAGTTTGTAAACACAGCCACGAGAAGAATACTAATATTTTAACAGATGACAGGCCTGCTAGGTTAGAATGTCTGTCTTGGTGAATACCATTGCAGTTCCGGAAATACTTCTCCGGGCAGTTGTTTGCACGCACCACTATATCTAAAGTTTTAGGCAAGGGAAGTAAATATGCCTAATATTAACTACCACGCTTCCCCATGAAAGTTCCACCCACACCTTTGCTGAAGTTTTGAAAGTTACACTCGTAAGTCAACCGGATACAATGGTTTTTGAATCTCTTTCGCACATTATGTATAAGAAATATTTAATGAGGATGGAGATCTTATATCTCTGAGTGAAGAGTATAGTTCAGTCCCAAACAAAATTCCTTCTAACTAAAACTGTCTTGACCAGGCGTGATGTTTGCTATCAGGAGGCCGTAGCACAAATAGTTTCCAAAAGTATTCGTATCGTAAGCGTCAACGGGTCAAGCTTCGGCTTACATACATACTATGAGTTATTCTCTTTCACAGTTGCCCAAGGGAAATGACAGTGTGTACTGTTGCACGTGAACAACACTTTACGTTGCACTTAGCAGTTATTCGTGCTAGGCGCACAGGCGAACAAATAGCCTATCCCGTAACTTGATATCATACCATGCAAAATATGATAGCAAGCTAGTAAACATGTAATTGAATACAAAGTTCTTCGATAAATTATGCCTATGATAAGCAAGTTTGTGTGACAAACAGAGATTGCATTACCATTTCAAATGAACGTGTTATCATAAGCGACGCGTCCAGATGTCTCTTAATAATTTTGAACGGTAGGCAAACTTAATGGTATAGTACTTTCGCATTTTTAGCACATCATCACAACTCTTGGGATTTTAGAATATCACTCACATTTTCATCAGCACAAGCAAAATTATTCGGCAAATTTTTAATAACATGTGAAATGGTCTTTGTATACACACATCAAAAAAGTTTCTGATCAGTATAAGCTTATATAAGTTTTAATATTTGAACTTAACAATAACTCCTCCCCTGGTTTTGAACGGTTTGTATATGGATGTTTACAATGTTTCTACTTAGGTACTACAAATATTACATTTTATGGGTGGCAGAGAGACAGCTTGCCAGAAGTGGAGTATTCCAAGCATCTTTATCTTCTATATAATGTCGAACTTTATAGTAAGCTTTTTTTATTAAAACGTTTTTTACAGTCAACTTGAATTTGCCCTCTGTGAGCTCAGTTATGTGCTTTGGGATTTTATTGTAAAAACGCACACAATTTCCTAGGAGTGACTTATTAGTCTTCGCAAGTCTAAAACTAGGTACAGCTATCCTATTTGTATTTCTGGTATTAAAAGTGTGGTGATCACTATTTAACTTATATTTATGTAAATTTTTACGAACATACATTATATTTTCAAATACATATAAGGAAGGCAACGTTAATATATTGATTTCTTTAAATAAATCTCTCAAAGGTTCATGGGGACCCATTTCGTATATAGCTCTAATAGCACGTTTCTGAAGGATAAATATGGTCTCTATATCAGCCGCTGAACCCCATAGCAATATCCCATATGACATTACGCTGTGGAAATATGCAAAATACACTAACCGCGCCGTAGAAGCATCTGTTAGCTCTCTTATTTTACGTACTGCATATGCAGCAGAACTGACTCCCCCAGACAGGGCAGGACTATTCTAATCTCGCGGAACATACTCAAACACAAGCTCACACTAATATAAATAAGTAGTTAACCCTTCACGGGTCGATGTCATTATAACAATGAAATTTCTATTGTGTCTGGCCGTGCGACCTTTGATTCACCTACCTACCTACTACTACGAGTACAAATACCTACTAAAAATAATAAAAATAATTTTCAATTTTATTTTATTTATAACTAGCGACTACCCGGGAATTCGTTCGCGTAGCAGTATAACCTCCCCTCTCTTTCTTCTGAAAGAAAAACCAAGAATACAAAAAAAAACTCCTGACAATAATTAACACAACAAAAAAATAATTCGCGAGATTATTTCATCCGTTCTAAAGCTATAGCGTGACCAGGAGAAATAGGGGTTAATTTTTTATATTTATAAATAGATTTGAAGCTGCTAATAAAATTAAAAAGTAAACATATTTTAAAACATTTCAAGAAGTATGTAATTGGTACATCGCACAGGTTTTAATAGATATTGGGTATAATCAAGTTGGCCACCGTGGATCTAAGAATCAAAACAACATAGGTAGATAAATGAAATTGCCGTTGTGCCGTACTGGCTAATACATTGTATTTATTTTTCTTTTTTTCGCTACGAATTCTAAGTTCAAATTATTTTTATTTTTAAAAATATGGAAATTCTTTTTGTTAATTAGTAATTTGTTTAATGGTTAGCGTTCTGTTTTCATCGCACTTGTACGATTTTCTTCATCATGAATACGTTAAAATTCGAATGATTATGGAGTATGAGTACAGTCATGACAACAAAGCGGCAGAAGAACAAACATTTTCAAAAATAGCATCTAGTCTAATTAGAACTAAGATACCACTATGTTGGCAAAAATACATTGATTGCACGGGTACTTTTATTATGAAAACGGCAATTTCATAAGTAAATATATAATATTTATTTAGCAGTTTGGTAACAAATAAAATAACACAAACACATTGCAGTGCAATTATTAAATAAGGCAGTAAATATTATACGATGGTTTCAAACAGAATTTCGCAGGTGGCTATTTGGTATGTTAGATAAATCACATAATTAATAATTATTGATTTCGTCACGATGATAAAAAGAAACATGTCTATATTTAATTATCGAGACCAATTATATATACCATCGTGAGCAAAACCACAGCATGTTAGTAGTGAAGCACTTTCTTGTGCTTGGCTGGCCAGCTACCACTGTCAAGTGTTAAATAAGTCGGTAAGCAACTTACGGTGTCGGTCAGATTAAGATATCATTATAAGTCATTATAGATTCTTAAGCAAAGAGATTTCATTACCTAAGCTATGGTACGTTTATTTATTAGGTCTCTCTCACCAAATCGAAAATCGCTGCTGGCATCAGTATAAAAGGGTTGAAGTTCTGGTTGCCATTCGTAAGCGAGTGTCCTCCGCTGTTCATGGTACAAAAATATATTATTTTGAAGGTCATCAGGCACAGCATCTCTCCCAAAAACATGGCCGCTGCCTGTAGTATGGAACAAATAAAAATAATAATTAGTTCACCTTTAACCTTTACTTGAGTTTCCAGTGCAGAATTCTAGTATCAATAAGGTGAGTAACAAGGTGATGGAAATTGAACATGTTACGGAGAAGTAATGTTGTAGTACCTTTGAGGTCTCGTATCATATCTCGTATCATGAAAGTTTTTAAGTTAGTGTTAAAACTTTAAAAAACAAAACACTCAGATGTAAATCACAATTACATAATGGTTCAAGCTATCCGATGGTTGACAGACACATCTATAGTAAAATTGTTAAAAAGTAGTAACTTATCATACCTTTCAAAATTCAAGTTTCATATGGCACTGAAACGTGGTCTCTTACTATGGGCCTCATAAACAAGCTCGAAGTCGCACAACGAGCTATGGAGAGGGCTATGCTCGGGGTTTCTCTACGTGATCGAACTAAAAACTAAGTAGGAGATGTACTGTGAACTAAAATCACCGACATTGTCCAAAAAATAAGCCAGTTGAAGTGACAATGGGCAGGGCACATAGCACGCAGAACAGATGGCCGATGGGGCCCGAAGGTTCTGGAGTGGAGACCACGGAAAGGCAAGCGTAGCGTAGGTCGTCTACCGACAATGTGGATTGACGACCTGACAAAGGTAGCAGGACGACGTTGGATGCAGGCCGCTTCCACCCGGTCCTTTTGGAAATTACTGGGGAAGGCCTATGTTCAGCAGTGGACGTCTTACAGCTGAAATGATGGATGATGATACGTCTTATTGCAGGCGACTGTACCTACTGTTACCCTGAACAAGGCTTAAAACTTTAAAATATATTTCTTGAGTGAATAACAAAAGAATCACAACTGATTGTACATAGATAGATACCACATTATTGTATTAATAAATAGTAAGCAAGAGCAAAAGAACCAATTGTTATAAAACAATACAAATGGTGACATTATCGGCGATAAAAAATTACGGCTAGATAGACAAGTATATTTACCTGTACAAACGGATGGTTAAAGGTCCTCACTTCACCGTCAGATCCTTTGCTATCCAATTGATCCGCCCACTTTGTGGTCAGGGAATTAATTGACCCCGTGATCACCATCATTACCGCCAAAAACTTCTGATAGTTGGTCCATGCCATATTGAATAAACCTGAAATAATATTATCCATATTAATAACTCAGCCTCAAGTTCCAGGTATTTTGTTATCAAAAGGAGCAGCCCGGGCGAACATGAGATGATGAGTTTCAGTGGTTTCTCATGCTGGGGATTTTGCAAACCATAAGCTAAATAACAGTTGCTGAGCACAATACATACTACGCCATCATGCTCTAACTGTTTTAAACCAAGAAACTACTGATGAACAGCTGGTACTATTATATATAAATGTTTATTGAATGCACGACAAAGATGCACAGCTTTAACCGCACACGTTGCAGTTCCTGGAAAAGTAGGTTGATTTCTGCGAAATCTAGTGTATTATTGGCCAAATAGGGCGAATCGCGAGTCAACGGGTTAATATTATAGAGACAAATATCCTCATTCAATCAATACTTCAGTTATCATCATCATCTCAGCTGTAGGACGTCCACTGCTGAACATGGCCTCCGCCAATATTTCAGTAAATTTAAGTATAAAATAAGTACTCAAAATTGTTCCTTCATATTTAGTAAAAAAACAAAGTCCTTGTCCCATGTCTCAGTACTGCAGCGATTATGTTTGGGTATATATTATGCCAATAGATTGGCAAGTTCCTTTATGTATGTATATTGTATTCTTAATGTGGCCGAATTATGATTATTATATACCTAACTAACATTATAATAATAATAATAATAAACCCGCAGGGGCGGCCTTGTGGCAAGCCGTCGGTGAGTGGCGACACCGTGGACCCTGATTCTCCCTGGGGCTAAATGAGACCCCTCACCCCCGGCTTGCCTTAATTGGCCGTCCGGGGGTGGAGACGTAAAAGCAAGTAACAAAAAGCTTCAAGGGTGGAAGTGTTAAAGAGCATAACGCCGGTAGTAGCGCTCCAGTGAAACCGCAGCACACCTCTCGACACCCTTTAGCCATCCACACCAACGTTGCCCCTTTTGTCACCACCCATGGTGGCCTTTATGGGGGGCCCGTTTAGTGGATGGCAAGTCACCGCCTGCCTAAATATTTTAAAATGAGACTAAAATTGGCAGGTGCCGTAGTCTCTTCCATAGACCACTATCTTCCTTATCACTAATAAGTTCATATCAATAGCCTAGCCATTTTACCCATATTTGTAATAGTTATAAGTACCATGAAAGAAAAGAAAGAAAGAAAGAAAATAGATTTATTCAGGACATCACACAACATAACATACAAAAATACTGACAAAAGGACAACCATCATAATAATAATGTTGCGTAATGCCATGAAAGAGCCCCGACTCAGCATACGCTAGGGTAAACCCAAGCACTGATTTTCAGTCGGCGCTCCTCCATGTTACCCTTCATCCAACATTTTTTTCTGTTTTTTATACTACTTTGTATTTTTATACCAAACAGGCCTCTAAGTATTCGCTACAGCCCCACTTATGCCTTTGTAAAGGACCGGATGAAATCCGAGATTTTGTTTTGAATAAAAGAAATAATAATAATAATATACTAATGCCGTATATTACACTGCATTACTGTGCAAATGAGATTAAAAATAACACCTCAAAAGTGATAAACGCAGCCGTACAGTGCATGTTAAGCTGCAGCGTTGGCTGCCATGGTGCCATGGATCAGGCCAATTACATAATATTATATGAAGAAAATCTTAATATAGGACTTTTTAATCCTGCTTTTAACGATTCATAGAATTTCATTGTTCTAGACACACGCAGATTACACAGCCCTTGGGGTTACAATAACATGTAACTCCTTACTAATATTGTACATTACAATGCAGCAAAACACAATTTCAGCCTTGAACAACAGCGCAAAGTCAAAGCATATTGGTTTTCTACCAAATATATTTCAGAAATTATGCATGGAATTACATAACAATGTGGACATCTTCCGAATAAAGCTGATATCCTGGCAAAAAAGAACCATAGGACAGATCTCTGACGTCGTAGTAGCAATCTGCAAACCAACTGCAATGTAGGCTAGAAATCTTCTCAAGTACGCACGAAAAAGAACTCTGTGGAACAGGCGAACAGACTGCAGGCAGGCAAAGGTTATGTTCCCATAACTGAATAAGAAAATATCAAAACAACTTATGTACTAAAACTACCAAGACAAGACCTACATCTTATGGTGGGTTTTTTACAATTACCACAATTTAAATTACCACCCGCACAAGATTGGTGGCACAGAACATACAGCCTCATGTGCAGAGGTTATATGCTAGAAAACGAGACTGTAGAGTTAGAGCATGTGCTACTACGATGTAAGGCTACAGAAGAAATTAGGAGAAATATCATAATAATGCATGTTGACCAAATGCAACCAAATAGGCGTGACTCAAAACAACATTCCTATATTACAACTAGACAATTTGTGCCAGTGACCTAGAGTAGTACTCTGTAAATAGTAAGGAGTTGGGACGACTAGGGTAGCTAATGGGGGAAATGCACAATACACCCCAAGCGGGATGTTAGTGCAAGACTTAATGCCCCCATACAGAATAAGGATAAAAATCTTCCGAATCTTGAAAAAATGTACATGCACAACATTAATCTAAGAGACCTCAGTTATGTGAATACCCCATCCAGACATCCTACTTGAGGAACATTTTCCTCGCCAGCTACCCTAGCCACCCAACTTCTTTATGTATGAGTAATATATAAGATATATTATATATATTAGTGTCCACTTGTGCCATCAACCTAGAGTCATAGGTTGATGGCACAAGTGGATCTGAAATTATGGAGCCCCTTCTAATTAGTAACGGTTGGTCATCATGCAAAATGGTATTTCGCCTAATTTCTACAGTGGCTTTGCATTACTAGTTGTTTTGTATTGTATATTTTATATCATGTAACACTAGGTTTTTATTGTTATTACTATTATAAATAACAGATATTTATTCATATAAATTTTTGTTATTTAGAAGTCTCAAATACATTGGTTCGATGTGTGGTTCAGTTTTTTATTTTCTCATGAACATTTAGTAGAATATATACATATATTTTAGCTTAATGTGAAAGTGCCTCTTAGTAGATTCCTAGATCTGGATTATCAGTCCTCCACATTAACATTTGACCAGAAACTTCTGAAATAAAGATGTTGGTGGTTGCTTTTGTTTACATTTTGAAAGTCATTGAAGCATAGCCTCCTCAAATGCCATGGTTCAAGATGACTAAGTTAAGCAGACTTAGATAGTAATGGCGTGTAGGCTTCACTCCGGGCATGTTCCATTAAATAAGTTCAAACACATGATGAGGAACGCTGATTCACCGAATTGTAATATCTGTGACATTGAAGAACACATCCAACACTTTTAAATGGAATATGCCCGTACCGAACCAATTAGAATAAAGTTAGGAAATAAACTCAATTTTTGGGATGTTGGTGTATTTCAGAGTGTTTTCGCAGAGTCTATGTCTGACATTGCTAGAAAACTCTATAGGCTATGCCATGGCTGCTACCAAAGCGGCTAAAAGATTCTTTAATTATAACAGAATATTTTTTTAATACTAGATTTCTGAGATACGAGTACTTTCTTGAAATGGTACTGTTCACACGTAAAACAAAGGTAACGAAACTTAAACTACCTACGCTATTTAGCAAAGAGCTACCTCTAAGTAAGGAAGTTAAGTACTTGGGCATTTAGATGGGTAGTAAACTTTTATGGGGAAAACATCTCGAACATATTACCAGAAAAGCAACAAATATTCTTATACAGAGCAGTAGGAAAAGACTGGGGACTAAAACCAAAGCTGTGCCGCTGGTCATACACGGTCATTGTGAGACCAGTCCTCACCTACGGATGTGTAGTGTGGTGGCCAAGAACAAATTTGGTAACCACAATAGCAAAACTGCAGCAAACCCAAAGATTACCTTGCTCTCTTATTAGCGGATGCAAAAGACCACACCGTCGGCAGCCCTAGATGTAATCATAGGCCTAACGCCATTACATTTTCACATGCAGCAGGAAGCAATGGCATCAGCGCTACGGATAAAATCTATGGGCCAGTGGAAGGACTCCGGACCTGATACACACAATAGTAGAATTTTACATAAGGTAAAAAAAAACATCCCAGAATCATCACAAGGCACTGACAGGATAGTCAGCACGCACCTTGATGAGAAAAAGTACGAGCTGGTCACTGAGAAGACTGCTTTGGATGGTTGTTCACCGTCATACAACATGTTTACAGATGGGGCAAAAAATAAAGCTCGTTGTGGATATTTCTCACCGGAACTTGGTATATCAGATTCAAAGGCCTTAAATAAGAGCACATCACCAGCACAAGCAGAGGCTATGAGCCTTCTGTTAGCAGCAAAAGCTATACCATATAGAGATGAGGTGGGCCCCAATCATCATCTATGGAAAGAAAACTAATCGCATTCACTCTGGATAGTGCGGCGGTCATCTATGCACTCAGAAGTCCGGTAAACAGGTCAAGAGTGATAGCCGAGTGTCACGCGTCTCTACAAAAACTATCAAACAAGTATAAGATAGTGGTAGCATGGACAAAAGGGCATGGCGCATGCCCAGGAAATGCGAAAGCAGATCTAGAGATAACCCTCGCTAAAAATGCAACAAAGAAACAGGTAAGTGGAGATGTAAATGATCTCTGCAAACCCTCAGCGATGGATATACGTAATCTACTCCATTGATAGACTGAAAAAGAACAACAACACATTTGGGATGATAACAAAAAGGACTGCAAACAAGCAAAATCTATGTTTCCAACCTCGAACAGATACACAACTAATAATTTGTTGAAAGGACCTCCGCCTAATGGTCATTGCAATTTGCAATAAGACATTGTCACAGGTCACTGCAATCTCAACTACCATCTTTATTAAAGTGGTGCAACAGATAGTCCACTGTGCAGAAGATGTTTGCAGGAGAACGAGACCGTGAAGCACATGCTGTTGGAGTGCACGGCTAAGGAAATTAACAATGGAACCGTAGAAGACAGAAGTTGGCTGACTTTCTGGAGAAAGAGGGACTCTTTCTATCTGAAGCCACCTCACAGGAAAAGGACCTCGCTGAGTCGTCCCAATGGTTCCACAAGAATAGAGATTGACTTCATTACACTACCACTAAGAGACAAATATTCACTGATGTCTCCGTGATCAACAGGGTAAAAATCGGCGTTTGATGAAGTTTATGCACCAACCTACTTATGCCCATATTAAAGATCCCGAGAGCTTTCAACTTGAGCGAATGGATTTGATTGCCTCGAGAACATTGTGTCAGTGGAAGAGATCAACAACAGGTTAGAATTCACTGTCCATACAGTAGGTACCAAGTACTTTAAACCGCACCATACAGTAACAAAAACTCTCAAACCATACCCTAACTTCATGGCTGAACTACGCTCACTAAAATCATAATTTACCGACGATGCTGATAGCATAAGGGCTGTTCTATAGTATATATATATTCTATATCAAATATGAATAGGAAGTCCTTGTGGCATGACATCCGGACCTTTAATGCAAACTGTATTAATGAAACTATGGAGCGGAAACAGACTCCAAAGTGTTTGCAAGAGGTATGTATACTGGGCAAAGCCAGTTAACGAAGCTGAAGACAGAAGACGTCAGTGTAGCGTTGACCAAAGCAGAAGTGTTGGGAGAGATAGAGAGTTTCTACCGACAGTTACACACCTCGGTTGCTAAACCTGTTAGCAGCTCAGCCAAAGATCCAAGAGCCAAGCTGACCTGGCATTATACTTGTTAGCATAAAAAGAAAAATGAAAACATTAGGCAACATTATTTAGCTCTCTCTCTCGCTCACCCTCTACTAATCATGGCTTTATTAGAACTTTTGTGCGCTCTGCTAAAATAAAGAAATAAAATAACTACAACTGTATTACTGTATAACATTGTATTTCTGGCCATAATTCAACAATACTGAAGATATCCTATACCATCAGCCTGTACGAGATTAGAATGGCCTAGAAACTAGAAGCTTATGTACAAAAAAGCACTGGGTGATGACAATATTACATCTGAGTTTCTATAAGAGGGTTGAACACCGGTACTTAAAGTCCTTCAGAAGCTCTTTAACCCTTCCTATACCGTGATAATTAAAACAAAAGATTTATCAATGAAATGCACGAAAATTTAAGTTAATGGTATGCCAAGGGTCAATAATGTCTTACTCAAAGGTATAACGCCAAAAGCATGCGGAACAAAAGCGTGGTGGTGCTATTATTCAAGAAGCCATTTCGATTTTGAGCCATGTTCATAAGCTGTATTCGAAGGTTATCATGAACTGTCTCAGTCGCAGGTTTCAGTCTCCGGAACAAGCCGGTTTCCGATAAGGTTATAGTACTATAGACCACATCCACACGCACGAAGAGTATAATATGACCTATGTGTAGCATTTGTAGACTAAGTGAAAACCTTTGATTCGATAGAGGTGTGGGCAGCGCTTCAGTTTCTCCAGCAGTGCTGAATTGACTATTTGTATCGAATTGTTGAAGTGTTTGTACAATAACGCCAGCATATAAGTCTAAGGCAATTCCACTGCAAAGAGGCGGAAACAGGGAGATGTAATATCTCCGAAACTGTTCACTACTGCATTGGAAGACGCCATCAAGCTCCTGGAATGGCAAGGACTCGGCATCAACATGAATGAGTAAAGCACTCACCTTTAGATTGCTAACAATATTGTAATCATGGTAGAATCGATGGAAGACCTCCGCCCGACCTAGATCCAGTTTCCCAACGGATGATAAGATAAGATGATGTTGGACAAGACAAAGATTATGTCCAGTGTTCATATTGTGCCTCCTTCAGCATCAGGTTGGGAACTGAGTTCTCAAAGTTGTTCAAATCTAGATCAATTATTGTTTTTCAACAAATCATTTCAACATACATAATTTTATTTTTAATGGGCTAAAAGTTGTTTGCCCCTCCTGGCGCTTACAGCATCACCAGATGGAAATATGAACTCTTGAATTTGCCTTTATTTTTATGCAGTTAAAGAATCTAATCTTTTTAAAGCAATGCTCATACCTCCCAAAAAGATTACACCAGGCCTAAATTGTGCGCGAGAAGATTAGCTCTTATTAAGTATTAGCTATATTAGTCTAACCTAGCTTCAAAGTTGCCAAAAAGCGAATGTAAATATATGTGTTCTTATTTTTGGCCACTAGCGTTTAGTGAATATATTTATTAATTTACAGGAACATGTATAGACGGCCGAAAACCAAACAATAAAATCATCACATTAAGCACTTAATTAGTACAAAGAGATACATAAATGAATATAAACAAAGTAATAAAAGAGACAAAACTATCTAACACTGTCTTGAGGCACATTTCGGCCACAGGACCGAAAACTCAACATTTGGAGTTTTTCTGGTATTGGTTTCCAGCCGCCTAACATAACTTTGGTACTTTTTACCAATTATTGCTAAAATAACTATGTGAAAACAAAATTCAGTAATTTAGAATGCATACAGCATAAGAACTCATCAAATATAATAAGACAATGGTTTAAAAAGTTACCTTCGAAAAGCATTTGCGCCGTAATTTTTTTTGTAAATTTACGCACGTTACACCTCCGAGGCGAGCAGCAAATTGAACAATTTACTAAGAAGTGTTTGCTAAGTAGTATTTACTGATGTAAGGGAACAATTAGGGAATGGTTAGCGCATGATTGTGATGTTAGTTTTGATCCTCAAAAGGCCGAAAACACATGCACACACAGACCGGGAAACTAGTGCACTACCATACCTACCTAATGTGTTTTTAGTATATGTTACACAGAATTATTTTAAAACCAGAGTCCTGGAAATGTTTTATTACCATCACACAAGTAACAAGTTATTATAGAATTACATCCAAAACTAATCTAAAATTTAAAAGGGTAGTTTAGTTAAAGTAGTTTTTTTGCAAGGGTAGCTGCAGATTTCCATTCTAGAACATTTTCGATTCGATTTCTTAAATTATTGCAGAAATTCCGCCAGTGTCGCGTGGATAGAGTAGAAAACAAACGAAGGAGAGGTCGGTGGAGAGAAGGAAACCTTGTAAAACCTAAAATGTTACATATCTAAGTATTTTGAAAAACGTGACACAGGTGAAGTAGGTACCTACCTACAGGTCCTAGGTATGCCCCCTTAGTTCTGGTTGCTTTGCTCCTAATACCTAATATTTACAATGCGTTGATCTCAATACAATACGTAGAACAGTCAGAAACAAAGAGAACATTAAATAGTATGTACGTTTCGCAGAATGTTAAGCTTCGTTCGTCAGCATCTCTTATCATTACCAACCACACACGCTTAGACCAGTATCCGATGAGTACAAACTGTTGAACCAAATAACAACTGTATTAGGAATTAAATTAAAATATTTACCGTCAAATATTGCAATGCGGACAATCAATTTCCGACAATTCCGACACTACGCTCCGACTCGCGAACTCAAGGAATATGAACTCAAAGAGTATATAATAGAGAAGAGACGGGACTTCATAGACAATAAAAAGTGTAATATTTAAACGTCAAAACGGGGCTACCTACTTAAGCCAACCTGACGAACTTAACAGTTCTGCCAACAAAATAGGGATGTGCACCCCTTTTATTCGAAATTTATGGATATCGATTCTATAACTACTAGTTATGAGACCTCTTACATTCTGCAGCCCTCATAAAAGGCCAACAGAACTTCGTTAAAACAAGAAAAACGTCATAGTGTAAGCGAGTTTTAGTTTATTTTTGGAACTTTAATTTGATATTTATCAGCAAACTAACTATTTGTTTACATTGATGTAACATGTAGTATAGTTCCGTTATTTTTCTTCATTTGGTGACTTTTAAACGAATACTTTGCAACTTTGAAGATAGTATGCCATTTTCAAAAGTGGCTTTAGATGGTAAGGATAAAAATCCTGTTAGTAACGTATGGTGCGGTGTTGAAATTCAGGAATTACCATCATGGATTAAATATCTATGCTGATGCTATCTTCTTGCTGAAAGCATAAAATAAATAATAATATATCAATGAACCGCCCCCTCAAATGAGAAAGAGATTTATATTGAACAAGTAGTTCCCCATGGATTACACACGGTACATAACACTTATTTACTGATTATCAAAAGGAGAAGGTTATATGTTCGTCTGTATGTTTGTTTTGTGTGTATGTTAATCAATATTTTCGCTAATTTGTGGACCGATTTAAAAAAAATTTTTTCATTCGAAAGAGTGAACTCCCGTGGTGGTCCATTATCAAGTCAAGATCTGATAATGGAGTCAGGAGGTGGATAGTGAAATTCCACAACGGCGAAATGCATGTACACGAAATTTTGTGAATTGGTTTAACTTTAATATAGCCTGTTCTATACTCCATCAAGACATAGCTGCTGCACCCAGGGTTGACTTTCGGCGAGATAAGTTTTTTGATCGGTGTTTAATCTGTCCGAATCAGCAAGCCTCATTCGAGACAAGTTTCATTCATAAATCTATTGTTATTTTTTGTCCTGATGCGGACAGAATACACTTAGTCTTCGTTGTACATATATTTGACCCATTTTTTACACCTTAAATAATACAAGTACAATATAAAAAAAATTTAATCGACTTTCGTTCAATTCAGTTATTGGAGTGTAACTCAAAAACTACCGAATTTGATGAAATTTAAGCATCAGCTTTAAAAAATATATTTGAAAATCGGTTTACCTAGTGAAAAGTTATGAGGTAACAAACATAAAAAATACAGTCGAAATGAGCACCTCCTCCTTTGTGGAAGTTGGTAGAAAACCATCGATATCGATATTTACAAAAAAAAATTACTGCACCGCACTATTTTATTTGAACAAAATGGTCGGTATATGTAAAATGAATTTATGGCTATATTAGCTCTTATTATATGAATAGGGGTCGTTATTATGAACTAATATACTACTTACCATACTTTTTCCAGCGTATATCTGGCCATAAAACAACATTTCGTACCATCTTTCCTTTCTGATATCAAACCGCATATTTCACATTTTCTGTACTTCATATCTTCTCTAATTACACTTCTTTATAGTTTTTTAGCTACCTATAGTACCTACTAACATAAAACAACTTCACAATATACATATATTTAACTATATATTTGCACAAAATTATAAAAACAACTCGTAAACAAAGATTTTCAATGACAGTATTGACAATGATAGAAAGAAAGCGATATATTGCGTGAGTGAGAGAGATATCCGCCATTAAAGTTCTGCCCCGTTTCATACATCGTTTTCACGCTATGAAGTTGCGACAGACTGTATGAACTAATATAGAATCTCTACATTATATATAATTTACTCTATGATAGAATCAGTAGAATCACAGACTATAAGATACTACGTATCGGACGGACATTTGAAGTACATTCTTTGCTAGACACGAGTTCTGCGCTCTGATTGGCTACAGCAAAATGATGTATGACAGTTGTTTTTTTTTTAATTTTGCTAAATGAAGGGTACAAGCTACATAGTACGTACGTAAGTAGAACTACTTACGTACGTACCTATGTAGGTTGATCGTAAGTAGGTTGATAGGTTCATTCCAGTAAATTGACCTTTGTATACGTACTTTCAATTATTATTGAAGACTCCTTACGGATGTATCTATGTTACAAATAAAGCATTTTTTTTTTACTATATAAAAATAAGTTTCCTTCCTGACGCTATAACTCCAGAAAGCATGAACCGATTTGCACGGTTTTGCATTCGTTGGAAATGTCTCGGGCTCCGTGAGGTTTATAGCAAAGAAAATTCAGGAAAAATTTCAACAGAAAAGCGGGAAAATCTTTTTTCACGTACAGCGCCATCTCTGATAAATAGCATGTACTACAAACCAATATTTTAAGTAGATGGTGCCGGTGCGTGATACATTGTTTGACAGCTACTCATTGTTCTCTGCTCAGTTAATTTCATGTGACAAACCGGTATTGTGTTCACTGTGAAATTGTGAAAAAAAAGTTAAAAAAAAGTTATTCGTTTCCTAACATTTAAATTGAAAACCATCAAATCAATCACGTGTATTGCAAATTTTTATTCAATTTCAACAGCAGGCATTTGTCATTAAGGTGGTAAGTTGAACTGTGTAAATTATGTGGATCGTGCATTTGAGGTTAAATTCACCACTCTGTCCATAGTCCAAAATGCCTAGAGGACGACGTGCGAACATCGGCCGCCGCACAAGACATGCAAGCCAGCAACAAGTGTATTCACAGAACTTAAGCGAAGAAAGACAAAATATAATAAGAGAAAATGCCCGATTGAGACCACGCGTGAGCACACGAAGATCATTGGCATCATACAATTGCTTGGCATTCCAATATGATCCCACTGCGAACTACAGTGATGATGAAAATTTAGATATTGGACCAATGACGACTATATGCTAATATTGCAATGCGTTAAAGTTCAAAAGAGAAACGGCTGGATTGTGCTGCGCAAGTGGAAAAGTCAAACTGGATCCACTACTTACACCACCACAGCCACTGAAACCATTGTTCGATGGAAGTGATCCCGATTCCAGCTATTTTCGTCAACACATCCTTAAATACAATAACTGCTTTCGCATGACTTTCTTTGGAGCTAATATCATTCGAGAAGGCGGCTTAATGCCGACTTGCAAGGTAATAGATACAACACACATAACCAATCACTCACACCAACACAATGAATTGCAACACATAACAACTACGTATACACCATTCCACCATCACACGATCAGAAGTCACACCGTATTCTTCAACAAAATGATTGTTTGCAATTACAGATACAAGGACAAATATATCATTTGCATGGTTCAATGGTGCCAAAACGAGATGAAACGCATCAATTTCTGCAAATATATTTCATTTCGTCGATGGTGGATCAGCTGAATGTGCGGTGCAATATACAAGGAACACTGTTGTGTTAAAGAGACGAATTATTGAACAGTTGCAAGCATTTTTTCACGCTAATAATGCTGTGGTTAATATGTTCAAAACAACATTGGAACGAATGCCATCGGATACGCACAAATTTGTCATAAGAGCGGATTGTACCCCAACAGGTGAACATGTGAACAGTGAAGATTCAATGCACCCACCGTTAATTATGTTGCTGCAATTATTGTTGGCGATCCAACTACATCGCGAGACATTGTCGTTCAGCGAAGAAGCAATATCATGCATCGTGTAAACGAGACACATCGTTTGTACGATGCATTACAATATCCTATCATTTATTGGCAAGGGCAAGACGGATACATCACGTTGAAGATGGTCATAAAACGAAGCCATCTGGTGGCGAAACGGAGTTCGCCGAGTTTGCTAGTTATTTTATAGATCTATCATTTATTTATATTTTATTCTTTTTAGTTTGTATAGAATAATGCGTTAGCACATCATCTACTCTTTGGGTTAGCATCTGTTAGTCTGTGATAAAATATAGATGCTAACGCCATAGATTAATCAGACTATATCTAAAGATAGATGGCAATCACTAAAGCAAACAACGGAACGTTAGCGGGACGTTTAATTTTTTCAGTGCCATCCACTTTGACGGATCATAGTCGCGCGCTCGGCTTCCATATGTGACATTAGTGACGTGGAACTTATTAGTGACGTGGAAGACGAGCGCGCGGGTATCAATATCGATATCGATAAATGGGGATGTGCTGTTTGATATCGAGGTAGCAATAAGCATTCCTATCTAATCTATTAAAATAATGTTAAGTAAACCAGGACTTATGAAATTAAAAATCAAGTTTAAGATAACTTAATCCATTTATTGAAGGACACATTCTAAAATAACAAAGATTACAATTTATTAAGAGTAATACATATTGTTTACCTTGAATATTGAAAGCACTTATGTTTTGTGAGATGACGATTCAAAACATGCATGGTTACAATTTCTAATTAAACATTTTTGTTTTGTTATTTAGGTAAGTACCTAACTATACATTAATATGTATAAAATAACTGTAAACATGTATATATTAGTCATTATTATGTGAAACAGATATAAGTAATGTTTTTTAACGCATGGAACAAGTGTTTACATTGATAATAAAAGAGTTTTAAAGAAAATCTGCGCCAATAGGTATCAATTAATACCTTAATACAAGAGTTTAATAGAAGTTTTATTTACGTAAATGTTACAATAAATTATCATATCTTAACTTTAATTTTATCATATCATGACTAGATTAAATTAAAATATTCAATAACGTGTGCCTTTTTGGTAGAGATTTCATGGTTAGTTTCTCCGTTAAAAATGCAGTATCTTTGGTGTTTGTACTTGGATCTGCACTGCACTGTATTAATCTTGCATTTGTAACAGCTTGGTATTCACATAGTCTATAGTCAACTCCATACCTATTTGAGTTTTCCATTCCAAGTCTCATTGGTTGAACATATTTCGCTAAGCCTTGTAGCTTTGACAAAAGTCTGCAGCGGGTGTTAAGACCTTTTTCTTCAAAAGCAGAACTTATAACTTACCATGACATCTTTGCCATTTATGCATACCTCACGTCAACCAGGCAATGTGATAATACGAGTATCATCAAACATATCCTTGCTCTTGCTTTTTGGTCTCTCTTTATGCCTTAACAGAATTAACCAGTGTCGTATGAGTGTACTCCACAGGTCGCCATTACACTCGATCATGAATTTCCGTGTATTTTAAAATGAGTTTTCATCTAATTTCTCTATGTATGTTAAACTCATACCCGCATCGTGTGCCAGCTGTGAGCTATCCAGTCGTTCGCCGCTTCACACAAGCACAACTTCATGCTTGCAACTTTACCTTCTGTAGCCATAATACTGTTTACAACCGTTCTTCATGACACATCGAATTGACAAATAACCTGAGCGGGATTGAGTATCATTGCTCACCGACAACGTAAAATGAAGTTACACAACATTTGTGTATAAACATATATCATAGGAATAGAAACGATAATAAAATAAAATTAAGCTCATAGTAATTTTCACCATTGACATACGTCCGTCAATCAATGACAACTCTCAAAAAAGTGACGATTTGACAACGATATGAGATTACGCAAGCTCTTTGCTCTAATAGAAATGAAGATAACGAACCCACCGTTTAATAGAACACAGATAACTGAGGTACTGTAATGCGTGGTGGCGCAACCATAGACAACATCTTTCTAAGGCCCACAGGGCTGTAAGGAAGTGAAGTGGGTTCCACCACAGACAATTATATAAACTATACTACGTACAGACTGGATACTCAACAGGCGAGGGGTATAACGTTACGACAGGGGTACGGGAGGGGGAACCGATATACTAGTAGTTGCCATTTTTCTTTTTCTGTTTTCTGGCCTTTTGTTTCCTATTTATAGTAGTGACAGGACAACCGAATATGAAATCTATCGATAATAAAAAATACGAAGTTTGACTGTTTTTATTTATTAATTCGATGTTTAAATATAATAAAAAATTTAAAATTTACATAATCACTTTTTCAAACCCCACGTCTTCGAACTATTATAATGGCATATTATAATAATTGTATTCCGAAATTTATGTCTTTATAACTGTGTTATTTTTTTATCTTCTTAATCTTGTTTAACATCTGCACAAGCATTGATTTGTTGTAGACATGTGTCCTTGAAATAAACCAATTTATTTATAATGTTGTAGCACACATGTAGGAACATGAAAAGTGATACTACTTCCTGAACAAAATTAAACAGGTATTTTGTTTAAATCAACATTATTATGAACAGTTTTAAAAAGAACGAGTATATAATTTTATTGATACAAAGGAAATTGGCTCTGAAAATCCATATATATTTTTACACGTCTTTAAGCGTGTTCTTGTAAGCATAACAGCTGTGGAGGGGCGTTCCTTTTTAGTATGGTTTGTCTGTTTATTAATTTATTGTTTATTTATATGTTTATTGTACTGTTATTTTCTCCTACGCGCTTAATTTCAAACAAGCTGTAAACATAATTTTATAAACCATGTCTTTATTTAATCCGCCTTATTATGGTTGCAGGTTTAAACCAACTCTAGCGATAAACTTGACAGTAAACCAGAAAACGTTATTAGCGTCACAGGTTTATTTCATAAACGAGACTTTTCTATAGCAACATCGCCGAACCAGGCCCCGGCCTAGTTTAAACTGTGGTTTTTTACCGCCTCTTCGACTTTGACGTAAAATTGACAACGAGAGTTGAGGTTATGTATGTGTATTTCATTTTGTGTTGCATTGTATTGCTGGAAATTCTTTACTGGCTTGAAAATGGATATATATATAATTTATAAATAAGGAAAGAAACGAAGACATTACAATTATTTTACTGCGACGTGACGTGATATATCTACCGACCGGATTAGCATAACATTGATGCATTTTTTGTTGAGAAAGGAATTTGACGAAGAGGAGTTTCCTTACAAAATTTACAGACAAAACCACACGCCAGAAAGATTGTAAATTTCTTAAAAGGCGACCTGAGCAGCCCCGAGGTAAATAAGGTATGTAAATAGGGTGAATTCTGTGGTTTTCATTTCATTGAACAATGTCTAAAGTTGTAAGTAGGTGTATTTTACTTATCCACTCAAGATTTATTAGGTATTGTTTTCATCCGAGTAAAAATCAGAGAAATGGATATCTACACAGTGCATTATGTGTGTAGGTATACCAACAAAATGTTTCTTACATCCTTACCTACTTACAAAAGCTCCATAGGTACCATGTATAAAGTTACAATGTGATACTAGTAATCTGTATGGTACCTATTCGCAGCTATCTATAAACCAATACTGCAAAAAGACTAGGACTAGATATTAGGATTGCTACTTGAGCAACTTTGCTTTGACAAGAAATTGGGCGAAACACCATTTCCATTTATTGAAGAAAAAAGTGCTAGACAGCAATGCAACACATTACTAGAGTTGCTGCTGTCTTACTTCATGAATTTTTGTGTAATGAATTGCTGCTGCAATCACTGTGTATTCAATTCATCGAACCTGGCTCAATGATAACAACATTTTTCTTACAAGATTAGTGACTTACTAACAATAATTCCATACCATGTACCTATAAAACATTATTTTTATTTCAGATACAATGTGATACTAGAATCTGTATGGTATTATGCAGCTATCTATAAATAATTACTGCAAAAAGACTATGGGACAATAATAGAAGGCTTGACAAAGACTTGGGCTACTTTGCTATGACAAGAATTTGAAGAATTTGGAGAAAACAATTGAACACATTCATACAGTAATTGTTGCTGTCATACAGGATGAATTAATGTGTTATGTACCTACTGCTGCTGCACTGTATTAATATTTATCAAACCTGGCTCAATAATAATTGAGACAGATTATAGGAGAGCCTAATTCCAATTCTGTAAATGTGTTAAAGTTCCAGTTACCTTGGGAGATGTGTGTATGCCTACAAGTAGACTAAGTTGAGAAATAATTAATTACTTACTCAGGTTCTTTTGGTTCAGTTTGAAATAAATAAATAAAGACATGACTGTTTTCTTGTGTTTACTCATTTGTGAAGGTTAGAAAACCCAGTTCTCATCTTAATTAGTTCATAATTAATTAATAATATTAATAAGTATAGTTAACTTAACATTTAAGATCTTATTAATCTTTTAAGTTGCTCCTAAAGCAACTGAAGTTTACACACAATGATTATTTGCTTCACTTATCTACATACTTTAAACCTAATTACAAGTTTTAGCCAGTTTGAATATGAAATATAAACAGGGAACTGTAGTGATACCCGTAAGTTAGGCCTCAAATGCTAGGTGCCTATAATAGCTTAATAAGTGTTGATTAAATCTAATTATTTAACAGGTGAAAGGGCCATCTGCACTCCCACATGTAATAAATCATGTTTGCATCTTAATAGAAGAGCATAAGAAATTAATGAGAACTTTATATTTAATAATAAACATGTAGCATCAATTACACAAGACATATTTTAATATTTATAGTTGTGAGCTTAGCCAAAACAAATTATATGGTAAATAACAGAAACAAAATACACTTTTGTATAATAATTGTTTATTATTATAAACACTATGGTCTCAAAATTAGTAACCATAATAAATATTTAAGTGAAAAATATGTACACAAATAAAGTAAATATTGTAATTCTATTAGGTATCAATGTCTTCATAAACAGATACTCTTCTTCTACATGAGTCAAAGTAGGTACTTTGGCCGCTTCAATCACACTTTAGGTGGCCTCATTGAGGTCAACCTTTCCTATATAGTACCAGTACTGTAGTGTTCTGCATTAGGTAGAAGCACTGAAATCACATTCAATAAGATTAGGATCTTAGACACCCATATACCTATACAGGTTTGATCTGCAGCAACCAACTGTAGGTAAATGAGAAGCTGGAACATCCATGCATGGTTGTGCCCTGTTGACATATTCATCTTTTACTATTTCAACTAGTATTATATGCTCTTTGATTTTAACTTCGGAAACGCTTCATGCCCGTTGTAATTTTCCAAGATATAAGAGAAAGTCTGCCATCTCATTTCACTAGTTCTGGTTTTTTTTATTTCTGCCCGAGTTGAGCTTTCATCTTGTTCTCAATAGAACTCAACTCTCAACAGAAAAGATAAGTCTGTCCTTCGTCCTCTAATTAGTGATATGAATTAGACTACGCTGCTAGCATTACAAGTTGTCGCATATGATCCTGACCTGACGTAAAATATGAATCGAGTCAGAGAGTTGGTTACAGCAGACATTTTACTTTCGTCAATTGACTCACTTTTTCTTCCTCTCCTCAATTCTCGCACCTTTTCTTTTTTACATTTCTTTGCAGAATTTGAAAAATTAACAAACCAAGATTAATTAAAAATAATATATTTGTATGCCAATAGAAAAGTTTTTTACATAACTTCATAAATAAATCAAAAATGTTGTTAAGGAAAACGTATACGTTCCGTTACATTTATTTCGTAGCTTCGTAGATACTAGTTTAGGTATAACTAACTTACTAATAAGTTTGTATATCGCTTAAATTTCCTTGACATTTTAAGGTATTTATAGCCTGCTACCAAGCTAGAATTTATTTGCGTTTATTTATCCGGATTGTCGTTTAGGAATTATGTATTGTTTCATACATTCTCTTTATTTATTTTTTAACTTTAAGTACATGTAAAAAGTATGGATGAGTAAATAGGATCGTTTTGAATGAATAGTAATGAAAATGAATGAACGAAATATCTTATCTGTGGGAAAACTCGAGACTATGTGATCCTTCGATAGTTCGGCGACCATAATACGGATGTTTCTCAGACCGAGTCTAAACCAAAAGTCGAGACTTAGTAAACTGAGGTTTAAACCTTCAACCATAATAAGACGGAATATGTCTAACATAACATTTAAAAAGTCACAGTGCCTGACCGTTCGCTTGTCCGTCTATCCGTCTGTCCATCTATCGATATACTATCGATATACTATCGATATACTATCGATCTTTACATAGATATGGCACACCACTAAATCACTATCAAAATCAAAACAAAATCTCGATTTTATTACACTTACCGGAATCGTTTTGATTTTGATAGTGATTTAGTGGTGTATTGCACTAAAAATTAAAAAAAAAACACTAACGACGCGTGACAGTTGACAATGTGGACAGTGACACCTTCGTTTCGTGGGATTTGCCTGTGGGCCTAGCACGAAAATCTGCGTAAGTGTAACGTAATCGACATTGTCAACTTTCACGCGTCGTTAGTGTTTATTTTTTATTTTTAGTGCAATACATATACATAACAATATGTATTACTCTTAATAAATTACAAGATTTGGTATTTTAGAATGTGTTCTCCAATAAATGGATTAAATTATCTTAAACTTGTTTTTTAATTTCATAAACCCTGGTTTACATAACAATATTTTGATAGATTAGATAGGAACGCTTCTTGCTACCTCGATATCAAACAGCACATCCCTATTTATCGATATCTATATCAATACCGGCGCTCTCTTCTTCCATGTCACTAAGGCGTTCCGCGTCAGTCGTCACTAATGTTACAAATGGAAGACGAGCGTGCGACTATGATGCGTTAAAGTGCATGGCATTTAAAAAATAAAACCTCCCGCTGACATCCCGTTCTTTGCTTTAGTGATTAGGCCATTATGAAAAAGGCTGCAAGGCTTGTAAATTTACTTAGTGTATTTAAAGTTACATGTTTTTAAAGCTTTAGAGCTTTTTACAGTCTTGTTGCATAAGTATCCTTTATCTTCTTAATCTTGTTTAACATCTGCACAAGCATTGATTTGTAGTAGACATGTGTCCCTGAAATAAACCAAATTATTTATGTTGTACCTTGAAACCTAGCCAGAAATCAAGCATGCATTTCTCATGTTTATGTGAGTGACTCTACTATTTCATGGGATTGGTTACCTAAAAGTGGAAATACTAATAAGACGGGACACAGAGTTCGCTACTGTCACAAGTGGATTAAGGATGGAAAGCCACCTAAACCAACAAGTGCGGAAAGTTCAAATTATTATGCTCAACTGCAAAATGTAACGTTGATGGTAAAGGCCTGCTAAAATAAACAACCACAAGATAAAAACAGCTGGTTTGTTGACAGCGGAGCTACAAGGCATGTCATCAATAAAAGTGAGTTTTTCGACGAATTTCATGAATTTGATTCGAACCACACTAATACGACCGATTACGGCACTACTATTGCTGCAGTAGGAACAGGAAACGTGACCGTAGAATCAAATGTGAAAGGTCAAAAGAGGAAGATAACACTAAAAGACGTGTGGCTAGTAACATCTCTAACGATAAGTCTTTTTTCGACATTGGCTGCGAAAGACAACATGCGAAATAGCATGTTTAAGTCAACTGTGACAGAATGCAATTTAGACATTGAAGGGGGTAACAGTCGTAATTGGTAAAAAACAAGCTGGCTTTAAAAACAATCATACCTAAGAGAAAGAAACATCTAGAAGTGAATATTTTTTCAAATAACGGTTCGCACACCAAGATAGAAGCTAAAGAAAAAGAATCTATCTATCATATATATAATAATCAACTTCAACTCATCATTATACTCAAAATCAAAATGGCGGATTTCGCTTTTTTTTCGCAACCACTACAGAAATACCGATTGTTTCAAAACGGTTCATTACTTATATGTGATATAAAAAGAGATAAACAGAATAAACTATGTTTTACATTATTATCCTGCACTATTTGTATGTTTTATAAGATAACATATTGAATTTCTAGCACTAAGTTATGTTTACGAACAAAACCGTTACGTTTCATATTTGAATATAATGTCTGAGAATAAACGAAATTCTTTATAAAAGATATTGAAATTGTAAAAGTTCATATTTTATAATGATAAAAATAACAATTAGCTAACCTCCTCATTACTTTTCCACTTCCATTATTTATTATTCAATTTATGTCAAACAATTTTATTATCTTCGCACACTGACAAGCTGCACGTACTTAGGTACTCTATAGGCCGACTTGGAACACAAAATATATTTTTTTTTCATGGTCTGGTTTGTGATTTTGGATTTTATAGGAAGAACATATATCTAGCTCTCTTCGTCTCATACATTTTTCCGATCGAAAAAGCAAGACAACAACAATATAATGCAAAAACTAACCACAAGTCCTCGAGAACAGATCTGTTCACCTTATGAGCTTACTAGTACAATGTAAAATTGGACAGTATTGTTGACCTTACATGTCTGGCGGTTAAGCGACATGTCCGAGAATTTGTCAAAAGAGATCGGGTATAGAACTGCCACTTGACAATACGAAGTGTGAAGGATGCATATATGGAAAAGCACACAGGCTTACGTTCGGTTCTAAACCAAGAGCAACGAAACCACGAGAACTTATGCATGCGGATGTCTGTGGACCTTTTACCCAAAGTGGTTCAAAATTCTGATACTTTCTTCTCTTCAAAGACGATTACTCCCGCTATCGATTTATATACTTTATCAAAGAAAAGTCTGAAGTCAAGAACAAGCTCATACAAGTGCTGAATGAAGCTAAAACATCAGGACATAGTGTGAAAACGCTGCTAAGCGATAATGGAGGGGAGTTCGACAATGAAGACGTCCGAAAGATACTGAACCAATACGGAATAGAGCAGCGGCTTACAATGCCATATACACCAAAGCAAAATGGTTGCAACGAACGTGAAAATCGCACCTTAGTCGAAGCTGCTAGGTCCATGCTACATGCCAGAGAAGAGCTTCCTCAGTTTCTTTGGGCAGAACTACTTACGTTCTCAATCGTACCGGACCTACACGAGAGAAAAGTAAAGTACCTTTCGAGCTTTGGCACAACAGAAAACCAAAAATAAGTCAGTTGCGAATAATTGGCAGTGAATGTTATGCACATGAGCCTAAACTAAAAAGAAAGAAACTCTGCAAGAAAGCTGTAAGAGGTAAACTCATCGGCTACGAAAATGATGACGGATATCGTGTCTGGACAAACAACGGAACGATAAGATCCAGAGACATCACCTTTGAAACTGACATTGAGTACAAGATCTCAAACACAGGTAAAGGTACTTCCGAAGCAGAGGGAGAACGACAAAGTGTAGATGAACATCAAAACAATTCAGAACAGCTGAGAGAAAATCCTAATCCGTATGATCATCAGCCTGATCATGATCTAGAGGGAGAAAATGAGTGTGCAGGTAAAGATTAAGCTCGCGATGAAGAGTTTGTTGATGCCGAGGATTCTCATGAAGAGATTGAAATTCATGAACCAGATCTGACAACTGGAACGTACAATCTCAGAGATAGGAATACTCTGTCGCACTCATTGATATGGAGAAACTGCCACTACTATTGGTTGACAATGAGGCAGCAGTGAATCTCGCTCACAACCCTGAATTTCACAAACCCACTAAACACATACGTTTACGTCACCAATTTGTCAGAGAAGCTGTACAAAATGAAGAAATTGAAGTTCAAAGAGTTGGCACAGCGGCACAAGTAGCCGATATTATGACAAAGGCTCTACCTAAGCCACGATTTCAAGCACTGAGATCTACACTGGTATTGTGTTAGAGGGAGTGTTGAAGTTGTAAGGAGTATCTGTTTGCTAATATTTGCAATATTGGTGAGCCATAATCATTGAACGCTACATTTCCTATTATCTATTTTATCTGAACGCAATCTGTCAACACATTTCTCCAAACTACCCACATTTTTCATATATCACCTTACAACATTCTTGGCTAACCTGGGGAGGTTATTTTTTGGGAAAAAGAGTTGACGTCTGACCGGCACGCGAACGAGTCGAGATGTCCATAGTTCTCCTCGAAAATATAGCTAAACGGACGGAAAGGCAACATCAGCCGCGGTCTTCGCGCATTACAAATCATCCTCGTATAACTCCCGAGAAAATTAACGTCGATGTGGAAAGGAAAAGAAGCAATACGGCGCGTCGTATAACACCAAGCACGCGGGGCGAGCTGAACCAGGTAGCCTTCCAAATTGTTTCCTTTCACTAACATATTTCTGGTTCTTCTTTCCGAACTTTATTGTAAAATCATCTTTCCAATCAAATTCCTAGCTAATACCTAAAATTTCATACATTTTTATACAAAACTGCACTTTCATCATTCAAGTTGTGTTTCATGTCTATTGCCACCATTTTGAATTATGTGTAGCATAAGTATATAGCGATTGCGATACACGGCGCCGTTCTCGAAGTTGTTCAAAAATATGTGTACCTCGGGCAGACATTGCAGTTGGGAAAAAACAACTTTGAGAACGAGGTGAATAGAAGAATTCGGCTGGGCTGGGCAGCGTTTGGGAAGCTACGTCGAGTCCTTACTTCGCCGATTCCACAGTGCCTGAAGACGAAAGTCTTCAATCAGTGCGTCCTACCAGTCATGACATACGAAGCCGAAACGTGGACACTGACGGCTCGAATGGTCCACAAGCTCAAGGTCGCTCAGCGGGCTATGGAAAGGGCTATGCTCGGTGTTTCTCTGAGGGATCGCATCAGAAATGAAGTGATCCGTCAGAGAACCAAGGTCATCGACATAGCCCACCGGATCAGCAAGCTGAAGTGGCAGTGGGCTGGCCATATTAGCCGTAGAACCGACAACAGTTGGGGTAAACGAGTTCTAGAGTGGAGACCGCGTCTCGGCAAACGTAGTGTAGGACGTCCTGAGGCACGGTGGAGTAACGATCTGCGCAAGACGGCTGGCAAAAAACTGGATGCGAGAAGCCCAAGATAGACCTAAGTGGCGTGCAATTGGAGAGACCTATGTCCAGCAGTGGACTGCTAGAGGCTGATGATGATGATGATGATGATGATTAGCATAAGAGTATAAAATTTTTGTGTACAATCTGTGGTCGTTCATTCACGATTGTATAATTTGTGCACTTAGCAAACAAACAAACACCTTAAGCAAGGGTTGATACTTGATAGGGTGCTTGTCAGATTACCTCCTTGTGTGCCCAAGTGCTGCTAGTCCTCTCGGATACGGTTTATACCGGGGGATTATCAGTATTTTGGGACGGTGCATCCTGGGCAACGGTTAACAACTTCTCTTCGCAGGATCTTGTTGACCGTTGACGAAAGATCTGACACGGTGGGCTCCTCCGCGTGTCCCTATGAAGTTAGCATAGGGCACAGTGGACGGGGCAAGCGGTGGCTGGTTGGTGGGGCTATCGCCGAGAAAGGTGCTGTAAAGCCCACGGCACGGCGATGGGGTCATTTTGGTCACCCTGTTGGGCTAAGCCTGGGGCAGCTGTCTGACGGCAGCTGCAGTGGACCTGCGGGTCGTGGGATGGCAGGCCTTCAAGGCTTGTGGCGCGGCAGGAAGGGTCAACTCGGCCACCCTGTCGGGCAAAAATAGGAAGAGCAGCTGATTAACTGAAGTTGCAGCGGACCTTCGGGTCGTGGGATGGCGAGCCTGCAAGGCCCGCGGCGCGGCAGGGAGGGTCAACTCGGCCACCCTGTCGGGCTCTTGGCGTCTCCGAATCCCACGATTTGGTGCCCGCCTATGGGATGCATGGTCGGGGGGAACCCGGCCGCTAGGGCACCACAACAAGGGGAGCGTGATCGGGCCAGGGCGTCAACTCTTGCCACATGGAGGGATAGGCTCCTTGCAGGGCCCACACAGAGGGGGGCCGGCGCTCAACGACTCAACCTACAACAATCAACCTACTTGTACTCAACATGAAAACAAGTTTCACCTACCGAAAATCAACTTGACTAGGTTTTCAGGTTCTCACACTGACTGGCCTAATTTCATCTCAATTTTCAAAAGCATTATTCATGAAAATCAGTGACTGTCTCCAGTCCAAAAAATGTTTTATTTACTAGGCGTACTAGATAAAGATCGTATCTCTAATAAACACCTTCCCATCTCAGAGGAATACTATAGTGTTAGGATATAATAGAATAGAAAAAATACTTAGGGCTCACAGATAACACAATGGGTCCTGCCTCCTCATAGCAATAACTTCTCTATTTATTGCATATAACTTAGTGCAACCTTACAGTTGTTGGATCAAAGTAAAGAGAGATAGACAATATTGATATCGTGTTTATTTTTCCATTGTTTGAGGATTCAGGCCCCAATACAAAACAATACAATATTATGTATGTGTAAATACATTTCAATGTATACTATGGAGCTTCTAATATAATGCTTCCTTTATATACCTTCAACTTATGTCTTACTTACTTGGTACTTGGTGGGCTGGCTCTTTTCCGCAACCAGGCCGCTGTGGCGCGGCCCATTTTGCGTGATAGCCGGGTGAAGCTGATCAGTCCAGCCACCCGGTGTCGCCCAGGAAAGCCAGCAGCTCCTTCAGCTTGGCACAGGCTTCCCACACAGTCCTCGGCGAGGCGAGAGGTTTGCTGCCCTTTGTGCCGCCACGCTCCTGCATTCAATGAGCAGGTGCGCAGCTGTTTCTTCCGCCTCCATGCAGCCTCTGCATAGGGGGCTGTCTGTAACACCTAGATTAAACAGGTGTTTGTTTAAGGAGCAATGACCGGTCATAATTCCGACGATATGTCGTACATTATTTCTTTTAAGATTGAGGAGTTTTCTGGAGAATTTCAGATTTAGAATCGGAAAAGCCTCCTTCGACTGCCTACAACCCTCGATACTTGCCCAGTAGTCCTGATGCTGGTCCTTAGCTTAGCTAACTCATCAGCAGCATCGTTACCTCTGGAATCGCTATGCCCCTTTATCCATTGGAGTGTGACATTATTGTTATGGTTACTTACTTCCTCCAATAGTCGGTGACATTGTATGATCAGCCCCGAAGAGTGGTCGTATCTTTTTAGGGCTCGTAGTACCGCAGTGCTGTCGCAGAGTATCCTAATATTACTATTGGTTACCTTTCTGCGAAGTACTGCTGCTGTGGCTTGGATGACAACCACGCATTCTGCTTGGAATATAGAGTTGTGTTTACCTAGCCCTGTTGCTATGTGTATGTTTAGTTCCTCCGAGAACGCTCCCGCTCCGGTGCCTGTTGCTATCTTAGAGCCATCTGTGTAAATTCTGATTTCATGAATACCTGAGCAGTCGCTTGGCTCTTCGTTTAGTTGTATGCGGTAGCTCTTTGTAAAGAAGTGTTGCTTTTGTACTCTATCATAGATAGACTTTATTAGAGGGTTTCCAACTGCAAAGTCTTCTATGATTGTTGTATGGGGTGCTAATTGGTCCTGATACCAGAGGTTTAGTGCCTTTAGCCTGTACGCAGCCGCCGCGGCCTCTTGTTGTATGTATAGGTGTAGTGGGGTTAGGCCTATCAGGGCCTCAATCGCGGCGGTTGGTGCAGTGCGCATGCAGGCTGTTACGGCTACACAGGCAAGTCTCTGAAAGGTTTGTAGCTTGGTTTTGGTGGTGCTCAGGGTGGTTCTGGGCCACCACACAATTGCACCATATGTTAGTGAAGGTCTGATTACAGTTTTATATAACCACAGGGTGATCTTAGGGCTTAGTCCCCATGTTTTACCTATCATCCTTCTGCATTGCCAGAACGAAATACTGGCCTTGATTAACTTGTTCTCTAAGTGCTTGGCCCAATTCAACTTGCTGTCTAGTGTGACTCCCAGATATTTCACTTCTTCTGACAGTTTCAGTTGCTTGTTAAATAGGCTAGGAAGTGTAAACCTGCCTAGGGTTCGTTTGTTAGTGAACATCACCAGTTCGGTTTTAGCTGGGTTTACGGAAAGTTCGTATTCTATGCACCATTTTTCGACAACCTTTAACGCATTTCTCATCAGGTCACATGCCACACTGGCAAAATGGCCTGATATGAGTATTGCGAGGTCGTCTGCATACCCTACCGTGAAGAAGCGACTTGTATTCAGCCTGGTGATTAGATCATTGACTACTAGATTCCATAGGAGCGGGGACAGGACACCTCCTTGGGGGCACCCCTTGGCCACCACTCCCCTGGTTGTGCCGTTTAAATCAATGCGTATCGCTCTTAATTCTAGCATGTTAATGATCCAATCGATCAGGGTCAGGTCTACTTTATGTTTAAGCAATGCTGCTCTGATGCTGCTAAAGTTAGTTTTGTCAAAGGCTCCTTCTATATCGATGAAAGCTCCTAGACATAGATTTTTACTTTTAATATCCCCCTCTACTTTGTGTATAACATTATGTAGGGCGGATTCGGTAGACTTTCCTGAGCTGTAAGCGTGCTGTTTTGGGTGAAGTGGCGCGGTAATGAGAACTGTGTCTCTGATGTACCTATCACAGAGCCTCTCCAGGGTTTTCAGGAGAAAAGATGTAAGACTTATCGGTCTATAAGCCTTAGCTTCTGTGTAGTCACTCTTACCCGGCTTTGGTATAAACAAGACCTTGACCTCTCTCCACCCTTTGGGCATGTATCTGTGCGCCAGACATGCCTTGAAGATAGCGCTCAATGTCTCGTTTATATGATATTCACTCCATTGTAGGAGTCCTGGGAATATCCCGTCCAAACCTGGCGTTTTGTACGGTGTGAATGTGTTGATTGCCCAGTTTAGTCTCTCTCCTGTAACAACAGTCTGTGCAACAGCCCAGTCTGTCGTTGTAGGTGGTGCCATGAGGTGTTCTGTCCAAACATTCGAGTCTGATATTAGGCACCCAGGAAAGTGTGTTTCCAGGAGTATTGTATGGGTTTCTGTTATAGTTCTTGTAAACGTATTGTCGCTTTTCTTTATGGAGCCGATGTCGCGGTTCGGGTTACTAGCTAGTATTTTCCTAACCCTATTCGCTTGTCCATTCGACTTGATGCTGGTGTTGTAGTTTTTCCATGATCTGCGTGACCTGGACCGTATATTTTTCTTGTATTTAGCCTTGGCTATTCTATAGTTATCCCAGTCCTCGTCCATGCAGGTATTCATGGCTCTATTGAACAGCTTGCGTACCTTCCTCCTCTGTCGTTCCAGCGCTTTGGTCCACCCTTGATTGCCTCCCCTGGCATTTGGCAAAGATAGGGGGCATGCGCTCTCAAAACTCATAGTGAGACTATACGTGAGTTGTTCAACAGTTTGCTCTATTTCTTCTATGTTTACCAGTTGCGTGTTCGCACTTACTTTGTTCATGTTTTGTTCAAGGGACCTTGTAAAAATCGTCTTGTCCGTCCTGCGAGGGTTGCGGATTGGTGTTAGTATCTGTTTGCTTATTTTTAGTTCATACCTGATCCACCTGTGGTCGGAGCCGGAGTATTCGCCTGATACTTCCCAGTTCTCTATGAGGTTTGTATTACCTGAGACCAAGGTGAGGTCGATGATAGTACGGCTGCGTTGTCTAACAAAAGTTGGCTCCGCGCCTGTATTTGCTATAAGGAGATTTGTAGTAAATAAAAAGTTTACCAGGTCTTCCCCTCTGCTGTTTGACGTGGGCATACCCCATATAGGGTGATAGGCGTTTGTGTCTGCTGATATTACTAGTTTGAAGTCATTGAGTTCGCAGTATCTTACCAGGTCCGCAACGTCTTTCGATGGGATCTCCTCGTCGCCGGGCATGTAGGCTGACGCGACGATCACGTCCCCAGCTTCCTCCCCGAGAATACCCCGGAGCCTGGCAGTAGCCAAGTCTCTGGAACAGAACTCGGTTAGAGGCATTGATGCAATGTTGCTTGGTACATATATACATGCTCGAATGTTTTTGGAGGTGTTGTCATATATTAACTTACCCCTTAGATTATTGAGACCACACACACGCCCCGCCCTGATCCACGGCTCCTGGATCAAGGCCATGGTCTCCTCGCTGTCATCCCCCAGCACTCTGCGCAGGTTAGCCGTTGCAGTGAGGCTGTGCTGGAAGTTGGTCTGTATGACCTTACACGTCATGGAGGATTGGGTCGCCATCATCCAGGCTTCCCTCCTCCTCTGACTCTGCCTTGTTGGCCCCGTTTGGATCCCTCCACTCTCCTCTAGTAGGGGGATCAGGATCCACACTCATATCCTCCGTCCCCTTTGAGGACGATGGTTTGGGCGATGAGTGTGACGGCTCGTCCGGAGTTTCCCCCGTCTTGCCGTCTGGAGCCCGCATGGTATCCGGCTTGTCTGCCGGTGTGGACTTGCTTGCTGGTGCAGGTGGTTCGTCCTGAAGAGACCCGTTCGCTGCATAGAATCGAACGTAGACATTCCCCAGGTTGAAGGTTAGCCTCCTCCCTTTCTCTACGAGTGTAGGTGTAAGGGGTTCGGGAATCCCCAACGTGAGGAACATCGTGTCGTCTCCGTGCATGCTATGCGCGAACAGTCTCCAGGTGTTCACCTGGGCCCACTTGTTCTGATCCGCCAGAATCAAGCTCGTGTCTTCGACTGAGCTGTCACATTCCGGGATGAACAGTGCTGCTCTAACTACTCGGGTTAAATCTCCCTGTCGTTTGATAGTGAGTTTTACCGCTGAGTCAGCTGACAGATTGCTAACTGCCTTGTTGAGCCACCTTAGTGAAGCATCATCCTCACACCACAGCTTCAGGGCTCCATCTGCAATGATGGGCTTCCCTCTGAAACAGGGGGAGAATGTGATGTTCGGATCTTTGACATCAGCTAGTATCCTGTTGACCAGGTACTTCTTTACTTTGGTGGCTTGCTCTTCTTTCAGCTCTTGGCTTTCCCCCGTCACTGCTACGCACAGCTCATTCTGAGCAATATCTGCGTAGCTGGTCAGGGTGCGCCGTGAGCTGTCCAGTTTGGGTCTTTTGTGTCCACCTCTAGGTGACACCGTGTCATCCAACCGGGTACGCTTGCCGGGCTCAGTGCGGGGAGGGGCCTGTGCAGATTTAGAGATGGCCACTGCCCCACGCCTCTGGCGATTGTACCGGTTGCCATATCTAGGGTGCGATCACTTGCTCTGGACCCCTGAAGGTCCTGGTTCTGCCGTTAGTGGTGTTCCAGTCTTCAATGGTTTGGCAGGTGGTGCGGTGCTCTGTCCTGCTTTTTTAAAAAAGTAGCTCGGGCCAGGTGCGCCGTTGCTGGCATCTCCAGTCATCTGCTTCTGACCTTCCCGATGGTCTCCTGCCTTGGGGACTCCAGCCTGCGGCTTAAGTCCCGTTGGGCTAGATCCCGTACCGGTGTTTTCGGCTTCTGACCTTTGACTAGCCAGTCGCGCTTCGGCCTTTTGCTGCTTCTTTAGCTTCTGCCTTAGTCGGTTTCTTTGACTTTTGCTTAAGTCTTGAGTCTCTGGGACTTGCGCCCCCTCGAGTCTCTTTTCACTAGGGAATCCAGCCTCAGGCTTAAGTCCCTGTTGCTTGTCTTTTGCTTGTTTGCCCTTCGGTCCAACAACCGTCCAGGCAGAGGTGCAGGGCTCCGGGGCCGACATGGCCGCCACGAGCTCCTTCACCGCTTCACCCAAACCCGTGGGGGTTTGCTCTCCTCTCTCTTCTACCACTTCTTGCAATATTTTGCCCCCCCCCCCCCCCCCCAGAATACGTGGGGCAGCCCGAGCTATGCTCAGGGAGGGATTCTCCGGATAAACCGGTACCCTCCTGGGGTAGTTTGTTTTTAATATTTGCAGCCATTGTGTGGTTGGATTTTTATACAGGGGTTTCCTTCTCCCGGCCAGTTTTATCGGTTTTGTGTACGTTCCATCTCCCATTCCACCCGTGATCTGGATCTAGCTACGAAAGTAGCCCGTCCCATTTCAACTTATGTCCGTCTTAATGAAATTAAATCTAAATCCCGTTTTTTAGTAAGAGCATCACTTGAGAACTTGTTGCTTTTTATTGGTTAGTGTATGTTGTTTCCTATATCTTATTCGAAACTGACATTTAACTTAGGGTACAACTGGGAGTAGTAGTGCAGGCTTGAAATATATATCTCATTACAAACTACTAATATTAGCCACTTGATTTTTGTATTAGGATGGTGTCTACCTGCAATCTTTTTTTGTGTACCTACATGTTACTATATTTACAAAAGTAAGTAATAATCATTTAAATGTGATTATGTCTTATTATAAGTATTGTTACATTTGCATTCTTGAAATATATATAATTTTGTATAAATGCATTAACTTAGCAAACGAAAGAGACTGGATTCCACAACACAGGATTAATCCTAGTGTGGGATACAGGGATCAAATCATGCATGGAATTTAAACTAAAATGTATAACTAACGACTTTTGTTATATACTGGATCATGAGCTTTCCTAATCAGTACCTACTTACGTAAATTATTCGTTGTGTTCCTAAATAGCTACGGAAAGTTTGTAAAATTACTTACATCTAATTAAGTGCCTACTGCATATATCTAAAATCACTATGCAAATTCATAAACACCATAAAAGAATATACCCAGGCCTTGTCTGCTTTGAAATTTGATGTAAATTCATGGAGTTTTTTGCTTTTGCATATAATTTAAAAAAAAATCCTGTTGACGTGTGGGGTAAGTTTGAGTTAAACATTTAATGGATTTATTATATGAATGGATTTATTAGTGACCACATTTTTTTATTTGTCGGGACACAAACCAACATCTGACAGTAAATAAATAAATAAATAAAACCTTTATTCAAACAATTGTACAATGTTATTTCATACATTATAATGGGGCTAGAAAACATGAGCAAATTTATGCAAGAGTATCTGCTGCTGAACTAGTTTCATCACCCGTGTTTCAGCATACAGCGCTCTTTCCCCAGCGTTGGACTACTGCTAGCCATTTTGGTACAATACTAATCTTAAGAATTTAGAATTAATCTTAGGTCCTAATATATTACATATAAAGATGATGATAGTGTTTGTGTGTGTAGGTGTGTGTGAGTGAGTGTATGTGAGTGAGTGTATGTGTGTGTGTATGTATGTGTTTTACATCCCAAGTAAACTATTTAGGTGACTGTAAGAAGTTCTTCAGTATCGTCATAAGATAAAGTTTTTAGCCATTTAGTCACTACAATTTTGACATCTGATTTAACCAACGGATAAATGTTCAAAATTTTATTAAGCTTGTTGTATAAATAAGGCCCCAAAAAACAAATAAAACCTCTTTGCAAAACGGGTACTAAAATGATGAGGTTTCTTCTTTTTGTTAAATGTGTAGGCTCATAATCAAAAAAAGTGTGTTGTTTCAAAATTATACTATATATAAAAAGTTGGCGCACGGCAAGCACGTCACAATACTGATACAGTGATGTAGTGGGGAATAAAATAGGTTTCCCAGTAGCAACTTTCAAAACGGATCTTTGGGCTACCTCTAGCATTTTTAAATTTGTTTTGAGAGCACCTCCCCACGACGAAATACAGTAAGTTAGCAGTGATTGGCACATGCTCAAATATATTTGTTTTACCAATTGTAAACTTATGATATGTCTAAGTTTTTTAAAAATAAACATAATCTTTCGAATCCTCCACTCAAGGCTTCTATATGATTTTTAAAATTAATGTTTTTATCAACAATGATTCCTAAATATTTGACACTTTCCATTCTTTCCAATTTATCACAGTTGCAGTCATTATTTTTTAATGCGATACATCGTCTATTGTGGGCAGAAATTGAAAGGTCGGAGTATGGTGAAAACTCTCGTATTGAAAACAATATATATTTTGTTTTGACCGTATTAAGGAACAAGACATTGTCATGAAGCCAAGTTGTGACTGCATTAAAACCATTTTGGGCAGCATTAAATACCGCGCTCCACGTATCTGACGCAAACAAAAGAGCTGTGTCATCAGCGTATGATATAAGTCTGCCACTCAAAGGTTGCAATTGACACAACTCGTTAATATAAACTAAAAAGAGGGTAGGTCCTAGAATACTACCTTGTGGTATACCGTATGTAATTGGTAAATCGGTACTAATGTGAGAACCCACCCTTACACTTTGGAATCTGCCAGTTAGGTAATCATTAAGTAGGGCTAACTGGTTACCTCGAATTCCAATTCGTTCTAACTTAGAAACGAGTATAGGGACAGAGACCGTATCAAATGCTTTAGCTAAATCAAGAAAAATAGATAGACACTTTTTGCCAGAATCAAGATTGGAAGATATAAAACTGACGAGTTCGTGAACAGCCTTATTTGTGGATTTCCCACTGCGGAAAACAAATTGATTATCGGAGAAAATGTTGTTACGTTCTATAAAATTGACTAACCTGTTGTTTATGAGACGTTCAAGTATTTTCGAAATAGAAGGGAGTATAGAAATAGGTCTGTAATTTGAGATACGATCTCTGTCCCCATTCTTATAAATAGGAATAATACGAGATTTTTTAAGATCAGTTGGAAATATACCCTTTTCAAAACAAGTGTTAAAAATATGTGTCAATGGGGGTACTAAGATTTCCTTATGTTCTTTAAGAAACCTGTTTGAAATTTGGTCCCAACCCACAGAACAGTCATTTTTAAGGTTTGTTATTAGTGATTCTACTGCAGCGTGATTTGTTTCTAATAATACAAATGATTCTAATTTTAGATGTGACATATTAGTCTGCTTCGGCTTATAACTAAAAGTGTTTGTCCCAATACTTTCAGCCAATTTTTACCTACGTTTACAAAATAATCATTAATTTTATTGACTGACTGTTCAGGAGGACTTCCTGTACCTAGGAGCTCTCTTGGAAGATCTCGTATATCTTTTGTCCCCGAAATATCTTTAATTGCTTGCCATATTTTTTTACTATTGTTTCCGGCTTTATCAATAATGTCTTTTTCGTATGCGCTTTTTATTTTTTTAAGTAACGTGTTGCAAAAATTTCGGTACCTTGTATACGTAATTTTAAGGATTTTATTGTTTGGTGATTGGTTTGACTTTTTATGCAGTTTGTCTCTATGCCGAATGCAGCGAAGGAGCCCTATCGTCATCCAGGGTTTGATCATCCTTTTACGTCTCGGTAAACTAATGACTTTCGAATTTTTTTCTATTGTTGTTTTAAGAGATTGTATCAAGTATGAGTATAAGGAGTTAGGAGACTCAAAATTGTAATGACTTGTTATTAATTTGATTTTAATGCTATTTATTTCTTTATTTTGACATTTATCTATTTTAATTACAATACCATTTTTCTTTTTCTAACGTGATATTTACTTTAATATTATATACAATCTTAATTTTTTATGTTCAAGAATTCGCACGTCTGCTTGCAGATTGAGTACAATTTGCCACATTTATATTATTTAAGACCTTTATGACTGTATTCTGGCGAATAAATGATTTGATTGATTGATTGATTGATATGTCATTGCAAAATTTGGGTCAGAGGAATCATAAATAGTTTTCAGATGGATGGTATTTAGATCTTGTTTTAATTTTATATAGTCAATTTTTGTGATTGAAGATGTCGCATAAGTACGTTTCATCCTGATTTCCAAAACATAAAAGTGTAGGCCTGTGGCAAAGCACCCACAGCAACGCTTCATAATCACTGCGCTGTAGCGATGACCTGCACATCAAACCTCGATCTGGTATCTACTCGGTTCTGGGAAGTGGATGAGGCTCCCAGTCAACCAATTGCAGATCCCGAGGACATTCTTTGTAAAAACCCATTAAGCAACACTCACACTAGAGATAACACACTAGGGTTCCACAACCTAGACCATCAACTGATTAAGGGTTCACCGTGTTGAGAGCGCTGTTTAGCGTTCATGCGTGACTACGATATCGCCGTTCATATGCGTAAAGTTCTTCCAGTTTTTAGCGAACGCTATCTCATCCCACATCACCATCATGACCGTGCCAATAGCACTAGTGATAAACTCTGTCTTGAATGCATCAGCAAGTTCACCATTTGTGTCGCTCAAGCAGGTTCAGATACCCCAACCTAAACTGCAAATAACTATTTTAGATGTCGTTCTTCGGTTTAGTATTCATCAAATTGTTTTTGCGTGCGACATAAAACTGATGTGTCTTATATGCACCTGGCCGACGATTATTGTAGGTTTCGTATAGTATTTAGCGCGAATATCCTGAAAGCTTGTCAAACAAAAGGAGCTTACCACCGTTAGGTACGAATGGTGGTACCAGCTCAGCCGTCTATTTCTTAAATACACTTTCGAACGAACGTCATCTGTCTAGATTTCTTCATATCTTGAATGACATTTTTTCTCAAATTCCTCAACTCAATAGCATCTCTACACCAAGGCTAAATGATCACCTAACGGATATTGAACTCCATTGGTTCATTAGTACCTTGAAATGCCGGTACGCCTTCTGCGTCTACCTGCAAGTTCAAGGACTGCACGGGAGCGCTTTAGTCAGTATTCTTCTGACTAAACGCCGTGTGGTTCCACCAAACGGATACAGCACCCAAAGTTGAGCTAAATGGCATTAATCTTATGATGTATCACTTTGTTGACATGCATAGCTCAAAAACTAAAATCAGCAGCACAATGGCGTGGACTGATTCCACCATTATACTTGTACCCTCCTGCCGCAATATTCCCCTCGATATGTTGCTGCCACCTTTCGAAAGAGATGGCATATCCCAGATACATCCTCTACCCATCAGGGTTGTGTCGAAGTATGTGCCATCAGATAAACACTTCACCATTTCGGCAAGTCAAGATCACTCTTCTTACGAATTGGTAGTGCCTCAATTGTGATTGTATTTTTCAAGGTTGGTGCCAGACTGTTTATGGTCAAAGGACATACCTATCTATGCGCTCTGCCAACAACGTGTCTGGCTTAAAGTTAACCACAGCCTCTGCAGTTATCTCAAACGTGCTGCCCTTGCTGAAATATTCCTTTTAATGGAATTCTCGTTTCCCAATTTACAATTTATCGTAGCTTGGAGCAAGCGTTTTATCCCTAACTCGCAAAACTTCTATCAGCGTTGCACTGGTACATCAGCCATTACTGAGCTCGAGCATAGCTTGTTCTACATAGTGCAGCTGGTCCAGTCAACAGAGTTTTATGAAACTTTCCGGTTGTTGCGCGTATGTACATCACCGACAAAATAATTTCATGAATTCCCACGGTAACTTAAAATCTAACAAAAATTCATTGCATCTCAGCTTGATCAGACCACAAGGCATTCGTCTTTTAAAATAATTTTGCTACACTCAACAAAACTTACTGTAAACCATTACCATCGGTTGCTTCTTCATCCTGGTCTAAAGACTCTTACTAGTTTGATTCAACATACATTCGAAAATTCATCCATGGCGCGGTTATTCCGTAAACAAATGTATAATTTAAGACGGCATTTTGCTGCGGTTTGATTATAAAACTGTGCCCTTTAAATGCCTTACTTCAAAATTTAAATTAAGTTGCAAATCATCTTATTCTAAATCAACTTATTGAAACTCATCTTATTGAAAATCACCTTATTAAAAATCATCCTACTGAACATCATCTTCTTATTCTAAATCAACTTACACAAAATCAGCTTAATGTAAATCGACTTATTTAAAATCAGCCTACTGAAAAGTAATCTTAACGAAAATCATCTTATTGAAAATCATCTTATCCTCAATCGTCATTTTGATAATCATCTCATTTAATTTTTAAATCCGCTTGTTCTAAATAATTATATTATTATTATTTTCTTTTTTTAATCATCTTACACGATTTTGCCGATGTCAATACTATGTCTGTTTAGACGCCATAACGACGTCTTTGTAGATGACAACGTAGATACGTTTGTGTAAACGGCAAAAATACGTCTATGATAACGGCAAATCTACGTAATTGGAGGCTGCAAAACTACGTCTTTGTGGAGGTGGTAAAAGGACGTTTATGTGCACGTCAAAACAAGGTCGCTTTGTTATCTACAAAGACGTCGCCGTCGTTGCGACGTACTGTGTCCTCAGGATGGGGTTGAAGAAAGAAACGAATAAATATGAAATAGAAAAATTGATTTAAAAAATACAATACAGGAATAATCTAATTCTTAAGTATTTATTGTAATAACTAATTTTTTAAGACCTACGTCTTAAATATTTTCCATTAGAATATTTATTCAATGACTGTTTGTGCAGTGATTCAATAAGCATTCTTTATATTTATACTAACATGCGTTAGAATAAATAATGCAACCACATTAGAATGCGGGTGAATTTATTTACAATTACCGAGCTTAGCCCAGGAAACACGAATCACACACGACAAACGCTTGCGCGATGTAAAATTACCTTGCAAATTACTCACGCCATCTAGTTAAAAAAAAATTGAAATACGATTTCGAAATAGACATTAAATTGTACAAAATATACTTCTACAATAACAAAACAATTTGAATTGTATCTGTTTACATGACGTACAATATACCTATTGAATAGACTTTGACACGAAGTCTCCTAGACGTACACATTCATGGAATGTTGTACGAACCCTAAACTGACCTCCCAAAGGCGTCTCGAAGAATGGCATTTAAAGGTCCAACATAACGTGGAATTTACCTATTTTGTAGACTTTGGAACGAGGTCCACAAGACGCACACTTTCGACGAAAATTGTACAAACCTTAAACTGACCTCCCAAAGACGACTTCAAGGTGGTCATTTAATGGTCAAACATGACGTGTAATAGTCCTTTTTCACAGACCATGGGCGACGTCACCAAAACGTACACTTAGGACGAATGTTGTACTCTAAAGTGACCTCCCAACGGCGTCTTATGAGACGTCGTCGTTTGGCGGTCAGGCACGACGTGTTAAAGACCTGTTGTGCAGACTTGAAATGACGTCACCAAGACGTATCATATTGACCTTGGGGTTACGCTAAATTGACGTGAGTATGACGTACATGTTTGACAGTAGTCGTACGTATCTTAAAGTGACCTTTGGGCGACGTCTTTTTTCCGTCGTCGACGTCAGTGCACTTCCTTCTTTTATTTGTGACTCACTGACTCATTGTGTGTAAATACTACTCTAATATCGGTCAAAAATTTGCCCACACCATCCAATGTGCTTCTACCTTTCCGAAAACCAAATATTATACCGGTTTTCAACAATCTATTCAAATTGGTTTTTAACAAAATTTTCTGCTACTTTTACAATAACAGATGATAACGCTATGGGGCTATATGACGATGTTTCATCTTGTGTTTTACCTGGTTTTAAGATAGGAAGAACTAACTGTGATTTCCAAGAAAGGGGGATGTTCCCTGATAACATTACTGAATTTATAATATTTAAATAAAACTGAAGTGTAGACTGAGTAAGGTTTACTAAAAATAAATACGGTATACCATCTTCACCCGGAGCAGAATCTTTCACAGTAAATAGAACACCTAAGGTGCGTTCGTTTAGCTTATGAGGGCATTGGTGGCGTTGTCATTGATGGCTCTTTTGTTAAAGCGTTCGTAAAGCTCAAAAACGTTATTTTTGCCACTTTTGCCACTTTTGCCCATACCCTATTCGAACGCTCAACTGAGAATAAGACCTAAAATCGCATGATTATGCTGTCGAATACATAGCTGTCAAATAACGATCACAAACAACCATGCTCCGGACGTGGGTCTAAATGTGCACTTTGTGTTGGCAAAAGTTCCTCTTTTTTAGCTTTCCGAACGCTGAACAAAAAGAGGCATGAACGACGTTTTCACCCACAGACTTCAAACGCAAGGGGCATATATGTTCAAACGCAAGGGGCGTTTGAAGTGGGAGTGGGTTGAGGTGAGCGTTTTTAGCGTTATTTTCGCCAAAAACGATCAGAAATTATCTATTCAAGCGCACTATTTGTAGTTCTTGTAAAGCAAATGGAGAGCTCAGAGTGGATTGATTTGAAAGTAATAAAGGAGGAGAACAGTTAATAACATATTCGAGCTGTGGGACAGTAGGCGGTGCCAGGGGATCGAGAAATTGGTTATTTAAATTTGGAAGAAACGGTTTAAAAGGAGTTTCACTAACACCGCGTCTAAATCTTTTAATATTGCGATACACAATATACCAGTTAATATTCGCAGAAATATTCAGACAATACCTTCTCCAACCTTCAATCAATTTTACAATGTGTTCCCCTCTTAATTTTTTAATTAGTCATTAGGACTAGTTTTTAGAACACCTATCAATTAACTTATCAATATCTACGAATATTATTCAGCCTGTATTTAGTAGAAATCCCAGTGCTTCGGTATCTATTAAATAAAATAAATGTATCTCATTTTGTTAACTTTTTGAGGGGTTTTATTTTTTCTATAATGTCGTTTATCGGGTACAGATTCACACACTCTTTTTCAGATCATTTACAGTTTTTGAGTGTACAAGTGATATTTGCATCGATTTCAGTAAAACGCCCTCTTCAGATATCGATCATACCTTTCCGACAAAATAAGAACCGTCGTTCACAAGTATAACAAAGTCTCCAACATTGTAATTTTCTTCATTAACATGCAACAGCCTACATCGACATTTTCAGACATTCCACTCAGTGATTAGTTGATATAATCTTCACTGGTTTCTGATAGAATATTGATTTGTGGACTTTGCTTGATTAGCATACATCTTTTGGCTAGTTCTTCCTATCTTAAAACCAGGTAAAACACAAGATGAAAATCGTCATATCGTCCCATAGCATTATCATCTGTTATTGTAAAAGTAGCAGAAAATTTTGTTAAAAACCGATTTGAATAGATTGTTGAAAACCGGTATAATATTTGGTTTTCGGAAAGGTAAAAGCACATTGGATGGTGTGGGCAAATTTTTGACCGATATTAGAGTAGTATTTACACACAATGAGTCAGTGAGTCACAAATAAAAGAAGGAAGTACACTGACGTCGACGACGGAAAAAAGACGTCGCCCAAAGGTCACTTTAAGATACGTACGACTACTGTCAAACATGTGCGTCATACTCACGTCAATTTAGCGTAACCCCAAGGTCAATATGATACGTCTTGGTGACGTCATTTCAAGTCTGCACAACAAGTCTTTAACACGTCGTGCCTGACCGCCAAACGACGACGTCTCATAAGACGCCGTTGGGAGGTCACTTTAGAGTACAACATTCGTCCTAAGTGTACGTTTTGGTGACGTCGCCCATGGTCTGTGAAAAAGGACTATTACACGTCATGTTTGACCATTAAATTACCACCTTGAAGTCGTCTTTGGGAGGTCAGTTTAAGGTTTGTACAATTTTCGTCGAAAGTGTGCGTCTTGGGGACCTCGTTCCAAAGTCTATAAAATAGGTAAATTCCACGTTATGTTGGACCTTTAAATGCCATTCTTCGAGACGCCTTTGGGAGGTCAGTTTAGGGTTCGTACAACATTCCATGAATGTGTACGTCTAGGAGACTTCGTGTAAAAGTCTATTCAATAGGTATATTGTACGTCATGTAAACAGATACAATTCAAATTGTTTTGTTATTGTAGAAGTATATTTTGTACAATTTAATGTCTATTTCGAAATCGTATTTCAATTTTTTTTAACGAGATGGCGTGAGTAATTTGCAAGGTAATTTTACATCGCGCAAGCGTTTGTCGCGTGTGATTCGTGTTTCCTGGGCTAAGCTCGGTAATTGTAAATAAATTCACCCGCATTCTAATCTGGTTGCATTATTTATTCTAACGCATGTTAGTATAAATATTAAGAATGCTTATTGAATCATTTCACAAACAGTCATTGAATAAATATTCTAATGGAAAATATTTAAGACGTAGGTCTTAAAAATTTGTTATTACAATAAATACTTAAGAATTAGATTATATTGTATTGTATTTTTTAAATCAATTTTTCTATTTTATATTTATTCGTTTCTTTCTTCAACCCCATCCTGAGGACACAGTACGTCGCAACGACGGCGACGTCTTTGTAAATATTAAAGCGACGTTGTTTTGACGTGCACATAAACGTCCTTTTACCACCTCCACAAAGACGTAGTTTTGCAGCCTCCAATTACGTAGATTTGCCGTTATCATAGACGTATTTTTGCCGTTTACACAAACGTAACTACGTTGTCATCTACAAAGACGTTGTTATGGCGTCTAAACAGACATAGTATTGACATCGGCAGAATCGTCATATTAACGTTAAAAAATATGTCGCATTGTCGTCTACAAATGGCATCGAGAGGCTGTGACAAAAGTACGTTATCTGATGGACCGCCAGACTTCATTGTGAGACGTCATTTACGACGGGAATGACTGTGAATGGACGTCATTATGACGAGTAAAGTACTACCTCGGCTATAGCTAAACTACATATGGCATAAACTGTGCTAGACAAATACGATGCGCAGTGGGCGCAGCGTGCCATGCGCCATGCTAGTTAGGTACCTACTATTTTTTATTTTAAATGACAAACAAAATATATAATGACATTTAAAATAAAAGATTTATAATCTGTAAATATAGATCTATATCTTAAAATAAACTACTACCTACTAGTAGTCCACTATTCTAGTATTTAGCACTATTCTCAACGGTATGAAAATATACAATAAGAATATGAATAATAAATGTACACATATGTATAAATATAGGTAAATAAAACCAATAAATTATTAAGAAGATTAGGTGCACAAAAATCTTTATTACTGTAGAAGACATAGACGAATAATTTGAAAACATTTAAGGTAGGTACTCAATTTGGAAGGTACACATATTTCGTCTGAACGTTCTGAATTTTATAAGAAAATAAATAAAAACGTAGCTACTTATAAATATTAAATTAGACGGAAGAAAATTAACATGTACTTGACAAGGTAAGCACGGAATTATAAAAAACAGAAGAGAAAAGACAAACAATAAACACATTGTTAATAGGTAAAAATTAAATAAAAAAATAATAATAACTATCTAATCTATAAGCCCCATGGTGGGGGGAAAAGTGGCCAAAACGTAAATTAAGAATAATAATAATAATAGACGGAAGTACGTAAAATAAGTACAAATTTAATGGTGGCTTAAAAAAGTCGCTGTGGTGGCCCCATGGTGGATTTTATGTGAAGCGAACGCACATTCTGCCAATGTTTCTTCAGCAGCGACACTAAAAAGTTGATAGAAAGATGGACATTCTGCGCCAGCTCATCGGGTGTCATGTCTACATGCCCAACGGCAACAGAAAGACATAGTACCTTTTTCATTTGGAACTTGATAGTGGCCTTGACTTCATCAATTTTCTGCGCCAAAGACTCTTGATGTGAGAGAAGACCAGGGAATTTTCCAGCTTTATTTAAACCGGGACCAAGAAGGCGAGGGATCTGCTTAATGAGAGATTCTGAGGCAAGAAACGCATCGTATTTCTTAGCTAACTTCTTCACAAGTTTCTTATTTTTATTCAACTTTTTCAAAGCTTCAGCGTCCATGCAGGGCACATCCAGTTGTTTAGCCTCATCACAGTGTTGCTGATCTCCCAAAATACATACTTGCATCCTAGGACGAGGGATGTATTTTAACTTAACAGTTCCAGAAAATCGCTTGTCCTTTTGCGGATCATAATTTTTAAGGCCAACTTGAAGTTCGACCGACTCCAGAAATTTACGCTTGTTATCGTTTGATGCTTCAAGAACAGCATGCACGCACTCATAGAGTGTGTCACGAGACACTTTGGAAGCCATTTCTGAACTGAATTTCTTCTAAAAGCCACGATGCACACTCTCCAAGGCAAGTTTTAACAATGAGGAGTATACATCACCCTGGATCGATCCAAATTTATACGCATGCGCAGCTCCTATCTGCTAGTGTATTGATCACAGCCATCTCGCATAAAAAAAGTGCTAGTCGAGCTTAAAATAGCAGAAATTTATAGACAGACAGATAGACACAGCTCTAGCAAGCAGTCCTACCCTTCGATCAATGCGGGCCGCGCTTGCGTAGTAGGTAGATACGTAGTATCAGTGGCAAATATTATTCTTTGAAGCTGTAATGTAAAAGCCCTCCCGTGTCAAGTTTGAATGGCACTGTAGCGAGTCCCTAACGAGTCCCTTTATTGGGTGTGAGCAACGGAGTGAAGTTCGCGCCTAACTTTAGTCGTGTTTTGTTTGTTATAGGAACCAGAACCAGTACGCTCTTATGAAAATAACGGTGGAACACTGTGTGTAAAAATGCGAGTTCAAAGTACAAAGATCTTATTTTGCGAATAAATAAATGTGTCATTGTAAATAAAAATAGATAAAATAGGTTCGTACCTAGTATTTTTCCCTTGCACTATTACGTCGAACAAATAACCAACTAGAAAAAAAAACATCAATCTGTTTCGGTATCGAACAAAGAAATTCGAATATTTGCTAAAAGTTGGCAGTAGTATAGCCTCCTTGCGCACGCTTTATGGATTCGGACTACTTTAGTGATTTAGTAAGTATAGTGAAGAGTAATTTAGTAGCTAAACTACTCGCTACTGCCTAGAAATCGTTCGCATTACGGTTGAGTACAGTATACTTACACAAGTGCGTAAGGTTTTGAAAAATGAAAAGGATACAACGCAATAAAGTGAATAAATTGATTAACTAATCGTAGGTATCTAACGGCTATTTTAGAAGAGGTGGATGACAAGTGTAATTAATTTAGACATAAACATTTTAACTGTTGTCTCTCAGTTTATCTATGAAAATCTAATGTATGTAAAGAAAAACATTAGCAGTTTTGATAAAAGGAGTGATGCTCATTCCATCAACACGCGAAATAAGGCCAAGCTATCCGTACATGTAACGCGTCTCCACAGAATAAGTCATTCTTTTATGGGACAATGTATACGATTCTATAATAAAGTAACTAATGTTATCCGAGATTTGCCTATTTATAAGTTTAAAATTACTATTAAAACTAAACTCAAAAAGGTTATTACAAAATTTCGGCTTACTTGGAGGATAAAACAGCTTGGGACTAATCCCTCCAGGATCTATCTACTCGTGTATACTAAGATGTCAAAGTCTAGCGTGTCTTGCCCTACTGATACCATTATTATGATCTCTTTTGTAAGGCAACACACTGGAGCTAATATTTGTAGTAAGTACCTAAGTAAAAACATTGTAAAAACATCTATATAAAAAGAATGGCCCCGAGTTTCTTGCCGCTTCTTCTCGATAGGCTCTATATATTTTGGAATGTGGCGGTAGCGTCTTTAAAGCACATTATAATGAAAAAATTACGTTCATAAGTCTTTGATGCCTAAATTGAATAAATGATTTTGACTTTGACATTAGTGAAAAGAAGTTACTCGTGTGGGTAAATTGGTCGATGGAAGAGATAAACCATAGATATGAATGTAAATAGGGAGAATTATGTGAGATAAACTATTAGCTACTAAATGTCTTCTGAAGGAATTAGCATTAGAAGATCCCAAAGAATACTTCGATAGTCCAGCAAAACGACATATTTGCGGCTACTACAACTAATAAACTCGACTAATCGACAGATTCGGATGTTTAGCCGGTGAACCAGTAGGCACGGACGCGTGATGGGAGGTGCTACTCGCCCGATAAACCTATAATAAAATAGGTTGATTCGGCTTAGTAGTTCACTAAACTACTTGACTAAATTGTTGTGGTTCACACACTTTTAGCCACTGAATTCTCATTCACTTCCTACTCTACTAAATTACTAGCCTATAGTCCGAACCAGCCTTTAGCCGCGAAAAACCTATCTGGGAGGGTTGAGAATACTTATTGGCAGTAATTTCAATTTTGGAATAAAAAAACGTTATTAAGTAAGATTTTTTTTAAATGAGAACTGAATGACCTAGGTACCGCCTTTTTTAAAATCATAAGCTGGTCTAAGAACCGCCCACAAACTAGTATAGATGCGAACCGCCTAAAAATCATACCTGAAACCCTGGTACCCGGTTCTGGATTCCCTACTAACACTTTTCTCATTATAATTTTATTTATTTTATATATTAAACTTTATTAGTTATTGATAATTATGTCTTTGCAGGCTGGGTTGGTCTTGAAACCATTTCTGGGCCAATGAGACGGACGCCGAGTCTGATGTGGATGCAGGCAGCACTCTGCCGCTAACACAACCAGGAAAAAATTCCGCGCGGACAAAACGGGCCGGCAGTTGGCAGTGAAAAAGACCAAAAAATCTGAAAAGTGTTCAGACACTGAGTTGGTCTTAGGGCAAAATTAATTTGAGGTAAAATACACTGTTAATTATATTTGACCGCCTTAATGTTATCTCAGTTGGTAGTGGCTATATGTTTTTGAAGGGCAAGGTCCCAGGTTCGAATCTTGGACTGCAAATATTTACAACGTAATTGAAAATTAAACACGTGTGATGGGCAGAATAAGTATTATGTTCTCGAGATCTTGGATGCTAATAATGATGTCTATGCCTCTGACGCGAGAATCATAGTGCGAGGTTATAAGCGTGTGAACTTTTATTTTTATTATTTTTATCTATTAACATAACAATTTTACAGTGAGTAGTATCACAGTATTTTATAATCAATTTCATCACTTAAGTTATTTTATCACCAAGTTATATTACGAATATTTGTTTTTTTCAGAACTTGTCCGTTCTGCGTGAAAAACTTGTAACAGTAGGAGACGGCGTGCCATTGATGGACGCACAGCGTGCAACGGGCAACCCAACAAGACATTGCGTCATCTACTCCTCCCGGCCGAGCGCCTATAAAAAAGGGCGAGCTCGACACCCTACACACACCCGTCTCCGCGTCTGGTGACGCTGTAAATCCCGGTAGAGGCAAACAACATTAGTATGTTCGAAAAAAAAACACCCTACACAGACGTGGTCATTCAAGTGGAGTGGGATGGGAGGCGCTGCCTGGTGCACTTGGTGCACAGACTAACAGAATGCTAAAGCATGTATCGCGCCAGCACTGATAATTGTAAAAATATCAATATTGTAACACCCATTACAATAAAACAGTAAAATCAGATTATGCGCATGTATTCCTTAACTTTAAACTCAAATCTATACCAATTACATTCAACTAAATTTGCAGTATTCTAACATTAGTTAAGTAACAATTGCAATAAACACCACTTCAGTAACATTGGAAAGTTCTATTCGTATGTAGACAGATTTCACAAAAGTAACATTACAGTAAGCAAACCACACAGAAATATATTTAGCTTATAATTTATCAGCCTTAATACACATTTATAAGTAAATATTTTTGCTATCTGGCTGACTCTGACCAAATCTAAAAAGCAACTTCCACAAATGTTCAGCCGCCATTTTCTTGGCGGGAGAATGCCATGCTCTTCATTGGCTGTCGGAGGATACGTCAGACCACGTGATGCACTCCATCCTGGACTCGCGGAAGTACTTCAGTTCACGTGGTTGCCGCCATATTAGACTAGCGGAAGTGGTGGTGTACTCTTTTATTTGTCACACTTGTCCCTCCTGATATCTTTGCGTCCCTGCAAAGAATAAAATAAATATTTGTGCACATAAAAGATCAACCACTTCTTTAACCTTAAAAATTAAATGTTGTACTAACACTTTTAGATAGCAGATGAATCGAATAATAACCATTAAAATAAAGTCTGTAATAATTAATAATAATAATAAAGTGAACTACTGTGTGGCTATTGTGTATCTCAGTTGCTAACAAATGTTGATTGAAATCTACAAAAATGGCGGCTCTATGTCACTTTTGTCAGCTCCAGTCATCAATTTAGTAACATTTTTGCTTACCGGAGTGTTCAAACTGACATAGCGTCGCCATTTTCAAGATTTCAATCAACATTACTAGCAACTGAGATACGTAATAGCCCTACCGGTGTTACTGTAGGCATTTTTCAGAGTTAATGATTAATTATCTATAACCATCATTTGACAATCCCATGGTATCCATCCTTTTGTACCCATAATTTGGTACCCATCCTTTGGTATTCATCTTTTTGTATCCATCCTTTAATAACTTACTCTTTATGTTTATTGTTTATAAATTGTACCTTAATACTTTGTCTGCCAATATTTATACGACCAATGTAATGTGACCATAAATAACCTATTCTGCCTTTACTAACCGCCTGGTCATTACCCAATTGTACTTTAGTTTAAGGCATACACCCAGTCGGACAACGTTTATCTAACCTACTAGTGCCGACTCCACTGTAAATAGACTAAGGGCAATGGCCATGTTGATACATGGTCATGAGAACCACCAGGCCTATAATCGGCCTCCATATAGTAAACAACCAGTATACCGAAAAGACAACCACCATCAAGCTATACAGGGCAACAAATCCCTACCGACAAAGTATCTGACAGCTGCACAATCCGCAACCCCTGAAAACGTTTGCCAAACAAATCCATCCCTAACCTCTTAATAGATTCTACGATCGAATACCTCGATATATACGAGTGGTAGGTATATAGGTAGATTCCCTGCTGCAGAAACAAGCAATAGAAGATTTAGTTCACCATTCCGTTCCCGTAGAACAATATCAGCCAAACCTTTACTTCTCGCGTCGTCGGTGTGAACTTGTTTAGCACCTGTTCAAACAATTAAGGTGACGATCCCGACGCGAGTACCTCCACCAGCGCGCTGAACGCCGTCAGCTGCATTTGTCGCCACAAAAACCGAAAACTTTTTAGTTGTTGAACTCTCCACCGTTAATCTTCATCTCCACCTCACCAGTTAATCTTAGATAAGCAGTGCTTGATAAAAAACCTCTAGGTTCTGAAAAAACCTGTGAATCCTTAAAACTACATTTAACTTTTGTGGTGTCAACATTCATAACGAAATGTCCTTTCATCTGCTATACGATTTCCCCCAGAGTCTTGTCTGCCAAAGTGAAAGCTCGAGTAACTAAACGATCCCCTTAACATGCAAGGAATGACTGACTTAGTTAGCAGAGTCTTGACTAGGAAGTAATAAACCGACGAGGGAAGACTTACTCAACGCCATCATAACACGAGCGCGACTTGACCGAGAGCACAGTTGCAGCCTCCAGCGGTACATCAATCCAAACACAGATGTACGACGACAAATACGGAACGATCGTCGCTTTACACATATACATTGCCGTCAGTGTCAGTAAATGTGCCATAGACGCGGCAACGCAAAAGCGTATAGTATTTTCCAGTATGTTCCAGCAACCAAACCTAAATTGTGCATTAATGATTTGGCTTGCCCATAAACATATGAAGGACGCCAGCTATAACAACGTCAGAAACGGCTTATAATCCATTCAAGAACAATGCCTACAGATGCCCGCCCAGGCGCCGGTCACGACTATCCATTAAAACCCTTTAAAAAGATGGTACACGATTGCAGGGATGAACTACAATTGAAGGCATATTCAAAACTTATAAAGGCGACTTGTATTGCGGGTAGGAGGCCCCGCGATAGTATAGGTTCGCCTTCGTGTTATTATTTCTACTTTAATTGGTTTTTCGGACTTTTACCTTTGAGAAATTATTAATAATAGCTCGATGACTTTTACCTTTATGTTCCCGAAAAATACGAAGTACCGGTCACATCGCAAATGCTCCCGTGTTTCACAGCCGTTCCTGGCTGCGGCAAGCTTCCAAATCAAAAACTTGTTTTTGATGACCGAAGGAGATTTTAATCTCGGAAAAGTCATTGTGCCGGCTCATAAACAGCCAGAGAGTGAACGCTACGCAGTTACAATACAAGATATTTTAGTGTGATAGTGCTATAAATTTGTAGTAAATGAAGGGATTTATTAATTAATTCTTAGCATGATAACGCAAGTGACACCATCTCTTCTGCCTTCGCGCTAACTTAGTTCCTGTTTTGCTGTGGATGGATCGCCTAAACATTCCGCATAATTATAATAATCACAGAGCGCTTCGGCATTCAAGACACATCGAGTTCCGGCAGAGGCCACGGGCCAGAGGGCGGGACCAGTCCAGACAGCGAGAGAGGACTCGCTATCAACAGTGTATATATAATAACCCGCTATAACGGCTTTCGTTTTATTGTCCTCTGTTGTATATCTCATAACAGTCTGTCGGCGCATAGCTTTAACCGATGTTATTATTTAGTTAAGCGCCACCTGGTTTAGTTTTGATACGGGCCAATGTGCCTGTCTTTATGTTTGATGTGACCTATTTTAGTCTGATATTTTTGTGTCCTGTTGTGGTTTTATTGCCTGGTAGTTTTACGATTTTTGAAATGTTTCATCATCATCATCTCAGCCGTAGGACGTCCACTGCTGAACATATCCTCCGGTTGGCAGCGGCCTGCATCCAACGTCGTCCTGCTACCTTTATCAGGTCGTCTTTCCACCGTGTCGGTGGACGACCTACGCTGCAGTTGCCGGTCCGTGGTCTCCATTCCAGAAACATTCGGCCCCATCGACCATCTGTTCAGCGTGCTATGTGCCCTGCCCACTGCCACTTCAACTGGCTAATCTTCTGAGCTATGTCGGTGACTTTCGTTCTTCTACGGATCTCCTCATTTCTGATTCGATCACGTAGAGAAACCCCGAGCATAGCCCTCTCCATAGCTCGTTGTGCGACTTTGAGCTTATCTATGAGGCCCATAGTAAGAGATCACGTTTCAGTGCCATAAGTCATCACTGGTAACACACATTGGTCGAAGACTCTTGTCTTGAGGCACTGAGGTATTTTTGACGAGAAGAATTCGTGAAGTTTCCGGAACGCTGCCCAGCCGAGTTGGATTCGACGATTGACCTCTTTCTCGAAGTTGGACCTGCCTAGTTTGACTGTCTGTCCCAGGTAGATGTACCTACTCGTCAACAACTTCGAAAACTGAGTTCCCAACTGATATTGGGGTAGGTACAACATGGGCATTAGACATAATTTTCGTCTTGTCCATGTTCATCTTAAGACCTACCTATTGGGAAACTCGATGGAGGCCTTCGAGCATTGTACTGAGGTCTTCCATGGATTCTGCCATGACTACAATATCGTCGGCAAATCGAAGGTGAGTGATGTATTCGCCGTTAATATTAATGCCAAGTCCTTGCCATTCCAGAAGCTTGAAGGCGTCTTCCAATGTAGCGGTGAACAGTTTCGGAGATATAACGTCTCCCTGTCTCACGCCTCTTTGCAATGGAATTGCCTTCGAACTCTGCTCCTGTACTCGGACTGACATGTAGGCGTTTTTGTACAAACACTTCAGCACTTCAATATACCGATAGTCAATACGGCACCGCTGGAGAGACTCAAGCACTGCCCACGTCTCGATCGAATCAAAGGCTTTCTCATAGTCCACAAACGCTAGACAAAGAGGCAAGTTATACTCTTCGGTCTTCTGTATAACTTGCCGTAGCGTGTGGATGTGGTCTATGGTACTATAGCCTTTTCGGAAACCGGCTTGTTCCGGAGGCTGGAATTCATCAAACCTGCGACTGAGACGGTTCGTTATGACCTTCGAAAACAGCTTATAAACATGGCTCAAAAGCGAGAAGGGTCTGTAATTTTTAAGTAAAGTGTTGTCACCTTTCTTGAAGAACAGCACCACCACGCTTTTGTTCCATGCTTCTGGCGTTGAACCTTCGAGTAAGACGGTATTAAAGAGCTTCTGAAGGACTTTAAGTACCGGTGTTCCACCCGCTTTTAGAAGCTCAGATGTGATACCATCGTCACCAGGCGCCTTGTTGTTCTTAAGCTGTTTCAAGGCCATTCTAATCTCGTACAGGCTGATGTCCGGGATATCTTCGGTATAATGTCGGGTCAGCTTGGCTCTTGGGTATTTGGCCGAGCTGCTAACAGGTTTAGCGACCGAGAAGTATAAACGTCCGTGGAAACTCTCGATCTCTCATAGATAATTACTGGACTAATAAGAAGTATATTAGCATCAAAAGTTAGTAAACGCAATTTTATCGTCTTCTATTCAAACTGTTCAAATTAGTTATATATGACTGAGGCTTTAGGAAACTGGAAAAAAGCTTGTCCAAGTCCGTCCCTGCCCAATGCTCCTGCTTCTCAGAGGCAGTAGGACAGGCCACTCTTTGGGTTAGAACTTCAAAAACTGATCATTTCTACTAGTTCTTTCGCAGAGCATGCTCGCCTGTAAGCTGTTACTCGACGGAAGTCGGGGCTTTGGCTACATGCTTTGCCGTCTAAAAATGTAGGGAATCTTTTGGACAACACTTTCAGAATAGCAGTATTCCTACGAGTAGGTGACCAGGTCCCTTACCGTTGAGTCTGCGGTGAAATGGTAGATCGGTTCCCTCTCCACGCACTTTCATGCGTAAAGAGCGCGGGGCGCATACCGCGGCATGCCAGCTTGAATGATATCATCCGTCGGGCTTTTGTCAGTGCTAGAGCCCCGCTAGTAAGAACCAAATGGACTGTTGCGGGATGACGGCAAGAGACCAGGATGGGATGACTATCGTCCCGTGGAAGATAAGACAGCCCCTGGTTTGGGATGCTACATGTGTGGATACACTGGCGCCGTCTCATCTCCCTGGGACGATTGATCGGGCTGTTGCTGCCGCGACTAAAGCGGAAGACCACAAACGTCATAAATATGTGTATTTAGACAGAATGTATATGTTTGTGTTTGGGGTCGAAACTTTAGGCCCATGCGAGGCGAAACGTTTGGTTCAGGCGACGAGACCTAACTCCGCACAAGCAATATAAACTAAAAAAAACTAATTAAAGACCTAACTCACTAATGGCAAATGTACAACCCTGTGGGACCACTAATAAATGACAACAATAACATAGGAATATTAAAATTCATCATTTAATAAAATTCATAAAATTATTCAAATATTGGCGTGGTTTCTGTTATATAATAACAAAGTAAAAATAAAAGCATTATAAACATCATAGGGTAAATTGTTCACTAGATATCTTTAAGATATGAACAATTACGTTTTTTTATATATTTATATTATATACTAAGGTTTAAGGTTTAAAGACATTACATTACACTTAGTTGAGAACAATTTGAAACATATATATGATTATAACATCGCCATGTCGTATCTAGTAAGCTACCCACCCAACGTATTCATTTGCTTAAGAGGCTGTAATCTGCGATTAAATATTTAGAGAGTTGTTTTTTTGAATAGTTTGAATGAGTTTACATTTTTTATGCGCGGGTATCTAGTATACTAGCTGCGCTCCGCGGTTTCGCCCGCGTGGTGATGGATGATGATGAGGATGAATCAAATTATAGCGTTACTCAGGCATAATGTAACTTTATACTCGTGAACGAATTGTTTGAATCGGTTAATGGGGGATCCCTATAATCTATCTATCCACAGTTTTCCTTACTACCGATAGAAATTTGACATAACGTCAATACAAATAGTGTCAAATATCTAACTCTAGTAAGGTAAACCGGCGATAGATAGATTATTGGGACGGGCCGTGAGTAATTTTACGTGTATTACGAACAAACAATCATACCTATATCTTTCCTCTGTATTATTACAGTTGATACGGATTAATACCAAGGTACGAATAATGTAGCCTGTGTGCCTATCACTACGTAGTACATATAATTGTCTTTGCCTATCACAAATAACTGCGTAAGTGAAGCGTAACGTGTCGCTCACGTGAAACAGATAACTCATAGTTTGTACGGCAAATCGTGACATGTTGACTTTTGCGATACGAATACATTTTCGTAAATTGTTTGTGGCCTGTACCGGCGTTCCTATTGCATATTTCAAAATGAAAAGGTATTTATTGTGACATAACTGTAATAGTTAGGGTACGTTCCGGGAAGCGCCCTCAACGCTCACAACTGGGCCGCGTTCAGAACCTCGGTGAGAGCGCACTCGGAGTGCAACTTTTCGCACTAACTCCGTTCCAAACCTCAGGGTAAAGCACTCGGTTGTTCTAACTCGAGCGTTCCGAACCTCGGAGCGTCGCAACTTTTTAACCATCAAAATGGATCGGTAAAAGGTTGCAACCCGCATCTGATATAACTTTGACCAATCAGACTACAACAAACTTCTTCTTCTTCTCTCATCTCAAAGAAAATTAGGTAAGGATCAAGTGATCTGTCACTGTCGAATTTGTCAAAGTCTGTTGGAGGTTAGAAAACAACCGTGCCGTTCCGTACCTCAGAGCGAGTTAGAAAACAACTAAACAACCGCGCTCTGAGGTACGGAACGACCCCCTGTCGCGCCCCGGTTTGCCGTTTCTTGGCTGACAGTGACAGCTCATAATGTTCACGCAAACCCACCTTCGAACCGCGAGCGTTGTGGTCGCAGCGTGGTCATTTTCGGTGACGTCATCGATGACGTATCGAGGGCCGCGAGTGATTTCTGCGCTTCCCGGAACGTAGCCTTTAGACATTATGGTAATGTGGACTTCTTTGTAGATATTGACGTCTTCTATATAAAACTGTAATACAATTCGAGGCACCTAAGTTGAACCAAAATGGTGTTCGTCCGCGCCGGTAAAGTTATGGACAAGTGATTGACGAATACTTACTCTGCGGTGGTTAAAAATGAAACGCAAGGTTAACTACGAGTAAATATCAAATAGCATAAAACATTTTTTTCTCGAACAAAGTGTTGTGGGAAGTAATCGTTAGGTATGATTAAATATAACAATTATAGGAATACTGATCTTAATCACTATTCATAAACTTCTACATAATTTATAAGTGATATTCTAGAACTTTAGAAAAGAGTTGCAATTTAATCTTCAGTGTCAGTTGAAGAATCCAATTCAGAATCGATGCTATCAGAATCTCCGATTGGGTTATAAAATCGTCCGTTACATTACCGATGACGTGGTCTCTTTTGATGTAAGCTTCTTCGATTGTATTGACGCTATAGCGTAATTAGTACTATCATTTATGATGTTTTTTCTTACAAAATAGTTATATACGTCAAATCATTTCCAGTCTCCTTAAAATCGGTCATGGTCTTGTCATTTCCTTGAAATTTAATTTAATTACTCGATCACACATTTGACAGATATATAATTGTGGAAGAACTAAAACCTTTTGCCCGATTGTACTCCAGTAGCTCTACCATGAGTTGGCAACATAAATGTCATCTACAGTCGATACTCGATCTCGCCTAACTATTAAGCTTGTGATTGGCGTACTCGCTGTCAATTTTAGTTCTACAATTGACCGAGAGGTGGCACTCTTCTTTTTTCATAATTTTTTTCGCGGCAATGACACCGAGCTTCGTTTGGTGTCAATGTTGTAAACTCGTGGTAGACCTACAGGATGATGCGGAGCGTGCGCGGGTAGCGAGGGGCCCAGTGTGATTGTTTGGGAGCAAGCATCGCCGCGTTACTATGGTTACGCAAGGCCCCTCGCGGCCTCGCACCGCACCGCATACCGGATTTAGATTGAACCCGAAAATGTGTTCTGAGCATAGTTCAACTTTTGTGCCGCGATCTGTGCGTCCCTTTGCTTTACTGTAAATAGCATAGACTTATATTATATGGTCAATAGTTTCCGCAGCGTACGCGATATAAGGACTTTTTTGGTATTTATCCACACTTTGGGTTACATTATCGAAGTTTTCATACGGATCCCTAAATTAAAAAAAATATTATATGGCCTATGTTCATCAGGGAAAATGTAGGATTCTAATCGTAAAGGAATTTTTCTAATCGGTTCAGTAGTTTCAGAGCCTATTCAAAACAAACAAACAAACAAATCTTTCCTTTTTATTATATTATAAGTGTAGACGTCGACTTTTATTATTATATTATATATAATAGCAACGAGTATACGTATGGAACTTCTTTTAACATGTCATTGTCTTTGACGGGATTAGCAAAGAACTAAAGAAAATAACTATAGATCGGAATTCATGCTGCAACTTGATACATTCCAGGAGGGATGTCTAAATGGTGTATCATTCAATGGTTGGGTTATCGTGATGTGAGTGATTCGGTGTGGCCGCCCTCAGAGAACTTTCTAGGCTTTTCAATGCCGGTGTAATGCTGGTGCCCAGGTCTTCCACCACGCTTGACAGGTACACTGGAAATAGGATAGTTTCAAAACATTATTCATAATCATAATCATCCCACTTTGTAACCACTGCTGGGACTCGAGCCTTCCTCTCATAGAGAGGAGTTGGTGGGATTGGTTCAAAGTTGCGGTGTGATACGCAGCCCGTGAAGCCAATGTTCGGTGAGCAGGTACGGTGTATGGTTATGGAAAGGAGCGCAGGTCGTGATGACATCCATAACACGTATTAGACTTGCACCACGAGAAGGTAACATATTAATGTTACCTTCTCGTGGTGCCGCCTGTTAATGGTCCTCTCAGGAACAGATGTAACAGAAACACTAGGCGAAATTCATGTACACACCCTCATCCCACCTCCCTGTTCTCATCCCCTCGCCAATACATCCAATCCTATCACTTGGTCCCCCCGTTTCCACTCTGAAAATTCCCTTCCGCTACAGAAACGATGTGGTCTCTGTGGTCTTGCTTTCTCACATAAGCGCGAAGGCAAGAGGAGGGCTGACCACCCAAGTGTTTTGATGCCGCACGTGGCATGCCGTATATGGATGCAACGATCCTGGAGGCTGAGCGCAGAAACGCAACACTCCTCTTTGGCGTGAATTTCACCCTAAACGGGAGGCCTAGAACTAGCCACGCTAGGCAATTCAGGATTGGTGGGCAGTCTTAAGCTGATAAGCTCCTGCCAGGCGAGAGGTGATGGTAAATGAGGTCTGCAGCTGGCGGAGCACGGAATATTGCGCCTGTTTGGTGTGGTTTACTTTGCACCGTTTAGGCTCGTGAATAACATGACCGCTACGTCTATACCAGACTGGTAGCCCTAGTGTTAACGTAACTGTTACACCCCCAGCTGCATGCTCGGTAGAGGGAGGGGAGCCAAGGTATCTTTAATTGAAAACATGGAACTATTCGAAAAACCAACCAGGATCCAAAACGAAGGGTCAAGGGGATGCAGTACGGGATCTCGTGGAGGCGTTCGCCGCCCCGGAGACCTGTTCTGCTAACTGGACGGTCGTAAGACCGATAGGTAAAAACGGAAGGTGTAGAGGACAAAGGGCAACCGGAGACCATCTCACCACTCCAAACCCAGTCAACCTATAAGCTTCTGGGTCGAAACCAAGTTAAGAACATTCGAAACCAAGTTAAGAACCAAGCAGAGACACAGACTCAATCAAAAACAACGAAAACAACAAATAGCGAATCCGGTAGGACAAAAGCCGAAAGCTGGAGACCGTAAACCCGAAGCGTCAGGTCAACGGCCAACAACCGGAGACCGCAGCATGTAGAGTTCTGAGGGACAAAGGCGTAAAGCTCGAGACCCAAAGACGACAGTGCGTTCGGATGGACAAAAGGCGAAGGCCGGAGACCCCGGATTCAGCGAAACTAAACCTGGGCCTAGCCCCAAATCGGACGGCATGCAGACGGCGGACTTTTCAAAGGTGCGTACTGAAACTGGCCATAAAGGTTCAGGCTACGTCAAAAAACACGCCATCCGTAAGAACCGGCAAGGCGAACAGCCAATTCGCATTGGCTGTTCGCCTTTGCTGGTTCTTACATACAGGTCCGCACAGGCACTAGCTTGAGCAAGAGGTCGCGGATGGACGATACATTTTCGCCGAGGGGTGACCACAAAAAGGCAAAACTCCACAGCTCTCGTCGTGCTCCGGTCAGCTATGCAGACATCGTGCAGAACAATCTCTGTATATCGGTAACAGGAGACGACCACATACAACACACTGTCAACCAAGCCAATGCACCTGGAGGAGTGTATTATGGATGGTGCCAGGGACTCCGATAGCGACTTCTCCCTGGCTTCAGAGGAAAACCCATAATCGCTGATGGTGCCCTGAAGCTGTGGTGCGAGGATGACGCTTCACTGCGATGGGTTAGGAGTACAATTGCCGCTGCTGTTGAGATTATCGGAATGAAGGTCACGGTGAAGCGACAAAAAGAACTGACCAGGAGAATAAGGACGCCCTCTTCATACTAGACTCCAAGAGGAGAGTTGAGTACACAGGTCTAGTGCTCAATAAGCAGAACAGATGGGCCCAAATGAACTCCTGGACGATTTACTCGCACAGTAAGAAATCAGACAACACAATGTTCTTAACTTTAGGAATCCCAGAGAACATTTTGCCGATGCTGATGACCAGAAAAAGACGTCTAACACACAACCTGGAGAACATCTACGTGAGGTTTTACGCTGCAAATGGATTTCTACAAGATGAGCCACCGCAGGATATGCCATCAGCAATGATGCTTGATCCGAAACCGTGAACCAGCGGTACCAAACATAGACACCCAGGCAAGGATGACCCTGCCCCTGAGAGCTCGAAGAACGTGGCCCAGGCTGTGACTCAGCAGTCCTCCCCAATACCGTCAACCACGCGGTTGATGGAGGGTAGGATTGTGATTGACAAGCCAAAGGGCAAGTTCTGGAGAGTGCCTAGGTTGGTAGTGACAGATTCTTTGGAGGACGAGGGTAACCTGAATGATGGTGACTCAAACCTGTAGAGTCATCCAGAAAAATCTCCAGCACAGCGAAACTGCTACGGCTAACCTGCACTGAGTGCTGGGGAACGAAAACATCGAGACCATAGCCCTAATAAAGGAGCAGGTGATTAGAGCAGGGCGTGTGTGTGGTCTCAATGGTGTAGATGGTATCTTCCCAGGTTTACTCAATGGGGCGAGATACATAACTACAAAACCCTTCTACAAATCTTCTGTGCACATCGGTAAGTACCGAAGGCCTGGAGAGAAGTGAGGGTTCTTTTCATACCCAAACTAGGTAAACGAGACTACACGGATGCTAAGGCCTATAGATCAATTAGCTTAACATCATGTTTACCAAAAACACTAGAAAGATTAAGTGATAGGTACCTTAGAGAAAGGGTACTCACTGAAATACCAATGCACTCAGGTTAACATGCCTATAGGCAAATCAACAGAATCGGCACTACATATGGTAGTATATAAAATAGAACATAACATTCAAAGTAAGGCGTTATGTCTAGGTGCTTTCATAGATATTGACGGAGCCTTTGACAAAACCAGCTTCAACAGCATCCAAACAGCACTACTTAGACACTGAGTTGAAATAACACTAGTGGAGTGGATCATAAACATGCTTATATCTAGAGCCGTAGGGATAGATCTTAATAGTTCGACCAAGGGAGTGGTGGCACGAGGCTGCCCACAAGGAGGTGTGCTGTCGCCGCTCCTATGGAACATGGATGTGAATGATTTCATATCCAAACTCAACTCACAACGGTACTTCACGGTAGGCTATGCCGACGACCTTGCGATTCTTATACCTGGCCACTTTGCGAGTGTGGCCTATGTTATGAATAACGCACTAAAGGTTGTCGAAAAATGGTGCATAGATAATGAACTATCAGTGAATCCCAACAAAACAGAACTCGTGATGTTCACAAACAAGAAAAAGCTCGGCAATTACATATTACCGAGCCTGTTCAAAACACAGCTGAAATTGTCCGAAGATGTAAAATATCTTGGAATAACATTGGGCAACAATCTTAACTGGGTTAGCTGGTAACAAGCACTTAGATAACAAAAGCTAGCATTTCATTTTGGCAATGCAAACGGATGATCGGTAAAACATGGCGGCTGAACCTAAAAATAAACATGTGGTTATACAAAACCGTAATCATACCCTGTCTAACTACTAATATGGGGCTCTTGGGTGGTGGCCTAAAACTACACAGAACACAACCATCGAAAAACTGAGAAAAATCCAGATTCCAGAGACTGGCATGCTTGGCTGCAACAGGAAGCACAAAAAAGACTCTTAAAACCAGCAATGGAATTTTAAAATCACACCATAGCACCTGCATATCCATGAAGAAGCCGCAGCATCAGCATTCAGACTAAAGGCTTTACAACTCTGGTAAAAAGATAGCCTGTACAAACATTTTCGTGCATGCACATGCCTGTTGGACCTGTGTCTGGATGTGTATCAGTAATCAGGTTACCATAGTACAGGCTCTGCCTAGTCAGTGACTTGAAGACCTTGTTTGAATGTTAAAAAATGTGTGTAGGGGCGAGCATATATATAAGAGGATTGGTGATCTCCCAAAATACTGGTTGAAAAGCTGCCAAAACACAACCGGACCCTTAATAAACCTGTAAACTAAATTTGATTGTGTACAGTTGAGTCAGTGATTACTAGAACATTACTGCAGTGACAGACTATAAACCGGTATTGATGGATGACCGTGACAAAGTGGGCTGAGGTGAAATCGAGGCACACATCCTGTGCCCATGAATGCCTGGTTGCAGTCAAGGCTTGTATAGTATTTTTCTTTTTTTTTGTTGTATCGTGCTCAGTATCATGACAATAATAATAATGAATATTCCCATCCATTTGTGTACTACCTCTTTCTGTGATCATTCTGGTCATCTTATTCAATGATTGTTTTTTTAGCCTTTTAACTAATAGGCTCTCAAATTGTAATGGAGGACAGATAAGGTCAAGAAGGTCTAATTATACCTCAGCTAGTGTTCTTAATACGTACCAATGTCAGTGAGACAACGTTTAGTGCCGAGCTCATCCATGTTCTTAATACTCAGAATTTTCTGCGCGTAGATCTCACATGTATGAATGCATACCTGGATAAATAAATAAATAATAATACATTGTATTATCAACTGTACGTATCTGACATATAAAACACAAATTGGAAATAAAGGACAGTCAAATATCAATACGAGCAGAGACATGACACATTACATCACATACATTCCGCTAACGTAACGTAAACATGGAAATATAGTCCCAAACACACTTGCTCCTTGGCTGGTGCCGGTCAGGACATAAACAGACATACTACAATGCAATTGAAGGGTGATTTGGAAAAACAACTAAGTCAAATTTTGTCGAAGTCGTTTTTATTAGCTAGATGGATACTTTGAATGTTGTACTTTAGTTTGCTTATTACAATAAGATTAATAACAGCCCACGCCCACTTGAAATGTTGGTCTAAAATTACCTACTCTGTTTCTGGAAAAACAGCCAAAGTCCATAATGTATCTGGCAAAAACAGCCAATGTTCATGGACGTTGGCTGTAATTCTTTATTGCCGACCAGTGTCAAGTCATGTCATGTCGTGTTAAAGCTCTGAAATCACTAAATTCGCGGCGAGTTTTCAAGGATTTTATCATAATTTTTCGAAGAAGCCAACACAGTTTTCACAAGTTTGTCAGTCCATATATACAAAAAGAGGCCTCTTATGGTTTGTACACGCTGCACAGTTTGCAACAAAAAGCTGGTGACATGATTGAGCTGAAGGGATTTTATTTGGTAAGATTACCGTCTGAGTGCTTTTGTTCACCCAGTCAAAAGGTATGAGGTAACAAACATAAAATCAAAAAACATTCAGTCGAATTGAGTACCTCCTCCTTTTTTTGGAGTCGGTAGAAAAAGATGTATTTCCATCAATTTTCGCTCCGGAACAGTAGTAGTACAAATGATACAAACTAGTGTCATCAGTACTACTAGTATTTCAAGTACTAGTAAAACGGAATAGTTATATTCTACATATTCAAATGCAGCTTGTCAATGTAAGCAATGGGAAAGTAAAACGTATCCATATTTTTGGAAAAAAAAATAAAGTGAACAGTGGTTCTCTTTCCAATGTTTTGGTTTATGTGGGGTACTGCGCCTTAGGCGTGACAGACGTGGTGTCAGAGGAAAAGCCTGAGTAACTATGGTGTAATCCGTGGCACCCCATGGCAGCGAGCACGCGGGTGAACCACCGCGCCTCACCGCGCATGTAACTAAGGCACGGTACAACCGCTGTATCAGACCTTAGGTGTGACAGACGTGGTGCATAGAGTAAAAGCTTTTTTTGATTATGGTGTAATCCGTGGCACACCGTGGCAGCGACCGAAGGGGGCGAAACCCCACGATTCACCGCGCTTATAACAAGGGCGCGGTACAACCGATGCACTGCGCCTTAGGCGTGACAGACGTGGTGTGAGAGGAAACATTAGTAACTATGGTGTAATCCGTGGCACCCCGTGGCAGCTAACACGCGGGCTAAACCCCACGATTCACCGCGCTTATAACAAGGGCGCGGTACAACCGATGTACTGCGCCATAGGCGTGACAGACGTGGTGTCAGAGGAAACATCAGTAACTATGGTGTAATCCGTGGCACCCCGTGGCAGCTAACACGCGGGCTAAACCCCACGATTCACCGCGCTTATAACAAGGGCGCGGTACAACCGATGCACTGCGCCTTAGGCGTGACAGACGTGGTGTGAGAGGAAACATCAGTAACTATGGTGTAATCCGTGGCACCCCGTGGCAGCTAACACGCGGGCTAAACCCCACGATTCACCGCGCTTATAACAAGGGCGCGGTACAACCGATGTACTGCGCCTTAGGCGTGACAGACGTGGTGTCAGAGGAAACATCAGTAACTATGGTGTAATCCGTGGCACCCCGTGGCAGCGAACACGCGGGCGAAACCCCACGATTCACCGCGCTTATAACAAGGGCGCGGTACAACCGATGTACTGCGCCTTAGGCGTGACAGACGTGGTGTCAGAGGAAGCATTAGTAACTATGGTGTAATCCGTGGCACCTCGTGGCAGCGAACACGCGGGCGAAACCCCACCATTCACCGCGCTTATAACAAGGGCGCGGTACAACCGATGTACTGCGCCTTAGGCGTGACAGACGTGGTGCGCAGAGGAAACGTCAATAACTATGGTATAATCCGTGGCAGCAGGCGAAACCCCGCGCCTCTCCGCGCACATATGGCGCCGTACAGCGGTTGCGATCAGACTATAAAAGCCATTTTGCTGTAGTACTATATATAAAGGTTTGTATCATTTGTACTACCAGCTGAACTAATCAGTAGTACTTCTGATCCGGAGCATTTTATGTCAAAATGTTACTAAACTTGTTACCAAATTATATGTCAAAAAAAAATGTATTCAATATTGTACACTAATTATCAATGACGGTTTATAACTGTTGTTCTTGTTTTGTTAGTACCAATTAAAAAAAAACTGTGTTTCTATAAAAACGGACATACTGCTAGATGTCACATAGTGCGTACATACCTCTGAGAGAAACTGCCAAGGTGCTTGTTTCTCCGACATGTGCATCTCGAGATGTTGAGGCAGGGTCATGAGGTACTGACCAATCTGAAATATACAGTTGCATGAGATTCTAAGGCAAATAACTTGCCAAGAACATGTCAGGCTAGGGCCCCGCAGATGCAAAACCGACAGAAACTAAAGGCAATTACTACGAGAAGAGAGCTATGCATGGCAAAATTGTAAACCACTTTGGCGGTCTATATTTCGCAAATGGTGCAACATTATCGCATCGCAACGGTATATCTTTGGGTTATTACAGACACTTAGGTAAAAAAATATTATTATCATAATCTCAGCGTAGGACGTCTAGTTCTAAACATAAATTTCCAAAGGGATCGGTTGGAAGCGACCTGCGCCCAACGGTCGGTGGACCTACGCTGCGCTTGCCGGACTCCATAACCTTTCGGGCCCATCGGCCATCTGTTCTGCGTGCTGTGTGCCCTACCCTCTACCACTTTAACTAGCTAATTTATTTATCTGGGCTATGTCGGTGACTTTCGTTCTTCTACGGATCGCCTCATTTCTGATTCGATTAATCAGTGAAACGCCGAACATAGCCCTCTTCATAGTTCGTTGTGCGACTTGGAGATTACTTATGAGGCCCATCGTAAGAGACCACGTTTCAGTGCCATAAGTCATCACTGATAAGACACACTGGACAAAGACTTAGATTTGAAGCACTCAGGTATTTTGGACGCGAAGACTTTGCAAAGCTTTCGGAAAAAAATTGTTCAAGTGTAATTAAATATAAAACCTTTTTATTTGTAACTCTAGGAACACAAACACTCGCCACCGACATCGCCGACCAATCAGAGGAAAGTTCACAAATTCGCGGGAGGTGTGTTTCGTAATAGTTAATAAGTTAAGTCTAAGTTATGTCTATGGTATTACTTGAATTGTTTACATAATATAATATTTAACAAGTACCTAATCAACAACACCCATTTGAATGGATGCATATCAGAATATTGCGAACGGCATACGCTAAAAGTAAAAAGAGCCTACCTACCCCCATTTTGTCTCCGAAAAAAACCACACGAGTTATCACTTGCTCACCCACACTATTTTAAAAGCTTTGTTTTGCAAACTTGTAGTTTGTAGAAAATTTGTTTGACGAGTGCTGCTCCAAACAGGTGCAGCATAAGTTATACAGGGACGTATTAGAGTCGAATAAATTTTCAGTTTAGTTTTAGTACTTAAGTTACTTTTGCGGTTCATAATGGGACTAAGTGCTCTAAAAACTTTTAAACCTTTTAATCGAATGTAGTCGACGTGCGAAGACCAGTTTACTTTTATTATCTAGATAGACTCCAAGGTATTTGACGGACTTTTTCCAAGGTATGCTATGTCCGTTAATTATCAAACGTTTATCAGGAGGCTAACGTTTTCTGGAAGCTTCAGCTTTGGTTTCATTAGATTTTAGTTTCCACTTTTTTTAAATATTTAAACAACAAGTTAACGGATACTTGAAGCCTTTCTAAGATGACTTCTTCTTCATTAGAAGTGGAATGTAAGGCAGTATCATCTGCAAAACAGGCCAGATGTGTTCGTGGCTGCTTAGGAATATCATTGAGATAAGTTAAAAATAGCAGCGGCCCAAGAACTGGGCCCTGAGGAAACCCAGCTGGCACAGAAAATAACTGTGAGCATTTTTCCCCAATATATATTTGGAATGTCCGTTGGAAAATGTAAGATTGTACAATTTTTACTAAGTTTGTGGGTATTTTATGCCGATGCCAACAGTTTATGCAATAGGCAGTCATGCCAGACGGCTGCTTAACCCGTCCGCATCAGCGCAAAAAATAACAATAGATTTATGAATGAAACTTAACTCGAACGAGTCTTGCTGAGTCGCACAGATTAAGGTTCAAATTGTTGGCTACATGCTCACCTACTCGTGCCAATTGTTGGACAGTTGAATGTGAACTGCGAAACCTAAACTGCTCATTTATGAATCGGCCACTAAGGGAACTAAGAACGCGATCATAGATGATGCGTACGAATTTTTTGCCAAGTGTGGGCAATAAGCTGATAGTTAACAGCATATTTGTGGTTTTTACCTTGGTCTCTATGGTTACGTAAAGTTTCATTTGATGATTTTTGGGCACACAGATGGTTTTTAACGTTTCATAATAATTACTATTAAATTACGAATCTACAAGAACTTTACGGCCAAATATGTTTTTAATTATATAATTACATACTTCTGTGATGTACTCTTGAGGAGACAAAGCGAAGTCTGGCAAGTCAGTGGTCAGTGCATCGTTGTTACTCCACACGGGCAGTGAAGGAATTTTCTCTGTTAACGAAAACATATCTTATTTAAAACATGTACTTATATAAGTAATTTAAACTAGCGCTATATCTATTTATAGGTTATCTTTACCAAATCGGAACATAACAAACCGGAATTAAATTAAATGCATATATTTTACCTAAAGGGTAATGAAATGAAATAACTTTTATTCCGGACTGTGACATCCATAACAATACATTATAATAATGAGAGCAACAGATTATTTACACCTTCATCTTTCTCATGGCCGCCTGCGTGTGGTTCGTCCACAGCTCCACCGTGTAGACGCTGGTGCAGTAGCTCATAAACAGCTGGACCTTCACAGAGCTGCTTCATCTAGCAAAACGTCTGGACAGCATATCAGCGCGCACCGTAATGGCACGCCTCTGCCTCTCGATATTCGCTTGATCGGGCAAGTCGGATATGATCATGTGCCCGAGGTTCTTCACTTCATCAACTTTCTTCATCGTACAAGGAAATGGGCGGCAGATCAGTAAAGTTCGCACTCGTGAAGATCATGTACATAGATTTCTCCGGGTTATATTTCATGATGTGTTCGTTCGCATAATCTTGACATACTGCTAAAAGCTTGCGCATCGCAGATATAAAAGGTGCTTGAAGAACCATATCAGCGTAAGCTATGTGATTGGTTATGGTCCCGTTTATTGAACAGCCCACTCCGGTTCCTATAAGTTTAACGGATAGACCGTTCATATAAAAATTAAGGAGGGAGGGGGATATGCTCCCCTCCTGCCTCACACCGCAGTGGAGCTTTGAGGGTGCGGAATATTCATTTTGCATCTAATTTTATTTCTTTGGTGTAGATGCAAGTTCCGTAGCACCCGGACTATCTGACCAGCAGGCCTAGACAAAATTCAAACAGGCGTGTTTGCGCACACGCTACAGACAAAAATGTGTACTACGAACTTAGCGCGACGTCACGTGACTTTTCCACAGGTAATGTCAACGCCATATATTTCGAAGTTGTCACCTTTGTCGTATTTTTCAATTACTTCCTTAATGTTCTGGTGACTCCAGTCTCAACCAGTATTGGCGGTATTTGGTTATCAGCTTCTTCTTCGTGGCATTTCTAAATGGCTCATTCACTGCATCATCCACTAAATACTGCTGAAACGGTTATTTGTCCGGACTTCTTTGTTTATAGGGGCATCTTCGAAACTTGCAAACTTCTTCAGCTGCTGCCACTCATCAGCTGGTACGGATGCTTCATCTCTGGGCCGTTTACTAACCAGATTAGGGTTGGAAGACGATCTGGTCATGAACTTGTCCATTGTATCGATAAATATATTTATTTATAATATTAGTATTGCTACACCTTTTTGTTACACGCTGTATACAACTAGAAAGCTAATGATTAAAAAGTCTATAGGTCACTCTGGAAGAGTGGCACGAAAATTATTAATACGCTTTAGATGCCTCTAAAGCGTATTAATAATTTTCGTGCCACTTGGCATGATGTATGTATACCAGAACTGCGAGTTAATAGTCTTGTCATTAAAAACCATAATAATAACGCTAGTTCAGTCAGTCAGGCGGTTAGCTCCATTTGTAAGAATCTAGAAATCATAAGAAAGCATTATGCCAGTTCATATGAATGTTTACCAAGTTGGGTCTCCACCGGTTCTTTCAGTATATTCTTGGCCATGGTGGTGAGGTGTTCCTTTGTCCTCCGCAAGGTCGCTACTGCCGACGGTGCGTCATTGCGGAAGGCAGCCAGGCGCTGACGTCCTTCAGTATCTAGCAGTAAAGTGACCAGGTCTTGTAGAGGACTCACATCTGTTGGCTCTGAAAAAGAGAGAACATTTTTAACTCAGAATTTTTCACCTGCGTAGTGATAGATTATTGAATTTTTAAATTTCTAAACCCTGTTCTGTCCTTAAATCGGAGCGCCAAAAAATTATTATTCAGATTGATCAAGCCATGTTCGAGCTTTTGCAGGACTAACAAACAGCTATTAAGCTTGGAAAAAATACAGTGCATAGTTAAAAGTTTATAAAAAAGACAAATACCAATAATTATCTACCACCTTGAATAAAACAATCGTAAATAACGACTGAAAAAATCTTTCATTTCGAATTTCTAAATATTTTGAGCGATCACTACTATATTTTTTTATAATGAGAACGGTTATTTATTAAATTAAAGAAATATCTAGATGCTTTTGCCCATGTGGCTTCTTTTATTTGAAAAAAAAAAAAGAAATGAAAACTGCGAAAAAGTTATCATGATTACAGACGCACGCTTGGTCCTGTAACGGCCAGTGCTTCGCCCGCTCACATATCTAAAAGTTTGCTCTTGTCCCTTAAGTCCTAATTCATATAAACAACACTTTTCACTGTTCGTGAGATGGTCCGCACGCAAGCGTTCACAAGCACTAAGTGTACTCGTAGTTTTTTTAGTGTAAAAAATACGGAATGGCGCTTAAGGGACACGAAAGCGCTCTTCGTGATCTCGCCAAAGTGGTCTCCAGCCTTGGTGATAAAATACTTGCGATGCAGTGTAAATTAGAAGAAAATAGTACGACAATTCAGAAGCAAACTGAAGAAATATTACGGCTAACATTATTATTGGAGGGTAATTCCCAAACTAAAACCGACGGCGCTCGGAAATTATCATCAGATTTGAGCGATCTTCGCGAGACGCTACCTGCCGTAAAACGTCCTATGCGGCATGTGAGAGTGACGGCTGCGGCGTCGGCTGCAGGAACGAAGAAGACAAAGCAACGTGTGTCAATCGCTGCGTCTCCGAAGACGCCCGAGGTGAGACAACCCGAACCACACGATATCTCCACCAAACCATTGTGCAACGCTACTAGTGATATGACGGTAGCACCGGGAATGAATGTGGTGGCTACTGACGACTTAACTAACAGACCTGTTGTAAATAATGGCGAGTGGACGAAGGTTGAACGTAGGCACCATAGTTCAAGAACACGTAAAGTAATTATCGGGTCTGGTAAAGCTGACAATCAACTCCAAACAGTAGAACGAATGAAACACATTTAGGCTTGGTCGTTTAAACCAGAAACTACAGAGAATAATGTGCTTAACTACCTGAACAAAATACATAATTGTGATAAATATGTTGTCGAAAAACGGAACATTAAATCTGATAGACATGCATCATTTGTGATTAGATTCCCTGAGAGCTTATATGAGATGATTAGTTCTCCTACGACGTGGCCACCACTAGTCAAAGTGTCGGACTGGTTTCTCGTCCGCCGTCGCGGCGAGAGGGGCGACACAGCCCGCGGCGGCCAGTCCAGTCCCACGGAATCTGACTGCCGGTAAGGACGCACCTGCGGTACGGAAATCCATTGTAGTATGCCACCAGAACATCCGGTCGATCGATAGTAAAACTCAAAAGTTGGAGGTAATTCTACGCAGTGATCTAAAGTGAGAAATATTGGCTATCACGGAACATTGGTTATCGGAGCCTAAATTAAAATGTGTACACATAGACGGGTTCAAATTAGCGTCTTATTACTGCAGAAAACATATTCAGCACGGAGGTTCTTGCATATTTACGAACGACAGTATTAAGTGTAACGGACAGTGAAACTACCGCAGTATTTTACTGCGGTAGTTTCACTGTCCGTAGAACAATTTATAGAAATTTTCGCTATTGACTTAATTTATTATGACATTACCGTTATTTGTATTTATAGAATCAATTTGGTTAGAAATATAGATTTTATAAACAACTTGGATAGGTTGCTTGAAAAGATTCATACACTCGACATAGAATGCATTATCGTTGGAGATTGCAACATAAATATTTTGGATAATGTAAATAGTGATTTAAAATTACTGTTAGACTTATTATCGGCCCATGGCATGAAAATCGAGCTAGACTCACCAACTCGGATAACTAGTACGACATCAACATGTTTAGATCACGTTTATTCCAACCTACCAGCAGGCTCCGTAAGCGCGGCGACTGTCGTCACATGCTTAAGCGATCTCCTGGCGGTAAGGAGTGAAATAGTATGCCAGCCACGAGATACTCGCCACCCACCATACTTTACTAGACAGTTCTCCCGCGGAAATCAGCTGAATTTTATCTCTTGCCTGAATAGTATTGATTGGCATAACATATACTCACGTAGCAGCAGTGCAGAACAGAAGGCAAGTTCTACTTTAAAAATAATTAAAAATAAATTTTACATATGTTTTCCTTTATAAAAGTCTTATTTTTGATGTAATCGAAATTGCTAAATTAAGTCCTCATAATGACACGCTTGCTACAATTGTTTCAGACATGACTAACTATTATGACATACTGGTTAAAAATGAAAAATCTAGGTACTATTCTCATATAATAGATACAAGTAATAATGCGTCTAAATCTATGTGGAACGTTATTAACGAAGAAAGAGGTCAAAAAGGTAAGGGGCGTTCCCCTTACCTCGATTTCACATACTTAATCAAAAATACTGACGGTACGAAATTTGAGTCAAAGAAGGCTGTACTGGATGCGATGAATGACAGGTTTGTGAGTGCTGCGGCTGCGTGCGGCGCTCCGTGCGCTGACGTCACTCAGGTATGTAGCGTGTTGTGCGCGGCCCGCATACCAGCTGATCGATCCCTGCGACTTCAGTGGTTTGACGCTTGTGAAATTCACAGAATCGCATTTACACGAATTCCACCTAAGACATCCAAGGATATCTACGGAATATCGATGAAAAATATGAGGTTGGTAATACCCACTCTCGCACCTACATTGGCCAATTTGTATAACATCTGTATAAAAGAGGGTTCTTTTCCGAGTTCTCTAAAAATAAGCAAAGTGTCGCCGTTATACAAAGGGAAAGGAAAACGAGATAGTATCGACAATTACAGACCAGTCTCCATAATACCTGCAGTCGCAAAGCTTTTTGAGAACGGCCTTAGCTCTCGCCTGATAGAGTTTTTATCTATGACAAACGCCTTGTCAGATCAGCAGTACGCCTACCGTAAAGAAAGGTCGACGACGTCGCTCACCCGTGAGATAGTGCGCCGCGTCATGGCGGCTCGCGAGTCGAAGCTGCAGGTGGCAATGATATGCTGCGATCTGTCGAGAGCTTTTGATGTTGCGGATCGCGCCGTTATTGCTGTAAAATTACAGCATTATGGAATTGTCGGTGCTGCACATAATCTTTTGGTAGATCTAATGCGAGACAGGTATCAAGTGGTAGTCGGCTGCGGCGGCTTGGAGAGATCGAACTCGCTTCTATCAACCATGGGGGTAGCGCAGGGATCTTCAGTCTCTAATATTTTGTTCTCGCTACTGTTAAATGATCTGCCCGACGCCGTAACCACAGCTGAAGTACTAATGTACGCAAACGACGTAGCAGCAGTCGTTACGGCGTCATTGGTCGATCAGTTGGAGGAGAGGTTGAACAGTGCAGCGTCGCAACTGTCGGGATGGTTTCACATCAATGGTCTTGCACTCAATCTAAAGAAGACTAATTTTATTTATTTTAATTTGTCGGGAAGAGCAAAATCCTTCCTATCGGTGCTCATAAATGGTGTTGAAATAAAGGAGATAGCTGCAACGACCTTTTTAGGGTTTGAAATAGATAGCGGGCTAACGTGGGAAGCACATATTGGCAAAGTTTGCGGGAAACTAGATAGCGCGTGTTTTGCTCTTAGTCGAGTTGCAAGGGTCGTACCAAGCGAACTAGTTCGAGCTTGTTACTTTGCAACGGTGCACTCGCACCTGCAGTACGGCGCGGAGCTGTAGGCTAGAGCCGCGGACTGGGAGCGTGCATTTCGCATGCAAAAACGTGCAGTCCGGTGCATGGTGCGCATACCAAACGACACCACGGTTCGCCCTTATTTCAAGAGTCTAAGAATCCTCACGTTGCCCTCCATATTGCTATTTCAAGTGGCAGTGTATGTAAGGATAAACTTGGATCTTTTCCCCACGCACAGCTCTAAGCATGCATACAATACCCGCAACAGAGACAAACTAGCGCCAGTTCACAGATCTCCATCTCCTAAAAATCCTCCAAACTAACACATGTCATGGGTCCGACCGTGTATAACAAGCTACCAGATCACGTATCTGCAGCTGCCAGCCTGCAGTGCTTTTAAGCCAGGTTAAAGTGTTGGCTCATCGAGCAATCTTTTTATAGTGATGACGAATTTTTAAAACTAAAATAATTAGTGTGTTGAAACATTTATGTACTGAATGGAATTATGTATTATCATTGTGATTTTTGACATACTTAATTTTATTATAATTTTTAATATTATTTTGGTACGTCCAGTTCACGTTTTGTGATTATTTATTTTATTATTATTCCATTTATTTAATTTTTATTTAATTATTGAATTTGTATTATAACTAGGTATTATTATTGATTTATTGTATTGTAATGTTATTATTAATACAATTATCAAGACGTTAGTTTGCCTACGTACGTATGATGTAAATATTTCTTTGACATATAAAATGAAAATTTATGAATAAATGAATATGAATATAGCCATTTATTTATTGCATTGCTACGACAGACATGTCACGGCAATGTCGAATAGATTTTAGATATTCTTTTTGTGTTTTATTTAATTTTTAGTTTCTGTTGTGTAAATCTTAGTGTATATTGGTCTTCGACACTTCATAATAAATTAATTTAATTTATTTATTGGGTTTGGGCCGGTACTGTGAATTACTAGATTGTTAGAATTTTAGATTGAGGTAGAAGTTGTTTACGTTTATAATTTGATCTTATTTTGTAGTCCCGTTAATCAGTTACTTTTGTATTGTATTGAGGGTGCTTTACATCGAGTTTAAAGGCCCATACAGACTTACGCCAAGAAACCCCGAGAACGCCCGAGAAGCGTGAATGTGCGAGGTTTCTCTACGTCTCGTTCTCGTGCTCGGCTGTTCTCCGATCGGTGTCGATATTTTTGCCCGCTTCAAAGAGTTTCTCGGGCGAGAATAGAGAACGCTATCACATTATTTTTCTGTCTTAGTGCAAACTAGGAAGCTGAAGCAAGTGCTGTGTTTATCCATTTATAAAAATGTCAAGTAATAAATAATTAGAATTGATGTGCATTGAACATTAGAGTCCATTTTATGGGATACAAAACACCGGCATTTTAAAGACAAGAGTCAATTACGATGCGTGGAGTATATTTTTTCTTTGCTCTTTGTTTAGTTTTAATAAGGTCATTATATGCTAATGCACAAATAACTAAGGCTGCTGCACAGTTGTCCATCGTGGGTGGGAGCGAGAACAGTAAGTGAGAAACATTGTGAGTATGGACAGTTTTAAATTCGATGAGACTTCTCGGCGTGAGTCTGGATGGCTTATAACTTACATAGCTTGACTCACCTGATTCCGTCGTCTCCAGTTTGTGCCTCTCGGTGATCGTATCCAGAAGCGTGGCCGTGGCGCTCTCTAACAACAATGAAGCTGCGAAAGTATCGGACAAGACGCCGGTCGCCTCGCCCGCCGATACCGAACTAAGGAACTGTGACTCTATACGGCGGCTATGCGCACATATCAACGACGACAGCGAAGAAACGAAATTCTGAAACATATTGAAGCCACACAGTACATGGAGACTGATAAAGCTTTCTTTGATTTCATGTTCAAAGGTCAAATTGCAATTTAGCTGCAGGGCATTTACCTATCTCAATTACAATCAAATGTTGAATGAAATCTTGAAAAGTGACGGCTCTATGTCAGTTTTGACAAATCTAGAAAGCAGAAATGTAGAAAGACTGATAAAAGTGACATAAGCCGCCATTTTTTTAGATTTCATTCACCATTTCATTGCAACTGAGATACGTAATAGCCCTGCGGATGTGTCTTTTGAGTGGTGTTTTGGCTGGGTACACACTAATTCTATTAAAATGTACTAAATAAAAGATCAATTAATAATTTCGGTTAAAGTGGTATATGCTTATTGCATTAAAGGTCGCACGGCCAGACACAATAAAAAAATCATTGTTATAATGACATCGACCCTTGAAGGGTTATGCAATAGCAAATTATATACACATGTTTTCGTAGCTAGCAATAATTCTTAAATAATGCAATCCGTCTGAAACAAACACACTGTGGACTGATGGTCCCTAGTTTTAACCACGGTTTAAGCAAATTTCATATATGAAATTCCCTTAAACTATTGTTAAAACGCGGGGCTATCTGTTTTATAATAAGAGGAAAGTTATTAATTAACAATGCATATATACTATTAGCGTTAACTACTGTCGAGGCCTGAAATAACGAAATTGACGGCAAAGCCAGTCCTACCTCTGAAATTCAAAGAAATTAAGAAGAATACATAGCTAGTACTTTCCATACTAAATGAAATAACTTTTTCTACCTCTTAATGCAAATGTCTACTTTAACAAACTAAAAGCAAATTTATTACTTTGCGATTAGTGCAACAGTCGTATCTAGGGATCGAACGGCAAAGTTATGTATGTCTTTTAGTTAGAGCAATAATGTTAGATGCTTTCTTTAAGTACGGAACCCCTCAGTGCGCAAGTCCGACTCGCACTTGGTCAGATTTTGTAAAGTATGCAAGTTACCTCGACAGCTGGTACGTAGTATGGATACGCAGCGATGCCAGCTATCTTCTTCGAGCGAGTGAACGCGATCTCAAGCCAGCTCTCACAACGTTCGGTGACGTTCTGAATTGCTCTAGAATGTTCTAGAAGATCTTCCTGTTAACAAAAGTAGTTATTCAACGAGAATTCTCAACACTTATCTGTACTAACATATCTATTTGAAATGTCTGTTATGTTAAAATCTTTTTTATAAAGTATATGACCAGTTATAGCACGAATTTTTCGTAAGTGTAAAGAAATCGTATCGTGACGTATACAGTACAAACTATGAGTTATCTGTGCCATATTTGTACTAGATAAATGACAGTTTCTACTGTATACGTAACGTAACGATGCGATTACGTTACACTTTCGCAAAAATGTTTTTGCTAACGGTGCTTAAAGCTTTTGTTTTTAACTTTTCGTCTGTCTATTTGTTCCGACTGATCTCTGAAATGTCGATTTTGACGGGACTTTCGCTGGCAGATAGCTGAAAGTATTAGGCCACTACCAATACTGAGCTAACGGATACGTCAAACATAGGATTGACTGAAGCCACGAGAGCAGGACTAGCACACGGCACAGAGAAATAGTCTTTCCACCGTTTTTATCTACCTGCCAGTGGAAATAATTGTCTTCTCCACCTTACAGAGCACGGCTACCGGGGAAAGTGATAAAATGTTTCCTTTTGACGTTTCTCGTAGACAGTATGTCGCACTACTCCCGCTTTAGAGCACGGACTCGTCGAAACGTGGATATAATTATCTCCGATTGACATAATACCGAGATAGGTAATCATCTTCTTTGGAGGTGGTGGATAAAAGTTTATTTCTATTCATAAATGTCTCTCGCATATTTTTAATAATATTTATTGTTAAATTTGCTTTAGGTAGAAGAAAACCATAGAGAACGCTACTCCCACTGTCTACCCACGTGGATAAACTATCCTCTGACCTTGCCGTGCTCGCAAGGGAGATAAAAATGACATGGTGGAATAGATATCTTTCCTCTCCACGAGGAGAAATAGTCCACTGACCGTGCTAGCCCTGCAGGTATGGTGGGGTGATGGTTTCTTAAAAAGTAAATATAGACCTGTTTTAAGTCAGCTGTATTGAGATGCTTGAGCAGTAGTTGACTCTGTAGTTCTGTATATTTCGGCAATAGTTCTCGCAATGGTGCATACGCAGCTCTCCCGAATTCGCGCACGATCGATGGTTGGAGCGTTTCTGAAACATTTAAAGTGTCCTCAAAACTATATATCTATTTATAAAAAAAAACAAAGTCGTCTTATAAAGTTACACCACTTATATACTCATGACCGGCTGGACCAATTTTTATGTTTTTCGATTTGGCATATCTGGGTGAAGGATAATTTTCATCATCATTCATCACCACACGGATTAAAGTTTTTTTTAAATTAATTTTTTATTTGATACTAGCGGTTGTATTACTAACTCCGAATGTTTCTAACAAATATGGGGTATTAATATTTCACCTTGCACGGCTCTTGGCGAGTCCACGATGCCCCTGATCGTAGATACCAGCTCGTCGATGTCATTCTTCAGATCCGTTAGGAAAAGAATGCCTTCATCAGGGTTTGAGCATAGCTTTAGCTTTGCCGTCGCTACCTGCACAAAGAAAATATGTTTTAGGCGTAAACAGCGTGTAACAAAAAGGTATAGAAATACTGAAAGGTGTGCATATGTACAGCCCGCGGCACGTAACTCTAGCGCTGAGCGAAATGTGGAGGGGATATCTGCGCATGGGTACAGTCGCGCACATGTGACAGAGAGAGACAAGAGTCCCTCGTCTTCGATGTGACAGAGAGAGACAAGAGTCCTTCGTCCCTCTAGCCCCCCTGTGATACCCAATTTTTGACTTCTGCGCAATAACGGTCAGCGCTAGAGTTACGTGCCGCGGGCTGTACCTCGTAAGGATTCAGATGGCAACATATTAAAATTTAAAACACTTATATTTTTTCATGAAATTTAAATATTAATCTAAATTTGTTGGACAGCTCTATTAGACATGCGTATTATTGGAATTCATTGAGGTCAATACTGTTTGCAATCTCCACGCCACATATTCACTCATAATATAAAAAGTAAACAAAAATGTCATAAACAGCTTCGTCTACAATAGAATCATATACCAACGACTCAAGGTAGATTTTGAAACATTGAAATTTATAGAGGGAAAAATTCCATTCTCGGACGGGACTCGAACCCGCGTCTTCTGACTCTCCTTGTCAGACGCCATTGACCAACTAGGCCACCAAGAATCTGGTCCCAGCATCGAATTTTAACTCTTTATTTGACTAACCGTCTTGCGGGGACGGAGCGACATCTATTGGACAGTTTAACAGTACCATCCAACCGAAAGAAGCATTATTTAGAAATACTTGAAACTTTCGTATTGACATCGCAGCCCTTGTGATTTTTATAGTATTACTTTTTAAAGCACTAACGCCTGCTTAAGCGATTTCAAACATTGAAATTTATAGAGAGAAAAATTCCATCCTCGGACGGGACTCGAACCCAAGGTAGATTGTTCATTGACAATAAATTGTATTCGGAGCACTTGTTTACAACAAAATTAAGGGTTAAAACCGCTATTGTTTCATTATAATGTCGAACATTCTAGACTCAGTATAAATAATGGCGAATCCGCCGACTGTAGCCCGGTAAGGCTGTAAATGCCGGTAGAGGCAAATAGCAATTAGAGTAATTAAAGTACTTAGTTCAGTTTGTATTACGAAACAGTGCAATTACTGAAGAAAAGGCAGTAAGGTCGTCATAGCCTGGCCAAAAAGGCCGAAAGAAAAAAAAAAACGAAACAGTGCGGAACAAGTTCCCCGACGCGAACAGTGCAAGTATACTAGTGCAGTGATAATAAGTGCACTACACTTGGTAGTTAGTGATCAGTGCTGTGAACTGTTAACATTGTGTGTCAGTGATGGTGAACTGTAATACTGTAAATAAAAGGGTCATATTGGTGAAATCGTGCAGATTATTTATCACGTAGCTCGTTACAATATTATAGTGCCCGTGGTAAACTTAAGGTGGTGTAGAATTACAGTCAAAATCTGTTATAACGACATCGAAGAGACTACTCATATTTAGTCGTAAAAACCGATAGTTGTAACAACCGGTGACAGGTATTTTGCTACATGTTAGAATTTTCACAGTTAACTCAACAATATGTTTTGGTGCGTCTTGTGTAAAGATAAGTAACAAACTGACTTAAGAGATATGACGAAGGTGGCCTTGAGGCTACGGCATGCAAGTGCCCTGCTTCTAAGAATTACAAAAGACCCTAAACTTTGTTTACTTTTATGATAATAGCCATTGACCATTATACTGTGCCAGATGTGGACACTGTTATCCATTGATTACAATACACCTGAGCCGGTCGTTCTACAGATATAATTCTCCGAAAATATTAACCAAATGTGGTCGCTTAATGCGGTATGTCGGAGTAAACAATGTCGTAAATACCAATGTTTTTGATAAGGCGGTCATATAGCATTCAGCCAGGACCTTTGATTTTGGTCGATTTAACCGGTATGTTGTTCTAAACGATGTCGCCATAAACGGTTTTGACTGTAGTACATTATGCTACATGTGTATAATGATCAACATCCCACACGCGTGTCATACGACGTTTTTCATCACACTCGCGAGGAAACAACAGACTTGTATCGTAACCTCTTAATTGTTGAAACAATTGTTAAAAGTACATTTTTCAAAATGGTACCGGACGCTTTTCCCCGGCATTTGTATAGTTTGCGTTATATTATTAAGTTCGTTGTTTTTAATATATTGTTGTGTAAACGTCAGCGATGATGAATTGTTTTCATGGGAATTTGATAAATGCTGTAAATGTAAGTGGTCATTAGTGGAAGCAGCCGGAGGCTCCAAGTGTAGGGTTTCTGGTTGTATGACTCGTCACGTGGCGCACGTCACCTATCTAGGTTTATATGTGCGCCCTCGTTTCTTCCACATGCGTGTTCTGTCTGCCTACTGGGATGGGTCAATAAAAGTATAACATTTCGGTGATCACCATTACTGTTCTTCATTTCAGAATTACTATATGTATCTATATCAAAAGGTCACATTATGTAGGTGGGCTAAAGTACCGACACTCGGTACAAACGCGGCAGGGCAACTGAGCGCATGGCGCGACTTTAACAATAACAGAAAATTGCGCTCACGTTGCATGTATCGTGCCCCTACACCAAGTATTTCATGTCTCTAGAAGTAGGAGGTTGCGGCTCGGCGCAGAACTGCTTAGTTTTTTGTATTCCACTGCACATAGAACGCCACTTGGAACGGCTACTGTCTACAGTTACAGATGAGACTACAACACTTTAATTTTACAATATAATGTTTTGGATAGCAGTTGCGTGTAATTTCACAGGCGCCCGTACACTTCAAGCCGATACTCAATAATGAGAACATTATTGTTTTGTGGCAGACATAGGGTGGTAGTAATTCCTCAGGCTGATTCGTTCACAAAGAGTACTACTGCTATGAAAATAAAACAATGACTTCGAGTGTGATTGAAATCCCTGAATAAAGTTTACTTAATGTGTAGACTTACCTTGTTTGGAGATGGTTCCAAGGACAGTAACAAATCAGTGTAAAGTCTGACAAGCTCCGCCAGAGGAGAATCTGATTGCAACACATTCGTCAACCAATTGATCTGAAACATTCAATACTAGGATAGGTATTTCGTCTACATATCAATCACAGTTTAAAGTAACTGAACAAATCGTGTAGAAATTTCTTTCTATTTTGTTACGTACATTGCAGATACTGGATTAGCTTTTCAGAGTGCATCATTTCAAACTTTTTTACAAGTTCTTTTTTTAAAATAGCGGGAAAATATCCAACTTAGACTTTTATTGATTTTGTATATTATTCTTAAATTTGTGTTTCCCCGATTTCGACGTGTAATAATAGTGGATCATGAACTTTTACATACTGGTGACTAGGGATTGCAATCCGGTATCATTTTCATTTCGGCCGGATTTGCGTCAATCCGGTAAAATCCGGCCGGATCCGGCCGGATTGTTAAATTATTTACGGCCTGGTATTTAATGATAGTTTTTCAATTTTTAATGAAAGTGCGGTAAGGGAAAGTAATATATTTTGACTTTTAATAATTAAAAGAAAAATAAAACACGTATTTATGGAGAATAAAAATAGTTTTTATTATTTTTATTTGGTATTATTTGAAAGTTGTACTATGAGTACTAAACAAAATTATAAAACTCTTCTTCATAATAAAATAATCAGTCTACTTAAGTAATAATAACGTTAATAATCTACTTAGATTTAACAACCAGTCTTTAAAATTTGTACTTCAAAACTCAACTTTAGTCATTCTTAACCCTAGCAAACAATTAAACAAGAAACATTTATTTGCTGCAATGCAAAATGCATGTGAATATTATTTCTGTGTCTGAAAAAACGATCTTCGGAAGCATATTGTATTGATTGTACTGTCCCCTAAGCGGCTTCTAATGGTACTACAAATGTAGCCTGCGGCTGAAAAGGCCCGTTCTGCCTCAACACTTTTCACGCTTCGTTTTGTGTATTGGGTATTTTTTTGAAATAGTCCCACAGAGATTTTCCAGTATCTTCATTTTCTTTATTTTTGTCCTGAAGTATTTGTGGTTTAGAAAGTGACATTTGTAAAAAACTATTATCATTTACCTGTAACCAATTAAAAAAACTATAAATTGATAAGAAGTCTATAGATACCTAATTTCCGTTCTAAATTTAAAACGTAGGTAAATATTCTGATTGAACAATTTATATACCTATCTAGATTATTCAATGTTTTTCCGTCACATATTCACTTACAAAACATTTTAATAATAAGTGGTTAATAATAGGTAATTAGGGAAACAAACAATACAACTAGCTAACCTAACCCATTTAACGATTTAAATACCTATCAAAAATTTTAATGCTTTTCCGTCACATAATCACTAACAAAACATTTTAATAATAAGGGGTTAATATGCTAATAATAAAATATGGTAAATATAATATGGTAAACAAACAATACAACTAGCTAGCCTAGCCCATTTAACAATTCAAATATCTATCTAGATTATTCCATGTTTTTCCGTCACATAATCACGATTTGATAGAAGGTAATTAGGTAAATAAAGTGTTTGTCAACTTACGCTTAATCTCGACACAAATCAATTCAATCACAAACACACACACACTTTTGTGTCAAAGGTCTAGTGACGACAGACAAGCGCAGAGCGGGCCGGGGGTGACGGGGGCACGTCAAGCGATCTGGCAACATTGCGCGCGTCGTTGCAGTATGGCGCGTAATTCGATTATTGATTTTCATTTCGCGGTTTTTATGCTTTACCGGATCCGGTGCCGGATCCGGCCCTGACCCACCGGATCCGGTAGGCTCAAAAACCCGCCGGATCCGGCGGATTACCGGATCCGCCGGACCGGATTGCAATCCCTACTGGTGACACTACACAAGTGTAGGGAAAGTGTACGAACTAATGAAACAATAATTTTCTGTTATCTTCCACGATCGTCCACCGCTTTCCTAGAACTTGATGAATGAATCCCCCTTACAAAACTAATATTAAACCAATTAACATAATTTTCGTGTGGTGGGTGAAGTGAGATAAACTAGCCTGTTTCCCAGCCTCCATGTCCAGCAGCCGGGTAAGTACGGGTACAGAATGTTCGTCCAAGCGGGCCGCGAGACGTTGCGCTGCGGAGCGGCGCCAATAACGGTACATAGACATCGAGCGAGACATCCCCCGAAATAGTGACACGTAACTAGCAGTGCGGTCTGTAACGACATACAGTACACCAGTTTTAACGCGGCCATTACACGTACTTCTTAGTGAGCCTTCTTAGAGAGGAAGTAATAAAAGGCTCACTATGAAGTACTACAATACTCACTATGAAGTACTACAACACTCACTAAGGAAGTTCTAAAAGGTTCACTGAGAAGTACTACAATATTCACTAGGAAGTACTACAATACTCACTAGGAAGTACTACAATACTCACTAGGAAGTACTACAAGGCTCAATAGGATGTGCTAAGGGTCTCACTAGGACGTACTAAAAAGCCTCATTAGGAACCAAATGGAAGTATCATCATAAGTTTGCTGTAGACTGTTGTAGAGTTAATGTTAGAGACAAAAATTTTACATCCTCGAGCTGGATACGTCCCCCATAAGACGGTTAAAATCAACTAGAGAGTTGAATTCGACTCTCGGAGGGATCGCATCGCGCCTAGCGGACATGGCGGTCTTACACAGATTGTCGGATGACGCGGGTTCTGATCCCGTACTGTTTTCTGTAAAATAACAAAGTTTTAATATAATATATTAAAACCGTTTTAGGTTAGGTCAATATATTATAACAAAAATAAATTAATGCAGCCCTTTTTCTTAACAATAATATATACTTAATGTTTCATTGTTCTTACAAGACATTCCATGTACAAAAAAAGGTTTTATATGTTTATTGCCCCATTACTTGATCCAACATTGGACAGGACATATATTATATATATATATATATATTCCCACTTGTTTTGCTTTGATGTTATTGTTATAAATATAAATATATATATATATATATATATATATACGTGAACAACAAAAAGTCCTAGTTTTTTGCTAACATCAGATAACATCAGAGCAAAACTGGGAATTTATTCTCCATGCACCCCCGCGAGGATCTGACTATGCTGGTAATGTTATTATGATCTCAAAGTTTTATAATCTCTTACATTCAACGTTCGTACGCTAATAACCACAATATAATTCATATATCTATACGAATATATATTTCCATAGTACAGTAGTATAATAGAACGGGCTGGCACTGGTGAGACCTAAGTGGACGACCTCAAACGTGATAAATTTCAGAATGACCATGTTTACGCTGTTTGAGGTCCAGACTCTTGGCCCAGGGAGCCGTCCGCTAACTTATATAGGGATTTAGCCTAACGTTAGGTTAGGTTAGCAGATATGTAGTATTATTAAATCTTACTTGCATCCATTTGTGTGAGTGCATAAACAAACGGACCACTTATTGCTGCTTCCAATCGGTTGTACAAAGTCTCCAAATGCACTCGTTTGCTGTCATAGTCCGAGGTGTCGCTTAATACCTGAAATATAGTGCAAATAAGTGTAGGTAACGAATATTTAGTATCCTTGCGCACGGACAGATACACCTAATTAAAACAAGGCCAAGAAGTATTTAATGGGATAAATTGACTAATATGACAAGTCGACCGACTTGGGTGACCGTGACAGCTGCAGGCGACCAAAGGCTACCAACTGTATAGTTTTGAACTGATCTGCGGTCGTCACCCCGAGGCATTCGTTATTGAGCCACATTCGTCCAGGAATTTCACTCGCCGCAGTGCCCTTCACACCCTAACACAGTAATGCTTGCACACTATTGTTACGCGACAGAATATCTCGCACAGCGGTGGTACTAACCAAGACGGCCTCTTCCACAAGAGAGCTAACACTGCAGTTGTACTCATCAAGACATGATGAAGACGGTAACCTGCCACGCGCTCATAATGTCTTGCATAGAGCATTGGCGTTTTTGTGCTGTGTTTCCGTAAAAAGAAACATAAAGCGGAGCCAACCTAATCATTTGTACATTTTCAAATAGGCTTATCAAACCTTGGTGCATTCATTATTTGGATAGGTGACCGTTACTAATTTTTTTTACTGATTGCTTTTAATTTATTTAAACTGATCAGAAGGAATGTTAAGCCGTGTCATAAAACACCAGTTGTTGGCCACTGTGTAGAGTAGATAATGTGAGTTAAAAACATACTCGTATATACTCGATGTTTTTACTTAACAATAACTACCTAACGTGAAATGTTTGTATTTCTTCTAAACTATTATGATTTGAGTATATCACTCGCTTCTGGCTTAACATCGACTTCTATGACGCCTGTATACTACGCGGTAACTAAAACAGATCGTTTCTTTTATTAGAAAATCCAACATTATGCGGATGGTGCATTATTGATAACGAAATGCAAACACTATAGTATAAGACATTGATGTGGTGCATGTTTTTTTACTGACAACAATTTTATACAACTATTGGAGTAGCACTCCAATAGTGGTATAAAAAAACCTGATCAATTAGCTCTGATCGCCCTTGCAAGATGTTATATAACTTGTCAACTACTTATTAGTGGCGAAACCTTTAATTTGGAATGGCCTGGTACGTGTGCCAGATGGTTGAGAAGCGATATCAGTCAATACCAAGCGATACCGATGGGATGGTATTATAAAACACGGATCATGCCCGATTAAGTGTAGCAGCTAGACAAGACCGCTTTTATTGATCAAGATAAATTGTTTCTAGTAGACATAAGCATCAAATGTGATCGAACGATTGCATGGAGAAGTACATGAGCTCTACCATCAAATAAGCTAGTAAATATAAGAGCTATAACTCATAATACCTTAACAAAAGTGCGGTGTGAGCATGGATTTCACGATAAACTTGCAGAGTCTGGCCGACTTTATATCACCTATCTTATGTTGTCTCTAGTAAGGATCTAGCTACGATAGTCATATCGCGGACTGTCTTTTACTGATAATATTATCCTATAGACAATCCATGCTCTCACCGAAATGGTTACCAAAACTGTTATAACACTAGATACTTAATAATATGATAAATGTATGGGAAAACAAAATGTAACCTTTGCCATGGATCTATGATAGACCTGAAACAGATTTGATTTTACAAATTTTCTTATCTATAACAACATTGGAATGAGTAGCAGAAACAGCTTTAGATATGAGGGTCAAAATACTATCTCGGTGTTAGAGATTGTACTTCGCTTATGGAATTGTGGATATTTGGGTTAGGTATATTATATACCAAATCTGAAAATAAAACAGGTAACATACATTCCATACACGGTTCTTTAATTTTGACATTAATATGTAAAATAACACCTTTGCAGTCACATCAATGTTCATCATCATGTTCATCACACAATATGTTTATCTTTGCTATTAACCATTACAGGGTGTTCGAGGGTTCCTTTTTTCTCGAAAAACCTAGTCTTCAACACGGTCTTTTTAGGACTCCATTATCATAGATGCGAGATATTGATATAGAGATGAAATATGGTTTAGAATTTAATGTATATTTTTTATATTTTTTTAGCTTTCAGCTATTAAACGGAGAAAATTGCATAAAAATCTGTTAAGTAGTTAATTTACTTATATTTTAAATTTCATCCCCTATTCAAGACGAACCCTTTCGTTAAATGGGGTGATAAATATCCTTCATGTTACACCATATTAGTTATCTGTTATAAGTTTCATCAAAATCTGTCCCATAGTTTCAGAGTGATGCATGTACAAGAGACAGACAGACAGACAGAAATTGTAGATAACATAATTTTATTCTAAAAAAAAGCTATTTCATATCATATATGTGTCACAATGAGTGAAACAAAGGTATCTGATACAGTTCAATACAAAATGAGCCCCCTCGAATGCCATGGTTCAATAAGACTAAGTTAAGCAGACTTATGATAGTAATGGCGTGTAGGCTTCACTCCGGGCATGTTCCATTAAATAAATTCAAACACATGATGAAGAAAGCTGATTCACCTAAATGTAATATCTGTGACATTGAAGAAGACATCCAACACTTTTTAATGGAATGTGCCCGAACTGAACCAATTAGAATTAAGTTAGGAGATAAACTCAATTATTTGGATGTTGGTGTATTTCAGAGTGTTTTAGCAGAGTCTACATCCGACACTGCTAGAACACTCTATAGGTTATGCCATAAGATTTTAAATTGTAATAAATAAGCAATGTATGTACCGATATGGAGCTGGCATGGCTGCGACCAATGCGGCTAAAAGCTCCTTTAATTATTACAGAATAGAAAAAATAAAAGTTTTTGGTGAGTATGATGTAAAAAATAGGCATATTTTGGAGTGTGCTTAGAGAAGCAAGGAAAGAATCACATACCTCAAGACTCTGCGTCATGGATCCAACTTGTTGGGACAGCTCAGAGAGTTTTTCTCCATAATCAGGCACTCCCGTTGCCAAAATATTTTCCAATGATGAGGTAAGTGCTGCCCATTTGTCCGCCTCTTGAAGAGTAGATGCTGCATTCTGTAATATTGTATAGACAAATTCAAAATTAATTTTTTGTCATACATAAATACAAATAGTTTATTGACATAAAAGGTAGGCACATTATATATTTGAATCCATAGGCTCCCGACCTATTGTGAACTGTGTTTCAGGAGCCAGTGGCTTCTCCCATAAATACATAGCAGGTAATTATGTCAGATCTTTGATATTAAAAAGCGCATAAATGTGAATGTGCTGTTGTTATTAGGTGTATGGTTATGTGTATGTGTATATAATATATATATGTGTATATGGTGTAATAATGCTTAATATTTATTGAGTATATATACATAAAATGTCTACATCTATGATCACAACTTAAGATCACTCTAAATTACTAAATAGAATTTACAATTTAGTGTGCAGTATGATTTAAAAAAAATCATATGTCAATATTATGATCCATCATTTTGTAACACTGGAAACATTAAAATGAAGATACCCTATTGTCAGACAAATGAACACCACTGTCCTGAGGATAGACAGGGTTTCCTGGGTATACATGTAATATCGAGTCAGAACTCATAAAAGAGAAGAAACCAAATTATTACTTTTACCAGCCTGTTTGCAATAGTGACCTGTTCATTTTTTAAATACCTCAGAATGATGCTAACATAGTAGTGTACTATTTTTACCCTCATATGCTGGAATAAGCCGAGAATACATAGATAGATAATAAGAATTTAGAGACAAAAATTACAGGATATCGTTGTCATATAACTAACAGGCAGATTAATAGATGCCTTTGAATTAAATAAGGGTCATCAGCACTCAAAATGTGTATGGGGTATGCTACCAGAGGAAAAGGTAATGGGAAAAGAGTAGGTAAGAGGATGTAAATACAGTACAGACTGACCTCAAGTTTACTCTTAAGCTGATCAATACGCTGTAGACTCTCAATAGAATGACCCGTCTGCTCCTCCACTCCCTGAACTTTAAGTTCTAGAGTCAGAAGCTTCTGTTGTAGCAGCATTCCTTCCTCATGCAGAACAGCTGCATCTTGTAATACACGTGGAAGTGATGTAACTATCTGAACACATAACCAATGTTTAACTATCCCCATTTTTTATCAGTTAAGTAGGATGCAATACAGGATGGTTTTTTGAGAAGGGCAGTAATGGCTAAGTCCGAAAAACCACGAGCTACTATTACTAATGGATTCTGTTGCTGATAAAGATCAAGCTTTGCAAAGAAATACATTAGTAAAAAAGAAAGGAAATAGTATTTTTTTACAAATTTCGTTTAATATCTCAATTTTATCTAACTAATAAGTTGCTCAAAATGGTTTCCATTGGCTCCAATGCATAAGTTTATACGTCTATCTTAAGACTTTACTGCATTTGATACCATGACAGGATTTATCCTCGAGAAAAATATCAAGCAATGAGATTTGTAAGCTGTAAGTAAGCTTTGTAAGTATCACCACAGTATATCCCGCTAATAAGACTAATGAGTTTCACACACCACTAAAAAGTCAGTGAGACCGTGTAAAAATAATAAAATAGTAAATTTTTTACTATTTCCTTTCATTTTTAGTAATTTATTTCTTTGCGAAGATTGATCTTTATCAGCAACAGAATCCATTAGTTCAATAATACAGGATATCTTTTTTTTTAAAAATTCATTCAGGTTGATTTCCTTCAAAAGTAGAAGATTAAAAAACAAAAACTAAATATGCAGTTATTGTTTTTTTATAAATCGAGGGCATGTCTCCTATCACGATTTTTCTATAACTCTCGTGGTTTCGGATTGGCCATGGCCGCCCTTCTCAAAAAACCAACCTGTATATAAAGAAAAAAGGGGCAGCAAGTTATGATATTATTAGTTATATTACTAGTATTTATTAGTTTTTGCCTTTACAACTTTAATTGCATGTACAGATCGCGCGGCGAGAGTTTGGCTTTGACCGTTATTGCGCAGAAGTCAAAAATTGGGTATCACAGGGTGGCTAGAGGGACGAAGGACTCTTGTCTCTCTCTGTCACATCGAAGATGAGGGACTCTTGTCTCTCTCTGTCACATGGCGCGACAGTACCCATGCGCAGTAATCCCCTCCACCCGAAGGTCAAAGCCAAACTCTCGCCGCGCGATCTGTAATAAGGTTATCCCTATCCCTCAGACACTAACTGTTGGTTTGGGGTGAAAAGTATAGGAGGGTACAAAGGAGTATAAGTAAAGGATTTGTGTCAAACCTAGGTACATAGAGAGTTCAATGTATTCTCGGTATCGGGGCGATATACTAATGATGAGGGTAATTATATTATCTCATTAGTTTAGGATGGTGAGGGTATAAATACAAAATTTGATTTGATTGTCGCCATTAATATTCAAAATATCATTTCGAAAAGGCAACTACGATGACTGATACGACAATGTCGAAAAAAATCGAGCGTCGCGCTGTGATAAAATGCCTCACAAAACAAGGACTCAAAAAGTAATTCACGAAGAAATGATGGCTGTTTACCAAGATTCTGTCCCTTCATTATCTACATTTCAGAAGTGGTCAAGTGAATTTAAACGGGGTAGAGAGAGTATTGAAGACGACCCTCGTGCCGCTACTGAAGAAAACGTAACAATTGTGAGAGAGTGAAAATATTAGCAGAAAGAACCAAGCTATCCGTGATCCTGAGTGCAAGCAGCAGTCTATGCAGTGGTATAAAAAAGGAACAGCCCCACCGAAGAAGTTCAAAGTCAGCCCATCCGTCGGAAAGCTCATGGCCACAGTGTTTTGGGATTCCAAGGGAATCTTATTAAATAAGTACACAAAAAAAGGTGAGAGTATTACTGGCGTAACTTACGCTAACACCCTGCGCAATTTAATGGAGGCAATAAAAGAAAAAGACAGGGAAAATTGACCGCAGGTGTACTGCTTCTGCACAATAACATGCGCCTGTTCACAAGCCACGCATTGCCAATGCTGCTGTGCGGGATTGCGGATTTGAAGAAATCAATCATCCACCCTACAGCCTGGACCTAGCCCCTAGTGATTACTTTCTGTTCCCAAATCTCAAAAAAGAACTTCGAGACAAGCATTTTTCCGACCATGAAGAGTTAAAGGCAGCAATTAACGATCATTTTTCAGACTAGGAAGAAATATATTTTTGGAGGGAATTGAAAAGTTATTTTCCAGGTCAAACAAGTGTGTTCAGATCCTAGATCCTAGATTTGCCGACGATATTGTAGTCATGGCAGAATCCATGGAATGGAAGACCTCAGTACAATGCTCGAAGGCCTCCATCGAGTTTCCCAACGGGTAGGTCTTAAGATGAACATAAGATAAGACGAAAATTATGTCTAATGCCCATGTTGTACCTACCCCAATATCAGTTGGGAACCTGGGACAGACAGTCAAACTAGGCAGGTCCAACTTCGAGAAAGAGGTCAATCGTCGAATCCAACTCGGCTGGGCAGCGTTCCGGAAACTTCGCGAATTCTTCTCGTCAAAAATACCTCAGTGCCTCAAGACAAGAGTCTTCGACCAATACGTGTTACCAGTGATGACTTATGGCACTGAAACGTGGTCTCTTACTATGGGCCTCATAGATAAGCTCAAAGTCGCACAATGAGCTATGGAGAAGGCTATGCTCGGGGTTTCTATACGTGATCGAATCAGAAATGAGGAGATCCGTAGAAGAACGAAAGTCACCGACATAGCTCAGAAGATTAGCTAGTTGAAGTGGCAGTGGGCAGGGCACATAGCACGCAGAACAGATGGTCGATGGGGCCGAAAGGTTCTAGAGTGGAGACCACGGACCGGCAAGCGCAGCGTAGGTCGTCCACCTACACGGTGGACAGACGACCTGAGGAAGGTCACAGGACGACGTTGGATGCAGGCCGCTTCCAACCGGTCCTATTGGAAAATCATGGGGGAGGCATATGTTCAGCAGTGGACATCCAACGGCTGAGATGATGATGAGATCCTAGGGGACTACAATGAAAAATACATTTTATTCAGAATTTTCTGCTTATTTTTTCGTACCTATACTGAGAATACATTGAACTCCCTCATATATAAGTTATCTTCATTAAAAACTTAATGAATTTAAATGTGGAAGAGGTAGCAAACATACACACACTGAAAAACTTTAGTTTTAAATACGAGTAATAAAAGATAATTTAAATAAAATTATTGATTTTTCATCTCAACTCTATAATAAACTTCTCTGCCTATCTCATTTGTAATGTAATATATAAGAACACCATTTATATAACAATTATACATTTGTGACATGACTGATTGAGATCGAGTGTACAACCCGGTCACAATATCTGTGCACCTGACCTCGTGACGTCATATCGGTGGTCTGGGTACTGTGTGAAAAAAAGTTTTTTCGAGAAATGTGGAGGTTGCGTTTTTTGTACTGGTTACGCTTCTTACCCGGTGTCGATAATTTTGGTTCTGGGTGGGTTTCTAAATTATTACTAGTACTTGAAGTCGGGACTAGCGCCCGGCGAAGTAGGTGGTTGTACTTTGGCTTCATTTTTAATTTTCATTAGTCCTCTTTGATATCCCAGTTGCAGCACAGGTTCGTTTCACCACTTGGTCTACAGGTATGGTGTACTGTTTATTTGCTTTCTCCGATTCAAAAACTTGAGCACTTTCAAGATTAAATTTCTTGATTCGCTGTGTATTGTTTTTCCCATGACTTCAGTTTAACAGCTACAACAATTTTAATAACAACCAAACCAGTCCAAACTTAACAGTAAACAGTCTAAACTTAACAATAAATATTAAAAAACAAAACAACAACAAAGTGAAAATATCAAAATTATCGGGATGTGTATTGGCAGCGAAGATGCTAACCATACTGTCGCACCAGGGAGTGCGCGGAGAGGTGACAGGGGAAGCGGGAGAGGCGCCGCATTCCAGCGAGGTGCACAGATATCCTAACCGGGTTGTAACATCTGACGTTAATGTTACCATCAAATCAATACTTAGTAGGCCTCAGTTTTGGCGATTTGACAGTAACTTTAATGTTGACTTTAAATGACCCTGATTTCACTGAAAGGTTTAGTTAAATGAGGTTAAAAGAAGTCAGTAATATTGTAAAACTATAAAATCAAGCCAATGTAAAAAAACTTACTTGTGTTGTAGCCTCATCAAGTGAATTTGTCAATTGTTTCATGTAGAGTTGGAGTCTACTAACAGCATTTGCTACAAAAACCTATAAAAAATACAGTATTTTAACTTTATAGTTAGAAAATCAACATTTCAGAAATCAAATTCATTGTTTACGTCTAGGTACTGATATTATTGTTTATTCTACTACCATACATTTATCATATAAACCTCTTACCTCTTTTTCTTGATTGCCACTAGAGCTCCAAGCTTTATTTATCCATCGCCTTGGATCAAAATCATTATTAGCAAAAGCTTTTAAATCCTAAAATCAGTGCGATAGTGAATTAGGTACAATTATTTTTATGGATTGTTTTACAATTACACGGTACATCCGTCATCTAGGTACCTATGTTATTTCTTGACTTACCATTTGTTGGAAATTCATATTATCTTCAACTTTTGCAATAGGGGTAACTCACACAATTTCAATAACATTCACCGTAAAACATGGAATTTATTAGAGATAAGATTATATGCCTCTGGCTCAATGTTATGATAGCCAATTCATAAGATGTAAATAAAAATAAAATATGTCTCATCAACAAACCATAGATTAATCAGACTAAAGGTGCGTTCGTTTAGCTTACGAGGGCATTGATGGCTCTTTTGTTAAAGCGTTCGTAAAGCTCAAAAACGTTAATTTTGTCTCTTTTGCCCATACCCTATTCGAACGCTCAACTTTTGGCTCAACTGAGCATAAGACCTAAAATCGCATGATTATGCTGTCAAACATATAGCTGTCAAATAACGATCACAAACAACCATGCTCCAGACGTGGGTCAAAAATTGCTTTTTGGTGGCAAAAACTCCTCTTTTTTAGCTTTCCGAACGCTGAACAAAAAGAGGCATGAACGACATTTTCACCCACAGATTCCCAATTCGAACGTCCCTTGTGAGCGTTTTTAGCGTTATTTTCGCCAAAAACGATCAGATGTGATCTATTCGAACGCACTATATATCTCACTCAAGAAACACCAAAGCAAAGAGAATTTAATTAATACTGGCACACTCAAACATAGATTAAAGTATATATTAGGAAAGAGACTGGTATCTTCTACCTTTTTTGTGGTTTATAAACATTTAAAGCTAAATCACCAAGGATAGATGGCGCTGTATATATATATACATACACACATCAACATGGTCTAGGGATATTTCAATTAAACCTAAATAACTAAAATTCTATTAACTTTTTGTTAAGGCACCTACACATTCAAATAAACCTTGTTTAATAGCCTATCTAATCTGATAATAAACTTTTAGATAAAGTTAAATTTAAAAAAAAACTTAGAATAATAGGAAAAACTCAGACAAAATTTCAATCTTAACTTTATTTTTGAAACATCAAAACCTAAACAAAACAACTATTTATTTTATAAAATATGTTGAAAACTTATCATTAATAATCCGTGGATCCACCTAAGACTCTCCTGACACATCTGCAGCGGTTCTGCATACTCAAAACAAGGGTGTCAATATCCTGCTGTGGAATACTGTCCCAAATCCTGCTAAGATTCAAGAAAAGCTGGTTTTCATGCACAATATCTTCAGGGAAATTCCTAAGAGCTCTTCTCAGAAGCATTGCTTGGTTGGTTGGTTTTTCTGAGAAATAAAAATGTTCTCAATAACATTCCGAAGACTGGAACAGTGCCCCGTAGATTGAAATAGGCTCGCCTCCTGTTACATGATCACATGACCAAAAACATATATGGCGAAAAGTAGATGTTGAAAACATCGCTGCTTACCCCTTCGAGGATTATATAGGCAAAAGTATCGATTCACTCAAGATGACTGATGTTACCGTCCCACGTTTTCACCTCCGTTGTGATGGATGGTGATGATAAGGAAATGTATCCTATTAAAATACCGCTGCTTACCCCTTCGAGTTTTCGAACTTTTCGCCATATCCTCTCCGAATCCTCCTCTAGTTATCCTAAATTTTGTTTTGTTATATTTGAGATAACACTTCGTTCACTATAACGTATCTGGTTTTTTGTATGCAATTCTACGAATTACCTTAGAGATAAGCAAACTGTAGATAAATATTTTGATAAAAGTATTTAAATTGAATAATTATTAAGTAGTTAAATTTGCCTTTAAACATAATTTATAATTGATAGTTTCGAGACTACAATTTTCTTTTTACTCAGTTATATTTACTTAATTTTATTGTGTTTTACTGGATTTTACTGTGTTTTATTGAATTTACTGTGTTTTACTGATATTAATGTGTGTACTTGATTTTACTGTGTGTTTTATTGTGTAAGTGATTATATATACTTTCTATATTGTGAATTGATCTCTAACTTTGCTCTATTCTATAAAAATGGAACCGGCCCAAGAAGTTACCGCGATTCCAAATGAAATGTTATAGCTTGTGCCTACATTCAACGGAGACAAAAGGCAACTTAACTTGTTCATTAGGAAAAGCGAATACGTAATAGCTAGGTATAGGGGTAGCGAGGAACAAAATATATACGTATATCAAGCGATCACAAGTAAACTGACGGATAAAACGGCCGCGTTATTATCAGAACGCGAAGATATTGTAACTTGGACCGAACTTAAAGAATTGCTGCAACAACACTTTGGCGACCCTCGTAGCGAACAGTGCATTAACCTTGAACTTGAATCGGTTAAGATAAAGCCCGGTGAGAGTTATTTAGAATTATGTAACCGCATACAAAGTATTCGATCATTGTTAATTTCGAAGGTTAATATGTCAAACGACGCGGAATTAAAACGTGCAAAAACCACCATCTATAACAATACGTCCTTAAACGTATTTTTATATAACTTGCCCGAAAATATGGTACGCATAGTAAGATTAAAATACCCCGCGACTTTAGAAGATGCGCTAAGTATTGTTCTTGAGGAGTTCAACTTCCATGAGCAACATAATATGCGGAACCGCGTTTATGGTACCGCGAATAATATTGGAAATGCACCGAAACCATTTTTCACACAAAATTCGAACTTTGGTTTTAAGTTTAACGGACCATCACAACCGAGTGGTTTTCGACTTCCGACCCACTCGCCAAATAACGTGCCACCAAAATTCAATTTTGGTAGTCAGCCTGCACCGTACCGAATGCCTCAAGGGCAATCACACAATTTTGGATACCGTCCGCAGTTGGGCTACCGCCCGCCTGCCCAGTTTGGTTCACAACCACCCCAGCTCGGTTACCGCCCACCTCAGTTCGGTTACCGACCACAGTTAGGGTACTGTCCACCTTTAAATAATAGCAATCAACCCCTACAAACAGGCTCTAGGCCTTACGTGGGTATGACACCCCAACAATTCGGATACAAACCACCCCAAGTTAACGCTCCGAATTTTCAAGCCTCAGATGCTACGATAAGGACTGCATCGCCAAGGCCGCGCGACGGATTTAAAGTCAACGAATTGACCGATAATGACGAAGCGCGATACTATGATGGCTATATTGATGACGCCAACTGTGACGAGTAGTGATGAAATGACGTATGAGACCACACAGACAGACTTACCTCAGGACCAGCCGATCGAAAATTTTACAACAACAGCCTCCATAGAGGACAAAAAATGATAGAACTAAACTGTGACCTTACACTAAAGTTGCCTCATATATATATCCCGGAAATACACGCGAAACTAATGATCGACACTGGTAGCACTCGATCATTCTTGAGTCCACGAAGGGCGTATGAATACTTTTATAACAATATTAGGTATGAACCATTTAAAGTCGTAAGTGCTCACGCCTCCAGTGACCACAATGACGCAATAGAAATTCCGCTTTTACCAACCTTTCAGAGCAATGAGTGTCACAAATTTTATCTCTATGACGTCGATCCACGTTATGATGGTCTTATCGGGAATGACTTATTGAAACAATTGAATGCGATTATAGACCTTAAAGACTTATACTTGAAGAAAGCTTATTATTTTATTGTATATCTTTTCTTGCATGCTTTTTGTTTTCCGTCCGTGTTTTATATAATCTGTCACCTATATGTGGAAACTTGTAAATGTCCCTTAGTACAATATTTAAGTATCCTAGTTATTAGACCTAGATGTAAGTTTTCCTAAAATTGTAAAATAAAATAAAATAAAATAAGACTAAAACTGCGTGCATTCCAATTATTAACAACAACTTAGACTACGTAATTGACTTACACTCGCGATCTGAACTACACGTGAAATTACCCACTGACCAACACGCAGGTGACGCAATTATAGACTACAAAGAGTTCGGTTTTGGTGTTCGAATGCCGAGTGCTGTAGTAAACTGTACCAACGGTTACGCTACAACTGTCGTTCAGAACACCTTAGACAAACCAGTACGACTGACTGTTAACAAACCTCTCAAAGTAACGCCTCATTAAGAAACCGAGTGCAATCTAAATTTTACAACGAATGCGATGACAGATAGACAAATTGAGACAATACTTGTAGATAACCTAGACAAACTCAGACTGGACCATACTAATGACGAAGAACGTGAACTCATATACACAAGTTATATATGTACGGAATACAAAGACATTTTCTACTCTGACCAATTGCCTTTGACTTTTACCAACCAGGTAAAACATAGAATCCGTACAAAGAATGAGGATCCGATATATGTAAACCCTATAGGTTAGCCCCGGCACATACAGACGAAATTAACCGACAAATGAAAAAGCTCTTAGATAACAATGTAGTTCAGGAATCGCATTCGCCGTGGAATGCTCCAGTGCACTTGGTGCCTAAGAAAGCAGACGCGTCTGGTGAACAGAAATTTCGTATGGTGATAGACTATCGACGACTAACGGCCCGTCCCAATAATCTATCTATCGCCGGTTTACCTTACTAGAGTTAGATATTTGACACTATTTGTATGGACGTTATGTCAAATTACTATCGGTAGTAAGAAAAACTGTGGATAGATTATTGGGATCCCCCAAATGACATAACCATCGATGACAAGTACCCTCTACCTAACCTCTAACATCAACGATTTGTTTGACAAATTAGGTAAAAGCGTGTACTTTAGTACGATCGATTTGGCAAGCGGTTACCATCAGCTTGAGATCCAGCAAGAGGATAGGGAGAAGACTGCCTTCAGCACACAAAACGGTCATTTTGAGTTTCTTCGAATGCCTTTTGGGCTCAAGACAGCACCTGCCACTTTCCAACGTACTATGGATAGTGTACTAAGGGGACTACAAGGCCTACACTGCATGGTGTACCTTGATGACGTCATCGTTTTTTCGTCAAGCCTCCATACCTCCAAACCTACATAAACTACGACTTGTGTTCGACAGACTTCGACATACAAATTTAAAAGTACAGCTAGATAAGTCTGAATTCTTACGAAAAGAAGTACTATATCTCGGTCATACCATTACAAAAGATGGCCTCAAACCTAACGACGACAAAATAAAAGCTGTAATGAATTTTCCTCTGCCGAAAACAGTAACGGAAATTAAAAGTTTCTTAGGACTTGTTGGTATCACCGACGTTTTATACCTGATTTTGCCAAAATTACCCAGCCTTAATGGCATCTTGTTTAAAAAAGCGAAACAAAATTATTATCGATGAAGGTTACATAAACGCGTTTAACAGATGCAAAGAACTTCTAACTCACGCACCGTTGTTACAATATCCAGACTATAACAAACCCTTTATACTGACAAGAGACGCTTCAAACGTAGCGATAGGCGCGGTATTGTCCCAAGGACAAGTAGGTTCGGATAAACCTGTAGCATATGCCAGCCGCACCTTAAGCGATACTGAATCTCGGTATAGCACCATCGAACGCGAACTACTCGCTATCGCGAGCTGTCTGAGCTATCTGGGCTACCAAACATTTCCGGCCCTACCTGTATGGTCGGAAATTCTACATATATACCGATCATAGGCCTCTAGCATGGCTCAATACACTGAAAGTCCCTAACAGCAAGCTTACACGTTGGAGGTTGCGTCTTCAGGATTTCGACTTTGAAATCATTTACAAAAAGGGTAAGCAGGACAAAAACGCAGATGCTCTCAGTAGAATCAAGGTCAATGCCCTAGATTCAGATGAAGATGGAAATTCAATGGACGTGAACATAGATAGAAAGAAACATAGATGGAATACAGAAACAAATGGAGGAGGTAGTTCATAACATCATTGACATATCAGCTGGAAAGCCAAAGCGACATGACTCGTCTACAATATCTGTATCAGACTGTAGTGGAACAATGACAGCTAGCCCTATGAGTATATCGTCTTCGGAAGCTATTGGACCTATTTCTGTACTCACACTCGAACAACCGGTATACATATCACCTTCAGAACATAGTTGTAAATAACAAACAATCCATTCTGCAGCTGATTTAGAATCGATAGGCATACCCATTCTACACGAAGCGATTGATAATAAGCCGAACCAAATTCTAGTGTTCTCTTGGTATAAAAACGAAATGCAAGTAAAAGATATTTCCTGTAGAAAAACGAAAATAATGGAAGTTTTTCTATCCAAAAACAATCCAGATCTAATAAAGAACTTTTTAAAAGAATACATTCGTCCAAAAATAAAGTACTTTGTATATTTCGAAGAGGAAGAACACTGCAGACAATTTAGCAATATTATAATCACCCTGTTCAAACGAGATATGGTAAAATTATATGAATGCACTGAACGTGTAGTATACGTGGAAAATGAGAGTGAACAAAAAGAGATAATTTTGAAATATCATCTAGGAAAAACGTGTCACCGTGGAATTAAAGAAACGTTGGTCAAGGTTCGTAGAAGTTACTGTTGGTCCAAAATGGAAGAAACTGTAATAGCTATTATCAATGCTTGTGAGGGTTGCAATAAAATGAAATATGATAGAAAACCTCTCAAACCCGTAATGCAGTTAACACAGACACAAGATGTCCCCTTCCCTGGAAGGGGGCATCTTGTGTCTGTGTTAACTTTTGTTGATCTCTTCTCCATTGAGGGCAAACATTACCTGACCCTTATCGACGCGTTTAGTAAGTTAGGTCAACCGATCGAGATCCCTAACAAATCGACACTAGAAGTTGTAAGAGCCCTAATGAAATACTTTTCATTTTACGGCATCCCTAGGAAGATCAGTTCGGATCCTGGAATGGAGTCCAATAATGTGTACAGTGTAGGTAAGCACGCGATTGGTCTGTAGTTTTTGGCTTCCGTGGTACTACCGGACTTGTGGAGCAGAAAGGTGACACCAGTAGTCAAAAAACTTGGGAGGGAACCGAGCTCGAGAGCTTTTTGGAATTGTATTGCCAAACATTCGTGCGAGCATCGAATCCATTTTATCCAAAAGTTGTGTAAGCCGCCTGGACCAGGACTTTTCCAGTTCTGAGCCGTACGTATGGCACAACTAACGTCTACGGGGCTGATAGATACAGCCCCCATGGTTTCGATAGACTCACACGATTGTTTAACGATACTTATCCAATCATCCTCCGTATGCTCGACAGGCACCGACTAGATGCCACGCCAAAGTTAGACATGACATTTGCATCAGGTAGCTGTCCATCGCTTACACGTTGCTCATTTCCATCCCAGTTTCTATAGACCTTCCTTGCGTCACTTTGGAAGAGGCAATTTTGACGATATCTGTCCACACGCTCTCTATAACGACGAATACGACTCGCCCACGCATAGACTTTCTGCTTCAGAAAGTCAATGCGTTCTGTAACACAACTCATATAATCTTGGGGTCTTATATTGGTGCCAGAAAATGCTTGTGTTACAAAACGCATGACTCGGGGACGATGGTTACCCCTGCTGAAGCAGACTAGCTTTGCAATGAGAGTCCTAAACGTACCAATACGCCTCTCGATCCGCACTTTCCATGCAGGTACTCTTCTAGGCATACTCGCGTTAGTTCGTAGTACTCGGTTAGTGTCCGGAAACTTGACACGAGAAACACGACATACCGCGATAGCCCCGCAGTACAATATCGAGTGGATATCAGTTAAATCTTTACAAGCCCGTAAATACGGAACTAGCAAAGCGTTTAAGGCTCCCATTAGCACTAGATTATGTCTATTTGTTGGCAAACGTGGTAGACGTGGTCTAAAATCGAAAGTGGAGTGATACTCTAAAATCGCGTCATCCAAAGCCCTCCTCAGTTGATCATTCGCCTGGGTACTTACGCTCGTACTCGCACAAGCATCCTCGTCGATTACCGGATCAGCCTGGGTCGTCAATATCGGGGTCGCCGACACCGACAACGTAGTAGGCGGGTCGCCTGTCGAAGTTGATGTCGCGCGAGTAGGTAGCACCTCGAGGCGTAGCCAATCAAGTACAAACTACTCCATCAGTTGACACCGATGGATAGCCCGAACCTGATCCGATAATCGTTGTGCAGATACGGCAATAGTTGGTTCAAGGGCCTGAAGCAGAGACAGCATACGATCGCGGTACGCGGTCATGTTGGTTCCTCCCTCTGTAGCCCCATAATAGGCGCGCATGCAGCTCTCATTCGTGGTTTGAGATCATCGCATGCGACGCACTACACCCCCACCGGTAACGGGGTATTATTATTATTATTATTTTTATTTAAACAATTTCACTTTTCTTCTATATCGCACTATACATATAATTCGTCGCCTATATATCCATTTCTTCCCAATCCGTAATTTTATCCGTCTCACGTTTTTATCTTATTACAATTTCTTTGCATTTTTATACTGTAAGTATTTCAACATTCTAATTTTCCAATTATTATAATCCATCAAATATCGGACTGACAATCTCACCACTTTTCATTAAAGCCATTTTCTATTTCAAATTCGTTTCTTCAATTTTCCTTCAATATTTAATTTTTTACATTTTTTTCTGATTTTCTTCATTATTATATCGCCTTACTTCTTAAAATAATCCCGACGATCTGCTACTATGTTAAATAACAACGAGATCCGTGAATTTATATTATATTTAATTAGAAATGGATATTTACACAATACATTATTTTCATTAGACGTTCGACGACAGCACACGCTTTTCACTTTGAACAAATGACAGAACTGTAGGTTTACCGGGAATTGTAATAGTTATTTCACTTTTAGTTAGATGACACTAAATACAAGTTCATACATTTAAAATTTTAAATATTTTTTACAATGAAAATATGTTACCAATTATGTTACATTTATTTAATTATTATATCTATTATTTATTTAATGTATTTAGGAAAAATAATATTATTAGATGTAATGCACTAATTATTGTGTGGTACCAAGAAAACTTATGCGTGAAACGGAACGTAACCACATGTCAAACATTATTAGTGATGTTTCTATGAAGCGCCGTAAGAAAGAATCGATTAACGTTGGTCAAAAAATTTGAAGATATCGGATTTAGTCCACTGAGCAAGGCTAAGTTCATATAAAGTTGCATATGAACTGTTGTAAGTTATGTCTGCAAGTCTGCAACGTCTATGCAACAAAGAAAACAAGTCCCAGCGAGCTTGATAGTACCTGACATTTAAGAATTTACTGAAACATTATTTTGGAAGTTGTTATAAGTTATTGTAACTTTTAAGTATACCATTCATTACCCTACAATATAAAGTTTAAGATATTGTGTTTATGCAACGTTGTAGAAATATCCGAGCAAACTTACAATTGCTCGAAAATTAAGATTTGTTTTAAACGTTGCTAAAAACGTTGAAACATAACGTAGATTTTTCAGTTGCACAAACATGTGCAGAAGTGACAGGCTCAAGTAACGCTCATTTAATCTAAATTCAAAATGCAGCAATGAGTCTGTAAGGTTCATGTTTAGTGGGATGTTTAACATTACTAAATACCTTTCTGTGACGGGTATCACCAAAAAGGGTTAACCAAAGACACAGGGTTCACCCAAGAGCCCTAAATGTTGTACCTATCCCTGACGAGTCTGTTACGATTTAAACGGCTGCCCTGTCTCGCTGCGTGGTAAACGGTGAATTTATTACTACTAATTATGGTTTTCCTACGAAATATGTTAAAAAAATAATACATGCGATATAAGATTTTAATCTGAGTTCGCGATAATGTATTGGTTGTTTGAATTGAAATAATACCGAATATACGAGTATCACTCCTTTCTAGTTAGTACAAAGTTACTACAGGCATAACCTAGCTGTTAATTAATCCTTATCTAGACTTATAATAAAGAGCAAAGATTTGATTGTTTTTAACGGATAAGCGGGATAACTACATCCGGTTCAAAAATATATTTTACCAGTAGAGAGCTATATTATATGATTTATGCCTGAGTAACATACACTATATTTGATTAATCATCCATCACCGCGCGGGTGAACCCGCGGCGCACAGCTAGTCATTATATAAGACGGATACAAAACCAGGAGGGATTTTCAAATACTGATGGTTTTTTTTATTACTGACCTTATAAATATTAGACTACAACCTACATATTCCTCACGGTTTATGACACTAGCGCGTACAGACACTCGCAGAATTGTAACAATCAGTTTAGTCCCAACACAGAAACCATAGACAAAAACCATCTATTTATGAAGTCAAGTCAATTATTTTAAATATATTATATTATAATCGATTAAAATCTTAATAGCTGTTCAGTTAGCATAATCGATTAATTATAATCTATTATGCCCATCATTAAATTCAAATTCTTTTCTTTCAGTTTCAATTTTGTTTTAGTGAGAGTTTTTCATTAAATATCTTTGATAAATTACACTACTCTTTATTTGTTTACGGACTCCGGCCACTCTACTTACTGCTCGCCCCTGCTACGCTCACTGGACTCTGATCTGCTTAACAACGACTCAAACCTACTTGGAAAAATGTCTGGTCCCGCAAGAAGTTGCTGTGTACCAAAATGTGGAAAAACCAGTAAGTACAGTAACTAAATCTTAATAAACCATTACCTAGTTCCTGTAGTTCTGTGAACAGTAGACCTCACGGGCACAGTCTATCTTATATTGAATAGTAGAACATGCATACCAAGTTTCGTCAAGATTGGATGAGAAATGCAAAAATATGTCTAAGGCCCATGTTGTACCTACCCCAATATCAGTTGGGAACTCAGTTCTCGAAGTTGTTGACGAGTACATCTACCTGGGACAGACAGTCAAACTAGGCAGGTCCAACTTCGAGAAAGAGGTCAATCGTGAAATCCAACTCAGCTGGGCAGCGTTCCGGAAACTTCGCGAAGTCTTCTCGTCAATAATACCTCAGTGCCTCAAGACAAGAGTCTTCGACCTATGTGTGTTACCAGTGATGACTTATGGCACTGAAACGTGGTCTCTTACTATGGGCCTCATAGATAAGCTCAAATTCGCACAACGAGCTATGGAGAGGGCTATGCTCGGGGTTTCTCTACGTGATCGAATCAGAAATGAGGAGATCCGTAGAAGAACGAAAGTCACCGACATAGCTCAGAAGATTAGCCAGTTGAAATGGCAGTGGGCAGGGCACATAGCACGCAGAACAGATGGCCGATGGGGCCGAAAGGTTCTGGAGTGGAGACCACAGACCGGCAAGCGCAGCATAGGTCGTCCACCATACAGACGACCTGATGAAGATTGCAGGACGACGTTGGATGCAGGCCGCTTCCAACCGGTCCTTTTGGAAATTCATGAGGGAGGCCTATGTTCAGCAGTGGACGTCCTACGGCTGAGATAATGATGATGAATAAGGGTGCTGAGTCATTAATGCTAAATGATTACATTAATTATTAATTACCTAGACCGAATATAAATCCTGAACTTACTGTACGCTAGTTAAGAAACCAAATAATATATGTATATATGTTAGTCTATAAGGTATATGTTTTGTATATGGGCCGCTGGTATTTTTATGTTGTGTAATTCTACTATTGCCTGAAATAAAGATTATTATTATTCCTTTTATTCAAAAAGTTTCACGGATTTCATCCGGTCCTTTACAAAGGCATAAGTGGGGCTGTAGCCAACACTTAGAGGCCTGTTTGGTATAAAAATACAAAGTATCAAAAACAGAAAGAATGTTGTATGAAGGGTAACATGGTACTTATAACTATTACAAAAATGGGTAAAATGGCCAGGCTATTGATATGAACTTATTAGTGATATGGAAGATTGTGGGCTATGGAAGAGACTACGGCACCTGCCAATTTTAGTCTCATGTTTAAATATTTAGGCAGGTGGTGACTTGCCATCCACTAAACGGGCCCCCCATAAAGGCCACCATGAGTGGTGACAAAAGGGACAACGTTGGTGTGGATGGCTAAAGGGTGTCGAGAGGTGTGCTGCGGTTTCACTAGAGCGCTACTACCGGCGTTATGCCCTTTAACACTTCCACCCTTGGAGCTTTTTGTTACTTGCTCTTGCGTCTCCACCCCCGGACGGCCAATTAAGGCAAGCTGGGGGTCAGGGGTCTCATTTAGCCCCAGGGAGAATCAGGATCCGCGGTGTCGCCACTCACCGACGGCTCGCCACAAAGCCGCCCCTGCGGTAAAAGCCGCCCCTGCGGTAAAAGCCAAATAATAAATAAAAAGTAAATAATAATAATAATATTATTATTATTATTATTAAAATATACCATAAGGTTCCGTAAATGTAGGTACCCACCAATGTGAGTAAGATTAGATACCTACCATAACTAATGTCTTTGGTAGTTGTCAATACAAAGATACAATATCTTGAATTGTTTTTGCGATCAATGCAAAAGTAATAATGTAAAAATGGCCTAATCTGTAATGCTATTTGTCTGTATGCAATTCTAGGTTTAGCCTATTTACCATCTTTTATCACCTCATCAGTTACCATCAGGTGAGGTTGTAGGCTCATCTTCAATCAATCTGAAACGTATCTCATAATTAGTATTTTCACTTTTAGATAATCAATCCCATGAAATAGTAGAGTCCTGTGTGTGTATTGCCAGCCGACTCACATAAACATGAGAAATGCATGCTTGATTTCTGGCTAGGTGTCAAGGTACAACATAAATTAATAAGTCAAAGTACAACATTATAAATCAATTTGTTTATTTCAGGCACACATGTCGACAACAAAACAATGTTTGTGCAGATGTTAAAAAAGATTAAGAAGAAAAAGGATACTTATGCAACAAGAATGAAAAAAGCTCTAAACCTTTCAAAAAATGTAACTTCAAAATATACTAACAAAATTTACAAGCCTTGCAGCCCTTTTCATAATGATGCTATTTAGAGAAGTAACAAAAAACAAAATGGGTAGGAGATTCACACATAAAGAAAAAAATATGGCTCTCAGTCTTTACAAGCAGGGACCATAGATGTTGACCATGTTATAGAATGAATGAAAATTCTAAATGAGCGTCATGGTTTTCATTCAAAACTATTTAAGCCAGGTTTAAGAACTGCACGGAACTTGCATGGATTTTACAAAGCTGATGTAAGAAAAACTTTGATATTCAGGGGGAATAAGCCTGTCAATCCCTAATTAACCATAGGCTGGTAAAAACTTGGTATTGAAATATTTCTTTATTTTGAACAGTATACCTAATGCTGTTCAAAATAAAGAAATTTTTCATTATATTAATAATTTTATGATATTGATATCAGGTCATGTGATGTGACGTCACGTAAATTAGTTGATTCACTTTGCGTTAGATGACGCTTTGAGCGTTTCTTAAGCTGATGTGTCTATCTACATAATATATATAATTTACTCTATGGACGGCAGACAGACATTTGTTACATAGAGTACGAAAAGGAGGTTTCTATATCAAATCAATTCCTTAACGCTGTTTTTATGGGTTTTCCGGCAATTGTTCGAATTTTTCTCGCCGTAAAAACCATCCTTGGACTTCAACAAACATATACAAAAAAGAATATGCTGAATAGTCAAGGCGTTGTTGAGTTATGCGCTTACCAACACATTTTGCGATTCATTTTAATATTATATATATTGAGTATATGTATATTTTCCAGGACTTCAAAGATTTATAATATTTATTTAAATGGGCTCTGTAATAAAATAACCCATTAGGGATTCATTTTCTTTTTTAATTCTTCTAAAGTTCACACGTGCCATCCCTTAACTATCACGGTGCACCTTGACAAACGTCGGTGTGGCCGTTTCAACGCAATAATTCTCGTATAAAATCTCGTCGATGTGCCCAAAAATACCGCCACCCTTTTTATCGGCCAACTTCAACGCCGTTGTCGAATTATCGCGGTTAGGGGTGGCTACATCTACGGTTAACGTTCAACAACGTGATAATCAACGGCGTTTCTCCTCGGTGTGGCTAAGGCATTACTCAAAAACGGCAGAACTGCTGAACGGATCTGTCTGGAATAGCACATAAGCTACTTTTCATCATCATCATCATTCATCACCAGGCGGGTGAAAGAGCGCAATATTCTTTGGCACAGCATAGACAAAATAATAAGACTTCCGCCTACGGCAAGATCGTTATTATGACAGTTCTGTCAAAGTTAGTGTCAGTTTCTGGTAGTTTAGTCAAAAGCACGCTATCATTTTGATAGCTCAATATACTAAACGTGTTCGATGACCGTCAAGGGTGATGAAGTTTAACACAAATATCGTCAAAGGGGATGAAAAGTAATGACAGTTTTTCCATTGTGATTAATTTTACTGTACGGTACTGTATTTTATTATTAGTGTTTATTGATTAAATTTTACTAAGTATTTAAATTTACTCTTACTATATTATGCGAGTAGCAATTTCGTTTGACCATGTAAATATTTTATGACATTTTGGTATAAAGATAGTTATGGCCTTGGAGAATACTTATAATAAGCTACACGAAGTACTAATCCTGCGCAGACGTCGCGGGCACCAGCTAGTAACAAATCCCAGTTCCCACTAATTATATATATACAGGTATTTAATATTATTTTCATATCACCTGCTCGAAAATGTTCTACCTATTACATGTCACGCAATCTCTACGTAAAGCAAGGCATTACATACGCGGGGCTGTAAAGTTGTATGAAACTCCCTGGAGAGTAAAGTGATTTGGATTTGGAACTTTGGTTGTAGGAATACTTTTAGTACGGAGACAGCATACAGAAAAAAATGAAAAAAGGCGCGTAATAGTTTTACGATAAGTAGTGCGTTCGAATAGCCGTAAGTTGGCGAAAATAACGCTAACAATGCTCAGAAGGGCATTCGAATTGAGAATCGATGGGTGAAAATGTCGTTTATGGCTCTTTTTGTTCAGTGTTTGAAAAGCTAAAAAAGAGTTATTTTTGCCACTAAAACTGAGCTTGACAAACGCTTTAACAAAGGAGCCAAGAAATAGCAACGCCACCAATGAATGCCCTTAATGCTAAACGAACGCACGATTGTTGTGCGCCGCGTTGCTATGGATTACGCAATCTCTGCGCATTCAAGGTCATAGTTGAAGTCATAGATAATACTATAATATTGGTTGAAATTACTTACGTGCTGCGATATGGTGTTTGGTGTTAATTAACTTTCATAATATATTATTATTTTCAATATGGTGCATATAACTGTACCGAAATATCGGGTGCTCCAAAAGTTACTAAATCGTGGTCTACATCTCGTGAGTACTAATTGTAACTTAGTGAACAACCGCGAAAGTCTAAAACAGTGTTTTCTATAAAATGTTCCTTCCGAAGATATAAGTACTCTGTCCTTCTATAACGGGACTAATGTGTCCAATTTGAATATTAACTATTCATGTATGTTACTTTTAACTCTATAACTGCTATTTTAAAGCTCTGAGTTTTTATTGTCTCTCAGTAGGTATGAAAAGTAGAGTATGCACCTCGAAAATAAAGCCTGTCTTCGTCTTGGGCGGCTTTAACCCCTCGCTTAACTCAGGACTCTACATAACTCCATCGCTCCGTTCGGGAATTAAATCTTAATCCACTCCTTAACTCAAGAGTCCCCGTTACACTCAGGGTTCAATATAACGCCCATGACGTAAGACACTGCTTTACTCCCTTGGTGCATAATCTACTATGATGTGAAAGTTTAGATGGATGGATATCTGTATGTTTGTTACTCAATCACGGCAGAACGGATCTGGTTGAAATTTGGCACAGTTATAGATTGTAGTCTGGAATAGTACATAGGCTACTTTTTGTCATCATCATCATCATCAACATCCATCACCGCGCGGGTGAAAAAGCCTCATATTCTTGGGCACAGCATGGACAAAATAGCAAGATCTCCGCCTACGTTTAGATCGTAATGATGACTTATTTTATGTCTATAGTTCTGTCAGAAATGTGTCAGTTTCTGATAGCGTAGTCAAAAGCACGCAATGATTTTGACAGCTCGATACACTAGACGTGCTCGGCGATAGAGTCCGCATGTCATCCATCTTTGTTGTTCAGCCGACTGTAGTCGAGCGATTCCGCCACCACCACGGAGGTGAAACATCAGTAACGGTATTGAGAAAATCGCCCATATACTTACATATTATTTATAAACATGTTGGTTTCAGGATTCAAAGTGTGAAGAGAGGGAGGGGGAAGGAGAGGGAGAACGGGGAAGGGGAGAATCGGGCCTCCGAAACCTCCCACAAACCGACGAAACGCAATAGCAAGCTATGTTACTTCACGTTACTTATATGTTATGTCACTTCATGTTACTTCACGTTGGTGTTATGTAAGAGTGTGGTACTTCTCCGGTCGTGCCGGCCCAATTAAGATAATATGCTCAAATGATTACTGTTTTTAATTATATAGTCTATAAAAACTGCAACTCTCAAGCAAAACTAATGTAGGTATTACATTCGGTACCCAAGGCTTCTTGTAAAAAAAATACTTATTTTGCTATTTTTTATCACTGAATAAATCAATGTTTTTTATATACAAGTGAAACAAAACAAAGTCAGTGACTTATTAGTCAAATATAAAACTGAACGTAATCATGTATAATGTTCTTTAATCTTTGCCATAGCCGTATGATCTACAGATTTAGCCAACAATTTAGCCTCATTTCTGGAAAATATCAGATATCTATAAAATATATCAATACTCATTTTTTTTCCACTGTCAATTGATCTGGTAACGAGAAGTTCACATCCAAAGTTAACTAAAACTCTGCAATAATCGCATGTGCTAAAATGCATTTTACTGTACTTAATAATATGTATTTTTATGCCTACTTATGGTCTTTTTTGGGAATGTTTGTATGTTTATATGTAAATAATATTCTACTTCTCGAATTTAATTACTTACCGACTTATGATAGGTATTCTGTCTTTACGAGTTTTCACTTATAAAAATCATGGAGCAAACAAAAATAAGATACGGTTTTGACATAAAAACCCCACAGGAATTCAGCGCACTTGGGATGTATGCGTTTGGCATGGAACTATTTATTTTTAATTAAGTAGTAAAATGTTTTATTATAAAATCCTTATACTAAAACAATTATCAATAACTGATCATGCCAATGTTATATTTATGTGTTACGTAAAACTATTCGATATTAAAATCAAATAATTATGCACTCGTGTGGGAAGCCCAGGCCGCCGAAAACCGTCGAGGGACAAGCTGAAATTGAAAATATTAGGGTTTGTTATATGCATCATACATATAGGTACACATACATAACGAAGAGTGATTGTTTTGTAGAGTGGAAAAGTTATGTACCCGCTGGCGGTTAGTTTTTATATTTATTGGGTAGGTATATAAAGTATTCTGTCGAACGATTATCTTACAAAAACCGGTGATGATTTTTATACACGAAGTTAGTTGGAACCAACTTCAATAATAGAAAAATATAAAGCCTTCAAAATAAAACCATCAGCTTATGCTCTAGAAAATCGAAATAAGGCCAACATGGAGTCATTATATTATTATGATTTGTTATTATTTATTAAATAATTATTTGATTATAATATTGTTGTGCTAAGCGAGACGTCATCGACACGGGCATCCCTAACACTCCTTGAAATGGACCACCGAATGTGGTCGAAACTATAGTCAGACCTATCCGATAAATATTACGTTATTAATCCCGTATTTCTAATCAAAAATCTGTTACTCTCCTCACGACGCGAAGCTGCTAAGATTCGAATCAGTGATGACGTCACATCACAGGATGACTAATCCAGTAAGGTCATTTAACAGAAGTATTACGGTGTGTTATTTAGAATTGTAGCCCTTCAATGGATTTCACGTTGAGGTATTTTCGAGTAGAGTGAGCCCCTGCCTATACTGCATCTTACGATACAATAGCCAATAACAAAACAAATACCTAATGTTAGTCCATCGCGTATAATCCAGAACAAGGCCGAGTATTGATCGACGCAAGGGGATCTTAGCACTAGCTAATATAAGTGGCAATGGCTGGTTATTAGTCAGTCATGGAACCTATAACCAGTTATAAGAATAGGCATACCACACTATTAGTCTGTGAGGTATACACATTAGTTTGAAATTACCATTTATGCCATGACAATTTCATGCGAGTAGATATCTGCAGTTTTACTGCTTTTTGCTTAAACAAATTTTCCGACGTTTTTAAGTCCAATTGCCGATTATTTATATCAGATTTTCTAAAATATTAGGTAGGTATATGATGATAAGTCATCTACATTTTTTATCCCGTACCTAAGATGTACACCACGATGACGAAAACTCTTCTGAGGAAACTCGACAGTCTCTGGATGAGAAGAGCGCGTAGGAAGAGCACTCAGAAGCAAAAATTAAGGGAAACATAAGTGGGTGTATCTTTATCTGAGGGACGTCCTTAGCACACTTACCTTTCTGACATCGCTGACCGTAATAGCCCGTGCCATCACACTTGCAAGTAAACCCAGGTTCATTGGTAGTCTGGATACATGTGCCTCTGAAACATGGCATATTGGAGCAGATGTTGCTAGCTCTTTCAGGCTGTAGAAGAGCGACGAGGGACGAGCTAGTTGCTGCTTCTTGCATCTCTGAAATATATACGCAACAATGTAAGGCGCGGGGCGGTTTAGTAAGTATACAATAAAGAGTTCCTACTTTATTCGCTATGACCATTCAGACACGTAGCGTGGTGCGTTACATCTTCGTAAATTTATATGGAATCCACGAGAGTTCCTTAAATATATCGTAACGCAATTTACGCACAACGATACGTGCCTGAGCGGTCAAAGCGAATAAGGCCCCTGATATTGTTGTGAAACTGCGCACCGAGGTTAGGCCTAGCGCGCGCTGCTTTGCGTTTTTATAACGCATATTCTGTGAAGTACGGAGAGTCATAGAAGTGCGCACACTGCGGTGAAATAAACGCACGGGCATGCAGTAAAGTCACCGCAGCAAACGCACAAAATTTTGTATCGCTAACATGTATGTAGAAGAGATGCACCAAATACCGCTTAAGTACCCTTTTAACGTATAATAAAATACATGCAGATAGCGATTCTTGTATGGTAGTCTATAACGATGTGGTATAGGGCCCACATCTTTAACATAAATATCAAAACGTGCGTTTTTTTCGCCGCAGTGCGGGGACCCGTGACTGTGTTTATTCTAGCGTACGGTAGAATAATTGACTCAAGGACGATATAAGTACTTATCATTCAAAGGTGCATTACAAGCATAGCATTTTAAAAGTAATCATTTCAATATAATCTGGGAGCCGAGTAATGAAAGGGTTTCTTTTCAATAGTCGGTGTGTGCGTAAGCTCTCCGGCTTCAGCTGCGAACAGTTATATATTGCTTAGATAATTCATCTGTATATTATGTAATCTGAATTTTATGTAAATTAAATTAAGTGATATTTTGCCTTACCAAACAAAGCCTTACTGCAAGCCCTTCTGGTCCTGTAAATATATTCAGAGCGACATCCGTAGGCACACGTGCAAGTGTTCTCGAAAATCTTGCATCCATTCTGGTACTGATCCAGCTTACAGGACCAAGTAGCCACTGCAAACAGAAAATGTTGTTATTAATAGTTATAGATTATGCGAGGCTGCAATTCGTTTTTTGGCGCGAGTACTATCATTGAATCCTGAGCGTATGACCGTTTTAAACACACACGTTGTAATTCCTGGAAAAATAGGTTGATTTCTGCGAAATCATTGTATTATTGGCCAAATAAGGCGAATCGCGAGTCAACGGGAGTCCCTGCCGAGTGCAACACACGACTTTGTACTTCACTAGAGTGAGGAAAATAGAAAGTTAAAAAAAGAAAATCACCTTGCCTACATACATTTTAAGTATTAATAACTAATATTATAAATGTGAAAGGATGGATGGATGGATGGATAAATGGATGTTTGTTACTCAATAACGGCAGAACGGCTGAACGGATCTGGATGAAATTTGGCACAGAGATAGATTAAAGTCTGGAATAGCACATACCTAGGCTACTTTTCATCATCATCATCCATCGTCACGCGGTTGAAAAAGCGTTATATTCTTGGGCACAACATATACAAAATAACAAGGTTTCCGCCTACGACAAGATCGTAATGATGACAGTTCTGTTAAAGTTTGTGTCAGTTTCTGATACATTTTGACAGCTCGATACACTAGACGTGCTCGATGACCGTCAAGGGCGATGAAATTTAACAAAAATGTCGTCAAGGGTTTAATTTTATTTTATATTTGTATGTACGTAGGTATTGTATTTTATTATTAGATAGTGTTTACTGATTGATTTACTAAGTATTTATATTTACTAATACTATTATAGCAATTGCGTTTGATCTTGTATATATTTTATGACATTTCGGTATAAAGATAGTTATGGCTTAGGAGAAGATAATAAACTACACTAAGCACCTACTAGGTAATTCTGCGCAGACGAAGGCACAGGCACCAGCTATACCACTAATATATAAAGAAATATTAATTTATTGTTTTAGTTACATATTTTAAAAATAAATATACATAAAGCTGTAAGGACGAATACGTTTCTGAATAATAAAAAAAAGTTAGATACCTCAGAGTTTGTCACTTTCTAATTTCAAATAACTTTTCTACGCGAGTGGATAAAATGGACTTTAGCGCGGATTACGAACGAACAACTTTTCTGAGGTAGTAAGATTAAAAAATATTTCTGACAATTCAGTTAGAACGTCTTTGTCGAGGGATACACAGGTAAGTACATAATTATTGAAAATAATGCGACAATACTGTCGCAGTTATTTTAAAATTTTAAAAATGATAACCGTATTATACTTTTAGACATATCGAGATGAATTCCGTTTACTCGTGTAATATTTTATCCCCAGCAATGTCTTGAAATAGAAGTTTTATTTTTCAATATCACTATCAGATACTGTCGAAATTAGTTTGAGTCGAAATTCAATTCGAGTAACTCGATTGCATCACTTCAGTCACTTAGGTTATGTAAGTTATACTAAAATAAACAGTGGATATTATCAGTATCTGTCGTTCAACAAAACAAGAGCCTATAAGTATTTATTTAAGTACCTACGTAGAGATAATTCAAAGTACCGTTTGTGTTCACTTTATCATTCACCTAATTAATAACCAATATAAATAACCCTATTAAGTATATATACAACGCTAAAACAATTAAATCGAATGATCGATCCATTGATTCTAAGAACATACTCGTAGGTAGTCTATCATGTACCTACGTAAGTAAGTTACCTACTTATATTGTTCATTAGATTCTCGATAGTTTGAAGTACACTGGCCTGCAAAAATAACTGTCGCACTTTTAAAATTACAACTTTTTAAGTAGGTACACAAGACATACTTTCGAAACAAAAATGACTCTAAACAGAGTTTAATTTTGTACATAAAAACTTCATAGTCGGTAACCTTCTTTTAAGAGATGGCTGAAAAATCTAAAATAATTCTTTTCGAATTCCAATTTTACCATTCGTTTTTTGTTTCTTTTATTGTTTTCAATTTTTTTCTTGATCGATGAGTCTTGTTACAAAAGTTAAGTTAGACAACCAGCACATAAACTCATTTATCATGCCTCTTTCATCTGAATCCGGTATTATATTCATCTATGATCTGAAGCATGTGCTACGATCATGATTTTTCTGGAACTAGGCATCAGTATGCGTCGTACCGCAAGAATGGTGGGTGTGACGTTACGAACGGTCCAGAAGGTGAATCGAAGGTACGAAGAGACTGGAAACCATTTGAGGAAACCTGGTAATGGCATATCCAGGTGTACTACTGCCCGAGAAGACCGTTATATTTTTACCACTGTGTTGAGAATTCGCCACCTAAATGCAGTTGAAGTCCAGCAACAACTTCTTTAGACCCGAAGGGACCACATTAGTGAAAGTACAGTGAGAAGAAGACTGGCTGAAGCAAACCTGAAACCACGAAGACCAGCGGGTGGTCCCAAACTCGAGGAGAGAGCATCGAATAGCGAGACTGCGATACGCCCGTTAACACATACAGTGGGATCAAGCAGAATGGTAAAGAATTTTGTTTACAGATGAGTCTCGATTCTCACATTACACTTCTGATGGAAGGCGAAGTGTCTACAGGCGATCTGGTGAGCGATACCTTCAAGCCTGCTTCTCAGAAAGAGTCCAGTAGATTCACTACACACATGATTTGCTGTTAACAAAAAATACAACGCTGCATGTAACCTTACATTGTTACCTTCAAAAGTTGGCTGTGTGTAACAAAACTTTTTTTGGATTGGAACCGGAAGCCATTTGGCTTTTTTTGGTGTTTGCTTTGAACTAGAACTCGCTGCAAAATTGTCAAAATAATAAAAAACTTATCAAAGTCAAAATGCTTTAGGTAATGTGAATTATACTTAATAGTGGACTCCCAATAGTGCATGTGTGCTTATTTTAAGTAAATGTGTACGAAAACTACATAAAGACGAATATGGATCAGCAGACGGCGGCAGACCTGGTGTATCTTCCTATAAAGAATGCGAGTGCTTAACAAGAATCGGTGTGACTATGAGGAACGAGTGCATAATGTTTATGAACACAACGAAAAATATGTTTTGGTTATACTGAAGTAGATTTTATTATATTTACTTACTGTGAGTTAAAAGACACAATAATTTCAAAAAAAGAGACAAATGTGATATTTTAACTGTATTATATTGTACAGCTGTAATTAGTAGACTACATAACATATTAAGATCTCGAATATAGCGTGATTTTGGGACATACCTAAAGGAAATTATTAAAAGCTTAAGAAGTCTTAATAATTATATAATTATATAAGTCTTAATAATTATGTGAAGAGAGTGATATATTTTTGATTTTTCAATAAAATTTATTTTTGAATAACCTCAAGCTGTGGTTGATGTCTTTTTATGCAGCCGCACAGTAGGAAACGTAGAGAATCAATAATGTCATAGAGGGATACATAAATCCACATTTTCTTTTAATAATATATTATAAGAAGAGTAGCATGCTCAGATCATACAGAGTCGCTATTTCGAATCGAAATTGGTCATACTATTGATGAACGTAACAAATTAATTAAACTTGATATAATCAAGTTTAAACACAACTTATGTTTTTGTTTACATATGTTAACCTAAGATAGTTTTATTATGGTACTTATACCTTAGGTGCAATTAACTAAATAGATTAGCTACTAATAACTTCCTAATGAGTCGTCACTTAATAGGTAACTAAATAGTTGTGGTACCAATAACACTTCACGAGGTAAACTGGTTATTTGTAACCAAACAAATGAGTTATCAATAACGCTTGGTCAACGTAACATGCACACGAAACTTACTAAAGTATTGCTAAAATTACCAAACCGTGAAATGAACACAATACGATAGCAACTAATAATCAAATTTAACAACACTGTGTTCATAGATGACACATGTTTTGGTAATATGCAGCTAATGAGTTTGGATAAATTTTACAAAATATTTTATTTATTCATAACATAACATTAATTTACAAAACAAAGTTTGGCTACTAGTTACACTAGTTGTGTAGTCATCATTTTTGTCTAGATAATAACAAAACCTTTTGTTATTATATAATCACCAAAACGTTATTACAGTGAAGTGTTCAGTTTTTTAACTTTCTTAAAACCTCTGATGCGAGGTACACCTACATTGGAACGTTGGTTTTATCGAAAGCCATTGCTATGCTGCTTGAGCATTCGGTAGGTGTGTATAATTAATTCAAATCTGACATTCGCAAATAAGGTTATGATGAACCTGAAATACCTACTAACATATTTTAATTCTCCCATAAAAAAAGAAAATATATCAAAAAAATTCGCTCAGCATTTCTGGTTCTTAGTGCGTAGATAGCATCAGGTAACTACTTCTTATTGAAAGTCCTTCGTATAACTTTAGAACAAAACAGCTTTCATGTTAAATTATCACATATAAAAAACATAATAGCAATATCATTATAAACCTTGTATGGTAAGTAAGATACTCTAAGTAGCAATCTAGGGTTCTGGATCAGATTGTAATATAGCCGATTGTCGATGTATGTACTTACGTATGCAACAGGCCAGCGTGACAAGCAACAAATAGGACTTCATAACTGACGAGCGCTCGGCACCAAAGCTGCGCTGGACTGATACGGGCTTCCTCCGGCAGTGTGAATGCCCCCATATCTATCTCCGGCCAGATAGGCCACCGCATGTAGAAATGCTTTGTTTATTAATGGCATAGTACAAAAAACAACTATCGCGTCCCTCGCGTGTAGGTACCTACTTTTCAGTAGGTAAAACGTGTTCTGCTATGTATTCAAGAAATTATTTGTTAATAGCCGTACCATTACCGCCGAAGGGAACTGTTTTCATGGACAGAAAAGTATAAAGGGGACTTGATTTTCGAACTTTTAAACTTAAAATTTCCATACACAGTACTTAAAGTAGGTATTTTTTGTCACATTTAAGAGTTAAGATGTTAAATATCTGTTATGTACTTGTAAGATAGTTTAATTATCTCCTTCATAATTTTGATTATTGACGTAGACGATCTAAAAGGTTTTACGGTTTTAAAGCGAATCCAATCGAAACAAAATATTATCATTGGGAACAATGATTGGATGATATCTCTCATTGATGAGCGTATGGCGAATGTATAGAGTTATAGCATAAGTTACATAGGCTGTGGTTATAGTATCCCCAGCGTAGCGAGAATGATATGACTATAAGAAGAGGTAATTGTGCGAGTGTAGCGAGGAATTTCAAACTCATCCAACATGAAGATAAAATTGAATTAATACTAAGTAATTCAGTAAGTAAAACTATTATTTTCACAGTCGGTGTGAAAATAATAGTTTTACTTATAAAAGTGTCAAGTGTCTAGGGATGATGACTAGATATATCAAGTCTGTTAGAAAATGAAAGTGTTAGAAGGGTATATCTCAAAATAAAAGGTTAAATTTTAAGTGTATTTTGATAATTTAATTTGATTTTCGACTTAAATGTACATTCAGGTACACTAATCGCTTAAGCCACGTAGTGTTTTATGAACATCCGAAGAACTATTGTTGATTAAACCACATTAACGTTTTCGAAGTTTAACTACTTTTCTACTGCCATTACAGTTGTACTTCAAGAGCCGTTTCTATGAGCTCTAACTACAAAAGCTTTACTTCGATACTCTTTTTTTATTCTATTAATTATTATACCTCCCTACTATTAGCCCTCATTCATGCACGCAACCATTTTCTTTTCAGCTGTTGGATAACTGGTAGATAATTCTCTAGCATAAAGTCCTCCTTTTGTACAATTTACTGTGCAATAAAGATTAAATTTCTAATCGTTTCATTTTTGGGTTGCGTAGTACGACCATGTGTCAGAGTATAGATCTCAATTAAAGTGGCTTCCGATCCGCAAGCGCAGAGACTTGCATATTCTTTCTTTTCTTTACACAATATTGTCTAGCCCTCGTGCTCCTTCTTACCTGCGTGAGCGCTTTGACTACCTTGTGCCACGCGATGTTGCATGCAGGAGTACAAAATCCCTTATTCTCAAAATACCCCCTCATACGACTGCTTTATATAGTGGCTCGTTTACTGTGACTTCTGTGAGGTTGTGGAATTCACTTCCTCAGAATATCCGCGCTGGCCGTTCTCTGGATGATTATAAAGCGAGAGTAAAAGAGTATTACCTCTCCAACTAATTCTTAATTGGCGTATGTTTGTATTGCTTATATATTTATTATATACTAATATGTAATTGAAACTCATATGTATTTTATAATGATTTGTATGTATATATTTTGGTTAGTATTATATTTTTATATTTATATATTATGTTTGTATATATAGGGTCTTGATATTATTTTGTAGTAGTAGTAGTATCATGATTATTTTATATCTTATTGATTGATGTACACAGAAACCTACTTACTTATACTTAGTTCTCTGACCTTAAGGTTTGCTGGAAGAAAACTGTCTTTGGGGTTAAGCTCGCCTATGTACATCCTTTTATCTAATACCTCCACTGTATCTGTGTTTTGTGTACAATAAAAAATATGAGAACTAAATTAAATCAATTAATATATATTTTTAAATACCTATATATATATTGTTTACTACCTATCATTTCATTTCATTTCTTCAATAATAAGTTATCCTTCCTTGGTCAAACAGAATCATTATAAATTTCGAATTTGGGATCTAGTGAACAATCTAGTTAGAAATAAAATCATGATAGTAATCGTGCACCTTCAAAACGAATAACCGAAACTAAACAAATAACCGATGTTAAAGATATTTGCGAAGAATTTAATTGACTACTTTTCCACCATAGGTCTCCTCCTAGCGAATGAAATACCACCAATTTACCACGACCACTTCGAAAAAGCTTTACCTGATATTATAAATAATAGTTCTAAACTACAAATATTAGAACCATGTAATCCTGTGGAAATTGCTACAATTATTAACGATCTAGACACAAACTCCAGTAGTGGCTTAGATAGAATAAATTTAAAGTATATCAAACACTTAAAAGACTTAATTGCAAATAGCCTAGCTAACTGTTTTAACAAACTGTTACTAAATGGAAACTTCCCTGATACTTTAAAAATAGCCAAGGTCATTCCAGTTTTTAAATCGGGTATTAAAACAGATCCTGGAAGTTATAGGCCCATATCGGTATTGCCTACTCTAACCAAAATACTAGAAAACGTTTTACATAGACGCTTAGAAGATTATTAAAACTCGATAAACTTTATTTCTGACGGCCAATATGACTTTCGACCTAAAAGTGATACACAGGCAAATAGTTGATTAGATAGATCTAGTAAAAAAACAAAATATACCATTGATAACAAAAACATTGTACTAGGTATTTTTATTGACCTAAAAAGGCCTTTGATACTGTTAGTCACCAGCTGCTAATAGAAAAACTAAAAAGTATCGGTATAGCAGGCTCTGCTCTTACAATGTTTCAATCATACTTAACAAATAGGCAGCAAGCTGTCAAGATAAATAGCACCGAAAGCGAAAAGTGCAAAAAACCATGTGGAATTCCCCAAGGTTCAATCCTGGGACCATTACTATTTCTTACTTACATAAATAACATCCACGAAATAGGATTACATGGCCATGTATCAATGTAAGCTGATGACACGTGTTTATTTTACTTCGATTCTTCTATTCAAGACATAATTAGTAAAGATCAAGTAGTTTTCTTGGTTCCAATATCACCTCCTAACCATAAATACATCGTAAACATCATACTTCTTTTTCAAGGCAAATAATAAAATCATTCCGCCTCACAAGCCATTACACATTAATAATACAGCATTGCAGGAAAAGTCATGTGAAAAGTATCTCGGACTTAGAATGGATAACTACTTATCGTGGAATGCTGAGATAGAACACATAAGAACTAAACTCTCATCACTCTTTGGTTCACTTCGACGCATCGTATGGTGTATCCTTGTCACAAACGGTATACCATCTACAACTCTTTGGTCAAACTGCATTTACTTTATCCGATAGAAATCTGGAGCAGCGCTGCCAAAACATAAATAGACGATTTACAAATATTACAAAACAAAATAATCAAAATCTTATTCCACTATCATTATTTAACAAGAACTACAAAAATAAACAAAGAAAAGAAACTAATGAATATAAAACAACTTTATACTTTCACCTTATGCATTCTTGTCAGGAAAATATTAAATAGCTTGTAATATAATTTCATGATCATATTTCATTACATTAAATCCTTATTTTGTGTATTTAAAAACTATTTCTTGATTAACATAAAATGTGACAAACTTTAAAAAAGGAGAACCATGATGGAATGACAGAATAGAGACGTCAGGGATTTTTCATTAATTTTGATTTGGATTTTGGGAGAGAGAGTATTGGATTACGTCCGATTAAAAAAGATTACAGGAAGATTCCAATTTGATGAGCCGAGATACGAAATAATTATATTCCCTGGAAACCTTAGTTGACGGTGAGGTGTTGAAGTTGATGAAATAGTGATTTGCACCCGACGAGACACTCTCGATATCGTCAATTACATTATACAATTCTTATAAACCAGTTTTCTTTTAGGCGTCCTTTTTTAGTGTTTTTTTTAATGGCCGTAGTTAAGTATTCTACTAATAGATCAGTTGCTAAGTTAGCATCATCTCTTTCAAGTATAGCCAGAAAGTTTTGCATAGTTAGATCTAAACTATCGTAATCAAGACAGTGATACATTTTTTCAGAGTAATCTAACTGTTTGATGTGACTAAGACTAATGGCTACACTTTTGTGGTCAGTAATTGATGATTCAAATATCAGGCAAGTTGCATCAAGTTTAGTTCTAACCATAATATGGTCCAGGCATGTCCGTCCATGTGTAGGTACAGAATGAGCTGGTAACAAAGCAGGGCTTGCCAGGATATTTAGATACTCATGTGAGCGACTATCTGGAGTATTACGAAGAATGTCAATGTTAATATTACCACAAAGGATGACATTTTTATAACTATGCAATTTTTTTAGAAGTACGTCGATGGAGCTAGTGAAATTACTGGTATTATATTGGCCATGCGGGCGGTAAATACCGATGACACAAGTATCGTTCTTTAATTCTAGTAACAAAAAATTAGCATCACTTATACAGGGTTCTTCATATGCTACTTTCAGATGCTTATTGTAATATATCACCACCCCCCTCATTTTGTGTTTTATGAGATTTAGCGGCTATATAGCTATAATTATCCAGGTTGGCTATATGCTTAGCCGAGGAGAGCCAGCATTCTGAAAGAACCAGTATGTCCCGGGTCACTTTCAATCTCTGAAGAAGAGTTATGAAGTTAGCCATATTATACTGAATACTACGAATATTTTGAGAAAGGAGTTTGAGAGAGCGATTTCTATTAGTTAATTTTGTCTGTACCTCATCGATGTCACAGACAACTATTTTAGCTACCAATAATGAATCCAGATCCAAGTGTATTGTTTCAATATCTTGCATCATACTAAATATAATAATATTTATTATCACGGCTTACGCGTGACCAAGTGAATAATATATATATAAATGAACTTAGATCTGGTAAAATTGGAGCTGTAGATTGAGGTAATTGAAAATATGCTGGAAAAGCTTTAAAAGGATTGTGACTTTTTATAATTCGTTTTGAGTTCGTTTTATGTATGTTATGTAACTGTGTATGTTGAGTAGTTAATGTGTGTGTTATGTGTGTGAACGTGCGCGATAATAGTAGAGAAAATAAAAAATAGGTAAATATACCCAGTACACGTTATTACATAAAGACTATCATGAGCTGACGATTTTAAATAAATACTAATATTGTAACGACAACAACATAAAAATAAAACTAGTCACAGTAGAAGTTTCAAAATGTCAGATTCTTCATCTATGGGTTCAGGGTGGGCTCCTTCTTCCATTTTCACATATACTTTTCCAAATGCCGTCCAAGTTGCGTACAACTTTTTATTCTTAACGTTTTCACGAGCGACATAAATACTCGTTTAGCCTTACTTGTTAAGTACTCAGATATGTATATGGCACGTGGGGCTCCCAGAAATTTAATATGCTCCGAGTTTAATAGTGGCTCCTTTTTCCCGCGTCTAGATTTATTGTAGGATTTCATTTCCGCGATAAGTGTTTCCTTTCGAAGTGTAGTGGTGAAATCCACCACTATGGCGTTAGATTTTTATCCGTAAACCTCCTTTATCTCTGATTCTTGGATCGGGGTTTCAAGGGCTAGTGTCAAGCCAAGGTTTTGGACTATTCTGATCATGTCTTTTTTTATTTTCAATCGGTAATTTTGGTAAGTTTCTTATCTCAATTGTTGAGGAGCGGTAAAATTCGTCCAACAAATCTAACTCGGATTCTAAAGCAGATACTCGCTTTTTATATTCGCTATTTTCTCGTTCTAGGTTGTTAATTTTTAGTAGAAGGTCTTCGTTCTAACATGTTAAGCTTGCAACTGATTTCTGTATACCTTCATTCTGAGTCATAATGGTACTTAAAGCATTAGTAAACAACTCAAACTTTTTATCTTGTTGATCCTTAAGCTCATCGATGGTTGTTTTAATTTCAGAGATAGATGTTATTGAATTTTCTACGTCTACGAATGAACGCTTTTGACGTTTAGTAATATTGAAGTAGTCGGCATGAATGTTGGAACTATCTTTGTGTATGGCAGAGTCTGGGTGATAGTGTACTGTAGTACACGGTAGCAGTAACTGTGGTTGAGTACCGCCGGGTGGAGAACGCTGTACCGACTTTAAATAAAGTTTAATAACACAGTTGTGTCATAGCTTAGGTAGTAGTTAGTATGTAGGCGTTAGATCGGTCGTTTCACACACGCACAACTAACGTAAAGAATCTAACAATCGCTCACGGATTGGCGGGTAGTATGTATAACTTGTGTAAATGAACTCACGCAAAATATATTTGTAACGATTCTTCACGTAGGGTTATTCGTCCGTTGTCGTCTTCTTTACAGTCTTTAGAATTCACTAGCAATATGTTGAACCATTCTCTATAAGTAAGATTGGAAATGGTATTACTTAACGAGAAGATAAATAATAAAAACTCAGGTTTCTCGAACACATCTGCACACGGCGTTCGCGGGAGGAGTCAACAAATGATAAAACAATAATAAAATATAATGGCACAAATGGCTCCTCAGCTATTTTTCAAGTAACGTCGTCCTACAACATAAAAACAATTAATAATTAACTTATTATTCGATACTGTACTTACAATAGTTTTATGATAAATCGCGTGGAAGCTATAAATGTAAATAATTGCATTTAATTCATAGTATAAAACGAATGTCAGGAAATCACAACACACTCTAAGTTAAAACCACAATACGTGGAGTGTGCTGCGTAATAGTAGATTATGCACCAAGGGAGTAAAGTGTGTCTAAGTCTAAAATAAGTAACCATAGTTCTCCATTGTGAATAAAAATATTTAAAATTTATATAATAAAAATATTTAAAATTTATATAATAAAAATATTTAAAATTTATAAGAAGGCGTTTTGAAACCACAGGTTTAAATTTATTGACACAATACCCGGGAAAAATAACACTTTATATTTACATAAATATACGTTAAGATAGGTGAACTAAATTGTAAGTTGCATGCAAGTAATTAATTTACGAGTAACTCATTTTCTACCGACTTTCAAAAAGTACTCCAATCGACTGTATGTTTTTTATGTTTGTTACTCCATAACTTTCGATAGGGCCAACCGATTCTGATTTTTTTTTTGTTTCAAAGCTGGTGCTTCCCGTGTGGTCCCATTTTCATAAAATGCGGTCCAGTACTTTTTGAGTTACCCTACCCTCCAGTAAGAATAGAAAGGAAGTCGGTATTAAATTTTTCAAATTGTACTTGTTAAAATCATTGGTTGATACATCTTAAACTAACAAACTACTTACCACCAATTTTGTTGTGTGATAATTTAAGTGTGATATATATACAATTCTCCTATAATTGTAATAAATATAATACAAATAATAAACTATTTTTGACTTTGAAAACTAGACTTGGTTATTAAAGAGACTAGACGCGGTGCGGTGCGTGGCGCGAGTACCCTGGGCCACCCCGGCTCGTCCATACTTCAAGGAGCTGGGTATCCTGACGTTACCTGGCATCTTGATTTATCAAGTGGCAGTGTACGCCAGGATTAACCGAGAGTCGTATACGGAGCGCGGCTCCAAGCACAAGTTTGCAACTCGTGACAGACATAGACTCTTTTCCGTCCCGCGGACGTTGGTGAAGTCCTCCAAGTTGACGCATGTCATGGCTCCGACCGTCTACAACCACCTGCCAGACGACATCACAGCAGCCACTAGTCTGAATTCCTTTCAACACAAATTAAAAAAATGGCTGATCGAGCAATCTTTTTACAGTTTTTATGAATTTTTGTATTTATAACAAATAGCTTTTGCGGCCTTTTTCTGCATTTTTTTGACTATAATTTAGTTGTTTTTGAATGTAATTTATTATTATTATTATTTTATACTGACCGTAAATTTGTATTTATTATAATTTTATGATACTATAATGTTGACATTAGTTTATATTCAATGGACTTGACATCATTGTCCTAATATTATTGTGCTCTATTTTATATGTAATTTTGATATTCCATTGTTATATTAAATTTGACATTTATTATTATATTAGTTCACAACTATTTTAAGTAATATAAATAGTAACTTATTGTTGACATGTAAAATAGGATTTTATGAATAAATATGAATATGAATATGAATATAAACTTAATATTAACCAATTAATTAATTATCAACCAATGAAAATTATGATACTTTCTCTTGTTTGTAAAAACCTGAAGCAATTGGAAACTTTCTAAATTTGGCAGATGACGAACAGACATAATCAAATTTTATCCAGGAAAAATGTTCTTCTGCTGTTGGACAAAGCTTTTGTTGCTTATTTTCATAAAGTTGGTTATTTTCACCAGCATGTAAGACAAACATTGATTGAGAACCAGAGGGCCCATTTAGTTAAATTGCAATCGAACCGTAGCTTTTAGTTATCGATCAATACTATACAGTCTTGATCGATCACTAAAAGCAGAATATACATTCTGCTAATTCGACCGCGATGCTATCTCATATTCGTGTTTAATATACGAATATGAGTTAGCATCGTAGTCGAAATTGAATAAATATCTGCGATAATTATAACTAAAAGATAATACAATTAATAAATTACTAATTACTGCACCTACTATACAATTAATTACAAAAAACAATAGTATTTTATGATAATTTGAACCGGTTGAATAAAATGTTAAAAATACCTACTATAATGTTAAAATAAGTTCTAATCAGCTATAAAATACAAAGATAATCATTAGACTATATTACTGAAAGAAGTTCAGTTGGCTACGACTGCTGGCTAGCACGAATAACTGCGTAAGTGCAACGTACCGTGTCGTTTACGTGAAACAGTACAAACTGTCATGTATCTATCTGTAGGACCACTCTGACACAGATAGCTCATAGTTTGTACGACGACGCGTGACGTGTCGGCGCTTACGATACGAATACATTTTCACAAATTGTTTGTGCTACGACCTTTACGGATGAGCGTCGATTATTTCAAGAAAAATGGACGAACTTATATTTGTTTGTTTGTGTTGGAGAAAAGCCGATTTGCCTCGTATGCAATGAATCGGTCGCTGCAACCAAGGAATATAAGATCCAACGTCATTACGATTCCAAACATTCAAGTAAGTTTGCTCAACTTCAAGGACACATTCGTATTCATAAGGTGGAGGCCTTGAAGAAACAACTTGAACGACAGCAGTATTCATTCCGCAAACATAATGAAGACAGTGAGGCAGTAGTAAAAGTAAGCTATACTATTTTAAAAAAAAAACTTTTACACCCGCGCTCTATCAAAGCGGATATAGTAGGTACTGCGTATCAGAGGCTAGATAATAATCTGCAACAGCGGAGCTGTTGCTGTCCAGGTTCTTCATGGAGCGTATGTGTTCAGTGAGCCTAGTGGATATACTTCATCTTGTTTCACCGACGTAATATTACAAAAATTTTAGATAATATGTCATTTGGTAGGGCGGATGTGATTAAAAATAATATAAACGGAATACATGAATCGAAACTCAACGCCTTACAAAAAACTCACAGCAAAGCCTCGGTAGGTACGCAGTGTCATGTGAACTGCTGTGCGAATACGGTGGTAAATCTATCTTCGCATTAGATAACAAAAGAGGTGACTATGGCCTTGGCTAGATGTCTGAATTTTGCACCTACACCGAGGAGTATACCATTGGAGTCTGTTATCACAAGCATATAGGATACAATCGTACGAAATAAAATCAATGCGCGCGATGAGGCGTGCTAGCGGCAAGGTGTTGCTGTTATGTTAAGAAAAGGAAAGTTGCCTAAGCCAAACATACCCAAAAATGGCAAAGCTGCTGGTAAATAAATAAACTGTATTTAATTGTAATATATTTCATTTATACTGATATTGACTGGTAATGAGACTTATTTATTTATTTTATTAGGTGAAAAAAGTTAAGGTGGTAGTATCTTTGGCTTAATGAATTCTTATAAAACCACTTGTTGACTTAGTGGACTGAAAAAATGTTTAATATAATTAGTTACATAGTAGTATCTACTACATATATATTATTTATGTGTTACTAGCTGACCTGCCCGCGGCTTCGCTCGCTTGGTCTCGGAAGCGCCGTTTTAGAATCTCGGTGTCCTGGGTTCTATCCTCGGGTTATACAGTTATTGGCATTTTCTGTCAAAGAAATTCTCAATAGAAGTCCGGAGTGTGGTTCAGTGTCCCATAGATGACAATAGGCTCGTTCCCCTATTACATGGGACCAAAAATATATCCGGCGAAACGCAATTGTTTCATATTGCTGCTTGCCCCTTCGAACACATATAGGTGCGACGATTGAGCTGACCCGCCAGCTGCTTCACTTGCATGGTCTTGGCGCCGCTTTGGGATTTCGAGGTCCTGGGTTCAATACCTGGGTCGGACCGTTATTGCTTGTTTTCTGACATATAAATTCTCAATAGCAGCCTGGAGTCTGGAACAGTGCTCCGTAAATGGCAATACGCTCGCCTTCTATTATACGGGACCAAAAAATGTTGTCCCTCAGGAGAAAGGTAGGTGTTTCAAACACCACTGCCTACCCCTTCAACGATGTAGGGCGTGGTGATTTTTTATGTTGGATTTGAAAATAACATGTTTTTTTTTTATGTATATATATTATAAAGTACTCTAAAGTATTCTACTTACATTCTTAATTATTAGTAGATTATGCACCGAGGGAGTAAAGCAGTGTATTACGTCACGGGCGGTATATTGAACCCTGAGTGCAACGGGGACTATTTAGTTAATCACTGAGCGCAGCGAGGGAATTGAAACTTTATTCCCGAGCAAAGCGAGGGAGTTGTGTAGAGTCCTGAGTGAAGCGAGGGGTTAAAGCCGCCCAAGACGAAGACAGGCTTTATCCTCGAGGTGCACACTCTACTTTTCATACCTACTGCGTGACAATCAAAACTCAGAGCTTTAAAAAAGCAATTATTCAGTTAAAAGTAAAATAAATTAATAGTTAATATTCAAATTGGACACATTTGTCCTGTTATAGAAGGACAGAGTAATATTTTTGGAAGGAACATTTTATGGAAAACAATGTTTAAGACGTTTGCGGTTGTTATCTAAATTATAATTAGTATCTACTCACGACATGTAGACCATGATTTAGCTACCTTTGGAGCTCCCGATATTTCGGTACAGTTAGATACATGCACCACGTTCAAAATTATAACATTTTATGAAAGTTGTTAAAATAACAATTATAGCGTAGATTTTAGCCGTGCCATAGAAGTTCATGCGCGCTGACCAGTTAATCGGGGCCCTAGTTTTATATGTGGCCGTGTAGCATAGAGAGATCAAGCCGCATTCTTTGATTCATGTAACTGATCAATAAAAAATATTATTACCTAAATAATGGAACAGACTTTATCACCAAAAAATGTGAAATAACTCGTTGAAGTCGGTACCGTGTTAGTTCAAAGTACCTACTATCACAATATTGTGTGTTTTATTAGTTATTTCACATTTTTTGATGTAAGGTCGATTCCATTTCTCGTAAAAAATATTAGCTAATTTCAGTGACCCTTGCTAATTACGTGATCGATTTTCATTCAACGTGAATGATGATATCATCCGAAGAGGCGAAATACTTTTCAGGTATTGGAGTGTATATATAACCCATATGGGTGCGAAATTATTATCAACTTAAAATGAATTAAGTACAAACACAAAGTAGCTTACTGTAAAACGTTGAGGAGTTCTCTTGACTGTTCTTCGTCTTGATGACAGTCACTACCCATCTAGGTGTAAAGTTGTCATCAATACATATTAATCAAGCCCAAACACCAGGTATTTCGGCTCCATTATCAGATCGGCTCCAAACCTTCATTAAATAGATTACTATTTAATGAATGTCTAGCTGAACTGATAATGGTGCCAAAAGCTACGAAGAAATGTGAAGTGCTTCAAGATACTTATTGAAAAAATTTAACAAACGCTTTAGTCGCCACTACGATTTTAGAGGTTCCCCTCGATTTCTCTGGAATGCCTCTTTATGATTGTTTAAGTTTAATTTTACTGCAAATAAATGGTTAAGTGGAATGGCCGGTCTTTTTATCCAATTAATTGGTTAATGGGATTTCTAGATTGTTTGTCCAATAATCCCCTTCATCAATCAGCAATAAAAATAATGTTGCCCCTTTGTCATCAGCCTCATTTATAAATATTTTATCAATATGAAACAAAATGATGGAATCCTTCATTGTTTTCTGAATGGGTGAATATTAAACAAGTTGCACTATAGGTTTACACTATGGGCTTGATAGAGGTACATTTATATTATTAAAAGAAAAATAATCATATTTATGTTTTGGACTTTCAGATGTTTCTGCAAGAAGACCCTTGTACTACACACAGATGAAGTTGTTACAGACAAAAATTAAATATCTGCGTACTGAAATATCTCGATTGCGCAGTAGAGGTGACTCATATAAAGAGATTGACAAATGCTGAAAAATTTTCGAATGATGTTGCATTTCCATGGGTGACATATAAAAAAACAAAACCAGCACAACTATTTGCACATATGCAGCTTCAGACAAAAGGAAGACGTCTCAGTATTCGGAAAAAAGTTTTGGCCTTTTCAATGTTTAAAAAGAGCCGGAAGTGCTACAGATTGTTATGTAGCTATTTTACATTACCGTCTTCAAAGACAATGAAAAAACTGTTGAGCGCAATAACTTTAAATCCAGGAATGAACCCTATAATATTTGTAAAATTTAAGAAATCAATGATCGAGAAGGAAAAGGGAGATCGACTCTGTAGTAGATCTTTGACGAGATGTCCATTACTCCACACGTTAGGTACTGCTACCCTCAAAAAGATGAATTCGAAGGGTTTGCATCAAATCAAGAAGCCTTAATTGCTGATCGTGTGCTCGTGTTCATGGTAAAAAGTGTGAAACGTAATTTCAAGCAGCCCATAGACTACTATTTTACCCAGAAATTAAACAAAATAGAATTAAAAACTTTGTTAAAGTCAGTAGTGCAGCATGCTTTTGAGGCAGAACTGATCATTGCTAACACAGTATGCGACCAAAGCTCTGTAAAAATGTCAGCGCCAGTGAAACCTCTTTCAGCCTACCTAGACGGCTTGGAGATTATCATCAAATACAGAGTTTGGGTTCTAGGCGTTTAATATATTTCTAGAAAGCCCAGAGTTGGGTCGTGAGTACAGACAGATCATGCAATAGCCTCCCTTGTTACGGGGACTTATCTCAGAATAACAGTGTAGTCCTCGACGCGATGGTGTGGGTAGTGCAGTAACCGGCAGAAGGCAGTAGCGGGAACGGGCAGCCGCAGATTCCCGATAAAGTCGAGTTAGCCCAGACGCCCAGCAGGATTCAGGGTCCAGTGGTAGCTGGAGGCCACTCCGGCAGTGTGTGCAGTACTGGCCCCGCAGTCTAGCCATCGGGGTTTCCGGTCAGCGGCAAGATGCGCCAGCGGTAGATCTAGCCCGCCGTAGGATCCCTGGAATGCCACGAAGGAATCTGGTTAGTAGGAATTCCGCAGCGGCGTTGCTGCCACATCCACAAAGTCCTGGGCTCCTCCGAGGAAGCTTAACTTCGCTAAGCCCCGTGATGTGACAAAATGCCGCAAAACAAAATGGTCGGAAGGACATATAAAAACAAGTTACAATAAAATTGTTATAGAATAAGCTTGAAGAGCATTAACAGGATTTAGCAGTACCTTGTTGGAAGAAATAGGTACTAAATAAATTTAGATTACACTACAACGTTAAACCCTGGTTCTCGGCAGTTTACATAAGCTTGAAGAGCTTCACAATCATTACAATTATAATAGTAGGTACTACAAAATGTAGATAGGTACCAATGTAGGTTATCAAATTCGCGCAGCCTAGTACCTAGTATGAAATTACACGATAATCACAATAACCAGTGCACAGTAAAGATTTAAGCTAGATATTTGTTGCAACTCACCCGAGATGGGAACTAAACTGAATTTATGGTTAGATTGCTAAGACGATATAACGTCCAACAATTGTTAATTTGTCACGGCACTTGGTAATCACTGGTGACAGAGGTCTGTTCGAGTCGATGGCTGGCGTCGGAAAGAATGCACAACGGGCTTGCCTCCCGCTTGCGACCCTCACACGACGCTCGTGGCTCAGCCTTGACTCCTCCCCTTTTTCGCTTTTAGATCGCGCGTAATTAGGTATTTTTAAAGGCTATTCCAGATAAAGAGGGCTGAAGGTGGTGCGGGGAAAATTAAATAACCTACATCTATTTATGTTGACTGTATACTGGCTTTATTAGCAATAGCGCCATATGTGTCGTAAGTGTCTTCGAGCTAGTAATACTACCACCTAGATGGCGACACTTGTTGTGATTTGGCTAGAATTATTTTCTAATATTTTAATTTTGAATTACCGAACCAGGCTAACAGGTTACACCATTATTGAATTAGCCAATGATACAAAAGCTATTTATATGCTTAAAGTAAAAGAATGGTGTTATGATATGTTTCGGATAATAATAAATAATAATAATGTAAATAATGTAATTCGTTTTATGATACGCCACACCTTATCAAGGGTCTCCGTAATAACTTGCTGACAAAAAATATGCTATATACGACAGCAAACAAAGAAAAACTAGTAAAATGGAGCTACATCCAAATGTAAGCTGCCGATAAATCACTTGGAGAGTTGCGGCTTCTGGATAAACTCACAAAAGAGCATGTGAATCCGGAAATTATTAACAAAATGCGAGGGAAAACCGCTACACAGGTTTTTAGCCACAGTGTTGCTGTGGTTACAGACCAATTAACTGCTAGACGCGATCTACCCGAAGAATGTCGACAATTAGTAGATTTTATTCTATTAAAAGATAAATTATTTGACAGTTTGAATATAAGTAGCCTTGCTGTTCCCAATGGCAAAATTTATAAAGGGCCTGTCAAACGTAATTCACCTCATCACGCATTATGGGTTAAAGCCAAAAATGTGCTGAAAAGTGTTAAATTTGTAACAAAAAATTATAATGGTAACAAAATACGATTGTTTGAGACTATGGTTCCATCAGTTACAAATTTTATTAAGACCATAGAGGGAATGGAAGCACTTTGGAAAGTGCTATCTGGAAAATATGGGCAATGTTCACCAGAAACTTCAACCAAGACCCTATTGAAAATTTCTTCGGGAACATTAGGAGTTATGGTGCAAAAAACATTGCACCAAATACAGTGGCATTTCAAGGAGCTTTTAAAGCACTTTTGTTAAATAATTTCAAGTCACCCCATTCAAAAAGGACTAACTATGAAGAGGATTCAAATGAGTGACCAGACACTACTATTTTTCTTAAAATAAAAGGTTGATACTGCTGCTGTTCCGGAAGAAGCCGAAATTCAATTCAATAGTGAAATGTGTTTTGATCAACGAAATGACAATGATGCCGGTCAAAGTAATTATGTCTGTGGGTGGGTTATAAGGAAATGTCTGAAATATGTAATTAAAAAATGTCAACATTGCAGGGGCTTATTAGAAAAGTAACTTTACAGTAACAATTAATTTATCAGAGCTAAAGAATACATGAATAAAAATTGGCTTTTTTTATCTTTTGTTTTAATTATCACGTTTTAGGAAAGATTAAACAGAAAATAATTGTTTTTGTTGATTTGCTCGTAGATTGTCCTTTCGAGTGTTCCATTTATAAAGGAGAAAATTAAAGAAATACTTTGAAAATAGATGTGTTAATATTTAGTTGGTGTTGATCAGTCAATCGAATTCTTGCCGGAAAAATCTGTTACAATGGTGAGTGGAGATGAGATACAAATTGCGGCGCAAAATAATTACAATAATCATAAACATTACAACAACAGAAAGTAAAAATATGCTGTCGTTTTATTTCACGCCTTGGTTTCGTTAGATATTAATCATTAGAAATAATAATTCTTTGTTAACTAGCCCCAACAGTGTTAACACATAACTGTAGCAGTCGCGAACTAAACTTAGTTGTTAGAATATTGTCTAACATCTAATGTTTTATAGCAAAAACAACTTATTATTTGACAGTTTTTTTGTCAGCAAAACTATTAGATAATAGAAATAACCCAAAACATAGCTATAGTAAGCACTAATTTAGGCATGTATAAAATATCTATATACGTGTATATACATATACATAGGTACCTAGTTTAATATATATATACTCATACACGTATGGTGTTTCCTGATAGGAAATGTAGATGGCGTCTCAAATTGATACGTATAAAAAATCCTTTAGAGGGCTCTCTTTTTCCGGAATATTACTATTCTCTTTGAAACTGAGCCCCGACTACCTTCTCCCCGTATCTCAAACATTGAGAAACAGACAGTGTCGTATATATATATGAACTTCTTTTACCGACTCCCACAGTAACACAGCGCGATGGCGTCATGCAACTATTGGGTGATCCATTGACGACTGAATAGCACAGCGATGATACGAGTACCGTTTTAGACGATCGTTGGAAGGAATGCGTGAAATAATGACGTGTTTAATACGTGAAATAATGATACATTTAGTCCTATATGAATGAACCTTAACACTCCATAATTAAGTCCATTATACTCTGTTGGTATCTTATGACTTTACGTAGATATGAAGGTAAAAGATGCGCTTGCGCATTTAAAGGTGCGCGGGATCTTTCGCGTGATTTTGTCTGGAAAAATAGAAATGGAAAATTTAGAACCTACCTACGTTATTTTTCTTTATTTCTTATTAAATTCGAATATGTCGTATTTGTATAGTTTGTAATATATAATTTAGCTTTATTTATTTAAGGCCTATTCAGACCAGAGCGTTATTCGCTACCGCTATGGGTAGCGAAAAATACAACGTGGAACTCGATAAGTAAATATTATGAAGTTCCATAACTGCAGCGAAACTTGTACCGCTTAGTGAGGCGGTATTGTGCGGTATTGACGGAGATGTTTGATATTTTTAGCCAAATCAATCCAAAATGTAGCCAGATATAGCTAAAAAAGGCTAACTTGATAACACTGGTAGAGAGGGGCCGCGTGTAACCCTTAGCAATGCGGCTCACAACAATCACACTCCGTACAATCGCGCCCTTTTTCTTTTTTTTCTGCATGCTGTCTCCGTACTATGGGTTTTCCTACGAGTACAACTACCGTTCCAAATCAAAATCTATTTACACCCAAGGGAGTTTCATACAACATTACAGCCCCGGAGATGTAATGCCTTGCTTTACGTTGATATTGCGAGCTGGATGATTGGACATTTTCGAGCAGGTGGTATGAAAATATTGTTAAGAAATATATAACACAAATATGATTATTTAAAAAGAAACTAGAAAAAATAAGCAAATAAATGCATAATGGTTCAGATTACATACATTGTTTTATTTAATACTAGCTGCACCCTGCGGTTTGACCGGTGTGGTGATGGACGATGATGAAAAGTATCCTGTCCTTCCGCGGAATATACCTACTTTATTTACCTATATGTCCTTATCAAAATTTCATGAATAGTAGGCGATAAAGCGTAACAAACAAAGAATAGATTATGCACCGAGGGAGTAAAGCAGTGTCTTAAATTACGTCATGGGCGGTCTATTGAGCCTTGAGTGTAACGGGGACTCTTGGGTTAATCCCTGATATGTAGAGTCCTGAGTGAAGCGAGGGGTTAAAGCCGCCCAAGACAGGTGTCGCCAATCGGCATAAAAGCTTTATGGGCCCTGCTACTGCCATCTACCTATTTTTAAGTGAAGGTTATTTTGTTATTATTAATTCCTATATAACAATTAAGAAACCATGTGATGTCATCTAGTAATGTGAAATTTACAAAATAACTAGGATGAATGCACTCTTTGGGAATATATTGTTCTGTGCCATAGAGTAATACAAAATATATAATCTTTTTTATATAAACAATAAAGTTGAGTATTACACATGAACACTCTTCTTGACAACAGGCTTTATCCTCAAGGTGCATATTCTACTTTTCAAAATAATAACTCGCAGCTTTATAATAGCAGTTACCTATATAGTTAAAAGTAAAATACATACATTAATAGTTAATATTCAATTTGGACACATTTGTCCGGTAATAGAGGGACAGAGTAATATCTTTGGAAGGAACATGTTATGGAAAACAGTGTGATAGACTTTCTCGGTTGTTAACTAAGATATAATTAGTACACACGAGATGTAGGTAGAAAGACCACGATTTAGAAGCTTTTGAAGAACCTGATATTTCGGTACATTACTTCAACTATGACCATGAATGTGCAGAGAGGGGCCGTGCGTAACCCATAGCAACGCGGCCTACAACAAAAACAGTCCTTAGATGCGTTCGTTTAGCAATAAGGGCATTAGTGGCGTTGCTATTGCTGGCTCTTTTGTTAAAGGGTTCGTAAATTCACCAATCGGTATTATAGAGTAGGCACATTCATATCTACAAAAAAGACTGCAGTGCCAAATGTCAACTCAAGAGCTTCAAATTCAATTTAGACTATCGTCGATTGTGCAGATGCGAATGATGAAGTACTTCGGGTATATGTCCAGGAACAAGATCTCGATGGAGATATTAATAGTGCAAGGCCAAGTGGAAGGAAAGAGATCCCGAGGTCGTTTATATACACGCTGGACTTAAATACAGTAAAATATCCTTATACGCGCTTTCTTCATTCGCGTTTTCACTATTCACCACATTCCTATATTCGCGGCTAAAAATTTCTTTATTCGCGGATCTAATAAGTACATACATAATAATAAAAGGATTCGAATAGGTATCCAACCCAATACCCTTTGTAAATGCCGTCAAATGGACTAATGAAAAAGAGTAAAATAGATCTTATTACAACTTTGCCTAAAGTACGAGTATGTTGTTAAATGATATCGCCGAGGACTTTGGCACAATCCGCCTTCGCCGCGATCGGTATTTTTGAGAATGTAAACAAACAGAATAAAAGCAACCATATTACTCCTTATTTTAAATGTTGCTGTTCCGTATCTAAGCCGCTTTGCGTGTTTTATTGTTTCGCCTTTTTTACAAAACAATTTATTACAAAAATTCAAAAATTGTGATCCGGTAAGACGTCTCTACCTACGAGTATCTACACTGCTGCGTCATCTGCGATCAGTCTGAATTGAAGGAGCTTTTAAAACTGTCAAGCAAGAGAAAATTACAACATTCTTCAAACCATTTCCTAATTTTTAGGATGATTAAGCGAAATGTAAAAAACTTCAATTAAATAGATTTTTTATATATTTGTTTTTTTTTTATTTTTTCATCTAGGACGTATCTCCCATAATCCCATATAAATTACCGTTCCATATTCACGGTTTCTGTATTAGCGGCATATTTATGGAACGTATACCCCGCGAATAAGGAGCTTTTACTGTACTCTATTAGAAAGACCACTAATTTCACCATTGTACTATGTGCTCGCAATGCCAGTAACCGTCAGAAATGGAGAGACATCGCGAGGAGATCAACAGCCCTGGAAATGGAAACTGGTGAGGATCCGCCGTTTGCCATCACCATGACCACGACCACTCTGCTAAGAGTGCCCGACTAAGAAGATTATAATAATAAAATAAAGAGGAAAGATATATGATTGTTTGTTTGTTCTTAATGGATTCACGTAAAACCAGAGCTGAAGCCTTAACAGATTCAAACAATTCGTTCACGAGTTTAGAGCTAATTATAGTACGCCTGAGTAACATACGCTATATTTTATTCGTCGTCATCATCATCCATCACCACGGAGCTGAAACATCAGTCTAGCGGTCTTGTCTTGAGTGAATCGCCTGCAATACTTACATTTACAAACAACATAACAAATAGGATCCACCCATGACCTCGAGGTTCCAAAACGGCACTTCTACCTCTACACCAAAACCAAGCGAGTGAAGCCGCTGGCGGGTCAGCTAGTAGCTTATAAAAGTACCTACCTACTTTAAATAAATAAACGTGTCCATCAAACTGTGACGATATTTCAAAGCTAAATTATTAATTACAAACTATAACAAAGGAAGATTCTAAATTTGTCATTTCTATTATTCCAGATAAAATCACGCGAAAGATCTCGCGCACCTATAAATGCGCAAGCGCATCTTTTACCTTCATATCTACGTAAAGTCAGAAGATACCAACAGAGTATAATGGACTTAATTATGGAGTGTTAAGGTTCATTCATATAGGACTAAATCTGTCATTATTTCACGCATTCCTTCCAACACTCGTCTAAAACGGTACACGTATCAAGCTAAATTATTTATTACAAAGTATACAAATACGACATATTTGAACATAAAAAAAAATAAAGGTAGGTTATATGTTTGTTATTTCTATTTTTCCAGACAAAATCATGCGAAAGATCTCGCGCACGTATAAATGCGCAAGCGCATCTTTTACCTACATATCCACGGAAAGTCATAAGATACCAACAGAGTATAATGGACTTAATTATCGAGTATTAAGGTTCATTCATATAGGACTAAATGTGTCATCATTTCACGCATTACTTCCAACGCTCGTCTAAAACGGTACTCGTATCATCGCTGTGCTATTCAGTCGTCAATGGATCACCTAATAGTTGCATGACGCCATCGCACAAGTTCATACATACGTACATACGACACTGTTTTGACTGTTTTACAATGTTTGAGATACGGGGAGACGGGTCAGACGGGAGTCGGGCCGGGGCTCAGTTTTGTGTCAATTCTTAGTGTGACCGGTTGTGCGGGATTCTTCCATTTGTATATCAATTACCGGTCATGATGGCTAACACAGTAAAAGATAAGGTAAGACTATTCTATAACTTTTTTTTAATATCAGCTATTGATACTATTGACTTCTGATAGGTATAAAATAAACTAGGGTCTTCTTGGTAGCAACCCGTCTTCTGAGATGTTGTTTTGGTTCGAGCCTCGAACAGGTCAAACATTTGTGCACATGAACATGTCTGGTTGACCAGCGTCTGGGTGTGTATATAGTGCGCCTATATGTATATACTTATACCTATACGTCTATAGTAACCTGATGACCGATATACTTATATTGGTCATCAGGTTACTATAGTATTTAAAGGTTCTGTCCAGCTTGGGACCAGAAGACCTTGTCTTGACTAAGATGTTGTCCCATATTATTATTATTTGCCAACCTACTCTCTACGGTATTCGTAGAATTGCTCAAAACGAGCCTGTCATAAGAGTTTTTAATTAAAATGGGTATACCATAGGGATTTATTTTAGAGCCCTTTTTGCATATATTATCGTTTTATCTTATACTCATATGGTCAACGATCTTTCTCAGATTGTGTTTCTCACATTTAAATTAAACTCAAACGCACCAAAAGACATCAACATAAAATTAAATCCTTTAAGATTAATACTACTACTACTGCTACTTAATTTAGAAATAGTATATTTGGTATGATTTCTAAAATATATAATCATCTACCGAATAGTATATTACAAGAGCAAAATACTCGTGCATTTAAAAATAATTTAAAAAAGCTTTTGGTGAATAAATGTTATTATAGAGTTGATAAATATTTAAATGAAAAATTATTGTAATGCGACTGTGGCAATAGGTATATTGTATTATGAACTGTTTTAATATAATTTCCTTTGAATTATCTAATATTTTGATTATTCGCCTCATTTAATAATTCTACATTGTACCTACTTAATTTTTGTTTGACCTTGTGATTTACTACTGATTATTCTATTATTTATGACCAATTTAGTAAGTAATTATTTCGTTAAAGTTATAAATACCTAGTATTTATGTAATATTGCATGCCTCATGTAAAGGCCGGATAGAGTGTATCATAAAACGTTAAATGTAAGATCTCTGTATCACCTTTTATTCGCAATAAATGACTTGAATTTGAATTTGAATTTGAACTTTTAGTTTTTAAAATTGTAGAGGTATACCAGGTTAAATCCGATCGTCTACCGCCAACTGGCGTTGTTTGCAGCGGATGGACGTGTATTAAAATCAACTATTTGAGCTAAGCTAAACTAACTTACTTTAGTTGGTGGATGATAGTGGTGGATGATCGCATTCATAGACTTATTATCCGACTTCCAAAAAAAAGGCGGAGGTTCTCAAGTTGACGCGTTTATTTTTTTTCATGTGTTGATCACGCATCACTTTTAACAGAGTACTTAGTTCGATTTTGGTAATTCTTCTTTTTTTACTTCCGATGTGGTCCCATTTATAGAACAAATACCGTCATGCAGTTTTTGAGTGTTACTCCAATAACTAAAAAGTGTTTCGCCTATCTTGATAAAATCGTAATTGACGATGAATGACAATCGACCCCGTAAGTAGCAATGGTTGCAAAAGGGTGATTTTTTTTAACAACAATTGAACCGACTTTAACACTTACTGTGAAATAATTTGTTGATGTCAGTACCATGCGCACAATATTGTGATAGTAGGTACTTTTGAATTATCATGGTAAGTACCGACTAGACTACTAATATGATCGTCAATACTTCCAGCAATACTGTTGTCTGGATTGTTTAAGTGCATTGCACTGTTCAGTTGGAGAGGGCTACTTCAGGGCGATTAATTCACAATTTTAGGTAACTTTGGAGGTGAACGTGTCCTCATCAGATCGTAATAATTAAAAAATAATTAGGATATTCATTAATATTTTTTTTAATAATTTACTTTTGTCGGTATTCTGATGTTTGGCTAAATATTAACTTTAAAAATTGTGTATCCATCACCACTTATGCGACACTTACCTAAATGACGACACTAGTCGTACATTAGCGGTCAAGTAAGTATACGAGTACATAGCACACACACAAACATAAATGTTCTAAGATATATAGAATAATATATAGAGAAGGATCCTAATCTGTCATGGTGGGTAGGTAGGTAGGTATGCCGAGATCATTATGATTGTAGGTTACTAAAATATTGCTTTTGCTATAACCTCAAAATGTTCAGTAACGTATATCTTTTGCTGGCCCGTTATATCTACGTAATACCTAGGTACTTTATTTGTATATGTATAGGTACTTTTCTACTTATGGTTTATTTTTTGTGTAGCTGTCTTTCCTTGTAAAATAAAATTGATGCCTGTCCACGCTAACGCTACCATTTAGGTATACTAAAATCCACTAAGGCCCACTTGCACGTTTGCTTGGTTTGAATAAATAAGTCTACGAGTTTGTAAACTTGCGTTAGTCATATCAATTTTTAACTCTCATTTTGCCTTGCACGACTTAAAGATCACCGGTTTTGTTAAACTGACATTTCTAATCTTTAGATGGGAATATTGAATTGTCTATGCGCTTATATTGTAACCTGACCAATATGAATGTATCGAAAAAAATGTGAAACTTATATCTATCTCTTTGGCACTACAGTACAATGTATATAAACTTTTGTTTATCCTTTGTTGTATGACATTAGACGACTTTTTATTCCATACGTATTGTCTCGTGTCATTTCGTCCAAAGATTACATTATACAGCAGAATGTAACCTCAATTTATTTTGACATAAAACTTCACTAACCCTAGTTAAAGACTTAACCGTCCCACATTGTTGGGTTAAATATAAATAAATAACCTTGGATTTACTCCTAACCTTTAATGGTGCAAGATAAATTAATTAAAAAACCCCGTTTTAGCAGTTGACTCTGAGTTATTGAAGCTAACTCTAGAACGTGCAAGTGGGCCTAAGTGAAGCTGAAATCATACGTATCGCCATCATGATCGAAAACATATGTGTGTGTGATATATAGTAGGTACTTATAGCTATATGGAAATAGTGTGTATTTGCTTATGACTAACGTGAGTCTCGAGAACTTGGCCGAAAGCTTCAGTGACGAACTCCCGTGGGTTGTTTGGAGCTAATAATAATATATTTCCTGCATGAAATAGCATGGACAAATTACAAGATTCACCAAATGGTTTCAGTTTTAAATGAACTACTGCTAAATGTTTACATGACAACAGCTGTATCCAACTAAGAGATTATCGATGGATATAATATCATCACTGATTGTTATGATTAATATAACTGTTTGTTAATTTTTTTTGCCTTTTCATGTCACTGTTAGAACCGATCTCTGTGTCTTCGCGTTAGGGTGTGTATCCACCAATCCAATTTTTTCATTATAATGTACTTTATAGACTCTACCGCCGCGTTCCAAAATATATAGAGCCTACCGAGACGAAGCGGCAAGAAACACGTGGCCATTCTTTTTATATAGATGTTTACAATGTTTCTACTTAGGTATAACAAATATTACATTTTATGGGTGGCAGAGTGACAGCTTGCCAGAAGTGGAGTATTCCAATCATCTTCATCTTCTATATAATGTCGGACTTTATAATAAGCTTTTTTTTATTAAAACGTTTTTTACAGTCAACTTGAATTTTCCCTCTGTGAGCTCAAATATGTGTTTTGGGATTGTATTGTAAAAAAGCACACAATTTCCTAGGAATTACTTATTAGTCTTCGCAAGTCTAAAACTAGGTACAGCTATCCTATTTGTATTTCTAGTATTCAAAGTGTGGTGATCACTATTTAACTTATATTATGTAAATTTTTACGAATATACATTATATTTTCAAACACATACTCGTATAAGGCAAAGTTAATATATTGATTTCTTTAAATAAATCTCTCAAATATTAACGGGGACCCATTTCGTATATAGCTCGAATAGCACGTTTCTGTAGGATAAAGATGGTCTCTATATCAGCCGCTGAACCCCATAGCAATATCCCATATGACATTACGCTGTGGAAATATGCAAAATATAGTAACCTTAATTTACGTACTAACTCTTATTTTACGTACCGCATATGCAGCAGTACTGAGTCTCCCAGACAATGCATTTATATGAGGACTCCATTGTAATTTTGCGACAATTTTAATGCCTAGGAAGACTGTTGCCTTGTCCATTACGAGTTTAACTCCATCAAGCGTAATGTAGGACTCCAAGTATGGAAGAGTAGGCAAAGAAAACTTCAAACATTTTGTCTTTTATGAATTCAGAAGTAAATTATTATTTGAGGTTTAGAGTTATACGGTGTTCCACACAATCAAATGCTTCAGAGAGATCACAAATAACACCAAAAGCATCATGTGAGCTCTCCCAAGTCTTTAAGACATACGTCATTAACTGCACACCGGCATCCGTAGTTGATCTTGCTTTCGTGAAGCCGAACTGATTTTCGTGCAGTATTGAATGCTCCTTGAAGTGCGCCAAAAGTTGTTTGAGCATAATTTTTTCAAAGATCTTACTCAGAATTGGTAGTGTAGATACTTCTCTATAATTTGATGGCTCTGTTTTCTCTCCAGCCTTAAAAATTGAAGTGTGAACCTCTATCTATACAAAGATTAAATATGCGAGCCAAAATAGGACCGATAAAATTAATAATTGGCTCTACAATTTTTACCGACATTCCCCATAAGCCTTCAGTATTCTTTATATTTAAGCTTTTGAATGTTTTTATAATTTCGAAAGATGAAGTATATTTTAAAGAAAAACTGGGCAGTTAGTTCGTGAAATTAGATTTAAGAATAGCTTCTGCTGCATTGGAGCACTTCAATGACTTGGTGACTTCTAGAGGTAAATTAGAGAAGAAATTATCAAAATTTGCTACATTTATTGGTTCTGAGACTGTCTGATTGTTAATTACAAGGACACATGCAGTTTCTTTTGGGTTATTTTAGCCGGTCTCAGTATTTATAGTCTTCCAAAGTGTTTTTATTTTGTTATTCGATTTTCGAATTTTATCTCTAATAAACAAAGCTTTAGCACGCATACAAACAGTCTTAAACAATTTTGAATAAGTTTTGACATGGTTATGGAAAACTTTATCGGATGCCATAGTTATTTTATGATATAACTCATACATAGTATCTCTACTTTTTCGAATACTTCGAGTAGCCCAGTCACCAAAAACTAACTTCCCACTTGTACACATTTTAATCTTTGGACAAACTTCATTGATCTCGGTACTAACTAAAGATAATAATCTATGATAATAATCGGTATCCTCTAACCTCTTCCGAAAAGTTCGCGATGTAAAGTTTTGCTTCAATATTTTGCTGAAGCTTTCCGAGCCTACTAGTTGTTAAAGGCCTATGTTCGATTATCATTTTTTCCATATTTTTATCGCCATTAAATTTTATCGCAAGGCCCTTGTGATCAGACCTAACATCAATCATAATTCTAGTTTCCTTAGCCTTACAATTTAAATTAATATTGTCTATGCAGGTAGCTGACTGGTCAGTTATTCTAGTGGCACAGAATAAATAATTCAAATGGAATGATTTAAACAGTGCAATTAGATTTGTTTTATCTGATGAATCTGTTAATAGATCAATGTTGAAGTCACCACAGATATAGATTTGTTTGTTACATATAGAGATTTTCTTTAAAATTGATTTTATTGTATCCATAAAATAAAATAAAATAATTTATTTTATTGTCCTATTTGGTATCCACCAATTAGATCGTTGAAATTACAAAACATAGAACGACATTTAGTCAAACAATTTGTCAAATCAAGCCATCTGCTGTGCGATTCTTTAAGAGCAAAAATCGTTGCATCTTTGACAACATCCTTTACGGATGTGAACTTCAGGGACAAATGACAAAATGACAAGGAACGTTGGAAAAGCAACCTTATGTACAAGGGCGATATCTTATAAATTATTTGACATCGGTGAGCTCGTCGACGAGCGCATCGACGAATCATTAGAGAATAAGAGAATCGCACGGCTGATTGGTGGATACCAAAAGCATCCTTAGGTCGCATCTCTGACAGAAAAGCAGCCTTAATGTTTGGTCTCATTTCTATAGGTATAATATAAGGATCGTGATTTTTTTGGAGTACTTATATTTATTATGTTTACGCTAACTACTGTGTGTTTTACCTGGCAGCATCGGTTTTCGCGGCCTATGTAGAGGTCGCAACTGCTGCTATAAGCTTTATTATTAGCGGTGTTATCATTTTAGCCTGTTGCTCCATCTTGTAAGTTAATTATACCGTGAACTGTGATAGTTTGACAGTTGTCATTATCACAGATGTTGTTGCCTGTTGCCGCTATAACAACAAATACTTAAAAACAGAATAAAATAAATATTTAAGGAGATTTTCATAGAAGATACATGTTAAACAATAATTAAATACTATTAAAGAAAATGCCTTCTAGTTTCTTACTGCAGTAAGAAACAAGAAGACTTTCTTTCGATACCTCTTATAAGCACCAAATTTCATCAAAATTTGTTCATTCTCACCTGTGCTACTTCACAAACACACACTCACACATAAGTACATACACAGAAATTACCGTATCATCATATTTCTATGCTACTTACAAAATATTTATACACTATTAACAGCTATCGGTAGTTATCGCCTTCTTGTACTATATAATTATATTAGTTGTCCTCACAAGACGACCTTACACCTCACGACGACATTTATCCGATAAAACATGTTCACAAGTTTACTTGCTGCTCGATTTCAAATTATCAAATCACAATCAAGTAGACCATTCTGTTTATATTTGTGGCAATACAATTTAAAAAAATATTGGCAGATTTATTGTAATGTTGTATAATGGCTTACTTTTCATTAGATATCATATAGGTTTAGATAATTTTATTATGTTTAGGGGGCTAACAGCTATTATTACAACATAAGTTACAACATATGTAAATAAAAGCTAATTATAAGCCACACACAGCATTTAAAAGTTAAACTAGGAGTGACTACAAGGTTAAATAGTTAACATTTACAGAATGTATAATATGACTTGATATCTATGATATGACGAGGGCTGTATTCACTGCTGTCAGACTGCTTGTGAACAGGTTAATTTGTGCATGCTCCGTTTTTAATACTTTATTAAAGGTAGCGTGTGAGCGTAATAAATAAGAGCTCTTACTGTAAGTAGTGCGTGCGAAGGGTACCTGTCGTAAGTCTACATCTGGAGTGTCGAGATGGAACACTTAGCGATATTTTGTAAATAATAAGTTCTTTATATCTATGCACTTTAGTGTGATCTCGATCTAGCTAGAACGTTGACAATGGCAGCGATTCACTTGTTCAACAAATTAGGTACACCAAACTCGAGAAATAAAATTTAATAATTATGGCAAGTCCTATTCTTTCAATTCTAAAGTCCAAATTCATGTAACAAAATCGTATTATTTTATTCGATTTTAGTTATTTTTACGTTAGTTTAGCGAGCACAAGTTACGAGACGACTTATCTGCCTATTAGCCACAATTTTGTTCGCTAGTCTAGTTACATTTTTTTAACGAATTGCGCCCATTATATCTTAAGCTAAAGCAAAAAAGTAAAATAAAAGCAATAAGAATAAAATATAAATAAATATCAATAATAAGTATAGCCAAAAATTGGAAGAGTAATTTCCTAGGAAAACTTTATGTTTTCCAGGGGTCTGAATATTATGCTCCATAATTGTACAATCATCAAGTAATGACATTTAGCCATTTTGACAAACATGCAGCAATTTCATTATAAATGATATATCAAAGTCAAAGTTAAAATCATTTATTCAATTTAGGCATCAAAGACGCACTTGTGAACGTCAACTTTTAATTATGTACTTTAAAGACTCTACCGCCGCGTTCCAAAATATATAGAGCCCACCGAGAAGAAGCGGCAAGAAACTCGGGGCAATTCTTTTTATATAGATGTTTATGTAAACTAAGAACAAAAAAGGCCCTAAAATGACTCTTGTGGAACACCCATTTTAATTATAGATCCTGAAGATGTTACACCATTTATGCCAACCTTTTGCATGCTGTCAGATAAATATGACTCGATGACATCAAGCGCAGCTCCACGAATACCATAATGGAAAAGCTTTGGAATCAGTATACGGTGTTCCACACAATCAAATGCTTTAGAGAGATCACAAAAACACCAAAAGCATCATGTGAGCTCTCCCAAGCCTTTAAGACATACGTCATTAACTTCACACCGGCATCCTTAGTTGATCTTGTTTTCGTGAAGCCGAACTGATGAAAGATAAAATAAAAAAAAATAGCAAATTACAGACTCATTTCACGACTTCACTTACTCATACTACTCGTATTTTTATAAGGCCTTACTGTTGTTAAGACAGAACTGGTTAAGGCGGTAGTTTTCGTTAGCGAGCATTTTTATGTGGGCCGCTGACGATGCAAATTGGTCAGCTAGCAGGTAATTAGATTAAGTCTGAACGCATGGTTTTAGGCACAATAATTCTTGCAAGCTATTACTTCTCGCAGAACTCCCTCTTTCCAAAACATCATATTCTAAAATCTAAGGTCTTACAATATGATACCAAACTTATTATCAATATCAGAAATATAAATATTAACAGGATTTGCGAAAAGGTAACAGAGAGAGAGAGAAAGAGTGTAACTTTGACATGTATGTTCATGTGTTACATCAAAATTATAGTCCTATATTATTATCTCTGTTAGTTTATACTATACCGCAGTGGTAATTTAAAAACATGTGGACAGTCAGCATAACTTTACACTTTGGGTAAATGTTTTACTGCGTTATAATGGTCTACGAAAAACTTTAGTTTTAGTACGATTTTAGTTTCAAATTAATGAAACGGTATAAGAACTTTTTAACGTTTTTACTCCTAGTTACGAGCAAACCTAAAGGCCTTCAGGCAATATCGCCTAATGGAAATATTGACAGTGTCACAAAGTCCACCGTTGAAATTCGTTTGGTAATTTTCATTCAGAAGTCGAAGTATTTCTATTTGATTCTATTTGGACACTTTATTAGAGGCTTAACCCGTAGACTCGACATTCGCCATATTTGGCCAATAATACAATAGATTTTGCAGAAATCAACTTTTTCAGGAACTGCGACATGTGTGGTTAATTTTATAGTTATAATACATGAAAATATAAAGTTTAATATTTCCTAAGACAAGGTCAATTAGAAAAATGTTATACCGACTTCCATTCTTTGGTAAAAATCTGTTATTGGAGTGTAACTCAAAAACTACTGGACCGAATTTGATGAAATTTAAATGGGACCACACGGGAAGCACCAGCTTTCAAACAAAAAGAGTTTTGAGAATCGGTTCACCCAGTCAAAAGTTAGGAGGTAACAAAACACAAAAAAATACAGTCGAATTGAGTACCTCCTCTTTTTTTTGGAGGCGGTAGAAAAGGGCCTATGTTTTTTTGTAACTACACTGTGTTTTGCAGTAATGTATATCTGCTGATTCAACTGTTTTTGGCAGCATGACGTTACCTTTAGATGAACGTCCTTTCTTTTACTTGCATAAAGAGTGAGCTTGCCGCCTCTATAAATACATTTATAAGTTTCCTATAATACTGCCTTCCGAAACGGTTAGGTAATTTACTTACCTAAGTTTTTACTCCCTATTTATTACGCATTTACGCGGCACGCGAATGTAATGAAATATTGTATTAATTACATACTTTATAACGGGACGTGATGTTAAATAGTTATAGCTACTTGTCGTCTACTCGTTCGCACCCTATATCAGGCACGAACTAAGGAACAAAATAGAACCACAGCATAAGACTGTGATAGAAGTTTGTAAATATACCTATCTGACTATACTAAATATAACTTATGTTGACATTTAGCAACCTACATTAGTTCTACCGATATTCCCTACGAATTTACAAAGCTGGGCCCCTATTCTCTTAGCTATTGAGCAATCGCCACACTTCTGCAACGCTTCTGCGATTGAACTGCTTTTAATGTCGAATTCAGTATTCTGTTATATCTTGTTTTCAATTGCAATTGCATCGCTATCGTATGGTTACGTAGTACATATAAGGGCCTGTGCGTATGGTGCTGATTAAACTGAATAATTAAATATGCTTTAAACTTCTTTTTGTCTTATTTATTTAATTTTGGTTTACAATTGCTTGCACCCGTCTAACATTGATGCGATTGTCAAATAGATGTTCATTGTGGCAGTCAACGGGGAAGGCAAATGTTCAGCATAGGACAGCGTTCATGGTAGTTAGTGATGATGATGGTGATGAGATTATATTCAGAGCTGTGGCATATTTTTGGTAATATTAACAAGTGCAATTTGAAAAAATTAATATCGACTTCCATTCTATCACTTTTCTAAAAATCAGATATTGGAGTGTAGCTCAAAAACTACTGAACCGAATTTGATGAAATTTCAATGGGACCACACGGAAAGCACCAGCTTTTAAACAAAAATATAATAATTAAAAAATAATTTTGTGAATCGGTCCACCGGTCCGGCAACAAACATAAAAAACCAGTCGATTGAGTACCTCCTCCTTATTTTGGAAGTCGGTATTGTTTACCGTTTTCGCAAGTCTACCACCAAACTGGGTTGCTTGGCATTACATGATATAGGTATGTAGTATGGTAGGTTATGTATTTGTATTATATTTGGAAGTGTAAAAATACCGAATGTCACAGAATAAATATAATAATGTAGATAATACACTCGAGAGCAATGAATCCGGGTCACTTAAAGAATCCTAAAAATCTCGGAAACTAAAAATGCTAGGTTAATGCAATAAATTGTATTTAATAGACAATGTAATACTCCTTAAATGAAGGTATTAAAACTTCTTAGTTATTGTAAAGTTATATCATAAAAAAAACAAATTTGAAAAAGGGCCACTTTCGAAGATGGAACTACGAAATTACAGCATTTGGTTTTGCTTTTCTTTGTAATCTGTCATTTATGTGGGTACATAAACCATGTTGATAGTGCTCTATATTCATTATTCAAGCTGAAATTATGTCGCTTACGCCTGAAGAATGCACCAGAATACTTACAATGCTGGAAACCGGCCGGAGTCAGCGCGATACAGCCAGAACTGTCGGTGTGTCGCTGTCAACAGTACAAAGATTTCTCCCACGTTACGAAGAAACTGGTTCTAACCTACGCAGACCAGGAACGGGCAGAACCAGGTGTACCACAGCACGAGAAGACCGATACTTGGTGAACACCATGCTTCGAAATCGCTTTCTCACAGGAACTGAACTCACAAATCAGTTTCGACGCCTCGGAGGAAGTAACCCAAGTGCATGGACAGTAAGACGTCGGCTTGCTGAATCTAACTTAAAACCCTTTAGACCTGCAAACGGCCCTAAACTGGAGCGTGGGCATCGTATTTCAAGACTAAGATATGCCCAGAGCCACGTAAATTGGAGTATTGAAGATTGGTCAAAAGTTATGTTCTCCGACGAATCAAAATTTATGCTCTACAAGCACGATGGAAGACACAGAGTGTATCGAAGACCAGGGGAAAGATTCAAGCAAGCATGCATCGAAGAAAAAGTAGCCTACGGTGGTGTGTGGTGGTGTGGTGGCCGGAATTTCTTCTGAAAGTCGCACAGAGCTGGTGATCATAGAAAACGGCTCTTTAACTAGCGAAAGATATGTGGAAGAAATCCTCAATGATCACGTTGGTCCATTTATGGTAAATTTAGGTGAGGATGCTATATTTATGCATGACAATGCCCGACCTCATACAGGTAGGATTGTGAATGACTACCTTCAAGAGATGAACATTACTCGTATGGAGTGGCCAGCGCGCAGCCCGGATATCAACCCGATCGAGCATGCTTGGGACGAGCTAGGCAGATGCGTAAAACAACGAAACCCTCCTCCAATCACGCTTCGTGAGCTCAAAATTGCTCTCACAGAGGAATGGGAGAATATTCCCCAAAATCGTATAAGGAACTTGGTGTACAGCATGCCAAACCGCGTAAACGCAGTAATGGAAGCACAAGGAGGCAATACGAAGTATAAAAATTCAAGAAAATCGTAATAAAGTTCAAAAATTTCATGTTTCCTATTTTTGTTTTAAGGAGAGATCAGCAGTTTTTTTCTTTATGTAATTTTGTGTTAATAAAATGTTTGGTGACTCATATTTTTTTTACTTTCATTTAAGGAGTATTACATTGTCTATTAAATACAATTTATTGCATTAACCTATCATTTTTAGTTTCCGAGATTTTTAACATTCTTTAAGTGACCCGGATTCATTGCTCTCGAGTGTATTACGGCAAAACATAATTACCTACTTAACTTGGAGTTACTTAAATAAAAGAACTAACGGGTTTAATGAAAATTTATTGTAAATAATATAGAAACCTAAGAGCGAATTAAACCAGTAAGGTCAAATAAAATAAAAGAAATGAATCCTGAAGAAGGCTTCCGGAAGAAGCAATTTTCGATCTTGATATCGTCAACGCGTAGGTAAGTTTCAGGTTAAGGCGCGGTCGTATCCTGATAATAGTAAAAAGCAGATTCTTTAAACATCTAGTGTAACGAAACAGATAGATAATAATCTATGAAAAAAATGCTTCCATATAAAAGAAATAGGCAAAGAGTAATAACCGAACAGAATTCATAAATATTACTCGCTCTCTGCAGAAAAAAATACTAAATAGCTCCATAAAAATAAACTTTCACGTCCAAACTCTCAGAATTTTCAGCGATAACACTATATTATTTTTTAGGTAATACATAGCCAACATATATACTATATATATCGAAAAATATAAAGAAAACGTACAAAATTAATGCATTTTTGCATTACATCGTCGAATCTAACAAGCGATTTTCAACCTTACGTAAAGCATCGTAAATTATTTTAAAATTGGGGTTGGACCGCGTCTTAACCCCTTTTGAATATTACAAAAAATATGTCACTGCTCTGAATAAGTACAATATCATCACCATCATCATCACTACCATGCTGCGTATGCTGAACATTTGCAACGCATAACCTCTCGGATTTCTCTATCGCTCGGGGTAGCGAATAACGCCCAGGTCTGAATAATTTGTTTGCTTTACAAGATGCCTCAATATTTTCCGTGTGTACTGGCGTAAACTTTCGTCACTGTATGCGACATCATAGAATGCATAATAAAACCATGATCTGTTCGTTTTTAAGGCGCGGTCCAATCCGAATTTCAAAACAATTTACGATATTTACATAAGGTTGAGAATTGCTTACCAGAATGAACGATGTAAAGCGAAAATTCTATTGAATACGTGCTAATACTTTTTATATTTATTTCGTATAATCAAATGATTAAATTTTAATGACAAAAGAGTCCATAGTTCACTAGTAAATTTCATTGGAAATTCGAATATGATACATTCATTGAAATATATATGCACATAATTGAATAAAAATGCTTTTTCCCACGAAGCGCGTAAGAAAAATTACAAAATTTAGGGAATGTTGCCGATTTTTTTCTATTTAGCCAAGTTTGCTCAATCGTGTATTGGCTCCCATACTTCATAATGAAGTATATTCAATTTACAATACGTTTTTTTTTTGAACTTCGGTTATTAGGTTTAAGCCTTGAAAAACTAAGTTTTCGCGATGTCGAATCATAAAATTTGGAACTCATTTCGTCTTAAGGCCTCTAGACTTAACAGGACAAACTGACGGCTGTACTCATATTTGAAATAACTTCATTTACGAGTAGTTTTTACCTACTTCATACTACAAAACTGTTTTGCGCCGTACGAAATCATGCAGCGCTTAAAAGTACGCAAGGCTGTGAGCGTTTTAATGGAATAATTTCTAATGTTGTAACTATTTAACAATTTAATGCCTCATAATATAGAATTAATTAAGAATAAAAAAAGAAAATATTTCTTAAGTAGGTCTTTATATAAAACAGACTTATATTAGGTACTTATAAATTTTATATTGGTACTTACAGCTTATGGGAAATCAACAGCACTCTATTATGTATTATTAGACGGGCAAGTCCAAGTGCTGAAGGCAAGCTTAACGCATGCCCATAACAGCTATCATCAGTAGTAGGTATTTAAACAGTGCTGGAGCAATAGAATGAATATATTATGTTAACATAATGGGCATAACACTGTGGTGACACCAAAAGGAATCTTTTTAAAAAATCGTACCCCAAAAAGTACGTTATAACTTAGCGTGTGGTCCAATGAGAATAATTGTTCTAAAACAAGTATAATGCTGACCGTAACCACCGGCTCGGGTGAACATTGAAATAAGTGCACGAAAATAGATACATTTAATGACAGAAATAGCGCTCCTGTACGTGGGGGGTATCTGCAAACGCGATCCACGTGTTTTGTTGCGTGCCGCGGTATTTACATTCGAAAGCCAATGTCGAGACTCAAGAATGACCCCCAACTAGATTGTATTTTTCCTTCATAAATGGTGTTGTACATTTAGGTACCATTCTTCAAGTTATTTAGGTAAATATTACGGGATTCTTACCGGAGTACAACGGCCAACCCATGAAATCTACGCTGAAACTAAGATAATCAATATCATACAGTTATATATTTACAATATTTGTAATTTTAACAGAAGGACACTGGACAGAAACATTCATACCAACCTCACTAAACTAAAACAAGTGACTAAACGCAGTACGAGACGAGAGAATTTTTCTACCAAAGGCACGAACAAACTATGGCAAAATAATGGTTATGTTTGTAGTAGCACAGCTTTTTAATAAAATACCCTGAAATATAAAAAAAATGCTAGACCGTTTAGCACTTTTAAGGTTCAATTAGCCCAGTACATAATTAATAATAGCAACTTACTTTAATAAAAGCATTCAATAGTAACTAACTCGTATTTTATGATAAGTGTAACTAAGACGAACATGTAAGTGATGTTCAACCTTTTATGAGAATAAACTTCTTTAAACCTTAAATATCTTACACGGTTGTATCAAGTGATTTTTTACTCATATAGTCTTATGTTTGTTATTTAAGTATTACTTTTACTTTATCTTCTTATGTATTTGAGATCTATTGTTTTTTGCACATGTATGTCTTCTTAGCTATTATCTAGTAAAGCGGTGGAAATTTGATTTAGACATTTTTGAGATTGACTTAGAAAGCGTGGCAATATCAATGCATTAACCAATTCATATTTCTATGTCTTCGTAAACGCTGAGCGCTTTTAAGTAGAATTACAAATTTTAATCGTGCTACTGTTGAATTGAATACAATGTTTGTACTGAACTCAATCACTTGATATGATTACCTCGTTATATTTATGATATTTAATATCAACCTTATAATGATGCCAATTTTATAGCCTTGTTACTTCCAAGTTATGCTCATAAAATGTTTCTTGGGAGTTTCCCTTACACCTGTTCAAGAAACGAGATAAGTCAAGCTTCTGACCTACTTCCCTTATAGGTACTTACAAGATCTCGTTGCAACCTGTTGGCCCAGTTTCGACTCGTATTATCTTTCTTCTAACCTTTACCACTGGTACTACTTATATATACCTATATATATTTACTTTGTCTGTACATAGCTACGTATCTTAAAATACTCGTCTCAAAAGAATATGTAACGGTATTAAACGGTGCCGTTGGTGGGTTCAATCCCTGGCCAGAGAAAATATATGTGTGATGAGCAGAAATGTATGAATTCGTGTCTTGGATGTTGTGTGTGTTATTGTGTGTGCTCATTACTCCAGCGACACAAGGAATTCTAGAGGGTGTAATATTGTCACACAAGAGTCGAATGGAACCAATTTATGCACGAGATTGGACCTATTAGATATACTCGTATCTAACTACACGCACATTAGTAGCTTGTTTTTTCCTTGTTTTGTGCTCTATTGATTTATTAAATCTGTTATATAAAATGATCGTAACGTCGAAGTCTACGTTGCTCTCCTTTCACTTACTAAAACACATATAGCCAGACATAATGCAAACTTCTTATCGTATACTTACTTAAATTTATTCTGTTCTGGAAATATACACTTTTTAAAATTTTATTGTTTGTTATAATGGTCATCAAATAGTAGGTAATATTAGGTAATTAGGTAATAGTAGGTAATTTATATTCTTAGGGAAATTGTTGTTACTATCATACCCCTCCGTGACGTCAAAAATAAGCCACGGCGAAAGACCAGCGCTGGTTTAGCCTTCAACACTGAATTAGGACCGATTTGTAACATTGGCTATGTTACACTATTCTTGGTCACTTTTGTGACTTGTTATTTTGTTATATGTTTAGCAATGTTGTCAAATTTTCATGTCATTAGACATAGACTCGAATTATCTTGTGCATGAAATATTTATTTATCCGAAGTGAACACTCTGCTTTTAATTTCGAATATAATGAACGGAAATAAAAACTTAATTGGTAAAACAAACTACATTTTATGTATTATGTAGGTAACCAACTGGAGAACTGGAGATCGAATTGCCACTTTCTCGTTTTTATATGTTTCTTTTTCTGTTGAAATTTACCAGCTAGTATTTATCGTTGATGATTGTAAATATTTAAGTCAAATCTATAATAAAAAATAGCGCAAGGTAGATAATAAGTATAAATCATACATAATCATTTGACTGCAGGGAAAATTATTTCCCAGGGACGAGAACTATCGTTGTGCAAATTCTAATGGAATAAGTGTTACATTTATATTTTGAAAATATGTTTTAGCTGGAGAAGGAAGGGTACGTGATTGTGGACGAGTTTCTATCACCTGAGGAGTGTGATGAGATGCTGGAAGCTGCGATGGAGTTCACTGACAACCTGCCCGACGTGGATGACCGCGCAATATTCTCAACGACCGGCAGAACTGTAAATACAATTTAGTCTTACTATTTTACCGTAGGTCCCGGTATTACTTTCCATCAGATAAAATTTGAGTCGATGCATTCCGCACCAAATATTAGGAAAGTTACGGTAATGTTTTGGGAACAAATCTTTACGTGTGGTATCCGTGTATAGTTCAGTGACAACCACCACTCGACCCCAACGCAAGTTATACTCGTAGTTAAACATACTAATCTTTTGCAGGGGAGGGCTATGTTCAGTAGTGGATGTCCTACGGCTGAGATGATGATGATGATGACTAATCCTTTTGTATCGAAATTCCCGTGAGTTTGACACATATCGACACATATAAATTTTACAACTTTTAGATCTAAACTAAAGATAATTATTACTGCACATCAAATTCAAGAGGAAACTCATAAACATGATACGAGTGTTATATAGATTAAGCGTAAAATAAGTACTAAACAATATAATAACTACCTTAGCATTGAAATACCAGTGTCGTCAATTATAGATTACAGTAACAGTAGATAGCTTTAAGTTAACTTTGTTCTGTAGTGTTGTGCTGTGTATGTGCCGGTATCGCGACTATACCAAACGGGTCCAACGGAAGACCAGCGCTGGTTAGCCGCCGGCATCATGCTGAGTTGGGGCCGGTTTGTGGCTATCTCAGACAAAATAAAAAAGTCAAGACAGAATGTTGTGAACAGAGAAGTGAGGCCGGGTGAAACTACGCCTCGGCGTGTCCATACATATTTACATACAAAACCTACAACGAAACTACACCTTGGCGCGTCATTCGAACTATCGCGGCGCGACACGTAAAGTTTTAATTAACATTTAATTTAAATTTATTAACTATTGATATTTTTTTAATAACTTTAATATAATTTGAATTACCATGACAGTACCGAGTCACGCACATGTCGTTTAGAAAACCGGCCTCACTTCTCTGTTCACAACATTCTGTCTTGACTTTTTATTTTGTCTGAGGTGGCTATATTCTTGTTTGTTGTTAGATATATTACTTTGTTTGTGTTAATTTTGTAGTCACAAATAACTTTTATTTCTTTCTTATATTAAACTGTTCCTATGTTGTCATAATAAACTATTAATCGAGCATGTCATATGCTCATCTTCATCAGCGTAGTCTACGAGCTGACATGCTCGAAACCTGGGTCGAAGTATTCGATCCCTAACGTGAATTTTTGGCCGGTTAATAGTAGTCGTTTTATATGAATGGTGATAATGATGAAAAGTAGCCTAGGTGTGTGCTATTCCAGGCCAAATTTCATCCAGATCGTTCAGCCGTTTTGCTTTTTTTGACAAACAAACAAAAAAACATGCATTTATCCATCTAAACATTCACATTTATAATATTAGGGGGATAACGGGATTAATATTCTGTACCACAGACACACAGTAATATTTGTAAAAAGTAGTAATACTTTTACTACTTAGTAGTACTGACAGGTCTGTCAAAGTTTGTGTCACTTTCTGATAGTAGTCAAAAGCACTCTATCATTTTGACAGCTCGATACACTAGACGTGCTCGATGACCGCCAAGGCTGATGAAATGTAACACAAATATCGTCAAGAGTCACAAACTATATAGATGCTAGAGTCATAAAATGTAATGACAGTTTTTTTCCATTGTGAATAATTTTATATTTGTATGTACTAATTATAATAATAATAATAATTTTATTGGCATATTGTACATATTGACATAAAGAATACAAATTTTAATTTTACATTACTGGATACTGGCATTCAAATAATATAAGATAGGCCTCAGAACTCTATACTAGGCTAGAAGCCTGTGTTATAGGGATCTGCGCTCCCCACATTACTGAACTTGATAAAGTTGGTAACATATATAATATGACACATTTTCAATAATCATGACCATATCATAATAATTCGTCAACATTAAAACATCTTAAATATAATTATAGTACTTATTAGTTAAATTTAATGAACCTTTACAACAGTTTAATCAAATTTCAATTTATAATATTATATTATTATAAGGTAACATATAAAATAGTTTTTATTATTAATATTCCAAATAGATACGTACGTAGGTACTAACTAAATTTACTAAGTATTTAAATTTACTAATACTATTACAGCAATAGCGTTTGACCTTGTACATATTTGATGACATTTTGGTATAAAGATAATTATGGCCTTGGAGAAGATTGCTGCGAACGGTGCTGATACCATAGTTAGTACTATGTTAAATATAAGTTTTATCAGGCTTAAGCTTTTACTGTGGTATTGTTTGGTTACCCCAATAAATTAAAAAAATAAAATAAAAATAAAGGTAATAAGTTACACTAAGTACCTACTAATCCTGCGCAGACGAAGTCGAGGGCACCAGCTAGTTAATAATATGTGATGGACACTGTGTCAAGTGAAGTTACGGGGGAATGGCACTAAGTATCGGGATGACAATAGCAGCACAGTGCCGAGCAGTAGGTCTTCCATGAGTTTACAACATTCGACACCAATCGATGCTAGATATCGACTGCCGCGAAAAATGTATGAAAAAATTAACAGTGCCACCTCGCGGTCAATTGTAGAACTAAAATTGACAGCGAGTACGCCAATCACAAGCTTAATAGGTAGGCGAGATCGAGTATCGACTATAGATGACATTTATGTTGCCAACGCATGGTAGAGGTACAGATCTATGAACATCGGTATTGATTCGCTTGTGCGTATACTAAACTAAAATTATCTAAGCTATAGTAGTTTTTAATAAGTTAATACTAAAATCCACATTCATGCAACACTTAGAACGATAATTCTAAACATGTGATTATTCTATTCAAATATGGGTAGTCTTACATCAGTTTAGACTAGTTTAGAGAGCATGACCTTACATGATGATAAAATTTACACTAAACATTTAAGGATTGTCACTTGCAAGCATTATACGAATTTGGACTTAAGTTTGAACAAAATAAGAACTACCATAATTTACTAAAAATAGATTTTAGTTTGCTAGTTTGGTGTTGTTCTGAACAAGCGAATTACAAACATCATCTGACATGCTCTAAGCCCGTAGATGTATTCGATCCCTATCGATCACGTGACTATTTTGCCGGTTCAAATAAAATCAATTTATTATAACAAAGTTAGTATCATATTTTATCGGCTTGCCATATTTCACCATAATTGGTAAGCAAAATTTAAATAGATAATATTGTTATAATTATTAATTTATACAATATAATTTTAGTCATTAAAATTATTAATCAAATACAGTAAACCACAACAAACTTGACAGTCACTAGCCCTAAGCCATAGATGAATATAATACCTAGCGGACACTAATCCCAAACACACCCAAAGTACAGTAGTCAATAGTAATATAATAAGTTAATAGTAATACTTTAGTATGTGTCAAACTCACAAGAATTGTAATACAAACATCAAATAAGGTATAGGTAGATCAGCTTCAAATCTTGGGATGATATGGCACAGCTAGTTTTATAGTTGTGGTATCTAACGACATCAGACCCAATTGCCTATATCGGTTTGAATATGTATGCACATCATCTTTTTCAGTGGTGCAAAATGAATTTTGGTAAAAGTCTGTAAAAGCGCCCCCTAAAATTCCTGCAGGAACTACATCAATGTATGTCTATCTTAAATTTATTTGTAAGTTTTTTATTTAAAAGTATGAATAAGAACATGTACCAAATACTGTATTTATCATTTATTATCCATTTTATTTATATTTATTAATTATTATTATTTTTATAACTTACTTTTATTATTTATTTTAATTTAACCTACGGATAGAACTTGTATTACTATGTTTTAATTTTTCATCTTTTTTTATAATTTAATTTAATTAAATTTAATTTGTGTGTATACCATATGGATCTCGAGTCTGAAATAAAGAATTATTTTTATAATTATATAACATTTGACATATTTCACGGGTTTCACCCGGTCCTTTACATAGGCATAAGTGGGGCTGTAGCCAACACTTAGAGGCCCGTTTGGTATAAAAATACAATGTATTATAAAAACAGAAACATTTTGGATGGATGGTTACATGGTATATCTATTACAAAAATGGGTAAAATGGGCATGGCTATTGATATGTACTTATTAGTGGTACGGGAGATAGTGGGCTATGGACGAGACTACGGCACCTGCCAATTTCAGTCTCATCTTAAAATATTTAGACAGGTGGTGACTTGCCACCCACTAAACGGGCCCCCCATAAGAGCCACCATCAATGGTGACAAAAGGGGAAACGTTGGTGTGGATGGCTGAAGGGTGTTGAGAGGTGTGCTGCGGTTTCACTAGAGCGCTACTACCGGCGTTATGCCCTTTAACACTTCCACCCTTGGAGCTTTTTGTTTCTTGCTCTTGGGTCTCCACCCCCAGACGGCCAATTAAGGCAAGCCAGGTCAGGGGTCTCATTTAGCCCCAGGGAGAATCAGGGTTCGCGGTGTCGCCACTCACCGACGGCTCGCCACAAAGCCGCGCCTGCGGGTTTCTTATTATTATTATTATATACCATTACAGGTTAACACTGACAATTACTATAATAATCAGTATATATAGCGGCTAATCTATTACTAATATTATAAAGAGGAGAGATTTGTGTTTTTGTAAATTAGTAATAAATAAACTAACTACACCGATTTATAAAATGAACCTCTAAAATTGCTACATCTGTGAGTAACATATTTTGAATCAACATGGTCCATCACCACGTGAATGAAACGGCGTAGCGCAGTTAGTGTGGTTTCTTTAAATGGAAATAAATTTGATATATCTCTATTACAGCATCAGAAAGACAAGTACTTCTTGGAGAGCAACGATAAAATAAGAGCATTCTTTGAAGATAAAGCACTGGACGAGAAAGGAAATCTAATTGTAGATCCACGTTACTCTTTGAATAAGGTAAGCGTAACCAATGTAGTGACCGACCGAAACATCGGTTTCATTTTCAGCCAGTTTCGGCCAAATCAAGTTTCGGCTTTAGTTTCGGTTTCAAATCAACTTTTGAGTTTATAATATGTTTCTAATCATTGATGGGAGAAACAAGTCTTACGTAATGAAGCATGGAATAGTTGACCTAGCAGGAAACTTTGTGTTGTAACGTAACCGTATCTTTGACGTATACTATCCTTTATCTAGTACAAATTAAAGACACAGATTATGTTACACTTACGCAAGTCGAGTTCGGCCCACTGGACCACTATCCATCGCAAAGACTATGGCTACGTTCCGGGAAGCGCCGAAATCACTCGCGGAGTTCGCACACACATTCCCTTAAAAGCCCACGGTCATCGTAAGCGAACTCGATACGTCATCGATGACGTCACTGAAAACGCTCACAACGCTCGCAGATCGTAGGTGGGTTTTCGCGGTCGTTTACGAGCTGTCACTGTCAAGCATCAAATGTATAGGATTCCATCGATTTTTGACAGAAGTTGGCGCGCTTTTCGCGACCGCGTAACCATTCCGCTTGGGTTGAAAATTGCAAGCATTCATTCTAACCGGAACCACAGATTACTGAACCGGAACGCTAAACCGGGGCGCGACAGTTGTGAGCGTTGACGGCGGCGCTTCCCGGAACGTAGCCTTAGTGTACAACCTGTATATTCTGTGATCTGACGTAGAAATTAGTAAAGACAGTAGATCAGATGCTTTGAAACAATAAAACTATTATCACAGTAACATAACTTAAAGCGTACCTATACCTATCCTTGTTTCTGTGATCTGTGGTGTATATCTACGATATCTGACAGTCATAAAAATGGGAAGAAGTTCACAGAGAGTCGTTCAAAAGAACACTCAAAATCAAAAAGACAACACCATTACACAAACACAAAAAAAATTAAGCCAATCAATTAGTATTATTTACCTTTTTTACCTTTATTACCCTTTGCATTTAAATCAAGTACATGTTATTGTGTAGGAGCTACACATAAATACCTGTGTAGGTGTTTACATAATATTATATACAAGCTGCACCCCGCGCATTCACACGCGTGGTGATAAGTGATGAGGAAGAATCGTCCTAAAAATCTTTCCCGGGAACCTCTTTGCCAAATTTCATTACGATCCGTTTCGCCGTTTTAGACGCGGTCCAACCCCAATTTTAAAATAATTTACGATGCTTTACGTAAGGTTTAAAATCGCTTGTTCGATTGGACGATGTAATGCGAAAATGCGTTAATTTTGTACGTTTTCTTTATATTTTTCGATATATACTAACACAATTGTAAAAACTGCTGGTTATTACTTTAGTACTATACGTTGGCTAAGTACTCGTATTACCTAAACAATTCTGAGAGTTTGGACGTGAAATTTTATTTTTGTGGACCTATTCAGGATTTTTTTCTGCTGAAAGAGAGTTATATTTATGAATTCTATTCGGTTATTACTCTTTTCCTATTCCTTTTCTAACCTTTGTATTTTTTTCATAATATACTATCGATCTGTTTCGTTATATTAGGGCCTTTATTAATAAACGTTGCGTAAACCTATATTAGGCGTAACATGCTTTGTCTAGCTTTCACGCGTGACATTTACTGCAAGCGAAAAATTGACAGGTAGATGTTTTAACTACTCCGGGTGTAAGCCAAGTTTATTAATAAGGCCGTTTGTGTTTAAAAAATCTGCTTTTTCTTTAATCAGGGTAAGAGCGCGCCTTAAGAGTGCGAGCGTACAAAACAAACAAACTCACTTTCCCACTTATATTTTGGTTAGGATACCTATTTACATACAGAAGGTACATATTTACATACAGATATGCATACATACAAACACGCTCTCATGTGACCAAATAGAGATTGCAGAAGTATATAACCACTCATAATTTCGCCACTCGCGTTCTTTGTCTCATCACGGAAGGAAGTGCTTTCTTAATTGGCCAAGCCTGTTGCTTTTTACTCCTTAGTTGACATAAGGTTTTATTCCTTAGTTGGCATATGATTGGAAAGTTATCTAGTACATGAACTTAGAATTAGAATAAGAATGATTTATTGACCTTATAACAGTGTTCGTTATACTTGGCACGTCATAGAAAATTACATGTCTGCAACAAATATCTTAAATAAGTATTTAAGTAGCACAAATTGTGGATCTCGCCCGTGAAATTTATTTATTTTTCCATTAATTCCATAATTGATTTAATTTTATTGAGATTGTCTCTATGCAATAAACTGTGTTATATACTTAATAATAGAAGCAACATCAAGATTGTCAAGATTACAGAACTAAAATTAGAAATTAAAAAAATTGTAATTTAAATAAAGTATTAAAATTGGATTGGATTATTTATATAAATGTCACGTAACTAATCGCACCCAACGACAAAGCGACGAGCATATTGTGAAGTACGTTGAGGAATTAGCTTCATAGAGTACTCTGATGATTAAAAAATTAAATTTAAAGTTTTGATGTTTGGTACAAAGTTAGGCAAATTTTTTTTAGATGATTTAACTATATTTGTAAATACATTTGATCAATTATATAAGTAAGGAAACCACTTATTAATGTTTTGTTTTTACCAGGTCGGGCACGCACTGCATTTGCTCCATCCACTGTTCAGATGCTACACATACTGCCACCGAGTAAAGTCTATCATCAAAGCTTTAGGCATGTCGAAACCTGCCGTCGTTCAGAGTATGCTCATATATAAGAACCCAATGATCGGTGGCGAAGGTAAGCAAAGACTTTACGGCTACATTCATTAAGGTCCGGCGGCTATATACCGTAAAGTTTAGCCGCTACAGTAGTGTAGGTAAAGCCATTGACGTAAACTTAGAGGATTTAGAACCCTCTAAGGACTTAACATATAAGAACATTACGTCCATGGGTAAAGCTATATCCGATTTTTTATAAGATTTCACAACAGGTCTAACAAACAAATAATTATATTATATTATATTCTACCGTACATGCTGAACACTCTTCAAAAAAACACCTATACTGAATTATAGGTTTTGAATCTGTCAATAACACACTCGCTTGATGGGTACGAATTCAATATATAAAGAAGGGCAAGGAAGGCTGTGTCTTTGCATAATTGACGGGTTCTAATTCCGGCTAGGGGAATTAATATTTTAACTCAATTATTTCGGGTATCGCTCTTAAGATCGTAAATCAATGTATCTTTAGAAGACATTACCGCGGCGTGTACCGAATAAACCAAGTAATGTTTTTGATACAATTCTGGATTATATAAAATGGCCGATACCACTTCACAGAACCGGTGAGTTCCAAACATCTTTGTCTTCTAATTCATGTTGGTTCCAGTGTTATATTTTTTCCAACACATTTTTTATATGTGTCTTGACAAAATCTGTCGATATATTTTTTTATTCTGATAGTTTGTATCAAATTTTATAACAAGGTTTTTGTTCTCTTTAAGAATTTTACGCTATTGTTCGTAGTTGACATCCATGCCCAATTATTACAAAAATTTGCCGCCGACTGTGTTTAACGGTAAAATAACTTTTTGCTACCAATTGTCGTGCGCTGTTATTTTTGCAATTAATTTCTTTATGGAGATACCTTTTGACAAACGAACCGAATATAAATTGTGAGAGCACCACACGCTGTTTTCATGACATGCGTGACTACACATTGCTCATTAATATTCACCTAGCTTATGCTCTCGGCTTCACCTGAGTTTAATGAGTAAAAAAATGGCAAAAAAGAACAATATCTCTAAAAATAATCACATAATACAATTTAATCACTAAAACCGTACCTTTACATGCGTGCCAGTCGGGTGTTTTAATGAAGTCACACTTTGTGCCGTGAGGAACAAACAAACAAAGCAGAAACTTTAACTGTAGATACTACAATAATATTAACAGGTGGGCAGGGCTGGTGGCTGTGTGAGGTTGCGGTGAGGCAGAGTTGTTTGTTATTTTATAATATCAATTTTGTTAACAGACGACTGGAAATAAATGTATGTTTGTGGTCTATTTGTAACATCGCGACGTGCAAAGTTTGTCGTTTCATATTTGCATCCATGGTAGCATGAAATTCAACTCAACTGAATAATCATATTTTTGTTCAGTACGTAATTTTAAGTCTCCTGACTCACATTTGTCTTCAAAGTACAGACTTTTTGGCCTCTACTACTCCTTTATTATATTATAAGATATATTATAGATAGAGTATAGATAGATAGAAGATAAGACCTAACAGATTAAAAAAACTTTCAAATCCTAATTGCATTAAAGTTATGAGTTTTTGCTATTATAAAACACTTAGTTACTGCACGAAATAGAAGTAGTTAAATTAGAGAAATTAAGGTATTTACCTATTATAATATGGAATGTCCACAATATATGAGTTGGTACCTACCTTATATATACGATAAGATTATGTGATAATGAAAATCAGAACATAAATTACTCAAGCGTCCTTCTAATGTTAAACTAGCTGCGCTCTACGGTTACACCCTAATGATGATGATGATGATGATGATGATTCAAAATATATAGCCAATGTTACTCAGGGATAACGCAGTATTACAATGAATATGATCTTTGACTTCATTTCAAACAAGTCATTAGGCTTAGCAGTAACACGGGGCTAGATAATATTATACATAACATAAGAGGATCAAAAGGTGAAATTCTAGAACTTACTTTATCAGGTCACAGTGCGCAACTGATTCAAGCACCGGTGAAGAAAAGTTGCCGGCTAAAATATTGGTTTAAACTTAAACGTGACTACTCCGCAGAAAATGTAAAGATATTTAAAAAAAGCGTTAGCAGCCTGAGTTTTCAAGATATCTACCAATGTGAACACCCTGATTCTGCGTTTAATCAGTTTCATGATACATTTCTTCTTTTATATAATTTATGTTTCCCGATAATAAATATTAATATATTACAAATATTAAACAAAAGTGGATTTCTAAGGGTATTAAAGTTTGCAGCAAACGAAAGAGGTCTTTATTATGGAAATTACAGCTGTCTCCAAATAATGACAGTAAAAAGAAGTTTAAAATATGTGCTAAACGATTCAATAAACGATTAAACAGACCCAAAAATCCCAAAATGACTACTACATTAAGACTGCTCGTAATAAATCAAAAGCTACTTGGAAAATTTAGAATAAGTTAAAAAATACTTTACCAATTACAGAAATTATAATATTTTTTCTAAACAATACAACATTGACTGATCCTAATACGATTGTTAATGCTTTTGATAATTATTTTATTGAACTGATAAAATCAAATTACAGATTAAAAGATAAAATTAATATTAAAAATAATCAAACTAATTCAATTTTTTTAACACCAACTGATTCATTTGGCAGTGTCGGTAATGATGAAACATCAACCAAAATTATAAAAGACGTCGGAATTGTCATAAGCCCAGTATTATGTTACATACTAACTATTAAACTAGTGTATGGAGTTAGGTGCTTTCCCTACTGAACTAAAATTAGCGATTGTTAAACCTATTTTTAAAAAGAGCCAATGAGATAATATTAGTAACTATAGACCAGTAGCCCCTTTACCAATATTCTTTAAAATATTTGAAAAAGTTTTACATAATAAACTCAATAATTGCTTTGAAAAGAATAATATATTTGTTAAAAACCAATATGGCTTTAGGAGAAACAAGACAATTAATATGGCAATCTACGATTTTCTACATAAAGTCTCAACAAACGTAGACAATGCAAAAGCCGCTGTGGCATTATATATGAATATGTCAAAAGATTTTGACCATGTTGATCATAAGGTATTAATGAGAAAAAGTTACATTATGGAATAAGAGGCAATGCTCACAAATTGATAGAGTCATATCTTAGTCATAGGACTCACATTACTGAAATACTTAGAATATGCCGGCGAAACAATATTGATACTATTTACTCTTCAGACGCAAAGAATGTATGTTTTGGTGTGCCACAGGGAAATGTGCTGGGTCCTTTGTTGTTTCTAATATACATTAATTACTTTCCCACTGTAACGCATGATATTGTTTGCTGATGATTGTACCATTCTATTTACATTTGATAAAAAATGTGCTGACATGGAACATACTATAAATTAAAATTTGACATTTCTAATTGCTTGGTATATATATAAAAGACTGCTACAATTTGCATTTGCTCTAAATAAATTGCGATTAGTAGTAAATGAAACATCGTTGCTGACGGCATATCATGGGCATGTTGCCTCGATACTGCGGATATGGAATCATGTTTTAGGGCAACTTCACCGACAAATTGAAAATGTTCAAAGTACAAAAACGCTGCATTCGAGCTATGTATGAATCTTACATGACATTATACATAACGTTTTTACTCCATACTATTTTATGACATAATTGCTTTTAATACATAATGCTTAAAATTTATTTAACAAACGAAATTAAAATTATGTTTATATGTATTAATATTGCATGTTTCGTATTAATTATTATTCTTTGTAAACATCTTGTATGCTTATTAAGCGGATCTAGTGAAATTATTTAATTTTAACATCACATGTATATACCTCACACAAGGTTTAAATCAATGATTGTATGATGAAATAATTTTTGAAATCATTCCAGTAGTTTTGGAGTTTATTCGCCATGGTGATGGATAATAATGATAAGGATACAAAATTTTTATAGTCTATGTAACTCAGGAGTAATGTACCATTCCAATGGTGAAAGAGTTTTTGAAATCGGTCCAGTATTTTTTGAGTTTGTTCATTATGGTGATGGATGATGATGATGATGATAAAACAAAATATATAGCCTTTATTACTCAGGGATAATGTAGCATTATAATAGTAAAAGATTTTTTGAAATTAGTCCATTAGTTATGGAGCCAATTAAATTCATTAGCTTAAATCAACATTAAATCTTTCCTCTTTATATTATTAAATAGTATATAAAAGGTATTAATTTCCTGATTATACATTTACAGTTGTGCCCCACCAAGATGCGACGTTTCTGTACACGGAACCCACCCCTCCCGTAGGATTCTGGATAGCACTTGAAGACGCTACCATCGAGAATGGATGTCTTTGGGTAGCCACCGGCTCTCATAAGACAGGGGTCCACAGGAGGTTAATGCGAAACCCAGATAAAAACTCGATAGAAACGCTCATCTTCGATAAACCACCTGCAGTATACCCCAGCTTCTGTTTCAACCCGGTTCAAGTGAAAAAAGGTAAGACTATTGATACTTATTTAAATTAAAGAGACAAGAGTAACACTGGACACATTCGTATTACCTTTGGGCTAACACTAATGAACGTGTAATGACATACCTTGACTAACCTAATAGGCGTTTTGCGAACTAAATTCAAGCAATCAAGTTACAAATTAATATATTTTTTTAATTTATTATTAGTAATTCATTTGTTTTCACGCCATTTCATTTTTCTTTGACGTCGGCCAGTGGGCCGAGCACGACAATCTGTTTAAGTGTAACGTAATGGCATCGTTAACGTATTTCGTACAAACTGTCATTTATCTAGTAGTGATAAGTATATGAGATATATAGTAATAGTGGCACAGATAACTCATAGTTTGTATTGAATACGTAAACGATACTATAACGTTACCCTTAAGCAGATTTTCCTGCTCGGCCTACTGTTCACTCACAATATGGGAAACTTTAAATATCGGTTTATTTACGAATACGAGTTCTACCACCGTGGCAACAACGCTGCAGAAACAGCTCGAAGGATAAATGACGTACTTATATTTTGATGTATATATGGGGAAGCTATTATAAATAAGAAAACACGGTATAGGTATTTTTGGTTCCAACGTTTTCGTTCTGGAAATACAGAACGAAAACACACCTACAGTGCAAACCTCGTGTAAAACCGAAGACCATAGTTGACACCGAAGAATCTCATAAAGGGGATTATGGAAGCAGATCAGTAAACCACGTCAGAGTTAGCGGCAGGATTCGGTGTGAGTGACAAAACATTATTAATTCACTTGAAATAAATTTTAAAAGTGTAAAAGCTCGAGAAATGGGTACCACATGAATTGAGTGAAGTACACCAATAAACACGCATCGAGTGCAAGGAATTTTAAATCGTATTGTTAATTGTGATGAAAAATGGAATCTGTTCGACAATCCGAAACGCTCATGACTGTGGTTGAACCCAAGAGAACCAGCTAAACCCTGTGGCTACCTAAAGTTGACTCAGAAAAGGTGAGTGTTTGGTAAACCAGTGCTGGTATCATACACTAACTACGGCTTCATGAGATCTGGCCAGACGATTGCGGCAGATCTGTATTGTATATGCAACAGCCGAGACTGGCCAATTGCTCTAGCCTACTGCTTCAGGACAACGCTAAACCTGCACACTGCACGACAGACGGTTACTAAATTAGAGGAGCTGCAATTGGAATGTCTCCGACACCCACCGTACTTCCCAGACCTGCTCCAACAGATTACCATTTTTTTCGCAATCTAGGAAAAAAAGTCAATTCCGATGGGGCTGGTTCACAGCCGCCTTCAAAGATTGTGTTGATTCTCGCTACCACATTTTTTTTTGGCAGTAGAATCAATGAACTACCTGTAGCTGAAATAGTGAAAGTGCATAGATATTTAACCTACATACTTACTTACAATTCAATTGACTGAATATAAATTTTTTTCGTTTTACTTTTTCTATATAAAACACCAATTTCATATGTAAGGACCTAATATAATTATAGCGCCTTAATTTTACACTCCCCTCCCCCATTTATGTACTTATGTTCAGCACGAGTTAAAATTCCACAGTATATTTTAACTCGCAAACTCGGTTGCTTGGAGATAATGTCAATGCATTTCAATGTCAATGGATATCCGGTAAATAATGGATAACCTCCCAGTTTCTTGTGGGAGGCGCCGTAGCCACTCAGAAAAAAACTAAAAAACTTCACGCAGCAAAATTCAGCCAGTAATTTGGCGGTTCAATATATCTGTCAATAAAGAAGATGTTAAAAACTTGAACACTTTTGATAATGTTAAAATTACCGATGAATAAAAACAGCTAATAAAGTTTTAGCAAATATTAATATAACTTTTCTATTCCAGGCACGTGCATAATCCTCCACGGCAACGTGGTTCACAAAAGCGCTGCAAACAAGTCTTCGTATAGTCGTCCAGCTTACACCTTCCATGTCATCGAGACAGATAACAATAGCTATGCATCAGACAACTGGCTACAAGAAGGCCCTGGCGCGCCCTTTGTCAACCTCTACGATACTCTGCAGCTCATATAGACCAACTTCACCTGCATTGCAGACAACGACTGGCCTTATTACGAAATAGGCTTGACAGACGAATTGTCTGTCAACCCAAATTTTTCTCTAGTTCAGTAAGTGTAAATTAATTTAAGTATATTGAGGGTTTGTAGATAACTGAAATCATCACTGTATGTCTTTTTGCATGCTATTATAGTGCATGATGAAACAAAATTAAACTGTAAGATCTATTTACGCTGTTCTCTAATATCTTAATTAATAATATTGTTATTTCTTTCTTGCCGTTGCCTTTATATATTGTGCATCATATATAGCAACGAAAATTGCAGCTGATATAAAATGTAACAGCTTTTTACTTTGCTATGTATTTAATAAATAGCAGCTATCATCTTAGTTGAGTGTAACAGTTTTTTTGACACTGCTTTGTTCTGTATCTGAGGCCGTAGCACAAACAATTTGTGAAACTGTATTCGTATCGTAAGCGCCGACACGTCACGCGTCGTTGTACAAACTATGAGCTATCTGTGTCAGAGTGGTCCTACAGATAGATACATGACAGTTTGTACTGTTTCACGTAAACGACACGATTCGTTGCACTTACGCAGTTATTCGTGCTAGCCAGCAGTCGTAGCCAACTGAACTTCTTACAGTAATAGAGTCTAATGATTATCTATGTATTTTATAGCTGATTCGGACTTGTTTTTACATTATAGTATTTTTACATTTTATTCAGCTGGTCAAATTGTCATAATGATTCAATTGTTTTTTGTAATTAATTGTATATAGTAGGTTTTTTACTAGGGTTTAATTATATTTTTATGCAACCTACAATTTAGTTCACCTATCATAGAACGTATATATAAATATAAAGTGTTATTTTTATATTGTGTAGGTATCACAATTATTCAAAACACCTTCTAAATATTTTTATTCTTAATGGAGGACTATAGTTACGTATTTTACTGAATTGTTTAGTATTCGCAATGCTAGAATGACGCGTGTGTACTTTTTACGCAGCACACTCCACTCCTCGTAGTGTGGTTTTATCTTAGAGTGTGTTGTGATTTCCTGACATTCGTTTTATACAATGAATTAAATGCAATTATTTACATTTTAGCGATATGCTATTGTCTCGTTGATATAAGTCCGAAGTGTACTGGTGGTTACGACGGCTACATAGGCTACGTCGGTTACCAATGTAGTAATACACCCGAATCAGAAGCGGTTACTGGGTTCTGAGGAGGTGTTGACTATTCGGAGGTTACGAGCAAAATGAATCTCAGGTTACTGTGTCCACGCGTTTGTCAGTCAAGCATGTCTTCAACCCTTATGGGCTGGTGAGGGTTTCGAGCATCAGCTCATTACCCTTGCTGGAGCTCGGGGGGCAACTACCCCCCGGTATCTAATACCCTGCGCAGGTTGCATTAGTGAACAACTCTGCACAGGGGCTGTAGTGCATTTTCTGTGCTTTCATTGCTGTCTCTGCGTCTGAACCGATATCGGTTCTAGTTATGTTTCGACGCGCTGCTTGTCCCTGGAGTCGTCCGTATCATTCGACATCTTTGTGCCCGGTGGTCTTGTGTGAAGTGGTGCAATACTGTGGAGGTGAGGGTAAGGTCCATTGTCGGCCGCGTCAAACATTTTTCTCGACAAACGGACCACAAACTCCTCCACGGTTTCCATTTTGAAGTCTTTGGTTATGGTGCTGTTCCTTACGTATCGCCCTGCTCCAGTGACGATACGCAGGGCTATATTTTGTTGACTTTGTTGGGTTGGCGTACGTTAGTCTGGTCCGAATGTACGTCTTATAAATTCCTAGCTTGGTACGAAGTTGCAGGTTGGAGTTGAAACGGGAACTTGTGCGTTCATTGTCAGTCTTTTGTCTATCTCCACTCCGAGGTACCGAACAGAACTCTTCCATTCAATTCTCTGTCCCCGGAACTGTAGCTGATTGGGTGAATTATTGTCCCTGCTAACCAATAGGGCGGCGGTTTTCCCTACATTTACCATCACCCTCCATTTGTCCAGCCATTCTGGCAGGAGGTCCAACAGCTTTTGAATCTTTGTAGCTGCTCCCTATGGTGGTTGGTGGTTTACTGATGTGGCCATGTATGCACTCTCGTCGGCGAATAGTGCGAGCATGACATCCCCTTCACGGATATGATTGGCCAGGGTAGGGATGTCATCAGTATACTGTGCGTACATAGTAGGAGAGAGGCAGCTGCCTTGGGGTACTCCTGCTACTATTTTCTTCACTGTTGATACGCTGCCTTCCAGTGATACGAATAAGGGTCTGTCTCTAAAAGAAGGCCGCAATTATGTGGATGTACGGCGATGGCAACTCTGTCTTAGCCAATTTGTAGAGTAGGCCTTCGTGCCATACCCGATCAAATGCTTTCTTGACGTCGAGCAATACCGCCACTGTATGCTTCTTGGCGTTCATGCCTATAGCCAGGTGGTTAAGTACCCTGGTTAGCTGCAGGGTTGTAGAGTGATGAAGGGCCTGATTCTCCATAATAGCATCCGCTCAAACAGTTTGGCTAGGAGTGGGAAGAGCGATATCGGCCTGTACGCATCTGCCCTTCTTCGGTCCTTCCCTGGTTTGGCTAGGACTATCACTTTCGCTCTCTTCCAGGACTCCGGGAAGTGACCAGTCCTCAGAATTCCATTGAAGAGCCTCATGATAGCCATTATACCTTTTCTATATATATAAGTTCATCATAGCCCGCCACCTTCTTCCTGAGGGGGTCTTCACCGCTCTGGCTACTTGAATATGAAGTCATCCCTCCTCAATTCTCCCATCTGTTGGGCTAGGAACTCAGCCACCTCTTGCTGGACTGCTCCGTGGTTCGCATGAGTTTCAGCGGAAGTATCTTGTCTCACTGGGTGAGGAATGAACAGCTTCTCGAGATGTTCTGCCAATATTTCAGCTCGTTGTTTAGGATGGTATTGCCTTACACCGTTACTGTCCCATAGGGGAAAATAGGTTGTGGTATCGATTTAAGGCATCTGTTGAGTCGGTAGAGGTCGGGAACATTATCGCCCGCTTGGTCGATAACTCACTCCCAGCAGACACCGCTCCAAATCGCCACTGCTTTGGCTACCTTCTCTGTTTGGTTATTTAGCCTTGACTTGATGCGAGGGTAGCGTGTCAGCGCCCAGCAATTCTGCGTACTGGTCCTATTGCTAGGTTGGCCAGCTTGTCAGCATATTTTGCCCAGTTGACCCTAATAGCAGGTGTTCTTGCTATCGGGCTGATATTCGTGCTGACTGTTACCAGGATTGACAGATGCTCCTGGTCCAATTCGTAGAGCACCTCAACCTTCACTAAGCCTTTGACTCCCCGCACAGTCACTATGTCGAGGACATCAGGTCTGTGGTTGCTGACGGTCGGAATGTTGGTGGGTTCGTCGGGGTCGATCACTTCGAATTCCAGCGTCTCTGCTGTGTTGTAGAGTTCTTCCAGCCTTCATTGAGTGCGATCAACAAGCTGTGTGCTTCGCGTTGAGATCGCCTATCAGTAGGGTTGGTGTACTACCGGTGAAGATGACACCGAAGTCTTCACGTTTGAGTGTGGTTGATAGAGGACGGTAGGCTGCGTAGATATTTATTTCACCCTGGCTCGTCTTCACCAGTACCCCATTTGCTATCAAGTCTTGTAGTTAAGGGCTAATTCATCGTGAATTATATCCGTTCCCCTGTACGTCCTGCCACTGGGTGAGACACAGTCCCAACGATATGCATAATAGTTGGCTATCCTCAGGTCTTTGTTTGGACGCAGTTTGGTTTCGCCCAGGAGAATGATGTGTACATCCTGCGACTGGGCGAGTGTTTTCAGCTCTCTTGTATTGCCGGTAATGCCATTTGGATTCCAGTACAGTATGCGAAGGCTAACAACCATACTGGAACCGGGATAGAGATGAAAGGCCTCTCCTGGCCGCTTCCTAGAGATCTGCTCCAGCGACCTATGAGACAAGCAGATCCGTCAGGATTCCTATTATTATGAAAATAGGGGCCCCGCCGCTGTTCGCTGGTATGAATGATGGTGGCGGAGGGGGCAAGTACCGTCCTTGTATGGTATGTATGAGTATGGTCGCGAAATCGCCTCAAAGTTGGTCCTCTGCTGTAATCTTGAGGTAAAAACAAGATATCTTTTTCCTGAAACACCAAAGATCACGACTGTGCTCCTCTGTTGTCTTGAGAGAGTAGAAACTCCACAAAGTTGTATCTTAACACGAGTTCAACTACATTTAGTGACTTGATAAAGTTGAAAGAAGTCCGGAGGACGTGGAGGCTGCGATTTGTTTCGAATGTGTTTGTTTGATAAGGCGTGCTGGCGTGCTCGTCGTGCAAAGAGCGAGCGTCACGCACGGACCGCGGTTATCAACTCGTGCGTTTATTTGCAGTCTGCTTGTTTATATACACAACTCTTACAACGATTGCTTAATCTATGTAATACAACAGCAGATAAAAACGCATCCTTACTGTCAGGAGAGCCTCATTTACTATGATGTAATCTGTGACATGAAACCCAATAAAGAACTATCCTTACCGACCCGAGAGCACCGTGAGTCAGATACGATTCTTATTAAAATTCATATGCCCTAGCTTACCTATCAGTTGGTATTGGTTTCCTATGTGTTTACTTATTCTATGCGGGATCAATATTACAACGAAAACTATATGTTTTATTTCGTTACTAGTACCTACCTAATTATATTGCAAATTCTTAAACTATGATATTTATATTATATTGTATTTCTATTAGTGGTATATCACTACAACATAGGTATATAGCTTCCACGCGATTGAACATAAAACTATTGTAAGTACAGTATCGAATATTGTTTTTAAGGTGTAGTTTGAGATAAACTAGATGCCAACGTGTCGAAGAAGTAGAAGACGACGCTACTTGAAAAATGACCGAGGAGCTAAGCATTTGTGCTAATATATTTTGTTATTGTTTTATTATTTGTAGTTTATAATTAAGACCCTATCCGTAGTGTTAAATGCAAGCACTTAGTACGCGGCTTGCAATATTCAACATAGGCTCCTTATTAATGTTTCAAATAGCATCGTCTTACATATAGTTTACTCAAATTCATTCATACATCAGCAAACACCTACTCTTTTAAAATTACAAGCATGATATGATTGAAACTTATCGAGTAACGATTTATCACTAGTTATATTAACTGATCTACCTTATGTCATTGTGATATGGTAAGTAAGTTTTGGTTAATAAAAGTTAATAAACTAATTTAATGATTTTATTTCAACCTTTCTATTCGCGTGGGTGTTCAGAACTATTAAATTCCGCCAATGGGAACGCAATGAATGAAATACTTTTAGTTTAATTAAAATAAGGACTCATTGTCAGCAACAGTTTAATGTTTCCACAACTAAATTGCAATTGAACCGTAGCTGAACTGTGACTTTTAATACGTTTTCTTATTCTGCTATTGAAAATAGTACAGCTGCAGCTACGTTTCTGTTGACGATCGATCAAAACCTTATATACTGTTATCTCTGTAGATCATGACGCGACGCTAAATCATATTCATGTATCTGAATATGATATGATTTATGAATCATGTGTTTAATATGTATTTAATATGGTAGTAGTGTTATTCGCTATTTGAAAATTGCATCTAATCTAACTGATCCCCACAACTCCCCCAATGGCGGCGGTAGAAACATCTACAGTTGGGCTTTATACGCAGTACTTTAAAGGACAATGTGCAAAAGTGGCGTTTTTTTTAAGTTCGTCAGCTTTTTTCTTTTCGTTTTATTTATTTCAAAATGAAACAAGTATTATCGGAAAGAAGTCTTCAAAATAAACAACTTGTGTAGCGATATGGATACCATAGATGACCTATGCAAATAGGGCGAATTCTGTAAAGATAAATGTGAGATGATATTATGAAATGAGATAAATGTGTATAATATGTGTGAACCTATATAAGTAGATTATGTTTTATACCTATTTCAGATATAAACAAAACATGTTATAGAAGATATGAGAACTGGAGCCGTACTAGCTACACTGAGATATTACTTAAATTCATCATCATCATCTCAGCCGTAGGACGTCCACTGCTGAACATAGGTCTCCCCCATGTTTTTCCAAAAGGATCGGTTGGACCGGCCTGCATAGAAAGTCGTCCTACGACGTTTATCAGGTTGTCTGTACACCATCGGCCATTTGTTCTGCGTGCTATGTGCTCTGCCCACTGTCACTACAACTGACTACTTTTCTGGGCTATGTCAGTGACTTTCGTTCTTCTACGGATCTCCTCATTTCTGATTCGATCACGTTGAGAAACCCCGATCATAGCCCTTTCCATAGCTTGTTGTGCGACTTTGAGCTTACTTATCAGCCAAAAACTCTCTGCTCATCAGTCGCCTAGCTGACGCTATGCTTGTACAAAACAAATCAATAGTATCTGCTTGTTTAGATATGTTGCTAAAGTTATTACTCGTTTACCACACATAGGTATGAATTCTGTCTATAATTAGGTGCTATTGAATTGACGCCCGGCACACTTAAGGGATTAAACGACAACTGTCTTGAATGACCTAGTAAATATATTTTTCACTTCAGTAGCTTAAACATGTAGGTTTTGCTGCCTAAAATCACAGAGCGAAATGCGATTTTGGTCACTGAGCGAGACAAAGAAACAAACTTTTTAATTATTTTTTTAGATAGTCGCGAATATCTTATTCAGCCTTGGGTTAATCATACAATTGGAACTGTATCTCTTTCGCACTTTTAGTAAGAGAGAGAGAGAGAGAGAGACGAGCCCTTTCGAAGTTACGATTTAGAATTCGGATTTTGAAAAAAAATACACGTTTGGAATTTCGTATTAACTAAAGACAATTTGCAATAAAGATAATTATGTCTTTTAATGTAAATTAATTATGAATAATAAATAATAAATGAATTTTAACTTATTGGTTTATTTAAACGAAAATAAGTATTTACTGCAAATTATTATTATTTAACCTGTAAATATTTAATTCTAAAAAAACAAAAAGTTACGCAATATATTTTGAATAATAAAATATCATGGGTGCTATTTCCGAACATGCCTTAATTTAAATAAAAGAGCGGGAATAATATTTTGTGGCTGGCGTAAAGAGTTGAATAAGTTTAAAAAAGCAAGCAACTAAAGCAAGTGGCACCTATGAATTTATGTTGTTAGTTATTAAAATTTGTGTGTAAACTGTTATACGTATAAAGGTAGTTACTGCCTACTACACATGGAGGTGCAATGAATCCTAGTCTGGCTTAACAATACTGTTAAAATATTTATTACGATATGTATTACAATATAATATATATATACACATTAATATTACATAGTTTATATATATAGTTTTATATATATATATATATATAAACTATGTAATACTTTCATAACAGGTTGTACTGATCATAGGAATTAGTGTTGCAATAACGACTTATTACAGCTAACAGTTAATAATATCGAAAAGCATTCAGATAAATTACTGTTAGTAAAATTGAAAAATTCGAAGACGTACCCTTGACAGGTCTTTTGTCGTACGCGAAGAATAAGTAACTATTGTAGAAAAATACCAAAATGAACGTCCAAATATTATAAAAACTGATTTTTAATACAAAACCATATCGTAATAAATGCTCAAGACAGTCTATGGGAATAAATAAAATAGGTGCTATACCGCGAGAAATTGCCACTTTAAAATTGATACTCTTTCTAGATTAAATAACATTTACTTTCCATTTCTTTTCGATATAAATATTACTAAGTATTTATTTATTATTAAGTAGATAAATAAATTTATTTTTAAAAGTTTGGAGTTTACACTCAGTTTGAAAAATTAATTTTAATAATGTATTAATAATTATTGTAATAACAATATTGAGTTTTTCAAATCCATTTGCATAAATATTCTTAATAATATTTATACATAGGAACAAAAACCAAAGTACTAATCTGAAACCAACCTATTTAAAATATACTTATTACAATCTAAACATAACTAGCATAACTAGCGACTGCCCGCGACTCCGTTCCCGTAGTAGGCTCGGCCTACGACCGCGCCATATCCACTTATCTTTTCTTGGTTTTTATTTCATATAAGAACCTTCTACGAAGCATTAGAAAACTTAAAAAAAAAAGATGAATGAAATCGGTAAAGCCATTCTCAAGTTATAGCGTGACCAGGAGAAACAGGGGTTCATTATATATATAGAAGATATACTAGCGACTGCCCGCAATTTCGTTCGAGTAGTAGGCTCGGTCTTTGGCCTCATCATTTCTCAACTTCACATCATTTCTTGGTTTTGCTTTCATAAGAACCTTCTCCTGACAATAATTAACACAACAAAAACATTATTAGCGAGATAAATGCATCCGTTTTCAAGTAATAGGGTGACCAGAAAAAATAGCGGTTAATTTTTTATATATATATATCTAAATCAAAAACTGACTTTACTCCTGTTATATCTCTGGGTCTAAGAAAATGTAAACTATAAGTATTCAATACTACGTGGAAATCAATAGAAAATTTTACACTACACAGCGAGTGCAAAAAAATGTAGTGTAGAAATACAAAAACCATACCTCCGTCCCAGGAAGCAGTAAAAAATCCGAGTTACAAGGAACCAAAGTTTTTCTAATACTCAAGCATGTTCATCCCTGAAAAACTAGGCCAGAACTGACCTCCAGAACGTAGACTAGGTAATCAAGGGGATTAAACGGAGCCTGGGTTAGGGTGCAGCGTAGGGAGAGGGCGCATGCGGGGTAGGGAGGACGGAAGTGAATTAATATGTAATGTGGGGATTGCAGAGCGCATTGACCCTAACGAATTCCAAGAAAGGGTATGTCTAACAGGGTTGCTCAAAATATATATATATATACAATTGTGGAAAACAGGCAAGAAAATACCCCACAATAAGTATATCATCGATTGTGTTTATTTTCCTTTATTTATGTGTCTTCTAGTTTTCACGTGTACTAGTGAATTAACTATAATAGTATATTAAATAATTATAATTAACTAATTAATAGTATTATAGTTAATTCACTTTTGTTGGTTAATTATTTAATTAATTCATTGATTAATTAATCAACCGTTAAGTGTTTGTAACTGCACGAGTGTATGAAATCATGAACCTTTGTTCACCCCGATTTCACGCGGTCCGTTCCAACTTGCCGTCATTACAGCCGTAAAACTAACCACCGGTTGGTGCTCAGAAGGTACATAGACACAAGGGGATTTGGTAATACGACCGCCGCACCTGAAACCACATTTAATTTTGGCTTCATGCTTCGTCTTTGTCTTTCACCATCGCAGACTAAGGTTTAGTATAACTGTCATCTGAGGTATGCCTAATAAGCTGATGCATTAGTTCATTCGGGGACGTTGTATGCGATTTCCTCAAAAGAAACCTGACCCTAAAGGTAGTTTTTGTCTGTACGAGTACACTTTGGCTTTTGCTTTTGTTTGAGAGACATGCGATATACTCATTCACGAGCCGCCAAAAAGCGTGTAACCTCAGACTATCACTTATATATTTACTGAAACAATTACGTTTCGCTTCAGAACGGTTATAAAAAATACTCCTAAAAAGTCAGTTTTTCAGTTCGACTAATAAATTAATCTGACAGAAAGTAACAAAGGCTTATGATTTGAACGCAAGCGCGCAGGCTGCTGGGTCCTTTTGGTCCGGGGCAGGGCGGGCGGAGGGTGCGGCAGGGTCTCCCGGATCTCTCCGCCCGCCCTACGCTCCATCATTCCGACTGTAGCGCTGGCCTGAACTGCCTGCTTTCAGCCCCCAGCCGCGAACCGCGCTCGGAAAACTTAAACTCATTTCTCACATCTTTCATAAAATTCATCATGAAAGATATTTACTGCTATCTTCCATCGCGTTAGTAATCATGTATTGGTTTCAAGTATTTTTTATTTATTAGTGAGTGTTTAATTTTCGTTCGGCTTAATTTAAAATTCGCGGCGCGAAAGACTTTATTCGTCCGCAGTTTTGTATTATTTCGAAAATGTCGCTCACGGTAAAACTTCTCCGTTTCAAAGTAATAAAATGCAAGGCCGAGAAGTATGCTTGCTTCGAGTTTCGTGGTAAGTTAAGTAGTGATAAAATTAAATTAATGCTGATGTAAGACGGTGAATATTTTACGTTGAAAACCTTATGTAGTGTTTTACTTTTTTTTTTTTAAGTTTTCTATTCTCGTTTTGTTCGATTTCAGTTTGAATTATGTTTTATAAAAACAGTAATACCGTCAATTTAACTATGACGAAATTCAGGGTTTTTAATCATTATTCTAATCACATTCCGCAGTTTATAAAATCTTTATACTTTATATTACTTTACATTTTTTATGTGCCTAATATATATCTAAGTAAAAGAGTTTTAAACAATTAAATGATAGTTTTAACTTTTGACCAGTTAAGCCAGTTAAGGAGCTTACCGCAGAGAGCGAGAGATTCGTCGCGCTCTCGTGCGATTTCTAATGATTCGTCGATGCGCTCGTCGACGAGCTTACCGATGTCAAATACCTTAGAAGCTCGCCCTTGTACATAAGGTTGTTTTTCAACGTTTCTTGTCATCTAGTCATTTGTTTCACGGATGTTGTCAAAGATGCAACGATGTTTGCTCTTAGAGAATCGCACGGCTGTGCGCCTCTTTTTGTACGCTATTTATTTTTAATCTCTGATCTCTTTAGTTGAGCTGCTATTTCATTTTTGTTTTTATCATGATCAGTTAATATTTATGATTATATATAAGTTAATATAATGTATAAATTGATTAGATAATAAAAAAAATATTATTATAGTTTTGTTATAATTCGGATCTCCTCAGAACTCTAGTATGCCTTTATAGTGTATTTTGCCTTTAGACTAACTTTAACAATTATTTTTAATTAGTATACAATGTGGGAAGCAGAAAAAATATGACATTTCTGTTTCTAATAATGTGGTATATTGACCGAGCGAGCGAAGCGTCTCTGTTTTAACTGGCCAAATTGACTTTCATCTGTCCGTATGTTTGTTAGGTTGTTCGTTGGTCTTCCTGTACAGGTCGCATTTGTCAACCAATCTTGACGAAACTTGGTATGGATATTCTACTATTTAATTGAGTTTTCGTCGTCAGCTACTTTTGAAAGGGTATGTGCTTTTCCTAAAAAGGGGGGAAGCTTACTTCGGCGCTATTTACCGACGATTTTGATAAAATTTGGTATACACATTAGATACCTGACTTTAAAGAGGAATTTCGAATGTGACTAAAATTGGTTTCCGATATCGAGATAATAGGCTGTGAAATACTGCGAATAATTGCCGCTGATAAGACTATGCTCGCGAGGTCTACTGTTCGAAGAACTTCTAGTTCCTAGAGTAGTTTTAGGTAAGTAGGTATTTACTTTCAATATATAAAGATGATATTATTTAAGTACCACGTAACAGTCCGAGTTTCTGAAATCTATACTAATATCTACTATATAAAAATAAGTCGGGTTTTCCTTCCTGACGCTATAACTCCAGAACGCACGAACCGATTTCCACGGTTTTGCATTCGTTGGAAAGGTCTCGGGCTCCGTGAGGTTTATAGTAAAGAAAATTCAGGAAAATAAAAAAATGCGGCAAAATTTTTTCGCATACAGCGCCATCTCTGGTACATAGCATGTACTACAAACCAATATTTTAAGTAGATGGCGCCAAACGAAATGTTACATAAAACGAAGCCATCTGGTGGCGAAACGGAGTTCGCAGGGTTTGCTAGTTAGAATATAACAATATTAGCTTTGTAATATTAATTAACCACTGGGCAAGCCAATTTACAGTAGGTAATTTACAATAACATTATAAGGTCGTTATAATAAACAAATAAACATAATCTAGTCAGTTTTGGGAGAAAAACATACTATGGAAATATTAGAATAATTAAATTATAACGATAAATTAAAAACGGCTGATGTATATTTATATTACATTAGATAAAAAGAGGAAAGATTTGTATTAATGTATGTTTGTAACGGATAAACTAAAAAACTCGACTCATTTCAAAAGTACCCACTTTCACCATTAGAACGCTACACCTTAAGTAACATAGGCCATGTACCTATTATGATTCATCATCATCCATCATCACGCGGGTGAAACCGCGGCACGCAGCTAGTCTATCATTTAACAGTACATTTACATTTGAATACATTTTAATATATCCTTGCAGTTACATATACTAAATTCAGTAAAAACATCAAAATTATTAAAACAAAATTCAGCATATTTATTAATTTTACTAGTAATGTCGCCCCATCTAACATACTTTAATGCATCCGGTTTACAAGAGACAGCTGGCGCAATAGCCACCCCCGAGATATCACACAGTACACACTCAATGAGAGTAAGATTCATTTTTTAGAGTAGTAGATTACTAGCAACTGCGACTTCGTTCGCGTAGTAGGCACGGACTTTGGGCTCGCCATAACCTCCCATCTTTTCTTGGTTTTTCTTTCATAAGAACCTTCTCCTGACAATAATTAACACAACAACAAAAAGAATTAGCGAGATTGTTCCACACGTTACGCATCAGATATTGCGTATGTTACTCAGGCATATTGTAGCTTTCTGCTGCTGAAAATTTTTTTTGAATTGGTTTAGTAGTTTTTATGTTTCCATTACAAAGAAACAAACAATGAAATCTTTCTTTTTATTATTAGGATTAATACTAAGGTACGAATAATGTGGTTTAGTCTGTACCGGCGTTACTACTGCATAATATATTTAAACATAAAAAAGTAGTTATTGTGATAACTGAAATTACTCGTGGTTATCGCGTTACGCGTGAATAAGTTTACCGATTTCGATGACATTAGGCAAGGAGATAGGTTTTATCCTGGTGAAGGATATAGGGGACTTTTTATCATCATCATCCATCACCACGCGGGGGAAACCGCGAGCTAGTACAAAATAACATGTAATCTGTGCAACTTTGATTCTATTAAATAAATGGACGTGTTTTGATAAACTTTTGACGTATATAAGGAATCAGGACGAGAAAATTTCGTGAAAAAAAGATGTCAAATTTTATAAATAAGTACCTCCCACTAACACATATAAAAGGTTCAATAAAGTAAACAATTTAAGCCTACACGAGCTTCAATTTGTTTTATTCCCAAATGGGACCGAAATTCTGGAAACCCATGTCAGGGTTCAATTGAATCACGGTATTTTCCTCGCGCTTAGAATGAGTCTCGGACGTTAGTGGATTTAGAGTTCCGTATCTAAAATTACTAACTACAATAAATCTAAAATTGAACCCTCACGGTTTGATGTCTCTCCATCCAATCTGTCAGTTCATATCCCAGACCCGATATTATGAATACTACTAACTGTGCTACTAATAAGGTGCGTTCGATTAGCTTATGAGAGCATTGGTGGCGTTGTCATTGATGGCTCTTTTGTTAAAGCGTTCGTAAAGCTCAAAAACGTTTATTTTGCCACTTTTGCCACTTTTGCCCATACCCTATTCGAACGCTCAACTGAGCATAAGACCTAAAACCGCATGATTATGCTGTCAAATAACAATCACAAACAACAAAAATTGCATATTGCAATACCTCTTTTTTAGCTTTCCGAACGCTGAACAAAAAGATTTGATGATGATGAACGACATTTTTACCCACAGATTCCCAATTCGAACGCCCCTTGTGAGCGTTTTTAGCGTTATTTTCGCTAAAAACGATCAGAAGTGATATATTCGAACGCACTAATAATAAACGCACTAATAATAAGGCTTATGGGGTTGTCACGGAGCTGCAGTGTCTCTGGAATGTTCTTTGACGCGCGCGTTGTTACGTTCAATGCCACTGAACGCAAGCGGATCGACTCTTTCATGTCTAGAGTTGACATGTGTAAAAATAACATAATCAGAAGCCTGGCAGACCGTCTGCTGCGATCTGCAACGTACCGACAATGGCTGGCTACTGTCACCTAGAAATTTAATCCTAGTATATATTTTTTTCTATAGTAATTTTTTTATTATGTATAATCTTGATTAATCTTCAACCCTGTTTTGTTTGTTTATGGATCTCGAGTCTGCAATAAAGTACTATTATTATTATTCTTTTTATTCACCAAATATCGCGGATTTCTTCCGGTCCTTTACAAAGGCACAAGTGAGGCTGTAGCCAACACTTAGAGGCCTATTTGGTATAAAAATACAAAGAAGTATGAAAAACAGAAAAAAATGTTAGATGAAGGGTAACATGGTACTTATAACTATGACAAAAATGGGTAAAATGGCCAGGCTATTGATATGAACTTATTAGTGATAAGGAATATAGTGGACTATGGGAGAGACTACGGCACCTGCCAATTTCAGTCTAATTTTAAAATTATTTGGGCAGGTGGTGACTTGCCATCCACTAAACGGGCCACCATCTATGGTGACAAAAGGGGCAACGTTTGTGTGGATAGTGAAAGGGTGTCGAGAGGTGTGCTGCGGTTTCACTAGAGTGCTACTACCGGCGTTATGCCCTTTAACACTTCGACCCTTGGAGTTTTTTGTTTCTTGCTCTTGCGTCTCCACCCCCAGACTGCCAATTAAGGCAAGTCAGGGGTCTCATTTAGCCCCAGGGAAAATCAGTGTCCACGGTGTCGCCACTCACCGACGGCTCGCCACAAAGCCGCCCCTGCGGTATTATTATGATTATTATACAGCTTTTATTAAGCTAAGTAGATTATTGATAAAGTTGCCATATCACAGGCTTACTCAGTGCTTATTTACTTAAAAGAGCTAAAAAGGTCGCTAATTTGTCATATTTGAGACATTATTTTGTAAATCTGATTAATAATTCAAATGCATATGAAATATGCTCTTTATTGTAGAGATATGTGTCACCCTTTCTACAACTCAAAAATTCAAATGAAATATAGGTATTTCTTTATGTGTAACCGACATTTACAATTTATTTTAATCCTTGATTTTTTTGGGAGTGGCTTTGCTAGGAGTGGGGAAGCGATGAGCTTTTGTAAAACAGTTAGAATTATTTGAAAATTAGGGATATATAGAAAAAAATCTAGAAGCCTTGAACAACTTCGGTCTCATTTGTTTTTTAATTGAATTCAGTAGAAATTTACTAAATTATTATATTTCCATGTTCTAGCATTAATAACTTAGAAAAAAATTCGTAAAGATCTAAAAGGGTCTTCAAATTATCATAAAATTCTAACTAAATAAACATTCTAACGTAGTACATATATTTGTCTGTGCTGAGTAATGCTTAAGTGACACAGATTGTAACATTAAAGTGTCAATCTTCGGATTATTCTAAAAATTCAAATAAGTACAACAAACTATTTACAAAACCTAATTGCCATTCAGTATCATAACAAAACAAACAAACATTTTTTTTTTCAGTATATGACCAGTATTATGCAAGCATATATGTTTATATAACGGCATAAAAGGGGCACCATCCAAATGCTAGGTCTTCAGGTCCCAAACTAGGCAGAGCCTGTACTATGGTAACCCGAGGACTGATATACATATACACGCCCAGACACAGGTCAAACAGACATGTGGCATACAAATGTTTCACCTACCAGGGGATCCAGGCCAGGGAAACCAGGTCCAGCGTCTCAGAAGGCAGGGGTTTACTAACTGCGCCAACCGGCCTGTCAAATTCTCCTCTATTGTTTCTAAATTACACCAGTGCGAAGTGGACCGCTGTTATTGTTTAAGAATTACATATATAAGTATTTCATCATCATCTCAGCCGTAGAACGTCCACTGTTGAACATACATATATGCCTCCCCTATATACTTTTAAAGGACTGGTTAGAAGTGACCAGCATCCAACGTCGTAATGCGACCTTTATCAGGACATCTGACGGTAGACAAACCTACGCTGCGATTGCCGGTCCATGGTTTGCACTCCAGAAACTTACGGCCCCATCGGCAATCGGCTTAGAGTGTTACGTGCCCTGCCCATTGCCATTTAAATTGGCTTATCTTCTTGTCAATGTTGGGGAATTTCGTTCGTCTACGGATGTCCTCATTTCTGATTCAATCACGTAGAGAAACACCGAGCATAACGCTCTCCTTAGCTCGTTTTGCGACTTTGAGCTTTCTTATGAGGCCCATAGTATAAGAGCCCACGTTTCGACGCCATATTTAATCACTGGCAACACACACTGATAAACGGCTTTAGACACTGAAGTATTTTGAACGAAACGACTTCGAGAAGTTTACGGAATGCTGTCACTTCCAACCGAGTTGGATTCTACGATTGACCTCTTTAATTGGTTTTCCAAATGTTGCTGAGGTAGGCACAACCTAGACATTTGATTCTTTGTCTTGTAAAATTCATGGAGGGGTTTTGCCAATACTTGCCACGCTTGGCAGGCTGGTTGGCACCCGGTGTTTGTTTATGTTCTACTTAGAAGATGCTGCTGCCCACGTTCTGGTCGTTATCCCATAGCCACTTTCTACGGCTCCCACGGAAAGAGTTGGGGAGGTACCTACCTACTATTCAATGCCAGTACTCCTATGCGTACATAATTTACTGCATTAAGATTATAATATGTATATTTACTACACTTGCTTTTTAGATACGTTTAAGTACTTCATGAGAGGACACAGTTACAGAAAATTACCCTCACTCGTCGAAATTCTGATCGTGTGAGGCAATTAAACTCGACTTACTGGGTGACGGCATCTTGGAGAAAGTACTGTCTTGTTTGGAACCACCGCAGTGGCAGTTTTTTAGACGGAAACCAATAGAGCGCAAGCATTACTGTGTAACGGTGCGAAGCGCATTGAATATATTTTTCCGGATAATAAAACAAAGAATTTATTTTCGGCAACGAAATAAGAACCTCTAATAATATTATGTTTAGTCTTGTTTTGCTACTTGTTGTTATTTTTTGGTTCTAATATCAACTGTTGGCTTCTGAGTAAGTAAACATACCAGTTAATATGTTATGACTAAATATATTACTATGCCAACTTACCGTTTTTTAATTATATCAATTGAAGGGTAAGCTGAGCGCCTTAAGACACGTTCTGATTGCATTTCCATCCACAGCTTCGAAATAAACCTTTAGGGTGGACCTGCCTGCACTATGCTAGTCAACCCAAGACATTAGATTTTAATTTTCCTGCCTTAACTTTTTTTCACCGAAACTTGTATTATGTATGTATTTAGGGATCGATGAAGCGACCGTCAGATTGGCAGCCCGACCCGTAATGCCCCCGGGTTATAATCGCTTCAAAAGGTTTCGTTATGTTTTTCAGACCGTTCGATCGTTTTAATTTACGACTTATGATATTTGATTTAAAATTACGGAGCACACTGTAATCATTTCTATTTTATTTGGATTTGGCGGTAATGTCTTACCAGCAAGTTTTTTATCTACAACACACCCGTTTGGTTGTGTCTGATTATCGAATATTTTGAGTTACTGGTCAAATCGAGTGGTTAACTGACATAAAATACTCGTAAATGACCCCGATAACTAAAACAAAAATAAACAGTTACAATCTGATTGTATACGTTGCAACAAATAAGTTTTTCGCAGTTTTCATAAAATGTAATAAGGAGATTATTTATGAATTACTCAATTTAACTTAACCTTTGGCTTCAAGAACTATTTTGCCGAGCAGATCGTTACACATACAGGTTAGGTATGCCCCCCCGAAGGGTTCCCGCATTGACGTGGCGGGGGGGCTCAGTAGCCGTGGCTTGGATCACCACGGTGAAGCCAAGAGGAACCCAGGGGCCGCGCCGGCGTTGGGGTGCGCTGGCCGGCTCAGGCGGGGCCGCTCCTATGGGCTTTGGCCGCCAAGTCCACATAGGAGTGGCGGGGTCCGGGCGCTTTGGCGCAGATTCGAGGAGGTGGGGTCCGGGCGCTTTGGCGCAGGCTCGAGGGGGGCCCGGGCACTTTGGTGCAGGCTCGAGGGGGGCCCGGGCGCTTTGGCGCAGGCTCGAGGAGTGGAGCCCGGGCACTTTGGTGCAGTCTCGAGGAGCTGGGGTCCGGGCGCTCAGCGCAGACTCGAGGAGGTGGGGTCGCTGGGGATTATCCCCTGTGGCTGACGTAGCAGGCGGTGGGGCTACGTATCCGACCCACCGCAGGGAGACCACGGGCGTCCAGAAACGGGGAAGTCTGGCGCTCATAATTGGCGGGTTTGGTCTCCGAGGTAGTTGCGGCGTGCCATGTGTTCTGGCGTGCCGCGAAGAGAAGGGTCCGGCAACGGACAGCCACGGCGGGTTCGCGGTCGTGTGGAAAATCTGTCCCGCGTTCCCGCCGAGGGCGGCAGTGACGGAACACCCCGGGGTTTTGGTGGGTATACGGACTCCTACATAACCACCTACCTCCCCGTCGTAGGTGGTATCCATAAAGGATTTCCACAGGACAAAAAAAAAGGTGGTTAGGTATGTACCTAACCAGTTTTCATTCACAATAATAAGGTATCTACCTAGCCAGTTTTCAATCACAATGATAAGGTCTCTACCTAACCAGGTTTCAATCACAATGATAAGGTGTCTACCTAACCAGGTTTCAATCATAATGATAACCTAGCCAGTTTTCATTCACAATTATAAGGTGTCGACCTTACCAGGTTTCATTTACAATTATAAGGTGTCTACCTAGCCAGTTTTCATTCTCAATGATTTTTATTTTACATTCACAGGATTAAAAACTCTGACTCACATTGTATTATGTCATTAAGTCTTACACTGAATTTATTTACGCCGCACCAATGGAAATTATTTTTAACTACTTAGTATCTAACCGCGACTTCGTTCTCATCGAAAATTATCCCGATTTTAGGGAGCTCCCCGTTGAACCGGGATAAAAAGTAGCCTTTGTGTTAATTCCGGCTACAAACCATTTTAGACAAATTTGGCGGATAGAGTAACATACTACCAAGCTTACACATTTATTAAATGTATTTGTGTGATTATCGGTCAGATTCTCTATTCTCAATAGCTAATATAGACTAAGAGTCATAGGCTTAGTTTTTTGTATAATATCTACTAGCTGCGCTCCACGTTTTCACCCGCATGGATGCTGAATCAAAATAACCTATGTCGTTCACGGATAATGTAGCATTGTTATGGTAAAAGAATTTTTGAAATCGGTCCAGTAGTTTTTGTGTTTATTATTGTATACATACTAAAATACAGATCTTTCCTTTTTATATTAGTAGGTATAGATTTATTGAAAATAGATATAATACGCATGTCTAGAGCCCGTCGTTACGTGCGTCATACTCGTATTACAAAAGTCGGCGTTTTGGCGTAACTGGATGCTGCGCTTTGCTGCTGATATTGGCTTCTGGTGGTATTTTTTGTTGCTATCGTGTTTGAAATTGGAAAAGAAACAAACCCACATGCACATTTGTACACAAAGTAATATGATTTTAGCTGACCCACTCGTCCTTTGGCGCGCGTGGCTTATAGAATAAGATGTACCACAGAACAAAATGGGTGGTTAAGCCTTTAGAGATTACATATTATGATGGTTTTAAATGGATATATTAATATCTTCTTTCTTTATAAGCGGATTCTTACGTTTGTACATTTGCCATGCCTCCAGTTGATACGTAAGTTAATACTTAAGTTGCATCAAGTGCTATTTTTGAAGTGCTTCTTATGGGAGGGTGAACCGATTCGTTACGTAACGCGTTACGGCGCCAGTCTTACTGGCTTCCCTTTCTCTCACGCATCCTCTCTCACGCGAACCCACAGCGCTATAGTTTAAGTTGTCACTTCTCGGGAGTCCCGAAACGCACACCTTTTTTTATTCATCTAGTAAGGGTCAAGTCATTTAAATAAGTCTGTATGATGTCTAAGTTGTAGTAGGATGATGCATTATGCATTATTATGCATATGTATAAGGCGATTGACCAGAAAAACACAATATATTCATGATTTTGTAAACAGTGCCTACACTCAAGTACCATTTAGAACACTTAACGGTTAATAATATCACTATTACACGTCAAAACTAGGAGGAACACAAATCTAGGAAAATTCAACAAAAGCAACGATAGTCATTGTTATGTTGTTTGCCCGCCCCCATTTCAAATTTATAAAACCCCTTTAACGTACGTAACCCAACGGTCCTGTTCTGTTACATTGGTCATGACTATAAGGATGGGCAACATAAAATGGCGTTGCCCATATGTAGCGATGGGCACAGTCAGCTTATTGTAAAGTAGATATATAAATGACTCTTAAGCCTTCCTCTTGAATCCTTAAATATTTTTGGTACTGCAGACCTAATAAGAATATAAACATTGCGTGCAGTAAATAACGAAGGATAGTTATTATTATCCTAAGTCCGAAAAGATCAGAATATGCCCAAGGCATACTTGCGAAAAGTCTTTGTTAGAATAATATCCGTCAGAAAAAGGCCCATTATCTGTTATTGTTTTGTGCTAGGGGCCGCGTATAGTGAACGCGTTATTTGTATGTATATTCGCATGACAAGATATCACGTCTTGGGATAGATGAAAAAAGTGAAAAATAATAACGAAAACTGTCCGAGCTATTGTTTGAAGGTTTCGATTATTTGATTTCTGCCACCCGGCTGTTCCCCAAACAATTCACTATGATATTAGATTGGGAGGGGTTCGTTGGTAATTCTACCTGATCGATTACCTGGAGCGGAACACAGTCCCTGTGGAGAGGAAGGACAAACAATTCCTAATAAAAATGCTGGATTGCCTAGACGGAGGATGGGCGGGTGTGTTTAATAATAAAAAGTACCTAGGTCTTATTTATTGGCAAACCATGCGTGATCAGATATCCCTTTTGAACTCTGTTGAATCGAATGGACATTTATGGAAGTAATTCTCGGGTTTTTTTACTAAGTTTTAATATATAAGTTGTTTGTACACGCACATTTCACATTTTCTCATTCTATACATAAATAACTATAAATAGTAATAATTCATTTTATTTAAATACTAGCTGACCTGCCGGCGGCTTCGCTCGCTTGGTCTCGGTCAAGTAGTGGAAGCGCAGTTTTGGAATCTTGGTGTCCTGGATTCGATCCCCGGGTTGGACAGATATTGGAATTTTCTGTCGAAGAAATTCTCAATAGAAATCCGGAGTGTGGAACAGTGTCCCATAGATGACAATAGGCTCGTTCCCCTATTACGTGGGACCAAAAATATATCCGGCGAAACGCAGGTGTTTCACATCGAAGATATATAGGTGCGACGATTGAGCTGATCCGCCAGCGGCTTCACTTGCATGGTCTTGGCGCCGCTTTGGGATTTCGAGGTCCTGGGTTCAATACCTGGGTCGGACCGTTATTGCTTGTTTTCTAACATAGAAATTCTCAATACCAGTCTGGAGTCTGGAACAGTACTCCGTAAATGGAAATACGCTCGCCTTCTGTTACACGGGACCAAAGAAATGTTGTCCCTCTGGCGAAAGGTAGGTGTTTCAAACACCGCTGCCTACCCCTTCAACGATGTAGATCGATGAATCGCGTGGCGATCTGTTATGTTAGATTTGAAAATAACATGTATTCCATTATGTATATGAGAAAGTATTCTAAAGTGTTCTACTTACATTCTTAATTATTAGTAGATTATGCACCGAGGGAGTAAAGCAGTGTATTACGTCACGGGCGGTATATTGAACCCTGAGTGCAACGGGGACTATTTAGTTAATCACTGAGCGCAGCGAGGGAATTAAAACTTTATTCCCGAGCAAAGCGAGGGCGTTATGTAGAGTCCTGAGTGAAGCGAGGGGTTAAAGCTGCCCAAGACGAAGACAGGCTTTGTCCTCGAGGTGCACACTCTACTTTTCATACCTACTGCGTGCCAATCAAAACTCAGAGCTTTAAAAAAGCAGTTATTCAGTTAAAAGTAAAATAAAACAAAAGTAAATATTCAAATTAGACACATTTGTCCCGTTATTGAAAGACAGAGTAATATTTTTTTAAGGAACATTTTTGGAAAACAATGTTTAAGTCTTTTGCGGTTGTTATCTAAATTATAATTAGTATCTACTCACGACCATGATTTAGCTACCTTCGGTGCTCCCGATATTTCGATGTAGTTAGATCATCACGTTCAAAATTATAACATTTTATGGAAGTTGTTAAAATAACACCAAACAACAGATCAAGTACGTAACTTGAATTACGACCTTGAATGCGCAGAGAGGGGCCGTGCGAAACCCATAGCAACGCGGTGCACAACAATCACACTCCCTATAGTACAATCCTGCCTTTATTATTTTTTTCTGTATGCTGTCTCCGTATTCAGAGTTTTCCTACAACTCACGTTCCAAATCCAAATCACTGCAAAGTGATACCCAGGACCCAGTAAACCCATCGGAGTTTCATACAACATTACAGCCCCGGGGATGTAATGCCTTGCTTTACGTTGATATTGCGTGATATGTAATTGGACATTTTCGAGCCGGTGGTATGAATATATATATATAAAACTAGGGTAACAACGAGGTGTATATAAAAATATATACACCTAGAGGTGTATACTACCCCTTTTTTTTTTTTTTTTGTTTTTGACGCAGAGTAATCCTTTATGGATACCACCGGCCCCGGGGGGAGCACGGTGGTTATGTGGGAGTCTCTGCCAGAAGGGCAGCATACCCACCAAACCTCTGCGGTGTTCCATCACTGCCGCTTTTGGCGGGAACGCGGGACAGATTTCGCACACGACCGCGAACCCGCCGCGGCTGTCCGTTGCCGGACCCTTTTCTCTTGCAGCACGCCAGAACATTTGGCGTGCCGCAACCGCCACGGGGGACCTAGCCCGCAAATGGACCCCAGACTCCCCCGAGTCTGGGCGCCCTAAGTCCCCCTACGATGGGTCAGGTGAGTAGCCCCACCGCCTGCTACTTCGGTCGCAGAGGATAGGGACAGCGGCGCCTCTCAATACCGACAGTCCTCTTCCCCTGCGACCCACCGCGTCCGCCATCTAACGGTGGCGGCCCCGTCAAGGCCGCGGAAGGCAGGGAGAGCGGCTCACCGTAACACCGGCACTCCTCTCCCGCCGCGGTCTCTAACTCTCAGCCGCGGTGCCGCCCATACGACACCGCAGCCCGCCTCAGTTGCAGTGGCGCCCATACACCACCGCTACCTACAGTGACCGCTCCCGTGTGGACTTGGAGGGCAAAGCCCATAGGAGCGCACTGAGAAAAAAATTTACAAAAATACATTAATTATAACTAAAATATTACTAAATCCGAGGACAACAAATGGCCTGTGATAACTACAAATTGATTTTTGTAAACGCTTATAGTATATATCACAAATACCTGTTTTGTAATTTCAAGCGTGCCTACGCACGCTTGAATAACTTGAATAATATCAAAAACGATGACGTCACGGATAAATGTTTGCTATTTTGTAATATCTACAAAACCCTAGTACTTTCAACAGTGTGCGGAGTAATCTCAGAAACGATGACGTCATGGATGAATACTACTGTTTTGTAATATCTAGTAAATACCTAGTAATATCTAATGTGGCCCTAGTTATTTCAATAACTTAGTTTTGTAATATCTAATGATCCTTAGTTCTTTCTATAGCTTAGTTTGATAGTATTTAGTAAAGCCCTAGTAATATTAAAAGGTACATTTGTAATATCTAGTAAGGCCTAAGTAGCTTATTTTTGTAATACCTAGTTGGTAATTTTGTTGTAACAACCAACTGTAGTTCATATACATATACATAAATATATACAGTTCTTACTATTATATTATAACTTTGCGTTGAGCGCACTGAGTGCGCTCTTAAAATACATTAGTATCTACAGAAAATTTCACACTAACTCAGTGGACATGTTAGTTTCACAGTATTATAAAAACATATGGAGATATCGATATCAAAAAGAAAGCAACGCAAAGTTATAAAATAATAATAAAAACTGTATATATTTATGTATATGTATACGAGCTCGTTTGGTTATAACAGCTTGAATTGCAGAAAAAATAAAAACGAAAGAATACTTGTTAAATATTTATTCATTAAATATAATATATATATATATATATATATACAACATATACTGTTATATATATATAACAGTTTAAATATTCATAACCATAAACACTATTTTACAGTTTACTATATTCCCAGTTGTCTCCGGTGATGACACGCTTGGAAAATTAAATTAGTAGACGTATGTACGTTTAGTTGTAGCGAAAAATCGCTGGTGGTAGGTAGAAATTACTTATCATGTGAAAATAAAACAGAAGCAAAGTAAAAAGTAGGTTTGTACTCATATAATTTGACTCATTTGGGAACACTTCTTGTACCTCCAAAGCCCAATTAAGAAGTTGGGTATTTGAAATAATTATGTATGGGTCTTTTTCAAAAAGAGGTCCAATAATTAGCTTCACTAACAGGTTCCGCTGCGTTTCATCAAGTTTGCCTGATAGTTGACCTTGGTTTAATATGGCTTTACCATCATGTGGAGATTGCAATGTTCGAAGGACCTAAAACAACATACTATATATAAGTATAGTCACATTTTTATACATTTTTCTAGAGAGACAAAGGCTTCCTATAGTGACAAAGCCTCTTGTTTTTATACTCACATAGCCTGACCGTAGAGCATCTCCTTGAGAAATGTCATGAATTGGGGTAGAAGTTCTATTCTCTGATCCTTGTAAAATCTGGCTTGAAGAATCTTCATGCTTACTTGCAGCCTGATCTGGCAATAAACTGGCTGTAGGTTGATCTGGAGCCGAATAAGGCTTACATTGTGATGAAGGCTGATATGGTGGCCCTAGTTCAGTTAACAATGATCCAAATGATGCATTTCCCAATTCAAGCTCAGAGCATGCTTCAAAAACGTCATATTCAACACAAACAAACAAATTTTTTAATTTGTCTTTCAAGTACAGACTTTTTGGCCTCTACTCCTTTATTATAAGTATAGAAGCAGATAGATAGATTAAAATTTTTCGTGTAGTTATAACACTGGGAAAGAACTATAGAACTTAAACTCATGCCCCTATCCATACTACGCTACTACACTACTACTGTCGTTTAGTGGTAAACGATATAAGTACTTGTATATTTAATAAAGGCGCAAAGCCCACTCTCTGGAGACACATGCCTTCTCCTCATGTAGAGGATTGTGCGTTATCAACCGAGTAGTATTGCTTGACGGACAGGCCATTATAGCCCATGCTCAGGCCTAGACACTACGTTCTCAGACTGCTCTAACCCACCAACCAGTTCTGATTGCTTTTTTGGATTGACTATGCGCTCTCCTAGGCACGGAACTGCTCAAATGCAAAAGCTTCTCCGTCATATGGTAGGACTTTTGCAGGGTTCGCCTGGGGAAGTAGCTTTACCAGGTATTAATTGTGAAGCAGTAGTGTGCTGACATTGTGTCTCATTGAAGGGCAATATTTCCAGCGAAATTACAGAGCATGAGGTCTACATCTTATACCTCATCTTGACGGGCACAGAGCATTGTGATGCAGGGTTTTCACTGTTGTATTTAAAACACTGCATGTCACTGAATGAATTGCAATTCAGTTTGCCAGTACACGTACATGTACCATAACATGTTATGGGCAAGCGTGCTAACATCAGGTGAGCGAGTTACTCGTCGCGTCACTGAATAACTTAAAAAAATCTAATAGCTTGAGGATATTTCATATTTTCAAAACGAGTTTCAAGTAACAAAAACATTAAGGCTGTATCTATACGTATATTATGTTACTGGATTACATTAATTAGGCTTACCCTATATAAGTGTAAACCATATTAAATACCAAAATGTTAGTCAAAGAAAATTTTATACTCGTAATTGGCGTTTACCCACGTACAGAAAATGAGTTAATGTTGGAAAACTCACGTAATTTAAATAACTGCTTCCATTTTCCTTAACGTTGTTTTGGTGAGATGAATAAAGTAAAATTTAAGAAAAGTGGAGCATAAAGTTATGTTACACGTATTTTTTAGGCCGAGGCGTTACAATTATTCATATTTATGCTTTTTTATGCTCCCTGAGAGAAATTGGCTTTTATGTTATTTCTTATTATTAAGCGATAAGACGAGCAAAATATTCCCTTGATGTAAGCGCCATACAGATTTATGTCAGGTCCACTACCGTAGGTTACTTCTATGGACTCCATAGTATGGAGGAGTTATACAGTATTACAAAGAAAAAAATGAAATCCAAGTTTAAATCACATTTTCGGAACACTCTGTAGGATAGTTAACTAACAAGTTTTGCACAAGTTCGATATGCCTTCTATGTGCGGTAAGATAACACATCAGTATTGTTTGTCTCGTGGGCATTTACCGCGATTGATAATTAACTTTATGTTGATACATACCTAGGTACCTTCTTTTAATTTTGTGTATGTAGTCGCATTCTATTTGTATAAATATTTGTTCTCTGTGAACAAACTCAACTTGTACGCATACCGGACATATCTTTGTAATTTTTGGTGTGCTAATTTTAACCATATATGGTTGTAAAAGTAATTAATTATTTTTTTAAAAACCTTGTTATTAGGTACCTACACAGTTACAGCCGTGGGGTGCCGGCTTAGAATAGTACCTCCCCAACTCTACCCTTGGGTGCCGTAGAAACCAGCTAAGGGATAACAATCAGAAGGTGGGCAGCAGCACCTTCCCAGTCAAAAACCCCAAACTGCACTCGCCAACCCGATTGCAAAGCGTTGCGAGTATTGGCAAACCCCCCCAATAATTTACACGAATGGAACCAGGCCCCCAGTCCCCGGCAGCCCCGCTATTTCTCGCTACGGTAGCGGCCACGGTAATGGTGGGGCAGGAGGTGCTAAGAATCCCCGGCAGACGCCCGGCTACCACCCCCAACGACGACGACTGGCCCTGGTAACACACAACATACGCACGATGAGGACAGACGAGAAGATCTATAAAAAAAGTAAAGTAAAAAATAATTTATTCATATAACTTGTTGTAGAATTATTTAGTGAATCCATAGGCTGCCGAACTAGTAAAAACTGTGTTTAAGCAGCCAGTGGCTTCTCCCATCCGGTAGAAAATATTGTAGTTATGTCGAACATTCTGGTCAACTTATTCTAATGTACAATTAAAGATTTAAAATAAACTAGAACAAAACAAAACAAAACATTTTTACATTTTGAAACAATGAAGCATTGGATGTGTGTGTGTGTGTGTGAGTGCGCGCGCGCGCGTGTGCGTGTGTGTGTATGTGTGTGTGTGGTGTTTGTTATGTGTGTGTGTATGTGTGTGCTTGAAATTTTTATTGTGTATGAGTGCGTGTTTGTGTATTGGGCGTGGGTGTGTTTGGTACTGTCATTCATATACTTTAAACTTAAAAATCCAAAAATTTAAACTTTCTAACATTTTTTCAATGCCATCATAGTCAAAGGTTTTAAACCATCTAAGTATGATTTTTTTTAACTCATTATTGCTATACTTCTTAACACTACATTCTTTTACATTATATTTCTTTATTAATGTATTGTAGAGATGTGGACCAATAACGTCAAATCGTTTTTGTGCAAATCTGCTCTTGACATAAAGAACGGGGCATCGGTCGAGTCTTTTGGTGGATACAGATAATTTAGGCACAGTTTTTTTTATGATATCTACGAAGACTTTCGTAAACATACATTTTTCTGACCGACAAAACGTTCGCTTTCACATAAACTGCTGTTGTTGGGTGTTTATACGGTAAATATTGAAGCATTTTTAAAACAGCTCGTTGGGCACGTTCCGCAATAATAAGATGGGTTTTAGCTGCACTACCCCAAGCACATATGTAATATCTAATAATGCACTCACCCAGCGCCTTATAGGTTTGAATGATAAGCTTGGAGTCTGCCACCTCTCTCAAGTTTTTAAAAACATACATTAATTTTCTTATCCTCGAAGCCAGTGATACTATGTGATTGCTTCAGTCTACTATCTATTATTACGCCAAGATATTTAATGGCTTCAACACGAGACAAAGTATTGCAATTGCAAGAGTCATGACCGATATAACTTTGGTTACATGGGAAAGTACGGATTTTTAATCAGCTTCTGGATCTCCAGAGGATGTTTTACTATAACACATGAACTTAGTTTTGCTGATGTTTAGTGAGAGCAGACTACTTTCAAGCCATTTTGTTACTGTTGAAAGACAATTTTCAGCTAACTCCGCAACCTTAGGCCAAGTTTTTTCATGAAGAAGAAGCACAGTATTATCTGCAAACATCAACAGGTCAAGGCCGGGCAGGGCAGTACTACATATATCATTTATGTAAATAAGAAAAAGGATAGGTCCTAATGTACTACCCTGCGGCACGCCAAATGTGCACGCGGAGGCATCACTTTCATGATCCTCGACGCGCACCCGCTGTGTTCTTCCACACAAATAGTCGCTGAAGCTAAAGCTTTCGATTGGTTCAGTTTCTATCAGAGGTTCTATCAGAGGTTTACCTCTGATACCAACGTTCTCCAATCTCGTTAATAAGATTGGTATAGAAACAGTATCAAAGGCCTTCTGAAGATCTAGAAAGACTTCTAGGCACTTACTTCCACCATCAAGATACGATGTAATGAGAGATGCCAACGACAGTACAGCATCTTCTGTCGACCTACCCTTTCTGAAACCGTATTGGTTTTGACTAAGTAGTCCATTTTTCTAGTCAGCAAACTGGAGGGTTGGGTGATTTCGCAAGTGAAGGTAGTTCATTTTCTGTTTTATTCACCAAACTCAAAGTCTCATCAGCTAACGTTCTACCCACATACGTGAAATATGTGTTGACCACATCAAGTGATTTAGTCGGATAATTTGTAATGCTTAATAAGTCACTTGAACGAACCTTTTTTTCACTACAATTACACACCCCTTTTTCAATCAATCAATCAAAATATTTATTTGTTAAACATGTGTTTACATACTCTTAGCATGTAAGGTCTTATAAAGATAGGTAGCTCATACATGTTTTGCCTGGCAGGGCATACAAATATATACAATTTATTACAAATAATGTCATAATTACAGTTATAGCATTAAGTCACTTAATATTAATTATTTTTATTACATTAATAATCATGTTTGTGTTAATATAAAATGGATGCATTAAACTCAGTAAAACAAAAGAGAAACTTAAAATGTATCAGTCAAAAATTCACTTAAGTGATAATTTTAAAGTTTTAATTTTTAACCTTTTATAATTTTCCACGTTTGTTTCATATTGCCTTGGTTTTTAATTAATTTATTCCTATAGTATTCTCTCTTCATATTTTTAATAATCCTGTTACATACATTCCTATAATTAATATATTTATTTTTTATTTTGGCATCATTATGTGACTTTTTAACTTTCATATGTAACTTGTCCCTTTTTCTTATAAATATACTACACCTCTACTGATCCATGGTTTCAACGGTTGATTCCTTGTAGAAATTTTCTTTGTTTGGGTATTTTCATTAATAATTTTAAGTATTTTACTTGAAAATAACTTTGTTGCAATATTAGCATTGGTAATGTTGAACAAATCTAACCAAGACTCGTTAATAAGTGAATCTTTAATCCCTTCGTAATTAATGATTATTTTATTGTATGTTATTAGAATTTTATTTGTTTTGACATTACCAACATAGAGTAAAATAGGCGAATGATCCGTTAACAGTTGCTCAAATACAACAGTTTTCCAGTCACCGTGAGTTTTAACCATAAAATGGTCAAGACATGTAGTGATTCTAGTCGGAAGATTAATTACCTAAGTCCATGCATTGCCATCAAAGACAAGTAATCCTGGCAGCAAGCGGTTAAGTTATCTTTTCTTCTACTATATAAAAATAAGTCGGGTTTTCCTTCCTGACGCTATAACTCTAGAACGCACAAACCGATTTCCACGGTTTTGCATTCGTTGGAAAAGTTTCGGGCTCCGTGAGGTTTATAGTAAAGAAAATTCAGGAAAAATTTAAAAAGGAAAGCGCTTTCTTCTCGCTTAAATCTTTTTTCACATACAGCGCCATTTCTGATACATAGCATGTACTACAAACCAATATTTTAAGTAGATGGCGCCAAACGAAATGTTACATAAAACGAAGCCATCTGATGGCGAAATGGAGTTCGCAGGGTTTGCTAGTCAGCTATAATATCCAAATTAATGTCTCCGGTAAAATATATATTTTTTGTAGTAAGGCTTTCTATTATATATATATATTTCTATGAGCTGGAAGAAGAAATGGTTACACTGGGACATCGTGGGGTTATCAGAAGTCCGAAGAGCGGGTGAGGACACGATAACCCTAAAATCAGGTAACCTGCTCTACTACCGGGAGGGTGACCAACAGTCCCAAAGTGGTGTCGGGTTTCTCGTCCACAAGCCCCTCACTAACAACATAGTTACGATCGATAGCGTTTCCAATAGGGTCGTATACTCAATACTCAGAGTATCCAAACAATGTTCGCTGAAGGTCATTCAGGTATACGCACCGACGAAGTCGCACCCGGATGATGAGGTGCCGTGGACGATATGTATGAGGACATTATTCGGGCCATATATACCTCTGAAACACACTTTCTAGTTGTTATGGGGGACTTCAACGCGAAGTTGGGTAAGAGAAGCGAGAGTGAGTTGAAAGTGGGGCAATTAGGTTATGGGCAATGGAACCGTAGGGGACAGAGGTGGGCTGACTTCCTGGAGAAAGAAGGACTCTTTATGATGAACTTTTTCTTTCAGAAGCCACCTCATAGGAAATAGACCTGGCTGAGTCCCGATGGTTCCACGAGAAATGAGATTGACTTCATTATGACCACCAAGAGGCACATTGAATATTAATGTCAAACTTGGGAGGTCTCGTCTGTTCAAGTCTGCGCTCCAACCTACTCGTGCCCATGTTCAAGACCCCGAGAGCTTTCAACTTGAGCTGTCCAATCGCTTCAATTGCCTTGAGAACATCGATTCAGTGGACGAGATCAATAACAGGTTAGTAGAAACTGTCTATACAGTGGGTTCTAAGTTCTTTAAACCCCACCGTACAGATAGCCACAGAAACTCTCCTACGGTACCCTCAACCTCATGGCTGAACGATGCTCCCTAAAACTGCAGTCTTCGGATGATGCTGAAGCATATAGGCTGCTCAATAAACGAATATGGAAGTCCTTGCGACACGAAATCCGGATCTTTAATACTAATCGTATTAAAGAGACGATAGAGCGGAACAAGGGCTCCAAAGTGTTTGTAAGAGACAAGTCATTAGTTGACGAAGCTGAAGAAAGAAGGCGGCAGTGTAGCGTTGACCAAAGCAGAAGAGTTAAGAGAGGTAGAGAGTTTCTACGGACAGTTATACTCTTCGGTCGCTAAACCTGTTAGCAACTCGGCCAAAGACCCAAGAGCCAAGCTGACCCGACATTATACCGAAGATATCCCGGACATCAGCCTTTACGAGATTAGAATGGCCTTGAAACAGCTTAAGAACAACAAGGCGCCGGGTGACGTCGGTATCACATCGAAGCTTCTGAAAGCGGGTGAAACACCGGTACTTAAAGTCCTTCAGAAGCTCTTTAATACCGTCTTACTCGAAGGTTCAACGCCAGAAGCATAGAACAAAAGCGTGGTGGTGCTGTTCTTCAAGAAAGGTAACAACACCTTACTTAATAATTACAGACCCATCTCGCTTTTGAGCCATGTTTATAAGCTGTTTTCGAAGGTCAACTTCGAACGGTACGTCTCAGTCGCAGGTTTGATGAATTCCAGCCTCCGGAACAAGCCGGTTTCCGAAAAGGTTATAGTACCATAGAGCACATCCACACGCTACGGCAAGTTATAAGTTATACAGAAGATCGAAGAGTATAACTTTAGCGTTTGTGGCCGATGAGAAGGCCTTTGATTTGATCGAGACGTGGGCAGTACTTGAGTATCTCCAGCGGTGCCGTATTGACTATCGGTATATTGAAGTGCTGAAGTGTTTGTACAAAAACGCCAACATGTCAGTCCGAGTACAGGAGTAGAGTTCGAAGGCAATTCCATTGCAGAGAGGCGTGAGGCAGGGAGACGTTATATCTCCGAAACTGTTCACCGCTGCATTGGAAGACGCCTTCAAGCTCTTGGAATGGCAAGGACTTGGCATCAATATTAACGGCGAGTACATCACTCACCTTCGATTTGCCGACGATATTGTAGTTATGGCAGAATCCATGGAAGACCTCAGTACAATGCTCGAAGGCCTGCATCAGTTTCCCAACGGGTAGGCCTTAAGATGAACATGGACAAGACGAAAATTAAGTCTAATGCCCACGTTGTGCCTACCCTAATATCAGTTGGGAACTCAGCTTTCGAAGTTGTTGACGAATACACCTACCTGGGACAGACAGTCAAACTAGGTGGATCCAACGTCGAGAAAGAGGTCAATCGTCGAATCTAACTCGGCTGGGCAGCGTTCCGGATATTTCGCGAAATCTTCTCTTCTTAAATACCTCAGAGCCTCAAGATAAGAGTCTTCGACCAATGTGTGTTGCCAGTGATGACTTATGGCACTGAAACGTGGTCTCTTACTACCATATATAAGGTATCATATATAAGCTCAAAGTCGCACAACGAGCTATGGAAAGGGCTATGCTCGGGGTTTCTCTACGTGATCGAATCAGAAATGAGGAGATTCTTAGAAGAACGAAAGTCACCGACATAGCCCAGAAGATTAGCCAGTTAAAGTGGCAGTGGGCAGGGCACATAGCACGCAGAACCGATGGCCGATGGGGCCGGAAGGTTCTGGATGGAAACCACGGACCGGCAAGCGCAGCGTAGGTTGTCCACCGACACGGTGGACAGACGACCTGACAAAAGGTCGCAGGACGGCGTTGGATGCAGGTCGCTTCTAACCGGTCCTTTTGGAAAATTATGGGGGAGGCATAAGTTCAGCAATGGACGTCCTATGGCTGAGATGTTGATGATGATGATGCAATTAACAGGAACATAATCGAAGGCCTTCCAGTGTCACTTATTGCGATTTTAGTCGGAAAATGAATTGTTCTGCTTTTTCGTACCATAACTGAGTAACATAATAGTACGGAAGCCCACGACCAACATTTTTGTCTCATAGCAATACAACCAAAATTGCATTAAATTGAAAGATTCGATTATCCTGTACCCGAAAATACCAATATCAGACATTTTCCGCGTAGCGTTGCCTGATCGAGTTTCGAAAAATCTCAACAAATACCGAACTGTTTTTAGTAGTCCGGCAGCCATACGAAAGATTTAAAAACATATTTAGCTGGGTTGCTACGAGTATGATACAGGTCGGTAAAACTTTTTACATTTTCTAAAATGCTTCGGGCTCTATGCTACGCGCAAAATATCTGAAAACAAACATTACGTCATAAAATTATCTACATTTTCAACATCAGACGTATTGCTATAATACCGCAACCATATACAGCATAGCACATATAATGTAGTATGCTATAATACTTAATTGCTAACACCCGTATTTATAAACAAGTAGAAGTAATTACGGAAATGTAATAACGCAACGATTTTAGTTCTATTGACTAGAATTTGCCTGAAGTTAGAGAACTGTCATATGCTAGAGTTCTTAGCCGAGTACTAGGTAGTCACCGTTTCATTTGCGTAAGCAATGAGAACACGTCAATTTTTCGTTCTTATTGCAAAATTGATGTTGCAAATGAAATTCGCAAGCAATGCTAAACTGTTAAGGATCTATTATGCTGTAAAAAATAAATCTCACGACAGCAACCTAATACAAGTATAAAAGATACGCTAAAAAAAGCCTTTTTTGATATTGTTACGGCAAGTTGTTTCAGAACCTTTTTCCCAACGACATGTCAGATGAGATGTATAAGTTCAATAAACGGAAAGGAAATAATTAGGAATTGGACAATCTGGAACAAAAGAAAGTTTGAAGCGCGGCGAACTGAGCTCCTGTTGCCAAGCGCAGCTGTTTTATAGGCGACTGTGAGGATGGATGTGCGGTGAGTCAACCGCTCGCCCGTTGCGCATGCTCCGTCACAATAGGCGGCCGACGCCGTCACATATATTCATAGTTGATCGCTGACGGTCCACACTGCCTGCGAGGACAGTGTTGCTGAGCGACACTAGATTGTCGCTGAGCAACAGCTGTTGAAGATAATGCTCGCTCTGCGATGCTCACTTTGCGGTCAGAATTCAAGCCAAGAGAGGATGTGGCAGAACTTTAAGATGAATTACTAATCAATAATATGCATCAATAATTTTTTTAAGATCAGATTTTTCGCTACAACTTTTGTTTGAACTCTACCTACTGTGAATTAATCACGGTAGGCAAAAGGTAAAACTTTTTTTTGCACCCTCCTTAACCTAACGCTGCCGACGCCCTCATTATAATATTAGTCGCTAAGTCATTATTTTTAATAGATCACTTTATGTAGCGTGATTTTGTTTGTCACCTCATCAATATTGAGCCACTTTTAATGCTCTGCGAGATAAATTAAATCGGAGACGGAAACCTTCTCTTGTTAAGATATAGGTACGACAACTAGTACCCGATGGGATGGATTGGATCTGTACCGTTTTTTTTTGTTTATAGAGACGGTAAGTGCACGAGTTTTACCTGGTATTAAGTGGTAAAATCTGCTTAGAACAGTTGCATTACGTAATAAGTGACTGCACTGCGCCCATAACCCTGAGACATTAAGTTGTTAAGTCTCATGTGCCTGTAATTTCGCCGCCACCCATACCAACCATACCAGAACACAGCATTGCGAAAATTACTGCTTAAGGGAGCAAAAAGGTTATAAGGCAGTACTTCCCCGGACAAACTCATTCACAAATAGTTATACTGCTACTAAAAAGTAACACGTAGTAGGTGAAACGTGCAGCGAATCAAAAGCGTAAATTACTAGGCTTATGAATGTAAATATCCTTCGGATTTATGTGAAGGACATATCCCCCCAAATGTATACGTAAAAGCCGACTAAGGGATGGGGAGTTGTTCTACCGCCAAAATAATGTTATAAAAGTAGTAAGCGTGGCGGATAGCGGCCAGTTCTCTCCGACTCCCCTCTCTCCTGGCGACGGCCCAAGCCGAGGTCCGTACCTTAGTGGTGCCCTTGAGCAAGTCGCCTACTCCTCTCCTTGCGGCGAAGCGTCTTCAACGCTCGCCTTAGGCGGTGCGCCCTCTGCGCACGCATCTGTCTGAGTGCCATCTGCGCTCGCCAACCTTCCGGTGACGCTGTAAATGCCAGTAGAGGCAAACAGCATTAGTCCATTCTAAAAAAAAAAAGGATAGCGGCCAGTCTGTTCTCGCTAGCCGAGGTAAACACTAGGAAACGTTGACCGTCGAATTTATGTCGGCACAACTATAAAAACTAAGCACACGTTGACTAAAATCTTTATTTAAAAGGATATGTATTTATACTTTAATAAATAAATTGAATAATGTATACTTGTGGTCTAACATTGTTAAAGAGAGATAAATAGTATTAAATGCGAAGTATAGTGATTAGTGAATTATTGAATAAAATGTAAAGTACCAAGTGATTGCTCTGTCTTATTTAAAATATCATATTAAGGAGTACATTCCTTATCAAGTATGCATATTACAGCGATAATGGTAATGAAATGTTACAGGGATGATTTGTAAACAAAGAAATACTTTTGAGTTCTGATGATGAGTGAGATGGTGTTTAGGTGCAAACACACTCCATTTCGTGAGTGGCACAATGTCAATACGAGTGTGAACCCTTGGGTGCACCAGCAACAATATTGTTCAAGAAGTGCTGTCGTCAGGAAGGGCACCGGCAATCAAAGTCTTATCTTAAGGCGCTGTCAGCTCAGAGCTTGATTTCTTTCAATTTCTTTTACTTGCATTGCAATCAAGCAAGCGCATCTCGTAAAAACGTACAAAACTTCATAAAAAAAAATATGTTCAATATACAATAAAAACAGAATCCGTCAGTGTATGTGTATTAAAAATTGCAATTTTTTGATATGTATTTCATGACACATACAATTGTGAATGAAGAGCAAAACTGTTTTAAAGGCGAAATTAAGTGGTATGTATGAACTTTTTTCTTAATGTACTTTAGTATGTTAAAATATGTTGTTAAGGCTGTGGTCAATGTCTACTTAAAAGTCTTAGAAATGTCATATTGTTTTTTGTAAATTTAAGTAAATATCTGCTTAGGAGATAAACTGCTTCAAAAACCCTCATTATTTTATCGTCGTCATGAATTGACAGCACCACTTATTTAAGTCTTATCTCAAACTCAAATAGCTGTGATAAGGATGGACACTTTATAGATCTTTTATATACAGTGAAGTTATACCAGCTCTTTAAAAAGTTTATACTTATTTTGCGTACTACTAGTTTACTTACTTTTACTTATTTAACTTACGACTACTAATCCTTAAAATTGAATAGCAAGAAGTCAAAATACTACTCAGTATCCAAAGGCTTTCTCGACGAGAACAGAAAATTAAGTACTCTGGAGATTAACTACATTAAAAAGGTCACATAATTGTTACATTAATAAAAATGTTAATTTATTCATGAAACACTTACGTAATACAAGCGCTCGTCACTGTATAAAAAATGACATTTTTATTTCACGTGAATACAGTATAATTTTCACCGGAAACGGGGAGTTTATGAATAATAATAATTTCCTCAGGGTGACGAGTGTCCACAGTGTAATGAAAATCTATAGTTTTTAACTATGGGTGTCACTGCGGCTGTCATTGGCAAGCATCTTACCATCAGACGAACATCTTTTCCATCTCGTCACCTAAATATGAAAAAGTTATTAAAATACCTCCCTGCTTTTTTATCTTTTTATGGCGCGCTGATATCCTTATAATAGTCAGACGCAGCTTAACTTTAAATAACGTTATTTAAATTGAGTGAATTGAATTGAATGTGAATAAGTAAGGCCAGTGTGATAAATCAAATAGATAATGTGTATGTGAAATAAAAACACCATGGTCAGAAAAAGAATGTTAACCGAAAAGAATTCATGAATTACTCCTTTGCCGAAAAACTACTAAATAGGGCCACAAAAATTTCACAAAGTTTTCAGCGATAACACTATATATTTTTAGTTGATACATGGCTAATAAAAAACCAGCAGTTTTTTTATTGTATTAGTAGGTATATATAAATCTAAAACTATAAAGAAAACGTACAAAACTAATACATCGTCGAATCTGATAAGCAATTTTCAACCAAACGTAACAACATCGTAAATTATTTTTAAAATTAAGATCGGCGTACAGCTTAACTTTAATAATAACCAAGTGCTGTTAATCGTATAGTCAAAATTGTTTACTTACTACCACGGTTTAATCCGCGTGGATGATGATGGTGCGATGATGAATCAAACTAATAAATAATAATATTCATAATCATAATCAGCCCATTTTGTTCCCACTGCTGGGACTCGAGCCTTCATCTCAGAGACAGGAGTTGGGCCATTTGTCCTAAGACAAACAACCGGGACCGACGGCTTAACGTGCCCTCCGAAGCACGGAAGCGCTCAGTTGAATAATGCCACTAGCGGTCACCCATCCAAATCCTGACCGCAGCAAGCGTTGCTTAACTTGTTGATCGGTAAAAGATCGCCAAGTCAAGCTCCGCTACGAGCGCTTCTATATTAATAATATATAATAATAATATTATAAAATTAAAATTATAGTATTTAATAAGTAACTTAAACATATATTTCCGCACTACACGAAAGTGAACGCATTAAATATACGAGTATATATTTTAATTAACTTCTTAACTTAATCCCGTATAGTGCCATAAAACTACAAAACAATAAATAAACTTAAAGTTATTCCTCTCTTGCATTTATATTAAAAAGTCGAGTAATAGTGGACTATTGTTGAACTCTTGTAGGTACACTTATCTTGAACAAACTCGATTGTGGAGATAGAAGCCAACTGCAAAAACCAATTTTGTTCTCAGAAAAGAAGTTTGATTCACGACGGCCTTATAAAATTACATAAGTTGAAGACGACGACGCTTCGGTCGAGTTTTTCATAATACTCGTAGAGTACTGAGTAGGTACGCAATTCTACCTTTGCGTGAGCAGACTTGACACTTAACGGAACTTAAGTAGTTCCCCCTTTGTATTCAGTCACGTATATAAAATACTAGCTGGTGCCCGCGACTACGTCTGCGCGGGATTAGTACTTCGAGTAGCTTATTATCTTCTCCAAGGGCATATCTATCTTTATACCAAAATGTCATAAAATATGCACATTGTTTTACATTTATATACTTAGTATATCAATCAGTAAACATTAATAATAAAATACAGAACTTATACATACAAATATAAAATTAATCACTAGGAAAAAACAGTCATTACATTTCATCACCCTTGACGGTATTTGTGTTACATTTCATCACCTTTGACGGTCGCCGAGCACGTCTAGTGTATCGAGCTGTCAAATTGACTTGGCTTTAGACTTAGCTATCAGAAACTGACACAAACTTTGACTGTCATCATTACGATCTTGTTGTAGGCGGAGATCTTATTATTTTGTCTATATGCTGTGCTAAGCTTAGTACGCTTTTTCACCCGCGTGGTGATGGATGATGATGTTGATGAAAAGTATCCTATATGTTAATCAAGCCCCTCATCTACCTCCATACCAAATTTCATCAAAATTGCCCCCGCTATTTGTGCGTTAATGAGTAACAAAATATATCCACACATCCTCACATTCATACATCCATACTCACAAAGTTTCGTGTTTATAATATTAGTAGGATATGAGGCCTTTTCCCAGGGCATTTCTGTACCTAAATATATTTTATAGTTTTATTAAGTTACATTTTTATTCCACGTAGTCAGAGTCAACTCAATCACGTGATTAGGTCTTAGTTAAGTCACTGTCCTGTCTAAGTCCGTTCTAGTAATGCGGTGAATGCATTACTAGAACTTTCTCGGGCGATGGACGCGGAAAACAATAAGAATGTTTCATGATTTACTTCACTTTGCCTTCATTTATGTATCATAACGAACATTTAACGGTTAATAATCCACCACAATTACACGTCAAAACTACAAGAAATTCAAATCTATAGGAAAATTAAACAAAATCAACGACAGCCATTCTTGCGCTTTTTTCCCGCCCTTTTGACGTAACTTCCCTCGTATTGTAACTTTAGAAAAATGTTCTTTCTATTCTCTGCATAATTTTTTGCTTCTTTTATGTGCATATACCGCAGTAGCATGAGACATTCAAAATTAGATTTAGTATGAATCGTCAGAGATGTATTGTTCATTGTAAAGGCATATTCAAACCTGGGCGTTATTCGCTACAAAATACACGTGGAACTCGATGGGTATTTACCCAAGTATGAAGTTCCATAACTGCAGCAAAACTTGTACCGCGCGCGGTAGAGATATTCGTTGGCAACGGTTAGCGGGGCGGCGGAACTAGTTTCGCCAAACAAGAGAAAATACCGCCTCACCAGGCGGTACAAGTTTCGCTGCAGTTTGCATTTCTACCCACAGTGGTAGCGAATAACGCTCAGGTCTGAATAGGCCTTAAAATGTGGAAACAGTTTAAAAAATACCTGAATAATTGACCCACCTTTTTACTACGTATTATATCTCATAACGTATAAAAATATCCTGTTTCACAATCACCAATTAGTTATTTCTAAACGAAAACGTAATACGTAAAAACACGAAACAGATAAACACTATGTTTATTAGCACATGGTATACTACTTCATCATCTTTATTTATCACCATGCGGGTGAAACCACGAGCGCAGCGTATCGGATAAATGATAGCTCTGAGTTTTTTATTAGCTAGCGGTATATATATGAAAAGTAGAGTGTGCACCTCGAGGATAAAGCCTGTCTTCGTCTTGGGCGGCTTGAACCCCTCGCTTCACTCAGGACTCTACAAAACTAGGCTGAATTTATATTGTTTTACGTTATCGATACTTACGGTTACTGTACTGTTTTGTCTACCGACTTCCATAAAGGAGGAGGTACTCAATACTACTCAATTCGACTGTATTTTTTTTATGTTTGTTACCTCATAACTTTCGATAGGGTGAACCGATTCTCAAAATTCTTTTTTTTTGAAAGCTGGTGCTTTCCGTGTGGTCCCATTTTATATTATAATATAATTCGGTCCGGTTTAGCTTAAGTTAGCCAATCGCAATTCGAAGAGTTTATCGTGATTTCTCATAATGTCAGAGAAGATTGAAGTTTATCCCAACTTGTACAGAGTTCTCAAGTAAGTTAGCTGACCGGTGAAATTTTTAGCCAGACCTATAAAATAATACCACAACATATGGTCTTACCTTCGAATAGAGTATTATAGGTGAGAGTACCTATTTTATCGCACGTTCTGTTGTATGGTGTGGTGCATAATTTAACTTTCGAACAATGTAGGTATACAAGCTTCGTCAATCAATGATGTTATATATACACTGAGGCATTGTCGTCAATATATCTTTTTAGTAAATGTGTTGAAAAATACATTTTTACTGTCCACTGGGCCGAGCACGATTATCTGCTCAAGTTATCGTATCGTTGACGTATTCAGTACAAACTATGAGTTATCTAGTGCCACTATTGTTCTAGATAAATGACAGTTTATACTAAATACGTTCAAGATGCGTTTATGTTACACTTAAACAGATTATCGTGCTCGGCCCAGTGTTAGTTGTCTATCAAACATTATTGTTCTAACATCAAGTAGGTATTTTTGCAGACATTTTAAATCTGACATAGCAATGATTATTAAAATAATATTGTTATTATTCTTTGTCGACGTATGTAGAATGCATTTTATTGCAGTGCTACCAACTGTTGGTATTTTTTAAATTTTGTAATGCAATTGTAATGTTTTGTAATTTTAATCACTTTACATTAACTTTTACTAAGCATTCAAACTACTAACAATACAAATAAACTGTAATGTAATTAATTGATTTTCAAATATTACATGCCCATTGGCAAATACTTCTAGCTTATAAATTAATTAACAATCGGCTCGCGTCTGCCAGTGGCAATAAAACGAACAACCACTAGTTACAAACAAAAAACATTTAATAAATTGTATATAGGTACTAATTGAATAATACTATATTATGCAACTAGTGAATAAAGGACGGATTTAATGCGAGGGCCATAGATGAATCACGTGTAAGTGAAGGATTCTAACGACTGAATCACTCCCTGCGGTCGTGATTCAGTCGTTAGAATCCTTCACTTACTTAGGAATAATGAATCACGAGCGTAGCGAGTTATTCAAGTGTTAGAATCCTGAGCGATTTGAGTGATTCATGGCCCTCGATATAATTACGTTTTATTCAAGAGTTGAATACTATACTTTATACCATGACTACGAGAAAAAGTAATAATTGAAGCGAAAATAGACATTTAATGAAGAAAAAAGGAAGGTTAAATTAATTTAAATGCACATTAAATTTTAATAATTACTAAACATAAGAGTAATTTATTTATTATTATTATATATATTTTTTTCTATAATCGCAGCAAAGAACACAATACAGTTTTTTATTCTAATGCTAAACTCCTTGTCGCAAATATCGACCAATCAAATCTCGAGGAGTTACTTGCAGTTTGTATGTCGACTATTCTTTGCGTAAGGAAGATGTATATGCATTGAGATGGAGATCGAATATATTGGTGTGTTCTAAATTCAAAACACCAAAACAGTGATTAAAAGGCCTTTTTATTCCCTGTTTTCAGTGAATAAAATAATCTTTTTAGAGTGGGAATGGTATAAACAAATTATTATTCATACACATAGGTATAACATGAAATAACACTAGTAGTGTGGAGTGTGACGTCGGCTGAGGAGAGGAATCATTCAAATTATTTTAACATTCATGTATGCTATTCTTCAGAGTAGGTGCATTAATAAATCGTCAAATGATTAAGACATTGACATTGCCGACGACAGCTTGGACGCGATTGGCGATTTCGTCAGGCGGGCGATTAAATCATCCGAATATCGAATAATAGAGTATAATCTCAAAATGGCGATAAAAGACCGAAATGAAGAGATCGTGAAGGCTATGTTAAAAGGGATACGGGAAAGGCGTGAACCTGAGGCCAGTACTTCTGGACAATAGCGTACACATAAGTATAAAATTAGGAAACATTGTTCACTAGCAATAGATTTATGTATTTACAAAAGAAAAAAAATGGGCTCACTTTAGTTTTTAAGCAATTTCCGCCATAGCTTAAGAACAGGGTTGCCAGATAAAAGCGACCTCAAATCGCCTAATTTTGCATACCGAGTAGCCTAAAATCGCCTAATACATTTTTTCATACAAGTAGCCTAATTCGCCTAACATTTCGAGCTAAGGAGCCTATATTTAGTCTAAATAAAAAAGGCACGTAATGAGAGACAACGTAAAGAAATAAAATATATTTTAATTATCTAATGTAGGTAGATAGTTATATATGATCCTCTTGTAATAAAACAATAACTTCCTGCAGAACTTCACCATCAATTTCAGAGGAAGAATCTTCATTTCTCGAAGCTGTAGAGGAAGTAGATGATCCAGCTGCATCAATCGGTGTTCTTTGGTACATCTTTGAGTTGTGCATTTTTATCATTTCGTCCGTAGGGCGAAATGTATTACAACATATTTTTCGCACACTAAAATGCAAACGTATGCGAGTTATCGCTTGCATCATAGGCAGCTGCATACGGTTCCGCATTTTGGATTTGACAATGTTCATTATGCTGAATACACGCTCTACTGTTGCATTACTAATTGGAAGAGACAACGAGCGTAGAGCAAACTCGGCCAGCTCTCTGCAAACATATTGACCACCAGCGTTCTTCTTTTCAAGCAAAGTTATCCACATTTTTTCTGGCGTCACAATATCCTCCTCACTGATGTCGGCACTGGTATAGTTGCTTATCAGTCTTCTTTGTCTCTCAATTTCCGACTTATTTGCAGTGGAAGGAGCCAGCTCCCATGGCAATGGCTTGTTGACACATCCAATACTCAAAGTGTTTTGTACATCGAATGCACTAAGGTTCTGTACAATATTAACATTGGCTGGTAGTCTGTTGACAATTTCCTGGCAAAGTTTGACAAGGACCCCAGTGCATCTTTTTTGAACTTCTAATGTTTTGTTCGCGGGAAGTTGTTGGGCCAAAGATTTAAAAGACGACCCAAAATCAATATTTTCCACGCTAAGCAATGAGTTTTCGAATTCGGATTTTGCTTTGGCGAGCGCTGATTTGACCGACTCTATATTTTGAGTAAATAACTGTTGATCATGGGCATGAGCAGCTCTTAAAGAGGCTGGTTTAAACACTCGCCTGGCCGTTGCCAGCAGGAGAATGCGGAGATCATCGTAAATCTTCGTTATATTGGCATTGTTAGCTTGAAATATAATATTAACATCAGTGACATCCTTTAACAATGGTGAAAGGAAGACAAGGTAAAGCAAATGAGTTTCATCATTATACATGCCGGCCAATTCTCTAGCTAAGTAACATTTTTCACCCGTAGCTGCTATGTTGTTAAAGTGAAGCTTTAACGCATTCCATTGTTTTATATTGCTGTCCACAGCAGCATGAAATGCCAGCCATCGTGTAGCAGACAGCTGTGTAAGCTTTGGTGGCTTTTTGTCACTATTGAGTGACTTGTACAAATATTGGTAAGTTTTTAATCTAAGTGGGCTATGTGCAAACCAGTTTCGGGTTTCTCGCAGTAGGTATTCGAGTGAAGACGGCAGTTCTTCGCAAGCTTTAGCAGCACACAGACTCAGGCTATGACATACGCATTTGAGTAACTGAACTTGCGGATACTCAGCTTTCAGATGTGTGTAGAGAGAATTCCTGTGTCCTGTTAGGTTGCTGGCGCCATCCGTGCCTATCGCGATCAAATTTGTCAGATTGAGACTCATTTCTTTCATAAACTCTGTAAAGGCAGTGTATAATGCAGCTGCTGTAGTGTGATAAAGTTCTTGAAAACCAAGGAAGTCCGTTACTATGGCTTTTTGGGTGGTGTTGTAATAACGTATCATATAGGCCATGTATTTTTCAGATGAAACATCAGTCGACTCATCAAGGATGATAGAGTATGGACGATCACCAACTTCTTTTATTAATTCGGATTTTAAACAAGGCTCTATAATATTTTTTATTATATTGGAACATTTAGTTCTATGCAGCTGCAAATTTTCCAAAGGGCTGCCCTTTCCAATATCCTTTAGCATTTCACCCATATGATCGATGCTCTTCACAGAACCATGACATGCCACATGGGCAGCGATTTGGATATCATTACTTTTTTCCGTTTTGTCAGTTGTAGAAAAGCCTGAAATGTAAGTAGGTATACCTAATTAATAAAATATTTAAATAATAAAAATATAATGTAAGATGTAAATTATCTCATATTTAACCAACCAAAGGTAGATAATTTTGCCTGCTTTTTTATATTTGTTGCATTTTCACGCTCTATGTGAGCTTTTGATTTCATATGTTTTTCTAAATCTGTTCTATGTGCTCTCAAGGGACTTAAGCATAATTTACAATAGGCTTCTCCTTTCCCTTTCATAATAAGCTCTTCTGGTGTCCGAGTCAGCCAATCTGTAATAAAAATAAATAAAAGATTAAATATTATGAAACCTGAAATTCTATTTCAAATCCTAACTAACGTAATTATTGTTTTGTGTCGGCAACTTGCCGACACAAAACAATAAGACGGCAACACTAAATTTGGTTCGTTAAAAAAAATACGTGACTGACTTCACAGCAGCAGCGGTTCAAGACATGACATAGTCGTATCATAGAAAAACAAGCTTTACTGTCTTACAGTAAAGTTGAAAATGCATACCTAAATTGCACTTTCATTTCAAAAAAAGTGCGTCGAAAGTCCGTGGAATTAAAATTAATATGACTGATGTTTATATGTTCTATGCTATATACACACAATACAATAAAAACAAAAAACAGCTAAAATTATGTGTGTATTGAAACTATAGGTGAATAGGTACTTACTTTTGAAACAAGGAATCTTCTCCAAATCATCGCGATAGTGTTTCGCATATTTACCGTGTTTACCCATTCGAACTTTTATTCAGATCAAACTGACAAACAACACAAAACTTTCACACAATAAACAATATTATATCAAACTTTACATTTGACGATAAATAACAACTTATGAAACAAGCAATCGAAAAATTCGCGCCAGATACAAGTTGTGTTGTGAGTGAGATTGCGTGGATTGCGTTTGTTTCTCTTTCTTGTTTCGATTTTGGACTCTGTCTCTGTCATACAGCTAGTTAGAATGAGTTAAAACCCGGACGAATAAAATAGTCACCTGGATTCGTGACATCTCGTTGCGGCGCTCTATGCAAATGCATCCCAATGAGGTGTCTCTTATTTTGTTCGGGTAGTAGTAGTAGAATGGGGAAAGAACCGAAGAACGGTGTTCGTTCATATTACGTTTCGTTACAAGCAAATACAATTATCAAGAAATTATTTTATAAATTTAGGGTAATCCTGAAGTAGCCTAAATCACTCGTAATTTTTTTCTAGGTAGCCTAAATGGCTACTGGTAGCCGATGGGGTTTTTTGGTCGCCATTTGACCCTCCAAGGTAGCCTAAATGGCGATAATTCGCCTAATCTGGCACCGCTGCTTAAGAATGTTTATTATGATGTTTGGAGAACGAATCTCCAAGAAAAATGTGATATTTAAAAAAAAACAAAACTAAAAAAGGTACCGACCAAAGAGTCTGTAGTGTGGAAGAATAATTAAATAAAAAAAATATTAACACATTTCAATGCAATTGTAAATCATCAAAAATATTACCAGAGTTAAAAATATCCAGCTAGAACCTCTTTGATGGACAAATGGATTACCAGTGAAATATTATACTGAAACATAGAATATTCTTCTTAGGCTTAGACTTAGAGCAAGTATAATACTAAATAACACTGAATAAGTGTATACACTATATACCCTTTACACTAAAACTTTCATGTTACAGGTGAAACACTAACAAGTCAACTAGTATAAACACTTTTATCAAATTGACTGCTTTTGTAGAGGAGATTATCCTTCTTAAAGCCTATATATACGGGCCGCTCTTGCAGTTGTAGTCAACAGCTTGAAGCTTCTATTGATAAATATTGATGAGCAGTTGGTATTAACTGCTCAACAAGTCACAATTGAAATTCAAGGGCGAGAAGCGCGCGCGACCTGGACGAAAGAGCACGGGCGGAGGTACCTAACTACGTGAGAGAAGTCGACAGCTCGAGCTCGAGTCAGTGTATGTATGGCGACCTTTTGACCGCCAACCGCCCGAAGCATTTGCAACTTTATTTTTAACATCCACACAAAGGTCTTCAGGTCCCAAACTAGGCAGAGCCTGTACTATGGTAACCTGATGACTGTTATACATACTTAAATACATATACACACACAGACACAGAACAAACAGACATGTTCATGCACACAAATGTTTGACCTGTCCGGGGATTGAACCCGGGGCCAGTGGCTCAGAAGGCAGGGGTGCTACCAACTGCACCAACCGGTCTGTCAAAACTGTAGAGCGGTTTCGTGTACCTACACACAGGTAGAAGACTGTAGTTCACTGTGCAGTCGCAGCTTGAAGCAGTCAATGCTGTCCGTGTATCTGGGCATTTAAGTATAAAATAGAATTGCCATCTTCCAATTTGCCTAGTCTTTACAAAAAAACTGAACTGTTCATTAAATACACAAATAAAAAAACCAAGGGTTTTATGATTAACATTACGCTTTTACAAAATACAAACTTGTAAATGAGAGGTTGAAGATTAAATTATATTTTAGTATATTCACGGATATACTTTAGCCAATTAGAAGCTTTCTAGGTGAGCCATGATATACAACTGACTCACACGAAGCGACAAGTTGAAGAAAATTATACACAATATTATAATGAGTGCGGTTGTTTAGTTGTTTTCTAACTCGCTCTGAGGTACGGAACGGCACGGATGTTTTCTAACCTCAAATAGACTTTAACAAATTCGACATTGACAGATCACTTGATCCTTACCTAATTTTCTTTGAGAAGAGAGAAGAAGAAGAAGATTGTTGTAGTCGATTGGTCAAAGTTATGTCAGATGCGGGTTGCAACCGATTACTGATCAATTTTGATGGTTAAAAACATGCGTCGCTCCGAGGTTCGGAACGCTCGAGTAAGAACAACCGAGTGCTTTACCGTGAGGTTCGGAACGGCGTTAGTGCGAAAAGTTGCACTCCGAGTGCGCTCTCACCGAGGCTCTGAACGCGCCCCAGCTATTAGTTCAATAAACCTAACTTATGACGTGGGCGGTCTTCTTCAACTTTAATTTCCTAAACATCCGCTGTTTACCTCATTATCCTTCTTTGATTACCTAACTTTTTAAATGTATGCATGCAGCTATCTTTTTGACACGTAACGAAATAACGCGCCAGCAATTATTTTCAACACAATTATATAAATTGTAACAGTATAATTTACTTTTAACTATTCTTAAATTGAACGTACTAGACTGTTTATACCATTATTTTGAATATTATGCTATTTACTAAATGTGTTCCTCTTTTTATTCTATTTACTAAATACGTACCTACTTCTTTATGATTGATATGACTAAACAGCGCGCAAGTGAATTGATGCTATTGAGCTTATAGATAGTTCTTCGTAAATTAGACAAAATAACAAGTCTCGAGTGAATTAGTAAGCAAGGTCTTGTATAACCGAAAACCGTTGATGCCGCGTCCTCTCAAAATCACTTGAGAGTTACTTATCAGCTTCACATCATCGTTCCAATAATACTCAGCCGTCAATTGCTTTATTTCAGGCCATGATAGGACGTACTATTATCACTCGATAATGTTACATTATGTCACGCAACCCTAACCAAACGTAAGTAATTTTTATTGAAAGTCTAGAGCCGAATTGTATTAGCACCCGCTCCTTTGGTCATTAGTGTGAGTAGGTAGGAAGGAATTTGTCGTGTCAATGTTGTGGCCAATGTGCAATGCAGCATGCATAGCCAACGGCTCGTGATCGTAAATAATACTTTTTTCATCAAAACTATGACAGAATTTTTATTATCTTATTTTTTGAATTGATTGAATTTCAAATTAATATACATTTAGAATCCAAATAAAATACTAGCTGCTGTCCGCGGTTTCAACCGCGCGGTGATGGATGATGATGATGATGATGAATCTTAAATAGCCTATGTTACTTAGTGTGAATGTAGCTAGTGAAATAATTTTTAAAATCGGTTCAGTACTTTTTGAGCCAATTCGTTACAAACATACTTACATGCAAATCTTTCCTCTTTATCATATTAGTGTGGACAACGAGTGCCCGCGATTAAAAAAAAGCTTAAAACGACTTAACTTAACTTAACCTTATCCTTGACTTACTAATAAGCGTTCACGTAGTAGGCTCCGACTTCGGCCTCGCCACAACCTCCCGTCTTTTCTTGATTTTACTTTCATAAGTAGCTTCTCCTGACAATAAGTAACACAACAAAAAGAATAAACGAAATTGTTCCATCCGTTCACGCGTCATGCGATGGACCAAGGAAAATAGATATTTTTTATAGGTATATAGATTATAAGTATATCAAGATAGAGAAATAAGAGACGAGAAATATATACCAAATGTATATCAAACTGTACCACAACACAATTTCTGTGAATATGACTGACTGTGTGTATATTGAAAAGTAAATTAGAAAAAAATAGAATACAATTTTCATTAATTTGAAAATGTCTTTGATAGTAAATCCAGGGAGAACCAAAATCTGCGAAAACAGCAAAATTATATTAAATCGTTTAAACAAATTTGACGTTGGGATTTTAATTGCTAACATTGATTTAATATGTTTGTTTATACACATTATAATTATACAAGTGTTTTATGAATACCATGAAAAAAGTTTGTATATGTTTAAAAGCAAAGTAAATTTTTGAAAAATTAAATACTATTATTATGTGTTACAATAATAGTATATATGAAGATATATATCTATATATATAAAAATGAACCCCTTTTTCCTGGTCACGCTATAACTTGAGAATGGCTTTACCGATTTCACTCTCTGTTTTTTAATGTTTTCTAATGCTTCGTAGAAGGTTCTTACATTAAAAAACTAAGAAAAGATGGGTGGTTATGAGGAGGCCGAAGGCTTACGCGAACGAAATCGCGGGCAGTCGCTAGTAACCAATAAATATGATTATAATCTTACGATTTCTCTTTGAACGATTATTGACAAAGAACTGAAATGCGAAATCGCATGTCTGGAGTATGTCATACATAAACAACTTGTATTGTTTCTATTCACTTTACCTCATAGGTGTAAAGTGTAAGTGTATTATTTTTTTCAAAAAAGAATCAAGTTTCTGAATCCGATTGAATATTTTTTTTTTCTGTGTTCGCGGACAACTTCCCAGTGGAAAACTGAGTTTTCCACTGTGTTTTCCACTGCTAGGTATTCTACAGGCAAGTATCAACAAACAGAAATATACTCCAATTAAAAAAAAAACTCGTTAGCGTTTGCAAACAGGTTCACCGCGTTGAAAGTAAACACATGTGTTTTTGAAGTCGAGTAAACAAAGTATTAACTTAACTACCCACATTGTTTGTTCAGTAAACTCTTTATCTAGTATTTATGAAGCCAACGTACATGGGTGATTATGAAACGAAATGTCACGTGATTGTTTCGTTACCAATTCGAGACTGCAGGGCCATCGGCGTGTTGTTAACAGGAAATTAAACTCGAATTAGGCTACGATATTGTATTAGAAGTGAATACTGCGAATATACAGAAAATGAGATGCACTATGCAATGTGTTACATGTTACATGTGTTACATGCATGTTGACAGTGCTAGGCGCTGTGCCCACCTAAGCACCGTCGTGACACTTGATCTGACTAGTGATCTCACATATAACTTGTCACTAGCATCAACGTTCAAGGTTCAATTGTATGGAGTAGCGCCCATTCGCGTGGCGTAGCGTGACACGACTTGGCGTGCCGCTCGGCGTGCTACTAGTAAAGCAATGAAGTGACGACTCTCAATGATGTTAATATAAACTGAGGTAGATACTCCTTACTGCGCTCGGATTGGTGACATCAACACAAGCTAGTTGTCTTGAGTCAACTTAGTTCCAGCCTGTCTGGCAACGACGCAGCACGTGTACTACAATTAGGAAAAAATGCCTTCTTGTGTGTTAGAAACTGCAGAACATATACTGGAACAAGTGTAAAAAACAAGAATGATGTATCTTTTCATTTGTAAGTATTTTTTCTATGTTATTTATCAAAATTGTATTTTAATTTAAAATAACTCCTGGGACGTTGCCGCTTCGCCACCCACGAGACCGAGACAAGTAGCGAGCGACAGAGAGAACAAGTCTGTCATTGGCGGTCGAATGGTCGGTCACAGCCGAACGTTGTTAATAATATATTGATCCCTTTCTGACAACTAGGATTCATATATCTTCGTGCTCCTTTAATCTTGTCAATGTACTTAATGTCGTTGTGCGAGTTGTGTACTTTAGCTATAGGTAGGTATAGCATAAAATTTGCCATGTTTAACTTCATATTCAAGGAGTAAAACGCCTCTATTAGTCAATCTCATTGACGACTCTACTACGAGTATGTTTCTGCCACGTCACTTTGATAGGTCCATCGAATGTCGTGCCAGAGTCATGAATGCTACATGCCAGAGGATAATTACATTTCTGTCGCATTGCTTAGGTGGGCACAGCGACAAGATGTCAAGGGCCCTGTAGCTAGCTAAATTACATGGGTCTCTTAATGGAACTGGACTGTCTTGATAAGCAAGTACTTTGAATGTTTAAAATCTGGGTCATAAGCAGGTGTGATGCTTACCATCGGTCGAACTACCAGCCCTTTTTGATTTTCAATAGAATGAACCAATACAAAGGAAAATTTACCTTGGTCAATTAAAGAATGATGCTAATGACTCTGATATGGAATGAGTTTGTATTAGGTAACGATCAATAGGTACTGTGCAAATTAGTGCAAACTAATAATACAACAATCATAATATCATAATCAGCCCATTTGTACCACTGCTGGGACTCAAGTCTTCCTCTCAGAGAGGGAAGTTGGGCCATAATCCACCACGCGGGCCCAGTGCGGATTGGTGGATTGGTTAGTGGCCAACTCATGTCGAAATTTTTCAGGGCGCCCGAAGGCCCTTGACATAGCCTAACAATTGTTGTCCTAAAACAAACAACCTGGACCGACGGCTTAACGTGCCCTCCGAAGCACGGAAGCGCTCAGTTGAATAATGCCACTAGCGGTCACCCATCCAAGGCCTCACCGCAGCAAGTGTTGCTTAACTTGTTGATCGGTTAAGATCGCCAAGTCGAGCTCCGCTACGAGCGCTTCATAAATATAACAATACAAACTAGTAATACAAATTCATTTAAATAAATAAGCAGTGTTTCATGTTCTTACTTAATTAGCAGTATACTTGTTATATATATATAATCAAAATACGAGTATGGCGGATTGTGGCGCACAACCCCTCGACAATATTTATTTATGAATCTGAAAGCAAACTTCAACTGACTGTTGACATTATGCTATGTTGTGGTTAGTTGGCAAATATAATTTACTATGATTTTATGTTTTAAAGTTTCTTTGTTTAAAACGTATACCTATACGAGTAGTACGGTTGCAGGAAGACAAGTTCTCTTATAAATAAATAATGCTAGACAATCCACACATCACCATCTAGCCCCAAAGTAAGCTACTCAAAGCTTGTGTTATGGGTACTAGATAACTGATATATTTAATACATTATGTACATCGATATTTTTTTAATTATACATAGAAAACACCCAGACCAACGGAACACATTTCTGCAGATCGTGCACAAATTTGTCCTAAGGCGGGAATCGAACCCGCAACCTCTTGCGTCGCAGGCGGACTCTCGCCCGCTGCGCCACTGAGGTCGAAAATAAATCGTCAATCGTCTTATAGAACTGAAGGATCGCCTATAATTATATATATGAATTGATAGGTCATATTATAGAGACGTGTCTGGGTGTGATCTGTGGGTATTATATTCATATCATAATAATAATATTAATTATTATTTATCCGATTTCAACCATTTCTTTTTCTGTGTTCGCGGACAACTTCGTCGTTTGTGAACCGATTTTAATGATTAATTTTTTGATTTTTTTATTTTTTATTTTTATTTTTTTATTTTATTTTATTTATGAACAAAATCCACAGCTCTTGTATACAAATAATATTTCTTAAATTTTAAACTTAAAGCCAATAACGGATTTACATTATACGATTAGAATGTATTAATCGACGACAGTCAATAAGGCAGGATGTTAGTAGTTAATATTAACCTAGAATAATTTCAACATAATAATAAGTGTAGTGTAGCAAGTGCTTAAAAATAAATAATTAACTTACATATTATGTATTATATATTGAATGTGTATGAAGATGATGAGTGAGGGAGCTTCGTATAATAACACCAAAGTCATAAGAAAGTGTGTTTGTGTGTGTGTGTGTGTGTGTGTGTGTGTGTGTGTGTGTGTGTGCGCGTGTGTATTTGTGTGCGAATGTGTGTATGTGAAAATGAGGGTGTGAAGTTTCTATGCGAGCTTGAATATAATTTGTATTTCTGTATATGTATGGGTAGTTGTATGTGTCCGTGGTTAGAAAAGGCAAGATTAGTTATTTTGTGCATTAATTATTTTAATAATTTCATGCTTAAAGATACACCTGGTGCTATGGAAAATATCAACGGAATTAAACATTTTGTTATAATTTCTATGCATTCTGCTAACAAGCGAGTTTTGAGTGTAATTCGTTTTCGAGTGTGTAACCGCAAACAACTTGGTGTGTCTTGTTCTAGTTTTAGGACAACAGAAGCACAAAGTTTTTGATGTTAATTCTGGACTATCAGTGTATCCATTGCACAAGCCATGCAAAAATAACATATCACATAAAGCACGACGATTTTTTAGTGTTGTAAGATGATGATGACTACAAGATTCTTCATAGTCTCTGAAGCTACAAAACGAGCGGTAGTTTAAATGTTTTACAAACCTATGTTGGATATTTTCAACACTCTGGATATACGTTATATACTGTGGGTTCCATATAGTACTGCAGTATTCTAAAATACTTCTAACATATGCATAATAAAGAATTTTTAAGCAACCCACGTCCGAGAAGGGGCGACTTACTCTTAATATAAATCCTAAGCTTTTGTAGGCCCTACTCACAACCGCAGCGATGTGATCAGAAAATAATAATTTAGCGTCCATTATTACTCCTAAATCTCTGGTTGACATCGTTTTCTTAATTTTAATGCCATCAATTTCATAGGTAAATATGATTGGGCTTCTTTTTCGAGTAAAGGAGATGAAGTGACATTTACTTATATTTACTCCTATGCGATTTTTTGTATAGTAAACACTAAGTCTGTTAAGGTCTTCTTGTAATTTAAAACAATCATCTATGTTTTTAATTTTCAAGTAAATTTTAGTGTCATCGGCATACATGAGAAATCTTGCATGGTGAAAACACTCAGCCACGTCATATAAGTAGGATGCGTACAAGAGAGGTCCTAAAATAGAACCTTGCGGTACACCAGATGGAATTTCAACAAAGTCGGAGCAATATCCACCTACAACAACTGCCTGAGACCGGTTGCGCAGGTAAGATTCCGTCCAACGCAATAAATTCCCACGTATACCGAGCTCAAAAACTCTCTCTTGTTTGGTAGAGTATACTTTAGACGTGTTCCCATTTATATTTCATCAAATTCGTTAAACAGTTTTTGAGTTACACTACAATGACTGAAAGTATTTCGTTTATATTGATGATTTGAAGATATCATTATGACGGCGAATGACTATCGATCCCCTCAGTAGCAAGGGTCACTAAAAAGTGATAGATTTTTTTTAAACTAAAATATGGAACCAACTTCAACACCAAAAAGTGTGAAATGACTATTCAAAGTCGGTACCATGCGCACAATATTGCGATAATAGGTAGGTACTTTTGAATTATCATGGTACCAACTTCAACAAGTTATTTCACACTTTTTGGTGTTGAAGTCGGTTCTGTTTTGTAGTAAAAAAATGTTTACTTCTGATAATGAAAATATTAGGTAAATATATATGTAGTTACTTGATAATAATTATTACTTTGTGTTTACCTGTTTTATTACTTACTTAATGATCTGGAGCCGGATCATGGCTTAAATTAAGTAAGTAATAAAACAGGCCTCTAAGTGTTGACTACAGCCCCACTTATGCCTTTGTAAAGGACGGGGTGGAGATGCAAGAGCAAGTACCATAAAGCTCCAAAGGTGGCAGTGTTAAAGAGCATAACCGGTAGTAGCGCTCTAGTGAAACCGCAGCACACCTCTCGACACCCTTTAGTCATCCACACCAACGTTGCGCCTTTTGTCACCATTGATGGTGGCTCTTATGGGGGGCCCGTTTAGTGGATGGCAAGTCACCACCTGCCTAAATATTTTGAAATGAGACTGAAATTAACAGGTGCCGTAGTCTCGTCCATAGCCATCTATTTTCCTTACTTATGTATAAGTTCATATCAATGGCCTTGTTATATAACCCATTTTTGTAATAGATAATCCATGTCACCGTCATCACCAATTCTGTTTTTTTTAAACTACTTTGTATTTTATATACCAAACAGGCCTCTAAGTATTGGCTATATGCCTTTGTAAAGAACCGGATGAAATCCGTGGAATTTGTTCAATAAAAGGAATAATAATAATGTACGGTAATGTAGACCACCTATATATTATTTACAAAACCAGCATCATTATGTATTATGTAGTTTAGGGGAGATCGCGCACTTTGAGATAACTTTTGCGTCCGTGTGTAATAACTCTTATAATATGATGGCCGGCACAAACCACAATAGATAGCGTTGATTTTCCTAGGTTTAATTTTTTTTCTAGTTTTTACGTGGGTGATTATGATTATTAAATGATGTGTAGGTACGTTATGGTGGACGAGTGCAGGCAAAGTGAATTGGAAAGATCTGAATTATTTATATGAGTTTCTCATTGTATTAAAAGCATACTTTGCTACTTTTTCCAACACCCTAATCACAACTCGGCTAAAAAAGAACCTCGAATCTCTGATATAGAATGGAACGGAACTTGATTGAAATTTAGAAGCTTTGTAAACACTGCATGAAAGAGACCATAACGTCAATTTTACCCACATATTCCCAATGCGAATGCTTATGAGTGTTGAAAACGGCGAGGATGAGAAGTTATACTAAGTGGCAAACTGAAGGAACTGAAGGAATATGCTCTATAGATACAAAAAATCCCACTTAAGAGGATTGCATAGCTATTGTTTACTATGCCCGTACGTTTTGATTTTTTCAGTATTTGAAAGTACTATAAATTTCCTTTTTAGAACTTAAAAAAACTGAAAAAATTAAAACGTACGGGCATAGTAAACAATGTCATGATTCCATGAAAAAAAAATCACTGAAATCGGACAATGTTAAGAGTTAGAAAAGAGTTTTCTCTTTTAGCGTGGAAAGTACTAGCTATGCAATTCTCAGAGGGAGAGTTTATCTTAATCCTAACGTAAGCAATCGGTAAGTAAGCGTAATCTCCACGAGTTAATAAAGACCGTTTTGTTATTTTGACATATTTTTTGTTCCCCAATCATTCCTGTTTAAAACATTCAACTGTCTCAAGCTACGTCTTTAAATTGTTAAAACAAATGTTTACCGAAAAATGGAACCGACTTCAACACCAAAAAGTGTGACATAATTTGTTGAAATCGGTACCATGATAGTTCAAAAGTAGGTACCTATTATCACAATTTTGTGCGTATCGGCTGAGAGCCAGATATGAAGTGTGACCAGCACGTCTATTATGTATCTCAGTTGCTAACAAAAGTTGATTGAAATCTTGAAAAATGGCGGCCCTATGTCAGTTTTGGCAACTCCAGTAAGCAAAAATGTTAGTAAGTTGATCACTGAAGCTGACAAAAGTGACATAGAGCGGCCATTTTTTCAGATTTCAATCCACATTTGTTAGCAACTGAGATACATAATAGCCCAGCCGGTATGAAGAAAACACGTAACGTCTATTCCAACTTTAATCTTCGATAACTTATTACATTATAACAACAGAGACGTGCGCACGCAGCGAGCGCTCGTAGCAAACTGAGCTGCGGTTTTTTTTTTATTAAAATTCAATTTCAAATTAATTTATTTGCCAGCATGTAGTTTACAAATGTGGTCACAAATGTATGTTGTTAAAATAATATACATGGTTCAAGTACATTCTACCACAAAAAATGGTGTGCAAATAGCCAAATATGTATAAACACCTTGCCTCACTCTATGTGGGGGACGCTCTTCTTGAGTTACAATATACGGCAGTAGTGGACTGTATAGACGTGTCGTAAGAACGTCCGCCCACCGTTGTTGTGCTGGGATTGCGAGAACGTAGTCGAAGAAAACGCGGTACTGTAGTATACGTCGTTGGTGCGTGGGTGTTCCGAGGAGAGATTCTTCCCTACTTGAGGCCTTTAGTGGTTTACTAGCGTAGATCGAGTGCTAGATCGAGTGCAAATTCTGCCGTTTTTTTTTTTTTTTTTTTTTTTTTTTTTTTTGTTTTTTTTTAGAACGGACTAATGCTGTTTGCCTCTACCGGCATTTACAGCGTCACCGGACGGTTGGCGAGCGCAGATGGCACTCAGCCAGATGCGGGCGCAGAGGGCGCACCGCCTAAGGCGAGCGTTGAAGACGCTTCGCCGCAAGGAGAGGAGTAGGCGACTTGCTCAAGGGCACCACTAGGGTACGGACCTCGGCTTGGGCCGTCGCCAGGAGAGAGGGGAGTAGGAGAGAATCGCCCCGGTACATAAGTGTACCGTTGAAAGTGGGCCCTATGAATTTTAACTCTACGACTATTTGGAGAGAATCTAACCAAGACATAACTTTTGCCTCGAGCTCGCCGGCGAGCTCGGTGTTTGACTGTGTTTACCACTAAATCATAACCTTGTGTACCTCGCCTCCTCCCATTTCCGCGACATGGGTCCACACCGCGACCAGGATCGTCGCGTTGTGCACTCATGACTGTACTTTGGGTGGGGCTACAATAAGAAAGTGTAATACCTCGTCCGCAGCCATTTGCTGGGCCGGAGGATACATCGCGACCGGGGCCGCGGTGTATACTCCCACCCGCACCGTGGCTGGGACTACAATCGTGTGAGTGTGAATTACCTCGACTGCGACTGGGGCTGCGAAGAAGATCTCGGCCGGAGCCTACAATGCGATCGGGATCACAGCCCTGGTCGGGTCTACAACCATTACCGGGGTTCCCTTGGGACGACGCTAAAGCTGCCGAAGTAACGGCTGCGATGGGGTCGTCCGGGTCACCCAAAATATGCCTTGGACGGCGACGGGGGGGAAGGAAGTGGGGATCGGTTATGTCAGTGGAGTAGTTCGCCGCTTCGACCACGAGGGGATTCGAGTGGTGGGGAGCTTTGTCGAAGTGGCGGCGGGAGCAGTCTTTCATATACTGCGTAATAGAGGGGAGGGTGAAATCGCAGTGCAGTTCGGCGTTCCGCAAGTACCACGGAGCACCCACTGCCCTGCGCATAAAGCGATTCTGAATCACTTGAAGTTTGTGGAGGTCGTGTTTCTGAGCATGGGCGAACGCTACAGATGCGTAAGTCATGATTGGGCGGATGCAAAGTTTGTAAAGAGTCGTCTTATTTCTAAGAGACATTTTACTGTTTTTGCCTATGAGGGGATTAAGACGACCCATAATGAAGGCCGCCCTATTGCGAACAATCTGGATGTGTTTCGCGAAAGTGAGTTGGCAATCAAGGGTGACGCCCAGGTATTTGGCAGATTTAGCCCAAGGGATGGGTTCGCCGAATAGGACTATGGGTTACGGCATGAGATTTCGCCGGGTCTCAGTGAAGTACACTGCTGCACTTTTGCTAGGATTTACTGCAATCCGCCATTTACGAAACCATGCACCGATTACGGTGATGGCTCGTTGGATGGCGCATCTCTGCCTGACCTTGAACCAGCCAGTAGAGTAGATTGCAGTATCATCCGCAAACTGAGCGATCTGAACATTAGGTTCAGATCGTGGGATGTCGCTGGTGTACAGCGAGAAGAGAATGGGTGAGAGTACAGAGCCCTGAGGGACACCTGCGTGAATGGGATGCGGGGAGGAGAGCGTTCCCTCGGTGCGATAGCTAAACGTTCGATCTCTGAGAAAGTCTTGTAAGATGAGTACAAGACGGTCTGGCACACCCAGTTGGTACAGCTTGAATATCAAGCCGTTGTGCCAGACTTTATCGAACGCTTTCGCTACGTCGAGGAAGACAGCTATGGTCCCTTGGGGCTTTGGTTTCTTATTGAAACCGCCTAGGATGTGCTCCGTTACGCGGTGCACTTGTTGGACGCAAGAGTGTTTGGCTCTAAAACCAAATTGCTCATCGGGAAGGAGGTTATTGGACCTAACGTGGGACCAGAGTCGGTTCACAATGAGCCGCTCGTAAATCTTCCCCAGAGAGCTGAGGAGACTTATGGGACGGTAGCTGGAGGGCTCGGCTGCCGGTTTGCCTGGTTTGTGAATACCAATGACAATGGCATGCTTCCAAGTGTCTGGGAAGGAGCAGTTGCTCATAGCCGCATTGAAGATGCTAACTAAGAGATGGACTAGTGGGACTGAGAAGTGTTTAATCACCTTGTTGCTGATACCATCAGCCCCAGGGGATTTACGGGTCTTGAGGCTCTTGATCAGAGACACAACCTCGGATGATTTTACCGGTGGGAGGAGTGGGAGGTCAGAGATGGACATAGAGCTTTTACGTTCAACTTCAGATTCCACCGAATCGAGGTGTTTCTGGTCGACGTGATCTACATTTAGAGTACACTGAGCCTCAAGGCTATCAGCTAAACACTCGGCTTTGTCTTCGTCAAGGAACGCTATGGAGAGGGGAGGTGGCCTAATGAGTGGAGGCATTGTCTGTTGTCCGTCAGATTTCAGAGTTCGAGCCAACTGCCAGTATGCCTGGTGAGTTGGCTCAATCTCTGACAGTTTGTCGTCCCACCTTTGATCACGCAGCTCACTCATGCGTTTCCTTACAGCACGCTGTAAATAGCGCATGGTGGCTTTGTTCTCTGGGGTTGGCATCGAGTCATACGCCCTAGTGGCGGCGTTCTTAGCTGTCAGTAACCTCCTCGCACCCTCGGGCAGTTCAAAGCGGCGACCATCCGCCACTTGGACCTGCTTTGAGGATTCACCTACTGCGGTGCGGAGGTGGTCACTGAGAGCCTCGATCGCAATTGACACGTCTTCTACTGTCTGTATGTCATCGGGGATTCTATCGAGAGCGGGTGAACTGATAGCTTGGAGGGATTCCCCCAGTTGCTTCCAGTTCACTACCGTTCTAGTGATAGGGGTTATGTCCGTCGGGTCGGGGCCTAATTTCAACAATACAGGGCGGTGGTCTGAAGTCAGTTCGTGTAACACTTCTATTGAGCGCAACCGGAGGGTGACGTTCTTAAGAAGTGCTATGTCAAGTATGTCTGGTCGTTGGTTGTCAACATAGGGATATCTTGTGGGCTCCAGAGGGGAGAGAATATCAAAGTTTAAGTGGCTGACCAAGCCTTCAAGGATTTTACCATTACTATTGTTACTAGTACAGTTCCATATGACATGTTTACTGTTGAAGTCACCGATCAGAAGGACGGAGCTTCCCAGAGAGAAGAGGGCTTCCAAGTCTGTCTGTAATAGTTCTTTACCAGAGGGGAGGTAACATGAGGCTATGATGACAGGTTGATGACCTGACATCGCTAGAAAGCAAACAGAGGCTTCTAGTATTCTAAGTGGTGGAGTAACAATTGGGATACAGTGCAGAGCTCTTTTGTAATAGATGAGAGTGCCACCTTTTGGGGTGGCCACTCTATCATTACGAAAATTCTGCCGCATAGCAGTCCTATATATCTGTGCATTTACCGTTGGGTAACACGTTGTCTACTCACATCGTATCGAAGCGGTCTCCAACCAATCAGAGCGCGTATGTGCCCTGCTAGAACGGGCGAATATTTTAGACGGGGACAAAACATAGTTTTTGAATCTCGTCTCTGATTGGTTGGCGCCTGTCTAGCGCGTGACCATTTTCGATCCTAATTGTTTTACGAAATGCCTAGTTTTTTTATTATATCTTTCTAGTGCCTAACAATGTACCTACTTGCCTGCCGCCTCAAGTTAGGTCTCATTATGGCCTATCTCAATACTCCTCGAAATGAAGCACACACCAAACGAATGTCTTTATTTTCCTAAATTAAGTTACAACATCCGTATAACTTATAACGTATGCTTAGGTTTATTTAGTTCCTAGGCTATACGGCTGTACCTATATTCACAAATTATACGTCTAAACCTAGCTGACTATTTCTACGACTTATGGAAACATAATTTAACGTTACATGTGTAAAGATAGTGGAGTTATGATACAAATACGGTAACAAGAGCGTACAAACTACGCAGCTATCTTTAAACATTAAAAGAGTTAAGCTCTTCAAAGAAAAATGTACTTACGAATTTCAATGCTTATTATAAACTAAGTATAAACACATATAATTATATAAATTATAATGAAGTTAACGTCTCTCAAGCACTCGCACTATAGTTTATCCACTTATTATTCATTATAACACGTACATATATGTACACATACGTGGGTCGTCCTGCGCACATAATAATATGTACATTATTGTATTGTATGCACGAATATAGGCCGTCCCGAACATCCTCCCGCCGTGTTGAGTCCGCCTGGACTCTACAACTTGGCTGGAGGGACGCCTGGATCAGTGGGGATCACGACGAGCTTCTTAGTCGGCCGGCGCAGGATTCCACCTTTCGTTCTCACGTCCACGACTCGTACTATGCCATCGGGTCCGGGGTAGGTGGCGGTGACGACCCCGCGCGGCCAGGTGTTCCGCGGCAGGTTGCTGTCCACGATCAGCACGACGTCGCCTTCTTTCAGCGGGGGGCCCTTGCCGTGAGGCTCCCGCCGGTGTTGGAGGTCAGGCAGGTACTCTCGGAGCCAGCGGCTCCAGATGATGTCAGCGAGGCGCTGGGACGCGCGCCAGTGGGTGCGACCGATCAGATCGCCGTCGTTGAACGCACCGGGTGTTGGCACGCGGGCGGAACCGCCGAGTAGAAAGTGATTCGGCGTGATGGCTTCAGGGTCGTCGGGGTGAACAGAGACGTGAGTGAGCGGTCTGCTATTCACCGTGTACTCTGCTTCCGCGAGCAGAGTGGCCAGTACTTCGTCCGTCGGGTGACGGTATTGATGCGTCGCGGCGAGTGCAGTCTTCACAGAGCGGACCAGTCTTTCCCAGGCCCCTGCCATGAAAGGTGATCCCGGCGGCAAATATTTCCAAGTGATCTGTCTTCGTTCGGCTTCTTCTTGTACGGCTTCGTCAGCGGCGCGACGCATTTCTTTGTCCGCTGCGTGGAGATTCGTGCCGTTGTCGGACCAGATTTCTGTGGGGCATCCACGACGTGAAAACATACGACGGAGTGCCATCACAGCTGAGTCTGCGTTAAGTGACGCAGCGAGCTCGAGGTGGACGGCGCGAGTGGTCAGACACGTGAAGATGGCCACATAGCGCTTCTGGATGCTGCGGCCACTGGAGGTCAACACGGGCCCGAAATAGTCCAGACCAGTAAAGGTAAATGGTCGTCTGTGGTGAGCCAAGCGACACGATGGGTGGTTTCCTGTTGGCGGCTGTGTCGGTGAGTTTCTTCGTATTCGACAGGGAATGCAGCTGTGGATGATAATCCTTGTCACAGGGCGTAGACGAAGAATCCAGAAGTGCTGTCGGCACTCATTGATGGTCGTCTCGACTCCGGCGTGGTGTAGTTGACGATGTACGTTTTCTATTATAAGGCGCACGCTGTGTAGATTTCCGTCTGGGTCTCAGCACACATATGGGATCGGAAAGGGATCGTAACCGTATCGCCTCGAGTCGTTCAGAATGGTTTGTATGAAACTCCCTACTGCAACGCACACTAATCGGAATCGTACCGTGATCGCCTCCCCTCAGAACAGGCTCCGAACTTGCAATTCCCGCGCTTACGGCTCATCGTCCCCGCGCTTACGTCTCTCCGTCCCCTGTCCCCTCTCCTGCGACTTGCGTGCCGCCGCCCGCCATCCTTCCTGCCATTCGCAAGGCGTATTTCATTTGTGTTGCGCGTATCTTTTATTTAAAATTTTAAGTTAGATTCAAACACAAAATAACGATGCAAAGGGAGAAACTTATTGAAGAAGTGAGAAAATATCCATATTTATATGACTTAAGTGACGCTAAATACAGTAATAGTATAAAAAAGGACGAGGCTTGGAAACAAATAAGTATTACTTTAAAGCAATCTGGTAAGTACCTACTCCTATTTAATTTTTTATCTGATGTTTTTCGCGTATGTAGGTATGTATGGGAAATAAAACAGTGGTGATTAATATAATTTATGTGATTATTATAATGTAAAATTTAACTGTAATATCCATTAAGAATTAACATTAATATAGCTAAAAGCTACAATTCTGCCATGGTACTCGTCCGGTAGAAGTTTGAAAATATGTTTTGAACATTTCACGTACATTAAAAGCAGTAGCCATATGGGCACCACTAATATTTGGTAATTGACTTAACAATCGGTCTTCGCCGAATTCAACTGTAATTTCATGTTCTGTTCTGTTCGGTTCCTGTAAATTCATCTCAATGTTATATGTTCTCATCATGTTGTGTAAAATGCAAGTTGTTAATACCACTTTATCTACAAACTTTGGATGCAATTTAATATTTTTGTTGTAAATCGCAAATTTTTGATATAAAATTCCAAAAGCGTTTTCAACAACTCTTCTAGCTCGTGATAAGCGGTAATTATATTGCCGTTCAGGATCTGATAGTCTCCGTGTATTTGAGCGAGGATATGGTCTTAATAAATATGTCTTCAATGGAAATGCCTCGTCTCCCACAAATACATGTGGCATTGCATGATTAGTACCTGGTAATGGTTTGTCACATGGAATATTTAATGTGTTTCTTTCAAGTGCCTTTCCAAATGTAGATGACGAATAGATTCCGCCATCGCTGTTTTTTCCATAGGCTCCGACATCAACCGCTATGAATCTGTATTCAGGATCAACTATAGCTAACAAAACAATAGAAAATGTTTTTTTATAGTTAAAAAACAACGATCCACTATTGGGAGGTGCAATTATATTTACATGTTTGCCGTCAATGGCGCCTATGCAATTCGGAAAGTTCCATTTATTTTTAAATCCTTCTTCGATTCCTTGCCATGCGGCTGTAGTTGGTTGAGGTATATGAATTGGCATTAATTTATTTATTATTGCATTGCACACATCTATTACTATCGAACGAATAGTTGATTCTCCTAAACGGAAGCTCGATGATAAATTAGTAAATGTAGATCCAGTTATGAAGTACCTGCAACAATAAATGTATATTTATATAATACGTGTATATGTTTATGTGAATGTGTGTGTGTACGTACTCCCTTTCACACATACCTACATTATGTAACTACATGCGCTTGACATAGTTAACCATGATTTATTTTATTTCAGAATCTGAATGCAAGAAAACTTGGTTAAATCTTAGAGAGTCTCACCGACGAGCTATGAAGAAGCGTAAAACTAAGAGTGGTCAGGCAGCCCCGACGACGAAAAAGTGGACCTTTGAAGATGAAATGAGTTTTTTAGTACCTCATTACAAAGAAAGAAATACGATCTCTTCGGTTGATTATGATGACGATTCAGATGTTAGCAGTTTCTTGGGTAATGATGATTCACAGAACTCAATAAACATAATTCAGTCTCCAGAACACTCACAACCGGAAACTTCTGCACTTTCGCCGCGTCCTAAGTCTTCTGCATCTTCAGTTACATCCAAAACTTCAAAAAAAAAAGGTGAAAGCAATTCAGCGTCACAAACTTTAATGAAATATTTATTAAATCACAACGAAACCAAAAAAGAAGATGAGATAGAAACATTTTTTAAGAGCATTGCGGCAACGGTTAAAAATTTTTCTGAATATAACCAAGCGGTTATAAAAAGTAAAATATATAACGCAGTTTCGGAAATGGAGTTAAAAGAAATCGCAGAGAAACAAAGCTATTATAGTTATCGCAACCCTTACATTCCCCAAAGAGAAGATGACATGCCTCGAGGTTATAATACCACTCTAAATAACATTAGCCACGAGATACAATCAACATCTGGCGCTTCAAACATTGATGATTTTAATATGTCAAACTTAGAAGAAAATGGCACGTCAAATGCTGACGATCGTAATACTTCAAACATTCTTTAATTAATACAATGATTGTATTTTTGTTGTAGCGCTATTTTTGTTAAATTGCTATAATTTTTTATTTTATAATATCTTTTAGAATGATAAATAAATATGTGATTTATGAGTTTTTTTTTACCTAAACTAAAAAAAAGTTGCAGTTACTAACCCATACGTTTTGAATATTGTAAAATAGTTGTTATAATTTTGGTGTACAATAAAGTATATTCTATTCTATTCTATTCAATAGAATAGAATAGAATAGAATAGAATAGAATAGAATAGAATACTAACAAAGAATACTTACGCACACACACTTTATAGTACAGACGCCAGCACATCAACCTACTACAATCTGTCAAAATTCTTTAATAGATTTTCAACTTTATCGCTAAAGCATTAGGTTCAAAGTTGATTGGGAAAATTTGACAGTTTCGGGTAGCTTGATGTGCTGGCGTCTGTACAAATATTTTTGTAGACCAGATTAAAAATTCCAAAAACAAATGCAATTTCTCACCTTAACGTTACAGCTAGTTTTTCTTCGGGCGATATTGTTTCTCTGAATGTTGTATTCTTCTTCCTTATACATTCATCTATAGACTGCAATATGTTATAAAAGAGATATTTCGGCATATGAAAATAAATATAAAATTTCTCTTCATCATCCATCAAATGTTTTTTTATAGTCCGAAATTCCCCTTCAGTACTCCTTGCTTTATTCATTTTGTGTACCCAATATCTTTTCCTTTTTTTCTTGCTATTTTCTTTTTCCTCTTCATCAAGTATTATGGCTATGATAGCCAACTCACGTATTGTAAACCTAGACATAACCGTGCGCTACACTTAACGTTTGGATTCAAACTGATCTGGTGCCAACCAGGTCAGCCAGCGGGCGGCGAGGCGTAAGCGCGGTGTCGCCTAGCCGTAGCCGAGTTGACGTACAGGCGCTGCTGATACGCTTTCGTTACGTGCATACGGTAGGTGGACGCCTGGTTGACAGCGAGGTGAAAGGCGTTACGGTTACGATCCCTTTCCGATCCCATATGTGTGCTGAGACCTTAACACGGGTGGCGCTTTCTTTGCGTCGGTGACGTCATCTGTCTTTTCTATACGGCTCTTGATACGTACGATGCCGTCTTTGTATGAAAGAGACAGCGGCCTTAGGCGGCTGCTCGGTGATATGGTGTCGCCCCTCTGTAGAGCGATAATCTCTTCGGCGAAGGCTTCTCCTTGTGAAGCCTTTATTATTAATACTTCGGCGCGACGCAGCGTTGATGCGTCGAGTGGTTTGTAACGTCGCGACGCCGAAGTATTTATCTGCGTCGTTTCTATATTTTTCTTATGCGTCTTCGGAGCCCGTTTCCATAGAGGGTCTTTTTCTTTATTTTTCTTGTTTCTTTTGTAGTGTATACGTTCTCGATCAGGACGACAGAGGTCAATGAACTGTAGAGTTCGTGCTGTAGCGCGGAGATATCGCTCCCACTTTGAAAATCGTTCGGCGTTAGGGATGGCTTGTGTGAAGTTCGGCTTATGCATTCTAACGATAACGCATTTTTCTTCCCCTGTCGGCTCGTTCACTTTGACCTTTTCGACCGGCCATGTGTCTTCGTGTTGTCGCAGGAAGTCAGGCCCGGTGAACCAGCGATGATGACAAGTGAAGTTATGTGGTACGTTCCGTGTGGCGTCATCTGCGCTGTTTAACGCTGAGGGCAGCCAATGCCATTCTTGTACTGATGTGTACTCTTCTATGGCTGCGATGCGGTGAGCGACAAATGGCTTATATGATCGTGAGCCGGTCTTTACCCAGGTGATGACTGTTTTGCTGTCCGACCAGAAGAATTTCTTGTCTGGCTTCCTGTCATGTTCTTCTATGACTGCGGCAGCCATCCTTGCTCCCATGACAGCGGCTTGTAGTTCGAGGCGTGGTATCGAAGTTAGCTTCAAAGGTGCGACTCTTGCCTTCGCGGTGACGAGCGTTGTGACAATTTCTCCACTAGGCGTAATAGCGCGCCAGTAGAGCGCACTAGAGTAAGCGGCTTCGCTGGCATCTACCAGTGTGTGTAGCTGAAGTGAGATGCAGTCGCTGTAGTGCAGATAGCAGCGAGGTAAGGCGATGCGATGAAGATTGCGCAGGTGGCCCATCCATTCTTGCCATTGGTCGGCGAGGTCGGTGTCGATACGTTCGTCCCAGCCTGTCCCTCGGCGCCAGAGCTCTTGTAATATTTGTTTCGCTCGCACTGTGACGGGTGAAGCGAAACCGAGAGGATCGTAGATTGACATAACGATCTTAAGCGCTTCCCTCTTCGTTGGTTCCCTCTTCGCTTTGGAGTACTTTTTCGGGTACTCGCGCTAAATCTAGGTTAAAGGCGAGTTCGTCGGCGCTCGGCCTCCATACAAGGCCAAGAACGCGCTCGACGTTGCTGCTCTCGGAGATAGCGACTGTTGATGGGGTTTCGGTTTCATCGGCGAGTTCACGTAGAGCTTCAGGTGAGTTGGACGTCCATTTCTTTAACTCGTAGTGGCCTTTGCGATGGATTTTCTTGACTTCCTTGGCTATTTTCACTGCTCGTTCGACAGTTTCGTAACTGTCTAAGTAGTCATCGACATAATGTTTTCTGACGATTGCTGATGCGGCTTCGGGTAGAGTCTCTGCGTACTGTTGAGCGTTCTTGTCCTTGACGTAGATGGCGATCGATGGCGAACACGTAGCTCCGAATATGAGTGATGTCATGCGATACTCGGTGGGCGAGTCGTCAGTGTTTTCGCGCCACAAGTACCGCAGTGCATCTCTGTCTTCGGGGCGCACTTTGACTTGCATGAACATTTCGGAGATGTCGGCTGATACGGTGATAGCGTGCTGACGAAAGCGCATCAGCACTCCAGGTAGAGATTGAAGAAGGTCAGGCCCGGTGAGTAGGAAGTCATTAAGGCTCTTCCCGTTCGTCTTAGCGGCGGCGTCGTGCACGATCCGCGTCTTCTCTGGTTTCATAGGGTTGATGACGGCGAAGTGAGGCAGATACCACGTTTTTCCTAGTGTCTTCGTTGGCGGAGCGAGCTCGGCGTAGCCCTTCTCTACTACGGAGTTCATCTGCTCATGGTACTTCTTGGCGAGTACTGTGTCTTTCTTCAATTTCTTCTCGATTGAGTTAAGTCGTTTTACGGCGGCTTCATAGTTATACGGCATTTGCGGGGTATCTTCTTTCCATAGTAATGCAGTTTCATAGTGTCCGTCTTCTAATTGCTTCGTATTTTTCTCCAGAATCTCGAGTGCTCGTAATTCTGGATCGCTTCGTGGTGTATTCGGCTGGATCATGAGGTTTTCCATAGCAAAGTGATGCTTCAATTGTTCGTCCATGTGTTCCTCTTGATCGTTCGAAGTTGATACGAAGTTGACGCGCTGTCCTAGTGCGCGTGTATGTGCTCCGTGAAGTACCCAACCGAGCGGTGTCAAAGATGCTACCGGTTGGTCTTTACGTCCTCTTCTCGTTTCTTCGGCTAGGAGAAGGTGCCAGTTATCTTGCCCAATTAAGAGTCTCGGCACCGCACTGTTGGTGATAAGATCCCCTGTCAAGTCGTCAAGGTGTGGGCAGGAACGCAGGTCAGCTTCTTCGATCTTCTGTGGTGATAGCTTCAACTCCTCTATAGTACGTGCGACGATGCGGTGACGTCTATGAGTCCGTCCTTGTAGGGTGACCGAAACTCTACGTGACCGCTTTGAAGATAGCTTTGTGTCGGCGATCGCTTCAATGTTCAAAGGGTCGACGCGTCCTCGTGCGCCGACCTCTTCTGCCAGTGATGTCTCAAGTAGAGTGACAGTTGAGCCGTCGTCCAACAACGCCCAGGTGTCCACTTCTCCCGCCGGTCCCGAGATACGTACAGGCGCGATTTTCAAGTACGCCTGCGCCCTCTTCTTCATCCATGAACTTGTGACTACTTGTTTTTCTTCAGTGTTCGGCGGTGTCTTCAAGTGATGAAGTAACTTGTGATGATAATATCTGCAGTCTTCAATAGTGCATTTCTTCGTCTTGCAATAATGTTTCTGGTTACGGAAGCGTAGGCAGCGAAAACATAGACGTAGCTTCTTGGCGATGTCCCATCTCTCGTTTATTGTTGCGTCAATGAATCGCTTGCATGTAGCGACGGAGTGGCCGGTATTCTCGCACGACAGGCATTGGTCAGCTGGGCGCTCCTGTGAGGTGAACGTCCGCTGTTGTTGGCGCTTCTGTTGTGGCTGTTGTTGCTTCTCGTTGACGATGTTCTCCGGCTGAGCGAAAGGGCTGCAGAGGTCTGCCTCTCGCTGTAGAAAACGTGCGAGCTTCAGTAGGTCGGGCTCTTCTCCAGGCTGGCTTGCGGCGAAGTCGAACCATCTGTATCGCAGCGTAGATGGTAGTTTCTCTGACGTCATCTTCGTGATTTCGGGATTGTAAAGGTAGTAGATCTTGTTGAGAGCCTTCAGTGCTGCTACGATATTGGTGACACGACTGGCAAAGATGCAGATGTCTCGAGGTGTGTCAGCTGGCTTCGCGAGGTTCCGCAGGCGGTCCAATTCAGCTGAGGCAATGGCATCTGGTCTTCCAAAGCGCGACTCCAAGGCGTGCATGATGTTTTCCGGCTGAGTATGTTGGACGAGGAGGTTGTCTACGGCTTCTCTTGCTCTTCCTTTGAGGTTTCTTCGTAGTCTTGAAGTATTCTCTGTTTCGCTGAAGAAGCGAGCGGTTTCGTTGTATGCGGCTTTGAAACATAGCCACTCTTGATGGTTGCCGTTGAAGAATGGCAAGTCCGTGGCTTGACGTGATGCGTATGGCTGTAGTTGTGACTGTCTAGCCGCCAGTGTGATAGCGGCGGCTAGTTCGGCGATATCCCCTCTCGGCGAAGACAGTGGCTGAAGAGCGACGGCAGTGTTCGGCCTCGGCGCAGGAATTCCTGGAGGCACGATGATGGCTTCTGGTAGTGGCGCAGGTGGACGTCGATCTTCATTAGAAGGTGGTTGCGATGGCGGTGTCGATGCAGTAGCTTCAGGCAGCGCTCGGTCTCTCTGAAGCGGCTGCTGATTTTTCCTTGGTGAATCTTGATGTGCTTGATCGACTATAGCGAGTATGTGCGTCTCGCTATTATGCAACCAGTTGTCCACACGTTGCGCTGTTTCTCCGTCGCTGAATGCAGTACGTGCGTCTTCTTCCATTTGTTCGGCTTCTATGGCGGCTTCAGCTTCTAGTACGGCGATACGGGCTGCGGTGAGTTCCACTTGAAGGCGCGCATGTTCTTCACGTGCGCGGGCGAGTTGTAGAATTTGCGTGAAGCGTTGACTGCACGATTGCGTGCCCATTCGGCGACTGTTCGACATCGGAGCAGGTTGTGCGGCAATGGGTTGTGGTGCGTCAGGCGCTCGGGCCGATGACGCGGTGGCAGGCGCTGCGGCGTTTGACGGCGCAGGCAGTGAAGTCACGACGGCAGGTGTCGTGATGGCGGTGTATGCCCCTCCGTAGGGCATGGTGACGATGGGCGGTGCGGCTAGCAGCGGCACGCCGTGATAAGTGGTGTACGGCTCCGTGACGTGTGCACCCGCGGCAGGTGGGGCTGCAGACGTCGCGGTGGTGGCGATGCTGGGAGCGTAGTGGGCTGGAGCGGTGGCACGGGACGTCGCGTCGGCGTCGGCAGTGGTCGGCGCGGCGTGCCCGACCGCGGCAGCTGGCCTTCTTCGGTCCACGGCGCTGATGGCGGGCGTGGACTGTGGCAATGGTGACGAGAACACGGCGACTCCCTCCGTAGTTGTCGTCTCGGCACTCGATCTGACTTCGGTGGTGACGCTGGCAGTAGGATCTTCCTCGTAGATCTTCCGTCTTCTTCCCCCGCACGAACGCGTCACCGGCATGATGTCTTCTTTCTTCGAAATTGATATTTTCTATTCCCGTTGAATTTGGTTCTTGAAGGACCACGATGTCTTCTATTCCCGTTGCATTCGGCTTTCGAAGGACCACGATGTGGGGGACGCTCTTCTTGAGTTACAATATACGGCAGTAGTGGACTGTATAGACGTGTCGTAAGAACGTCCGCCCACCGTTGTTGTGCTGGGATTGCGAGAACGTAGTCGAAGAAAACGCGGTACTGTAGTATACGTCGTTGGTGCGTGGGTGTTCCGAGGAGAGATTCTTCCCTACTTGAGGCCTTTAGTGGTTTACTAGCGTAGATCGAGTGCTAGATCGAGTGCAAATTCTGCCGCATAGCAGTCCTATATATCTGTGAATTTACCGTTGGGTAACACGTTGTCTACTCACATCGTATCGAAGCGGTCTCCAACCAATCAGAGCGCGTATGTGCCCTGCTAGAACGGGCGAATATTTTAGACGGGGACAAAACATAGTTTTTGAATCTCGTCTCTGATTGGTTGGCGCCTGTCTAGCGCGTGACCATTTTCGATCCTAATTGTTTTACGAAATGCCTAGTTTTTTTATTATATCTTTCTAGTGCCTAACAATGTACCTACTTGCCTGCCGCCTCAAGTTAGGTCTCATTATGGCCTATCTCAATACTCCTCGAAATGAAGCACACACCAAACGAATGTCTTTATTTTCCTAAATTAAGTTACAACATCCGTATAACTTATAACGTATGCTTAGGTTTATTTAGTTCCTAGGCTATACGGCTGTACCTATATTCACAAATTATACGTCTAAACCTAGCTGACTATTTCTACGACTTATGGAAACATAATTTAACGTTACATGTGTAAAGATAGTGGAGTTATGATACAAATACGGTAACAAGAGCGTACAAACTACGCAGCTATCTTTAAACATTAAAAGAGTTAAGCTCTTCAAAGAAAAATGTACTTACGAATTTCAATGCTTATTATAAACTAAGTATAAACACATATAATTATATAAATTATAATGAAGTTAACGTCTCTCAAGCACTCGCACTATAGTTTATCCACTTATTATTCATTATAACACGTACATATATGTACACATACGTGGGTCGTCCTGCGCACATAATAATATGTACATTATTGTATTGTATGCACGAATATAGGCCGTCCCGAACACTCTACGTCACCATTATTTGATATATTGGAAGCAATTACAATAACATTACATAAAATCAATAAAAATTGGATTTATAATTAATTAAAAATAATGTCAAAAAAGAAATACATAATTTGAAAGACAATAAAATTCCGTCAAGGTAAATTTTTTAATTAAATATTTTTTTTTATTAAATTAAAATTTTTCAACATATTCGGTCCTAACATAATTATTTCAGCTCATTTTTTTCAGCACTCATTTTCAGCACCATTAATGTCACAATACTTTGTCAATATCTAATATCTATCTTAGTCTTCAGTTACCTACACGCTTTAAATTCCATATATTCTTTTACACTATAAAAGCAATTATCGCTTAGCCATTTGTAAAGTTTTGTTTTGAATATAGGTAAAGGTAAGTCTTTTAATGTATATGGCAGCTTATTATACACCTTAATAGCATTTACAAAAGAATTTCTTTTAAAAACTTGTAGATTACATTGTGGTACAATTTGAGTTTGTTTCTGACAGTTGCATTTCTTGTCACAACATCTGCATGTTTCTTAAAATGTTGTGGATGTTGAACAAAGAGACATAACTCCTTTATGTGCATGCATGCTAAAGGCAAAATTTTAAGCTTTTTAACTAAAGGTTTACAACTGTCCATGAACCAGGCTCCACAGATGGAACGTACACATTTTTTTTGAATTAAAAAAGCTTTTTCGACAGTTACCGCATTACCGCACAACAAAAGACAATTTTCAGGATAATGCATTCTGAATTAAGATTCGCTATTTCTTCATGAGCACTAGCTAGCTCATTTTGAAGATCTTGGTTTTCCAGCTTCAAATCCTCAACTACTGACAAATCCTCTTTTAAGACTGCCGGAACACTCTTCGTCGATAAGTTTAATCCTTCGGACAGCGTGGAACAAAGGAAAATATCCATGTCCAGATCGGACACATCGAGATGAGATCTCCTTCTTCTAAGAGGTCTTCTAAGTGTCGCTGTTCGACATGGACACATACGAACATATAACCTCCTCCTTTTTTGAAGTCAGTTAAAAATCATGTTACTATGGACGTATAAAAACAGTTTGAGTATCTAATATGCCTTCAACAGTACATGGTGCCAGACATTGTACATAAAATATGTAGATAATCGTTTCGTCAGAGTATAAAAAGTATCTTTTTACACTCTGACTAAACGATTTTTCATAACAATGGAATGTATACCAGCAAAAATGAACATGACTGCTAACGCTCTATCTAATACGGATAACGGAAAAATATAGCAAAAATGCCTTTCAGTACATTGTTATTGAGGTATTATTAAAAATCGATTTACATCTTTAACATTTATAAGGGAAATCGATAAAATCTAAAATTTAAAATGAGTAAAATCTGGATAATATACCGTTAGCCCAGACGCAACAATTATTCTACGCAGAAGGTCGCTTTAAAGGCTGTCGGTCGAGCTCTGAATCAGCAATATCAATTTTTCCAAGTTGGTATTCAAGGTAACTGAATAGTAATCTCCATGCTGGCAGCCAAGGTAAAGAATAAGGTACAGTAGGACCAGATTAACCATTGCAGTAACAGTAAGTTTCAGTATCCTACCTGTCAATAGTTTTCCATACGAGAAATAGAATTTAGACTTTAGCTCCATAAAAATACTGTCCAATTTCTATCAGAAAAGGATAAAACAAACGGGCCGTTACAGATAGATTCCTTCACACAAATTTACTTCGATCTTAATTGGCCAAGTTTATTTACTTTGATGATGATTATGAAGATGATGAAGCTTACTTTTCTATAATAATACTATAGTGATGGATGATGATGATGATGAAAAGTATCCTATGTTTAATCTAGTGCCTCATTTACCTCCACAACGAATTTCATAAAATTGGTCTACTCGTTTGAGCGTAGTAAGAAGTAACAAACAAACAAACACACTATCTCACAAACATTCGTCTTTATTAGTGTGGAAAATAATATATATAAAATAATATGCTTATTGTTCTCATAATTACTTGTATGCATATTTTGCCTTCTTTACTCAAGCTTGCTTTTTATAAAATTTACCAAAGGCACCGATATGACGCGGGACCTTTGTGGCCTCAGCACAGCGCAACATATTTAATATAAAAGCACGGTAATTTTATCTCTCATTACCTTTATAAAAGTAATGCCTTGTTTTGTTTCACATTATCGCTTACTAACCGTGCCCTGCGGATTCACCATGATGATGATGATGATTAAAAGTATGCAATGTTATTCCCCGGGGAATAACATTGCATACGGACTAGTTGTACGGACTTATGGCCTTAGTATTTTTTGTACTCTTGAAAATACCTATCCAAAGACGGTAAATTCATTTTGATTGGACATGGGTACAAAAACGCTCATCATCCTTTGGCATGGAAGTATACCATATTGTACCCATGTCCAATCAAAATGAATTTACCGTCTTTGGATAGGTATTTTCAAGAGTACAAAAAATACTAAGGCCATAAGTCCGTACAACTAGTCCGTTTTGTAAAATTATTATTAATAATAATAACACCCTGCCAAAATAAAGAAAAACGCTAATAGAAGTATGTGTACTGTAACAAAAATATATAACTTTTATGTGTACTTTGATCGGACAGTGAACCGGGACTAGTGCCATGTTTATGCATATTCTACACAAACATACCTTTCCAACGATATATCGTTCACTTTGATTGGTGCCGGTACCAGATTCCATACATTGTGTCCTCCTCCTTTCATAACGATCCGTTCAGCCATTTAGGCGTGAAAGCGTAACAAACAAACAAAAAACAAACTAACTCACTTTTGCATTTATAATATTAGTTACTTTTTCCTTTGACAAGCATAATATTATTAACGCATCAGAACCATCAGTTTGAAATTGCAGCTCACGCTTGACTGGTTTTATTTACCTGTGCTGGGAGTTAAATATTTATGGGACCTGCAGCTGTGTCCATTTGACCTGGCGAGGTCATATGTTTAAAACTGTACTTTAATGTGTTTCACATAAGACTCAGTATTATTGTAAACTGTAGTCAAAGTTTATTCAGTAGTGACCTATTTTCACACTTTTATGTTTCCCATTTCACTTCTATATTTGCAAGTTGATGAAGTGAATTCGCTTGAAAAACGCAAAAGAAGACGTATTCATGAGTCAATCATCCACAACGATATGCTTAATCAAAATTAAATCAAAATTGTTTATTACAAGTAACTTGACTCACTACAACAAAATCAAGCACATAAAAAATTATAATCAAATATAAATAAAAAACGAAAAAATAAAATGTCAAAAATTATGCTTCGTTAGCAAATATCTCAGTCAATATTGTTATTAACCAGTCGCGTGTTTCGCATACACCATATGTATTACCCACACATTTTATACGTCTTGTTTGATACTAACTTTATCAGATCCAATGCACTCCACCGATATACATTTGTTCTTAGTTGGTCAAACTATTCGAGAGTAGTATTTTTTATCTGAACTTTTATGCGTAGTTCGGAATGACACCAAAAGTAGTAGACATTGGACGGGTAACATAAGTCAAGTCATAGGTACATAAAAAAAATACAATATCATAATATATAGAAAAATCTCAACATACAATTTTATAATTTTCTATCCAGCATTGGAAGTGCGACATGCCTTGCCCTACGCCTATGCCATACCTACCGCAACCATGCCGGATATACGGGCAGTCCAGTCTACTGGCCAATACGGCATTGTGGCTGCTCCGCACCTTGCGCACCAGGGACGCACGCTTACACATCGTAGCGTGAAAGCAGACAGTTCGCGCCTCCCCGCTAGAATTCCTGATGCGCTACAGAAACGAGGCAGCCCCAACACCACCCGGCTCGCGTTGTTGTACTGGACGCGGAGGGCACTGTAGGCCCTTTCCGTATAGTCCACCCACTGGCTGCATTAAGAATATATATGTCTGTCTGAAATAAGGATCTCGATTGTGTTCGACAATTGAGATTGTTTTGTTAATATTTCGGAATCGACACTGTCGACTGGCCGCAAACGTACAGTTTCCAAATTGAGTTTCCTGATTAGGATTCCCGATTTGAAAATCCGTAACACAAGCGCAATCGTTTGATTTTTTCATTTTGGAATTTGTGAGTGTGAACGTCGTGCATTGTTTTACGATTGAAAGTAACGAATACGAATCAAGCGTATGCGGTAATAGGGTGTCCGAATTAAGAAAACGAATTTGAAAATCGAAATCGAACAACTTATAAAAATATTTCGGATGGGCATCGGCGAAACTTGTTACAGAGGGATACCATTCAACTGTGTTCCAGTAAATACCTTATCAAGGCTAAGGTATTAGGTTTTTGCTTCTAATATTATAATTTAATATAACCGAACAGGTTTGAATCTCTGTAATAGTAAATACTTTTTATCACCACGTTTGTAAAAGTTTCTCTGTCTGTGTTTTTGTTACCTCTTTGATAAGAGAATGTTGATGATTCAACATTTAGTATAAATTCGACTGGGCAACAGCTTTTGTCGAAATACGTGAAAGCGAGCGCAGTATTGCAAATCTCATCTAGTTCAACATTAAATTAAAATGTGTTGTCCTTCAATACATTAAATTTAAATGTGTATGAAAAGTTAAGCACGCTTTATTATTAATATACACGCAATGCTGTATCAAAATGCTATGAAACATTTAAGCCCCTATTCAGTTTCAAAATTAAATTGGCCTGAAGCGTAGATTCGAGTTCGTCTCTAAGCCTAGGATATTACTCTGGTATTTAAATGCAAATTTTGCCTGACGTATGTGTTCGCCAGAGATAGAAATACTAATTGCAACTTTACTACGCGGCTTACAATTTGCTGTAACAATCTGCTGGTTGCTAGGACGGACGAGACGACGTCCAACATGTTGGAAGAGATTCACAACACGCCTTCATATTATACAATTTGCTGGTTCACAGCAGATCGCAACATCAGATTGCTTTCGAAATTGTATCGTGTGTAGACTTACTGTACTTTTACGTGTGTACTTTATGTGTTATATTCGCAGCATCTAACAATTCATTTACCAACATGTTATACCTTATCACATAATGATCAACACATCCCACATCTGAAACTTCATCATCATCATCTCAGCCGTAGGACGTCCGCTGCTGAACATATGCGTCCCCCAACCCCCAACCTCCATGAGACTCTTACTAATGTACAATTATAGGCACTGACTTCAAGCAATAACGATACGAGCGGTTCTTAATTAATTAGAATTAGAACTAGAATTAGAATTAGAATTAGAATTAGAATTAGAATAAGCATTAGAATTAGAATTAGCATTAGAATTAGAAGTAGAATTAGAATTATTTATTGACGTTATAACAGTGTTCGTTATACTAGGCACGTCATAGAAAATTACATTTCAGCAACAATATCTTAAGTCAGGATGCGAGTCCGAAAATTGTGAATCTTGCCCATGACATTTATAAAGTCCATTCATTCCATAATTGATTTAATTGTATTCATTCATTCATACAATAAAGGTCAAGATTACAGAGATTAAAATTCGAAATAAAAAAATTAGTAAATTAAATTAATTGTTAATATTGGATTAGATTATTTATCTCAACGTCACGGGATTCATCAAAACAGATTCAATGAAACTAAACATCTTAACAATATGTTAAATAAACAGTTAATCAAAGGTGTTGATTATATTGATACAATTAAGCAACTACAAATTAATAGAACGAATTTCGTTAAGTTTAAGAGATGAGAAATAGAAGATAAATGACAATGATTATACGAGGGTCATTTGAAAAGTTCTTAGCCTAACATACTTAATGAAACCACACGATTTTGAGTTTATTTTTATTTTTCAATATTCCTCCGAGCTCAAAACACTTTTTCCATCGACCCGGTAAGGCTTCGATACCCGTTTTAAAAAAATCTTCGTCTAACTCCTCAAAATAAGCGTCCACGCCGGCTATGACCTCTTCATTTGTAAAAATATTTTTACCACCTAAAATTTTTTTCAGCTTTGGGAACAGATAAAAGTCGGACGGTGCTAAATCCGGTGAATATGGGGGATGAGGTAACAATTCGAAGCCACATTGATGGATTTCTGCTATGGATTGTACAGAGGTGTGAACGCGCGCATTGTCCTGATGAAACAAGACTTTTCTTCTCAATAAACCTGGAGTTTTTCTTTGATTTCTTCTCTCAAACGACGCAACAGGTTGCAATAGTAATCGGAGTTTATTGTTTCACCCTTTTTTAAATAATCCATGAGAATTATACCCTTTGCATCCCAAAAACGGATGCCATGACTTTGCCCGCCGATAAAACCACCTTTGCCTTCTTTGGGGTGGGCGATCCTGCTCTTTTCCACTGTTGTTGTTTCGACTGTTCTTTTGTCTCGGGTGTATTGTGGTGAACCCAGGTTTCATCCATGGTTATAAATCTTTCAACAAATTCTATTGTGTCAGCTTCATATTGTTAACTCTAAACAGTCGCGAGAAGTTGTGAGTCGTTTGCGTTTTTGTTCCACTGAAAGCACGCGGTACCCACCGCGCAGACACCTTAGAGAATCCAAGTTCAGTAGTAATTATATGATGTGTTCGCTCAGATGAGATGCCTACATTCTTAACTATCTCCTCGACAGTCAATTTTCGATCAGATAAAATTAAATCACAGATTTTTTCTTTGTTTTGATCAGTTGAAGCAGCCGAAGGCCAGCCACTACGGGGCTCATCTTGAATGGTCTCACGACCACGTTTAAACTCTGCCACCCAGTTTTTAACAGTCGAACATACGAAGGAGCGGACTCACCCAAAGTAGCAGACATGTCTTCATGTATAGCTTTTGGAGTTAAACCTTTCAAATTCAGGTATTTTTTTGATTATCACTGCACGTTGTTCAATTTTAATCCATTTTCAATAATAGCTCTGACTTGACTTACGGTATCACGTGTAAACGAACAATGAGTTACTGTGAATAAACTAAACTGTGCATACTTATTGCTAAATAATGTAACTACAAAATGAGGGTAGTTATAAAAACAACCAATGACTTTAACCATGTTAGGCTAAGAACTTTTCAAATGACCCTCGTACATACATAACATAATATAATCAGCCTATTACGAGTATGTTCCCACTGCTGGGATCCATCCTCTCAGGAATGATTCAGAGAGGATTTGGAGAATTGATTCAACAATTTATTTCACTATTTTTAGTGTTGAAGTTATACCAAAGTTTCCATTTTTGAGTATAACATATTTCCCCCTTTAGGTGTCCCTTGTTAATAACGGGGTTCATTCTTTGATTGTCATTCACCATCTATAAGAATATCATCAAGATAGGCTAAACATTTTTCAGTTATAGGACTAACTCAAAGCCCAGCAGAGCAAGAACGGTACCATGTCGATTGACAAATTCGACGTCGTCAAAATCGGTTTTATTAATTATAAATGTCATATTTGACATTATCAATCGTCAAAAACCCTTTTATCGAATTTATCGATCGACAAAGTAACATTTGCACTGTTGGACCGAATTTGATGTGATTTTATATGGGACCATCTCAGGAGTATAGTCTTTTCAAATAAAAAAAGAATTTTGAGAATCAGTCCACTAATGGGGGAGAAATCGGTGAACATATATAAAAATATACATAGAGTCGAATATAGAACCTCCTCCTTTTTTAAGTTGGTTATAAACTAGCCAGCGTCTATAAGTAAGGCTGCTAAACGATTACGGCCGTTTTCAATAACCTATATCGCCGGTTTACCTTACTAGAGATAGATATTTGACACTTTTTGTATGGACGTTATGTCACATTCTATCGGTAGTAAGGAAAACTATGGATAGATATAATATTGAAAACGTCCGTAAGAAAACAACATCTTTCTCGCTTAGTTTGGTTAAAACAGACCTAGCTTGGGTGCTACGCTCAGCAAATTACATTACCTGCTTATGATTCAAACAAGATCTAAAACAACTAGACATAAAGCTTACTTTGTCTATAAATAACCAAATCACGAAACCAATGCAGCAGAAGATTGGATTTGAGTACGTACATAAATAAGTTTCTCATGCAAAACCAGCATACGGCACGTCACGAATTCTGTGTTCGCTACGAAAAGTGAACAAAGACTTTGGAATCCTCTCTGTACATTGGAAGGCTTTGAGGCTTTAGTAAGGTGAAATTTAATATTCATGCATTGAGTAGAACTTTGTCTAAATAGCACACAAGTTATATATATTACAAGGGTCGTAGACATTGTGATACTTTTGAATATTGAATTCTAAAATATATGCAGGAACTTTAGTTCCATGTCTAAAGTGTTTTAATAAGTTTTGGGTTTCTGTTACTGTCACAATAAAGAAACTACTTATCATAACTGCTAAAAGTTCCATATAAATAAGCAGTACGATAACTCCCTGCCTTCTGAGCCGCTGATCTCGGTTCAATACCCAGACAGGTCAAATATATTTTGTGTGAATGTATAGGTGACTATCTGGTGTGTAAATGTTTATAAGTACAAACTACGTCCCATGGTTTCACCCGCGTGGTAATGTATGATCAAAAGTACTTTACGACTTGCTGAATACATACACAATTTCATAATAATCGGTAAAGCCTTTTCGAAGGACACAAGTATTTTATACTTACATTAGAAGATATGTGTCAGTCACCAGCCGTGTGATTCTGTATTGATTCGTCGACAAGCTCGACGACGAGCTCACCGATGTCAAATACTTTATGAGATATCGCCCTTGTAAATAAGGTTGTTTTTCCAACGTTTCTTGTCATCTTGTCACTTGTTTTACGGATGTTGTCAAAGATACAACGATGTTTGCTCTTAAGAATCGCATGGCTGTATAGTATATCAGGCTATTATGTATCTCAGTTGTTAACAAATTTTAATGTTCATTAAATTCTAAAAAATGCGGCTCTATGTCACTTTTGTCAGCTCCAGTCATTACCTACTAACATTTTTGCTTACCTTACCTTATTTTTGGTCAAATAGCATTTTTAAAGATTTCTATCAACATTTTGTTAGCAACTGGGAGATACATAATAACGCTTAACCTAATAAATCAAGGCCTTTTGTGGATGCATTTAGCAATAAACATTGCGAGAAATAATCCCATCTAAAAATACATACTCATAATATTATCGTTTAGTTAGATGTTATATATAAATAACTTTGGGAAATCTTAATCTATTCGCACCATACAAGAATCTTATAAGGAAATTGTTGTACTAGGGACTGAAATGACCCATGCACGAAGTAGTTTTACCGCCGAGCTTTAGCGAGGTAGTAAATATAAACCGCGCAATAATGGTTTTAGCGCCTTGTGTTATAGACTCCACTTTTCACCACGACCATGAGAATAAAATAATCCAATAAAATATTAAAAAGTAAATAGGGTCACCAAATCAACTTGTATCAAAATCTAAAGATTTTAAGCTCAATCCTTTTTTTTTTTTGTAACTGCAAAGCAATGGACGCATTCTACCAAAGAGATCGCCACTTTAGTTCCATTTTCAACCTTGCTTTCCGAGCCCCGTCCACACTGATTTTGGCGATATTATCACTATTTTCCATTCCGATTCAATATCGCTTTTTGAAAGGTGAGATCTATCAACCATTCGGAATGTGTTGAAATGACGCTCACGTTACTCACGGCATGGAAAACACGCACATACAGACAGATGCTAGCTATTGCATCACGCACAGTGCACACATCAACAAACTGTTAGTTTTAACGGACTGCTCACGGTGATTTCAGCCGTGCGATTCTCTACTGATTCGTCGATGTGCTCGTCGACGACCTCACCGATGTCAAATACTATATGAGATATCGCCCTTGTACATTAGGTTCTTTTTCCAACGTTTCTTGTCATCTCGTCATTTGTTTCACGGATGTTGTCAAAGATGTAACGATGTTTGCTCTTAAAGAATCGCACGGCAGTTTGTATCATGGTCGTTGTAATCCCGAAATGGCGTCTTTGCTGACATAATCCATGACGTCACATGGGTCCACGTTGTCGCGCTTTCGTTGATTTGGAATGGCGATCACAGCGCTAAAAGTTATTTTGACGCCACTCGGAAGGCACCCTAAAATGGTTTTTAATTTTTTTACGTATATGGTTTTTAATTTTTTACGTTAGCTACGAAGAAATAATAAGTCAGGAAGCATAATTCAGAACAAATTCGACACAATAAGTGGCCCTTCAAACCAAAACGACGTATGATTCCAAATACGAGTTACTTCAGAGGTTACAAATAGATGTCTATTTGTAATTCGGTATGTTTGGTGATTGGTTTAAATTCAGAAGGAAAGCAGGGATTGGTTCACGAGCGTGTTGCAACGTCTACAATGACAGCTAAGTCATAGCGGCGTGGACGATGTTATGCAACAAGTCAACTGGACCAAGTCAATAATAAATAAATGTTTTGAAACTCGTATGTCCCGCGAAATATGATTAATTTATTTAGTTTTTGTCTAGAAGACATTAGAAGAGACTCTTTCTTCGCAATGTATTGCAGAATGATTATGAAACATTTTACTCTTATACCTTTCACCAAAAAAAAGTTATTTTTTTTTCAGTGGTCACATAATACCCTCATTATCAATTTAGAAAATTCAATCAATTTATAGAATTAATTTAGAAAACACTGTGTTGATATTGACAAATTAATTAGCAACTCAGCTAAACCACTTAAAAATTTACATTTTTAATTAGTTTGAATAATAAACGTGCATTTGGCCAAACAAAAACATTGAACTGATTTTAACGCTATAGTTACCTATATTACATACCAACTGTAGTCAATCGTTTATTGTTCATTTTCTGTAGTATATCTTAAAAGACGTTAATGTTTCTTCGGGACAAATCATCAGCAAAAGATAAACATGAGATTAATACAACATAATTTAACCTTCTCTACTACCGGGAGGGCGACCAACAGTCCCAAGGTGGTGTCGGTTTTCTCGTCCACAAGTCCCTTACTAACAACATAGCTAAGATCGATAGCGTTTCCAATAGGGTCGTATACCTAATACTCAGAGTATCCAAACGATATTCGCTGAAAGTCAGGTATACGCACCGACGAAGTCGCACCCGGATGATGAGGTGGAGGATATGTATGAGGACATTAGTCGGGCCATACATACCTCTGAAACGCACTTTCTAGTTGTTATGGGGGACTTCAACGCGAAGTTGGGTAAGAGAAGCGAGGATGAGTTGAAAGTGGGGCAATTTGGCTATGGACAACGGGACCGTAGGGGACAGAGTTTGGCCGACTTCCTGGAGAAAGAGGGACTCTTTATGATGAACTCTTTCTTTCAGAAGCCACCTCACAGGAAATGGACCTAGCTGAGTCCCGATGGTTCCACGAGAAATGAGATTGACTTCATTATGACCACCAAAAGGCAAATATTCACTGATGTCTCCGTGATCAACAGGGTTAAAACCGGTAGTGATCACCGAATGGTATGAGGCACGGTGAATATTAATGTCAAACTGGAGAGGTCTCGTCTGATGAAGTCTACGCTCCGACCCACTCGTGCCCGTATTCAAGACCCCGAGAGCTTTTAACTTGAGCTATCCAATCGCTTCGATTGCCTTGAGAACATCGCTTCAGTGGACGAGATCAATAACAGGTAAGTAGAAACTGTCCATAAAGTGGGCTCCAAATACTTTAAACCCCACCGTACAGATAGGCCACATAAACTCTCCAACGATACCCTCAACCTCATGACTGAAACTGCACTAATATCTAACTAATAATTAGCTTATTTTTTAATTAATATTTTTTAACGCAGTTACAGTTCCTGACTTATTATTTTAATAGTATTAAGTCGAGTCTTTAAAGTTAATGATTATACTACTTTTGAATAAAGACTTTTTTGTTTTGTAGGCTCGTTTGTGGAAGACAAAAATCAAGGAAAAAACTTTTGAACAAAAATATTCTTTTTTATCCTCACTCTGGTACGATACAATGGACTTTTTCAGCAAGAGCAGAAAATAATATTTCAGACTGTAGACTAATATTGCAATCTTCACCGACACGCTCTTTTACACACACCCTTTCTCTGACACTCTCTCATTATCTCTCATACACACACACACACACAGAGAGAGAGAGAGAGAGAGAGAGAGAGAGAGAGAGAGAGAGAGACTCACGAACACACACAACATAAAACATCTTGTAATCTATTCTAGGGAAAGCTCTACACTCTGAATTTAACATACACGATACCAAAAATCTAACCAGTCATAATAGTTTGTTAAACTTGTGAATTAATTTCATTGAAATTTAAATTTCACCTCAATTTTATACAAGTATGTACTTAGTGAAAGACCCCTCTGAAACAACATAGAGCGATTCATCAAAGACAATGTGTTATTATAAAATTAAATTTGGGTGTGAAACGAAGGGCAGTACCGTACCCTTATCGCTCTAAAGGGTTTACGTTTACATACAGTTAGCATGAAAAGATTAAATCCAAATTAATTATGTGAGATATCCACGCTCTACATTGCCGTAAGAAAGAAAATTCGAGAATGCCTACGACCTTTAACTAAACGCAGGTTACGGTCGATCGTAATAACCTATCTATCCGCGGTTACCTTATTGGAGACAATGTACTTAGAGCGCGTGACCCCGAGTAAGTCGGACGTCTTCGCTACAAATAGGCGACAAAAGTGGGAAGGGGCAGTGCGGTGGAGGCGGAGAACGCTTGCCGGCGACCATTACGCGAGTGCCGGGTACATATAATCTCTCTAAAATATTGAGGTCTTCGAGTGCCGGTAAAGCGGTCGGGGTTGGAAGTTTTTAAATGTCATTATTTTCTGTTGTGTACGTACGCTACCAACGAAAAAGATCCATCGAAGAATTGTTCGTAGATGCGATGTTGACACACCTACACGCGTCTCGCGCTAAATCTGCGTGAATCAACGCTATAATAATATTATTATATTATAGTAGGTAAGATGTTCTACTTATAGATGTTTACTTACATTGCTAGAGATAGATATTTGACACTATTTGTATGGACGTAATGTCAAATTTCTATCCTTAGTAAAATTCAAAATTCAAAAATTATTTATTCAGTTTAGGCATCATAGACACTCTTATGAACGTCAAAATTTTAAAATGATTCTACCGCTGTCTTCTGAAAAGAACCACCGCCGAGAAGAAGCAGCAAGAAACTCGTGGGCCATTATTTTTTCAAGTCTTTGTACATTGGGGTTACATATGAGTAGTATTAAAATAACAAATTTATTCAATAGTTGGCTACTAGGCAGAAGTGGAAAGCTTCCAGGCATCTTTGTCTTCTAAGTAGTGACTCAATTTATAATAGGCTTTTTTCATTAGTATTTTTTTGACACGTAACTTGAATTTCCCTTCAGTGAGCTCAGTAATGTCTTTCGGGATTTTATTATAGAAACGTACACAATTGCCTAACAAGGACTTATTTTTAGTTTTCGTGAGTCTAAATTTAGATACAGCTATCCTATCCTTATTTCTAGTATTAATATTATGCATATCACTATTTATTCTAAACTTCATTATATTTTTACGAACGTACATTATATTTTCTAGGATATACAAAGATGGAAGAGTTAATATGTTAATTTATTTGAACATTTGTCTTAAGGATTCGCGGGGACCCATTTCGTAGATGGCTCGAACTGCCCGCTTTTGCAATATAAAAACTGTCTCTATGTCCGCCGCTGACCCCCACAGCAGGATACCATAATTATGACATTATGCTGTGGAAGTAAGCAAAGTAGACCAGTCGAGCAGTAGCTATATCTGTCTATTGCCTAATTTTATGAACCGCATATGCAGCTGAGCTCAGTCTTCCAGATAGTGCATCAATATGAGGACCCCATTGTAATTTAGAGTCTATGCTAATACCTAGAAAGACTATTGCCTTGTCAATTTTCAATTTATTTCCGTCGAGTAATACGTTTGGCTCTATATGTCTTACATTAGGCATGGAAAATTTTAAACATTTCGTTTTCTTTGCGTTGAGAAGCAGGTTGTTTGCGGCGAACCAATTTGAAACAATAGTTATCGCGTTGTTGACTTGAACTAGTTCTCTATCTTTCCTATCTACTTTAAAAATCAGAGAAGTATCATCCGCAAAAAGAACTATGTCAGCAAGGCCCTCAACCATATGTGGTAAGTCATTGATATATGCTAAGAATAAGAACGGACCCAAGATCGAACCCTGTGGAACCCCCATTCTGACCAAAGATCCAGAAGATGTCACGCCATTAATGCCAACTTTTTGCTGCCTATCAGATAAGTATGATTCTACAAGATTCAGAGCAGCTCCACGAATTCCATAGTGGTGTAGCTTATAAATTAAAGTGCGGTGCTCTACACAGTCGAAAGCTTTGGAGAGATCACAAAATACGCCAATGGCATCCTGTGAGCTCTCCCAAGCCTCCAGCACATGCTTGACTAACTGGACTCCTGCATCTGTTGTTGATCTGCTTTTCGTGAAACCGAACTGATTTTCGTGTAAAATCCTATGTTCATTAAAATGAGACAAACTGTGGATATATAGAATATTGGGTTAGGCCTTTAGCTGTCTATGATATATGGTAATACAAGTATCGTAAAATTAGCCTGCTGATCTGAGAAACCAGCCTTGGAGAACAGCCTTCTGAGAAAGTGTTGAGGTTAGGGTTGGCGCGTAACGATAAAAGAAAACGTAGACTAGAAAAATTAATATTACCTATATATAGTAAACGATAATATGTTAATAGTAAAAATCTCTATCAGTTGCCTAGGAAAGTATATTACTTATATATAGTAAACGATAATATGTTAATAGTAAAAATCTCTATCAGTTGCCTAGGAAAGTATATTACTCATATATAGTAAACGATAATATGTTAATAGTAAAAATCTCTATCAGTTGTCTAGGAAATTATATTACTTTTATATAGTAAACGATAATATGTTAATAGTAAAAATCTCTATCAGTTGCCTAGGAAAGTATATTACTTATATATAGTAAACGATAATATGTTAATAGTAAAAATCTCTATCAGTTTCCTAGGAAAGTATATTACTTATATATAGTAAACGATAATATGTTAATAGTAAAAATCTCTATCAGTTGCCTAGGAAAGTATATTACTTATATATAGTAAACGATAATATGTTAATAGTAAAAATCTCTATCAGTTGCCTAGGAAAGTATATATACTTATATATAGTAAACGATAATATGTTAATAGTAAAAATCTCTATCAGTTGCCTAGGAAAGTATATTACTTTTATATAGTAAACGATAATATGTTAATAGTAAAAATCTCTATCAGTTGCCTAGGAAAGTATATTACTTATATATAGTAAACGATAATATGTTAATAGTAAAAATCTCTATCAGTTGCCTAGGAAAGTCTATTACTTATATATAGTAAACGATAATATGTTAACAGTAAAAATCTCTATCAGTTGCCTAGGAAAGTATATTACTTATATATAGTAAACGATAATATGTTAATAGTAAAAATCTCTATCAGTTGCCTAGGAAAGTATATATACTTATATATAGTAAACGATAATATGTTAATAGTAAAAATCTCTATCAGTTGCCTAGGAAAGTATATTACTTTTATATAGTAAACGATAATATGTTAATAGTAAAAATCTCTATCAGTTGCCTAGGAAAGTATATTACTTATATATAGTAAACGATAATATGTTAATAGTAAAAATCTCTATCAGTTGCCTAGGAAAGTCTATTACTTATATATAGAAAACGATAATATGTTAATAATAAAAATCTCTACCAGTTGCCTAGGAAAGTATATTACTCATATATAGTAAACGATAATATGTTAACAGTAAAAATCTCTATCATTTGCCTAGGAAAGTATATTACTCATATATAGTAAACGATAATATGTTAATAGTAAAAATCTCTATCAGTTGCCTAGGAAAGTATATTACTTATATATAGTAAACGATAATATGTTAACAGTAAAAATCTCTATCAGTTGCCTAGGAAAGTATATTACTTATATATAGTAAACGATAATATGTTAATAGTAAAAATCTCTATCAGTTGCCTAGGAAAGTATATATACTTATATATAGTAAACGATAATATGTTAATAGTAATAATCTCTATCAGTTGCCTAGGAAAGTATATTACTTTTATATAGTAAACGATAATATGTTAATAGTAAAAATCTCTATCAGTTGCCTAGGAAAGTATATTACTTATATATAGTAAACGATAATATGTTAATAGTAAAAATCTCTATCAGTTGCCTAGGAAAGTCTATTACTTATATATAGAAAACGATAATATGTTAATAATAAAAATCTCTACCAGTTGCCTAGGAAAGTATATTACTTATATATAGTAAACGATAATATGTTAATAGCAAAAATCTCTATCAGTTGCCTAGGAAAGTATATTACTTATATATAGTAAACGATAATATGTTAATAGTAAAAATCTCTATCAGTTGCCTAGGAAAGTATATTACTTATATATAGTAAAAGATAATATGTTAATTGTAAAAATCTCTATCAGTTGCCTAGGAAAGTATATTACTTATATATAGTAAACGATAATATGTTAACAGTAAAAATCTCTATCATTTGCCTAGGAAAGTATATTACTCATATATAGTAAACGATAATATGTTAACAGTAAAAATCTCTATCATTTGCCTAGGAAAGTATATTACTCATATATAGTAAACGATAATATGTTAATAGTAAAAATCTCTATCAGTTGCCTAGGAAAGTATATTACTTATATATAGTAAACGATAATATGTTAATAGTAAAAATCTCTATCAGTTGCCTAGGAAAGTGTATTACTTATATATAGTAAACGATAATATGTTAATAGTAAAAATCTCTATCAGTTGCCTAGGAAAGTATATTACTTATATATAGTAAACGATAATATGTTAATAGTAAAAATCTCTATCAGTTGCCTAGGAAAGTATATTACTTATATATAGTAAACGATAATATGTTAATAGTAAAAATCTCTATCCGTTGCCTAGGAAAGTATATTACTTATATATAGTAAACGATAATATGTTAATAGTAAAAATCTCTATCAGTTGCCTAGGAAAGTATATTACTTATATATAGTAAACGATAATATGTTAATAGTAAAAATCTCTATCAGTTGCCTAGGAAAGTATATTACTTATATATAGTAAACGATAATATGTTAATAGCAAAAATCTCTATCAGTTGCCTAGGAAAGTATATTACTAATATATAGTAAACGATAATATGTTAATAGTAAAAATCTCTATCAGTTGCCTAGGAAAGTATATTACTTATATATAGTAAACGATAATATGTTAATAGTAAAAATCTCTATCAGTTGCCTAGGAAAGTATATTACTTATATATAGTAAACGATAATATGTTAATAGTAAAAATCTCTATCAGTTGCCTAGGAAAGTATATTACTTATATATAGTCAACGATAATATGTTAATAGTAAAAATCTCTATCAGTTGCCTAGGAAAGTAAATTACTTATATATAGTAAACGATAATATGTTAATAGTAAAAATCTCTATCAGTTGCCTAGGAAAGTATATTACTTATATATAGTAAAAGATAATATGTTAATTGTAAAAATCTCTATCAGTTGCCTAGGAAAGAATATTACTCATATATAGTAAACGATAATATGTTAAAAATAAAAATCTCTACCAGTTGCCTAGGAAAGTATATAACTTATATATAGTAAACGATAATATGTTAATAGCAAAAATCTCTATCAGTTGCCTAGGAAAGTATATTACTTATATATAGTAAACGATAATATGTTAATAGTAAAAATCTCTATCAGTTGCCTAGGAAAGTATATTACTTATATATAGTAAAAGATAATATGTTAATTGTAAAAATCTCTATCAGTTGCCTAGGAAAGTAAATTACTTATATATAGTAAACGATAATATGTTAATAGTAAAAATCTCTATCAGTTGCCTAGGAAAGTATATTACTTATATATAGTAAAAGATAATATGTTAATAGTAAAAATCTCTATCAGTTGTCTAGGAAAGTCTATTACTTATATATAGAAAACGATAATATGTTAATAATAAAAATCTCTACCAGTTGCCTAGGAAAGTATATTACTTATATATAGTAAACGATAATATGTTAATAGCAAAAATCTCTATCAGTTGCCTAGGAAAGTATATTACTTATATATAGTAAACGATAATATGTTAATAGTAAAAATCTCTATCAGTTGCCTAGGAAAGTATATTACTTATATATAGTAAAAGATAATATGTTAATTGTAAAAATCTCTATCAGTTGCCTAGGAAAGAATATTACTCATATATAGTAAACGATAATATGTTAATAGTAAAAGTCTCTATCAGTTGCCTAGGAAAGTATATTACTTATATATAGTAAACGATAATATGTTAATAGTAAAAATCTCTATCAGTTGCCTAGGAAAGTATATTACTTATATATAGTAAACGATAATATGTTAACAGTAAAAATCTCTATCAGTTGCCTAGGAAAGTATATAACTTATATATAGTAAACGATAATATGTTAATAGTAAAAATCTCTATCAGTTGCCTAGGAAAGAATATGACTCATATATAGTAAACGATAATATGTTAATAGTAAAAATCTCTATCAGTGGGTATACTATTAGAATAGTACCTAGTATTCAATTTATCACTTTAACTTATAGTATCCTACTTACTAGTGAAACGTGGTCTCTCAATATGGGCGTCACAAGTAAGCTCAAAGTCGCACAACGAGCTATAGAGAGGTTACCTACCCTTCATCATCATCATGATCATCAGCCTGTAGCAGTCCACTGGAGGACATATGCCTCTCCAATTTCACGCCACTTAAGTCTATCTTGGGCTTCTCGCATCCAGTTTTTGCCAGCCGTCTTGCGCAGATCGTCACTCCACCGTGCCTCAGGACGTCCTACACTACGTTTACCGAGACCTTTTACCTACCTTACGTGATTGAATCAGAAATGAGGAGATCCGTAAAATAACGAAAGTTACCGACCTAGCCCAGAAGACTAGCCAGTTAAAGTGTCAGTGGGCAGGACACATAGCACGCAGAACAGATGGCCGATGGAGCCGGAAGGTTTTAGAGTAGAGACGACGGACTGGCAAGCGCAGCGTAGGTGGTCCACCGACACGGTGGACAGACGACCTAATAAAGGTTGCAGGACGACGTTGGATGCAGGCCGCTTCCAACCGGTACTTATGGAAAATTATGGGGGAGGCACATGTTCAGCCGTGGACTTCCTACGGCTGAGATGATGATGATGATTCAACTTATTATTATTAGTACTGATACAGAAAATATATATGTAATTAAGAAGTGCGATACTAAGTGGATTTCAGCGGTTTGCTATTGTAAGAGCGTTTCACCTTTTTTATCCAACTATGTAACAAGACGAGCTAGTCGTGCGCCTTATGATGAGCACTACACTTACCCATAACAGCTGTTGCAGTGCCACACAGCTAAGAACTGTACTTTTGCTTGATGTTGAACTGTGCTTGTCACCCCGAAACCTTAGTTTATCAGTTTCTTTCGCATAGTCCTTTGATACATGATGAGAAAAGTCTAGTACCTAATACTGAAAGGTGTACGACTGACGAGCTGGTCGCAGGAAGAAATCATGATTACGAAACATCAGGGAGTGGACAGGGATTGCGAGTGCTGCTGAATTTTTTCGCCTCGCCAAGGATAAAGACGAGTACGCAAAGCTGATGGCCAACCTTCATTGATTGAAGGGGCACCGAGAGAAGAAGACTGAAAGGTGTGCATATGTACCTCGTCAGGATTAAGAAGGCAAACTAGCAAAATTACAAAAGTATATAATTTTATATATAGTTAAAAAATTACAGATTTCTTGGTAGGCTCACTAGACATCCCTATTCTCGGAGTTCACTGGGCTCAATGCAATTTGCAATCCCCACGCCACCTATTTATCCAACTCTGACCTACCCTGCATGCGCCATCTCCCTGCGCCGCACTCAAACCCAGGTCCAGCTTAGGCCCCTTGTTTACTTAGTCAACGTTCTGGATGTAATTGCTGTCTTTGGCCTAGTTTTTGAAGGATGAACCTGTTTGTGTGTTAAAAAAACTTTGGGTACTCTTTAATGTTTACTACTTCCTGGGACGCAGTGGGTACCAATTGTATGCAAGCTTCTGCGTGTGTGGTTTCAGTATTTATTTATTGTGGAAATTCAATACCGTTACAATGATATAATCTAAAGATTAGTCTAGTGTACAGCCTTTACAGAATTTCTCATTAATACATTTCACGAATACATGCTGGATTTACTTATAGATAAGTTTACATACACTTGAGATAAGTAAAAACGAGAAAAAGTGAAAACACAAGGTAAGCGTTACAGTTGCATTGCATTGCAGTAACATTGCCAAGAGAATACGCAGTATTATTGCACCTTATGTCGTCCACTAAATATTACTACACTATGACATCGTCCAAAACGTGAACCCCGCAATTAGCTACGAGAACCTAACTTGACGTATGAATTAATATTTATTAATAACGTGTTAGCTGCCGGCCCCTTTGAATCTCGCCGTTTTCCTTTGTCTTCGTAATAAAGGTCTACCTATTATTATTATTATTTCATCAGTCACTGCCGCGTCGGTTTGTTATCACGCTTGGTCTAATGAAGTATAACGTTTTTACTAACGCATTACGTAGCTATAATTATAACATAATTTAATAATGAATTTTTTTAATATTTGTTCTTTGTTCTACTATTTATTATATCGTGGTCCTGTGCTGCGGTCTACTCCCATAACAGTTCTACGAAGTTTAGTTAGTATTCTACTATGAAATTTAAAAAGCACAAATACAGTCAAAGTGTGATGAAATTAATTTACATGTTTTTCATTGTTTTTCATGGCAAGTAGAGCGTGCATTACGTGTGTTTAAGCTAGCTGGAGGTATATATGTGTTAGGTAATAGCACACTTCATAATCCATCTATATTTTTAGGCATCAATAGTATATGCTATTTCGGACAGTGCGTATAGTCTTAGCTTTTTCAGCACTGATTCGTTACACACACACGCGCACGTTCATATTCATAATTGACCGAACGAGCTAAGCGTCACTGTACTTAATTACTGCGTACTTAATTATATTTGTATTGAGGTAGTGTGATTTATTATTAGTACTGACTGATTGATCTACTGTACGAGCCAAGTATTTGCATACACAATAGTGTGTAGCACTTTCAGACGTTAATGGGGATTAGTGCAAGAAAAGTTCACAAATCCCCATTGATGGGGATTGTCAATAGGGATTCATGGAATAACCCCTAAAAGTTAGGTTACACAAAAAGAGTAAGTTCCGCGTTATGCTACGAATAGGTAGATATAATATAGCGCTGATTTTCAACATACTCCTTTGCTCACATAAAAAATACATTATTTTGGGGTAAGTAGATAAATCATATAATTATTATGAACACGATATAACATACAAAACAATAAATAAAGCGTTATATATCACAATAGGTAGGTATAGGCCGTAGTTAGTAGTTAGTAATAACGATAAAAATATGACGTATTTATGTAAGTTTAGTTAAGAAAAAAAAATGTCTTCCTGTATTCCGTTAGTAATTATAAAAATAAAATATAAGTTTTAAATATAAATGTAAACAATTGAGTCTGTGAACATAGGCAATAAAAAAAATAAAAAAAAGTAATCATAAAACCATGATTACAAACAGGTTAATAGCTGTTGAGGTAAAGTAGAAATTTAAACAAAACAAAGTTGATTTATTGATTCATGCGTTACTTTGCGGAAATCCATTACCTATCAAAAAACGATATTAAAATTTATTTAGTGACACTTTCGCTGAAAAAAAACAATGATTTTGGCCTATTTGGGGGTGTGTACCACCCTCCCTCCCACACAAACTGCTTAATAGGAAGAATACAAAATAAAAAACACAAGAAAACCCAAATAAACCAAAAACGATTCGACACGTGTTTCGCCTCTACACGAGGCATCCTCAGGAGATGTTGACTCGTCGAGCGCTAGACAGACAGAGCCGCGACCCAAATAGGCCAAAATCATTGGTTTTTTTTCAGCGGAAGTGTCACTAAATATTTTTTAATATCGTTTATTTAAAACAAAGTTGCTTAGCAATTATATAAGTAAAATCTATCATTCCAAAACATATTGCAATAAAGATTGTTGATGACTATAATATACCCCTACAACTTTACCGGAAATAAATTAATATTATGTATTACTTGGCCAAAATACATTTAGAATATGATATTATTAAAACTTTATAACATGCAAGTTTGATATGAAGTAATATGGGGTTATGAGGGTACAAGGGTTCAGTATCATAAACTTAACATAAACAACATTAGCATCATACCACCAGACCAGTAACATGTAATACGGCATAATTCGATAAAAAAATTGATTACATAGAGATACTACATAATATCAGTGAGATTACATAAGCAACGTAATTATACAGGTTTTTTCTATAAAAGTAAAAGCAAGTCTTTCTTTTACCAGATCTTAGGTAATAAAGCGGTCTATAGCGGATTGTGATTATATAGTTAAAGGTTACAATTAATAATTATATAACCAACAGAACGTAACATTAAAATGTTAAAATAATATCTTGTTCACATGTAATACGAAACACCTTATCTCCTTCTTTTTGCCTAACTGATATCTTTCCGTTCAAATTAATTCACTAAGCCAACGTAGTAAGCCATCTCCTTTCCAAATTTTATCTAAATCCATATAAGTTTGAGTTCGAAGAACATACTCACTCACTAACAAACTCTCGTATTAGTATAGTTTGGAGTACACTAAAACTCTCAACAAACTATTGTTGTTAAGGATATTTAAGTTACGCTTAGTTCATATGCTTTTCCGAATTGTATGTTCAATTTAAAGAACATTTTTCAAATTATAGATAGGTACACAAATATTTATTCGGTTTATTCAGCCGCATTATATAATTCATAATTCATCATTCGACTGTTATCATATTAAAAATGGATGTATGTTCCACATTTAGCCGGCCTTCCTTACTCTGTCAGTCTATTTTTTAATTATATGCTAGTCTGTTTATCTTCATATTCATTCTTTAGGTAAACTTTTAATTTTCTTCCTCAATTTGGTTTCTAGATCTTAAATTTAGTAATTTTTGAGATATATGTGTAAATGAGACCTCAAGACCCTCAAAAAAGGCAATAACCGAAAATGTTTTCAAAAAGGTTCGAAGACAAAAATCATTATTTATTATTTTTAAAACACTGTCAAAAACAGTTTTCTCAAATGTAAATAAACATTTGAGATCTTTTTGTGACTGTAAAATAAATCTGATGACACACATGCTTGGTGCATGGTTTTTTAGATTGCTAACACATTACTTTTATTAAATAAATTTAAAAATAATTTACTAAATACTCAAATTCGCCATTATTACTAATAAACGGAAATTTATTGGCGTTTTTCTCTAGAAGCCATAAAAAATGCCAAGTCATACTTCGTCTTAAACAACAATGGCTCAAAAGGTGGTCAAAAATGGTCCGTAAAATGCTAGCGTCTCCTTAAAGCTTGGCACCGGACTCCCCATCAGCCTGTATAATACATACATTCGAGCAGAAATAGCGCCTATATCGACAGCAACGTGCCGGCGCGCTTTTGAAAATCTAAAGTTCCGTTTAGAAGAGTGCTTGTGACGAGATGGGGAACACCAAGACGATGTTATTTTCAAAAAGTAAATAACATTAATGTTAGATTAAGTAACTTTTTAAATAAACTCCTAAAGTATCATCACTTTTTTTATATAGGTTTCAAAAGTGAACTTTATTCCCCTCATGAGCGAGTCATCTAAAACGCTTTTAGCCTTTGTAGCAAAATGCCTAACACGAATGTCTAAAAATGTATGTACCTGATAAGTTAAAAGCAACAATCTCAAATTGCCTAAAGTTTGAAACACCTAAGACGCAAAATGAAATTAGCATATTATTATTCTTTTTATTTGACATACGAGTATTTCACGGGTTTCACCTGGTCCTTTACATAGGCATAAGTGGGGCTTAGCCAATACTTAGAGGCCCGTTTGATATAAAAATACAATGTAGTATAAAAACAGAAACATTTTGGATGGATGGTTGCTTGGTATACCTATTACAAAAATGGATAAAATGGCATGGCTATTGATATGTACTTATTAGTGATATAGTGGGCTATGGACGAGACTACGGCACCTGTCAGTTTCAGTCTCATCTTTAAATATTTAGGCAGGTGGTGAATTGCCACCCACTAAACGGGCCCCCCATAAGAGCCACCATCAATAGTGACAAAAGGGGTAACGTTGGTGTGGATGGCTAAAGAGTGTCGAGAGGTGTGCTGCGGTTTCACTAGAGCGCAACTACCGGCGTTATGCCCTTTAACACTTTCCACCCTTAGAGCTTTTTGTTAATTGCTCTTGCGTCTCCACCCCCAGACGGCCAATTAAGGCAAGCCGGGGGTCAGGGGTCTCATTTAGCCCCAGGGAGAATCAGGGACCGCGGTGTCGCCATCCACCGACGGCCGCCCCTGCGGTATATATATATTATTATTATTATATTCAATTTATTTCACGGATTACGTCCGGTCCTTTGCAAAGGCATAAGTAGGGCTGTGGCCAACACTTAAAGGCCTGTTTAGTATAAAATATACAATATAGTATAAAAACAGACATATTGGATGAAGGGCATGGTACTTATATCTATTACAAAAGTGTGTAAAATTGTAAGGCTATTTATATGAACTTATTAGTGATTAGGGATATAGTGGGCTATGGACGAGACTACTACTATGATTAGATTAAATATATATATATATATATTATATATTACTATTTAGACTACTACTAGCTTTTTGTTACATGCTCTTGCGTCTCCACCCCCAGACGGCCAATTAAGGCAAGCCGGGGGTCAGGGTCTCGTTTAGGCCCAGGAAGAATCAGGGTCCACGGTGTCGCCACTCACAGACGGCTCGCCACAAAGCCGGCTCTGCGGTTCATTATTATTATTATGTTTAATTATTATTATTATTAACGGCCACGTTATTCATACCTTGGTGTTAATTCTAAATTTAGTCTGATAATATATTGTGGAAAGATTTGATAGTTTGTTTGTATTGGATAAACGCAAAAAACTACATAATTGGTTCAATAAATAATTTTACAAGTAGAAGCTATATTATGCCTGAGTTACATAATATATGTTATATTTGATTCATCATAATCATCATCCATCACCGCGCGGGTGAAACCGCGCAGCACAGCTATCCGTTAAAAAAAATTACAGAATTCTTCTATTTCTTTATTTTGTTTGATAGCAGACATGCACAGGCCAGCGATTGAAATACATATAACTAGCTGGTGCCCTCGATTACTTCTGCGCAAGATTAGTACTTCGAGTAGCTTATTATTATGGTCGAACGCAATAGTTATAATAGTATTATTTAAGTACATTTAAATACTTAGTATATAAATCAGTAAACAATAATAATAAAATTGGCGGTATTTGTGTCACATTTCATAACCTTGACAATCGCCGAACACGTCTAGTGTATCGAGCTGTCAAATTGACTTGGCTTTTGACTAAGCTATCAAAAACTGACACAAACTTTGACAGAACTGTTATCGTTACGATCTTAACGTAGGCGGAGATCTTATTATTTTGTCTATGCTGTGCCCAAACATATTTCACCCACTTGGTGATGGATAATGATGATGAAAAGTATCCTATGCGTTAAATCAGTGCCTCATCTACCTCCATACCAAATTTCATCGAAATTGCCCCAGCCGTTTGTGCGTTAATGAGTAACAAAAATCCACACATCCATACATCCATACTCACAAACTTTCGCGTTTATAATATTAGTAGGAAGTAGGATGTTTGTTGTATTTAGTAGATCTCTTGCAAATTGAGCTAATTGTACCAAACAGATAAGTCTCAGGACTTACACTTTACTTTACACAATTTTAATTATAAATCATGTAACTATAATGTATTTTTCTTTTTTTATTGCAGGATGCGACAAGTATACTTCGGCACTGCCTTTGGAAGGAGACTACTTGATTGTCAACGAGGCAAGTATTATTATTATAAATACAATAGTAATAATAAAAATAGATAATTTCAGCATTAATACAGAAACCTGTTGAGGAATACGTCATTTAGGATGAATTCCAAGTAGATAATAATTAGGGTGAATGATGAACCAGTCAGGTCCAATTTCGTAAAATATGGCAATCCAACTCGGCTAGGCAGTGTTCTGAAAACACGCGACGTCTTCTCGTCAATAATACCTCATTACCTCATCTCTAATATGTTTATTTATGCAATGTTACATATATAAGAGCAGTTAAAATAATGTCTCAAAAAAATCAGCCATCGTTTAATATCTCCTAGAATCAGGTACGAATCACTGGATTGAGTAGCATAACCCTCTATATACTTTCGGCTGAAAGCCTATTGTAATGGCTCATCCAAGACTCGTCAGAGAAGTTGTAAAGCTGCAAACGTGAGAATGGTTTTCAACTGTCGAATATCTGGAATACATTGGTACGTAAAAACAAAATTAGTACTAGTCCCGGAGTTCGAGTTGACACGCCGCCTTATTGTCTAACTTGAATGAGAATTAAATATCACTTCATTCTCATTCTCATTGATGGTTCCAGCCAATGAGATTGCAGGATTTTGCCCAGAATGGGATACAAATGTCAAAATGAAGCCCATTCCCATTGTCCGTAAAGATAGACAATGGTGTCGATTCTGTAAGCATTCTCTAAACTAAAAATCTCTAAAGTATGGCAGCTCTTATTATGTTTAGGTTAAATCCAAATTAGTTTAACTTTTCCGAATGACAGCACTAAAATTAGACATTTCTCTACAACTGTAGGTATATTTAAGACAGATTAGTCGTCACGTAACGTGGTGCTCGCTAAACAAACGTAAAAATACCTAAAATTGAATAGCACAATCCTATGTTTTTAAATGTCATTCTAAGTGTTACGTGAATGTGGAATCTAGTGTTAACTGAATAAGGACAACCATAATTAAATTTTTGTTCAATAGTTTAGTTAGTTTTTTGAACAAGTGAATCGCTACTAATAAGGCCGACGGTTTGTGTCCTTATAAGACAAAAAATGACAAACAAAACTAGTGTTATAGTAGTGGACCTCCCATAAGAAACGAGTACGGAAGTACCACTTCGTCTGCTCGTAAACTTTCACCCACCCGCATCTTCAGTTCATCCGTGATATCATAAGTGCTTGCAACAGTGCCAAAATATCGGAAACTCAAAGAAAATATACATTGTTACCATCCCGTAATATGATATTTCTAATGTTTGTGACCATGATAGTTTAAAAACTTATAAAAGGTACCAACACACCCCAGCGGATCAGTAAGTTGTAGGTGTGAGGGTCAGAACTGATCGCCGAAATATTCTGGAGTAGTACGTATCAGCAGTGAGTCAGGGATATACGAAAAGGTTGTCTGTCAACAAGGACAAAAGTCCTGATAAAAATCCGCATAGATGCAAGCTTCTCCCAAGCAATCCAATCCATAGACGTGTGTTCGGCGGTAAACGTCTTTCGGCTGAAGTAGCTCGATACAAGTTAATCCTCCCTAAAATTATCCGTTATCCAACTGTATGTTCATAACTACTACGGCGCATGTAACACCTAGCTAGTCATAACAACGGTTAACTAGTTTAGTAAATGGTAGCAGTAAAACGTTAAATATGGATGGACTGGGACAGTCAACGCCAACAGACGAAAATGGTAGCTAGTATGACAATGTTGTTAATTAACATAACGCGGAGCTTCTTAATTGGCAAGCACGATATAAAAATCTTTAGTAATTCAGATAATTAACCTCGAAGAGTGAAAATGGAGGCGATGTGCAATAGTTTTATAGTATACTGTTTTTTTTAATCCACAGTATCAGAATTTTTCATCTCAATAAGTTAAACTTTATAAAAATGTAGTATTAAAAACCAAAACAAAAGAGGGCATCGAAATGGTTCCAAACCTTAAAACGCCCGTTTAGGCTATCTAATTAATAATAAATATATGTCATGAAAATGCAGGGATTTAGATACTTCTACAATAGCTACATTTCGTAGCTATAAACTGCTACGGTACTATATGTAGACTCGTAGTACTTTGCGCAGCCGGAAATTACTACGAGCTACGAGCTTTCGCTACGAATAATCGGAATATAATTGGTTTCATTTTTCGTAGTCATACTTTTAACTACTCAACCTTCATTTTTATAATGGTTTGTTTCATACAAATGTAGTTTTATTATCTATGGTTTAATTTAGTACTTAAAAGTCTTAGTCTTAGTGTTAAAATATTTTTAACAGACTTACTTAATAGACTAGATACATACTATATACTATGGCCTTTATTAATAAACGTTGCGTAAACATAGATTAGGCGTAACATGCTTTGTCTTGCTTTCACGCGTGACATTTACTGCAAGCGAAAAATTTTGACAGATAGATGTTTTAACTACTCCGGGTTTACTATATTATATATATATATATATATTTTATTATATATATATATATATATATATACTATATGTATCTAGTATGTGTCTAGATGTACCCCTCACATACAAGTACTTGTAAGGAAGACAGATCAATTTACATTATCCCTTTTTTTGTATTCTTTTCTTTTCCTTACAGCTGTATTCGCTTTAATATTATAACATGTATTTGGTTCGTATCCCGTTGATCAAAGAAAACTATACCCGGATAAAGTATAAATACTTACAAAATAAAAGATTGTAATCTTATATTTGAGAGATGTGCCTTGCCATAGCCCAGCAATATACTGATTATATTTATCCAGGAGCTCTGTAAGTGATTTCTGGAGCCTGTATTCCTGACATCCTTGAAATACCCCACAAGAGGGGACGACCTTGGGGGATTTCAGGAATAAAACCTGTATTTGCACGTTGAGCGACTTCAGAAATTTTATGGAAATTCTTTCGATATTAATGATTTTTTAATATGTCAGCTGCTTCCACACACAACAAATAACCTGTCCCGAGAGCTTTAATGTTTATGTGTACTTTTTATACGATGCAGATAGAATTACATGATCGGAATATGATAAAATCTCGAATTTGGACTTAAAAGAAATATTCAATTTATTTCCTGTCTCATGACAAGCGTACCTAATCTAAGCTATACAAGTTTAGAAATGTCAATGACACGAGATTGTATTATTGTGAATGTAATTATTACGAAGATTTCGATATTTAGGCATTATTGCAAGGATGCAAAGGATAAGGGTGAACTGAAGAATTAGGATTGGGTATATTTAAAAGCAGACGACATCCCTAACTAAAGTATGATATTTTGTTAGGAACTATACTTGAATTTACTTCCTTTACGCACTGAGACATAATTAACAGTAAGTATAGTACTCGTAATTAACAGTAGTCTGGTACTCATTAATGTATCTCGCTCGATTTCTTTACTATACTGAACGTGTGTACATTTGCCACTCGTGTTTTTTTTTTGTTATATACAATCAGTCGTTTCGACTATAAGCAGATGCTTTGAACGCTTATGTCTAGAGAAGTGTGCTCTCCATTGAAGGCATCTACATATAGGTTTCCTCTTCTCTGACCCACAGGTCAGTTACTCGAGGAGACGCGCTTTCTCTTAAGCCTGGGCTCATAAGTGTGAGTGACTAATTGTAAAGCCAGGTCATTGGGATGTCTGGGGCCTTACTAACAGCTTCGTAAAAACCATGCAAGTTCCGTGCATTTCTACAACCGGACATAAACAGTTTTGGATGAAATCATACCATGATGCTCATTTAGGTGAACTGTTTGAATATTGTTTTCTCAAAGGTGAACGGATAATATTGTCTCTGGCATTCTAACAATTTACTATAAACAACATTGCAGACGCCTAGACGTTTGTAAGCTGATAAACTGAGTGGATTTAGAGCGACATGTTAACGAGAGTCCATACAAAAAAAAAACAGGTGAACGGTTTTTCTGCGGTTCTTGAATAGTATGCCTGGGCAGGCCTGCTTTAAAGTTGTCATGGTACGAATAAACCGGGCAGTTGTCGAGAAGTCTTGCTTTAAGAGCTCATAGTAAGTCCCCTGAGCAGGCGTTGTCGATAGTTTTTGCATACTTTTTGAAATTTCTTCACTGACTGTGCTCATCTTGAGAATAGTGCAGATCTCTGTGTTGGGTGTGTACCATGAGACTCCGCTTATAGTTCTCAATAGTGTTTTGCATTCTTTGTAGAATCGAGATGTTGGATTTAGCAAATTATATAATATAAATAGTTGCATCCAATCAGATTTTAATTTAAGTATTCAGGTAAAGTCGCAATCACATAAATAAGTCTGTCATTAGGCCACTGTCCTGTATATATCACGTTCTACTAAAAAGTCTACCACTATTCCACTTACTACTAGTTCTACTAAAAAGTCTACCACTATTCCACTTACTACTAGTTCTACTAAAAAGTCTACCACTATTCCACTTACTACTAGTTCTACTAAAAAGTCTACCACTATTCCACTTACTACTAGTTCTACTAAAAAGTCTACCACTATTCCACTTACTACTAGTTCTACTAAAAAGTCTACCACTATTCCACTTACTACTAGTTCTACTAAAAAGACTACCACTATTCCACTTACTACTAGTTCTACTAAAAAGTCTACCACTATTCCACTTACTACTAGTTCTACTAAAAAGTCTACCACTATTCCACTTACTACTAGTTCTACTAAAAAGTCTACCACTATTCCACTTACTACTAGTTCTACTAAAAAGACTACCACTATTCCACTTACTACTAGTTCTACTAAAAAGTCTACCACTATTCCACTTACTACTAGTTCTACTAAAAAGTTTACCACTATTCCACTTACTACTAGTTCTACTAAAAAGTCTACCACTATTCCACTTACTACTAGTTCTACTAAAAAGTTTACCACTATTCCACTTACTACTAGTTCTACTAAAAAACTTTCTAAAGCAATTGACGAGGAATACCCAAAAACAACGTTTTTATGATTTTGTACACTTTGCTTACACTCTTGCACTGTTACAAACACTTAAGAGGATTGCATAGCTAGTACTTTCCATGCTAAAAGAGAAAACTCTTTTCTACCTCTTAACGTTGTCCGATTTCAGTGGTTTTTTTTCATGGAAAATACTAGATATGCAATTCTCTTAACGGTTAATAACATACCGTCATTACATTGAAAAACTCAAAAAAAACACATATCTAAGATATTTTAATAAAATCTATCAATTTATAGACTATTGTTGGTTTTTTCCCCTCCTACGACATCTTGCTATGTTTATGGCAGAAATGATTGTAAGCAGTTAAGTTGAACCACTTAAATACTACCTTTGACTTCAACACAACATATATTTAACATGTTATATAGTAGCCAAAGACAGCAATACTACAACATCCACTAGGTAGAAATTACCTAGCAATAAGGCATAATAACGTTTACGTATTAAAAGTCTCACATTTCAGCTAACAAACTTTTAATAAATATAAAACAATGAAATGCCACCGATGAAAGTACGAAAAGAATACACATTTTATGCATACCTAATCCGCCAAAAGAGTATTTCTTGAACTGGCGTACAGAAGCCTGACAGCATCACAATATCCCCCTCCTCTTCTCGAGCCACTCACAACTACATAAGGATCACCAGCTCTGAGCATACGCTTTGCCTTGCAATAGTCCAAGGCCACATGAATCCGAGCTTCAACTTCAGCTGCCCACATCTCCTTAGCGGGTTCAAAGTAGTGAATAGATCTGACACCCCTCCAGAAACGCAACTGTCTCGCTGTGTGACATATTCTCGTTACGGCCACTATCGGACAAGTTGGCTTCGCGTGCGATATTAGTTTGGCTGTTTGGCCCGAATTCGTTAAGCAAATGATTGCTAACGCGCGTGCCCTGCAGGAGAGCTCAACAGCGCTGATGCAAAGAGCTCTACTTGGTTCGTTTATTGGGCTTGCCATTAGCTTCGTATTTCCGTATACGCGTGGCTGCCAGACGATACGTTCAGCTTGTCGGCATATCACAGCAGCTGCAGCTAAGCAGTGCTCTGCCATGCGAATGGCATCATAGTTAGCAGCATATTTTTTTAAAGGCGAATCATAATGTAATTCCAAAGCTAACACGTCAGCGCCATCAAGAACTAGATTTGCTATATCAGTCACACACAATGTCGGTATTTGTTCATTAATAACTGCTTTATATATGCAAGGTTTACCAAGTATGCTACATTTAGCTAAAATTTTCTTCTGTGCGATAAAAATCTTTTCCACGGGTAAATCAGTACTGAGAATACACCGGTCTACGTACAAACCATCGGATTCAGATAAAATTTCGTCTAAATTATCAAGCGCTAGAACAGTTTCTATGCAAGCAAATACCAAAAGATGTTTTCCTTTATCTGCCAGAAGATCTCTTATATGACGAATATCGTGCCCGTTTTGAGTGTTAGGTACGAGAACTCCGTCGATATCTGAATTGACTGCCCAAGCTACTTGATCTTCTACATGCTCGAAAGGTATTTCAGATGCAAATGTACATAGTGACTCAAAACTGTCGCCTTTTGCACTAACAATATCTTTAGGTTTATGAGCTATTCGGACTGTCATTTTGGAGGCTAGCATGCCTCCAGATGCAACTTCACACGTAACTGAATCGTCACCGACTTCTGTTACTATTAACTGGATTTTTCCAGGAGTAAGACTGTCGATGTAAATTATATCTCCTGGTTGTAAATCAGTCAAGTTATCATATCCGACATACAAACAATCTACCGTACCACTATCTCTCCAGCTGGTATCTGTAGTAAGCCGTATATATTCAAACTTTGTAATTTCTAATGTAGATTTGGGGCCAGCCTTTAAATTTCCAGTGACTATTTCAGGACCTCGTACGTCAACAAGTAATGCAAGGGGGTAAACATACTCTAACTCAGTGCTATAGTTGAATACAGCTTGCCTTATTGCTTGAATAAGGTGTCCACAAGCGTCTGGTTCTAATTCACGTAAGTTGAGTCTAGCTACTGTCATCCCAGATGCTATAAGTTTCTGTATGACCGCTGGTTCTTTATTGCCTGCTCCTATTTCACACATAAGACCAACCTGTAATTCTTCACAAGCGTCTTCGTGAAGGTTCATGGTGCAATAATGTTGGAGTAATGTTGGTTGGGGAGCATCTATCTTTTCTTTGAGAGGTGCTGCTTCAAGGGGTATATGCCATGGTATAGCCATAATTATTTACTTTAGATAGACACGCTTAAATCTTAAAAATAAGTAAGTAGGTACCTACCTATTTATATTAGAATTTCTACAGAAATTTATTAACTTGTTCGTAATGCTTCCAGATTTACAGTAAAATCAAAGAGAAAATAGAGTAAAATCTTTACTAGCATAGAGTAGATTTTATTGTGAAATCAATCAACGCCATAGAAATAAAATGATAGACTGTCAAATTTGGCATCTATCGTCCTGTCAGAATATCTTTGCTTATCAAGTATGTAGGCTTTATTTGCATTCTCGAACGTACAAAAAACTAAATACAATGTAAACTATAAATAAAATGTAGCTAATACGCTCGACTTTGTACGCGTGGAATGAGGGTATCGCAATACGAGTACCTCGGGAACTGATATATATATATATATATATAAAGTATGAATGAAGGAAATGAAGTGGTATATATAATATATATATACCACTGGATTGTGATAAAAAGTAAGCTTAATACACATTTCAGCCGTTTTTGCGTGTTTGATCCAAACTTTCATATACGCATAATATTATTGTGACAAAGTTCTTATTTGGGTAAAAATACTCCAGCTAAAATCCTAGGCTGCTAGGAGCTGGATTAACATACAGGATACTTTTCACATCATCATCATCCATCACCACGCGGGTGAAAAAGCGACAAAGATAATAAGATCTCCGCCTACGTCAAGATCGTAATGATGACAGTTCTGTGAGAGAATGTGTCAGTTTCTGATAGCTTAGTAAAAAGCCAAATCAATTTGACAGCTCGATACACTAGACTTGCTTGGCGACCGTCAAGGGTTATGAAATGTAATGACAGTTTTTTTCATGGTGATTAATTTTATATTTGTATGTACGTAAGTCCTGTATTTTATTAGTAATGTTTACTGATTGATATACTAAGTATTAAAATTTACTCATATAACACTAATAATGCAATTGCGTTTGACATGTACATATTTTATGACATTTCGTTAAAATGGTAGATATGGCCTTGGAGAAGCTACTCGAAATACTAATCCTGCGCAGACGTAGTCGCGGGCACCAGCTAGTACAAAATAAATTACAGTCTCTAAATACTAACAAACGGGAAGGGTATAACATAAGGGCCTAATTTAACAAGTACAAAATCTTAATAACAAAGTAGTGCCAAGCCGCATAAACACTGTACCTGTAGGTACATTTGTATTGTAATGCCGTGGCATTGTATACAGGTCTTATGGAACCGATATGAATGTAGAGCAGGTTAGCTAATAAGAAATACAGTTTGAATTTAAATAATACTGATTATGTCGCATATTGCGTTGTTATTATGTAAATGAATCTGTAATTTACTCGTATTATAAATGGTTAAAGTATGGGCCTTGTACTAGTATTCATTATCTGTCATTATTGTGATTCGAATTGACTAGCACATCCAGAAAATCAATAGATTCGTGATTCACGCGGCCCACGGAGTAGGTATACGATTTCCAGGAGTCAGGGGGCAAAGGTAGGCGTAATTATAAATTATAGCCTATATTTTGCATACGGCAGCCATACAGTAGTTCGATGGAAACCAAAATTGTATGTTGTTTCGTATACATGTTCTTGGCTAAATGCTATAATTTAAATAGTTCTATATTGAGTTAAAAATGTCATGAAAACTCCTATTTCTTAGTCAAAATTTCCTGTTGTATCAAATTCTTTATCAATATTTAAGAAAGATTTTTTTACCAAAAAACGAATCCGACTTCTACACCAAAAAGTGTTAAATAAATTATTGTCAAAGTCAGCATCGGAGTCGGACGGTTTATTGTTAAAAAACCCTTATTAGTGACACTTGCAATTTCGGGATCGATTGTCATTCACCGTCAAAGATGATATCAAAATAGTCGAAACCCTTTTCAGTTATTGGAGTGTTACTTAAAAACGGCTGTACCGAATTCGATGGGACCACCTGAGACTCTAACTAAAACTAAACAAAAAAATAATTTTGAAAATTGAGAATCGGTCCATAAATGGGGGAGAAATCGGTGAACACGCAAAAAAAATACATACAGTCGAACATCTTCCTCCTTTTTTGAAGACCGTTAAAAATTAAAAACATTCCGCTATTGTAAAACGTAGAGCAAAGCCAATCCCAACTTTAAACCTTAAGCCATGGTTTAAACTCGAGACTCCACATTTTATAACAAGTGCATATATGTTATAAACTAATTTATAAAAAAATATTTTCAATGTATTATTAACATTGAGCTCGTGATTTTAAAGATTTCCTATTTTCTATTTTTATATACATATTTTGATTGACTAAAGCTAAAGGACATTCGCGCGTGCAAAAAGACGTTATGGTGGCGTTATGAATAAAACAAGAGCTAATTAGTTAGCATCGAGATTCTACAATACCTCTAGATACCTATCTGGTACACGTGACTGGATTTTGTCCAAATCGGTCGGTAAATGGCACCGCAGCATACTTCCCCCCCTTTTATGCCAAGTTTCATCATGATTGGTTAAAAAATGCGACCTGTGTAGGAAGACAACGTACAACCTAACAAACATACGAACAGATGAAAGCCTATTTGGCAGAGACGCTTCGCTCACTCGGTCAATAAACCACAGCTTTGAGAAACCCCCTCTTTTTTGTAAGCCGGTTACAAAACTCCTTTTATTTAACCCTTTGCATCCCAGAGACGTAAATATACGTCAGTTTCATTCATATATATTTTGCTTTAATTATCACGGTATAGGAAGGATTAATAGGTAAATATATCCAAATCTCGAATATTGGTTAAAAAATAACATTGTTAATGTTGTCAACAGCGATTCGAATGGCCAATCTCCAGCGCCATTTGTCCAGGGGAGGTGTTGACTCTGCATCTCCTCGGGCGTAGCCGCTGGGCAGGCCCTCCTCGAGTTGTGGGTGTTTACCGTCTCGGACTTCAGATCCTGGTCAACGAGGGGCATCTGTTCGTCACTGACAGTCTTCTGGATGACCGGAATAAGCCGGTGATGGTAAGCCATCTTGATAGTTATATGTTAGATGTAAGCAAGTAGTTAATAAAAAAAGAAATAGAGTGCTAAAATATCTCCAAACATTTTATGTCTATAGGATTTTTCTATGTCACGCAAAACTGAACCTTTATACCAATATTATTACGGGCTGTCAAGCTGTTCAATAGATCTCGCTCCGTCCCCATACGACGGTTAAAATCAAATAGAGAGTCAAAATTCGGTGCTCGGACGGCGAACTAAGCTGGCCTAGTGTTCAAGGCATCCTACACGAATTGTCGGATGAAGCGTTTCGAATCCCATCCTAAATGTGTATTTTTATCTCTTAATTTAAAATTTTAGGTATCGCTAAGCAGGCGTTAGTGCTTTAAAATTCACAAAGCTTTTGGATATGTCAGGCTTGAACCAAGCCTGTTACATTTAACATGTCGCATATCGGAACGTGGCTTCCATAATATCGACTATACTAAACAGTGTACACTGGTTTAATGGTACAAACAATAAAGATTATGTTAAATGTGTCTAATAAATAAACAAAAAAAACTTAGGTACTAGTAAGAGAATGCTGTGAAATTTGTGTATCTTCTATAACGCTACATATATATATTACGGATATAAAGTTTTACCTCGATACCCATAAACAATGTGTCTAGTAAGCCTAAGAAGCCTAGAGGTCGGTTATCGATTAGACGCCTATTATGTATCGATGCCCAGCTCGAACTTTTAGTGAAAGTATCATCGTGATCCTCCTCCCTCCTTCAGAGCCAATTGGTATGGTCTTTTATGATTATACTAGACGTAGGGTCTAGTATAATTTACTTCACCGGATTGTTACTGACCATCAAAAGTTGTAGTGTAGCGAACACTAGTTTATCAATGGTAAATGGAAAGCAACGTGTGTTATTTCGCTATGAGAATTACAATGTTTATACACATTCAAATATACCACTCACGAAATAAGTCTGTAAGTAATGTAGTTTCAACAACAACAGCAGTCCAGAACTCTCACCGTTCCTCGTCTCGCATCGTTCAGTGTTATATTAATCTAAAGTAACTTTGAGAACTTCTACGTTCGCTACACGTAAGCGCGTACAGTGTGGACAATTCTCATTTACGTAGAAGCACCGACTGTATAAAAATAGCTTTTAAGCAATGGCATTATATCAATCAACTCAAGTCTTCATTTGCCGCGTAATTAGCGTGCCATTTGGTTTAGTATTATTTTAGAGCATTCGGTTTTGAAGTAAGGCTCAAAACAAACTCATGCTTTAAACCTTTGACTCGTTATCAGCCAGGTTTAGTAGCGCTTAACCATTACAAGGCGTGTTTACGTTAGCAACAAAGGATTTATAAATTAACCCTGAGCCGCTAGACCCAAGGCTAATTGACAAATTAAGGTTGATTACATAATATACTTGTAAGTGACGAGACGGTCTCATTACTATTTAATTTCGCTTGATACAGATTCCATCAAACTCTAACATAAAGTTTACATACAACTAGTACGGTGGATGATATCTGAAACTGTGGTGAAATACGCCAAGATGGAAGGCAGTTACCATCAAATAATTGAGTATAGAGACCATTAGTTTACCTATAATATAGACGCTGGTCGATAGTTGAAACGAAAATCCTGCCGCAGCTAAATACAACATTGCATGCCGGAGTGAGAGTCATTGCATGCTACCGTCGCGTGAACAGCACCTGCTTTCGATCGATGGTAATTAAACACTTAATTATACGGGTAACAGCGAAAAGTTCTGACTATTCTAGAGTATGATTTTCAAATACTACACTAATTTAAATAGTAACATCACGAGAGTTTTTTTGCATGAACAAGACGGGTCAGTTGTGAGCATGATGGTAAGCACTGCGCTTGCCTATAATAGTTGCAGTGCCACCCAGAGCCCAGAACTGTAGTTTTACGTGGCACCGCACTGGTGCGTGGCACGTCACCCCGGTTCATTGATTTTTGAGTCTCTTGCGCCGGGATATTCACTTGCTACAGTGCCCTTCACGCCCTAACACAGTATTGCTTGCGCACTATCTAAGTAAGAAGTTTTTATAGATGAGTGTATCAAATAGGGTGGGGGCCCTAATATTCGTCCCCTGGAATAAAAGTTTTAGATTCGACCCCTATTTAGGTGCCCACTGTAGGAGATCTTTAAAATTAATATATTTTTATGGTACCCACTCGTCCCCTGGAAGCTAGATTCGGCATCTACTCAGGTGCCTTCTGGATCCCTGATAGAAAACCAACCATATTTTTACATGAAAAAGCATTGACATAGTACATTTGTGAACAGAATATTTTTCTTGTAATCTATACAGGGTTATTGGTTAGTCGACCTATTCCCGTTAAAGGCGTGTAGTTGACATCGTTTCGTTTTACACTCGATATGAAATTTTGTCTATTGTCTACATGTCTACACTATTCTGTCTATTTATTTAGTTCTTAGTGTTTTAGTATATTCTGCGTCTAGTTAAAAGTTCGTAGCTGTTGCAGACCATATTCATAATCAACGAAGTTGTATTTTACGTTTCGAATCAACGTTTTTTAATGCAATTCCGATATTTATTTCGATTTGCTTTGATACTGATGGTCTGATTTTTAATTTAGAAAATCATTGGTTTTGGTAATTTTTATATTCCAGTCTTAAACTCAAGTCTATAATATAATAACTTTAAAAAACTATGTACAAATAAAGGTTACTATTCATTTATTAAACTGTTGATAGAAAAACGTTAATCAGGCTCTAACCATAGCACAAATATGCCGACTAATTCAGCCAAACATGCTCAACAATCCGTACTACTATCGTTACTGTCTCCGTTTTAACACGAGGGAAACATTTTAAACTAGGTCATGGATATTAGATTTCACTGCACGTAGGAGTGTATTTGACACAACAAGGTTTTAACGAGAATCCAGGCGTGTACCAACTACGTATTGGTACAATATAACCCGCCGTATTTATCCAACAAGATTTAGAGCGTATCCCACATGAGTTACAGCGTGCACACTTTGTACATAAACAAAAGGCAATATAGAAATTCTTTAAAATTGCTTAGAGCTCAAATAAGATCTTCCGTACAACACAAACTAACTCTTAATATTATATATATACAGTTCATATAAAGCGTTTAATGCCGTGGAAAGTAAATGCTTGAAATGAAAATTCCACTACGATGAAGACATTATTTTAAGGTAAGCTGCCTTTATGAAGTTTCGTTTGAGCAGAGTAAGGTTTATATAGAGATACTTGTTGCGCGTTGTGATTCGAGCAACAAGCCTTGGCGTAATGCCAGAGCGACTGGCGAGCCAGTGCCAAATATTTAAGGTTTGTAAATTACAAATTTATTTACATTGGTCGTGTTCATTGTGTGAACCATTCAGGTTGCTTTTTAAGTCCTATTGACATTGACATTGAACTAAGTTAAATTAATGCAAGCGGAAACCACTGTTTTTTAATGTTAAACTTTACATTACTTTTTATAGATAGACTAGCTGACCTGCCAATGGCTTTGCTCGCTTGGTCTTGTGGTGGAAGAGCCGCGGAATTTCGGGGTCCTGGGTTCGATCTCCGGATTGGAAACTTCATAAAGGCAGCTTACCTTAAAATAATGTCTTCATCGTAGTGGAATTTTCATTTCAAGCATTTAATTTCCACGGCATTAAACGCTTTATATGAACTGTATTTATATAATATTAAGAGTTAGTTTGTGTTGTACGGAAGATGTTATTTGAGCTCAGAGCTATTTTTAAAAAGTTCTATATTGCCTTTTGTTTATGTACAAAGTGTGCACGCTGTAACTCATGTGGGATACGCTCTAAATCTTGTTGGATAAATACGGCGGGTTATGTTGTACTAATACGGGTTTTCTCACAAAGAAATTCTCAATAGCAGTCCAGAGTCTGGAATAGTGCCCCATAGATGGTGTAGTAAGCGGGAACGAGGTAAATGATACAGCCGGCGTCGCAGTGTAAAGACAACTGGTTTTATTTTAGTACCTACATAATATACATAAGTAAATGGATCGAGAACTACCTACCTTACATACAATAGATGGTAATATATCTGGCGAAACATGTGTTTAAAACACCGCTACTTAACCGTTCGAGGATATATAGGTCTGACGATTACTTTATGTTGTGTTCAAAAATAACATGTTGCATTAGTTTCGTTAAAGTTTATTTTTAGCATGTTTCCCCCGCAGTACGGACCTACCGGCAACGTAGGTATCTAACGCTGCTCGCCGAAAGGTCCAGCATTCTCTGCACGTCGAATCCTCGCACGTCGAGTTCTCGTTACGTCGAATCAGCGGTGTTTGAGCCAGTACGATACGGTTATGAATAGGCAAGACAAAGACATTTTAAAGTAAACGTAGAACTACGACCTTAGCTTTTAATAAATCTCACTGGGTGGACATACTAATACAACAACTGTTTAACTACCCAATCTACTTCTCTGAGCAGTCAATAAAGGGGTGTTACACTGCCACTTCAGATGATGGTTCTAGCATGTTTGTATATCCATGATTGTACCTAGTGACTTCAATTACGGTTGAAGTTATAGTGTTTTTACTAATATGTTTTTCTTATAATAATTTCTGAACTTCACTGATCACGTAATATGAGTATATTAGCATAAAATAAAAAAGACTTTGACATTCTTAATTATCACGGTTATTAGCCGTACCATAGAAATTCGTACGCGCCGACCAGTCAGTCGAGACCCTAGTTTCTTAGGCGACCTTGTAGCATCGAGAGATCAAGCTACCATATATTGGATTGGATTTAATATGTGACAGATCAAGATAAAACGTTAGTAGTTGGGAGCTCCGGGCTCTATTCTTTCCATATACCTAATTTCATCAAAATCAGTTTAGTAGTTTTTAAGGTATGCGTGAGCATCCAGACTGACAGACATTTTTTTCATAAATGTCATATGCTTGTTCAGTAGGTAATTTTACGTCTTCTGACCCACATTTTTCTAACTTTTCTTCCAAGTACGGACTTTTTGGCCTCTACTCCTTTTTTATAAGTACGAGTATATATAGATAAATAGATAGAAATGTTTATATTGCACTGAACTAATATGTACATAGGCGAAATTAATGGTAATTAGCATTTTCTTCCAGCTAACATTTGAGTTGCGTTATATGTATTAGTTAGAATAATTAGTTATATATTTATGAGTTAGAAGTAACGTTGTAATTCGCGACATCTTCATGAAAATTAGTGACTTGAATCTATCACATTCAAAATCACATGTACAAGCTCCATTACCTAAAATACGTTGACGCAGTGGATTCAATTATAATAGAACAATAGAATACAGAATACATTAAAACGAAGCTGCACCCGCGGCTGCGCCTGTGCGTTTTGTTACGAGTACAAACCCACAGGAAATTCAATAAACTTTTCATGACTGCAATCATTGTATTAAGTGATAGATAGATAGATAGATAGATAAAACATTTATTTGCATCTTCAATACACACGTACATTCGATTATACACAATATTTTAAACATAATAACTAGTTAATTAAGAAACAGTTAAGTACAAAATTACCTTAATATTAGCAACTTATTAAAAAGTACGTGTGTGTTGGAGCCTAAACAAATAGGTCATAGCTCAACGAATAAAATTGCTCAAGGAGCAAACACTGATTTTCAGCTATAACCCTCGAGATGATGAGACGAAACGAGTCCATCATAAAACAATGAGTGTACCCAAAATTTGTTAGAATTTACTAGATTAGTTATGAATATGAGTAACGAGAGTAGATACATGATTGTGTGTGGTGATTATAACAATTATTGCATAAGATTCTGAGAACCAGAAAAGCCTACTTATGTGAATTGTAAAGTATGGGGGTAAGTTTATGTGCGCGTAGCCCCAATAAAAAATAAAAATCAAAGTATAGACGGCATCTTACCTATTTCTGGCAAGCGAAGTATTTAGGAATGCCCTGTTTTTGTCTTTCTAAAATATGAAATATACTTTAATAAATATACTTACAAGCGTTTTGCACGCGTTGTATTAAGCGCTGAGTCTTTCCTAGCAACCGAGGCCCATAAACAACGTCCCCGTAGTTGAGCCTAGACAATACTAATGCTTCACAAAGAGTTATACGCGACGATTCAGATAGTTGGTCCCGGATTTGGTAAAGAACCTTGAGGCGGTAAAAACAGTTTTTGACCATATTTAGCACATGACTCTCAAATCTCAAATGACTATCAAATATTATACCAAGGTTTTTGGCTTCATTTACACGATCTATTTTTACACCACTGATCTTCACATCTAGATCACTGCATATTTTAAGAATTTGCTTATTTGTACCCATGAGCATATACTTTGTCTTAGTAGGGTTTAATACAAGAGCATGACGCTTTGACCAGTCAGCAATTGTGTCCAAGTCCTGATTAAGCAATTTAACGGCTTGTGGTATTTTATCTGGCTTATCTGACAAGTACAGTTGCACATCGTCAGCGTAACAGTGGTACTTACAATGGTTAATTACATTTTGGAGATCAGCACTGTAGATGATAAAAAGAAGTGGACCAAGTATTGAACCTTGAGGAACACCGCGATTAATGAGCCTAGGTTGTGAGTAAACACTAGAACCATCACTTTTGACTAATTTCACTGACTGATACCGGTTACTTAAGTAATTGCGAAACCACTTGACTGCATTAACATTTAAACCATAATATGATAGTTTTGCGAGTAGGAGGCGTATGTTCAGGCAATCGAAGGCACGTGAATAGTCTAGTAGAACTAGAACGGTACTACGACCAACATCTTGCTCTGCTAAAACATTGTCTGTGACATCAAGCAAAGCCGTTGCTGTTCCACGACCCTTGCGAAATCCGGATTGTAAAGGAGACAAGATTTTATTAATTTCTACAAATTTTGTAAACTGATCGCAGACCGCTTTCTCAAGTAATTTTGAAAGGAATGGCAAAATGCTGATAGGCCGAAGGTCTTTTAGTTCAACTGGGTTGCCATTTTTGGGTATAGGAGTCACTAGCGCTTTTTTCCACTTATTGGGAACTATGCCTGTAATAATTGACTTATTTATTATAGCTGTGATTGCTTCTAGAGTACAAGGAAGTGAAAACAAAACCATATCTCTGGAAACTGTATCGTTTCCAATAGCATTTGATTTTATAGCCATTATATATTTAGACACATCCGTAAGACTGACAGGCACTAACTTAAAATTAGCGTTGTTAAATTTATTACACTCATAAAATGATAAGTCAGTGTCAGAAACAACGTTATCACCCAATACGTTCAAAAAATGGTCATTAATTTTATTCGGATCATTAAAATGGGTTGGCAGGGACTTTTCCATGCAGGGGTCGACTAGAATTTGTCTTTTTAAATTTTTCCAAAATGTTCTACTATTATTAGCTTCAGAATTAATTAATTTATCAAGGTAAGCACGCTTCTCGCTAGCAATGCTAGTTAACACTAAGTTTTTTAAGTCTTTATAATACTTCTTGTCTTCATCCAATCCTGACCTGCGATATACGTCGTGAGCCCCATTACGCTCATCAATCATCATTTTGCAGACATCTGTTACCCACGGTAGAGATTGACTGTTTCTCACGGTTATAGTTTTTAATGCTGCATGTTTATCAAAGAGAGCTGTTAGCATTGAATTAAATTTATCCACCATCATTTCTACCGTCGATAAGTCAGTTACTTCGTTCCAGTTCATTGCATACAAATCTTTGTTAAAATCATGCAATATTATATTATTGATTGGTCTGTAGGTAAACGTCCTTGGTGGGTTTTTAACTTTTTTTAAAGATAAAGTCACATTAACCATAAGGTGCCCATTGGAACCACTTATATTATTAACAGCGACATCACGCACTGGTGCATTAGTACATATAAGATCTATCAGAGTCTCAGTATGTGATGTGTAATGTGTCGGTTCACTCACAACTTGACGGAGGTTCATGTACTCGAGAAACTGGTTTAGTTTTTTAGTACTACATGTTAATATTAAAATCTCCCAGCAAGACAAAAAAATCGAACTTAGAAACATAATTAATTGAATCAGTTAGAGCGTCAATAAACGTATCCACATTCATCCATTGAGGACGATACGCAGTCCCTATAGCTAGACGATAACCATTTACGCGAGTGGATAACCACATTTGCTCAATCTGATCGTTAGGCCTAGTCAAATAGCGCACATTAACGTTACGTTTAATATAAAATGCAAGTCCACCCCCCCTCCCGCTGCGCATGTGCAGCGGGCGCGGGGTGGCACGCATCCGGTAGCCAGGTACGGCCGGTGCGCGTGCTTCTTGTCCGCTTGGAATCCATGTTTCATTGATTGCAACCAAATCTGCATCGTAGCGATTCATAGCAATAAGGAGGTCATCATGCCCCGTACCTAATGATCCCGCATTATAAAGACCTAACTTAATAAACTTTGACTCAGGACCTTTTCAAATGTAAAACACTAAGTAAGTGAATACTAATACAGCACCAATAAACAAGCGAGCGGGAGTATGTGAGTGTAATGAAAGTATTATTCGATAGCGAAAAAATCAAAATGCGTTGAATTTTCATTTCTACCCAGTTGAAAATTAAAAATACTGCAACACACACGTAAGTCAAACATAATTGGTTATTATGAATGGTTAATAAGGAACATGATGCAAAGGTTATAACAAACGCCAAAACATAAATAAAGTTGTACAACAAATAACATAATAAATTACATTTTCGTCTATGATTTTTAAATGGTTCAACAAAGATAACTATAGTAAACCAAAGTATTAGAAATCCAAAAAAGACGCTCGGTGAATCACCATTATAAGAGCAGATACAGTTTAGTCGAAGGTAGGTACACAAAGCATTATATACTATAGTTACTGATTGTAAAATATTGTTTGACACCCTCAGGTAAACATAAATTATTATTAATATTATATACATGTAAAGACAACGGTGATTAGTCATTTTTAATAAGAGACACGCCAACTGTATCAGGCCCAAAAACGAAGTGCCAAGCGTCATCAAAATCAAAGTTTAAGCGTGAAAAGAGACAAACGAACGACAAACCATAAAGGTTGTCTCGCTTATTTATACATGTTATTATATCATAATTAGCCCATTTTGTTCCCACTGCTGGGACTCGAGCCTTCCTCTCAGAGAGAGGAGTTGGGCCATAATCCACCACGCGGGCCCAGTGCGGATTTATGGATAGGTTAGTGGCCAACCCATGTCGACGTTTTCGGGCCGCCCGAAGGCCCTCGACATAGCCTAACGACTGTTGTCCTAAGACAAACAACCGACGACCGACGGCTTAACGTGCCTTCCGAAGCACGGAGGCGCTCAGTTGAATAATACCACTAGCGGTCACCCATCCTAGTCCCAGTCCTGACCGCAGCAAGTATTGCTTAACTTGTTGATCGCCAAGTCGAGCTCCGCTACGAGCGCTTCGTTAACTATATTAATTATATTATATATAAAAAAGAACCTTTCGGCCGAAAGGTTCTAGAGTGGAGACCACGGACCGGCAAGCGAGCGTAGGTCGTCCACCGACACGGTGGACAGACGACCTGAGGAAGGTCGCAGGACGACGTTGGATGCAGGCCGCTTCCAACCGGTCCTTTTGGAAAATCATGGGGGAGGCATATGTTCAGCAGTGGACGTCCTACGGCTGAGATGATGATGATTATGATATAATAAATAAAATATTATTAACCCTGATATTGAAGCGCTCACAGCAGAGCTCGCCTTGTCTTTTTATAACTATCAACAAGGTTAAGAAACCCTTGCTGCGGCCATGATTTGGATGGGGGACAGCTAGTGACATTTTCAACACCTGGCGCTTCCGTGCTTTGTAATCTCGGTTGTTTGTCTTAGGAAAACAGTCATTAGGCTATGTCTGAGCGCTCAGTCCTTCGGGATATCTGATTAACACCTCGCGGTTGATTGCAGCTGAGAGGAAGTCCCCGCAGTGGTAACGTAATGTTGATGGCCTGTTGAATTTTTTCCCTGATATTCTTATCACTTATACTGATATTGTTATCTACTGTTGATGTCACAGATATGGATACTTTAGCAATTAAGCTCTTGAAATTGCAGCATCACGGCACAGTTACTGAACTATTTGCTAATAATTGGTTCGAAATTTGTGCTCAGAGAGTTTAGAAACAACGGTAAATGTTTGAGTAATTATTAGAATTAGTTTAGGCACAGATTATTACACTGTTACTACTAAGGAAATTTTCAATCTGTTCACCCAGTCTAAGTTGATTGGGCTGCTTGAATTAAAAAAGGTACATATAGTAATAAACTTTTATAAATATATACGCCTTGCTATATATATAGATATATATATCTTCTACTCGGCACTGTGAATGCCGATAGAGGCTAACAGCTACCAGGCCGTTTGAGGATGCCTTTCGCTTCTCCTCTACTACTTGAACAATACAGTTCACCAGAAGAAAGCAAAGACAGCAGCGTTTGTTATTCATACCGATTTCAGCAATTATTTTATTTAGGTACCATTTTCTCGTTGGTACGAGTATTATGTTAAATAATCCTGAATCCAATAGAATGACAGTTAGTTAATCTTTTGGTAGTAGTGCCACGCTGTAACCCCACAGCCGAATAGGCCTGCACGACCAGGGAAGTTCCACATTCCCACATAACACCGAGGTGAAGTAACAAGGCTTGCTATTGCGTTTCAGTCGGTTTGTGGGAGTTTCCGGAGGCCTCATTTCCCCCTCCCCCTCCACCTTCACCCTTTCTATCTCTTCCTTCCTATCATCCTTCCTCAAAAGTCGGCCACGCATCCTCGAGACCTCTGGTATTGCGGATGTCCGTGGACGAAGGTATCACTTACCGTGGTCAGGTGAGCCGCTTGCTAGTTTGCCAACCTATCCCACAAAAAAATGTTAACCCATAAAGCATACGTTACGTGTCAGAAGTTTTGCTGCAAAGCAAATAAATATATGAGCACTTTTGAATAATGAAATGCTTACACGAAATTCCGTCCATTCGCCATCATAATAAAGGTGCATGCTTTTGTATTCTGATATTAGTTTGACATTTGGGGAAAATATTATATATATCATGTACCTACGCATGACGTTGCTCCTGGGCAGAACTAACGCAGTGTCACTTGGAACTCAAGATTTGCGGGTATAATAATTAAAAAGGATAATATTTATAAGTACCAATTTTAAAAAGTTTTTAAATGTACACGCCATTTTATTTGATGCCCTTTTTAACCTAATTGAAAATTTCATCACCCTGTGTTCACAATGTGGTACATGTGGTAAAAAATAGTGATGGAATTTTCAACTTCCTCAAATTTAAATATTATATAAAAAAATTAATACATAAGGCAAACCTAATAATAACTATGAACCCCTATTTCTCCTGGTAACGCTATAACTTGATAACGGATGGAATTTCAGGAAAAGGTTCTTCCTACCCCCGAGGGTTCCCGCCTTGCCATGGCGGGGAGGTTCAGTAGCCGTGGCTCGGATAACCACGGTGAAGCTAAGAGGAACCAATGGGCCTGCCAGTGATAGGAGATAGCTGGCGGGCTCGAGGTGGGACCGCTCGTATGGGCTTTGCCCTCCAGGTTCACATGGGAGCGGTCAATGTAGGTAGTGGTGGTGTATGGGCGTCACTGCAACTGAGGCGGGCTGCAGTGTCGTATGGGCGGCACCGTGACTGAGAGTTGGAGGCCGCGGCAGGAGAGGAGTTCCGGTATTACGGTGAGCCGCTCTCCCTACCTTACGCTGCCTTCGCGGGGCTGCCACTGTTAGATGGCGGAGGCGGGGGGTCCTGAGGGGAAGAGGACTGTCGGTATTGAGAGGCGCCGCTGTCCCTATATATCATCTGCGGCCAAAGTAGCAGGCGGTGGGGCTTCTCACCTGACCCATCGCAGGTGGACCTATGGCGCCCAGACTCGGGAGAGTCTGGCGTCTATTTGCAGATTTGGTCCCCCTAGGCGGTTGCGGCAACTGACAGCCGCGGCGGGTTCGCGGCCGTGTGAGAAATCTTTCCCGCGTTCCCGCCAAAAGCGGCAGTGATGGAACACCACAGAGGTTTGGTGGGTATACTGCTCTTCTGACAGAGATTCTCACATAAAGGATTACTCTAGGTCAAAAAAAAGGAGAATATTATGAAAGAAAAACCTAGAAAAAATGGCAGGTTATGGCGCGCCGAAGGCCGAGCCTACTACGCGAATGAAGTCGCGGGCAGTCGCTCTCGTAGTAATATATATATATAATACAAACATCAAATTTCATAAAGCATCTGATGGGAGGTTAACAATTAACCGCTATATTTGCGTATGACGATAATTTTTCTCAGTAAATTCTGATAACCCGCTACGTTCGGTTGGAAAGATAGAGTTGTTTACAAGAAAATATAAACGTTATGAATATAACATAAAGGTTCGTCCATCGATATTTTTTTATATGTTTGTGTTTGGGGAAGTGTATCCTTACTATATCCATGGAATTTGATGGGGATGCGGCTAATGTAGTGTTTTATCAGTCGCCTCCTTCAATTTATTTTCGTATCCTGTAAAAATACTCTCCGGCAAACTCTCAATCATCACACAATTACTACCTTATTATTCCTACTTTATTAAAAAGACAACGGTATGTGTGTGTTTGCTATAAACTGAATTCAGGTTTGAACAAAAAATTACATAGAGTTCGCTTACACTCAAATCCGATATCAGGATATCCGGGATTTCAAATCCGATATCAGGTGGTAACCGAAGCATTGACATTCCACGCCGACGAAGTTTCCAGCGTAGGGTGCTTACATAAAGAAACAGGTTTCCGGTGCATGCGAGTCTGTACGGGTCGGTACTGATCGGTGCAGGTATAATATTCCCATGTTATCATATGCGGTCAGTTATAAAGGAACAGGTTTAAACTTGTCGGTACCGACTACCTGTACTGGTCCGTACGAGTTTAAGCATTTGCCGGTGTAGTGTGTCATCTTCTGTCGTCGTGAAAATGGATGTGCATTGCGAAATTTTTAATAACATTGATATTTGCTAAACCACCTATGTGGAACAAAAGACATAAATTACACAGCAACAGAAATGATAAATATTGGAAGGAAATTAGCTTAGAAATGAAACATGATGGTAAGCAACTACTTAGAATACATTTTTTTATTCCATTATATTTAATTCATAAGTGTACAACAATCGGTTATGCGTGAAATACTTTACAAAAATGTTTCTGACGTTTGTTGCTTAATTCGAAGGTGGACCCGGATTTTGATTGTGCCATTCTTGTGTTCATGCCTTACTAGTTGAACAGGAGTTAAGTGCCTATCAAAACCCTCTTTGTCAATAATAATATTATACAAAACATACATGGTTATCACGATTTTGTCAGCTAATTTAATATCTGTTTCAATATACTTACTTACAAGATAGTAAACGCCATTTTGAATATATTCTGCCAAATGCACATTCCACTGTTTTTTTTGTTCGAGATAATCGCTCATTGATATTATGTTGCTCCTCTGTTAATTCACGGCCTCCAAAGGGTTTTAATAAATATGTTTGTAATGGATAGGCCTCGTCAGCTAAAAATACATAAGGAGCAGATACTTGAGTACCTGGTAAATAGTCGGGTTCTGGAATATCAATTTGTCTCTCATTAAAAAACCAATACAAGTCTGAACCTCTAAAGGTGTCTCCATCACTTTGTTTACCGTATCGTGGGTTCGATTCCCACTCAGCACATCAGTTTGTGTGATGGGCCCGAGTATATACTGCTAGCTTTGACTCTTGATTTTTATACAAACCTAAATGGTGTATTTTGTTACAGAAAATAAAATAAGAAAAAAATGGAGGTATCTCACAGGTCCTTTTCTTACATTTATAATGAACACTTTCGAAGAGAAAAACATCATCGTCCGAAGAACTCGAAGACATTATGGTCACTAAGAACAGATTTACCGGTTTCTATATGTAGTTTAATCGGTACCTATGAGTACCGACCCGTACCGACATATCGGGACCGAAAAACCTGTATCTTTATGTTTGCACCCTTAAGCTATATACTTCGATCAAGTATTACTACTAGATATGAGTACATACAAGATTCAGCGTTGCATTCATTGACAGCGCGAGAAAATGGCTTGAGTTTATTATGCTTTTCTATCTGTTAATATGAACATAAATATAAAAATATCAAAACGTCATACAAGTATTTTAATAATACTCAACCTTATTTCTGTCTATTGTGGTTTAGTTTCGACTAAAGCGTCAATAACAGGACTTTTGCTCTTGACGAGAGCTAATACAATTTTGGAACCGTACGCAGTGGGCGCTTAGAAAATTCAACTTTATGTTCATGCATTTAACGCTTAAAGTTGCAATAGTCACTGTTGTGACGTTTTCTATCTTACTTTAAACATAGATCCGATAGAACATGGAACTCATGGAGTCGCTTTGTTGACAAAATTTATAACAGTTATTTAACTATGAACTAGTTTACGGGTGGACAATTCTTATACATTTCAATAAAGAATAAAAAGCCACTTTATTGCAATTTTCAAAACATTTATTCCTAAAAAATTCTTAACCATCATACGACCATTATGACCGCGAACATCACGATTTCATCGGTCATAATGGCCGCTTATACTTATTATTCATCTCAGCCGTAAGACGTCCACTGCTGAACATATGCCTCCTCCACAAATTACCAAAAGGACCGGTTGGAAGCGGCATGCATCCAACGTCGTCCTGCTACGAGTACCTTCATCAGGTCGTCAGTCCACCGTGTCGGTGGATGACCTACGCTGCGCTTGCCAGTCCGTGGTCTCCACTCTAGAACCTTTCGGCCCCATCGGCCGAATGATGACCGTTTGCCGTGACTCTGACTACTTGAATAAAAATCGAACTTGATACAAATATGAATATTTAAAAAATAAGGACTCAAATAGGGGCAAGGTCGCGCCTTTATAGGTAATTTTTCTACCGTCTTTCAAAGGAGGAGGTACTCAATCGACTGTTTTTTTTTGTTTGTTACCTCATAACTTTCGACTGGATGAACCGATACTAAATTTTTTTTTTGTTTGAAAGCTTGTGCTTACCATGTGGTCCCATTTAAATTTCATCAATCCAGTAGTAGTTTTGAGTTACACTCTAATAACTGATAATAATAGAATATAATATAATAGAATATAATAGAAATATAATAGAATGGAAGTCAGTATTACATTTTTCAACTTGTACCTTGTTAATAAGTTTTTTTGTCTAAAATACATGGTGAGGCACTTCAAATGTCCAAAGTAAGCAAACTAATGTGCTCTTCTAACTTCGTCCGCTATATACATACTTAATATAATAAAAGGGAAAGATTTATTTGTTTGTTTGAATTGAATAAGGCTCCGAAAGTACTAGATCTATCTGTTCTGCGTGCTATGTGGCCTGCCCACTGCCACTTCAACTGGCTTATCTTATGGGTTATATCGGTGACTTTAGTTCGTCTACAAATCTCTGTTTCGATCACGTAGAGAAACCCCAAGCATAGCCTTCTAAACATAGCTCGTTGTACGACTTTAAACTTGCATGTGAGGCCCATAGTAAGAGACCACGTTTCAGTGCCATAAGTCATCACTGGTAACACACATTGGTCAGACACTCTTGTTTTGAGGTACTGAGGTATTTTTGACAAGAAGACTTCGCGAAGTTTCCGGAACGCTGCCCAGCCGAGTTGGATTCGAAAATTGACCTCTTTCTCAAAGTTGGATCTCCCTAGTTTAACTGTCTGTCCTAGATATATTCGTCAACAACTTCGAGAACTGAGTTCCTAACTGATATTGGGGTAGGCCTAACATTACAACATACTTATTATATAAAAATTAAGATTATTATTATTATTATTATATTCCATTTATTTCACGGATTACGTCCGGACTTTTGCAAAGGCATAAGTGGGGCTGTGGCCAGCACTTAGAGGCCCGTTTGATATAAAAATACAATGTTGTATAAAAACAGAAACATTTTCGATGGATGGTTACATGGTATATCTATTGCAAAAGTATATTATTATTATTATTAATTGCACTTTTTACACAAGTAAACCATAAAAAATAAAAACTTTAAAGAAAACTAAAGACTATTTAATTAAAACTGAAATTAAAGCACAAAAAATTACTTGCTTTGCAAATGAAAATACTAACACCCGGTGTCTTACCGAGTTTGACGTCGTCAATTCTGTTAATATATATATCGGGCATACATTTCTAAAGTACTTTTAAATAGCTTGTACATTATAAATATATTTATTAGCATATACACAATTTAATATTTCTACAATAAAGAACTTATGCTACTTTTCCGGAATGATTTACTAGTTCACTAGTCATGAATAGCGTCTATGTTAAATTCTGAATTCTGCTAAATCTGAATGCTTCTAAATTCTGAATATAAGCTGTATATACTATTTATGTTTATTAATTTGATATATTATTATTTCTTACATTTAGATTTTTATAATGTTTCTAATAACAAATATTACATTTTATGGGTGGCAGAGTGACAGCTTGTCAGAAGTGGAGTATTCCAAGCATGTTTGTCTTCTATATAATGTAATGTATTAAATAAAATATAACCTCTTCATGCATTTCTTGTTCCAAACCTACCGATGTATGACACATTTGTTGGTTCTTTGATTTCGAATATTGGCCAAACGACGAAATATTTGTTTTTAATTGTTTAGTAAGGATTTTAAGTAATTTTAAACAGAAACAGACATGTACTTACCGAAAGAAAGATACTCCTTCTGAAACCTCACTGTTACGGAGGTTATTTTCCCAGTTTTTAAAACCATGAGCCATTTTAGTACGTCCGAACGTTGGCTGTTGTTGGACCATTACTAACACATATTAAACTCAAATAAGACCACACTTTTATTTGTGCTCTTAAAGGGGTGATAGACGTGCGAGTAAGTTCGCGAACTTGTGGCTCGACGACCTTTTTCGCTGGTGTGTCACCTTAAGTACGCGTACTTTAAAACCGCCGAGTAAGTTCGTTGGCGATCCGACAAGTTTGAAATTTTGCTCGTAACCCGCCTCCGCTCGTACGTGTGGCAGCACTGCGAGCCGCGAGCCGCCATTATTAGACGAGGTTTTTCTAATTTTAGTTAATTTTGATTCAGAAATTTCTCAAAAATAGCGATTTCCGGACTTATTCGCATGAACTGCTAACCGAATTTATTGAAGCTTTTCGAAATAACAGAAGTTTCAAGCGTAAAATAATTTATTAGAAATTATACGTAAGGACAGAGATGCTACAATTGATAATGTCAAGAAAAAATCATGTATTCTGTTTTTAAAATGTAATACAATATAATTCTTAAATAACACAAAGCTTCTTCTGCCGATGGCATCGCAATACAGAGTGAGTAAGCTTCACGTGTATCACCGACGTCGAGCCGAGTAAGTTCGCGATCTTTAAAACCGCGTACTTTAAGTTTGTACGTCTATCACCCACTTTATTTCACTGGCCGTTTTTAAGGCCGCTACCATTAATCTAGTACATACTTGATCGAAGGCTATATAGTATAAAATGTATTCCAAGTTTAAATTCCAAATTCAATTAATACTTAAAGGCAAGTGAAGTATTGTGAAGTTTACTGTTAAGACAGTTCGTCGTGACCCATGTCAAGGCTACCAGATATCCGAGCTGTAAATTCCCTACAGGTTTGAAATACCGAATATACGAGTATCACAAAACAACCACACGTTACTGGCAGAGAGATTTGCAGAGGTGAATTTTAGTGCAGAGTTTGTTTTGTATGACACACGGATTGTGGTTTAAATCAATACAAATTTTAGAATATAAATGAGGGTCGGAGATGTAATGAACAAAGATCTATATTTTATATCATTACGTTTTTATAGATACCTAACTTTTTATAGGTCTGTACCATTCACACACTTACGCGTCATTATTTGTTTATGTCTATAATTAGGCGGGCTGTAAATTTTGTTTCAGTCTGTGCATTACAAAGTATTATAGGTGATGGTTCCTCTTGGTCTATGTTAGCATATTTTACCGTGTTTTTCAACTAGTTATATTTGCTAAATTCAATATTATATATAATATATAAATATTATCATACTAGCATTAAGCGCGCTACACACCTTCAGTTTTAACTGTGCGCTTAATTATACAGTCGAACTCTACAGATAAATCATACGTTCATACAACATACATAGGTACCTTAAACTAAAATGCTAATATTTCAGTTTTTTATCATCATTTCCCCATAGACGACGCTTTAACCATCGTAGGGTTACTGCGTGTGTTAAAAGATAAAAATAGAAGATGGTATAGTAATTGTATAAATTCTTCTAGCCATTCGCGTTGAGCCAGGGTCGAGAAGTTTTCGTAAAGGAAACGAAAAAATCGTGTTCTATTCACGTTCGCTGCGACAAAACTGACGAAACTGCGCAGTTTTCGACACTCTAAGTTTAAAGGTACAGTTTTATTTGCAAAGATTTATCTATTGGTATTTTGATTAGATCTCAGTTAAACTGTGCAGTTCAACTGTTTGTTCTACACGCCTAACGATTTATCTGTACAGTTCGACGTACAGTTAAACTGAAAGGCCTTTATTAATAAACGTTGCGTAAACATAGATTAGGCGTAACATGCTTTGTCTTGCTTTCACGCGTGACATTTACTGCAAGCGAAAAATTTACAGATAGATGTTTTAACTACTCCGGGTTTATTACAAGTTTATTAATAAGGCCGAAAATGTATAGCACGCATTATATTTGCATTTCTGTGGGGTTTGATGTATAGATGAATGTTGTCACTATATCACGTCAAAAGTACAGCGTTGATTAGTCAGCAACTTCAATAGGGTAGATATTCCATCTCTGCGCACATAATTTAATAGCACCAAGACCTATTGGGCTATTGCGTATCTCATTTGAAAGTTAATAGTGCTAATCACCTAGTAAAGTGTACATCGTTTAGTTGTCTAAATAGTTACTTTCATTGGTCGGCTTGATACGCAATTCCAATGGTATGACAGTCTTTGTCTATATTAAAGTTCGGTAAACAACCGAACCTATACTAAGTAAGTACTTCTAATGTCAAAGTTAGCCAATAGTCCTGCTGAGCTCTTAAGGTATGGTAATGACTGACTTAAACACTACTTTTTCGACCCTAGATATCTTGTAAATAGTCATTCTCTACGATGGTGGAGCCGCGGGCGACCGCTAGTATTCTACTAAACAGCTAATATCTAAAGTAAAGCATCAAGTTGTGAGAGATAAACTTGTAGACCGACATGCGAACTTACTTATGAAGTTTGCTGACTTCGCATCAAGTTTAGTTTCATCAATTTACTTGACTCGTGTCAGGCTCAAATTCTCAGGGTATTTGAGGTTTGGTAGCTATTTGTATTAGAAAATTAGTACTAACGCTGTACGGACATTATTGGCGATTGAGTTAGCTCTATATATTTATTCCTACCATGGTGACATGGCGACAACGGACTTTTTCATCATATCATATATGTATATATAGTATATATTTTTTTCATTTTAACTTTAGATTTTTTCATGTTTTCAAAGTATTACATAATTTACCTTTTCAGTAGAAAAAATAAAACCGAAATTTAAAAAAAAATGTAAAACGGACTCTATATGACAGACTGATGTATGTTTAAAGTTTTTTTTGGTATTTGTATATTTGCATCCCAAAATAACTAAACTTCGCCACGCATTGCGCGGTTTGTGAGTACCTAAAAATAATATCTTCTTTGTCATGCTAGAGAAAAAGCACTTGAGCATTAAGAAATACAGTAAATATTTTTCCAAAAACCTAACAATATTACTAACTAATATATAAACAATATAACTAACTAAAAACAACTATTTCTACTTGATGCCTTCTACTCCTTGAGAGAAAGGGCCTGTCACACAGACATACAGATAATAGAGCGATTCAAAGGCTTCCTCTTACGTGCGCAGCATTTTTATTCTCGCTCACAACTTGATTAGGTCAAATTACCTACCTTAACCTAGACATACAAACTTATATCATAGACAACTGAGTCTATAGTCTGGACTCAGTTGTCGCTGTTCAGCCGTGGTACTTCATCATCTGTTAGCCGAGCAATTTAAATTTTGTCGCACGCGTCATAAATAATTCAAAAGCTCTGTACCATCTGTTTTATGAGAGCCGAAATGGTAATATGTACCTATATTGGAAATTATTCTTATTTAGAAATGCGACAGATAAACGGTACCATTCATACAATAAAATGCTTAGATCGTAGTACGTACGTACGTAGTCGTAGACGAATCATTTCTTTTTAGCGAACACACTTAATAGGTTTTCCGGTAACTCACTTGATACATATCGACTGGCTTTACCAGGAAATCAGTAGGAATACAGTGGTATGTGCTTTTCGATTGATTTTCAAACATGAGGATGTTGTTAGCCAGACGTACACCAGAAGGCCTACCACCATGACATTCCTTCAAGATGTTACCTTCACCGAAAGCTCACCACCGAACTAGGGATCGATCCCGTGGCCCTTTCACTGATGGTGGACCCTTGTTGTAACAAGGGTCCACCGTCAGTGAGAGGGGCTGGGCTAGCATCGCTTCAAAAACACTGTTCGGGGTTTGTATATATGTATTTTTGTTTAACGGATCATTATGAATTTCAGCAAAGTCAAATCGAAATAATTGCTTAGTCCATATAAACCTAATTGCGTGGGACTGTCATACTGGACCGCTATTCGCTATGACCACTCAAACAAGTAACGCAGTGCGCTATGATATCTTAAAGGAATTGCTGTGAAATCAATACTTTGCGATCATTTCTTGAACCTATCGTAACGCGCCGCGTTACTTGTTGAATGGTCATAGTTAAAAAGACCCAAGGTTAATTCAATCCCCCGGGAGCTAGCCATTGTATCAAACAAAAACTAGTAGTATGTGTTAATCCGGGTAAAGATGCACTATCTCCACTCTAAACAATATCTACTAGCTGCGCTCTGCGGTTTCACCCGCGTGGTGATGATGATGAAGCGTAAATATAGTGCAATATAGCGTAGGCTTAGTTTGCACCGGCGTTATTGTTGCATATTTTTTTTTTTAATTTATTTTTAAGGACCAACTAACAGTTTCACAATGTAAATTATATATAAATGTTTAAATTCTAGATTACAATAAGTGTGAGACCAACTTCGTTGACCACAAATTTCTTAAAGAAGTTATGAGGTTATGAGGTTTAAGTTGTTGACGTGCAAACAGTGTAAATTATTCAAAAAGCTAGAATACAATATGGTATGAAAATAAAGATAAGTATGATAATATACAAACATATAAGTATGCAGTTACATTATAAGCTTTATAGCTATAAGCATATTTAAACGTGAAATAGTAGTTATTGTGACATAACCGTAATGTTGCAACTTTTTTAGTTTAATAGATATCGCTCCGACCCCATACGACGGTTAAAATCAAATAGAGAGTTAAAATTTGGTGTTCGGACCTCAAACCTTGGTGGCCTAGTTGGTCATGGCGTCTGACACGGATTGTCGGAAGACGCGGGTTCGTATCTCGTTCGAATTTGTGAATTTTTCTCTCTAAAAAATTACAATATTTAGTATCGCTAAGTAGCCGTTAGTGGTTTAAAAAAGTAATACTATAACTTTAATAGTTGGCTTCCTCTGCCATCCTTGGTTTTTTTTCAGTCCAGAGGTATCCACTCTGTAACCGCTTTTGTCCATCTTTGGTTATTTAGTCTGTAGACATATTATGACCAGCCTATGTCGATTTCAATAGTCTTATCATTAGTGTTACATCTGGTGCTTTAGTTCCCTTTCTTATTGCTTTATTACTTACTTTGTCTGAAGTTTTGATGCCTAAAATGCTTCTATCCATCTTTCGCTGGCAAATTGCAATTTTTTCTTCGTCTTTTCGCCTAAGCGACCATGCCTGGCAACCATATCTTAAGCACGGTAATAGTTGACATATGGCACTGCAGGCTTTTTTGTAGTTATGAATGTCCCCTTTAATACCTACATCACTTTATTCTATTATCAATAATTTCCGCAGCGTATGCGATTTTAGGATTTTTAGGCGATACAATTCGGTATGTAAAGTTTTTTTTTTGGTATTTTTTTTATATTTTTATTTCGTAGATTAGGTCATTATAAGAAACTAATTTCTATATTTTTGTTTTATATTCAGTAGTTATTTTATAATATTTTTTTGAAAATTTGAATCCTATGACGTCACTTTTTTGCACAAATATGTAGTTGCGTTGAGAAGCCAAGAAAAGCACGCGAGTAAAAAAAAAGAAACTAGAACACTTGACAGTGACACCTACTAATTCGTAAGTCTCTATTCAATCAAAACAAAAGTGCAAAAAAGTGACGTCATTTAGAGGTCAATGAAAGTCGAATTATTTCATCGTTTTTTGTTAAAATAAATGGCATCTTATCGTTTTAAAAGGTCAGAGTAGAAAAATAAGGGTTTGTAACATAAAATCTCGAAATGGTTTCGGAATTGGCATAGGTTAATTTTTTTTAGCATACCGAATTGCATAAGTAAACATGAACAAGTGCAATTTGAAAAATTTAATACCGACTTCCATTCTATTAATTTGGTAAAAAACAGTTATTGGAGCGTAACTAAAAAACTATTAGATTGAATTTGATGAAACTTAAATGGGACCACACGGAAAACACCAGCTTTCAATACAAAAAGAATTTTGAGAATCGGTTCACCCAGTCGAAAGTTATGAGGAAACAAACCTTCTTTTCTTGGAAGTCGGTAGAAAAGCATTTATTTTGACATAACTTTAAAAGTCAGCCATATGGCTGACTTTTAAAGGTATTGCTTTTTTGTAGACGATGACTTCTTCTAAAATAAGGTACTTCATCACTTTGCTCTTTGTCAACAGTTTTCGTAGCGTATATACGCGATATAAGGATTGGGTTGAATTATCGAAGTTTTTATACGTTTCCCTGAATTTTTACAAATCTCCTATGAATTATGTCAATCAGTGATAATGTATAATTCTAATGGTGAAAGAATTTTCCAAATCGGTCTAGTAGTTTCGGAGCCTATTCAATACAAACAAACAAACAAACAAACATAGGTACACATTTTTCTTCTTTATACGAGTAATGTTAGTTTAGGAATCCGTTCTTTTACACACATACTCGTACATACATTCAAACTTTCACATTTCTAACATTAATGTGATAACTTTCAATGAAATCGACCATTCGATTCCTAATTAAATTCCCGTTTAAAAAACTGAACACTTTAAGATAACGAGCCGTGTAAAGGTTAAAAAAGTCTAAACGGCTCAACTAGCTGAGCCTCGTGGTGGAGTCTAGGGTCCGAGTTGAGCTTTCGGGACATTTTTTTCTAATCTACACAACTAGTTGCGACTACGGGAAAAAAAGTCCGACCGGCTCAACTGGTTCAGCTTCGCAGTTGAGTCTAGGGTCCTAAACGGTAATAATATATTTATGTAGACAAATTATATTCTATCATACTAAACAGATTTAATTATATAAAGTGAAAGCTCCAGGGGAATATAAACAAAGTCGTTAGGTAAATATAATAAAATACCGTTGAGAATTCCTTAAATTTTCATGCTAAGGATTCGATTAAACTTTCAATTTATACTTGATTTGAATTATCTTGTGAACTAGTTCCAGAGGAACTGTTTTATTGTAAACCGGACGAGGTTATTACGGCTCTACGTTATTCCGTGTTGAAAGAAAATAAATCTAAACTTTGCTACAAAATAAATGCCTTAGAACTCAATTGGATAAAGGAACTGAGAAAATTGGGAATATATTTTCTACTGATAATGTTTTTTACAGGAGTATTTCCGTGAAATGACTTTTGTAAAAAAATAAACTTAGGTTAAAAGTACGAGTTAAAAAGCCCATTCTATTATTGATAATCCACTAACTCCTTATAGTTAAAGAGTTATATTTTACATCATCAGCTGAGCAACATTAGAAAATTATACCTACTTAAAGCATTATGAGTCCCTATAAAATATAAGGGTAGGCCTCGATTTTTCTGGAATACCATCATCTGATCCTGACTTGGTACCGACAAAGTACTTGGAGTGCGGTCCGAGTACACGTCTTCGCGACGAATAGGCGGCAAAAGTGATATTTATTGTGCACGTATGTGCATTATATATGCAATATCACTTTATAATACCGTGATGTATATACATCACGGTATAGTAATTGCGTCCATACTGAAACACCGACTTACGGCGTCCACCATTTCCACTGTCATTATCACTAAAGTTCATGTGAATGTTGACTTCTGTACCACATGCCATATTCGTGTGCATCCTGTATTTTTAAAAGGTTAAAAATTGGAGATATTCACACTCCTTTTACTCTGCTACATTTGTTACGTCATGTACATTTTCACGTCCTAGCGTATATTTTTTATATATTTTAATCAATACTGATGCTTTTGTTGCGTCTATAGGACATAATATTAATTTCGCGTCCTATTTTGTTATTTTTTTGTTTCATACTTGGTTTCTTTTACATATTCACGTTTTACAAAGTTTCACTCTTAACTCTAAATAGTACGTGGAGTAGTTTGTGGGTAGGTAAGATTTGTTGTGCACTCTACCAACTACATACAAAAATAACCTTACCTAGGGTTGGAGCCACAATCATTCCTTACTTTGTTTTAAGCGCTTCGCCGGCCGCTGCCGCGGCACGCTCGCTTCGCTCGCTCAGGTTGTGCATAGTTTTGTCACAGTCAAAACTTAACCTAACCTAGGGTTGGAGCCATAATCTTTCATTATTATTTTTTTAATCAGAGTGATTCCACACTATTTTATTTGCATAACCGACTTCATACACTGTCTCTTGACCTGCAAAAAATAATAAAAAGGGTGTTTCCAAGGATAAACGCATCGCTAGAATATTAGAGAGAGAGGACATCATTCAGAAACACGCCTTTTAAAATCACCTATTATCACACCATATGAGTTGCAAAAAATTTAATAACAATTAAATGTATTATGTATTAATGATTTGTTTGTATATACAAAATTGTTTAATAATAAAGTGAGAAAAAGGGTTTTTGTTAGCGCCGCTAACGGAATGTAAAAGGAACCGGAGGTTCCCCGCGCCCGCGCGCCCCGGTCGCCACTTCTGCTCCAGACGCCTTTCTTACCGCAGGGGCTTTACACTATTGTTTACTTTAATGTTTTTATTTTTAATTATATATATATATTTTTTTGATATAAAAACTAACGTGGTTTTCGATCATTATTAATTAAAAATATGGGATTACTCACTTAATATTTATCGGATAGGTCCGACTATAGTTTAGCACTGCTAAGCGAGACGTAAACGACGCGGGCGTCCCGAACACTCCTTGAAAAAGGCCACCGAATGTGGTCGAAACTATAGTTTATATCTATATATATAATGCACTTTGCACTCCAAGGCACTCGCACCTGTCTTTTAATAGTACTGGTGGATTCCCAAGTACACCGAATCCAGTCGAAAGCTATGCGTCGCGCTTCTGGCGCAAACAATTACCAGTAATTGCCAGTAGCTAGATATTGGATGATTCTATCGGCTAACACAGATTATCATGTTTGCTACGGTAGGTCGAGATCGTAGCATGATTGGATGTTTCTCATCCTTTAGCAATTAAGATATATGTCTGATAAATTGTGAGGATTTTCTAAGTGCAGTGAATATCAGAAATCTAGTTGTAAGTTTACTTTGAATTCTACTCGAATACGATCTCAGATCTCAGTTAGTTTTTTTATTACAAATATATATATATATATATAGTTCATTTAATCAATCCAGGAATTCTTTCTTTACCAACTAGGAAAAACAAAGTATTTAGCTAAATTAAATAGTGATTATATCTATGATTACAAAACATATTACATGTTCTGAGTTTATTTGTATTAGCAATCTGAGATCGTATTCGAGTAGAATTCAAAGTAAACTTACAACTAGATTTCTGAACTCCTAAAACATCTGATAATGCAATTCAACATAGGAATTACTTACCAATAATTTTGAAATACAATTTTAATTACTGACTGCCCGCGACTTCGTTCCCATAGTAGGATCGGCCTTCGGCCTCACCATAACCTCCCATCATTTCTAAATGTATTTAATATAAGAACCTTCTACGAAGTATTCGAAAACATTAAAAAAACTAAGTAAATCTGTAAAGCCTTACCACTTTTTATATTTTTTTAAAGAACGCTAAACTCAAAAAAATAAGTTTTTTTTCAACTTTTAAAGTTGGCTTTAAAACATAAGGCGATAAATATTCAATGGCGGCCTTTACATCGTATAACGTCACTAGGGCAAATACAAATAGTGTTGTAATTATAATACGTTTTGCTTGCTTGAACATGGAGATGGCGGGAAAAAACTAATGACTATAATAATTTATTTTCTTTTGTGTTTATTCTCAAGTTTTGACTCAAGTCTCGTGTAATAGTGGTGGATTATTAACCGTTGATGTTCACAAAGTGATGTTCACGCGTGCCAGTAAAGTGTATAAAATCATGAAACATTCTTTTTGGGTTTTTTTTGGTCAATCGTAATCGTAAACAGTAACTAAATGACTGACTTATTTCTTAGTGCGGACTTTAACTACCTACTTGAAAAAAAAAGTTTATAATTCCGCAGTTACAAAAATAAACCGCATAATTTGTTCTATGTAGGGTCTTCCACCTCAAAAGGAAAATAAACCCTTATCGGGTCACTTTGTTGTCCGTCTGTTCGACTGTCCGTCTGGAAAGACCCTTTTTCCATAATTAAAAAAATATATCCGAAATTTATAAATGTGTAACAACAATGATAAAAAGAAAATCTAATTTATTATTGAATATTATTATAACTTAGGTACTTAATGCCTACACCTTAATAAAATAAAACAACTTTAAAGATAATTTAAATAAATGAACACCTGTTTCTCCTGGTAACGCTGTAACTTGAGAAAGGCTTTACCGATTTGATTCATCGCTTTTTTATGTTTGTTTTTTTTATAATGTTTTCTAATACTTCGTAGAAGGCTTACATTAAAAAAATAATAAAAGATGACAGGTTATGGCAAGGCTGAAGGCCGAGCCTACTACGTGAACGAAGTCGCGGACAGTCGATAGTGTATATATATAAAAATATTTAAATATATAGACCCCTATTTCTCCTGGTCACGCTAGAACTTGAGAATGGATGGAACAATTTCGTTAATTCTTTTTTTGTTTTGTTAATTTCAGGAGATTATTATGAAAGAAAAACTAAGAAAATATGGGAGGTTATGGCCAGGCTGAACCTACTACTCTAACGGAGTCGCGGGCAGTCACTAGTTGTAATAAATATAATACGATACGTGACCTGACGAAGTTTCACTTTTCGGAGTCCCTCTTTCTTCACATGAGCTCGAGCTAGTCCTTCTAAGGTGCAATGGCTATATGGTCGATGGACCTTCGCAATCCCCATCCAATTCCTAAATCCTTCCTTCTATGGGGTTATACGAAACAAATGGTATGCGTCCTCATTATTATTGGTATGATGATATCGAGCCAATCATTTCGAAATTCTTGTTTTTCTTCTTGTTGCTCATAATTTGGAGTCACCTCTTTAGATATAGTCTGATTAATTTATGGTCACCTCCTAGGGTCCAGTCACAGTATAAAGATGCAACAGTATGGAAACTAAGCCTAGTTGATCAAATAATTATCTATTCCCCATTGAAGCCATAGTTGTCACTTTTAATGTTTTAAGGTATTATTTTGTTTAAATAAAACACTCGTTGTTCTGCTGTAGACATTAAATCTAGTTAATTCTACTTTACAAATAAAATGTATGTAGGTGTATCATGGCGACGGTTAATCTTGATAGTTTAAAATACGGAAAACAGTTTAGTATTGACTCACAACCACTTGTAGATCTTAGGATTTTTTGTAGGTTCACTACACTAACTTATCATTATGGCATAACCTTTTACAAGTTTTGGCGGGAGCGTACATGATCCACGGGTGCAGTGCTCATGAGCTCTATTGTCGAGTGTTTGTCACGCATTTTCGGGCTGAACCGTACTGCGTTTCAACCTCAAAAATGCGTTTGATACATTGTAATTAAATAAACATTACATACAAAATACCTTTATTCTTAATAAATTACAAATTATTGACTCCAAAAAAAGTTGATAATTTCGCCCAGCCGCCATCTTCGATTAAAATTTTGCTAGCACTATCGGCTTCAACGCCTCGAAAACCATAAAAAACGACACCCAAGATTAAAAAGTGGATAATTTCGGGCAGATGCCATGCTTGCATTTCTATTTTGACAGGAATATCGGCTTCGACACCCTCGAAAACCATGAAATCGAGACCCATGACCATAAAGTTGATAATTTCGCGCAGACGCCTAATTGAATTTCTATTTTGACAGCATTATCGACTTTGACACCCTCGAAAACCATAAAAACGACACCCATGACGAAAAAATATATAATTTCGCGTAGACGCCATCCTAGATTTCGATTTTATTTATTTATTAACAACGAAACACCAACAGTATATATATTATAAAATTTTAAAATACATGATAACCAATATTGATTCTGATATATATACCCCTTATGGGTGTTTACAACATTCAAATTAAAAACACGTAGAACATTATTCTTGTTGAACGACAAATTTTGTCAACTAGACTATTTTTTTTTTTTTTTGTAACATGACAAATAATTTGTATACAAGAAAATAGAAAAATAACGGTATATATAACTTAATGATTATAAGTACTTTAGAATATACTTATAATGCTTATAAGACCGAGAATGGCAGAACATCATCTATCTAAATACTTTACTAGTTTGTTCTTAAAGATGTTTAAAGAGTCGTGAAAGATATCAAGATCTTTCACGGAGGCATTTATCTCATTATAAGTACGGCACATTCTAGGTATTGGAGAGTTACGAGCTAAGTTAGTTTTGGCATGAGGAATGTGAAAGATTTTAGCGATTCTACCACGAGGGTAATTGCCAGGAATTTTCAATGAAATATTTTTCAAGATTATGGGACAGTCGGTTAGGTTGTGAATTTGTTTATACAGAAACGAGAGATCTCTAATTTTTCTTCGGTCGCGTAATTTAACTATTTTGAAAAAGGACAAGCGGTTAGAATATGGACTTCTGTGCGAAATACCTTGGCTCGAAAAAGCCAAGGATCTAGTAAAGGCTCTCTGGATGCTCTCAATGCGCTGTGAGTGCACAGAGTAGAGGGGGCTCCACACGACGCTCGAAAACTCCAGACAAGTACGAACCATAGAGCTGTACAGTAATATTTTAGTGTGCAACTTAAATTTCTTAGAATTACGCCTTATGAAACCTAGTTGCTGGGCTGCTTTTTTTATTATCGAGTCAATATGAGATCTGAATGATAATTGGCTGTCTATCAACACTCCCAAATCACGGATTTCCTGCACCTCCTGTAGCAACTCATCATTAAGCGCATAGGTTGAGTTTATGGGCCTTTTTTTGCGTGTATATTTTATGTAGAAACATTTTTTAACATTAAGATGCATTTGGTTAATATCACACCATTCACTAATATTATTTATGTCACTTTGTATAAGATTAATATCCCTGTCGCTGTTTACTGTTTTATACATTTTTAGGTCATCCGCGAATAATTTATATTTGCAATGTTTTATACAAATGGTAATATCATTTATAAAGATTGAAAAAAGGATTGGACCTAGGTGGGAACCCTGGGGAACTCCAGACTCCGCTAAATATTTCACTGATTCGAATCCATTAGCCATAACAACTAGTTCTCTTTTTGTAAGATATGACCAAAACCACTTTAAAAATGACCCATAAAATCCCATACGCTCCAACTTTTTAACAAGTAAAACATGACTAACTTTATCAAATGCACTGCTAAAGTCTGTATAAACTGCGTCTATTTGACCACCCTTGTCTACATCTTCAGTAAGATCAGTAATAAACCCAACAAGATTTGTTTCTACAGACCGACCTTTTTTAAAACCGTGCTGATGTTGCGACAGGAAGCGCGAAGAATATTGAGATACTATCGGACACAGGAGTGCTTCAAACAATTTGGAAAAACAAGATAAAATTGAAATAGGTCTATAATTTTGTACGTCGTCAATGTTGCCTTTTTTGTGGATGGGTATAATTTTCGCCTTTTTCCATTCATCGGGAAATTCTCCCAAAGACAAAGAACGGTTAAATATTAGGGAAAGAGGAAGTGCTAGTGCAACGCCGCAACGTTTGACTAGAAGAGGTGGGATATTATCAGGACCCGGTCCTTTTTTAGCATCTAATTGTTTGATTTTTTTCAAAATTTCGCGTTCAGTGAAGCTTACTCTGTTTATGCAGTTGTATTGTAGACTATACTCAAATGCACTGACACTAGATCCCACAGCCGTGTTTGAAGTAAATGCGTTAGAAAAATTCTTTGCCAATAAATTTGCTATATCTTTCCCTGTCCTAGCTACGTCGTCTCCCAAGTGCATTTCTGCAGGAAGTGACGACCTAGTCCTCCGCCTGTCCCTAACATACCGCCAAAATACTTTCGGATTTTTCGCAATGCTATTTTCTGTGTTTTGGATATAATTTTTGTATAATGCATCAAACAACTTATGACAACGCTCCCTTAAAATATTAAATTCCATTAGGTCACGAGGGTTATTATATTTACGATATTTAGTCCGAATCTTTTCTTTTTCTGCGAGTAATTTGATCAATGATATATTGAACCAAGGAGGGAATGACTTTCTATTATACTTGTGTTTGGGTACAAAATCTTCAATACATTTTCTAATTATAGTGTAAAAAGTAGAGATCATTTCATTTACTGTAGTACAGTCATTAAAAGCCTCAAACCAATCTATGCCTCTCAGGTATAACGAGATGCTGTCGAAATCAGCTTTGTGAAAATTAAATTCAATAGTCGGCTTAGGACGCAAAAAATTAAATTCTTTGTTCGGAATAGTTAGTAAAAACGGGGGATGTTTAACATCAAGTTTGCTTAAGTAGTCGGGGGGCGCCGTTAGAGAAATGTCAGTTATCGTACTTAGAGCAAGATCCAATATTCTGTCATCTTCGTTACATATGCTATTAAACTGCTGTATGTTGGACAATGAGATAAAATCAACTAAGAAATTTCCTAACGAGTTTCCATAATTTGATGGAGTTGTGAAATTATTGCATTTGGTCCATTTTATGAATGGTAGATTAAAATCTCCAAGCATCAAAACTTCGTCTACCTGACGGATGAAATTATTGGCATTATCCAAAAAAACTTTTAACGTGTCCAGTTTTACAGGAGGGGGCAAGTAAACAGTACAAACAGCAATTTTTTTTGTGGTCTTGCCTGTACGCATTTCTACTAGCACCCAAATATCTTCACAGCTAGATTCCCAGGCGTGTAAACGCGTGGATACATATTTACGTGAAACAGCTATAAGTACGCCACCACCGTCTTTCTTTACATTAGGAGTGTAGTCGGAACATACTCGATCACGTCGATACACTTCGTAACGAGAGTCTATTATTTCGCTACTGTAAATGCCGGAATTTAACCACGTTTCAGTAAATGCCAAGATATCGTAAGAATTAAGTAAAACGTTTTTCAAAATATCGTTTGTTTTCGTTCTCATACCGCGAACGTTTTGATAATATATAGTAGCCATTTTTATATATTATAACACCAACAATGTACTAAAAACTATGAAATCTACACTTAATTTTTGAACGTAAAGAAGTTACTGTCCATGGTGCGTATTAAAATTGCGGCGCTAGTTTCATCCTTCCTTGCATATATCCGGCCGTCACGAACCCAGACAAACTTGTAACTCAACTCCTTCGCCTTTTTCCTCGCAGCGGCGTGGATTGCCTTGTTGGTTGGACTCAAGTGTTCAGAAACAAAAACGGGAACACTGTTTCCACCAATACCCAGGTGGGCCGAGCACAACTTGTCGCGGATGTTTGTTTTGTTGAACCTCTGAACTGCTGCAAGTAGATTATCGCGCATAAGTCGGGTCTGCAGCTTAAGGATTATGGTGCGAGGTCTATCGCTTTCCTTATTCAGCTTCGCCACTCTCGATACGTGAACGATGTCATTACCGGAAATAGAGCATTCTGTCTTCTTAGAAAGTTGTTCTATAATTTTGAGGACATTCTCTGACCGGTTTTCCGGTATACCATTTATCTCCACGTTGCACTCGCGCTGGTGCTGCTCCATTTGGTTCAGTCGTCCGTTTAGACCTTTTTCCAGCTCTACGACCTTCGAAGTTAGCTCTTCCTTACTTCTCTGGAGTTGGTCTATGACAGTCGATTTCTCTTCCAGACATTTTTTTAATTCTTCGTAGCCGGTGTTAAAAAACAAGAGCGACTGCTCGAACGAAGAAACTTTTTCGGCAACGTTTTGCATCTCCTTCGTTAGGCCTCTCATTGCCTGAGATATTTCTTCTCGTATAATGGTTCGAATGTCTTTGTCGTTTCTATTTGTACCGTCGGAGTCGGGAATCTCGGAGGGAGCATCTCCCGAAGACGCGCGGCGCATTTTGGACTTAGAGGCGTTGCGCTTGGTGACGTTCTCAGAACCGCTCGGTGCCTGAGCCCCAGATCTCACAGGCGTGTTGGTGTTGTCCGTTTTTGGCCGTCTGCTCGAGCAACCACAACAAGTCCAATTTGTCTTTTTTTCCAAGGAGAACGCATTAAAACGCTTCACGGTGATGTTGCAGCATTCTAAGTCGAATTTCACGTCACAACTTGAGCAAACCATAAACTCATTAGTTTTGATTTTATTATGGCATCCTCCGCAAACCGAAGACATCTTGACGCTTTATATCACCAGTGGTGCAGAGAACTTGTCACAGAATGCGTAGTAGTACTCATAGATAGCGCGGCTCGTAGCAGAATATGTACCAGCTGTAGTCAAGCGAGCCACAGCTTAGCTAGCAGTAATCGTAGAATTCGCGTTCCGAGCCACAGCTTAGCTAGCAGTAATCGTAGGATTCTCGTTTCGAGCAAAAACACAAACACCCTCAGCTGATTAAAAATTATGGGAAATATTTCTTGCAAAAAGCATTTCCCGATTAATCAAATGTCACAAATATGTCACTTGCACTATTCTTGACGGTTTTTAGCACACTCCACTACTCAATAATCACTTTAGACAACAATTTGCTAATTATTTCGTCGCGTAACAAGAATAACGTCCACCTTCGAGAATTATTTCCGCAATATCAAAGAGTTGAAGACGTGTTCATTGTTCCGGTGCTTGTAATCAAGTTCAGTCAGCGATTTGGTCAGCGCTATCGGCTTCGACACCCTCGAAAACCATAAAAACTACACCCAGTACGATATAGTTCATAATAATATTATAATCTATTGTAGCTGCCATCTAAGATTTGTATTTTGTGTTATGTTTTACGAATTTATTATGATTGACACATAGCATAGCTTTATTATATATTTCACACTTAACATCAGTCAAGTGTGAAATTTCATATTTAAGATTATATAAAAAAAAGGTTATGATGTAAAAATTGTTTGTAACACTCGCTACTGGCGGCACCGCGAGAACCGCTTAGGGGTCTCGTCGATGCGCATGTTTATGTCTGTGGGCCGTTTCGAACGATTGAAGGTAGTTTCCGCACTGTTATCTATATATCTACTGTGCTACAGTCCTGTCCTCAACAGAGAATATAAACACTTGCAGTCTTCTACGTAAACGTAGTGTTTATATTCTCTTTGATCTACGTCTTTTTTTCCGTTGACTTTTTCTTGTCTTTTTTTTTAAATTTCATATAGGTTTCATATCGCTGATCAGTTACGAATAAGTTTTTAATATAAAAAGACAGATTTTAATGAGTAATTGTGAGATGATTCGTAATTATATCAAATATGTATAAGTGTGATCTAAAAGTTGTATAGGTCAGCGTAACATATATTAATCCTATTTTATGATATTATTAACTAAGCACTGTTATGCGGTTGATGTAAAACACTTCTTAAGTAAAAAAAGTAAAAATATTATAAAAACATCTATATAGGGTGTTTGGTAGAGGGACCGACAAACCAATTGAGCGTGTTCGGGGGACCACTTGGAGAATACAAGTTGGCCAAGTTCCCTTTTTCTCCGAAATTGTACCTATTTACCACCATAACATTTGTAAAATTTGTAAAAAATTTAAAACATCCGGTCTAAAACATAGTTTACAAATGTTATGGTGGTAAATAGGTACAATATTGAATTATAAAAAATTTAGTTGTCGGGGATTTTTTTTGGCCAACTTGTATTCTCCAAGTGGGCCCCCGAACACGCGCATTTGGTTTGTCGGTCCCTCTACCAAACACCCTGTATAAAAAGAATGGCCCTGAGTTTCTTGCCGCTTCTTCTCGGTAGGCTCTATATATTTTGGAACGCGGCGGTAGTCTTTAAAGTACATTATAATGAAAAATTGACGTTCATAAGTGCGTCTTTGATGCCTAAATTGAATAATTGAATAAATGATTTTGATTTTGATTTTGACTTTGACTTTGACTTTGACTTTGACTTTGACTTTGACTTTGACTTTGACTGTGACTTTGACTTTGACTGACTTTGACGTTGACTTTGACTTTGACTTTGAATTGTCATAGATTCAACTGTACGTAAAAATAGAATTTAACCTCGCTCTACATTTCCGATCCAATTTGATCGAATGCTGGCAGATCCAGGTGGAGCTTCAAGTGCCACTTGAAGCATATACGACTCATTATATCGACCATTAATCTTAAACGGTAAGTTTCACAAAAAAGTTTACAAGAAATAAAAGATGAAAAATTGTATTCTCTACAATAATGGTCTGAATAACTTTTGCCCTAAAGCGCATAGTTTCTGAGATATCAGCCAAAAACTTTTATTCAAGATGCCGCTTGCTCCACCTGGATCTGTGTGTATGTCAGCCTAAACCTTATAAATTATTTTTCATCGGAAATTCAGTGCTAGATTGATCAAAATACTACTATTTTAACTGACCTATAAACCTCAATGAGAATTCAGTCTCATATGTTAGTTTATAATTTTACTCATAATATTTTCTAAGAATGAATAACTTATTAAGTTTGTCATCTCCATACAGCTTATGGAGCACAGATATACAATGTGTCCGGTCACCGATGTTAGATACTTTAAGGGATTAAAATACAATTATTTTATCGACAAATCATCGATCAAATGTTTTTATCCCGAACTATATAAAAAAGCTTGCCTTTAAAAATAAATTTCCGAGGCACAGGTACGTGTGTAAATTTAAAAATATCTACCTGACCAGTATTCTTACAAACAGAATAATGGTTTTATTATGATATACTAGCTGAACTCCGCGGTTTCACCCGCGCGAATTACGTAGGTCACAGCCGAAGGATCTAAAAAAACCAAAATCTTTTGTACTAACTTTAATTCAAATAAAAGATTTTACAACATAATTTCCTATTCTAAGTACACGTATGAATAAATTATTATATTATATATATATATATATATCATAAATTAATTCTTATGTAAAAAAATGAAGGTTCCACGAGTAAGCTGACTCCGCGCTTCATGTTGCAACCGCGTGATAGTTGCGATGCACGATGTAGGTAGCCATCCGGTTCTTAGTAAGCAGCTTTGTATATGGGTTACTATGTAACACGCGGTGATGGATGATGGTGTTGATGATGAATCTTATATAGCCTATGTTACTCAGGGTAAATTTAGCTTTCCAATGGTGAAAGAATTTTTGAAATCGGTTCAGTAATTTTGAGCCAATTGGTTACAAACATACATAGAAAAGTTTGAATTGGAAGGTCGCAGGACGACGTTGGATGCAGGCCACTTCCAACCGGTCCTTTTGGAAAATCATGGGGGAGGCTTATGTTCAGCAGTGGACGTCCTACGGCTGAGATGATGATGATGATGATGATTCATAGAAATCTTTCCTCTTTATAATATTAAGTATAGAAATAGCCAAAGGCAAGGACATATATCCTATAACAGGTAAATTATTTTTAAATTGTATTATGCGTAAATTCACGTAACTCAATTTCTTTGAAAAGTGGTAATACTTGGTTTCAATACAAATCGTAATATTTGCGTTATCTGTACAATATATATCTTCGTTATGGTGCTAGAAAGAAAGATTTCTTAAACAATTATTTCACTTCTGCTTAAGCATCATAATTAATAATGATATAGTGGTTTACTCGTACCTCTAAAGTTCTGGGTGTTGGTATTAACACGATTTATGCTGATCCGTCCGATCCAAAAGATCCGATCGTATCCCGTCTGATCCGAGTGTTGCAGAGATGGGATTAGGCAATTTATCCATCACCCTTCCCAAGCGTGAAGGTCAGTTTCTTGCGTAGTATATTTTTTTAGTAGTTTCAGGTTAAGCCACGTTTTCAATAGGGGACATGTCGCGGAGACATGTCGCTCAACATTCACGTGGTAGGTATTTGCAAATTTGTGGACCAATGTCGCTCGACATTTGTCTTGTTCACACTACCCGGTGGTGAACAATATGTCGCCTGAAGAGGTAGTGATGTTCAGTGCGGCTTATATAAGTATTCAGAAGACTTAAGCAAAACGTAAAAAAAGAGTGGTGACATCATCTACAAAATGTCTGCGAAACCATATGTACTCGTATTACTATTAAAAATTATGTTAGAATAACCACCTACATTTTCATGTAAAATATGCAATAGTAACACCGGTACAAACTAGACCACATTATTCGTACCTTGGTATTAATACTTATATAATAAAGAGGAGAGATTGTGAAGTGATTGTTTGTTTGTTTTAATTGATAATCGCCAAAAACTACTAAACCAATTCAAAAATTTCTTTCACTAGTAGAAATCTATATTGTCTATATAACTCATGCACATTATATAGAATATAATATAATATAATATAATATAATATAATATAATATAATATAATATAATATAATATAATATAATATAATATAATATAATATAATATAATATAATATAATATAATATAATATAATATAATATAATATAATATAATATAATATAATATAATATAATATAATATAATATAATATAATATAATATAATATATCGGCGCAACTACAACAGTTCGTCGAGAATAATTAAGTTTAATCATTTGATTGCCCTAAAAATAGTTTATAAATCATCAGTTGATTATTTTTGAGTTGATTACGATGTAAAATTAATGTTATGATTGTAATTTCAATACTTTACCAACAAACTTGTAAACTCGTGCACGTGCGCCGAGTCCTATAAGTACGGCCGCACTGTAGGCGCTCGGCTCAGTCGCTCTCGAGTCGCCGTACAGTACGGACTTCTTTGTGACGTTGTTACGCTGCTCGTTGAATAAACGAAGCTTATAAAAGTACTTGTGAAGTTTTACTTCGAGGACCCAAAAATGAGTGATCATCATGAGAACAACAATTGTGACGTCAGCAATGCTGACGTCACAATAAAAACACTCCGGTGGTGCTTTCTCCGTCATCAGAAGTGGGATAGGAACAAGCTCTGGTCCCAACCACATCCTCATCGACTTCGGTTCAACTTGTTACGACTGGAACAGCGCAGGGCAGTACCAGCCTGATAGGCCCTGCCTCATTGAACACTTCAGAAGTACCAACAAAAACCCACACAGCACATTGGCCGCTCTAGAACGCACTGTGCATCTATTTGGTGCGCCGGTTCAAATAATAGTGGATGGAGGAAGAGAGTTCCTTGGCGAGTTCAAGGACTACTGTGACGCCATCGGAATAAATATCCATGCTATCGCTCCAGGAGTCAGCCGAGCGAATGGCTAAGTTGAAAGAGTCGTTGCAACCCTCAAAAATGCTTTGGTAATGATTAAAAATAACGAAGCAGAGCAGTGGCACACTGTACTCGAGGAACTTCAGCTGGCAATGAACTGTACAACCCACTGAGTCACCGGTGTTGCTCCACTGACACTTATTACACAACGAAAGCACTGTGTACCTCCTGAGCTTCTCAACCTGGTGGATATTGACAACGAAACCGTTGATATTAAAGCGCTCACTCAACAGGTGCAACAGAAAATGATTCGTTGTAGCGAACAAGACAGACAACGCTTCAACCTACACAAGGCCAAAATCCATCATTTTCAAAGAGGAGACTACATATTGGTGAAAAATAATCCTCGAAACCAAACCTCGCTTGACCTTAAATACAGCGAACCATATGAAGTTTGTAGAATACTGGATAATGACCGATATCTGGTAAAGAAAGTTGTCGGTAGAGGACGACCTCGCAAGGTTGCCCATGATCAGCTGCCTGCGCCGCGCTCCGCAACCTGGGGATCAGTTGACCGTATCGGCGGGAAACGAATCACCTATTCAACGAGATCCCACTGCAGAATCAAATGAGCCCATTCCGTCGACCTCACGAGAAGGGCTGCAAGTACAGCCAAACCACGACTCGAACCAAGATGACCCATCAGAATAAATGGTCTACGAGAATCCAAATAATCTACGAGAATCCATAACAATCTACGAGAACCAACGAGGCTGGTGCAGAGCGCGCACCGCCTGTCAGTATGGCCGTATCGGCGCAACTACAACAGTTCGTCGAGAATAATTAAGTTTAATCATTTGATTGCCCTAAAAATAGTTTATAAATCATCAGTTGATTATTTTTGAGTTGATTACGATGTAAAATTAATGTTATGATTGTAATTTCAATACTTTACCAACAAACTTGTAAACTCGTGCACGTGCGCCGAGTCCTATAAGTACGGCCGCACTGTAGGCGCTCGGCTCCCCCGTCGCCGTCCAAGGCATATTTTGGGTGACCCGGACGACCCCATCGCAGCCGTTACTTCGGCAGCTTTAGCGTCGTCCCAAGGGAACCCCGGTAATGGTTGTAGACCCGACCAGGGCTGTATTACACATTCTTATTGTAGCCCCACCCATAGTACAGTCATGAGTGCACAACGCGACGATCCTGGTCGCGGTGTGGACCCATGTCGCGGAAATGGGAGGAGGCGAGGTACACAAGGTTATGATTTAGTGGTAAACACAGTCAAACACCGAGCTCGCCGGCGAGCTCGAGGCAAAAGTTATGTCTTGGTTAGATTCTCTCCAAATAGTCGTAGAGTTAAAATTCATAGGGCCCACTTTCAACGGTACACTTATGTACCGGGGCGATTCTCTCCTACTCCCCTCTCTCCTGGCGACGGCCCAAGCCGAGGTCCGTACCCTAGTGGTGCCCTTGAGCAAGTCGCCTACTCCTCTCCTTGCGGCGAAGCGTCTTCAACGCTCGCCTTAGGCGGTGCGCCCTCTGCGCCCGCATCTGGCTGAGTGCCATCTGCGCTCGCCAACCGTCCGGTGACGCTGTAAATGCCGGTAGAGGCAAACAGCATTAGTCCGTTCTAAAAAAAAAAAAAAAAAAAAAGGCGCTCGGCTCAGTCGCTCTCGAGTCGCCGTACAGTACGGACTTCTTTGTGACGTTGTTACGCTGCTCGTTGAATAAACGAAGCTTATAAAAGTACTTGTGAAGTTTTACTTCGACGACCCAAAAATGAGTGATCATCATGAGAACAACAATTGTGACGTCAGCAATGCTGACGTCACAATAAAAACACTCCGGTGGTGCTTTCTCCGTCAAATATAATATAATATAATATAATATAATATAATATAATATAATATAATATAATATAATATAATATAATATAATATAATATAATATAATATAATATAATATAATATAATATAATATAATATAATATAATATAATATAATATAATATAATATAATATAATATATATATATATATATATATGACGGAGAAAGCACCTCCGGAGTGTTTTTAAAAAGTTTTTTTAAAAAATTTTGTTTTAAAAAATTGTTGTTTTCATGATGATCACTCATTTTTGGGTCCTCGAAGTAAAACTTCACAAGTACTTTTATAAGCTTCGTATATTCAACGAGCAGCGTAACAACGTCACAAAGAGGTCCGTACTGTACGGCGACTCGAGAGCGACTGAGACAAGCGCCTTTTTTTTTTTTTTTTTTTTTTTTTTTTTTAGAACGGACTAATGCTGTTTGCCTCTACCGGCATTTACAGCGTCACCGGACGGTTGGCGAGCGCAGATGGCACTCAGCCAGATGCGGGCGCAGAGGGCGCACCGCCTAAGGCGAGCGTTGAAGACGCTTCGCCGCAAGGAGAGGAGTAGGCGACTTGCTCAAGGGCACCACTAGGGTACGGACCTCGGCTTGGGCCGTCGCCAGGAGAGAGGGGAGTAGGAGAGAATCGCCCCGGTACATAAGTGTACCGTTGAAAGTGGGCCCTATGAATTTTAACTGTACGACTATTTGGAGAGAATCTAACCAAGACATAACTTTTGCCTCGAGCTCGCCGGCGAGCTCGGTGTTTGACTGTGTTTACCACTAAATCATAACCTTGTGAACCTCGCCTCCCCCCATTTCCGCGACATGGGTCCACACCGCGACCAGGATCGTCGCGTTGTGCACTCATGACTGTACTTTGGGTGGGGCTACAATAAGAAAGTGAAGTACCTCGCCCACAGCCATGGTGGCTGGGACTACAAAGAAAACCAGTGTTACCTCGTCCGCAGCCATTTGCTGGGCCGGAGGATACATCGCGACCGGGGCCGCGGTGTATACTCCCACCCGCACCGTGGCTGGGACTACAATCGTGTGTGTGTGAATTACCTCGACTGCGACTGGGGCTGCGAAGAAGATCTCGGCCGGAGCCTACAATGCGATTGGGATCACAGCCCTGGTCGGGAGACAAGCGCCTACAGTGCGGCCGTACTTATAGGACTCGGCGCACGTGCACGAATTTACAAGTTTGTTGGTAAAATATTGAAATTACAATCATAACATTAATTTTACATCGTAATCAACTCAAAAATAATCAACTGATGATTTATAAACTATTTTTAGGGTAATCAAATGATTAAACTTAATTATTCTCGACGAACTGTTGTAGTTGCGCCGATATATATATACAACATTATATAGGACGGCCGGACGGACGGACATGACGAAACTAAATATATGGGGTCCGTGTTTGCAATTTTGATAACGGAACCCTAAAAATGAACCTTATGTCGTATTCAAATCCATAGATAAATAGTAGTAGGTAGTCGCGACAGTTTCCAATGCATCACATTTTTCATAATCACGATGAGTATCCCACAATAATTGAGAATGTCAATGAGGGTCAATACGTGCATCGGACCACACTATTGCCATTTCAGAACGTAAAGCGACACACGTCCTCACTATTCAAAACTTGTCGAGCGACAGTCGAGGGACACGGTGGTCGCGCTTGTCGACGCTCGCAGAACGTTGACTTGCGACAAGTCCCCGACCCGTAGTGAATACGCAGCTTTACAGGTGTAAGAAGTTGCGGCACTATTTTATTTACTTCGACTAACAAGTTGGATCACATGAAGTGCCTTCAAAGTGTTTTGAATAGTGTATATGCCTACTTACTGATATTATATACCCGTCAAGATATTTTTTTGTAAGTTAATGTGCTTATCGGCATTTTATAATTCATAAGCGGGTCGGTTTTAAATAATGTGATAAGTTTTAAAATATTTCAGCAATGCTTTATAATAAGATCTAAATTAAACACATGACCTTCTTATTTCTGTTCAAGATAAGCAAAACACTTTTCAGTTATTGTAACACAAAAACCAATTGCCCGAATATAATTAAATTTAAACGGGACCTCGAATGTCTACTACTGTCGAATCTACCAAACATAAAAATAATAATAATCAGACTGTATGTGTAGATTTGTATGAAGTAATGCGTGATCATACATAAAACATAAATATATACGTGACTACTTGAGATCCTACTTTTTTTGGAAGTCGGTTGAAAAATGTGCTATGTGTAATACATGCAAACTTTACATATTTTAGTATTTTATTGTTCCTATCCCGGCCCTGTATATTTATAAGATAATTCATATGTAATGTTTAAACTTAAAAATAGATAGAACTCAAACACCTCGCCAGAAAGGACAACAATTGAGCCAGTGTGAAAACAAAAAGAAACATAAACAAATCATCCATTCCCGATTTTTTTACTAAATGTGCAGCGGATAATACGGTAACTAATGATTCTCTAGGTATACATATATAGTCTGATTAATCTTCAGTGTTAAGTGACTTCAGTAGGGAATATTGTATTATCGTAATTTTGATAACGAAGTCGATAGTAATATGAATATTGCACACCTCTAAAGGGGTAAGCTGTAGGAACAACTTAATGATTCATAATTGTTATACCTTTACCTACCTACGATTTGCAATAAATAAATTTGCATTTGAATTTGTATTCGATAATGATCGTATATTAAAAAGAGGTAGATTCGTTACGTTAGAACTGACGCAAAGTCAATGTTGTTCCAGCTTTTGCGCATACAAGAACGTATTTGCTGAGGTTCTTAGAAGTCATTCCTTCATGACTATGAAGGATAGCTATCGTTCAACAAACAATGAGGCTGTACAGCCACATTTGCTGCCGTATTTATACGCGAGTACATATCTACAACTTTTCTTGAAAAAAGGAGGAGGTACTCAATTCGACTGTATTTTTTTTATGTTTGTTACCTCATAACTTTCGACTGGGTAAGCTGATTCTTAAAATTCTTTTTTGTTTAAAAGTTGGTCCTTCCCGTGTAGTCACATTTAAATTTCATCTAATTCGGTCCAGTAGTTTTTGAGAAACACTCCAATAACTGAATAGAATGGAAGTCGGTATTAAAGGTTTCAAATTGTACTTGTTAATAATAGGTTATTGACAATAACGAATATTGTAAACGACGGTAAAAATATTTATTCATTATGAAAACATCCCAAATGCCATACCGATCGATGCATGCAACGAAATGTCCAATTTACAATTAAATAAATTGACAATAAAATTATTTTTATTATTGGTTTCAAGAATTTTGTTTATTGCTAAATCCGTACAACGATGTGGATTCCAACGGGTTGGAATGCTTTTGAGTGGAAATAAACACATGAATGTTTTATTTGTGACAAAAAATTCGGGTCTCATTTCTCTATAGTTATTTCAGTTATTAAGAGCTGCTATTGTTTGCCAACAATGGGAATTGGACAATGGCACAAATAGACAACGCATAAATTCGTACCTACCTACTCACTTACGAAAGTTATGACGGATTATTTGATTCATATTCAATCACTTCGACAAATGAACTGCTTATTTGCCTCGAAAGGACTTTTTCACATGTAGGTCTAACCGGGCGACACCGGATTATTCCTCAAATAGGGGCGCTGACGCACCACACCTAGTGTATTCACAATTGCTTATTATTCCTCAATAGCTTCATTGCTTCAACATTAGGGTTAAGAATTAGAATGGCTCTTAGAACCCAGCCTCACCATGTCCCTGTGTAAACCAATTTGTATGGCCAGAGTATGGCAACCATATGAGTTGGCGACACAGTAAATTACTTGGGGCATTTCTCGAACACACCGCTCCCATAATTTAATAAAGTACTTTAAGAACTGCACTCTCATGGTTCGGCCTACGAGTATACCTAATATCTGTATCCTTACAAAAGAAGCTATACTTATCAATATTGCGTTTGTTGAGTAGCTTACGTGTTGGTTTTCGTATTCTACTGGCAATTTTTAGAACTAGATGATGGATAATTCTTCGATTAACACATAGGCTTATTTTTATCCCAATTCAATGGGTATTCCAGAGTGATCGCAATAACCTTATTCTACGCAAACGAAGTAGCGTGCAGACACTACTATTATTTTGCTATTACGAGTACATAGTTACTTCAATAACCATTATGGTATTCATACTTGCGTCAAATAAGATTAAAAATCCTCTGTGGTGTATGTAAATGAGTAGTCGTACAGTAAACGTTTTAAACAGTTATTCTACAATCGTTTTATAGTCAGGCAAAACGGGCTGTGTGTGTTTTTATCGTAAATCGTAATTGTTTTGTAAAGGACCACAATTCAATATTTACAACTTTAATAAACAGTGGAATATATCTGCTACAGTGACACCCAGAGCATCTACGTGTGATGCACACAGTAAAGAGTTTTATCAGCTTTGGATAATACTTCTAATCTTCTAATATCTATTCAATATTATTTGACCCGTACAACAAAAACCTTAAAACACATTGGGTAAACTGAAAATGTCAAAAACTGACAACAATGAAAAAGCTTATTCAACATAATTGTTGCATCATAACTTCGCAATTCAGAGGTATAATGGTAGCCAGTGAACTCAGATCTGTTCATTATTAAGCAGCTTATACCTACCTACAACCCACAGCGAGCAAGGTAGCGCCTGAACTGAGTGTCCAATTTATTATTACCCAAGGTCGGCTACACGTTCACTCTACAGGTATAAACGAGGAAATAAATGCTTGGAATTTTAGTTGAACCTTAGTGAAAGCGACCAGAGATTGGTCCTTTTGTATCTAAAATTTTATGGACATAAACTGGGACAGATATTTTTAATAAGCGTTTAATGTGCTTTGTTATCGTGTTCAATTTTCAATTTAGTTGTCCTGAATGGGGTGTAAAATATATGTACCAACTATTGCTTTTCTTTCCTTAGAGTTTATGACGATACAAGATTTTATCATGATCTTTATCATTAATTATGACTATATATATAGGTATATATATATATATACATTTGAAACTTCTGAGGTGATGAGTCCATACCAAAGACAACACCATTTTAATATGTGGCCCATAACATGTCAAGTCGATTTTTTTACTGATTTTAAAAATATTTCGTTTCCTGTTAGATGAAATATTCTGTGGTAGGATGCGAATCAAGCTACTCGTAAGTGGAAAGTTTATTAAAGTAAGTGGTAGGCCTACCTCAGAGACAGTCTCTCCACTGTCAGAAGTGAAGCGATGTCTGAAAACAAAGCGATAGTGCCATATTGGACGCGCCTCTAACGGCCGGTTTCATTTCAATAACCTATCTATCGTCGGATTACTCTACAAGAGATAGATACTTGACACTATTTGCAAAAAAAAAAACAGGGCCGCGTGGTCTAAGTACTTTGCTGCTTGTATGGACGTTATGTCAAATTTATATCCGTAGTAAGAAAAACTGTGTATTGATAGATTATTGAAACCAGCTGTTATGCTGGTGCTTGTTGGCTATTCAAACCGCAGGACTAGATAGCTCCAAACTTTATTATGGTTCAATAATCGAGTCCAGATAAGCCCTCGTAACAACATCATCACTGTGTCACAAGGATTTTCATCACATTTGATGAAACAGTCCGCGTATATAATGCAACAAGTCCGGTTGAAATTAGGTCGTTCATTTATTTACGTCTGGGAGATGGGTCTCGTAACAGTTTGGATATACTTCCCTTAAGTAGTATCGATTAAAAGTGGTTGAACCTTAAAAAACACCCTATTCTGCCTTCTAACCACGTTTCATTATTGTAGGTAAGGGTAAAAGTTCAAACTGATGGAGCCATCACAACTACGCTTAACATCAGGCGAGTTGTGGTCAAGCGCTAACCTATTGTACATAAAAAAAAAAAACCTAAACTATTCTATTTTTTTTTTCAAAACGATTTTACTATTTTTATCGTATACTACTCTGATCCGCATATTGCTCAACAATGTGGGTTGGTATGGTCTACAATACTATTGCAAGCAATGTTATTATTTTCATATGAAGCGTTGAGAACAGAGGTTTTAGGGTGCCGGAAGCATTCGATCGAAAATGTCACCTAGCGGTCTAAGTGCTGATCGCAACAACGTGGATTAGCTGCAAACCATTAGTTCCGCTATGAGGGTTTGTTCTCATTGATTTTTCTTTGTTCCCAGGCATACGTAGAGATGGAAGTCCGGTATCGTGCACCACAAATCAACAATCCCATTTCCTGTGAGGATTTCCGCTTAGCGGCACATTCTACTACTCCACCATCGGGGTTACCAGGGGTGCATAAGCTCAGCCATATTAGTGGTGCCAGCGCCAACGGCTCCAAGCAGACTTCCCCGAGAGGCTCCATCCAAAGTTCAGCCCACTCTGAAAACGATGAAGAAAATATGCTTCTTAATGTTGAGCGCAATATTGCTACTCTAGAACGCTCTATTCAAAACAAGACGGAGACTGTTATTGTAATTGATGACGGAGAAGACTCGAGAGTGGGGAAGTTGAAGGTTGCTGGGAAACGGTTTTTGAAGTGAGCATAAATTTTTAATTGAACGATACATTCTGAACACCATTATGAATTATCCCCTCAGACAATTACTACCACAATTCAATTCAATTTTACCCGAAACTTATATTCTTATTTATATTAATACTTATATATAAAATTTCATTTAAATAATATCAACATAATTTTACTTGTACCCAATAATCAAAATCCCATGAGGATTATACAGATTATAACTACATATACATCTTCGTCGTGCAAAACACTCTACTTTATTCGTTTCTTATTGTCTATTGGACCCCCTTGTTTTTCACTGCCTTTCATATGCATTCAAATACAAGTGTGAGCTTTCGTATTTGGGTCAGGTTTCACATTCGTCAGGCCGTTACTCTCTCGTCCGTTGCTTTTTAATCTGGCGCGCAGAATAATTACCTGTTTGAAAATGTAGATGCTTGTAAAGGCATGTTGATGGGTAACTAAAATCTAATATCTTCAGATGTACAATATCCCAGTACCTTCAATATTTAAGTTTTATTATATTAAGTAACATGGCTTAGAAATATATTTCATACAAAAATACATGATTTGTAGGTAGTAGAATTCTTATACAAAAGCCCGTTTTGGTGACTACGCAATTAAGGCCTTATCTATGATATAATATGGCTGAAAAAAACTTTCTCCTATAATAAGAGTATCTTAGCCATGGGGTATAACAGGACCTAAAGTACAACTGGTTACATTGGAACACTTTAACACGTCTTCCAATCGTACAAACGCGATGCATGAGTGGATTATTATATTTTCATGGCCTGTTTCAAGAGATTTCAACAGCTACTATTTACTTACACAATCAAACCAAGTTCATACACCGTTTAAGCCACGCTTTATCAAGCATCGTTGATACTTTATTCACAGATACTTTGTGCTGTATTGGAAGACAAATGAAACACAGGGGGATCACTTGGAGCATAGCTGATAATACCTATAGGTCAACACTTATTGGGTGATGCATATATCACGTTACGCAGCCTTATGTATCACACAGCAATTACTCCAGTAATATCAAGTTTAGTATTCTAGGCGCGCGCTGGCATACTGATGAACTTTATGTTTCAGAAATTGCTTTTTAAGTCATTAATCAACAAGTAGCGTTTGTTTGTTGGGACACTTAAGAACAAGGACTTTTAGCAGCAATGATGGCTTTGCCCATTTAGATATTCTGTAGATAACATTACGTCATAACAAATCAACTATCTGCATTGTACATCGTAGGATCGATCGAAGTTCGTAATCAATAATTGCTCACTCGAAAATCGGTGGGTTGGAATTTAATCCGCTTGAAATTCACACATGCATTGACTATACTGACTATCAAAAAGAAATAAAGGGTCAGATACGATTCAGACGGAAGGAAGAGTAACTTAGAAGATTGTCCTTGTCCTTGTAAATTGTCCCTTTTACCTGACTTTCTCTAATTTCGAGCGGATGAAATTCGATCTCACAAACATTCGAAGGAGCTACCATCTAGAATATGAATTATGTCCCTTTGATAAGCTCACATCATTCAATTTAATACTGGTACCAATCATCAAGCTTTCATGCACAAACTAATGCTACTATATCTCAGGTTTTGCTACCTATCGCATAAGTTTGCATTGTCATATAATCACGTGCAAGTACTTGCAATATCACAATCACAGACTTACATACACGCTACATAGATGCTATTACATCAGCAAATAGCACATCAAATTAGAACATCGATCAAAGTCTTTATAGTGATGCATGGTACAGGCGAGGAATCTCTCTCGGGGCTGAAAAGACTGCTACCAGTGGCGACACCGAGGCACGTAGCAACAAAAGATCTACCTTGAAAAGTGTGCGGAGTTTAATGCGTCTCGGAAGATCGAGGACACGAGAAAGCAGCGGTGACGAGGAGCAGGGTTTGTTGGACTTCGCGGGACCTTCTACAGCACCTGACCATGCCATCAGTCAGTCCTCGCTCTCATCTGATGAGATCCTCGTCGATACAAGAACTCCTCCTGATACTCCAAAGAAAAAGATGTAAGTATTTTTATCTCACATATTATGTGCTATATAGATAATTTCAAACGAAATTTGTATTTAGGTATCGATTTATTTTGTTACAGATAGTAATACTATAATTGTGTCATCTGACATCTGTTCTAAACATTATTCTTCAAAAGATGACATTACTTTCATTTGAACGTTTGAAAGTAGAAATTAGATTCATTTACCTCTGATTTCTCAGACATTGTAAATAAACACATTTAAACTTCGCTTTCCGCATAAAATGTCTATAATAGAAAAAAAAATTGAATAATTCCGGTGCTGTTCTAATGGTTTTTCTCTTTTTACTGAAAGCACTATTTTAGTGGCGAGTTCATAAAAATGAGGGTAGTTTTAACATCAGCTACAGACTTGGAAATGTAATGAAATAAAATCCAATTGTTCTGTTCATTTTGCTTGGAGGTTTGTTTATTATGTAATAAAGTTTTATTATATTTTATACATTTGTATTTAATGTTGGGTATGGGCAAAAATAACAAATGATGCTTGAACATGTAATTATTCAAGAAAATCACCACGTTCAAGAAAACACTCCGCCAACTGGATGCCAAGTGACAAGGAAAATAAAGGACTACACACTTACTACTAGTACTATATATGAGAGCCTCTTGCGCCAGAGCCCGTCATAGTTAGTACAACTATAGTGTCAAGCTAAGCTAGTAATACTGTGTATGGATTGGATTGCTAACATAGTAAATTCATTACTGGACGAATGAGATTCAAAAACCAAAGTCTTGGAGTAACTATTGATGACCTGAGAAGCAGTTCCATAGTAAATTTCAATAAAGTACCCCAATAAAACTTCAGCTTAAAGCTGGATTAGCGCAATGACATGTGTGCCGTTACCCTAATGTGCATGACTGGCCCGTCTTACTACTTTAAAGTGCATACTTATTAAAATTTTAAAACAATATTACGCAAACTAAATGCCTTTCCATGGATGTGGGCAAACTCTAAGCCAAGTTTAGCCTAATAAAATAATCCTGATATAGGAATGAGTTCCGACAAAAATGTCTAATCGAACCTTTTTGTGCACAGGTATTCAGCTCTGGACACCAATGGGCCGTCAGCGTTGAGACCAGCTGACTTCCAAGTGTGCGTGACCATTATCGAAGCCAGGCAGCTGGCTGGTCTGAATATGGACCCAGTTGTGTGTGTACAGGTCGGAGACCTCCGACGCTTTACACAAGTTAAAGAGAGCACCAACTGCCCTTATTACAATGAGGTGAGTGTCTTTTGGAAAAAGTTAAATAAAGGTGGAACTGTAGGTTGCGGTCGATTGACCTCTCCTATAGCCTTTATATTTAAGTTTAATAGAGTATTTAATTTAGTCTACTAGTCTTTATATATCAGTTCCAAAGGCTAGTAATGGTCAGCAATGGCGAGAGCTCAGCGAGCCCGTATTAAGAATGGTTGAGAACTTATCCCAACCTATTTGTAGTGATACTTACGACGTTTGCGGAGTCCACCTGGGCTCCAATGCCAGTTATTCAACCGTGAATCAGTATAGGGTGCAAACATAACAGTGATTCGTTGAAGGGTACAGTTTCCAGCTAAATCATGGCGAAGGCAAGAGATTTAACATCTTACATGAGCACATAGTGAGGGCAAGCGAGATGCTTAGCATCAAGCAAACGACTTACTCATCACTGAATTACGTAAAAACCAATAACTCCAGCCGTTCTCAAGTAATTCACTTACCGACGAACAGCATTTCATTTTAATGTTCTATATATATGAAAACGAAAGGTCACTCACTCATCACGAAATCTCAGAAACTACAAGTGCTAGGAGCTTCAAATTGTGCATGCGGATACTTTTTAGGACGTAGGTGCTCACTAAGACGAGATTTTATGAAATTCAACCCCTAAGGGGTTTTTTTTGGGGTTGATAGTTTGTATGAAACTTCGTTACTGCGAGTGCTAAAAGTTTAAAATTTTGCATGGGGGTTCTTTTTTGGACCTATGTACTCACTAAGACGAGATTTTGTGAAATTCGACCCCTAATTGAAATCTGACCCATTGAAATCTGTAAATACCGTATCCCGCGAGGCCACGCGAGCGTAGCCGCGGGCGGGTCAGCTAGTTTATATATGTATATGTGTACCTACTATGTGTTTGTACAAGTTTTACGTTAACTTTATTTTAATACAATTTATTCATGAACGGTAACACGCCATCGTCATTTTCATTATTGTTTCAATATCGTCAACTGAAATATTAATTAAAATCACTCGGACAGTGCATACTATTTCGAGCGATAGCTGACAGGCCAGTTTATAGGAATTTAAATTTTAAACACGACTGCTGTCAAGTTTAAAATTAAATTGTTTCATTTCAAAAGTGATGTGACGTCAAGTTTGATTAGACTTATTTACGGCCGTTTACAATAATCTATATCTCGCCGGTTTACCTTACTGTAAATAGATATTTGACACTATTTGTATGGACGTTATATCAAATTTCTATCGGTAGTAAACAAGTAATAGAAAACAAGTAGTAGAAAACTGTGGATAGATAGATTATTGGAAACGGCCATTAGAGAGCCATGCAACTTTTCTATGATACTCCATAAAACGAATACGATTAACGATTCCATTTTCTTTGTCCACAGTACTTTGTCTTCGATTTCAAAATTCCGCCGGTTATGCTGTTCGATAAAATCATAACTCTATCGGTAAGTCAATCTCGATTAATTAGATATAATGTAGTTGCGAGAAAATTCTACTTTAGCGAAATCTGCTGTGCTTTGGTTATACATTGTATATTTAAAAAAACCTTTGATTTATAAGGAAGTAGATCATTCTCTTCTGTTACACACAAACAGATCTTGATGGTTTATTATTAAGAATTATATCTTAGCCGACGTAATCTCCGTAAGATATTTTCAATTTTGAGTTCCGTGAAAATAAAGCGGATAGTAAACATTATGTCCGTCTTAAAGATTATATCGGAAAAGTTAGGATTACCGTACTGTGTAGGAAAGCATTTAATATTTCATTTTGTCGTCTTAAATACAAGGAAAATAAACAACACTCAGAATATCCTACCCTTAATGTATGGGCGGCAGCAACAATTACAAAAGAATCCTCAATATTGTCGAACCAAATTTACTCTTAAGGTACTCATAGACATGCTACTAAAATACGAGAGTATGTAGCATGCGTAAAACCAGCATGCTCTTTTGCTATACATTTGTATTTGTAATAATATATATAATAAACATACTAATTACTAGCAACACATTGACACACATACTACAAACTGGCAATTGCTCATCAATAGCATGCTTTCGTGCTAGTAATGAGCATGTCTATCAGTACCTTTACTTTTGAAAAGGCTCAGTTGCAACACTACAGATTTTGACGGAATGTATTCGAAATGTATGCATGAGGGAGGTTCTATTTACCAACTTTAATACCGAAATAGGATTTTTCGAAACCATCGGTTACGTGACGCCCTACGTTTCGAAAAATCCTAGCTGTGCAATCATTAGACGCAGCTAAGTTGCTATATTGATCTATACTCGTATATATCACTAAACGAAATTAAAATTGCTAGTCGAGTTCTGATATTCTCTAAGAGCAAACATTGTTGCATCTTTGACAACATCCGTGAAGCAAATGACGAGATGACAAGCAACTTTGGAAAAACAATCTTATGTACAAGGGCGATATCTCGTAAATTGGGTATTTGACATCGGTGAGCTCGTCGACGAGCAAATCGAAAAATCATTACAGAATCGCACGGCTGATACTCGTACTATGGGACTGACGTAGTCGGTGGAAGTTTCTAAATGAAAGTAGATGATACACTCTTTTTTATGATAATTTGTATGCGATTTGGTTACTTATACAAGCAATAACTTATTTAACTACAATAAATGCATATCCAAGATTACTTTAAACAGTAATAGCGTTCGATTATGAACCAACTTGTAGTTATAAGTATTATCGGCAAGATCTACCCATGTTAGGCTTTTTGAATGATTATATTTTAATTATAGTTTGGAGATCTTCAATACTAATACTATTAATATAACATAATCTGCCCATTATACTCCCACTGCTGGGATTCGAGCCTTCCTCTCAGAGAGAGGAATTGGGCCCTAATCCACCACGTAATCCTAGTGCGGCTTGTGGCCAACCGATGTCGAAGTTTTTAGGCCTCCGACGGCCTTCAATATAGCCTAACGACTGTTGTCTTAAGACAAACAACCGGTACCGACGGCTTAATGTGCTCTCCTAAGCATGCAAGCGCTCAGTTGAAAAATGCCACTAGCGGTCACCAATCCAACTCCTAAATACAGAAAGCTTGATCGCCAAGTCAAACTCCGCTGTGAATGCTTCTACTATTACCTATTACTTATTTACTATTTATTTATAATACTATTACTATCTAATAAGTGTTTCTTTATCGCCTTCTTCAGACAAAATATGTCTTCTATGATACCCTCTCTAAATATTATTCTTGACACAGATATTGACTACTTGCATATCTCTAGCTGGTTGCTATAAGTATACCCACTTACCTCTATATATTAGCAACCAGGTCTTTGCTCCCTAATATTTCATTCTACATGGAGAGTATAAAATATCCTTGGAGGGGATTATAGAAATACTTAACATTACCTCAAGACATCGCATTCACAAAGGTACCTTTGTGTATCATCGACAACGAAATCGCGTTGAAGCGTTTCTAAGCTATGACACAGTACCTTTACCATCGTCGATGGCGATAAAAAAGGGGCTTCATGCCACATTCGGTTGGTTGGTCGAGATCTAGGTGCGTTGCATAAAACTATATTTTATTTTACTTTGTAAGTAACTTTGTAGATCTGCCATTTCTCAAGTTAAATATTATATTTCAATTATTTTAATTTTATTCAAGTAATCAAATCGTCAGTTACAAAAATAAGTCCAACATTAAGTCACTGTCGTAGGTGCTCGAGGTGGATCCATTACTAAAATTGTCTAAGGGGATGATGAGGAAAACACACAAACATTTCATGATTCTGAGGCCGTAGCACAAATAATTTGCGAAAAAGTTTTCGTAACGTTATCTTCAACGTACCACGATTCAGTGTACAAGCTATGAGTTATCTGTGTCACAGTTGACCTAGATAAATGTCAATTTGTACTGTTTTACGCGAACGACACACGTGACACTTACGCAGTTATTCGTGGTAGGCCCAGTGTTCACTTTGCCTACACTTCTAAACTAAACTACACTAACTAAACTAAAATTCGATGCTCGGACCTCGATCCTCGGTGGCCTAGATGGTCATGGCGTCTGACACGGATTGTCGGAAGACGCGGGTTCGAATCCCGCCCGAGGATGTGAATTTGTCTCTGTATAAATTTCAATGTTTGGTATCGCTAAGCAGGCGTTAGTCCTGTTAAAAAAGTAATACTATAAACTAAGTTAGTTTAGTTTAGCTCACATTTAAGAGTAAAAACCCAATTTACATAGCTTAGCTGGCGTAGTTTGCTGTGGACGCACATTTATGGAAATCTGGCTCAACTGTGTAAGCTAAACTTAAAAAAACTTAAAACTAAGCTAAACTTAACTAAACTTAGTTTAGTTGGTGGTGGACAATCACTTTACGAACAGTTAATGTTTAATAATCCACCACAATTACATGTTAAAACTCGAAAACAAATCTAGGAAAATAAGGATATGATACCCGTTGTTGGGCCTTTAACCCGCCAAAAAAACAATACTTATTCAACATGGCAAACGTTTTATTTATACAGTTTACTTGACGGGACTATAAAATGCAAACTTTTTTATCATACGCTTACTAGCTACAGCCACAGATTACTGAATAAGAACAGATACTTCACTCAGTAGAAAATTTCCAATACCTATGACGATAATAGCCTACTCCCTCGCGTCAACAACCACTGTATGCTAAAATGCGCCTAAATGCTCAAGCGTACAGCAGTGATTGCTTCGCACCGCGCGATTCCACAGTAATCGCAGGGCTGCCTCTTCGATAAAATTAAATTAACATAACTTTTTATCTATGTTATTGAGAACTGTGAATATGTTCTGACTTTTATGTGGCAGTTAAAAATTTTATCATTTATAAAATATTGAACCAACTTAAAAAAAAGGAGGTGATCAGACATACAGGCCAAACTGAGATGTTTGACTTGTATGGTTTGTAGGTATGTATGTTTGTGCGCGATAATCTCGCGTTTGGCTAAACCGATATCGATGCGGTTTTCAGAAAAGGATTTGTTACATTTAGGAGAACGTTTTAAAATAAGTATAATACTTCTTAGTTTGATGATGATCTTCGGAGATGTTCACTAGAAATGAAAAAAAAAGCCTTAAAAAAAGAGAACCGACTTCAAATAAAGCACTAAGCCGTAAGTTATTTTATTAACGAGTGTAACACTCTCACACAAAAATACATAAACACTGCAGTTTTCGAAAGCGAAAAGTCGATGGCCTTCAAAATAAAAAAATATATCTAGTTCCTAGTTGTACATATCTAGGTGTATTGTACTACTACCAATTATCACGAATCAAATTTATTAAGATTAATTAATTTGATTCGTTTTCTCGCAACAAGTCACCTTACAACAGACGCGGCTTGTTCAAAGGTTTTCATCGGGCGTAAGAAAAAGAACTCTCGCTACAAAGACTTAAAGCGCATTTTGATTCGTTACGAGCGCGTCAAGGACTTGTAGGCACATTTTTTGAAGGTCACGTCCGTGCTTTGCAATGTTTTATGAACATTATTGCAGTTGTTAGTTTAGCAGTTTATATTCGAATGTTTTCTTTCGAAGAGTGCATCTTCTGTACCTTGTACTATTAATTATTCTGTGGTATAACGTTTCTATGCAACAAAATTATGTAAATCTGTGTCTGAAAGGCAAGCTAATGCTTAGTATATACCTATTAAACTGTCAAATTCTAAGTGGATACCGGTGTCCGCACACCTACTGTCTTTTAATTATGTCTCTAATGACGGTATGTGAATGGAAAAAAAATTAAACGACAAAAACTAGTAATAATTTATCACTTACCATTCTTCATTGACAGGTAAATGGAAAAATGTTAGGTGTTTATCCCTTCTTTTGCTTGATTTACACCCATCTACAGCACATAAGGCACCACACGGCATCGTAATACGCGTACGAACGAACAGCACTATTAAAATTGAACGGCGTGCGCGTGCTTCGCTTGCGAAAACCGCACTGAATTTGAACCGCCGGCGGACCGAGACCGCTCGGCTGGGCGGTAGGCAGTTATAGAGCGCAAGTACATGGAGTGACGGAGGCCTGCTACAGCCCACAACTCCGTCTGCGGGGAATTATGTTATCTCAATTCCTCGGCAACTACACACATCTAAAAAAGTTTGTGATCACTAGAACAAGCTGATATAATTTTTTAAATTGAACTTAATCAACAATTTATTTCCATCAATAGCAACTGTTCTATACATAGTCTGCTGTCATGAAGCCTCGACACGGGATCAAAGGCGTTCTAGCTCCCATCATAATGCCACCACAAAACGACACCGATGTCCCGCCTTTCTCGAATGTTCCAGTGGCAGTTTTTTGCATTTCACGGTCTCCTGGTCTTTTCCAGACACGGACATGTCAGTTATCTGGATGAGTACTGATTCGCGATTCGTTAACGAAGAGACAGTTTCGCCAAATGATTGCTTCTTCATTTTGCCGAAGCCTAACCCACTGCAATCCCCGTCGATGACGTAGCCGGGAACTCAGAGGTGCTCGCCAAGATCTCCGTGCTCGTACTCCAGCCTGGTGCAAGCAATTCCGAATGGTCTGAGTGCCAACTTCAAGACAACAAAAAAGATTTCGATTTTTCAAAATGATTGCAAACTTTTTTTGTTGTGTGTACCTACCCGTTCAATCGAGAGAAAACCAGCATGAAAACCATTTTTTTTTCAAATGTGTGCTGCCGTTTCAGCGCTGAGTATAGAACTATGGTAGCCGGCTACACGTAGCAGCAGCAGACGACATGTCGTCGCTTCATGCCGTCGCCGCGACTACACGTCGTCGCTTCATATCGCTGCAGTCATGATTTCGAACCCGACTGCAGACGGCAACTGTGACATCAACCATTTGAAAAGCGATACGAAAGGTTTAGTCTAAAAGCTTTTCAGTTGTTTTACTAGGTAGATTGGTACCCGCGGCACTACTGATCTGCGGTGACCTACTGCATATGTATATGAATGAAAAAATAATGTAGTTTAATAAGAAAAAAATCTTTTTTTATTTGCGGTTGGTGCAATAACATCGTGCCTACGAACCCTCGATGCGCGACTCCAACACTCATTTCTTAATTATCTATTGTACTACTTGATCTTTAAGACGCATAGAATTTTATTATTCTATGGTATTTTCTTTATAAGTTCCAAGGCGAAGTCCAGGCTTTATCACGCAAAGTTTTACTCCGAAATTCATTAGAACTTAGAAAGCAAACAAATAGGTTGCAATCGTTTCAACCAAAATTATATATTTGGTCTGGCGTAAGCACGTAAGCAACATCACATCAGTCATTATTGAAGTTATAATAAAGTAAGTGAAAATAAAGAGCCTCTAAAAACAGAACCAATTCTTTTGTAATGATAAGGTTTGTTCGTAGGAACAATAACAACTTCTTCTTATACATTACTGTTAATATAACTTGCTAATGTAAGAAAAAAAAATATTATTTACGTCGTTTTTCATGTAACCTAATAATGTACGGATCCTATAAGAGAACATAAGACCGTTTGGAAGAAAATATCGCTACATTATAATTTCTATAAAACTAGGTCAGTTTTGAAGAAAAAATGGCTACATATTTACAGTTTTCTTACAAATCACAGCTAGACGAGAAATTGATTTTACAATAAAACCTGCTCTTAACCATACTTTATTTCCAACCTGGAAAACTATTCCCAAAAAAACGATTCATCAATTTTTTTAGTTAAAGCAATAACTTTCATAGGATTGATTGATCAATCATTCATACATCATATTTAATTATTGTCATGTTAATTGTAAAGTAAACCAAAAATAGGAAAATAGTACGAACCGTTTCTGAGAGTAATAATGAATGGTCTCGCTCGTAGGCTTGATGACTTCCAGCCTCGCGAACAAGCCGATTTTCCGGAAATACTTTACCACCATATACCACACTTACACGTCTCGGCATTGTGCAGAATATTGAGGATTATAATCGGCACCCATACTATTTGTAAGCTTTACTTTTATTTGGATAATATGTGACAATACGCTCTAAATGGTAAGCATCATGCTCATTCATTATGCCAACCAGAGACGAGGACTGAAGTTTTGTGTGGCAGTGGCATTAAAGGGTATGGGTCCGTCATGCAACTATCGCTCTCGCTCTTTAATGACACTGGAGTATCAATAAGACTTCGATTAGATCGTAACCTACGTGAGAAAAACCACAATTGAGATGGTGTTGTCAATTCAGAAAATTCCATGTACTAAATCCGAAGAAACTTATACCTTCAAGAAATACTAGAAACCAAGTTTTCGTTATTCCGTGTCCAAGAATGTTCTTCTTTTTCCTGTCAGTTCTCCATAACCGGTAAAATGTAAAGTTTAATCAAATCCGCAGCATGAAAGTTTAAAAGTAAACTAAACGAGTTTTCATACTATTTACTTAATAACTTCGTAACTGTTCTTGAGGATCTTCCAGTAAATGAAATTAAGGTTGTGCTGTAAAACGGAGAAATTCTTGATAGTATTTCCAGGAAGTTAGTATTTACTGAAGTGATGTCAAAAACACTTATTCTCTACTTCGTCATCAGTATTTATTTGAAATGCGTACTATTTATAGTACATTCATTGACATTCTGCTATGATTATAATGGTACGACACCGGAAAAATATAAGTACCTAGTACATACCTAATCACATGAATATAGGTACATTGAGAGGTAGCTAACGACTAAACGGCTCACATACAGATAGAAATAGATCTACCTATTAGAGCTAGAGTCTGCATCAAATGCGAAATTAACTCTTTTTCTTACTCTCTGTCTGCCTGTTTGTTAACCTGTGCCTGTATTGGATATTCATGTGTTACATTGTTCAGGTGTTTTACGATCATCTTCATCATCTGTTATCACGGAAGCGTAGCTAATATTCCTATATATTGTGTAGTCCTTTAAGGTATCTATAGGTATCTTCTTAGGTTAGGTAGTATATAGGCAAACGGAATGTTGGAAGAAGAAAATTGTCTTGGCTCCACAACATCCAACCATGGACCAGGATAAGGGCTGAAGACCTGTTCATGGTTGCCCTGAACAAAGAAGAGTTTAGAAGGATGACGGGTTAAACTATAGTCGCCCGGTACCCGCGGGGAGGGGGGAGGGGGGCGGAGGGGGGAGGGGAGGGGGTGAAGCCCCCCCTGCACCCCCCCCCCCGCCGGAGGCCTTTAGTTTTTGAGTAATAATTTTTTTAGTACTTAACCTCACTTTCGGCTATATCAGTATTTTTTACCTATTTTTTGTTTCACACCTAATCTATTAAGGCGGTTCGCTTCTGGCACTTCGCCGGCCGCTGCCGCGGCACGCTCGCTTCGCTCGCTCGGCTCGTGCGTTGTTTGTCATGTTCTAACCTAACCTAACCTATTTTTTGTTTCACACCTAACTTATTAAGGCGGTTCGCTTCTGGCACTTCGCCGGAATAAAATATCACAACTACTTCTCTGCAGTAATTAAACCAATCGGCTATAGTATTTGGGCTTAAACATTGCTTCCTTTGTTTTTTATAAGGGTCTTCGTGAATTGTTTGGTCGTAGGTCCATCCTTGTGAGTATGCATATATAAGATAGTAAACATGCATTATGTCGATAGCAATATTTTCGAAAAATGTGCCAATTCTGCGAGAGATCTTGGCACCGCTGCCCGATTTAGATTTGCATGATCTTTTTGAGCACACAAATGTACCAAAACTTGTGCATCCGCATGAGTATGACACTTTCATGGATGTCCTGTGGGTTCGACACCGTTTCTCAGTTGGTATGAGACCTTGGTCTTCACTATATTTGATGCATTGGTCTTTAGTGCCCAATTTTCGCACAACGTCAGTTAAATTCCAATGATCAATCACTTCAGTGACGCAAAGTTTTCGTTTGGTTATAAGCTCGTTGTCGTCGTCGTCATTACTCGAAGAAGGTCCGGCGACAGGTTCAACGGGCAGATCAGGAGCCGAAGAAGGTCCGGCTACAGGCTCGACGGGCAGATCAGGAGCCGAAGAAGGTCCGGCAACAGGTTCGACGGGCAGATCAGGAGCCGAAACCGCGTCCGCTTCGGGTATTGTACTGTAATACTCCATTACAGCCAAGTGCAGTCCAGTTTTCAAGCCAAGTTCAAGTCGTAGAGCAATCCAAACAAATCCGGTAAGCAAGCCAAGTTTCAAGTCGTCGCGCAATCGAAGGAAGTCCAGGGAAAAAGCCAAAGTCGTAATAAAAATCGAAAAACAAGAGAGCACACATTCACGAAACTACGAGAGAAACGGAATGAATGGATGACAGTCCATCTGTCAGTAAGACAAAATGGCGCCTTTTTTTTCTTACGTTTAACGATAACGATACGTTTCGTTTAACTCAGTTTGACAACTTAATTTGACAACTTAATATTGTACCATTTTCTCAACATTGCGTTCCATTTCACTTTTTTTTATCAAATTTTAATTTAATCATAATTAATTTAAACTACGTTTCCGGCAAAAAAAAAATTGCTGGAAGGGCTTCAGGTGGACCCCAATGATACCCCTAAACTCGCACCTTCATCAAAATCAGGTACCGGACGGCTATAGCCAACCCGGATGACGGCCAACCTCCAGTAGTGGAGAGACACGCAAAGAAGAAGATGTTAGGTATCGAATTAGCTTAGTAATTATGTTCTTATAACATAGTCTTCGCAAGTCTACAAAAATATGTACAGCTATCCTATTCTTATTCCTAGTACTATTAAGATGCTCGTAGCCTGTTGGTATTTTGCATTTACATGCCGACCGATGACGCGGACAATCTACTAGAATTTACAGACTGCCTGGCGCAAGTGAGCGCGGTAATCGAATGTGCGGATGTCGAGTGCGTCTTTGTTTTGGGTGATTTTAATGCGCATCCGGACACTCTTTTTGGAAAAGAGTTGACGGATTACTGCCGTCAGCAATCACTAGTGTGCGTAGATCTAGACAGGCTCGATGCGGACACTTTTACGTATGTGAGCGATTCGCACGGCACGTGCAGCTGGCTCGACCACTGTCTGGCGACGGAGGCCGCAGCCCGCCTGGTGACGTCGGTGCGTGTCGACCACGCTATAATTGGTTCCGATCATTTCCCTCTAGTCATAGACTGTAATTTTAACTGGATTAGTCGTAAGACATACAACTATGATAATAATGTAAGTAATAGTAGAAAACAAAAACATTTATGGGGTAAGAGAGAGCACGATCAAACGTTGCATTATTCGGAATTGTGTGATAAAAAGTTTTTTGATTTAATGGACAATTATGACACAATTTTGAACAAAATTCCTTACGACTAAGGGAGTATGTAGTAGTGACGCTCACTACGAATGTATTGATGATTTATATGCTAATATTGTCGGTGTGTTGCAGTCGGCTGCAGAACAAACTTCTATAAAGTACAACCGAAGTAACCGACTTAAGTATAAGATAGTAATTGGCTGGAATTTTCATGTCAGGCGACATCATGCCAAAGCGAGGGAAATGTTTTTGCTATGGGTATTGCATGGCAGGCCGCGCTCGGGTTATCATTACGACAACATGACGGTCTCACGTAGGGATTTTAAAGCCGCGCACAAATATTTTCTTAAAAATCAGGACAAAATAAAAATGGAGGTGTTGGCTAGACATCGAGCGAACGGTAATTTTGCAGAATTTTGGAATGAGACGAAAAAACTAGACCACCGAAGTAGTGTACCAGAAAGTGTAGAAGGGGAAAATAATAAGAAAAACATTGCCAATATATTTAGGCACCATTTTGATATTAGTAATGGAGTGCTAAAACGTACAATTCCTGGGGCTAGTCGAGGGTCGGAGCCTCTCTGCGTGAACATAACACCGATAAATATTGAAGACATTTTATGTGGAGTATGAAGCGCGGGAAGTCTCCGGGTCACGACGGCCTTAGCATAGAGCACCTATTTTTTTCAGGACGATACATTTGCCATGTATCGGCCTGATACATGGCAAATGTATCGGCCTAGCGCGGCTTTTCAATCTCTACGTGAGGCATTGTTATTTACCGAATGAGCTCATGCGTACCATAGTTGTACCTATACCGAAAAATAAAACGGGTGATATCTCGAGCGCGGCCAATTATAGACCCATCTCTCTGGCAACGATTTAGGCCAGGGTACTTGAACGGGTTATTCACTCACACATTACCTCATTGGACATAGACGATGGCCAGTTCGGCTTTCGTCCACAACTCTCAACGGACATGGCTATTTTCTCACTTAAGGAGGTAGTCAAATATTACACTAAGAACGCTACTACAGTATATGCCTGCTTTCTGGACCTGAGTCGTGCATTTGATTCGATTAACCATGAGCATTTGTGGACGAAAATGCACGGCTCGGGGTCCCCTCTGAAGTTGTTGGTCTTCTGGCGTACTGGTACGCCAATCAGACCAACAGCGTCAGGTGGGACTCTGAGGTCTCGGACAGTTATAGACTTTCCTGCGGGGTCCGGCAGGGTGGGGTCACCTCTCCCGACCTGTTCAATTATTATGTCAATGACTTGATCGTGGAGCTGAGCGGTACTCCGGTGGGTCTTCGGTTGGATGACGGTTGTTGACATATCTATGTCAACAACCTTAGCTACGCTGATGACATGGTGCTGTTCAGCCCCTCGATCAAAGGTCTACAAAAACTTCTTGGTATTTGTGAGCGGTTTGCGAGAGAGCACGACTTAACCTACAATAGCAAGAAGACGGAAATGGTAGTTTTCAGGTCGGGAAAGGGTCCCCAACGTGTGCCGGAGCTGCGTTTAAATGGTCAACCGATTGAGATCGTGGAGAGTTTCAGGTACCTTGGTCATATCGTGACGTCCAAGCTTACCGACGATGAAGATATAGAACGCCAGAGACGCGCCTTATGCATTGTAGGTAATATGATTGCGAGGAGATTTTACAATGCAGCGCCTGACGTGAAGATGATGCTATTTCGAGCATTTTGTCAGACTTTTTACACATGTCAACTCTGGACCGGATACACTGTGAAGGCGCACAACTCCATCAGAGTGGCGTATAACAACATCTTTAGGCAGCTGATGGGGTTGTCACGGAGCTGCAGTGCCTCTGGAATGTTCTTTGACGCGCGCGTTGATACGTTCAATGCCATAAAACGCAAGCGGATCGCCTCATTCATGTCTAGAGTTGACATGTGTAAGTAAAAATACCATAATCAGAAGCCTGGCAGACCGTCTGCTTCGATCTGCAACGTACCGACAATGGCTGGCTACTACCACCTAGTAATATTTAATATATTTTTATTTTTAATTTATTTTATAATATTATTTTTTTATAATATTTGAATTGTTGACATTTTTGTGTATAATTTTGAATAATCAATCTGTTTTTCTGTTTGTTTATGGATCTCGAGTCTGCAATAAAGTACTATTATTATTATTAAGGGGTGGTGATATATAATTTTTAGGAACATACATTATTTATGAAAATAAATATAAAAAAGGCAAAGTTAATATATTGATTTCTATAAATACATCTCTCAAAGATTCGCGGGACCCATTTCTTATATATACGAGTATAGCTCGAATAGCACGTTGGCAAAGATGGTCTCTATCTTAGCCGCTGAACCCATAGCAATAGCCCTTATGATATTACGCTGTGTAAATATGCAAACTAGCTTCCCTCCGCGGTTTTACTCGCGCGGTGATGGATGATGATGATGATAAATCAAATATAGCTAAAAATTAAATATAGTAGCAGGTTAGTATGGCATATTATATTGGTGAAAGAATTTTTGAACCGGTTATGTAGTTTTTGCAATTATCCGTTACAAACAAATTATTAAATCTTTCCGCTTTATTGTTAGAAAAGATAAGAATTAACACCAAGGTACGAATAATGTGGCCTATAGTTTGAACCGGCGTTAATATTGCATATTTCGGATAGATATAAGTATATGGTATTGCATATTTTTTGTTAAGATAATGAACTAACTGTTCTCTATAAATCACTTTGCTCTATTATCAATAGTTTCAACAGTGTACGCGATATAAAGATTTTCAGAGTTACTATTGCATATTTTAACATGTAAAAGTAGTACTGTAACTGTAAGACATATAGTAAGGTATCCAACGCTAAGATAGCCCAGTGCTTAAGATAGCCCACTCTCTATAAAACGAACTTCCACTAACACAAAAATTATCAGATTCCATGGTATAATCTCCGAACACACCCGTACACAAAATGGCAACTTAGAACAAAAACGCGCGAGACGCCATTTGGAAATCGCGCGTCAGTTAGATTTGGAAGTCCAAAAAATCGTGCCCGTTATAACAATACTTCGACAAACTTTTTTCCATTTTGACTTTTAAAAGTGCAAATTCAGTTGTTTTTTTGAGTAGACTTAAATTATTAGTTGAGAACTATTTAGATATACTATATATAGCGTTGTTTACTTGAATTGTAGTGTTCTATCTTTCCTATCTACTCTGAAAATCAGAGATGTGTCATCCGCAAATAAAACAATATCACAAAGATCCTTGGCCAAAAGTGGCAAGTCTTTAAACGATGTTGAATAAGTTTTGACATAGTTATGGAACGCTTTATCGGGTGTCAAGGTTTTTTATGATTTAACTCATATATTTTATATCTACTTTTCGAATACCTCGAGTAGCCCAGTCGTAAAAAACTAACTTCCCGCACTTGTGCAAATTTTAACCCTTGGACAAATTTAATTGATCTCAGTACTAAATAAAGAAAATAATCTAAGAGAATAACCGTTAGGGTTCCCTCACCCGAAAAGTTCACGATGCCAAGGTTTGCTTCAATATTTTGCTGAAGCTTTCCGGGCCTACTAGTTTTTAAAGGCCTATGTTTGATTATCATCTTTTCCATGTTATTATCACCATTAAATTTTATCGCAAGGCCCTTCTGATCGGAAATGGAATCGGAATCTAACACCGGTCGTTATTGTAGTTTCCTTAGTCTTACAATTTAAATAAATATTGTCTATGCAAGTAGCTGAATGGTCAGTTATTCTAGTGGGCTCACAGAATAAATAATTCAAATGGAATGATTTAAACAGTGCAACTAGATTTGTTTTATCTAATGAATGTTGAAGTCAGCACAGATATAGATTTACTTGTTACATTTAGAGATTTTCTTTAAAATAGATTTTATGGTATCCATAATATTTTAAAATTTGATTTATTCTCTTCACCATATGGTGGTCGATATAAACTACACAACACCTAGAACTACAACAGCTGGGACTGAAATGTAACCATTATTTTTTTGTGCTGAAACTTTATAAGCGCGATGTGATGTTACTTTGATAGAAGCGGGCGCACATTATTAGAGTTTAGTGGTAAAAAATATTTACATAGCGCTGGAAGGCATTCAGCGTATACATTTTGAACTTGATCCCGCAAGCCTGACATTTTCTGAAGTGATCTATAGATGCACGCAGACCAGACGTCTGAAGTTGGTTTGAGCGCTCCATACATTTTGTACTAGACCACGTACAGAAATTCGCATCAGAAGAACGCGCGCGCTCCATACATTTTGAACTGGGTGAGAATTTTTTTACAATGTGCGCTCGCTCTTACCAGACGCATCACGACTAAACTAGCGGTGAGGTCCATTCAGACAATCCTGCAACATGATATAATAGAACAAAAGTAAATGAATGCAATAGTATTATATAATAGAAATGCGCAACACTTATTTAACGGTCCACGCCCCCAGTGAACAGATACCAGCAACAATTAAAGCGTCCAGTGAGGCACACTATTTTCGAACAGTATTATTTATTACATGAATCATTAAATAATATTAAAAAGTATTAAAAGTAAAAATAAAATCTTTAAGCCCCATGGTGGGGGGAAAAGTGGCCAAAACGCTGGCGGCATTGCCACGCTGGATGGCAATTTGGCTAAGTTTGTGCCCAAAGTAGGCGCCAGCATTTCGGTCACCCGTTGCCTCAACCAAACGTTTCGCCACATCCCTAAACAAGTAGAGAGCGGAAGGCCCCCATGGGCCTAAAGTTTCGACCCCAAACGGCACAAACATGTACATTATGTCTAAATAGACATATTTATGACGTTTGAGGTCTTCCGCTTTAGTCTTGGCAGCAACAGCCCGATCAATCGTCCCAGGGAGATGAGATGGCGCCAGTGTGTCCACACATGTAGCATCCCAAACCAGGGGCTGTCTTATCTTCCACGGGACGATAGTCATCCCATCTGGTCTCTTGCCGTCATCCCGGATCAGTCCGTTTGGTTCTAAAACTGACGGGACTCCAGCACTGACAAAGGCCCGATGATATCGTTCAAGCTGGCGTGCCGTGGTATGCGCCCGCACTCTTTACGCATGAGAGTGCGTGGTGGCCGAACCGATCCACAATTTCACCGCAGGCACAACGGTGTGGGACCTGGTAAGGGGCACCTACTCGTAGAGAAACAGCTTCTGAAAGTAAATTATGTTAATTATAATTATGTCTTCGAACATATGATTACCCAAGAGATGACAAGCCGCTTGATCTTTCGACGCGAATCGCAAATTCACGGGAACCGGATTTCACTTAATGTCATATATGTAGTTCCAACTAGAAAATCTAGGTGGATTTCAAATGATTTTCATTTTCATTTAGTCTATAAAGTAGTAAAACATATCAACTGTGTAGCACTTTACGAGGTAAAGTAAAAAAACGCAACATTATGAATTTAATTTTCTCTCAAAACAAATAGAAACTTTGGCCAGAAAACATGCTCCATTTCACATTTTATAAATTACACACTAGGTACCTATAAACACTGGCCATGAGTTCGATTGGATCCGGTTGAAAACGGAACTTTTATCTATGTCATGAGTTTTCTTTCTATTATTGTTTTTCTGTGTTATTGTTTTGTATTCAAATGAATCTAGCAGTTAAAGTTTTATAGAAGTAGTAAGTAGGTATAAAATAAAGTATTTATTTATTTAACGCTGAGTTCTATAATAATAAAACACGAAGATCCTTACGTCAGTGATTAAGCTGAAACCTACCAAAATTTATAAGTTCTAATTACACATACATTTTCGGTAGAAGTAACATATAGCTTGCTATTGAGTGTCGTCGGTTTGGGAGAGGAATTCCCTCCTTCCCCATCCTCCATCTCCTTCTCCATTCCCCTCCACCCTCACCCTTTTTATCGCTTCCTCCCTATCATCCTTCCTCAAAGGTCGGCAACGCATCCTCGAGACTTCTGGTATTGCGGATGTATGTGGGCGACGGTATCACTTACCATCAGGTGAGCCGAGCTTGCAAGTTTTCCAACCTATCCCATTAAAAAAATACTGCAGCTCGCGTTACTACAGAAACCTGGCAACATAGTTTCAGTATACTCGTATCACATACTACCGTTAATTACCTCCTAAGCGGTTATTCGAGATGAAGGCAGAAAAGAGAAAAAGAGAAAAATTTGGTTGTGTTAGTTTTTATACGTCAAAGCTGTAAATGAATTTTAATAGGTCATATTTTTCCATCATTAAACTTTACCCTTCAAATTAACAATGCCTGTGTTACCTTTTGGCTTAGTAAACACGGACCAACAAAGCACTCATTTTATTGTTATGTGGAGCTGTGTTGACTTCATAAAAACTTTCAATTTTGTCCCAAAACTTTGTTACATACAATGGTTGTTCTTGTGTTTGTATAGACTGTCACAGCAAAACCAGAGGTTCCGTTTTATTACCTTGTGTCCAAAATTTTCAATTGCTGCCCGTCCGAATCAGCAAGTCTCATTCCAGGCAAGTTTCATTCATAAATCTATTGTTATTTTTTGTCCTGAGACTTTTTCTACCCATCAAAATGTAATTACGAGTATAATATCTTTGTATTTTTCTAGAATATTATATCAATATATATTAAAAAAAATACCAAAAAATGGAACCGACTTCAATACCAAAAAGTGTGAAATAACTTGTTGAAGTCGGTTCCATGCTAGTTCAAAAGTAGGTACTTACCTTAGATCACAATATTTTGCGCATGGTACCGACTAAGTAAGTTATTTAACACTTTTTGGTATTGAAGTGGGTTCCATTTTTTGGTAAATTTACCTACATTTTAAGTGACCCTTGCTACTTACGGAATCGATTGTCATTCACCGTCAATGATGATATCAGCAAGATAGGCGTAACCATTTTCTGAGTTTGGAGTGTAACTAACACTCAACACTGTGCTTGACCGAATTTGATGAAATTTAAATGGGACTACCTTGGAAGTATACTCTACCAAACAAAAAAATAATTTTAAGAATCGGTCCACAAATGAGAGAGAAATCGATTAACATACACATAGAAAAACACATATACACGAACATATAACCACCTACTTTTATGAAGTCGGTTAAAAATAAACCCTTATTTCTCCTGCAGTGCAAGTACCTAGTACATTTTGTCGAGTCGCTAAGATCGATAAAAATCATATCGCCTAATAATCTATATATTTATTGTTATTTACTGTTTAAAACATTATTGCATTTCTAGCAACGCATTTGTTAAGAATCGCTAAAATCGATTTAAAATATACACCATTATTTCATGTGACCATCTGCATTTTATTATTATCGACATCTACCATAACATGACTTACAGAGAAAAACAGTTCGTCTATGATAGACGATCAAAACACTAAAGAGTTTTTACACAATCACTATCCAAACACACTCCCTTGATTTGTAAAAAAATAAAAATACCATTTTTATTTTTAAATAGATTTTAGCGATTCTTAACAAATGCGTTGCTAGAAATGCAATAATGTTTTAAACAGTAAATAACAATAAATATATAGATTATTAGGCGATATGATTTTTATCGATCTTAGCGACTCGACAAAATGTACTAGGTACTTGCATTGCAGGAGAGATAAGGGTTTATTTTTAACCGACTTCATAAAAGTAGGTGGTTATATGTTCGTGTGTATGTGTTTTTCTATGTGTATGTTAATCGATTTCTGTCCCATTTGTGGACCGATTCCTAAAATTATTTTTTTGTTTTGTAGAGTATACTTCCAAGGTAGTCCCATTTAAATTTCATCAAACTCGGTCAAGCACAGTGTTGAGTGTTAGTTACACTCCAAAAACTGAAAATGGTTACGCCTATCTTGCCGATATCATCATTGACTGTGAATGACAATCGATTCCGTAAGTAGCAAGGGTCACTTAAAATGGTGTAAATTTACCAAAAAAAGGAACCCACTTCAATACCAAAAAGTGTTAAATAACTTACTTAGTCGGTACCATGCGCAAAATATTGTGATCTAAGGTAAGTACCTACTTTTGAACTAGCATGGAACCGACTTCAACAAGTTATTTCACACTTTTTGGTATTAAAGTCGGTTCCATTTTTTGGTATTTTTTTTAATATATATTGGTATAATATTCTAGAAGAATACAAAGATATTATACTCGTAATTACATTTTGATGGGTAGAAAAAGTCTTAAGCAGCAGTCTTAGACAAGCCCTGTACCATAAAATTGAATCCCTTAGTACCAACGTAAGTAAAAATTAAATTACTTCCTTTACCTTATTCCGAAATTGGGGCTCAGAATTCGTTTAGGTACAGTGAGAGTAATTAGGGAAACAAAAATCCACTCGCTCCCGAATTTAAACAACAAGTTACTTACCAAATTAAACAATTCACAACTGGAAATTAATTGAGTCGTAACTTGAGTAAGTAAATAATTATGACATTATTTGTATGGGTAGGAGCTTGTACGTATAATGGAGGTTATTTATGAATGTAAAATAACTCGGAAATGATTAGCTTATTATTGAAAATAATATGTCGGAAGAATGAACTGCCCACACCAAATCACTCTTAACTATCGGGTACAGTCAGAAACCAATCAATCAAAAACCTCTCTCCTCTCAGGATAATGATCGAAGCCATCCAATAAATAGGCCCCTCATAAGGATCACCATCAATGTTGATATAAGGGGCAACGTGGGTGTGGATGGTGTAGATAGATGTGCTGCGGTTTCACTCATTCACTACTTCCGGCTTTATGCCCTTTAACACTTCCACTCTTGGAGCTTTTTGTTACTTGCTCTTGCGTCTCCTCACCCAGATAGCAAATTGAGGCAAGCCAGGAGTCAGGAGTCTCATTTAGCCCCAGGGAGAAACGGGGTCCGCGGTGTCGCCACGCATCGACGGCAAGCCATATGCCGGCCCTGCGGTATTATTGTTATTATACTAGCTGACCCGCCAGCGGCTTCGCTCGCTTGGTCTTGGTGTAGTGGTGGAAGCGCTGTTCTTGAATATTGGGGTCCTGGATTCCATCCCCGGGTTGGCAGGTATTGGGATTTTCTGACAAACAAATTCGCAATAATAGCCGGGAGTCTGGAACTGTGTCACGTAGCGATTAAAGCATCCGAATATCGAATAATAGAGTATAATCTCAAAATGGCGATAAAAGACCGAAATGAAGAGATCGTGAAGGCTATGTTAAAAAAGATACGGCAAAGGCGTGAACCTGAGGCCAGTACTCCTGGCCAATAGCGTACACATAAGTATAAAATTAGGAAATATTGTTCACTAGCAATAGATTTATGTATTTACAAAAAAATGGACTCGCTTTAGTTTTTAAGCAATTTCCACCATAGCTTAAGAATGTTTATTGAAATGTTTGGAGAAGGATTCTCCATGATAATATAACATTTAAAAAAAAACAATCTAAAAAAGGTACGGACCAAAGAGTCTGTAGTGTGGAAGAATAATTAAAAGAAAAAAAAATGTGTTTTATTATGGCAAAGTTTTATTATTCAAATATAGCATACTATAATCCGGACGCCTCGATAATCCGGAAAGGGTCTTGTTTTCGCCTCTCCGGATTAACGAGGCCCTACTGTATTTCTAATTTGTGTTTCCTCGAGTTCTGACATGCAATAATAGTAGGTTACTTACTGGGCAATGTTCGTGACGGTGCATGCGTGTAGGCAAAGTCAAGTCATATTAAACAATCCTACTGCTGACCGGCCTTCCTCGCCACTGAGAAAAACTCATTGAGGTTTTTCAAGAACACTCGAACACCGAAGCTCAAAAAATTTACTATTATCCTAAGTAACTAAAATACATTTTTCTACATTACCAAGTAGTTCCCAAATTTTTATTAATCATCATCTCAGTAGGACGTCCACTGCTGAACATATGCCTCCACGCGAAATTTCCAAAATCCAAATTCCAAAAAGAATCGGACTGCATCCAACGTCATCCTGCTACCTAATTTTATTAACGTAATTGGAATAGTTGCGATCAACAAGGCAACCGCCACTAGTAGCTTCTTCACTAGTAATGTCGCGTTTAGGCCACACTGTTTAACACTCGTATTTATAAACAAGTAATTACTTGTGGCTAAGTAATTTCTCAATGAAGTAATTACTTCAAGAGATACTTCAACATAAAATCTTATTCTATAGCCGAGCAATGAAAGTTACTAACTAAAGTACCTAAATGCACGACATAACGTTATCAAATTTGGATGTACCTTTTTACACTTGTATTAGGTTGATGTCATGGGTTTCGATTTTTGCAGCATGATAGATCACAGTTCAGACTTGTGTGTGAATGTAATTTTTATACCTCACCCTATCTTCTATAATGTAAAAATGAATCGCAAAATGTGTTGGTAAGCGCATAACTCAACAACGCCTTGAACAATTTGGCCAATTATTTTTGATAAATGTTCGTTGAAGTCCAAGGATGGTTTTTACGGCGAAAATAATTCGAATAAATGCCGGGAAAACCCTAAAAACAGCTTTTTGCTTTTTTCCATACAAATGTTTTATTTTGCATTTATTACCGCTGTACAAAGTTCAAATTCAATCATATCTTTCAAAACAGTGCGCGTGTGCACGTTGGAGGATCTAATGTCGCGTTCCGAAACTCAACAAAAGTGATAATATCGCGAGTCAGACCTGGGGGGCTATTTTCTTAGCTATTGAACCGCGATATAGCAACTCAATTGCACGAAAATTGTCGTTTTTGACAGTTTTGATATTCTGCTCGCTATTTAGTTTCGATCGCGGTCCAGCGGCTTGCGATCGATAGTTTTTGACATAAATGGTATTCTGTAAACTATTGAGTTGCGATTACATTGCTACTAACCTCTGTCACAGTATAAAAATGCAAAAGTAAGGAAACTAAGCCTAGTTGATCAAATAATTATCTATGCCCCATTGAAGCCATAGTTGTCATTTATAATGTTTTAAGGTATAATTTTTTTAAATAAAACATTCGTTGTTCTGCTGTAGACATTAAATCTAATAAATTCTAGTTACCAAATAAAATGTATGACACCTTCGAAAACCATAAAAACGACACCCAGTACGATATAGTTCATAATAATATTATAATCTTTTGCAGCCGCATCTAAGATTTGTATTATGTGTTATGTTTTACAAATTTATTATGATTTATGATCGATCATACAAGAACACTATTCATCATCATCATCATCTCAGCCGTAGGACGTCCACTGCTGAACATAGGCCTCCCCCATGATTTTCCAAAAGGACCGGTTGGAAGCGGCCTGCATTCAACGTCGTCCTGCGACCTTCCTCAGGTCGTCTGTCCATCGTGTCGGTGGACGACCTGCGCTGCGCTTGCCGGTCCGTGGTCTCCACTCCAGAACCTTTCGGCCCCATCGGCCATCTGTTCTGCGTGTTATGTGCCCTGCCCACTGCCACTTCAACTGGCTAATCTTCTGGGCTATGTCGGTGACTTTCATTCTTCTACGGATCTCCTCATTTCTGATTCGATCACGTAGAGAAACCCCGAGCATAGCCCTCTCCATAGCTCGTTGTGCGACTTTGAGCTTTTCTATGAGGCCCATAGTAAGAGACCACGTTTCAGTGCCATAATTCATCACTGGTAACACACATTGGTCGAAGACTCTTGTCTTGAGGCACTGAGGTATTTTTGACGAGAAGACTTCGCGAAGTTTCCGGAACGCTGCCCAGCCGAGTTGGATTCGACGATTGACCTCTTTCTCGAAGTTGGACCTGCCTAGTTTGACTGTCTGTCCCAGGTAGATGTACTCGTCAACAACTTCGAGAACTGAGTTCCCAACTGATATTGGGGTAGGTACAACATGGGCATTAGACATAATTTTCGTCTTGTCCATGTTCATCTTAAGACCTACCCGTTGGGAAACTCGATGGAGGCCTTCGAGCATTGTACTGAGGTCTTCCATGGATTCTGCCATGACTACAATATCGTCGGCAAATCGAAGGTGAGTGATGTATTCGCTGTTAATATTGATGCCAAGTCCTTGCCATTCCAGAAGCTTGAAGGCGTCTTCCAATGTAGCGGTGAACAGTTTCGGAGATATAACGTCTCCCTGTCTCACGCCTCTTTGCAATGGAATTGCCTTCGAACTCTGCTCCTGTACTCGGACTGACATGTAGGCGTTTTTGTACAAACACTTCAGCACTTCAATATACCGATAGTCAATACGGCACCGCTGGAGAGACTCAAGCACTGCCCACGTCTCGATCGAATCAAAGGCTTTCTCATAGTCCACAAACGCTAGACAAAGAGGCAAGTTATACTCTTCGGTCTTCTGTATAACTTGCTGTAGCGTGTGGATGTGGTCTATGGTACTATAGCCATTTCGGAAACCGGCTTGTTCCGGAGGCTGGAATTCATCAAACCTGCGACTGAGACGGTTCGTTATGACCTTCGAAAACAGCTTATAAACATGGCTCAAAAGCGAGATGGGTCTGTAATTCTTAAGTAAAGTGTTGTCACCTTTCTTGAAGAACAGCACCACCACGCTTTTGTTCCATGCTTCTGGCGTTGAACCTTCAAGTAAGACGGTATTAAAGAGCTTCTGAAGGACTTTAAGTACCGGTGTTCCACCCGCTTTCAGAAGCTTCGATGTGATACCGTCGTCACCCAGCGCCTTGTTGTTTTCAAGCTTTCAAGTTTCAAGGCCATTCTAATCTCGTACAGGCTGATGTCCGGGATATCTTCGGTATAATGTCAGTTCAGCTTGGCTCTTGAGTCTTTGGTCGAGTTGCTAACAGGTTTAGCGACCGAAGAGTGTAACTGTCCGTAGAAACTCTCTACCTCTCTGAACACTTCTGCTTTGGTCGACGCTACACTACTGTCTTCTCTCTTCAGCTTCGTCAACTGGCTTTGCCCAATAGACTTGTCTCTTGCAAACACTTTGGAGCCCTTGTTCCGCTCTATCGTCTCTTTAATACGATTAGTATTAAAGATCCAGATGTCGTGTCGCAAGGACTTCCATATTCGTCTATTGAGCAGCCTATATGCTTCAGCATCATCCGAAGACTGCAGTTTCAATGAGCGTCGTTCAGCCATGAGGTTGAAGGTATCGTTGGAGAGTTTCTGTGGCCTATCTGTACGGAATGGTTTAAAGTATTTGGAACCCACTGTATGGACAGTTTCTACTAACATGTTATTGATCTCGTCCACTGAATCGATGTTCTCAAGGCAATCGAAGCGATTGGACAGCTCAAGTTGAAAGCTCTCGGTGTCTTGAATATGGGCACGAGTAGGTCGGAGCGTAGACTTCAACAGACGAGACCTCTCAAGTTTGACATAAATGTTCAATGTGCCTCTTATCATTCGTTGGTCACTACCGATTTTCACCCTGTGGATCACGGAGACATCAGTGAATATTTGTCTCTGAAAGAAAGAGTTCATTATAAAGAGTCCCTCTTTCTCCAGGAAGTCAGCCAACCTCTGTCTCCTAGGGTTCCGTTGCCTTTAACCAAATTGCCCCACTTTCAACTCACCCTCGCTTCTCTTACCCAACTACGCGTTGAAGTCCTCCATAACAACTAGAAAGTGCGTTTCAGAGGTATGTATGGCCCGACTAATCTCCTCATACATATGCTCCACCTCATCATCCGGGTGCGACTTCGTCGGTGCGTATATCTGATGACCTTCAGCGAATATTGTTTGGATACTCTGAGTATTAGGTATACGACCCTATTGGAAACGCTCTCGATCGTAACTATGTTGTTAGTAAGGGACTTGTGGACGAGAAACCCGACACCACCATGGGACTGTTGGTCGCCCTCCCGGTAGTAGAGCAGGTTACCTGATTTTAGGGTTATCGTGTCCTCACCCGCTCTTCGTACTTCTGATAACCCCACGATGTCCCAGTGTAACCTACTCATTTCTTCTTCCAGCTCATAGATCTTCTTGTCTGTCTTCATCCTGCGTATGTTGTGTGTTACCAGGGCCAGTTGTCGTCGTTAGGGGCAGTAGCTGGGCGTCCGCCGGGGATTCTTAGCACCCCCTGCCCCACCGTTACCGTGGCCGCTACCGTAGCCAGGAATAGCGAGGTTGCCGGGGACTGGGGGCCTGGTTTCATTCGTGTAAATCATTGGGGGGGTTTTGCCAAGACTTGCCACGCTTGGCAGGCGGGTTGGCAAGCGCAGTTTTGGGGTTTTTGACTGGAAAGTAGCTGCTGCCCACCTTCTGATTGTTATCCTTTAGCCGGTTTCTACGGCACCCACGGGTATAGTTGGGGAGGTACTATTCTAAGCCGGCACCCCACGGCCAATTAATTGATTAGAAGCAATTGATTTCCGAGAAACGATGGTCAATGAATTGAGTGAAGTTAATTATTATTTTATTAATATTACAGTCTAGAAAACCCTTTCACTTATCATTCAACACCACAACCCTCCTTTAGGAATCTTTCCAAATAATAAAATAGTTAAGGAAAATTAGACTCCCATTAACCCAACCAAGGAAATTGAAGAAAAGAGGAAAGCTGAGGTAACTGATATGAAAAATAAACGAATCTTTACCACAAAAAACTCTTCCGGTGAATAAATTTATACAAGAAAAAGACTAAAATCAACCCCAATTTTTACTGAAATGAAATATCAAAACGTAATCAAAAGACCTTTTTCTATAGTGGAAAGCGAATCGGAATATTTTAAGCTTTTCCGTCAAAGCTTGTGATTGAAATGTTTGAAATAACAATGTTAACAGTTTCTTTGATGATTGGCTATTTACACGTTCTTAGCGAAGCTTGCTTAATAACACTATAATATACTAGTTGACCCGCCAACGGCTTCGCTCGCTTGGTCTTGGTGTAGTGGCGAGAGAGTTATGCTTTAAATTTCAATAACTTTTTATTTATGAACCGATTGACATGAAACTATAAAACACTAAATGTTAAGTGAAGCTACTACAATATATTAGTGATCTCATCTAAATGGCCTAAATTGGATAAAACGTCTGAGAATAGCGTGCACAAACGCACAAACAAACAGATAAGAAGACAAACATTCTATCAACCATTTTTTCATTCTACTCGTATTTTCGTTGATAAAATTCCCATTAATATTTTTCTCATGTATCTTCCATGTACCTACAGACAGCGATCCGTTACGTTTTTAATATATGTATAGAAGATGATGTGCATAATAAAGATATTTAATAAACTACCTAACTCACTAAAAAATTAAACCAAATATAGTACGTAGGTATCTAAACAACCTTAAATCATCTTTATAAATTCAAAAAAGTTTATTATTATTGAGGATTACATAAAAGATTCTTTGTAATAGGCCTTCTTACTCGATATTAAAAATAACCTGCCCTCCTCTACTAGATTTTGTTGTGCTCGACAGGTTCCGTAATTGATACTAACATAAACATTTACTCAACTAAGTTTACCATCTAAGCTACATTGTCGAATGCAAATAAATAAAGTAGTATCATTTGACTGTGTGTACTTGTCTTATACTGTTTATGTATAATAGCGCCATCTACCACAATGCGCGCACATTATTAAACAGGCAGCTGTAGTTAAAGACCATAGAGTAAATTATACCTATATCTAGACCTTACACGTAAGTCTTTGGCTGTAGGAGCAATGTAATGCAACTTGCGAGTACACTAAATAGTTTGATTCGATCTGTTTCGCTAGATGGTACGTCGAGCGAGCGGACACATTCCTGAATCGCGGTGATAAGATTTTCCCCAACCACATGACTCTTCCCGCGTGAAATTGAACAAGTATCGCTTCTCGGCCTCTTAGCTAAGATCAAAGTGTAGTAACTGTTCTTTTCAGCTTAATATCTGAACGTTCCTCATCGAGATGGGATGTTCGGTTCGGAGCTCGCTCCACTCCCGTCACGGGTCGACCCGGCACAGTCCTGGATTTGTCAATAGGCCGTATAGGCCGCGGCCTAGGGGCGTTGGGGTCCTAGGGGCGGCAAATTTAAGAGGCCGCGCCATCACTCGATTAAACTCGAATAAAAGTCAAACAAGTTCACTGGTTTTCTCATGGTTTTTTATACTAATACGTTAAGTTATTGTAGGTACCTATTTTATCTTTAATCTTTATTACTGCGTGAGTGGTTTGTTGGGGAATGTCACTGGTAGTCCAAATTTTGTTTTGCGTGGTAATCGAACCGTTGCGTCATCCGCCATCTTGATTTTAAGTATCAATTTTAGTTTTTTGCTTAACTCGATTATTTTTAATTTCATACGAAAAATTATTTACAAATAGTAGTTAAGAATTTAATTACCTAAAATTGAGATTCCCACATTTTATTTCTAATATCGGTATTTTCCGATTTAAAACCAAAATAGGAGGCGAATTTTTGTTTGATAACCAACTCATTTATTTGAAATTTTACATGAATTTTTTTTACATAAGTACAAATTGTTTAGAATTCAGTTCTCTACAATTTTGATGGAAATTATATTTTAAACAACTTTGTTGTAACCATGTTTCACGTAAAATTGACAATAAAAGTTATAATATCATGATAAGATTTTACCCTCACCGTTGCTTAGGTATAAATCGAAAAATAACGATCTAACCAAAAAAAATATGGGAACCAAAATTGTAGGAAATTAAATTTTAAGCAACTTTGGTAATTAGAAACCTAGTACTTATTTTTCATGTAAAATTAAAAATAAACGTGATAATGCAATGATAAGATTAAATCCCTACATCTTTTCGGGTATCTCGATATATCGAAATATTCCGATTCAACGAATAAATTTATAAATAGGTATCAAAATTGTAGAAAACTTAATACACACTATCATTCATCGTCTCATTCTTCATCATTCTATCATCTATTATCTAATCAATTCAACAACTTTGTCCATCATAGCAATTTTTCATGTAATATTGAAAATTAACGAGTAATTATATATAATAGTAAAATTATCAAAGAAAAATTCGCCCCCTTTTTTCGGTTATAATTCGGAAAACAGCGATCTTAGGAAAAAAAATGATAGGAATCTAAATTGTAGGAAATTCAATTCTTGACAACTTTTGTGTTACTATTTTTCATGTGAAATTGAAAAAAACAAGTTATTCAGTAAACAATAATGTACTCTGGTCTCTTACTATGGGCCTCATAGATCGCTCAAAGTCGCACAGCGAGCTATGGAGAGGGCTATGCTCGGGGTTTCTCTACGTGATCGAATCAGAAATGAGGAGATCCGTAGAAGAACGAAAGTCACCGACATAGCTCAGAAGATTAGCCAGTTGAAGTGGCAGTGGGCAGGGCACATAGTACGCAGAACAGATGGCCGATGGGGCCGAAAGGTTCTGGAGTGGAGACCACGGACCGGCAAGCGCAGCGTAGGTCGTCCACCGACACGGTGGACAGACGACCTGATGAAGGTCGCAGGACGACGTTGGATGCAGGCCGCTTCCAACCGGTCCTTTTGGAAAATCATGGGGGAGGCATATGTTTAGCAGTGGACGTCCTACGGCTGAGATGATAAATGTACCCTTAAAATCAAGGTGGCGGATGATGCAACGGATCGATTACCATGTAAAACAAAATTTAGACTGCCAGTGACCTTCCCACCGAATTCTGAAGGAAAATTGCTACTTAAAATTTTTCCAGGGTAGCCCTTTTGTTGGGCTAATTCGTTTATTTAACTTTAGTGCCTTCCTTACTACAATTTTTTTTTTGTCTGTTTTTTTTAAGATTACTAGCAATCTGGGTTGCATATTACTAGTAGTCTTATTAACCCCTCCAACTAAGCTAAATATACTTGTGTCTGGAGTTTGAAAGAGGTTCACGTCGATAGTGAAATGCACCCATTTCGGATCGAACTCACGACCTCTCGATCGCAGTTAAAAATTATTATTTTAGACAGTAACATGGACGGCGCAAATAAAGTGGCCTACACTCATAAAAAATATAAATCTGGCACTGGCCCGGCATTGCAGTGCCGCCGGGATTGGCCCACTTAATACATTTTATAAATCATAGTGCATGATTTGCCCAGTCTGTTACAACAGAGAAAACAATGAATGAAACGGACTATACGATTGGAATTTGTCAATTTAGGCGCTTTGCAGAAGGCGGGGCGGGCCGTGTCGGTCAATTTCGCCGCGAACGATAGCGCAAATGGATCCTATTACACCAACGCACACGGAGGGCAAAAAGCCCGCACCGCCAGTGCCCGCCGTACACTGGCGGCGCGGCATATCCGTAGCTTCGAAGTGGCGCGCCGCTGCGACGGCAGCCGCGGGCATCGACGGTCGGACGCGGTATTTATTGCTTCGCGGTCAATAAGACCACCCCGCCCCGTCGTCGTCTGCCTAGCGCCATCCGGATGTCGTGTACCAAGGTCTTCCATATTCGTCTATTTGAGCAGCCTATATGCTTCAACATCATCAGAAGCCTGTAGTTTTAATGAGCGTCGTTCAGCCATGAGGTTGAGGGTATCGTTGGAGAGTTTTTGTGGCCTATCTGTACGGTGGGGTTTAAAGAGTTTGATCCCACTGTATGGACAATGGACAGTATCTACAAACCTGTTGTTGATCTCGTCCACTGAAGTGACGTTCTCAAGGCAATCGAAGCGATTGGACAGCTCAAGTTGAAAGCTCTCGGGGTTTTCAATATGGGCACGAGTAGGTCCGAGCGTAGACTTCATCAGACGAGACCTCTCAAGTCTGACATTAATATTCAATGTGCCTCTTACCATTCGGTGATCACTACCGGTTTTCACCCTGTGGATCACGGAGACATCAGTGAATATTTGTCTCTTGGTGATCATAATGAAGTCAATCTCATTTCTCGTGGAACCATCGGGACTCAGCCAGGTCCATTTCCTGTATATTGAATATTTAAACTATTTATTGATTATAACTAAGTAAGTACCAAAAACAGTAGCGTACATGATAAATGGTAAACTATAAAATTTTACCTAAATACAATTGCATGGTTAAGCCATGGGTTTTGGAACCTATTGCTACTAAGCGCGGACAGCTCATATTAACAAACTTTTCACAAATTTTCGTACGTCTCAGGAGGCGCAAATATTTTTCTATCTCAACGTTACATGTGTTGTTTTTTATTAAATCTACTAAGTAATCAAAAAAACACGGCATATATTTTTATTGAACTTTTCCTAATCCATTCACAGCTAGTCTTTTTTTAAATACTTAATAAATATAATATTTACAATCACAAAACTAGAAAGAAACTCGAGTAGGTAATAAATAATAGTAAAAAATGAAAATTAAATACCTACTGTACGCGGGCAGCCCTATCGCGTGTTTACGTACCGCGCGGCTGTACGACGTCATACCCCCGCGCCCCTGTATGGTGCAGGCGAGGACTAAGATAAACGGCCAACCTATAAACCATTATGTGTTGGGGTTGCACTGTGCACACCAAACTTTATATAAGCCTACCGAATAACTTGCGTGCTCTTTTAATTGTTATTTAAAAAAAAAAACCTTATTGTAGACAAGTCCGCGATGAATATTTGCATGCTCGCGTCATGTCTACACAAGGTATTATAAAAAAAAGGTTAGCAAGAACCTCTATAAATCATTTTATGAACGTGGATTAATTTTGTTCAAGTAATCCACAAAGCTTCTTTCAAAAGGGTAAAGGTCTATTATGTGAACACAGAACACTCAGAAAATAAAAGCGTCATAAAATGTGTATAATATTTTATTCTTTTCAGAAGCCACTTATGTGCCTAATGCCTGATAAAAAATGATCATGAAATTACGGAGTTGCTAAAAGTTTAGAATTTCGTACAAATTGTATTTTATGAATGTAACAGATAAAAGGTTTTCATGCGCACCGCACGTTTCATTTATGTTTTAAACTTAGATTTTTGCGGGTGTACGAATTTGTACGGGTAAACTTAGCTTTATGATATACAGTTAGGTATATGAGGTCAGCAGAGTTTTAAAATTCCAGGTCGAGGTTTTTTACCTGAATGCAGCACAATGCACTAACTGCCCTTAATATTGAAGAACCTTAAGAAAGGTTCAAGTTATGAGAACCAGTGTCAGAGTAACATAAACGGAAAAAATAATTTTCGTTTTATACATAAGTTGATTCGGAATCCGACAAGTTGTGCTGAAACGTTCAAATCAAGCAGATAAAGCATTAGTTAGCACATTCAGATTGTATAGTGGGAACGGCATAGGTATGTATGAACTATGGAAAGATTATATACGGATCGTATGACATTGACTTTGCCTCTGCCATACCTGATAGAACCTGTATCTAGCCCGAAAAGTCGAAAGAAGGTCGCTCCATCAGCTAGCCTATAATGTAAAAAAAAAAAAACATCTTATGTTTTCTACGTGCTTGGTGGCATGAAGGTACCTAACCCAGATGGGGTGCTGAATTAACACATAGGATAATTTTCATCAACATCGTCATTATCCATCACCATGCGGGTGTAACCGCGGGGCGCAGCTAGTTTTTAATAAAAAATAGACTTCGGCCTTCTTTTGATCGTAGAAGTGTGAAATGCTCGTAGAAATCATTGTGGAATGCAGACAATTGGTAATAAGCGATATACTGTCGACAATTTGACGATCGTATAAGTCGTCGATATGACTTCCATACTTGCTAGGGGCGATACGATTTGTTACATTTATCGATCTTAGCGACTCGACAAACTTCGTCAGTAATACGTGCTACCATCTACCTGTAAAGTTGTAAGTATCGTCAGAACCAAGCACTTATTTCTCTTTTTACCGGAAACAGAACCATCGGCCGTGGATTCTTATTGGCTACTACATTGCCTGCCAGTTCTTCACTTCATAATCTGCTCTGCTGCTGCAAACCTCTACACAGCCGCTCGCCCTTGTATGATTCTCACTATTAAACAGTTTCAAGGTTTGCAACAACTATACCACCAGTATACTAACGTTTCAGTAGGTATACCTGGTAGGTAGATATACTGGTTTCATCTGGTTAGTAAGTATTTGCGTAACAAACAAACGAACGAAAGCAAAGGCACGAAGCTCGCTCCTAACAGTGTGTTTAAAAATATTGCCCATTTTACTGACTAATGAGAAGTCAACAAAACAATCATAAATTGGCTTGTTCAACTCTCGAGGGTACACGGGAGGCTCGAGCATTCTCTATAATTCGACGAACAATGAGTACCTTTTGTTTTTTGAGTTGCTTTTTGTCTTTATGTAACAGGTTGTCTAGTGTAATCAGCCGTGCGATTCTCTAAGCGCAAACATCGTTGCATCTTTGACAACTTATTCTTATTCGTTCTTATTCGTTTTGGGGGCGATGAGGCCTGCACTGACGTCCCGCTTGGGGTGTTTTGTGCATTCCCCCCTGCCAGCATTTACTCAAGCCAACCTAACTCCTTCACATAGCGGAGTATGGCCTTGGGTCGCTGGCACAACTGCTCCAGTGTAGTTTGAGGTGTTGTATGAACAAACGTTGACGATGCTGATGCATCTTGCGTTCTGGAGTGGACCTCCAGTAATCCTGTTTTTGCTCTAATGTCTTCCGTAGCCCTGCAGTGCAGCAACACATGCTCCACAGTCTCGTCTTTCAGCAGACAGCCTCTACATAGTGGGCTGTCCGTAGCTCCAATCTTGTGCAACTGGTAATTTAGATTACAGTGACCAGTGATGATGCCCACCATTAGGCGAAGGTCTTGACGTTGTTATCGTAGTAATTTGTTCGTAGTATTTTTGTTTAGGATTGGAAACATGGATTACGCATGTTTACAGTCCTTCCTGTCATCCCAATAGTTTTGGTGTTTTCTTTCTGTGTAGCGACTCAGGAGATTCCGCACTTCCATTGCTGAGGGTCTGCAGAGTTCCATTTCCTCAGTGCTACCCTGCTTTTTGGCTCCTTCTTTGGCTAGTATGTCTGCCCTTTTGTTACCAGCACAAAGGCCATGTCCCTTTGTCCATGATATAATTATTTTGTACTTCTCTGAAAGTCCTTGGAGTGCAGTATGACACTCCGTTAGGACTCTTGATCTTGTTACCGGTCTTTTCAGTGCGTGAACGACTGCTGCACTATCCTTGATGAATGCCAGCAGCTTGTCTTCCTTTCCAGGAAGATCTTTGACAACATTCTTGAAACAAATGACGAGATGACAAGAAACGTTGGAAAAACAACCTTGTGTACAAGGGCGATATCTCATAAAGTATTTGACATCGGTGAGCTCATCGACGAACGCAACGATGAATCGTACGGCTGTTTAGACAAGCAGGCAATCAGTCACTATTTAAAAGAATATGAGATAAAAAGCTTACATATGTTGTAGTTGCCACATTTCTTTGTATTATCCCTTATTTACAAAAAAAAGATGTCTTGTGACATGTTTTTCATGACTCATAGATGATAATACAAAAAAGGAAAGCATTCGAATATACCTATAAAAAAACTATTTGTTACTAAGTTGATTATTGAGGAAATACTATTATTATCACACGTGGAAGACAACTTTACATTTTATTTAAAGCATGACAATGTACTTACTATTATATACAAGCGAGTGCCCGCGACTTCGTTTTTCGTAGCAGGTTCGGCCTTTGGCCTCGCCATAACCTCCTATCTTTTCTTGGTATTATTTTCATAAGAACCTGACAATAATGAACACAACAAAAATAATCAGCGAGATTGTTCCATCCGTTCTCAAGTTATAGCGTGACCAGAAGAAAAAGGGGTTAATTTTTTATATATACGTATACAGGGGTACTGGTAATCAATTAGCATCCTTTTAAGAGCATATTCTGTACATCAAAACAAACATCTTTTGTTCTACAACTTTCAAAAATTCGTATTTTTTTCCTCCGTACAAAACTTTAAAAAAAACAATTTGACCGGTCTAAACACTATTAACACTATGTTATTATATTATTATATTATTACAATACCGACAAGCCCCGGCCGGTCGCCACCCGCCACCACAAGTCTAGGTCGTCGTAGCTGTGCTACGCTACGACGCGCTGTTAACTACATGCATGGCTACACGTAGATAAATGAAGTGGATGCAATGTAGAGTTATGAAGTGTAAGAGAGAATCACATAAATACATGTAATCGACCTTGCAAATAAAACCAAGCATGTTACAATACATATCACAACGTATAATACAATTTTCACTAAATGTACATACTTATCCGTAAACTATAATATAGTACACTGAAAACCTCTGTTCTCGTTGAACGCCAAACGAAAAGTAACCCCCCACTCTTAGCATCAGCGACTTCTTTTTTGACAGAACTATTTTACACTGTGCCAACCTAACAGTCTCAATTCCCGCTTAAGGCTTAAGTCGGTGATGCTATAGTGGTGGTTTCCGTACAAATCCATACTTTTAAATGTAAGTATCAAATAGTAACCGAGATGGCGGTAGCTCTGCCTGAAATTGTCACTGGTCAAACGTAGATGGCGTATGACGGCGACAACATCCAATAAAATTTTTTTGGGAAATTTGTTTAGTTATGGGAAAAGTTCTAGAACAAAAGTTGTTTTTTTTAATGTACTGAATATGCCCTTAACATGATGCTAATTGATTACCAGTAACCCGGTATACTTAGATTTGTATCCCCTATCTGGTCCGAACACTGTAGCGCCGTAAAAGTTTGAGGAGATTTTATTTTCCCCCTATTAACATATGTTACGAAGAGTACATTATGTCTTACTGCGCGATTCCAATAAAACATGTATTGAGTTGAGATACGTTTCGATAAATTTACTATTATACGTAAACCTAAATTACGCCACAAGATGTCTATGGCGCCTAACGTTTCCATTGCCAGATTCTTGCAAAAATCTCTGTGATGACCACAAGATTTGTTGCACTTTATATAATGGACTCCGAACTGTTAAATCGTTAAGTTATGTTGGTTGATTACATAATTATATTTGTTGGTAATTCGATTTTTATATTAATTTAGCTTCATTAGACATTGTTAGTAAATACATATTATAAACACGAAACATTAATAGTACTTGCAGTTCATTCATCCAGTAAATTTAGTTACTACATCTGGAAAACTAAATAAGTACAGTAGTTTATAAACGCTAGAAACTGATTGGTAAACTGATTAATTTATGCATAGAAGCCGCGTTCGCCGCGTTTAATCGTTCTGTTCTATTTGAACAGAACGATTAAATATATCGTCACAATATAGTGCGAACCGGCATTACAGAGCTGTTAATAATTTAATAAATAAATAAACTGTCTCTAAAACATTTTGATCATTACATTACATTCATTTTAATCATTAATTAATTTAATGTATGGAGGTTATGTCAACAATGAAACAATAATTACAACCTACGAAAAGTACTTAACCAAATAAATAAAAGTGAAATAAGTTATTGCATTGTAATCAAAGGTTTTTTTTTAATAGTAACAGTATCTCTTTCGCGTAATCGCGTCATAATATTATTTCCAACACACTTGCTCGTAAACTGAGACTTATGAAATCGCTTTTAGAGCCATAACTAAGCGTGCGTGTTATAACACTTAGTGCATAATAGAATTATCCTTGTATAATTAAATTAGTGCAAGTTATAGCCGATTAAATAAAATATTTTTAATTTAACCGGGTAATAGTTCTTTTTTTGTCGCAACAACAGGTTTTATTCCGCTGAAATTCCATATAAACATTTTTGGAATACATCAATGTGTACCTACGTCCTTAAATAAGTCAACAAACATTTATTATTATAAAATTACTGATATTTCACTATAATTTGTTATAAGATATAAAAATACCTACCTACTTGTATTGGAATTAACACTTGACTCAAAATAATTATTATTTTAAGTAAGCTGTATGTTCAGTCACCTTGCACATATAATTTTTATTTTGTTTTTAACGAATTTGTCGCTGTGTGGCTAGTGTATGGCTATACGAGCAATATATATTTGATTTTCCTTGCAAATGTGTTGAAAAACGTCGAATGAAACTCATGAGCTCTTTGTACAAATATTATAACCTAATTCGTTGTTATTTGACTTTTTCAATACCATTATTTTGATACACATATCCAAAGTGTGGGTTATGGTTTGCAAATTTTAAATTGATAACGACTGTACCTTGTAATGATGATTGACGCATTAAGTTTTCTAAGAATGTAAAGATGATATTTGGTAAAAACTAGTTCACTCTGTATATCAAGTTAGATATGGTCTTATGAGGTTACGAATCTGTGAACGTTTCTATTAATAACTTTACTGAATAATGCTGTGCAGCGCTGATTTCTTTATTTATGTTCCTATTTTCTTCTCTACGTGTTTGTTGTAGCATGTTCATTATTTTTCGGTGAGGCACTTCAGCGGTAAGGCCGCGTCAAGCCAATGTTTACATGTTGCAGGTTCTTCAATCACGGCATTTGCTGCGCGCCGACAAACTACTTGGTAACTTCAAACTGGACGTCGGGACCGTCTTCAATCAACCTGGTACGTAGTTTAATTACATTAATGCGCTAGTCCACGCTGTGAAAGACGCGGCAGAGTCTACCCGCTGTAATTTTTTTCATATCACTGTGTAATAAACGAATTAAAGGCTAATTTCATGGAATTTTTAGAGATGAGGTAATGCCGGATAGTTTTTGTGTGTAACATTCTTAAATAACGATTCATGACACCGCGACGGGGAAAATCTCATTCTAAAGTAATTTTGATACACTTATATTAATTGCATATGACGATTAGAAGTATTCGTATACAAGTTTAATATAGGTAACAATTATAGTAGTAATATTCGTGAGGATTTTCACAATGCACTTTTAGCAGCAAATCTTGAACGATAAATTAGCCATATATTTTATGCAGATGCTCATTGCATGATTTACGTTAAGACGCGGTCCAACCCCAAATTTTAAAATAATTTACGATGCTTTACGTAACGTTGAAAATCGCTTGTTAGATTGGACGATGTAATACGAAAATGCGTTAATTTCGTACGTTTTCTTTATATTTTTCGATATATTCTAACACTATTGAAAAAACTGCTGGTTATTACTTTAGTACTAGACGTTGGCTCAGTAATACCTAATAAAATATAGAGTTATCGCTGAAATTTCTGAGAGTTTGGACGTGAAAGTTTATTTTTGTGGACCTATTCAGGATTTTTTTCTGCTGAAAGACAGTTATATTTATGTATTCTATTCGGTTATAACTTTTTCCTTTTCCTTTTCTAACCTTTGTATTTCTTTCATAATATACTATCGATCTGTTTCGTTACACGAGGTGTTTAAAAATTCTGCTTCCTCTTTAATCAGGGACGAGCGTGGGACGCCTTAAGCGTGGGTGATGTTCGCAATCACCAGAAAATGTCATTCCACCTGTGGAGCGAGTCCACTATTCATACCATCCTGGGAGTTCACAAAACTATAGTGTTGCTTTAATTTTTAAATATTTGAGCCCCTTTATAGAATTGATATCTTAGTATTTTAAAATCTTTGTGCTGTTGGGCACAGGCTTAATTCAGAAAATAGGTGCCCTTTTCATGATTTATATTTTTATAACTTTTAGTAACCCTCATCATGTCCCATTAACCGTGGTAGAAATGTTTGGTAAATTCATAATTATTAGCTCGCCTCTTTGACTGTTATTTCCCATGGAATCATTCGGCGCAGCTTGTTGTAACTAAACCTATATTGAATTCGTTAAAGATGAACAAGGTCTGCTTTCAAATAATGATTCAATCTGATTATCAGCTTACTCTTAGCCTACTCCGCTGAACCTCATCTCCAAACGCCAATCATTATAAAACTGGTAGCAATTTAAAAATTGTAGTTTGAATAGAACACAATAAATTGCCCTTGTTTGTTACTCTTACTCAAACAGATTTGCCTCTGGTTCAAAACAAGCAAAGATGCCACTGATACAAAAAGTCGAACTATGTGATCGCACTACGGATGAGGGGATTATTTAGAAGACATACTACAAACTCTGAACCTACACTCACTGGATACACCATGGATGTCGCGTACGCGTTGAGGGAAATATATTCAGGTATATATTCCTCAGCCCCACGTATTAGGTCCCTGTAGCAGAGAAGGTACAGAGTTGCGCATATACCCAGCACCCTTCCCAACACCCTCTTCCTAGTACACACTCAGGAAGAAAAGGAGACCCTGACCAACCAGGGTTATGGTGAAGGCACGGGGTCGCGCATCCTTACCATCCATGAAGCACAGGGACTGACATACGAGTCGGTCATCGCCATTAAAACCAAGGGCAACATGAGTCTGCACGAGAGCGTCCCGCACGCAGTGGTTGCAGTTTCGCGGCACACCAGGACCTTCACCGACGATGGACATAAAAGATCGTGGATCGTGATGAAGACTGTGGATGTGACGGAGGCCCTGGGCCGGGTGGAGAAAGCCGACTTATATAAAAATTAGTTATAAAAAGAAATAAAAAAATAGACAAGCTTAGGCTTTTGTATTATGTATGCGTGTATACCTTAAGCATTCACGCTCACTAAAAGGCTTCTTCTCGCGGCGGCGTCGTGTGGCGCGTCGTCCTCTTCCCTGAAATATGGTTGAGGAGGGCGATGGCTGGCACACGTGTCAAGCTCGTGAACGGGCGCTGCTTGCGGGAGCCGGTATGCTCTCGGTATGTACGATATTTAGAAATTAGTTAAAAGTCTATTTGTGTACAAAAAAAAATTTATTATGTAAGTTTAGTTATGAAAAAAAAAATGTCCTCCTGTATTCCGTTAGTAATTATAAAAAAAAAATATAAGTTTAAAATATAAATGTAAACAATGCCACGGACCCATTGAGTCTGTGAACATAGGCAATAATAATAAAAATAAAAATTAAAAAAAAAACCTACACCCACTTCGCTTTTAGCCTAATTGGTAGTCCATGTATGTGTCCCGGAAAATTCTAATACCCACTCACTCAAACACAGCCCAAAGGGAATAAGGAAATATTACAAAGGAGCATACATACGAGTACATAGTAGCCGATACCGTGTTTCTGTGATCCCATCCCATCAGCATAAGGCTTTGCCAAAACCTTATGTATAATCTTTAGCTTTGTGGACATAGCACGAATATCTGCAAAAGTGTAAACGTAAAGTGTCTTTGACTTCTAACAGTACAAACAGTTATTTATCTATGGTAACTGTCACACAGACAACTCATAGTTTGTACGCCGAAGCGTGAAGTGTTGACGCTTACGACACGATTTTCGCAAATTGTTTGTGCTACAGCCTCTGTTTTAGCTCTCTTTCACACTCACTACACCATAGCCCGGGAATAAACATTTGTGCTAAAGAAATGTTTGCCTCGAACAGGAAACAAAACTGGGACCTCGCGCTTCTGACAGAGTAACTATCAACTAACTCAACGGGTTGTACATACCCCAATATCAGTTGGGAACTCAGTTCTCGAAGTTGTTGACGAGTACATCTACCTGGGACAGACAGTCAAACTAGGCAGGTCCAACTTCGAGAAAAAGGTCAATCGTCGAATCCAACTCAGCTGGGCAGCGTTCCGGAAACTTCGCGAAGTCTTCTCGTCATAAATACCTCAGTGCCTCAAGACAAAAGTCTTCGACCAATGTGTGTTACCAGTGATGACTTATGGCACTGAAACGTGGTCCCTTACTATGGGCCTCATAGAAAAGCTCAAAGTCGCACAACGAGCTATGGAGAGGGCTATGCTCGGGGTTTCTCTACGTGATCGAATCAGAAATGAGGAGATCCGTAGAAGAACGAAAGTCAACGACATAGCCCAGAAGATAAGCCAGTTGAAGTGGCAGTGGGCAGGGCACATAGCACGCAGAACAGATGGCCGATGGGGCCGAAAGGTTCTGGAGTGGAGACCACGGACCGGCAAGCGCAGCGTAGGTCGTCCACCGACACGGTGGACAGACGACCTGATGAAGGTCGCAGGACGACGTTGGATGCAGGCCGCTTCCAACCGGTCCTTTTGGAAAATCATAGGGGAGGCCTATGTTCAGCAGTGGACGTCCTACGGCTGAGATGATGATGATGATGAACTCAACGGGGCCGTCACAAACAGCTGCGATTTGTTGCTCATGTTCCAATTCTCCTAAAAAGATGATAAATAAACCGGTCGTATCCCGAGGGATCCATACGTCCGTTCTACCACACAATATGGTTAATAAGTTTTATGTAGATATTTATCCTTAGTGAGAGTCCCATAATCTGGCACAGGACTCTAAAACTATCACATGTAATGGGATCTTTTACGATATCCACGTGGGAGATTACATTTATACGTCCGATTTCACGAGAAACGTGCAAGGCGTAAAATTTAATTTTACTTGCTTTATAAAACACTGAGTATTATCGTCATTAAACTCTTGTTTTTGTTCATCCTATCTGGGTTGAAACTATCAAATTAGGACATGTAGAGACAGCCTTGAAAACTTATATACATTCAAAGAAACACCATTTATACGTTGTACATCTGGCATTACACGCTGTATTCTTCAGTTCTTTAGAAATTGTTATGTAATTTTACATCACTTTCTTTCCGATATGTTAGCCTCATCCGTTTATTACACATATTGATTGTAATTCGACTAGTGTGTACTCGTAGTATGCACACATAAATAACTTTCAAATCCCTTACTCTTGCCCCCGCTAAGCTACGAGTATAACAGTAATTCAGAGTGGCATTTTAAGTTAAGAGTCATTCAGAGTAAGCTAACAGTAATAAAGAGTGGAATCTTATGATAAGCGTTATTCAGAGTAAGCTAACAGTAATTCAGAGTGGCATCTTAAGTTAAGAGCCACATAGAGTAAGCTAACAGTAACTCAGAGTGGCATCTTAAGTTAAGAGCCATTTAGAGTAAGCTATCAGTAATTCAGAGTGGCATCTTAAGTTAAGAGCCATTTAGAGTAAGCTATCAGTAATTCAGAGTAGCATCTTAAGTTAAGAGCCATTTAAAGTAAGCTAACAGTAATTCAGAGTGGCATCTTAAGTTAAGAGCCATTTAGAGTAAGCTATCAGTAATTCAGAGTAGCATCTTAAGTTAAGAGCCATTTAGAGTAAGCTAACAGTAATTCAGAGTAGCATCTGAAGTAAAGAGCCTTTTAGAGTAAGCTTACAGTAATTCAGAGTGGCATCTTAAGTTAAGAGCCATATAGAGTAAGCTAACAGTAAATCAGTGTGGCATCTTAAGTTAAGAGTCATTTAGAGTAAGCTAACAGTAATTCAGAGTGGCATCTTAAGTTAAGAGCCATTTAGAGTAAGCTAACAGTAATTCAGAGTGGCATCTTAAGTTAAGTGCCATTTAGAGTAAGCTAACAGTAATTCAGAGTGGCATCTTAAGTTAAGAGTCATTTAGAGTAAGCTAACAGTAATTCAGAGTGACATCTTAAGTTAAAAGCCATTTAGAGTAAGCTAACAGTAATTCAGAGTAGCATCTTAAAAGTATTTCAGAGTGGTATATTAAGTTAAGTGTAAGTTAGAGTAGCATCTTAAGATTGTTTCAGAATGTGATCTTAATAAGCAGTCCAGCAGGGCTGTCCCCTTATCACAATTCCAAAAACAAACCTTCTAAGAAGGGGCTTAGATGGTAAATTTTGGAATTTTAAGTACCTTCGAAAACTACTAACTTTTTTTAATTTTCGGTTCGCACTGTGCATTTAGGCTGTGTTATGTATTAAGTTACAAAAGTTTTGAGCACAACAACAATGTACACTAATATCAGCGCCCCATCTACACCTGCACGGTGAATGTGTATCTCACAAAACATCAATCCAGGATAAAAAGCATCGTATGTCACCTTTGGTTCTGGCAGCAGCTAAAATTAAGAAAGGGATAGACAGCTACATGTGTGTCTTGAAACAGGTGACAAAGAAAAAGAGCAGGGTATAAATATAAATTTCATTTTTAATTTGTTCTTATTTCTTATCGTCTTTCCAGTGTAAAGGTAGCAGTAAATAGTAGTACTAGTGTAAATGATAGAGACATTAAAGTTTACATTTAATAAATATATTCATTCAAGTGTTTCTTTAACATTTTAACAATGGCACACGTCAAGAAGATAGCTTAATTGTTAACAAAACAAAAGTGAGCGTAGACAATACGGGAGGTGAAGGCGAAGTTGAATTGATAAAGTTAACATTGAATGTTCAACGCTCCGTTACATTTTGTTGTTTTTTTTATTATCGTGCTCTTTTTGGCCCCTTCGCTCATGGCTTAACTTTTTTAAATGATAACTGCTGCCGAGGTGTTAAGCAACAATACTCACTTCAACCACATATTTGCATTTGCGAAACATTGCCACAGATTAAGTAAATGGTACATATTGTATTGCGCGAAATTAGTATAAGTAAAAAAATATTTATTACTATCGTAGAAAAAGAATGCGTTGTTGTTGCGATGTTTCTGCAATGCGAATACCTAATAATTATTATTATAATTATAATGTTTTTTATTGTATATGTGTCAGCTATTATGTTTACAAATTTTGTAATTAACGAGAATTAGTAATATATTTTATAATAATCATCTGAACTCACGTGGTTTAGACAAATTTATCACTCTAATATAATGAACATAATGTTTATAATGAGAAGTGAGTGAATGAGTGTGTGTGTTTGTACTTCTTCACAATGAACGCGGATATATAGTATGATCGCCCTTATATGTTACCATTATTTGTGATCTCGTTGAAATACTTCTCTAAATAAATTCAATAAAAACTAAAATGTTTTATACAATTACAAATAATTTTTAAAAGCTGAATGGCTTAAAGCGTTCTTTCAACACTTAGGAGCACATATGTAATGGAATTGAAATTCACAAACCACAGTTTTCGGGACTTTAGTCGCCTCCACAATACTTAAGCACCACTATTTGGCTTGAAGAGTTCTGTAATAAGTGAAATTGGTGGTTATGGAAACCCAAGATCATTGATGTATAGCAGTGGTAAATGCAATACAGTACCTAAAGACAAACACTTAAGTAGGTTTTTTACATAATGCAAACACAGAACACTTTTTTTCATCCTAACTTACTGAGCAGTTGGTATAAAAGGAGGAAATGGTATAACCTTTATATCTTTTGATAAAAAAAATATATAATCTCCTCCCTTGTGATTTATCAATAGGTATTTTTATTGCTTTTTTCACAGACACAAAACAACAAATGGGTCCGTGGCATTGTTTATATTAATATTTTTACTTTTTAACACTTCTTCTTCACATCTTTATACTTACATAAGAATACAGGCGGATTTTTTTTTTCTTACCGATGAGGTCGCGGAAAGGACGCGCGTCCTTTATTAAAGTGACCTCTGTTTATTCGTTCGATATTAATTTTGCCTATGACTTTATCAACTATTTTTTTACTTCATTAATAGGTACATTAATAGGTTATTTATATTAGTAAAGATAGGTTATATTGTAATGTTTAAAATGTGTACGTCTGTGAAGCTGTAATAAGTAACAATGGATATGTCTTTTGTTAACAGATCGGCAGTTTTACCATAAATGGGCGTTACTGACGGACCCTGATGATGTCACGGGTGGTGCCAAGGGTTTCCTTAAATGTGATATCAGTGTCATCGGCAAAGGAGATACCATAAAGATACCCCCCAAGAGCGAGAAAGACGAAGATGACATTGAAGCGTTAGTGTAACATTCTATTGTCTGTTAATCATTTTTTTTTACAGAACTGCGATAGTTTTTCATAGTAGATTAAGTACTTGGCAGTTGTCCTGTATAATACACATACCTCGAGTGTGTACATCTAAGAATAAAGCAAATACCAGTCACTTTAGGAGTCTGGGAAGAACTAAATCAGTGATAGCCGTTGCTGGGCCTTTCCCGCCATTTGTCCAAAGTTCTAAGTTAATTTTGGCTGTCAATCAGCCAAGTCGCGGAAATACTAACTTTTTGGCTTTCGGTAGTAAAACTTTTCATGCAAGTAGTGACCATTTAAACACTCTTTGGATGAGTTATAATATACAGTACGGAAAGGCAATGAATATTCTTTGGTTTACAAAAAGTGTATTAGTAAACTATTTACAATTTTGGTGGAGTCGTAATCAAATTATTTTAATAAATTTACGTAACAGTTTACAATCCTATGGAATTGTAACTTACTTTCGGTTATGATTACTCGTATATATGGTATACCTATCATCATATATACCTATAAATGTAACCAGGGTTGGGCAGTATTTGTATTACTTGTAATTAAAATACATTACTGAATTATAAATACGTATTTAGTATTTGTATTTCAATTACTTCATTAAAATGTAATTTGTAATTAGTATTTGAAATACCTGACGCCGAGGTATTTTGTAATTAGTATTTCAAATATTTGAGGCTGTAATTAAAAATACATTTTAACAATAAACTATACTTAAATTTCATTTAGTGGTTGTGAGTGACCTGTAGAAAAGTTGTTTTCTTTAGCAAGTTTTATTCACACTAAAAAGAGGCTGTTTGTCTGACAGTACCTATATTTAAAAATCTGGTGTTCATGAAAGGAAACTGGTCATACTGATTAATTAATATTGTTTTCTTCTACTTTTCAGCCCGTGCTAGCCTAGATCACTTATTTTGTAATTTGTATTTCGTATTTCAATTCAAAATAGCTAAAATACTATATTTTGTATTTCGTATTTTAATTACTTGCGCGATACAGTATTTTTTCATTTGTATTTCAATTAAAGCAAAGCATGTATTTTGCCCAGCTCTGAATGTAATATGGTCAGCCAGGTGATGTAAAAATGTAAGTTGTTTTACATTAATTAAATTAATGTAAAACAACTTACTACATTGTTTTCCATTAATTAAAATTAATGTAAAACAATAATAATTATGTTGATATACCTAATATGCATACTTACTGTGCAGAGTAAGAACCACCACAAGTCTAATCTAGAGAAAAAATTGTACAAAGGCCAGATTCCGTATTAATAAATGGTATCATAACCAATAAGGTACGATATATGAGTTCTTACGCGTTATGATCGTATAAAAGAGCAATAAAGATTTGATATATTTTCTCGTGATAAGCGGGAATTCGACTAAAATCCGCTTGCCTCTAGGGATTCCTTGTGCGTAGTCAAGGTAAACAATTTCATCCATATTAAATACCTTTATGTTGTTACGTATTGATAACTACGTAACTTCAGTACAATTATGTCTGGTACGGAAAGCGGTGAAATCGTCCCGTGATTTTTACAGCCAAGCCTGTACCTATACTTACATGAAAGAGGTTGTGTCAGATTAGATTCTTAGTTAATAAACTTTCAGTCTTGTGTCTCACATCTTTAAGCTTAATTATCTTTAAAAAAACGTAATTAACTGATGGCTCCACCAATGACAACTAATAAGTCAATATAATACTTTAATTATTGCTATTAATCAGCAGAGCAAATACTGATACTTTAATTAATAATCATAATTTAAAAAAAACAGCATTGTTGAAATTTAAAGCGGTCCAGAATAACTTAGAGATTTATTATATGCTAAAATAGGAATCATCCAAATTTAGTAGATCCAGTTATAAGCTATGCGTGGCCAAAATAAAAATAAAAAACGCGTCAACTTTCCAAGCTTCTATACGTTTTTGGATGTCAGTTCAAACTCTTTGGCTCTGCACTGCGGTCGAACCCACGGTCAATAATAACTTTTTAATAATCAAACGCCATTATTGTGAAATTACGCATTGTTGATATCAACAATTGTATCAAGATAACGGTACAGCTTTTTCCGGAAGCCTTTCGCAGGATCTTGTATTACATTGAAGGTTTCCGGACGAAGCTGAAGACATGGAAAAGAAAGCTTTATCCCTGTCACAATGTACTTTGAGCACACCTACTGTGAGACAAATCCAAACATATGTTTATAGAGTTATAGTATTTTATGAGTTAATCTAAATAGTAATTTAACGATTAACGGCCTTACTTATAAACGCTGCTTAACTTTAAATGACGTTATTTAGTACTGCGCAAGGAAAAAAATTCTGCCGTGCGATTCTCTAAGAGCAAACATCGTTGCATCTTTGACAACATCCGTGAAACAAACGAAGTGATGACAAGAAACGTTAGAAAAACAACCTTGTGTACAAGGGCGATATCTCATAAAGTATTTGACATCGGTGAGCTCATCGACGAACGCGTCGACGAATCATTAGAGAATCGCACGGCTGCGCCGTACTAAGTAACGTTATTTAAATTTAAGCAACGTTTATAAGTAAGGCCGTAATAGTTTTGCGAAAAGTAAACAGTCGCTTCAGTCTCTTTAAAGTCAACCTAAGTGTGTGTACCAAATTTTATCTAAATCGGTCTGTGAATAGCGCCGCAGAAAACTTCCCTCTTTTTTACGAAAATTACCCACCTTGCACTCCAAAATTGCCGACGATAAAACAAACTAATAGCAGATCATGCATACCAAGTTTCGTCATGATTAGTTGAAAAATGCAACCGGCACAGGAGGACCAACACACAACCTAACTAACATACGGACAGTCAGTCAGTCAGTCAGACGAAAGTCAAATCGACCTGAAGCATATCGCTTCGCTCGCTTGGTCAATAATGTGATATTGTCGAGCAAGTGGTGTAATAATCATGTTAAATTAATCCCATAGGAACTTGCTTCTACCTGATGGAGTACCAATCGAACGCCAACGGGCTCGCTTTGTCATAAGGATCCACAAAGCAGATGGTCTACCGAAAATGAACTACTCGCTTCTGGCTAATATGAAAAAAGTCATCACTGGGGAGAGTCACGACTTGGTCGACCCCTATGTAGAGGTGTCCTTTGCAGGCATGACTGTGAGTAAACAGAAAGCTGGGAAGCAGGTAAAATTATATTTTCTTACGCTTGTTTGTCCGCAAATCAACGTTTCTTACTCTTCTGTCCTTCATTGTATATTATTTATTGTCGCGCTTTTATTGTACCAACCTATCGTCCCGTACTTATTTGTAAACCCCTTAATGACCCAATAGGTATAACTACGCGGTCCCTAGGCATCTTCGTTGTCGACAGCCAAGGTAACTGCATGTTTAAAAACTAAGCTGAAGATCCACAATAGTATTATAGCAATGAGAAGATTATCATTCGAGAAGTTGCCAAACTTGAATATTGATCTCATTTTGAGAGTGGAGATGTATTCTGATATACTGATCACGTAAGTAATTTATGTATTTGTATGATGGCTTAAATTCATCCTATTTCTCTTCCGCTTTCGTGGAGTGTGGACGTGCATTATTTAGACCTATTGATTGTCATTGAAAGTCACGTTCATTATATTTTTTTTTGTAATAGTAAAACGGGATTCACGTGAGACTTAATCGTCGTTGATATAACGATCGACAATGGTTTCGGTTCCATCCGGAAACCTTCTTTAGGATCTTTAGTTCGGTGCGCTCGTAATTGCGTCCCGCCTCGCACTGACTTATTTAGTTAGTTGCAACCTGTATTAATCGTCTCCATGAACTACATAGTGGAGATTCACATTTGGCTACTCTACATTATATTTGTTCTCTTTTCACCAACACTGTTGAGGTGTCATTGCAAAAGTACAGTCTATGTCTTGATCTTTTTCCAACCTGGATTTGAATGAGGTGTCAACTGAGCACGGGTCGTAAACTTGTGACACTTGACTTAAAAGCGAAGATAGTATGCTGTGCGTGAGGTTACTTAACATTTGAACTTTTGTGTGTAGGTACTTCTGAACTTTTGTCTCATAGATTATTAGAAATAGAGACAATATTACATGGAACAACAGGCAGAGTCCAAAAAAAGATCTAAAATTAAGATTCAGGTATTCCTGAGCCATAATAGAACCTTGTTTCTATGGTACTTCAACTTGGAAACATGTCTGGCTGCCCCAAGGTACCAACTACTCCATCTCCAAGCAGCTCATGAAAATTAATGATATAGTAGTCTTTACAGGCCCTTTACAGGTCACAAAATAACAGTATGCTTTCCCCATATGAGTAAGTAGATTATAATCAAAGATAAGATTAGTAAACACAAAGGTGTTTTCTCCTTATTCGTGTTGTTTTGTCTTCTTCTTTATAGCTATTTTATATGAAATTGTTTTGTAAAACTTGATGCTTTTGTCGATTTGGGAATGGCGATGAATTTTATACCAACATCCAAAGTAGTTGTTTTATGAGTTACAATTAAAATTGACACTAATAATTATCACCCGCTTAGTTTAGGTGTATTTCCATGTACAGATAAAACGTTGTTGCCCCTATTCAACAAAATGAAACTTTTATTACTTTATCTGTTATCCATCTCGCTTCTTTGTTAGAAATTAAATTTTACCATTACCTCATCAATCCATTAAATCATATACTTACTATTTACTCAGTAGCATAAGTCCCGTTTTTAATTATTATTTTTATAACTTGTCTAATGCTCACTGTTACGAGTACTATTTATATCCATTAGGTATACCGACGTAAGTAAACCTTTCGACAGAGTTGTAATAAGACTAGAAGTATTCTGTTATAATTCTTGCTAGATTTTGTACATTGTTTATTCATACATACATTTTTATATTGTGCTTTCTAAATTTAATTGTATTATTCCTCTATAAATGTTTTTCTGTAGAGTAAAAACTGTTTGTGTGAACAGGTTACGGTTTTAGTGTTATTTTATGAAATTTTTGCTCAACACACTCCACACGAGCTATAATTAAATTTTGCACGTTGTTCTATCTCTTAAAAGACTATTGTTATGGTTTGTTCTGTACTGCGCTTTATGTTTTAAATTTGAAAGTGCACATAATCAAAATATTAGTGATACGTAGAAACAGTAAAATAGTTTTCAAATAGGTAATAAAGTAACCATCCTATTCAATTACATCTTTACTGAGTCACCTGTCCATTATTATACATACTATAATGGAACTAACTGTGTGAATGATCATTTAGCACTGCACAAAGTTATTGCCATTGGTGAAAAGCATACGAGTACTTAACACAGAAATAGAGCTAAAGTTACCCCGTAGAGCTAAAGAAACCCGCAATTACGGTATTCAACTTCCAGCTATTATGCTTAATTAATATGCTCGCATTTTTTGTTAATTTATTTACTTACGGAACCTTACAACCTTTTACATTTTCTTATTTCTATTTTAGCAAAATGTTGGCCTATTACTTAATCTTGTTCTTATGCACCGTTACATATACAAACAAAGTTAAATAAACACAAAATTATGCTACTAACTTTACTAATAACAATGATTTGTAAATATTTAAAATTGTATATAACATTGCTACTTAGTCGGTGGTTATGATGTTTTATAGATTAATCCTAACTGTGTGTTTTATTGTCTAACTCTATAACATTCTGATACATGCAGGGTTTCACGTCGGTCCGTAAGAACTGCTACGCACCGGTTTGGAATGAGCAAATCGTATTTACTGAGATGTTCCCGCCGCTTTGTCAGCGCATTAAGATCCAACTTAGGGACAGCTTCTCCGTGCAGCCGAACATTATCGGTACCCACTTCCTCGATCTCACAAAGATATCAAACGACGGAGAAAAAGGCGAGTACTTAAGGACTTTATTTTGTATAATAATAATCGTTCACTCGCTGATACTCTAGACAGGGTTCGGCAAGTAATTTTGAATGGGGTCCGGGATAGTATTGAACAAATTTACCAAGGTCCGGAAAAAGTATTATATATATATGTATTTACTAGTAGGTATAATGAGTATCAGTACTAGGTACCCCAGCAATCCAACACTCTCTTGCGCCATAATACAGCATAGCAACAGTTATGCGTCTACTTTAGCTAGGTAGGTATATACACAAAGGCGTCTACCTACTAGTACTTAACTAACTACTCAAGTTTCTACGTGACAGATATTATATAACTAATATGCATCACGAAGAATCACATATATTTGGCGGTCCAAGTTCCAATCATTCCGCCTGTTGCCGACCGACGCTCTAGTACATTGGTTCCTCACCTGGGGGAATTACCGCTTCGGGGAAAAACAGCTATTGTGCAGGGGTAATCATGCTGCAATTTTTAGATGGTATTAGAAAATTTTGTGAAACGCAAGTGTGCAACATTCGAATGACACGAATAAGGCCTAAGCTCAACCCAACCCAACCCAATATAGTTGTATAATAATATTACAAGACTAATCACATATTTTATGTAAGTGTACCTACATCTACGTAGGCTTACATAGAAATTGATTATTTGATTACTAAAAGCTATTTATAAGTATGCAGGAGTTGTTTTCTTCGAGGGTCAAACCAGTTTTCCTGATAGGTCGTAGGGGTAGCCAGACCAAAAAGGTTAGGAACCACTGCTCTAGTACCATGGAATGAGTATGTTAGTTTGTTTTGCGTAAGTGTGACGTATCGTATTATTATCGATTGCAGTAAAAAAACCCTTTGCCCGGTTAAGAGTTCTAGCTGCTAAATTTAAATGTTTGCCGGAAGTTAGGAAATATTTTGTTAATATTATTTTAGTTAACTAAATTCAACGTTTTCATGTTGCAATGTCAGATAGAAACTGATGAGAATCTGTGACACACGTGTACTATAGCTATTATATCTATTTTAACCTAAGTCTATATATATATACATATACAAACAAGAACTACCATAATAAAATTTTATCTTTCTCTAGTTTAGTTTACTTTTTTGAACAAATGAATGGCTGCCATTATCGTTTAAAGGCGGTCTTTTAATTATCATTGGTTTTAGATTAAGTTTTACTGTGTGTTCTTCATTCTATTGCACTGTGAATTAAACTTAAAATAAAATATTTCTAATTTAATAAAAATATAAATATATAAAATATAAAATATTTGTAATTTAAAATGACTAATAATAATATAAAAAAGTCAATGAAAGTAAATTCGTCCAAAATAATGGAATAAATAATGTCAGAAAACTGTCGCATTTTATAAATAAACACTTTACTTATATAAGTCATCATCATCATCATTTCAGATCACCAGGTTTTATGCAATAAACAATGCAGTTTATTATTTTGATACTCACAATAGTGCGTAGTCCACGCAAGCATCATCACCATCATCATTAGCTTCACCGTCCACACTGAAGTCAACCGGTATCCGATCAAATAATATACGTATTTTATTATATAATTTAATGATGTTGTTTACAGGTTTCCTTCCCACATTTGGACCAGCCTACGTCCACCTGTATGGAACTACTCGTGACTACAATTTTTCCAATTCAAAGAACGTCCTCAATGAGGGTATGGGAGAAGGAGTAGGATATAGGGGACGGTAAGTACCAGAAATAACAATAATTAACACAATTCCGAGCAGGTGCGATAAAATTATTCTACTTATGAATAGCAGTAGGTAATAAAACAATTTTACTTCCACAGAATTCTGATCTCCGTTCGCACGGAGATTCTTGAGAGCATTGAGTACCCGCTATCGTCAGATGTGGAAAAGGAATCTATCCCCCCCATTACTGAGACCAGCTTCCAGAAAAATGAGGAATTTTTCCTGTTTGGCAGCATCTTTGAAGCTAACATGATCGACAAAAGGCTCGTCGGTAAACCGATATTTTTTGAAATGAGCGTCGGTAATTCAGGAAATGTCTTAGACGGCCACAACGAGTCGATGGACAAGCCAACGGACTTGGCTGTTAATGATTTAGGTAAGTGCCAGTTATTTCTTTTAGCAACATCCTCTAGCAAGTTAGGATGTTTTGTGACATGAGCATTGACAATTTTGATAACATCTCTCTCTAATACTCCGCTACGTTCTGTGGGAGTAGTTCTTGTCGAATATATGTTCTGTCGAAGTAATGACATGTCGAATCCAGTATGTTTCTTTCGAACTAAGCGAATTTTTGAAGTAGTGAACTGTCAAAATTCAGTGTGACACCGCATTATCAGCTATAATATCGGCTTATACGCTCGGAGGTTTCACCCGCGTGGTGATGAATGATAATGAATCAAAATAGATGCGTTACTCAGGCATAATATAGCATTCTAATGATTAAACAATTTTTGAAATCAGCCCAGTAGTTAATAATGAAGACAATCCAGTTATAGACCGAGGGAGATCATATATAGAAAGTGGGACTCTGAAAAGTGAAACTCCGTCAGGAAACGTATCGCATTATAATATTTATATTATCTCTATAGTTTATTTTATTTCCCTTTAGTGTAGACCTTATGGACAACTTGGACGACTTGGACAACCCGCTTAATGCATCAAAAATCTAGACAATAATATAATCTGTGGGTCAGCTGCCTTTCGATGCTTTTCTGCATAGTCACACCATCTCGATCTAAAGTGCGGGCTCAGCTTGTCCATGACATAACGAGTTATTATGAGATTATATAGATAGCCCTTATTGTCTAATGACCTTAAAATGCTCACCATGTTTTGGATTCTCACGGCGAACGCGTTCAGTTCACCGACTGAAGTCCCAGGCCGTGGCAACTTTTTCAGCTCGCCAATATTTTCCTATAATCATATATATATCATATAAATAATTATAATCCGTTCCAAAAGTCCCTGGTCGTCTTCTGAGTTCAGCACACTATGTTCGGCGTACGAAGGACCAATGTTGCTGACTTCATGTGGAATGTATGTTTGTTCCTGTCTTCCTATGGGTTCTTGAGAAGTGAAACGCAGGTATCCGTGCCTACAATGGCTTAAATTTTGCCGCATTAGGCCTTGCAATTAGTGGCGTCTTGAACTAGCATAATTTTAATTCAAAAGATAAATTTTATTTACTTACATAAATTTCCTTAACCTATTTACATACTATGTGACATATTCTAGGGTGCTCGCGTGTCCTTAACACACGCATTGAACACAACGAAAAAAGTATTTAAAAAACTTTTTAATCTAATTCTCTTATTCACTATTGTTGATTTTCTTGGATAGAAACCCCTGTTTGGGTAAAAGCCTCCTCTAGCTTTTTTAATCATTTTAATGGTTTTACTAACCGTTGAAAAATTTATTTTTTTCAAGTCGAACATTTTTCATAATATCAATTTTTTTTTCAATCAATGGTTGTTTTCGGCTGAGGGCCGTGCACAGAGGTCACGAGGCAGTCGGCAGTCCCAAACCCCGTTCTAAAGAGGACTACTGACTGTCGCCTACCGCCCAGCACCAGATTCTTAATGTCAAATGACATTTAGATTATTTAGATATTAGATGAATGGCCTTAATCGCTTGATAACATCAGAAAAACAAAGGTCTAGTTTAAAACTTAAAATCTTATAAGAAATAAGAGAGGAGAGAGGAGAGAGAAAATAGGTAGGTATCGAGTTAGACATTTTTGTTTGTGTAAAGTATAGAAAATCGATAGATGTATACGTAATAATTATCTTCAAGCATTCAATAAGTGCCAAATATAATAAGTACTTTCTTTTCATTCAGACGAGGTAGCTGTAGACACAGGCTTTTGGAGGAGTACCACAGTTGCATGCAAAGCGTCGTCTTCCGACAAAAACTACTACTACCTGCCTATATGGGAGCACAAACAAACAATGCAGATCCGTAGCGTGTGGCCCGACCACCGCCGACGCATGTTTAATTCGAATTTAATAGCTAACATCATTGAGAAGTTCGTGAGTATTCAACAGTAATATTATCTACAATTATATTGTTCAACAATTTTATACGAACTGGGCTGAGTGTAGATACACCATGCCATTTATTTCACTGCGTCAGCAATAAAAGTGATTCGCTAACCAAGCAGCATTATTCGGACCTATGAAAATATTGAATTTAATTTTATTGTGACTTAAATTAAGGCTGCTATAGGTGCGTCGGCACTGCGAAACAATGCGAAACAACATACAAAACATTTGTACATTACATTAATTACTAGTAAATAACTAGTAGGTAGTCCTGCGAACAGTAGACCTAGTGAGCACAGTCTAATGTCTCTGACGCTCCGCTCGCTCGGTCGATTATATAATTTCATTGTTACATAAATATACATACTAGTAGATGTCTGCAGTAGCAGTAGTCACTACTATAGAAAAAATATTTAACATAAAATTGAATAAAGTTAAATAAAAAAAACCATTTTTATTTTAAAGCCTATCTTAAAGTCTTTAATAAGTTTATTGAGAACACATAAGTTAATTTGTCACATTGGCAGAGTGTTTTTATTAAGTAATTAATTATCATACCATTACCTTTTAGGAGGAAGGCCTAGCTGAGGCACAGTCAGCTATTGAGGCTGTCTCTGGAGTGGACAACACCAGTATACAGGCTCTTAAGTGTACGCTGGAGGCCGCAAGTAACGCCTGCGCAGCTTACGTTCGCCATATGACCACTGCGCCACCTATCGGGAAAACTCCGCTTGATCGAGAGCGGCAGAAACTATGTCTGTCTGAAATTGTAAGTCTGTTTTAATTTACTGATAGACTTTAGTTTTACAAACCCGAGTATTGCTTGGGCGTTGTGATTTTGACCAGCCCCATACCTGCTGAATGAGTGCGTATACAAAAATTTACTTGAGTACTAAACGGGGATAATAATAACGCAGTTTTTATTTACACTACCTACTGAATAAATTAATCATAAAAAAGCCTGTCATTACGTTTTATCACCCTGTATTTGGGCTTTATCAGTTTCACAGTAAATACGAAAAACTAAACTTCGTAATTTGTTTTTGGGAGTACACCTACTGGCCACTATCACATAATCATAACACTTCACATTTTTCTTTCTGTGTGTGGTTAATTTTCTTTATAATTAATTTGTTATTACTTGGGACGGATACCCTTCCGCAATATACGGTGAGCATTAACACTGTTGACTGTCCTTATACTGACAATACTCGTAACACGGGTGTTGATAATGTTATCTGTAAGTTACCTACCTATGTCTAACTAAACCTAGACTACCTTAATTATAAAACGTTGCTAAAGATAGCCCCAAGTTTAAACCATGGTTTTAAATAAATTTTGTCACTAATTTGTATGCACTATCGACATTTTATTATATTGCTTCGGAGAGCACTGGGTTGGATTTCTTAAGACAAGAGCCGATAGACCATATTGCCCACTATTCACCAAGCTATACTGGGCCGAGGTCTAAGTGTGGGGACATATTGATCAGTTGCATTTTTTGTTTTTTAATTTCCTATAAGCTTGCTTCCTTTCTCCACTGTTATAATTCAAAACAACATTATGATTAATGACACTGTTTAGACATGACTAACTGTATTTTAGGATTCTTATATTCTATTAACAAATTGTTCTCAAGTATCTTCTATATACAAACACGGCTGTGGTCATTAGTTGTATTATGTGTTAACTAATCATACATTTATATTGTTATGAAATACAATACCAACTTGAATTGAGGTTAACTTTTGTTTATGCTTCATGGTTCCAGGAACAAATCGGCACGTTAACCAAAAACTTAAAGGCTTTAATAACCAAAAATTCTATGAAGGACCGGCTGCGTACAGCCTATACGTACCTGGGGAAACTAAAACACATTGCCGAAGATGTAAGCTTCCATTATTCGTACCACATAATTTACTAAGTATTACTATTATTGTAATTACAACAATATGACTTATACATGAGTTAACTTATAAAATAAGTTTTTACTTAATTGAATGAGAAGTATAATGTATAATGACAAGCACTAACAAATAATGATTGAATTATATTTATTTGCAGCCACAACACTCCATGCCCGACATTTTCATCTGGCTGATCAGTAACGGGAAACGTCTGGCGTACCACCGGGTGTGCGCTAGGGACATCATCTATTCAGAGTATCCAGATGAAACTGGTAGAATCTGCGGTAAAATGCAGACAATTTTTCTGAAAGCAAGTATTTTACTAGGCGTAGTTTGAGCGCTAATAAAGTTACCATATTTATACATATAACTAAACATTTTATCAATTTCAGTGGCCGGGCAAAAAGGCTTCAAACCCAAGCGGTTGGGCTATTCCAGTCAAGATTTCTCTTTATTTGTGGCTAGGAGTCGTGGCTGATAAAAAACACTATGTTGACGGTCTTCCGCTCGGATACGAGATGGGTTGTGAATTGAGATATGCTGCTAATCCACGGATAAATGCTCCGCTCAGCATTTACTATGCTGAAAGACACGTAAGCGTTAAACATATCTGAACATGTTATGAAATATTATTAGATACAATTATTAAACCCAAATATTACTTTTTAGACTTTTCAAATGCGGGCCTACATTTATCAAGCTCGGTCTTTAATTGGTTCAGATTCTTCCGGATTGTCAGATCCATTCGCAAGAGTCATTATTGCAGATTGTTCGGGGATCACGCAAGTAATAGATCAAACTCTTAGCCCAACTTGGGACGAGCTTCTAGTTTTTGACGATGTAGTACTTTACAGCACCATTGAGCATATCAAATCTGACTCGCCAACTATAGTCATCGAGATTTTTGATCAAGACAGTGTCGGTAAATCCGAATTTATCGGGCGAGCTTTGGCAAAGCCATACATAAAATCTGTGGAGGAACTAAGAAAAAAACCTCAATATCCCCCTTCTTTAGAATGGCTCGAAATTAGACGTGGTGAAAACAAGGCCGGCGAACTTCTGGCGACATTTGAATTGCTCGAAGTACTGAAAAAGACCGAGACATCTGAACTTCCACCTTTACCTGCTCCTCGAGAAGAGACGAGTAAAAACCCAATAGACAACACGAATATGGGACCCATTCTACCGGTGCCCAGAGGAATTCGTCCCACTTTGTCAAAATATCGTATCGAGGTTCTGTTTTGGGGATTACGTGGTGTAAAACGAATCCATTTGATTACCGTTGGCAAACCTCAGGTTGATATTGAATGTGCAGGGCACATTTTGCAATCAAGTAGGATACATAACGCAAAGCTGAATCCTAACTTCAGTAATCCTGTCAAATATATTGACCTAGACCTGCCTGAGCAAGACTTATATAAACCACCGCTGACAATTCGTGTGCAAGATCTCCGAAGCTTTGGAAGGATTGCGCTGGTAGGAACGCACACAATAAATTCTATAAACAAATATATCTATACGCCTTTAAGTAAAAAAGACAGGGAAATGGAAGAACGCAAAAAATCTTTGCTCCAATTGCAAAATGTTGATTTGCGTTCTAACACTATTGTTCAAGATGATTACGTATCTGAGAACGAGAAAGAAAGCTGTCCATTGCTACTGCCGCAAGGACGGTGCGGTCTCTCATACGGCTCTAGCAAGCCGAGCACTAGCAAGAAATTGCCTAAACGCCGTGGTTCGAGAAAGAGGAAACAGAGCACCGATTCGGCAGCTTTAGGAGACGAAGATGGAAATAAGGATTGGTGGACCAAGTACTTCGCTTCTGTAGAAGTCATGATTGAAGAAGAGAAAGAAGCAAAACGTGAAAGACAAGGACTTCTACAAGCATCACGTATTGATGAAGCCCGCTCGCCACGCGAGGAACCTGTCTCTCCACGTCCTGAACTGTCGCAGGAATGTGGCGGAGGTGCGAGACGCCGTACACCTATCTCGCCAAAGATTATTAAAACCCAGCCTATGTCTGCTCAGGCAGCAGCAGCAGCAGCTTCCACAAAGAAGGACCAGATACGCAGATCAGCTTTAACAAAAGTAAAATCAAATAACTAAATATCATGTGTCTAACAATACAAGTGTACTATTTAACATCTACATTCAACTTTGTACTTAATCTGCAGGTATATCCACACGAGCTTGAAGCTGTGCCGGATTATAACGAGTTTAAAGAATGGCTGCATTCTTTTGAATTGCTACGAGGCAAAAAGAAAGGAGAAGATGATGATAATAACCGTGTCGTTGGTGTATTCAAGGTATAATCAGCATACTACTAATAATCAATAAATTTATAATTTTATTCGTAAACTTTCTGATACTGACCCGCCAGCGGTTCCACTCGCTTGGTCTTGGTGTAGGGATGGGAGCGCTGCTTTAGAACCTCGAGGTCCTGGGTTTAATAACTGAGATGGACAGTTATTGATTTTTTATGTCAAATAGATGCTCAATAACAGTATATTGAACAGTGCCCAGTAGATGACAATAGGGTCATCCCCTATTACATGGCATCAAAAACATAGGTGTTTAAAATCGTTGCCTACACCTTCAAGTATATAGGCGAATATCACGAACAAATAGCATGCGCACTCTCTTTCTTGAAAACGGCGGACATTAAACAGCTGCTATGCTGTGTCCTCTTCAAATAGCATGGGATGGTTGGTTGGGAGCTCTCAGTCGCACACATTCACTCGCAGCAATATTTAACTTTTTTAAATTCGACAACTGGAATTCAGGACTGATTTTTCGTAGGCAACCCTATACTACCGTCTTCAGAATTAAATGATCTTTATTATTATATAATTTTCATTCAAGAATCAGACCGGTGAAATATTAAAAAAACATTTTTTTAATAATTAATTAATCATATCCTGGACTGAAATTTCCTAGGCAACCCATATGCATCATGTTTATTGACATATTAAATTAAATATAAAATATGTTGAATCAAATAAGCATCTCGGTGAAGGTCGTTCTATAACGGGATCCTATACTATTCCAATAATGACAATATAGACTATTTCAACGTTCTTATTCTACTCAAGAACCTAGTCTTCGTATTTTTTAGCATTCCGATATCATAGAGAAATGAAAAATCGCTTTGAATGTAAGTGATCTTTTCAATTACTGATCAGACCAGATTGCATAAAAATCCGTCAAGTAGTTTAGTTACTTAACTTTTTAACTTTTATCTCTTATTCCAGAAGAACCTTTTCGTTTTGTAGAACAAAATATCCTATATGTTACACCATAAAATTAGTTATCACTGTGTCAATTGTCATCAAAACTTGCCTTGTTGTTTCATAGTGATGCGCTTATAATAGGCAGACAGAAAAACTAAAAAATTACACAATATTTTTGGCTATTAGGTATTTCAAAAACAAAGTACACATCGATTACAGTTTTAGGTTCAGTTACAGTTTTATTATGCAAATGTATAAATACCACGGATTTAGTAAGCTTAATCCGTGATAGATATGTTCCTAGTTCGACATCAGAATCCATGTGTCCAATGTGTCCAGTATACAGCGTATACAGCGTATTGTAGCACTTACATAATATTTCGATGATGTCTTTGAATTTTAATTGTCACTGTTTAATGTATCAGTTATAAGTTATTAGTAATAAACATATTTTAATTGTAAAAGTGGGTTTGTCCATCTTTGACGTTTAAACTTTTGAACCAAATTCGATGCACATAGATATAGCCATAGCCTGTACTCACCTGGTTAGTGATAACTGATACCTTCAATTACTTTCTGCAAGGGACTTTGCACAAGGATGGAGTCACAGGGCGCGCTCTCGCTATCAATAACAGCAAGAGAGAATATTTTTGAGTACATTTAGTTGAATACCTAGGCATTTTACTTTATTATTTGTTTTTTGAACCTTTTTTTCTCTTATGTACGTATGTCTTTTGATATACGAGACGTGATTTTTCTCAAAGACATCATTTGCTTCCAATGTTTTACCAAAATTGACTAACTTTAATAATTGTTTTGTTTTAGGGTGCTGTTAGAGTTTATAAATGGCCTCTCCCAAAAGGAATAGATGACCACACAGTAATGGGCTTTGACCCATCCTCCGGATTTTTTCAAGGAGTGCCAAGCAATGAGCCAATTCACGTACTGGTCCGAGTTTACATCGTAAAAGCAACAGACCTCCACCCAATGGACCTGAACGGAAAGGCTGATCCATACATTGTATTACACATGGGTTCTAAGAAAATTAGCGACAAGGACAACTATGTGTCCAAACAACTAAACCCAGTTTTTGGAAAATGCTTCGAAATAGAAGCTACGTTTCCTCAAGATTCAATGTTGACTATTCAAGTAGTTGACTGGGACCTCCTCGGAACTGATGATATGATCGGGGAGACTAAGATTGATTTAGAAAATCGTTTTTATAGTCGTCACCGGGCCACTTGTGGATTGCCAATTAAATATGAAGAGTAAGTATATTTAACCGTTTGTTTTATTATATCTGGCTTTTCTAATATGCATCATTGTTTCTAACACAACTAACCAATTTAGGACTGGCTACAATAAATGGCGCGACGCCATGAAGCCTACTCAAATTTTAGCCAAGCTTTGCAAGGACGGCAAGCTTGATCCACCTGCGTATGAGTACGGCCGGGTGAAGGTGGGCCGAACTGTCTTCAATATGCAGATGGATGATGCAGAGCTGTTTTCCGACCCTGACACCACTGAGGAGCAGATGGCCCTCAACGTCCTTCTCCGCTGGCAGGAAGTTCCACGGGTCGGCACTCGCCTTGTGACTGAACACGTTGAAACTCGGCCTCTTTACAACCCTAACAAGCCTGGTATGGTAGATATACTCGTACTAATCTACTCACTCGAATTAATACAGATTTCTACTGACATGCTGAGTTTATTTTAAAAGCGTAAATACTTATCTAAAATTATAAATAAGTATTATTACAACGACGTCAATGCTTCGATCTTAAAATATTTTAATGTAAGCTAGAGTAGGTATAGGTTAGTAATTAATTGTTATGAAAGCTAGTATTTCAATGTCCCTTGTATCCTGGTTTGGTTTAGAATGTTCTGTATGCTAGTATTCTAGAAATTCCTATATTCTAGAAGACCAGCTTCTTACTCTTCGTATAGTAAATTGTATGTATATTAGTATGTAGTCTATCGTAACTCTTAGATATTTCAAAGAGTTGGTGTACTGTTTCCAATGTGTTACATTTTTTATAAGAATTGTTTGAGTTACCTCTACACTTAAACTTTCACTACAGCTGTTATCTTCACAAAGATACTGAATTCTTAATTTGTTAAGAATTTATTATGTGGTTATTGTTGGACCAGTTTTCCACAATAATAAACCCTTGTTGATCTATAAATTTCAAATATCAGTTTTATTTTAGTTACTATTTCTATTGTTTTATTACTTCTTTTTAGGAATTGAACAAGGACGTTTAGAAATGTGGGTCGATATGTTTCCCATGGACATGCCGCCCCCAGGGCCACCACTAGACATTTCTCCGCGTAGACCTAAATCTTATGAGATGAGAGTGATCGTCTGGAATACCGATGACGTGGTCTTGGAAGATGATGCTTTCTTCACAGGGGAAAAAATGTCAGATATTTATGTCAAGGGGTGAGTTTTTAGAGCCATAACATAAAAACTGCTATTATATTTTGTATATTCAGCAGTAAAGCAAATTGTATATGTTTTATTTATCAACAGTTGGCTGAAAGGGCCTGACGATTGTCAATCAACTGATATTCACTACCGCTCGTTGACTGGAGAAGGGAACTTTAATTGGAGATTTATATACCCATTTGAGTACATGGAAGCTGAAGAAAGAATAGTCACAAGTCGTAAGGAGTCTGTATTCTCATGGGATGAGACCGAGTGCAAAATTCCCGCACGGCTTGAGCTACAAGTGTGGGACGCTGATCATTTCTCGTCTGACGATTTTCTTGGTGAGTTTCGTCATTTAGTCCGTATGCCAAAGCAGTGTGCACTCTATACCAAACTCATTTGATATATATTATTATCATACCGTAAATGGTTTCTCTTACAGGTGCTATAACATTGGATCTAAACAGATTCCCACGCGGAGCCAAAACAGCAAAACTTTGCACACTGGAAATGCTTCGAAACGATGGTTCTGTACCAATGGTGAATATCTTCAAGCAGAAACGTGTCAAAGGCTGGTGGCCATTTTATATCAAGCGTGACACTGAGGAAATGGAACTTACAGGGAAAGTAGAAGCGGAAATTCATCTCCTCACCCGTGAAGAAGCAGAAAAGGTCCCAGCTGGACTTGGTCGCTGCGAGCCGGATCCTCTCGATAAGCCTAAGTAAGTACTTATACACTTTTGTATCGCTGCAAAAGATTAAAAAACCATTTGTTACTCTCGGCTGATGGTCGACGATGATGATATTATAGTTAAATGGCTAGATATATTTTTTGTTTATTTGCCTTCAGTAAAAAATCACTTGTACGATTAAAAATTAGCATGAGACTAATCACACTATTTAGGCTAAATATAAGTTATCTACTAAAGTAAAGTAGTAAAGTCTACTAAGACTTTACTAAATTGGAGTTTCACACTTTAGCACATATGATCTGTGTGATAATACTCGTATGTCAGTCAGAGTAGGTCATCAGCATGTGTAGGTTTGTAATGCCATTCAGGTACTTTATGCATTTTAATATTGATAACTGAGTTGTACATGAACATATAGATCAGTAAATTAATCTACGAACAGTAAGAAACTGAAATCGCACGAATGCTCAGTTTTTTTTAAATTATGTGTGAATTTAACAATCTGAATGAACCCAATCGTGTGCTGGCGTTCCTAAATTAATCGTTATTTCGTTTCGTCGATTTGGTTGCTTGTGGGATCTTGAAAAGTATGTACTCGTAGATTGCTTCCTATGTAACACTAGGGTTAGGTTACACTTAATGATATTTGCTTCATACAACAGAAGTTGATGATTTCTTTTTCAGCCGGCCTGATGCATCGTTCATGTGGTTCATGAACCCGCTTAAGTCCATTCGCTACATCGTGTGGCACAACTACAAGTGGAACATTATCACCGCATCAATCATCTTCACGGTAGCGTTAGCTCTATTTTTACTTGTATACGCCGTTCCCGGATATACGGTTAAGAAACTTCTAGGAGCTTAAAATTAGAGATCAATGTCGCATAACCCTTCCTAGCTGCACTCTCATACAAATATAATTTAGTTTTCATTTAAACTGCTGGTTAGTTGTGACTATATCGGTGTAATCAGTGGCTTTCAATTAATCAGACTGACTAAAACTTGTGACTGACCGCAGCGGTGTTTAGTAATTGAGTCAGTCATCTTGATCTTCAAGGCCATTTGGTACGTGATACGAAGCTCTTCACTACTGTTTTAGTAATATTTTTCTTACTTTGGCCGAGATTTAGCAGCGGGGAACGTACACTTCTGCATGGGAGAAAGATGAAAGTAAAGACATGTTTTACTATATTATTGCAAAATTGTATTCGAAAATTCTACTTAAGTCGGTATAATTGTTGGCGAATGAAGTTTTAATCCCTGATCTGTCAATTTAAGTTCCTTTAAGCACTAATGGGCTTTAATGTTTTGTGCAACTCAAAATACACGATAAAGGACAATTTGACGTTTCTTTAGATACATTTAAAGGAACTTTAAACTTTTACAGAATTTTCGTTTGTGGAACGATTTAATGTCGGATTAAGATTTAATGACGTCTTCACAAGATCGTTTATGCAACTGCTGGGCTATTATGTATCATTATTGCTAACAAATGTAGATTGAAATCTGAAAAAATGGCCGCTCTATGTCACTTTTGTCAGCTTCAGTGATCAAATTACTAACATTTTTGCTTATTGGAGTTGCCAAAACTGACATAGGGCTGCCATTTTTCAAGATTTCAATCAACATTTGTTAGCAACTGAGATACATAATAGACCTGCTGGTCTGCTTTTATCTATGCACTAATTATCACAAAAACTTTGCGCTAGAAGACTTCATGTCAGATTTCACATTTTGTTTGTCTATACTTAGATCCTCTATCGATATACAAAGGCGTTATAGTGCTCCACTGTTTTGAAAATTTCCGCAAAACTACTAATAAACTTATATAATAACTGTAAATTGGAGTTACTGTGATCAACACCGGCAAATTTCAATTTAAATTCAGATTAAATGTAACAAAATATATTATATAAAATGCTTATATTTAGTGTAAGTTTTTTTTCTTTCTCCTTACCATACAAATGTACTTAAATAACATTTAGTCAAGAATAAGATAAATAAAGGTGTGTTTAAAAATTGTGATGATACTTGTGTCTTGTTTGAGCCGAATGTTTCAGATAGAATATCAGCGGTATAGGTAAGATTTAGTTTTACCTATATACGAAATTTTAATTAGGCTTAATAAAGTGACATCTGCCGATTTGCAATTTAACAAACAGGAATTGGCAATACCGGGAGATCATGTATGGCTAAATGGTGGCTACCATTCAGCGAAACATGGTACCTAAATCTACTATGGTAATAAGAAAAATGGGTTGCTAGATATCAAAGAAAACTGATTGCATTATTGTCTGATAAATCAAAAGCGAGTGGGTTTTTGTCACATATTTTTCAACTATGAATTTACTTACGAAACATTTGTGCGTCTCAATCCTAGCGATTATAATTATTTTAGAAACCTGACATTTGTACCTACGTGTCTATTTATTAAGTTTAAATAAACATTTTAAAAACAGTACCAATGCAAGGGCGAGTCGCTACAACAGACGAAAATTATATATAAAAACAGGATTATAATGCCAATGCACTCATTCAAAGAACCTACGAGTATTTGTCTGTCCTGGGTATCAATTTGTATTCACTGCTATGGTGCAAGCAGACCTATGGTAAACTACGAGTATAAAACAACTGACTGATAAAGTAGGATCAAAGTAAACATATCATAGATTAGATCTTTATGTCTATGAGTCAAATACGAATTTCGTTTACTGCAACCTAAATTTGAATAAGGATATAGCAGTATGCTTATATCAATATAAAAAATAAACATTATAATACCCTAGTACAGTCCTTGCAAGGAAGATATATATGTGAGTGTACAAAGAACATGCTAGAATTATAAATGTGTATGTTTACATGTTATGCTTATTTTCACTATGCTGAATCTCAGTCCGTATTCCTTCATATGCACTCATCCTTTTTCTGTTATTTTCCCAGTACGAATCACATTTTTACGTAAGAAGCTTTTATTACTCTAACAAGATTACTTGGATTGATAAAATATCAAATTCTGCCGTGCGCTTCTCTAATGATTCGTCGACGAGCTCACCGATGTCAAATACTTTATGACATATCGCCCTTGTACATAAGGTTGTTTATCCAAGGTTTCTTGTCATCTCGTCATTAAATTTGTTCACGGATGTTGTCAAAGAAGCAACGATGTTTTGTTTTGCTATTATTAATTAATTAATTATTAATTATTGGGATCCCCCTTAACGGCCGTTTTCAATATTCTATCTATCCACAGTTTTCCTTACTACCGATAGAAATTTGACATAACGTCCATACAAATATCTATCTCTAGTAAGGTAAACCGGCGATAGATAGGTTATTGAAAATGGCCGTTAGAGAATCGCACGGCTGCAAAGGATGAAACCATGCAATGTCAATTTGAGTTTCCGTTTACAATTACCTACCTTATTAACTATTAGTGAGTATAGAGGTAGATAGTTAACTACCTATCTACTACCTCTTTTTACTTTAACAAATTGGCTGCCACTTATTTTCACAATTATTCCTATAAAACTGTATGCACCAAATCATCATCTTAAAATCTCATTTGGTATTTCGACATTATTACATTGACAGAACGCATTTACAGCAGTATGATAATTATTATTACCTATAGCACTACTCTCAGTAGGTACCTGTATAATTTAAATTCAAGCATATGTATAATAGGAAAATTCCAATACCTATAGGTATTTAATGAAGGTATGTATTAGCCGAAAATTGTCTGCATTTCGTATTCAATATTGTGAACGTACAAATATTGTCAACATGATTATTAAAGTTTAACCAAATATCAATTATATGTTAATCCATAGAATAGAAGCTATGTATTCAATATGTGACTAAAATCGGTACCATACTTACAAGTTACTCTTCTAGTTCCTAGTTTCATTTACGGCCATTTTCAATAATCTATCTATCGCCGGTTTACCTTACTTATATTCAACACTATTTGTATGGACGTTATGTCACATTTCTATCGGTAATAAGGAAAACTGTGGATATTGAGAGGTAGGCGCAACGCCGGCGGCAGACTGACCTCCGAGACATAGGGCTTAGAAAGAACAACATGTTTGTTGTTCTTGTTTTTTCTTATAAGAGATTTTTTTGGATAAAGTATGCCCCGAAATCTCGAAGACTTTCTGCGCACTTTCCATGACTACCATTTCGAACTTAGCTAAAACAGCACTGTATCGATAATAAGGTCTCGGACAAAGTGTCATACCAAGTACAGTATGTGTTCTGCGCTGGCCCTTTTGCGATTACGTGTAAATTTCTTGTATTTTGCAGTGATTTTGCATTTAAACAATAGTTTGTAATGCGGCTACGTGTAAAGTTAAATTTTGCTGTTGATTCTTACTTACAATGTATGAATGAACTAAATATTTGGCCTTATCATTGTTTTTCTTTCGATTATTTGGTATCCGATTTTCCTTGTTGCATATCCTAGTCAGCTATTATAATATCTACATTTAGTGTAAGCATTAACATCAATATGAATCGATGTTTAGAGGTAAGTTTTTGCTATTTTATCCAGTATTATAATGTATATGTACCTACTCAAGTATCTAAGTATGGATGTCATGGTCCTGTGTTATCATTATGTTATCAAACAAGATGTGAACAAGTAAACATGTAATACATATACAAGTATGTAGAACACACAATAAAGGACGTATATACTCCCTTAGAAAAAAGCCTGTGTTTCATTTCATAGGTTCCTATAAGGGTGGGTCCTACTCCATTGTATAGATTTTGGTGTGGTGAGAAAAAATCAACGCGCTGCCCCGCTCTGTTGTGTAAGTCCGAGTATAGGTAACTGATTAAACCGGGGATCGAACCCAGGAACCCCAGGGACCCAGGATTCCAAAACGGCACCATTACACCAAGACCAAGCGAACGAGCCGCTGGCGGGTTAGCTAGTTCTATAATAAGTTAACCGAGGCATTGGCGATCTGATTTTTTTTAAAAGTTTAAAGAGAAGTACATATTACATACGCACTTCAGTTTTAATCGTACCACGGGGAAATGCCCTTGGTACGATAGTACGTACTATCCGATAGGATAGTTTGATTTGCCTGTTGACCGATCGATAGAACCACAGGCAAAAAAAATGCCCACGCATCGATAAATAGAACTTCGCGATCGGACCACGGGTAATAACGTATTTTGTTACACGCTCTATATACATACTTACTCTTTGCAATAAATTACATTACTTAAAATAAAAACCAAAATTGTACTTCATAATTTTTTTTCATTTACAAATGAATTATACAAATCAAAAATAATATACAAAAACAAGGTACAATCGACAGTAGGTGACATCAGCTTAGAACTTTGTGTGCCGCAATGCAGATTCGACATATTGATTTCAGCAGGTGGTAGTTGGTCGTTGGTGGAGCGTGCTGACAATCAAACTGAAGTGACTTCAGTCACTTCGGCAAGGTCCAGGTTGTCAGCGCGGTCAGTTTTAGTTTGGCATCGGGTTAGAGCAGGTTGTTTCACTTGTACAGGTTCTGGCACGGGCAGGTCAGGTAGTCAACAACGGCGGCGGCGGCGGCGGCGGCGTCGGCAACAGCTTCGACGACGGCGTCGCCTACGGCAGCTTCGCCGTCGTCGGCGGCGGCGACAGCATGCCTGCTCTTGTGGCGTCCAATTCACGTAATGAGACCCTTTTTTCTCCAAGAATCCCAGGGCAGTCCCGTTTTCCAACAAGCTCTGTACTATACCACATAAATCTTCAGAGTCGGCCTGGTGGTGTTCTTTCAGGTAGTGAAGGATCTCAGAAACGGTCGCCCCGCCCCTGTTTTCTTCTAGGAACTGAATCACCAGCCGGCCTGGTAGATTATCTTGATGCTGGACTGTGGATCTTACTGCCTCTGGTTTCATGACGAGGCTTTATCTACTTTTCAGCGAAATTCATGTGTATTTAACTTCTCAATTTTGAAATTTTATCTTTTTACTGCACTAAAGTTATCGAATATTGCCGAAATTTTATTCTTGAATGCCAATTTTATGCTTTGATTGAACTTGTCATGACGACTTGTTCTGTTTTTGAAAGTGGTTTCGTAGAATACTACCTACAAAAAAATAAGATTACAAATAAGTTTGCTTACCAGAGGTGTCAAAAGAGATTCAACATAGCTAAATGGTGAAACGTTCTTGCCTTGATCTTGTGATACGTAGTATCTTATAGTCTGTGATCTTGTGTACCGGCGCGGGTTTATATAAGGTTATATAATAATAATAAAGGTAGGTATAGGCTTATATAGTATGCACGAAATCTATGGCTCGTATATAAAACTAACGCCTACTTTGCGAGACCAATCTTTGCAATTTTAGAGAAATATAAATTAGCCCCGTCCGGAAACTTTAATTTTTATCTATAAAATTACAATATCTTTTTTATGTCATCATTATATTATTTTCATAACTTTCCTTTACAGCTTTAATATTTGTTTCACGACACCCGCTAATCTCAGATTCACCCGTGTGGTGATGGATGATGATGATGATGAATCAAATATAGTGTGTTACTCAGGCATATCTATGCTCTATAGCATTTCTATTAATGAAAGAATTTATTGAACCGCTCATGTACTAATTGCGTTTATCCGTTACAAACTAGATATCAAAACTTTCCTCTTTATTATTAGAGAACCTACATAATGACACCAAGGTACGAATGTACCTAGTTTGCGCCGGCTTTAATATTGCATAATATATATATGTATGTTATATTAATATATATGTCACAATAATCAATTTTCCGTGTTATAATATTATTATAACACGGAAAATTGATTATTGTGACATAACTGTAGACACATGATATTACACACATTTTGTTAAAGTCGGTGTCTTCTATAAAACATTAGCACCACATCACTTGGCTCTATTGACAATAGTTTCCGCAGTGTACGCGATATAAGGATTTTTCGGCGTTACTATTGCATATCTTCTATCTATATACTTATAATAAAGGATTAGAGACCAAAAAGTCTGTACATACTTGGAAGACAAATTAAAACAATTTGGGTCAGGAGACGTAAAATTACCTACTGAACAAGAATATGTTTATGTTTAAATACAGATCTATTTTCTTACAATAATGTGCACGGGTAGACCGTATCCATTTGATAACACTCTCAATGCCCTGCATGAGGGCGAGGGTAAGCTGATTACTTACCTAATACCTAGGTACCTAGGAAGACAAGAGCATAGATTGTTTCTAAGGTTATTACTTACTAACGTCGATGTTCTATTTAAAATACAGATCTAGTTTGTTACAATAATGTGCATGGGTAGACCGTATCCATTTGATAACACTCTCAATGCCCTGCATGAGGGCGGGGGTAAGTTGATAACTTACCTAATACCTAGGTACCTAGGAAGACAAGAGCATAGATTGTTTCTAAGGTTATTACTTACTAACGTCGATGTTCTATTTAAATACAGATCTAGTTTCTTACAATAATGTGCATGGGTAGACCGTATCCATTTGATAACACTCTCAATGCCCTGCATGAGGGCGAGGGTAAGTTGATAACTTACCTAATACCTAGGTACCTAGGAAGACAAGAGCATAGATTGTTTCTAAGGTTATTACTTACTAACGTCGATGTTCTATTTAAATACAGATCTAGTTTCTTACAATAATGTTCATGGGTAGACCGTATCCATTTGATAACACTCTCATTGCCCTGCATGAGGGCGAGGGTAAGCTGATTACTTACCTAATACCTAGGTACCTAGGAAGACAAGAGCATAGATTGTTTCTAAGGTTATTACTTACTAACGTCGATGTTCTATTTAAATACAGATCTAGTTTCTTACAATAATGTGCATGGGTAGACCGTATCCATTTCATAACACTCTCAATGCCCTGCATGAGGGCGAGGGTAAGTTGATAACTTACCTAATACCTAGGTACCTAGGAAGACAAGAGCATAGATTGTTTCTAAGGTTATTACTTACTAACGTCGATGTTCTATTTAAATACAGATTAGTTTCTTACAATAATGTTCATGGGTAGACCGTATCCATTTGATAACACTCTCATTGCCCTGCATGAGGGCGAGGGTAAGCTGATTACTTACCTAATACCTAGGTACCTAGGAAGACAAGAGCATAGATTGTTTCTAAGGTTATTACTACTAACGTCGATGTTCTATTTAAATACAGATCTAGTTTCTTACAATAATGTGCACGGGTAGACCGTATCGATTTGATAACACTCTCAATGCCCTGCATGAGGGCGAGGACAATTTCATTGAATATTTGGAAGAGACCTGAAACACTTCCAAAACTGTAATTGAGTTTCTTAATGTGTCCTATCATTTGAAGATTTCTACGAGCATTTTGCTCTTTTGCTAGTATCAAAAGGAGGCCGAAGTCTATAAATCTATCGCAACTAAATAATATTCCGATTCCCGTCGCCTATCGGTTCGCTATATCGAGTACTGATAAAACAATCGAACTGTTGATGAAATAGACGCTTGCAAACGTCATTGAACATTTATGTGTTAGGGACTAGGGTTATCGTTATAATTATAATCTAATTTATCTCCCGACCGCTTAAACTGTCCTTGACTGGCCGCTTAAACTGTCCTTGAAGCAAGTTTCAAGTTTCTTCGGTCTTCTATATAACTTACCATAGCGTGTGCATGTGGCCTATGGTACTACATACATATAGCCTATTCAGAAGCTGGCTTGCTCCGGAGACTGCAGTTCATTAAACCCGCGACTGAGACGGTTCGTGATGACCTTCGAAAACAGCTTACGGACATAGCTCAAAATGGAAATGGTTTCTTGAATAATAGCACCACCACGCCTTTGTTCCACATGCTTCTGGCGTATAACCTTCGAGTAAGACGGTATTAAAGAGCTTCTGCAGTACTTTTATACCGCTGTTGTCATTCTTATCTCGTACAGGCTGATGTATAATTTCGGATCAGCTTGGTTCGTGGATCTTTGAGCGAGCTGCTGACGGTTTAGCGACCGAGTTTGTATAACTGTCGGTAGAAACTGTCGACCTCTCCCAACACTTCTGCTTTGGTCGACGCTACACCGACGTCTTCTGCCTTCAGCTTTGTTAACTGGCTTTCTCCAATAGGCATACCTCTTTCAATCATCTTGGAGCCTGTTTTCCGCTCTATAGTCTCTTTAATACGGTTTGCATTAAAGGTTCGGGATGTCATGTCGCAAGGATTTCCATATTTTCCTATAGAACAGCCTATATGCATTCAAAATCGTCGATAAACTGTGCTACAGGATACTCTGAGTATTATGTATACGAACCTGTTGGAAACGCTATCGATGCTAACGATGTTTTGAGTAAGGGACTTGTGGATGTGAAATCCGAAACCTCCTTGGGTAGGTACTGTTGGTCACCCTCCCGGTGGTAGAGTAGGTTACCTGATCTCAGGGTTATCGTGTCCTCAACCACTCTTCGGACTTCCGATAAACCCACGATGTCTTAGTGTAACCTACTCATTCCTTCTTCCAGAGCGTCTGTCCTCAAAGCCAGTCATCATCGTTGGGGGCTGTAGCTGGGCGCCTGCCCCCCTGTTCATTCTTAGCACCCCCTTCCTCACCGTTACCGTGGCCGCTACCATATACAAGAATAGCGGGGCTGCCGGGGACAGGGGACCTAGTTCCATTTGCTTGATTCAGCGTAAATTAGCTTTTATTTTATATTATTGGACTGTTAATTGTTATTTTATAATTTAAGAATGTCTAATAGTTTAAAAGTTAAGAAAAGAATATGAATAAACGATCATTGATTGTCAAATAATTGTTTTATTAGCCGAGAACACTACTTCGAAAAGCACGGCCGAAAACTGGTGATGTGCAGGCCGAATACTAAGATTTGCGGCCGAAAACCGGTGTTTTCGCTATATTTGCTATATTTTAATCACAGTTTTGGTATTTTAAATCAAAACTTGAATATGTAGACTACAATTAAACATAAACACAATAGGTAAAAACTTATTTCAACATTCTGTACTGATGGCTTGAAGTTGAAAGGATCACTAAAAGGCCGCAAACTAGTGCACTCACCCTACTACTGTTACTGTAGAACCACAGTCTATGTAAACTTATTTTTATGCTGTGGCAGTACTGTTTGTACCCTTACAAACCTTCACACCACACACACGTACATCCTTATATACACACACCCTCACACTTACGCACGTTCTGCTTAATATAGGTATTTTCATCTATCATTTTCTTTTATAATAATAATAAATTTTGTATTTTTGCAAATTACATTTGGAGGCATCCAAATATATTTATTGATTTTGTCAACATAGATTGTCTACTGTTATGGGAACCAGCAGTGTTTTGTTTTTAAGTATAGGCAAGTAGCTACGCATAGACTAAAATATAGACCATATTTACAAAACTTATATTATGTACTCGTATCATTATGTTTTGACAACTATTTGACTTCAATTTAAAGTAGGTACTACTGTTACTGTAGAACCACAGTCTATGTAAACTTATTTTTATGCTGTGGTAGTACTGTTTGATTATAACTTCTAGGTCTTAACTCTTGAGTGAGGGTCTACTGATGACAGTCATAAATCTATTTAAAACTATGAAGTTCTGAGGTAGGTACTACGATCTAGGTAGCTCAATTAGTTTATACTTACTAGAAAACCGTGTTATGTCTTTACTGGCGCGGCGCACGCGTAGGTACATAGAATTTAAATTAGGCCACATATTACTAAATAGTTACTATGCATGCGTACAACATTGAATTATTATCTCTTGCTATTTTCTGCGCGCCTGGTACTCGGGACCTACAATCTATATCTCAAGGTAACTTTGCGAACACGTAGACGACACGCGTACAAAGTTGCTCTGTGCTCCTTGCGTGTTCGGTGCAAATATCAAAGCAAGTTACATTGTAACAACGTCCATATTCGTATGCGCTATTATTTTACATGTACAATTGTATGCTAGGTATAACGACCAGTGGGTAGATTCCACTAGGTACATTGCAATCGAACCGTAGCTGAACGGTGACTTTATATGGTTTCTTATTCTGCTATTGAAAAACCGTTCAGCTGCAATTATATACGTTTGTGTTGACGCCGTATATAGTACCGTTTAATTAAGTTATAGCCTTTAAGATGTATCAATAGAAGTAATAGAATGGCTTTTTAGTTATTATCATACGACAACTGCAGTTGCAACAGGATGTATTGTTGAACATTGTGAAATAGTAGAATTGGCCTCGAGCATTATGCCCGATAATGGTTACGAAGTAGATAGATAGACTAAGTAAGAATCTAGCGTAACATTTTATAATTCATAGAACTACTAGGTATAATAAAATATACTAAAACTACATTAACTACTTTATTTCACTTTGTATTTCATCTGCAACTGCAACGTCGCGCTGTCTGTACCTATTATTGGAGACACTGAAGTCACTCAACACCTAGAACCCCTACAAATGCGTAGAACTATAGCGTGTCTAAGCGTTTTTTACATGGCATATGTTCTGAAGAGCTTTTTAATCTTATTCCTTCCACACCATTCCGATCCCGAATTACTCGTTCCGGCCTACGTATTTCCTTGCAGCCATGACTATGACCCTGGGTCTTTCAAGCGGGGCGTGAAAAAGCATCTGTCAGGTAATCATAGGGGTCATTAGTGCAGCTTATAGCTGCACTAATCGCCAGATTTTTAATAAACCGTAAGCTGCACTAATGGTCATTGCTTCTTGATTCCATCTTCGCTTTCCATCAGGCGAGAAGAGTCACTTTGATGAACCACTATAATAAAAAAAACCTATCTCAGTTTTTTTCTAATAGTGACGACAAGTCGTCGTCAGTGGCCGTAGCACGAATAACTGTGTAAGTGTAACGTAACGTGTCATCCACGTGAAACAGTACAAACTGTCATTTATCTAGGGCAACTGTGACACAGATAACTCATAGTTTGTACGTCGAAGCGTGACGCGTTGACGCTTCTTCTTCTTCTTCTTATGTGGCTTTTTAACGTGGAAAGACGGTTTGACGCTTGTCGCTTACGTTATGAATACTTTTTCGCAAATCGTTTCTGCTACGGCGGCGGTATGGTGATCTCTGTACCTAACCGTTATGATTTACAGGTGCCTACTTAAGTAAAATATTAATTTATGTAGTTACCTAAATCTTATTGCACCGAATCTGATTAATTGAATAGCAATCTCACTTGATCCAACTATAAATATTTACAAGGAGACTTGAGGAATGGTGAATGTACCTACAAACGCACGATTTCAATGAAAAGGGAAAAACGCTTAAGACGAAATATGCGTCAAATTTGACGATTCGTCGTTACGAATATTTAAAACTAGACCATTTAAAACAATTAATTGACATTTGTTTTTTACGTCTATTAAAAGTTCACAAAATTCTTTATTCGGCTATGGTCACCGAAACACGATTAAATAAATTTGGCTCAATAGAAAAAAATCGTAAACTTTCCTAAAAAATACCCTTTTTGCCGTTCCCGTCGGTGGAATGAATCAACTTCATTTAATTCCTATCAAAGATATTTATAAACAAAAATACACATTTTAATCCTAACAAACACACAAATCCGTCTATGAACTCAGTTTTTTGTAAAAATGTAAGATTATTTTTAGAAAATATAGTAAAGTTAATATTGAAACCATTTGCAAACGCGCACACTGAGTAATGCCGACGGATCAATGCCGCTCGGAAGGTAGGCACGTAGACTGTTCGCGCATGTACAGTTGTGTGAAAAAATTTGTTCACCGAAACGATATCGAGCACTACTTTTATGTTTTAAGTGACAGGCTTTTTCTAATGTATTATTATTCTTCAGTATAAATGAGAATAAATAATTACTAACTATACCTGTTCTAAATCTGCTTAAATTTCCCAGTCGTAACTATTTTGCTCAGTCAATATTTATCAACATAATATGAAACATAACATTTATGTATAATGCGTAAACTTTGTAATTATAATTAGTTTAATTTATTGAGCCTAACTTCTTAGCTAAGATTATTTTTATTTTTCAATTAAGTGTTACATTTTCTTCAAATATTATTGCTCTTTTCAATTAGAATTTGTTGAGTTCTGATTTTCCCTGATGAAAACTTAATTATTCTGTTATTGTGGCTAAACGACTACGATTTAGTTGAAAGATTTTTTATTTTTTTATTTCGACCATTCATGTGATGGAATTTCCTTTTCGGTTTTATAGAGGTTGTGTATGATGCGTTTAACTACATATTTATCAAAGTTGTCTATGCCTGTAACAGATTTCGAACGAAGTTTTATCTTGCCCGGAGTACGAAAGAATGCGACAAACTCGCACTTTTTAGCTTCTCCAAGGATGTAACGAATGGTGCGTATGGATTACACCATACCGTTTTGTATAACTCTCACGTTAGTAACTTAATGTGTTTATTTTTTGGGCACGTTTTATTTTTCTTGCCCGGCGGCGGCGTAAAGTTACATTACACCGTGGCATTCCGCGTACTAAACCACTGATAACAAATTAACCTAACAAAAAATTAATAATACTTAACAAAAACAACAACCGAAATATAATACGAACTAAACTTTACAAACTTATATATGAAAACTAAAATATCCACAAAATCAACCGAAAAACTAATATTTCTGTTAAAGAGTATACCGCCCGGGAGAAAGAGTAACAATCATGCGCCAAACGTATACGAGTGACTGAGACACATGATCGGCGTTTTTAACATCAGGCCATGCGAATAGTGATGAGGTATAAGTGTTTTCACTAGTCGATTGATGAGACACTAGACTCGGATGATTAAATTCGATGTAGAAAATGTTGATACTTATTTATTCTATGATATTAACTAGTGGCTCTGTGAGCAGTCGACTTTGCGATTATGTCTTTGCGCAGCTTAAACTGAATAAAAATTCACCGCGGACTTAAAATAAAATCCTACAATCTCACCTTGCTGGGTCTGCAAGTCTTTATAGTGTTTTTATGGAGCCATTGATCTAGTTTCATTTTAGGATACTAAAAACCTATGAAATAATTATACCTATGCTGGAAATTTTCCATGTACTGAATCAACAAAAAAATATAAAATTATTGAACCTGCTCATAAAATTTCACGAGAATCGGTTTAGAAATGCGACTTGTATATAGATGTGAACTTGCGGCCCTCCGGACAGACAGACATACGAAAGTAATTTTGTCCAAGTTATTGGAGAGACGTTTCGTTCGTGCTTCGCACTCGCTCGGTCAATAGTTCTAGTTTAATGCTACTAGTTATTAAGTCCGATAGATAGTATAGTTGCGTTTAAGATTTATGTTTTTTTTTATATGAAAGGATATCCTAACAGAGAGACAAACACATATATCATTAAGTACTTGGTCTTTTTAGATTCTAGGTACATCATAAATTATTTCTATAACTCGGATGCTTTCTTTCCTATGTTACTTTACCTAAAATCATAACTAAGAATGTTTGTTTGTGTGTAGATGTAGTACATATTTGTTACCTGTAGACACTTAGATGAGACAATACTCTCTTATCTATGTTAGATACTAGCTGCGGTCCGCTAACAACCATAAATTGACAAAACCCTTTAAAATAAACAAGAATAAAAATAATTCTTATTTAGTGGCAGTCTAATTAAATGGCCCTAGCAAATATGGCAATCCTACATATTAACGTTGCTACATATTATCATTTGAAAAGTTAAATTTTAAATAATTAGATAATCGAGTGATTATCGATCAATAAATTTCGATTTAAATCAATAGCATTTTGCAAAAAAGGGCCACATCACTAGCCCGCCCCGCGCCCCGCCGCTTACCTCGGTTGAGACCCTAAATACGCTTGTGCGCAGCCATCTACATGCTACTTCAGAATGGCATTGATCCGTCGGCCGTACTTGTATGCAGCCATTACCACAGATTACTGAATAAGAACCATTACCATGGCTCCCGACCCCCGCTAGTCGGCCACATAGACTAAAATATATACTAGGAAATAGACTGGTATCTTCTACCTTTTTTGTGGTATATATACATTTAAAGCTTTTCCATACCAAGGATAGATGGCGCTGGCGATGACTATATATATATATATATATATATATATATATATATATATATATATTTGAATGAAAACAGTTTGATCAGAAACATACTAATCATATGCAACGTTGTTTTACTGTTTTCATACAAAATTAAGAGTCTAGATGTTATAATGCGTTACGTACGTTGCATACGTGGGCTCAGTTTACTATCACTACTATAGAATTATACACTAGGCTGTGTTTTGAAATGGTAACAATAAATTTGGTACATTTGCTGGAATACATTAACCAGTCAAATCGATATTCCAGGAAATGGACTGCCCATGGAACAACCGATTACCTGGATTTAGTGGTCAAGATATTATTGTACCTACTTTACATTGACATGTACACGAAAAATTGCTTTAAGCGTGAAAAGAGAGTTCTGTCAAAACACAGTTAATAAAAGATATTTTCTATTTTACTGCATTATAATAACGACCATTAAAGAAAAGGACAATAAATTGGACAACAATTATTTATTACAAATTTATTGATTATACATTTAAAACGCTTAAGGCCATAAAACAAAATTGTAGTTCCTTCTAGAATAAAAATTAAAGCTTTTGAAACAACTATGAAATCAGAATATAACATTAACATCAAGATTTTCAGACACAATTGTAATATCATATAATAAGAACATATTCAAAGACGTTTACAGTATATCTCTACACATGATCCCATGTAATAACATGATTCCATCTCTCTCATACTATGTGGGGAGCACCGTTGCGATACCAGGTATTCTGCCTCTATTTAGCATGCAAACACAGTGAGTATTTAGATTTATAGGATATCGTAGCAGACAAAATCATTAAAAATCACTGCGGTGACTAAAAAAAAATTAGGTGACAAATGTAGTGTAATATCGTACAGAGCTTTAGAGATTTGAGACATACAGCAATTGTTATGGGTCTGTCACTTAATATCAGGCAATGGAATGATAATATTCATACACTTTTGTTCATATATATATATGTACGTATGTATCATACATTAGAACATTATTGAGCATCAATGCTATACTGCATAGATATAACAATATTATCTTACAAACTTGTTTACGTAATGTTACCAAAATTGGAATGTAACACAGTTAGGCTTTTAGCTTTATGATCGATGTAGGTACTTCAATTTCATTTCATGTTTAGTAATCTCATTTCTACCTGAAAAAAAAGGTAACTGTTTATGAAGGGCAGTATAAAATAGGCGGGCCGCTCCTATGGGCTTTGGCCGCCAAGTCCACATAGGAGTGGCGGGGTCCGGGCGCTTTGGCGCAGGCTCGAGGAGGTGGGGCCCGGGCACTTTGGCGCAGGCTCGAGGAGGGGGGGGCCCGGGCACTTTGGTGCAGGCTCGAGGAGGCGGGGTCCGGGCGCTCGGCGCAGACTCGAGGAGGTGGGGTCGCGGGGGGGGGCTATCCCTTGTGGCTGACGTAGCAGGCGGTGGGGCTACGTATCCGACCCACCGCAGGGAGACCACGGGCGACCAGACACGGGGAAGTCTGGCGCCCATTGTTGGCGAGTTTGGTCTCCGAGGCAGTTGCGGCGCGCCATGTGTTCTGGCGTGCCGCGAAGAGAAGGGTCCGGCAACGGACAGCCACGGCGGGTTCGCGGTCGTGTGGAAAATCTGTCCCGCGTTCCCGCCGAGGGCGGCAGTGACGGAACACCCCGGGGTTTTGGTGGGTATACGGACTCCCACATAACCACCTCCCTCCCCGTGGTGGGTGGTATCCATAAAGGATTTCCCCGGGACAAAAAAAAAAAAAAAAAGGATTGGATGGACGACGGGCTTTGTTTTTTCATAACCCACATTCATAATCATTATAATAATAATAGAATAAAGGGATCTATAATAATATAAGAGATTGTCACTCACTATTAATCAAATAACTATGATGGTTATATCGTAACAAAATGTTTGATTGGCCGCTTGGCGCAGTTGGTAGTGACCCTGCCTCCTGAGCCGCTGGTCCCAGGTTCAATCCCTAAACAGATCAAATATTTATGTTCATGTACATTGTACTGTGTGAGATGCGTTTGGGTACGTCTATAAAAAAGTATAAAAGCATTAGCACTAAACATGAAGCTTGAATTTCAATGTCATAACATTATATAAGACATACATACTGGTCAGAGATGGACCCGGGGGCCCCGCGCTTCGATGGCAGGGTATCTACCAACTGAGCTAACGGAGCTGACATAAGACCTCATGTCTCAGAGTGATAAGTGCAGTGCAGTATCACATATAATGATGACATTGCGGTGGGCCTAACACGAATAACTGCGTTAGTGTAACACATTCACGTGAAACATTTATCTTCTTATCATCACAACTGTCATTTATCTAGGGCAACTGTGACACAGATAACTCATAGTTTGTACGCCGAAGCGTAACGCATTGACGCTTACGATACGAATACTTTTTCGCAAATTGTTTGTATTTATTGATATATGAAAACACCGGTCGAGTGCGAGTTGGAGTCACGCAGTGATGGGGATAATCCTTACATTAAGAAAACGTTAAAGATTATTACTCTAACTCTGTGGAAGGCCTAACATAACTTTCCTGGTCCATCCTAGAATTAGTTATTGCATCAACAGCAAATAATAACTTTGTAATGGTCAATTCGCTTTTTTTTATCAGCAGTCCTATATTAAATTGTGTTGATTTGCAATGAGTTTGAGTTTGGCATAGCTTTACATTGTCGTCCATCAAGTTGGGGGTTGACAATTTTTTATACAAAAATAATAAATTATTATAAGCACACATGCAAAGTTTTAACATATTCCGGAGTCACATATTTTTGGAGAAAAATATTGAAAGTCAATTATTTTTGGAACATTTATGTCACCCATCATCATCATCCCTACCATAGAATTATATATATTCTACATATTGTAAGTAGTAAAGAAAAGGGGGAAGGGGGGATTCTCCTTTTACTTATTTCCCCGATAGATTGCATAGTTTCATGTATTTGATAGAGTTTTAATTTTTCACTGCTTCGACAAGAATTGTATCCCAACACTGCTGCGTTATATTTCCTTATCTAGGTGTAGGTTACCCTAATTATTGTGTTGCGTTGTTTAACCCTTGTGCAACCCTTTAACCTAACGCTCCTCCTCGCTTCGCACGTCGTCGCACTTATCGTGACTTTGATTTGACTAGATACTCTGCTACGTTCTGTAGGAGTAACTTTTGTCGAATATATTATGTTCTGTCGAAGCAATGAACAAAATGAAGGAGTAACGTTTCTATCCACGCACTTTGACACTGCATTTGTCAAAGTCTACCAGAAATCAAAGATAATTACGTTTCATTTCATGAATTCGTAATTGTTTACGGCTTAGCTTTCCGTGGACTTCTGTCGAGTTGGGAGTTATATTTTTTTTTAACAGAAAGGATACATTAATAGAAGCACACACAAAGTTTCAACGCGTAGTTTATGAGAAAAAAAATATTGATGATCAATTATTTTTACAATATATGTATATGTCAATTCCTACCACACATTATACATAATTCTTGTCATGCAACGTTTCGTTTTACCTATTGTTAAGTTGTCATACGTTCGGTAACATTTTATTTTATAGAAGTAAATTTATGGAATGAATTATATTTTGTACTCATTTCAATTGTTATCAAGCACACGTATATTTGACAGTTTGTATATATTAAATTACAGCATTATCAGTACGAGATTTAAAATTAAAATGTGTAGTGTTTACAGTATTTCCCCGGTTTGTGGAACGAAACTAAAAACTGACTCCGTTTTGTATTGCCATACCACACTATTGTCAGTCATAGTTTGTGTCGTGATGTTCTGTAGGGATAGTAATAAAGGAAACTTCACAGACTGGCACATCGAATATTCTTGGAGGAAAAAAATTAAAATAGTGCATAAAGATGTTTTCAAATAATAAAACAATACTATTGTATTGATTTGATTTATTCTTTGAAAACATCAATTTAATAAATTTTATACACATATTTGTGCATAAAATAAAATGGGTTAGGTTCAACTTACTCGTATATCACAGAACCCAATTGATTGACCCCGACTCTACCTGGTACTAGTATGGCGTACCCCTAGAGTGTTGAGTGGTGCGTTGGGAGAGCAACTTGCGCCCGCTGTAATCATCTTCTCCGCAGCTTCAGCTTGTGGGACCAGCCACAGCTGCTCCGGCTCATCCGATGCCTGTGGTTTGTAATGCAAGGGCGTAGTGACTGCTCTTCCCGCAGCGCCGGAGACGTTGCAATCTAATAATAAATACAGAAATCTTTCTGAATCAGTCCCCTATATTTTTATGATGAAGAGAGTCGCCCTCCTTGGCCTTCAAAGGGCCCCGTGTTTATTACACTTAAATTGTTTTTTTTATCATTAAAATGAGGAAAATTTCTTCAGAATTAAAAATGAAATAATCTGAAAAGGAGGGGGTCCGCAACTTTTCCTTAAAAGGGTGGGGGGGGGGGTATTGTACACTTACCCCTTCCACTCCCCAACACCCTTCCCCACTCAATTCTACGGACGTCGATGGAAAGTTGTACCAATTTTTCTTAAGAATTCACGTATTTTCGAGAAATTATTTCACATATTTCAACGCATCTCCGGCAGCGAATATTGCTGCAAGGCCCTTGGTACGAACCCCCTTGAGTACCCCAAATTTCCAGTTTACTCAAATTTGAAGGACTTAATATAAGAGATTAAACCCAATTTTGATGAAATCTTTTTATTTAAATCTTATAAGTTAATTAAGTACGAGTACGTAATAGCGTGATTTACACAAATTAGATGTGTGTACACAAACGCATGCAGTTTTCGCCCACATAGAATTTATATATAGGTAGCTATAAATAATATGCTGGTACATGTTAAGTAATACATATAAAATACGTTAACTTTTTACCATCTTTATGTCCTTGCATTCTGGTACACGATTTGCTATGAGGACAATCACTGAATCTGGTCTCCAGCAAAACAAATCACCACAAGTTCTTTGCAACAGTTACCACATGGAGCCAACCTCGGTTCTTAAAAGGAATAATATACTCCGAGCAGCCGTACCGTACAATACAACTATAACAATTATTAACACATGGATTAATTGGACGTATATAAAATTTGTGATTTTATTTATTTTAGATAATTCAAATGGCGTATATGATAAACGTCAAAAAATTTCTGAAATCTCTCTTGTAAAGTAAGGTTGTCCTCAGACAGCCGGAATGCCTCTCTGGATTCATAATCTTAATTCACATTAATAATTCAGAAAGCCCAGAATATCATACAAACAAAATCAGTATACTCCACACACATTCTGATTTTTTCAGATTATTATATTTTCAGATCGATCTGTAAGAATGATACTGAGATTTCGGGTCGAAATATTTAAGATTATGAATTCATAACGCGCGTATTCTCTTCGCGTATTATACATTTTAATAGAGTGGCACACAAATACTGAAATCAGATTATGAATAGGGTAAAACCGGGCTATCCCGCAGTAGTAATGTAAAACGCTGCTGAATAACTATTTGACTTACTTTTAAATGAATATGACACTGTATGAAGGTATTGATTCAAACAAAAATAAAACCGTACATATTGATAAAAATTATCCCACCTACTTTAGTGTTTATGCTTTTTTTGTAAGTCTTTCTTCAGTGGAAATGGCTCTTCTCATGTGTGTGTCTTCTTTTGGATTTTGTTCCGCAGCAAACATAGTAATCTAACTAATATTATAAATGTAAAAGTTTAGATGGATGGATGCATGCAGGGATGTTTGTTACTCAATCACAGTAGAACGGCTGAGCGGATCTGGCTGAAATTTGGCACAGAGATAGATTATAGTCTGGAGTAGCAAATAGGCTACTTTTCATCATCATAATCATCATTATCATCATCTATCACCAGGCATTGTGCACAGCATAGATAAAATAACAAGATCGTAATTTTATTTACGACTTATTTTCTGTCAATAGAGTTCTGTCAAAGAGTTTCTGATAGCTTAGTCAAAACCACGCTTTTTGAAAGCTCGAAACGCTGGACGAGCTCGGCGATAGAGGTGGCATGTCATCAATCCTTGTTGTTTAGCCGACTGTAGTCAAGTCTAGAGTCTCGGTCTAGAGTGAATCACCCGCAATACTTACATGTTATTTTTAAACACAACATAACAAATAGTTTCACCTATAAATATCCTCCAAGGGATATGCAGCGGCGCGGTAATATCAGTCTAGCGGTCTTGAGTGAATTGATACTTTTGCCCTTGGGTATATCCTCGAAGGGTTAATCAGCGGTATTTTCATCGCCTACGTTTCGCCATTATATGTTTTGGTCACGTGACCATGTAACAGGGGGCGAGCCTATTGCCATCTACGGGGCACTGTTCTAGTCACCGGACTGTTATTGAGAATATCTTTCTTTCTCAGAAAAACACAATAACTGTCCAACCCGGGGATCGAACCTTTGACCTCGAGGTTTCGAAACGGCATTTCTACCACTACACCAAGACCAAGCGGGCGAAGCCGCTGGCGGGTCAGCCAGTTCATCGTATGATGCCACTGCACTGAAGAAGAATCTGTCAGGGTACTGTTGTAATTTTCTCGCCGTAATGTGTTACTGACTCTCCTTTACTCTGTTCACATATAAGAATGAATCCAGTATTTGCCTTTGCATTTCTTTTTTTTTTATTAAGTACCTAGAGCCAAAAGTAATGCGATTAGTGTTCATTCCTCTTCCATAAAGACGGGTGCATGTGCCGGGAACCACGAGCACGAGACTACTGATCAATCAGATTTTTTAAGATATGTGTGAGGCAAGACGCCGGAATTAAGATTATGAATTCTAGATTATGTATCCAGAGAGCTATTCCGGCTGTCTGAGACCAGCTTACTTAAATAGTAAAACGAAGTGTTTTTATTCTCTTTGGTAAATAGAATTTTTCTTTACAATTGCATTGCACTCGTACGTTTCTCTATTTGCCATTCCTGAAGTTCATCGGTGTTACCCTATGTGGAAACACATTTTTTATAATTGTTTTTCCTGTGGCTACATTGACGAGCAAATAGTTTTCCGCACCAAATGTAGATAGCAGTAGTTTCCATACAAAAAGTCTGAGCAAGTCCAAATATTCTAAGAGAGCCCGGCATGGTCGGCCAGAGTGCGTTGTCGAAAGTGGACGTGTACAACTTTATTCCCTCCAGCGCGCCCGGACGACTACTTTATTTTAGTCCATATTATCGACTTTTGGGAAATAAAGATAAGAAGAAAAATAAAACTGCTCGGAATTACAATAGAAACAGATTATCGAACTTGCAGAGAAATATGTAAGTACCTACCTGATTGTTTTCATTCATAGTCTTTGCGTAGGTTATCTGTAATTGATTTAGCGTAGTGTTATAAAATATTTTATGATGAGGAAAATAAGGCGACCATAATCAAACTAATGTCATAAATGCAAAAATTTCTAAGTGTCTTAGTGTGTTAGTTAGTTTTGAGACGTAAGTAAGACGGCCGATTGAATTTGTATGATATTTAGTATGGTGGTAGGTAGTTTATTATATGTATATAAGTATACCAATATGTTATTCTATAGGGTATAGAATAACATATAGGTATACATATTTATATATTTTATCCGACCTGATGACTACCTGGTAAGAGTTTTCAGGGATACATTTAGAATATTAGTAGGATTTTGACTTTTATTTTTACAGCCCTTCGCCCTACAAAGAATTGTCTAAGGAATCCCATGAGGATAATACCGAAGTATTGCTGCCAACAAACTTACCGGAATCTTCCGATGCGTTATACGAAAATCTTCGACCAGTTATTACACCTGGTTTCTTCAAGTAAGTTACATAGTAAATTTATATCTGCGACCACATGGTCGCTTGCCAAAAACAGGCGAGTAAAAAATTTAAAAAAGTCTGTATGGATTTCTACTTCCCATCTCATAAGTCTAGTAGGTATTACTAGATTGTTATATGCACTTGAATGAAACATGTATATTGTAGACGTTTTCCATCTAATTTGGTGCTCAAGAATAAGCCACTTGTATAGGGCAGACATACCGGTTTTAATAAAACCGATATTTTTATTTTGGCGTACCGCTTTATTTATATTTTATTACTAACATATCCCTAGCTTCAGCATTCCGGCTAAACTACCCAACGCCGACATAATATATTAGAGTCCAGAGGGTTAATTTCTTTGTAGTCGGTTATATAATAATATCTTACAATTTACTTTTATTTAAGAAAATTTTATGATATGTCAAACTAATTACTTAAAATTATTTTTTTATTTTCAAATAATTCAGGTACTCTTTGTATTTAATTTGTTACTTCAGTATTAGTAGTACAGTATTTTTATCAAAGATTAATAAAGTAAGAAGTAAAGTAGTTACTATTTGTTATTTTTATCATAAGGTTACTGAAGTAACAAGTTAACTTGTTACTTGTCATTAACCTTTTGATAAAAATGATCAACATGATTTTGTATCTATTGTTCCAGTGAAGAAATGCCATTCCTAGAAGAGCAGGAGTGTGAGATAAGCACAAAAGAATCGACAGGTCGCAGAATAGTAGATATTGTTTTTTTAAGCAATTGAAGGACACAACCCTCTCTTTAAGTGTGATTTCAGCTGCTTGGTTTTACAGACGGAAAAAAGATATGAGCTTGTTTCAATTTTAGTTGTCTAAGATGTGCAAGAAAACTTTCGAAGTGTGTTCGGATGATATAAACAATGATACCGGCCTGAACGCACTGCAGCAATTTCTGGAATTGTAGCTTCTGGTATCGAATACTCACAATTTGAGAAAACTATGGCAGCCATGGATATTCCTATTTTTCGAGAAAAGTATTACGCAAAAATACAAGACCATATTATGTTCAATGAATTGGAGGCTACAGCGGTAGAGGTGATGGAACGCGCTGCTGCAAAGGAACGGGAAGCAGCAATCGAAGGAGGAAACTTAATAAATAGTGTTCCCGTAATTGATTTTTTGCAGACGAATCATGGTGCAAACGCTCATATGGCAACTTATATAAAACTATCTGGTGTAGCTGCAATCGTTGGTCGAAAATTCGGGGTAGTTCACTTTCTCGGTGTGAAAAATAAAACCAGAAAGTAAAAGAGAGCATCATAGAAAAAACCTAACGCGATGAAAATAAAAAGAAATAGAGTTAACCTTTTCGAAAATCAAAGGGGAATGCAGGGTAACAAGTGGCAGCACCTGATATGTCTGATGAAGACAATAAGGAAGCATCTTCGAAATTCATAAAAATCTGTAGAAAATGGCCAATGACAAAGTCCAATTTTTTTAATATTATAAAATACATACAAAAATAAATACAAACAGTAAATGGTACTATCAGGTCAAATGGCAATTACGAGTTACTGATAAACCAAGCAGCGTTTTAGGTATTTGGGGAGGAGAGAATGAAAAAACCTACGTTTTCATATAAAAAAGATGAATACTTTATGCTATTACTTAAATGGAGGCCGAACTTGTTACTTTCTACCAGACGCATAATAATATACTTCCGAAGTTAGTAGATTCACGACGAAACCGTGGCATGCCGTTGAGAGGCTCTGAGAAGTAACTATTTGTTTTGTAGCTTAGACTCACCTCTTACTGTAAATCTCTTCTCTTAACTTTGGAAATACAAATCTCACCATTTCTTTAGATATTAGTTATTATAAATAAGATTTTTTTATTGAACATCTGGATTTTTTTTTATTTATAATGCTTTAGTTCACAGACATCAAAGGGTCCGTGGCATTGTTTATATATATATTATATTTTAAACTTATTTTTATAATTACTAAAGGAATACAGGAGGACATTTTTTTTTACTTAACTAGACTTACATAATACATTTGTGAAGGCCTGAAGGGCACTCAGAAAACTTTTGAAAACCTGCATTTATTTAAGCTTTCAGTATTAATGTCATGATTAATAAAAAAGTTGTTATTACAATACCTATGTGTATAATAAATTTATACCTTAGTTGAAGTTGATTATTGGATTTTAGTAAAACAACATTTAATTATACCGGTTTTTTTATCTTACCGGTATTTGATAGGACCTGGTTGTGTATCAAATACCGGTTTTATCTTATTCAAGCCCTAGTCTTATTTGTAACATGGTCAAAAATATTTGTTTAGTATGTGTTGTTTATTGTCTAATATTAATAATAAAAACTGTATTTATTATCAAGTATTAGCAAGTATTTTGGTCCAACCAATGCATAACTAATATTGTGAACTACTGTTAGGTACCTTATAGTTTGTTCGTTTTGGCATATAATAGGTAATCAAAATAAAATTTATTGAAAATCCCAAAACTCGTGCCAATTTACAATAAGGACACCCATAGCCTAGTTTGATAATGGTATTAGTAAATCTTGTCATAAATCTTTACACCATAATAATTACCTACTTAAAATAACGTACCTACGTATTAGTTAACAACGCAGGGGAATTGAAAATCATAAGTCAGTAGAATACTATCAAGTAACCATACGCCCGCGAGACTGGCTAGACCCCTTGCGCCACCCGGCGGTCTGCGTCTGCTTCACCCCCTCAATATCCGTGTAACGTCTCTACCATTTCGCCACTGTCAGCTCAGCACTTGGCGGCGTTCAATTTCCTTTACTTGAAATCAAGCAAGTGCATCTCGTAAAAACGTACAAAATTCATAAAATATAATGTGCACTCCTAAATAAATAATAATCCGTCAATGTATGTGAATTAAAATTGCTATTTTACTATATGCGTTACATGACAAATACAATAGTGATTAAAGAGAAAAACTCTTTTAAAGGTGAAATTAAATGGTATGATTAATATTTTTTTAATGTACTCTAATATGATAAAATATGTTTTTAATTCCGTCAATTTGATACTTAGAAATGTCATATTATTTTTTGTAGTTTTAATTAAATCACTGCTTATGAGATGAACTGCTTTAAAAACCCTCATTTTTATCGACTTCATGAATTGACAGTACCTTAAACGTAAAATTAATTAAAATTCGTGCTGCACCTGCAGATCAGTTTTGACTTTTTTATGAGAGGTCGTACAAAACGCCCTTGATGTTAATAGTAGATTATGCACCGATGTAGTAGCGGCATATTGAATCCTGTGTGTAACGGGGAGTATAGAGTTAAGACGCGGTCCAACCCCAATTTTAAAATAATATACGATGCTTTACGTAAGGTTGAAACTCCCTTGTTAGATCGGACGATGTAATGCGAAAATGCGTTAATTTTGTACGTTTTCTTTATATATTTCGATATATACTAACACAATCTAAAAAACTGCTGGTTACTACTTTAGTACTATATGTTGGCTATGTATTACCTACCTAAAAAATAATAATGTGTTATCGCTGAAAATTCTGAGAGTTTGGACGTGAAAGTTTATTTTTATGCACCTATTTAGCATTTTTTTCTGCAGAGAGCGAGTAATATTTATTAATTCTGTTCGGTTATTACTCTTTGCCTGTTCCTTTTCTAACCTAAGTTTTTTTTTCATAGATTATTATAGAACTGTTTCGTTACACTCGATGTTTAAAGATTCTGCCTTTTACTATTCAGGATACGACCGCGCCTTAATCTCTGAGCGCCGCGAGGGGATTAAAATTTAATTCCCGAGCGAAGCGAGGAAGTTATTTCTCTAATTCTAGATTTGAACAGCTCACTACGTACTTCCATTTTACCATTAGGTTTAAGTACATTAATTTTAGTACATGTGACTGCATAATTGGTGGCTGAAAAAAAATGTATTAATTCACTTCAGTGTTAATGATGCTCTCAAGTTATTTAGTCTACCATTATGCGATACCACATTTTACATCAATACAGGTACCTATTATTAAAACCACTACTAACGGTTAGTGTTAACAATCAATCAATCTCCCATAGGGTAAATCGACGATAGATAGATGCCGTAAGTACAAAAAGGAAATATTTATCACTGAGACAAGTAAGAACTTAGGGCTCGGCTAGACTTGTACTCACCACTTACCTAAGTATTCTTACCACTTTGCTCTATTGTCAATAGTTTCCGCAGCGTATGCGATATAAGGATGTTTTCTAGTATTTTTTAGTTTTCATACCGATCCCTAACTTTGTGAAAATTATAAAAAGCCTATGTTACTCGGTGATAATGTAGCTTGCTAACGGCAAACGAATTTATGAAATCGAACCATTAGTTTTTCAGTTTATTCGTTACATATAAAATACAAATCTTTTCTCTTTACACGTACAATTTGAAAAATGTAATACCGACTTCTATTTATTCAGGTATTAGAGTGTATTTAAAAAACTACTGGACCGAATTTGATGAAATTTCATTCTACTTCAATAACTCGGTAACTGATATATTTCGCAAAATCGCTAAGTGTAGCTTTACGATATGAGTAAGTGATATTATTTATCAAATTTTTGTATCAGTAATATACACCACAAATTAATCAAAACGAAAATCGATGAAAAATAGAGGTAACTTTGTGTTTTTATTATATGTATCGAGAAAATTTTATTCCATCGTATTTTCGCCCAATTCATGCCCTTGTAAATATAATGTAGTATCCACATGAATTATTGTTTTCAATTTGAACATTTAGTACAGTAAAAATGCAAGTAAAGGATTGCGATTTTCCTTAGTACGCCCTTAAAGTAGTCCCTTAAATATCTATTTTCGCTTATTATTTCATTTCCTCGTAGTCATGGTAAGTATAAAGTATAGTATGCAACTCTTGAATAAAACGGACTTATATCGAAGACCATGAATCACTCGCATCGCTCAGTATTCTAACCCTTGAATAACTCGCTACGACTCTCTTCACTGTGCTAACTCGATTCAATCGTTAGAATCCTTCACTTGCTCGTGATTTATCTATAGCCCTCACTTTAAATCCGTCTTTTATTCACTAATTGCATATATACTATTAACCTAGTAATAATGAAATACATGTTATCTATACTTATAATAAAGGAGTAGAGGCCAAAAAGTCTGTACTTGGAAGACAAATTAAAAAAAATGTGAGTGAGAAGACGTAAATTACCTACTGAACAAGAATATAACGTTTTTGAAAAAAATGTCTGTCTGTCTATGTATGCTCGCGCATAACTTAAAAACTACTGCACAGATTTCGATGAAACTTAGAATATCGATAGAAAAGAGTCCAGTAACTATATACTTTGTATTAACCGACTTCAAAAACAGGAGGAGATTTCTCAATTTAGCTGTCCATATATATTTTTTAAGTGTGATTGCGGATAAATTCGTCATTTATGGACAGATTTTGATGGTTCTTTGTTTTTGGAAAGATAAAGAAACCAGGATCTGATGACGGCATTTCAGAGAAAACGAGGGGAACCTCAGAAAATGGCGACTAAAGCGTTTGTTATTTTTTTTCATTTACTATCTTGAAGCACTTCTCATTTCTTTGTAGCCTTCAGCTCCATTATCAGATCAGCTCCAGAGCTTGATTAAATAGTAGTCTATTTAATTAAGGTCTGCAGCCGATCTGATAATGGAGCCGAAAGACCTGGTGTTTGGGCTTGATTATTTGACATTGATGAGAACTTTACACCTAGATGGGTGTCATCAAGACGAAGAACAGTCAAGAGAACTCCTCAACGTTTTACAGTAAGCTACTTTGTGTTTGTACTTAATTCATTTCCATTGATAAGAACTTTGCACCCATTTGGGTTATAAAGTCCAGCAGTTTTTGAGTATCACTCCAATACCTGAAAAGTATTTCGCCTCTTCGGATGACATCATTCACGTTGAATGACAATCGATCACGTAATTAGCAAGGGTCACTAAAATGAGCTATTTTTTTTACGAATAATACTCTGTCGTATATTATATACATATTAAATAATCGTTTTTATCATATACCTAACTAGCAAACCCTGCGAACTCCGTTTCGCCACCAGATGGCTTCGTTTTATGTAACATTTCGTTTGGCGCCATCTACTTAAAATATTGGTTTGTAGTACATGCTATGTATCAGAGATGGCGCTGAATGTGAAAAAAGATTTTCCCGCTTTTCTTTTGAATTTTTTCCTGAATTTTCTTTCCTATAAACCTCACGGAGCCCGAGACCTTTCCAACGAATGCAAAACCGTGGAAATCGGTTTGTGCGTTCTTTAGTTATAGCGTCAGGAAGGATAACCCGACTTATTTTTATATAGTAGAAGATTTTCATTCAATAATCAGACCGGTGCAAAATGCTAGTATCGATTTACCTGTTTATACCTGGAAACCTGAGGGTTGTGACCGGAAAAAAATAGGCAGCCTAACGTTTGCATATTCTATGGACTTCATACTTTCGATTGGTATAGAATTTTTCTAATAATCAAACCGATAAAATATATTAAAAAAAATATAATTTATTAGTCATATCTTGGACTGAAATTTGCTAGGCAACCCATATGCAACATGTTTATTGACATATTAAATGAAATATAAAACACGTTTAAACAAATAGGCATCTCGGTGAAGGTCGTTGTTTATCGGGATCCTATACTAATTGCCATTATATTCATTTAATTTGTAAAACTGATGACTTTCAAAGTAATATTTTAGTATTTGTTTTAATTTGTTATAGTTTTGATCAGTTATATTACTGGGTAATTTACTGACATTAGTATTTTGGCGTTACGACCTTGCTGTATACTTTAGCTAGCCTTGTTAGCGGCTTGAACAGCTTATCATTACTCCTTAACATATAATTATGCTTATCCTTATTTTTAGGCAAATTAGCCTCGTGTATTTATAGTAGGATGTTAAATATGTAAAGAGAAACGACAGTGATTATTTTATCCCTTTTAAAATATATTTTTGCAGAAATACGGTTTTTTAATCCGTTACCTACCTAATTATTCGAATTGCTCTCTTTTGACATCTTAGTACTTTTGTAATATTAACAGCATTGCCCCAAACTGTGACTGCATAACGAATTACAGAATGCATGTGTGCATAATAAACGGATATGAGTCTGATCTAACAGCGGCTTTAGTTTTAGCAGAGCGTAATTTCCACTAGCCATTTTCTTACAAATTTTGTCTATGTGACGTGCGTGACTAATCGTATTACATATCTATAGTTTAACCTAAAAATACATTTTCATTAATTGCTGTATTACCATTAACACCTAACCTCGTTTGATAATGCATCACAGTACTTTTATCAGAATTAAGAATGATTCCGTTACAGTCGAACCATTCTTTTAGCAAGTCCATAGCATTATTTATTATTACCTGTGAATTTTGCATATTTTTGTCTTTAATCCCAGCATGAGTATCATCTGCAAAAAGACTTAAATGCGACCAATCTGGGATGGCACTGGCGAGGCCATTTATGTAAGTTAAAAACAAAAGAGGGCCCAAAATAGATCCTTGTGGTACCCCCATTGACATAATTCCCGATGAATATAGATATTCATTAACACATACTGATTGACTTCGATTTTCAAGATAAGTCTTCATCATATTTAATTCGGCTCCACGAAAGCCATAGTATTTTAATTTTAACAATAGTATGTCGTGTCTCAATCAAAGGCATTTGATAGGTCGCAAAAAATGCTTGCGCATCTATTGGACCCATACAAGGATTCAAGTATAAAATATATTACGTTTCGTATCGCCATCTCGGTCGAACGACCTTTTCTGAATCCAAATTGAGCTAGCTCAATTAAAAACTTTAACAAATTATTTTCTTCAAAAAATGTTACTACTTTAGTTTTTATAGCACTTTCTAATATTTTTGATAAAGCAGACAATATACAAATTGGTCTACTTATAATAATTTAAATATGAGGAGTCCCCTTTTTTATCACCCTACCCGGTTTGAGTACATCGGGAAACATACCATCAGCTAAGCACGAATTTATAATAATCAGTAAAAGTTCAGATATATTTTTTCAAGTCTATATCATAATTAGGTCAATACAATGCAATAATTATTGTTTTCGAAGATTTCATTGCTGAATTTTCTATTGCTGACAGTTCACAGTTCATTTCAAATGAAAGTTTATTCAAATCATTTCTTACTTTAATGTTAACGTTATTTTTAACATAAATTGCACAGCCACCATGTTCAAAAAATACCCTATTAAACCAAGTGGCTAGCATATAATTTTCTATGGTCATCGCTTCTATTTGGTGGTTTTTGCTCCATGTTTCTGTCAAACACATTACATCGCAGTCTTGTGCAGACAACAGGTTTTCAATTAGCAAATATTTTTATATATGCTTCTAATGTTTGCATTAAGTATTATCGTTCTTGAAAACGCCCTTGTGCCACTGGAAAATTTGTATCTTGATCTTGCGTAATATATTGTTTACACCTATGAAACCGTAGAGCGGACGACCCTTGAAACGTCAGTTTCAAGGGTCATTATTATTAGATTCTCCGTCATATGTGCTTTCAAAGCTCTGTAATTGTGGTTTCTACCATTTTTAAAATTTGAGTTTGGGTCTAAGTATTTCACATTTTCGTTCACATTAGCCATGTTTGCTATCTGTTCATTAATGGATTAAATTTCGTCATCGTGTACCGTTATATCGTAGTCCAGTAATCAAAACATTGTACGTTCTAGTAACTATACCTACCTATAATGTAGACAGTTTGGTTGCAAACTATATTGTATAACTATATTGTTTTTAAAGTTCCTAACCATCCATTATATCAGAAGATATACCGCAATTTTCGTAGTTTTGCGAAGCATGGTGATGTATGTAAAGAAAAATCAGTTAAAAAAAATAAGTAATTTTCCATTGTATAATAAAAGCAAAAGCATTTTTCATATTTATGTTTTATTACACGCTTGTATGTACCTATAAACAAAAAAAAACTGATTTGACAAAAGGCATGTTTAATGTATGCCTAAGTATTTTATTACTCTAGTACATTTATTTTCTCAACCTGTATCATCACTTGAGCAGTCATCAAACTGCCCATCAGACTCAAGGTTTACTTGTGGATTGCACAACTTCTCATATTTGACTTTGTCGACAACAGACACTAGGTGGGCATCCATCGGGCAGAAATTACCCTCTTTCATTTTCTGCTTGATGAAAAACATCCATGGTGATTGGACAGATGGTATGCTGTTGATCTGGTTGAATGGTACCCAATAATCATCGGAGTCCCAGTCTTCAGGGGAGCTTGGTGGATCTGGATTTTGTGGCAGATCTGAAAAGACAATGACCAAATGTATGGAAATGATGGTCTTGTTTGGACAGATACTTTAGGTATTACCCGTTGAATACTAGAGGCGTAAATGTGTGTGCGTTTCATTCATAATTTTTTTGTTTAATTATCACTGTATAGGAAGGGTTAATATGTGAGCAACATGTTTGCATTGAATTTTATGCTTTGATGTTTTGCTTCATTCACCAGAATTGGAATAATCAAAAATAATGCTGGCTTATGTGGCATTCTAATGTTGAAGCAATGATGACATCCTTCCAAAGCGTTATTTGTTCTGTTTTTCTGATTACTGCAAGATAGAATCTGTGGAGTTATTTTCAATATACATTGCTTATCGGCAAAGTCCTTTAGAACATCAAATCCAATAACATCCAATACAATTTCGACTATCAAACTCCAAGCATCTGGTATGTATGCTGCTGGTAGAAGCGGTAACTTAGAAATTATTGTCTTAATAAATGCAAAAAAAGTATGCAAGTATCTTTATACTGGTCACTGCATATGTATGTAGTATACTCCCAAAACCACTTAAATATTCGAAAATGTTAACCAATTGTGAATATGACTAATAAGGAAGTTGACTGATCACAAAATGAATTGTGTGTAGTGGACTTTTTGCTAATTTGACTGATCACAAACAAACAATTAATTCAACAAACAGCATCAGTGTGGCATCAGCAACGGCTGAAGGAATATTTGTGGATTATCAACATATTTACACTAAAACATTACAAACATATACACAAACTTAGTTATGAATTGCTAAGCATACCGTCGAGTTGCCTCTCGTTATGAAGGATTTCACATAATTCTTCATCATTTTCACTTTCTTTTTCACAATAATCTTCAGATTTATAGCTTACATTTTTCCTGAAAGATTGTAAATAGATACCGGTTAATTTAAGTAAGTACAGTAAAAGCTCCTTATTCGCGCTTCCTTCATTCGCGTTTTCACTATTCGCGGATTAAAAAAATGCGACCCAATTCCCGTATACGCGGCTAAAAATTTCTTTATTCTAAATGTTTGCTTTTAGCAACAAGGCCGCTCATTGTTCAACCTCAATTTTGTACTACATGTTTTTCTTATGTTGTATTGTTCTTTTATTGGTGTTCAATAAAGTGTGTTTGAATTGAATTGAATTGAATATGTATAATAATAAAAGGATTCGAATAGGTATCCAACCCAATATCCTTTGTAAATGCCGTCAAATGGACTAATAAAAAGAGCTAAATAGACCTTATAAAATAATAATTAATTACTACTTTGCCTAAAGTATGTTGTTAAATGATATCGCCGAGGACTTTGACATAAGCTGCCCTTTCCGCGATCGGTGTTTTTGAGAATTTAAACAAACAGAATGAAAGCATCCTTATCACTCGATGAATAAAGTATATTTTTAAATGTTGTTGTTCCATTCTATGCTAAAAGCCGCTTTGCGTAGGTAATAATTCTATGCGCTTTGCGTGTAACATGTCTGTACTTATCTTGCTTCTTATTTTTAAGAGGCAAATTGCTAGTGCAACTGCTGCATATCAGTCTGAATTGAAGGAGCTTTGAAAAACTGCCAAGCATGAGAAAATTACAAATTTCTTTAAACCATTGCCTAAGCCTTAAGATAATTAATCAAAATGTTCAAAAACTTCAATTAAATTGTTTTTTTATATACTTTTGTTTTTTTATTTTGTCGTCTAGGAACATATCCCATATAAATGACCATTCCATATTCACTATTTCTCTATTTGCAGCTTGTTTATGGAACATATACCCCGTGAATAAGGAGCTTTTACATCCTAAACCATCATCTCTTTGTTTTTATAAAATTATTGCATAAATACAATTCATAAAATTTCACTCATTTGTCAGTAGCCAGGTAAACCTACTCGGAGTTTAATAAAAACCCTGGTACTGTGGGATCTAAAAGATGCTGACAAATTAAAAAATCTTGAATGTATCAACATGTGAATAGGTAGGTAGTTAGGATTAACGGATGAACCCACGGATTACACTTGGTTCCTTAGGTTCATCCTACAGACTAAACAACTTGATGGGTTTCAGTAAGAGATGTCAATGAGCATCTTTACCAATATCTATTAAGTGACATATTGAAATAAAGGTAGTCTTCATTCCAAAATTATATAACAGAGCTGAAAACAAACAAAAATATTTTATATAAACAAATTGGAAATTTAGAAACCCTTGGTTATTAAAGTTGGGTTTTACGTTAGGCTAACAATTACCACAAAACTGATTGCTCTGGATTGAAACAAACTACTGTTGGAGGCATCAGGATTTGTTTTACATAAGTCATTAAAAGTACAATGACCAAATGTATATGGACATTACGGCTATGCAAGGACAGCTACTTTAGGTATTATTGCCACATAGGGTTGTTACATTATATCAGTAGGTAACAGAATATTATAACTTTGTATCAAAATGTTTGGTGAGGCTATTTTTCTATATGTAAAGTAGGTGGTGGTCAATATGCCTGCTTTGAATTTTAGCTTACTGTCATCTGTCAACCAATTTACAAAGCCGCTATCACTTTGTAGTCTGCATTTTTTAATTACTATAATTTAGGTAGTTATTGTAAAGGTCTAAAACCATACCTGCCATCATATCTCCTCTCATGCACTAATCTTAACTTTTCTTTCTTTCCTAAATATTCAGAATCTTCAGGTTCTTCAAAATAATTCTGAGCTAAATCCAACTCTATCAAATTACACAAGCTATTAGGCACTTCATTTAAATGATTGTCATAAAGATCCAGGATTCTCAAATTCAACAATTCATTTAATGTATTTGGTAGCATGCACAGTTCATTACCATCTAAGTACAATCGGACTAACTTCTTCAGCTTGTGGATAACTTCTGGCAAATAAAGCAACTTATTGAATGACAGAACACATGTTTCTAAATTTTCTAAATTGCAGAATTCATTTGGAAGACCATTTAAGTCATTAAATGCTAAATTAATTTCAACTATATTTTTGTACTTTTCAATACTAGGACAAACTGTGTATATATGTGTGTTGCACACAATCAGTCTTTTTAAATCGTAACATTTATCTAGCCCCTGACATGGTATTTCTATTAAGGAGTTAGAATTGCACATATTATAGTCTGTAGATCCTAAACAAATAGATTCAGCTTTTGGAAAAGAAGTAAGAAGTTTTCTGAATTTATTCAATTTACAATTTTGAAGATAGACTTCTGTGACTAGGGTAGAATACTGCAGCAGTTCTTCGAAGTAACCATTTTTAAATGAGTTTGTGATGCATGCATTGCTGCTCAGGTTCAAGATTTTGAGTTTTTGTGGCGATTCAGTCCATATCCAGTAAGGTGGTCCTGACAGATGGTTGTAAGACATGTCTAACTGCTCCAAAGTATGGCTAAACTTGGGACTATCATCGAAGTATTCTATTACATTGTGAGAAAGGTTTAGAACCACAAGCTTATCTAGGTTTAAAACCAGGCAAGGCACATCAGTAAGCTTATTATGCGACAAGTTTAGCTCCATTAAATTTGGTGGAAACTTCAGGTCGTAGTCAAGAGTTTCAATGTTTCTAGAAGATAAATTAATAACGGTAATATTTTCTTGCCAAATGACTTCGTTATTATCGATTTGATTCCATAGAACGTTTGTTACACTATTCTGAATCGTTACGTTTCTATTATGTTTATCTTTTTTCTCCATCGCAAAAAAATAAAATTAAAATCAAAGAGAATATAAAATAATTGTAAAATAAAAAACTACTCTAAACTAATAACAAAGAGCTAACCACAGAACAATATATACTCCAACAAAGAAAATACAATAGAGAAAAGCTAATAACATACCACAGACATTATATACAAAGAGATTATACATAGATTATAGAGTATGTATACTAGTAGTGCGTTCGAATAGGACACTTCTGAGCATTTTTAGCGAAAATAACGCTAAAAACCCATCCATGTCCCTTTCCCCACTAATATAAATACTTTGCTTTTCAATGCCAACCCTCCTATTTATAACGCTTTATCTGATTTTATCTCTAGTAATAGTATTAAACTGTAGATAGTGATTTATAGGTACTAGATACACATATAATTATTAATTTTAATTAACTATATTTTAATTCATAGTGTATTTAACGTTTAGTATGTGTGTACATAATGTATATTGTAATATAAATATTTGCATAAAAATCTGACATCTGATCCTATAATTTTTTACAAGTAATATTCCAAACTTTTTGTATATATAGGTATATCGCGCCACGTTTCCCCAGTTTTTTATAGTACTAAATGAATAACTAAAACTAACAAAACAAGACTCGCTGGACAAGATAAGATGATGACAGAAGGAAAAACCACTTGAGACTGGAAGATGCATTAGTCATACAAAGCCAAATCCTCCAGAATGGAGGAAAAGAAAAAAAACGCTAAAAACGCTCATAAGGGGCGTTCGAATTGGGAATGTGTGGGTGAAAATGTCTTTTATGGCTCTTTTTGTTCAGCGTTCGGAAAGCTAAAAAAAGAGGATTTTTTGCCACCAAAAAGAGCTTTAGTTTGTGTATATAGATATATAACGCTAATATATTCTTTGTAAAAGAATATATCTATTCTTTTATAAAGCCTTTTATGTTTTGCTTTTTATTTTTTAATTTCTTTTTATATATCTGCATTGCTTAGTCAGCTTCATGGAATATTTTACTCTCTACCGAGTCAGCTTAGTCCCCAAGTCTTATATTGTCAATACCTTTTAAAATTGTATTTATTACACTGTTAATTTAATTTTTATAATTTGAAAATATTGACGGAGAGCCTCACCATGTTTCATACACATAGTTTATGTGAAAGTTTATGAAGCGTGTGTTAGGTATTAAAAAATATTTTAATAGCTTGGCAGTTCGGGTCGTTATCTCGAAAAACGGATGCTCGCACCTGACCAACCAAAAAAAAATTCAGTAGGTCCGAGTTGAAATATCTAGGTCGCATTATTTTGTAACATTTCTCTTTGAACAAGTGTCAAAGCCAAAGAGTAAAGTAATATATATAGGGAAGTCAAAGCCGTATTAGACTTTCTAATATGATATTTTTTTAAACTATTGCATAGCTTCTATCGCAGGCCTTGAGCGTGGAGACCGAATCCAGAAATTCCGTAACGAAAATAACCTAACCTAACACCACCCCACTCCGACTCCATCTATCGATGAATAGCAGAACTTTTAATGACTTTTTGAAATATCACGCTTGTCTCTTTAGTTCAGCAACTCGCCTCTAGATGGCATTGGTTAAATAATTATAATTGCATAAGTTGATTTGGCATCTATCGATGAATAGCAGAACTTTTAATGACGTTTTGAAATATCACGCTTGTCTCTTTAGTTCAGCAACTCGCCTCTAGATGGCATTGGTTAAATAATTATAATTGCAAAAGTTGATAAAATCAGCTATGCAATAGCTTTACCGCGGCAGTCTCCGAGTGCCACACGTCTTTTTTTTTGGGAATATGCCGCTCCATTGCAGGAACCGAAGAGGTCATCAAAGAACGACACAGTTTCGGTTGTGTTTTTTCAGTGTAGGACTCACTGCATCGCCACTGGTATAGTGCGCTAAAAAGATAACATTATTTGCACATAGATTCGAAATAGGGACATCGATAACATGTGGTAGGGCTATAAAGAAAGTTCTTTGTGAGTACCACCGCCAGGTATTCTGCCGCATACCATTAGGCGAGCCTCTATTCTGTCTCGACCACAGACCATATATCCACTTGACTGCTAATACGGCTTTCCCTTCAACTGCCAAGACTATGACAATAAAAGGCTAACATATCGCACCAACACGTCAGTACCAGTTTAACTTCGCGTGGAGAACAAGCGGATGAAAAAAAATTCAAACAAATCAAATTATGCCTTATTGTTCAGTAAAGTGGTACGGAAAAACAGGCATACAAACAGGTATGCAAAGGATGGAATTACATTTCACAGATAATTTTAGTTTATTAATTATTGGAAGAAAACAAAATACACAAATGAAGTAATTAAACAGCGACTCAAAAATAAAAAAAAATATGGGAACGCGTTGATGTCTTTTGCCATCCCGTACTAATCTTTGCAGTTGTAGATAACGCCGTCTCTTTTACCCACTGACACGTGTAAATTAGTGCGGTACTCCCATATTAACGGGCGACTTATTGATTGTATATATCGACTGAGGAAAATAATTCTTCTATACAATACATTTATTATTTTAAGAGTGCATAAAAATACAAATTAATATTCAATGTTTTATTTATATTTAGATGTACTTTCACGTTATCATCAATTATGTAGTTGATATTTATATAATATCTTATCTAATAATAATATAAATATACACGCGAAACAACCAGAGTGTAATGTGAAATATAATTAATAATAGTCTTAAAATATAATATATTTAATTTTTTTTTAAATATAATTACTATACCTAGCACCTAGTCTGTGTGTGCCTCTGTAAGTGACTATTTATTTGACTAATTGGATGATTCTACTACTTCTTCTCTGATCAGCTGGCATCTTCTTTATATGATTTAGACATACGCACATAGTTTTTTAACAATAACATGGAACCGGCTTCTAAAAGTAAAAAGTGTGAGTCAGTCAAAAATATATATAAATTGTAGGTGTCGTCCATACATAGACAAATTTTACGGTCGTACAAATCCAGTATTGTATAGAATGAGGTGTTGTATCCTTGTATCCTAATGACTGGTATAATATACAGTGCCCAAAAAGTATATAAATATAATCTAATTGTTTGTTTACATTAATGATTTAATCACATTTTGTGTAAAGGCTTTGGATAATTTGTCTAATTAAAAGTATTTTAAAATTATAACGATGTTGTTTTACTATGGTGAACAATATATACTCGTAATTATTTTATAGCGGTAAGTAATTTAGTACTTACATACTGAATAATCAATAAGAATACAATAAACAGACAGTGATCACTATTTTTAAAACGCAAAATAAACATTCTCAGATTCTGTGTTCTGTTTCACCGTGAAACATCGAAAGAATTATTAACATAATTTCATTAATTGAAGTTTTGTTTACATAACCTTATTTGCTTAATACTTACATACATATTTCAGGTCTTTGTACAGTTAAGGTAAACGATAAATTGTAATGAACTTTATCGACAATTAAGGTAATTAAATAATGCTGTACCACAACACCATTTAGGTACTATGAGTAGAGCTACATTTTGAGCCGGCCAATCAAAATTCTTTTTTGTACGCAGCCCCCCGACCCGCAGTAGTGACTTGTGTTCTAAGAAGAAATTGACCTACACGCAGTCAAGTGGTTATATGGTCTGTGGTCTCGACACATCATTAATGAAAAAATATATTTTGTAACGGGCTCAGATATCCTATGATATTATCTTCCTTCCTCAAAGGTCGGCAACGCATCCTCGAGACTTCTGGTATTGCGGATGTCCGTGGGCGACGGTATCACTTACTTACCATCAGATGAGCCGCTTGCTCGTTAACAAACTTATCCTATAAAAAAAACAAATTAAGAACTATTAATGAGTATTAAAATATATTTTGCCCACCGAAATCATCAGGTATAGGTACGCGGGTTTCTATTTCTTCTTCTGTAAATAAAGTAGGATACTCGGAAACATGAATGTGACATTTAGCGCTCACAAATATTCTTTTGAAGTGTTTATCACACACATATAACATAAGCAACTCCTGAGGGCTAAGGATTTTCAGCCTGGAACAATTAATACTTTCCAACCGTTTATTGAGTCCTGTCTCACGTATTGGAAATCGGTGAAATTTAACACCACCGGAGTTTTTAATCAAGTATTTTTTTTTCAGACGTCCACAAAGTTACCATAGCAAAAAAATTAGGTTAGAGAGGGAATGGAAAATTTAAGTTCATATTTAAAGAACATTTACATAAAATTATGTTCTTTGAATTTTGAAGAAGATTCCTGCAGCTGTCGTTGAACCAGACACAATAGATAGACCATCGTTAACCGTAAGTTATCTACTATTCTAAAAGATGATTCAGTGCCATCAACTTTGTGGAGGTGAGAATAATATTACAAAACTATTCTTATTGCCCATTAAAGGGCATTGATACTTTAATGACTTCTTAACAGAATTATACTGTTTATATTGCAGTGATTTTAACGTTATGACGTTGCAGTTCCTGGAAAAGTACGAGTAGGTAGGTGAAATGTATTGTATTATTGGCCAAATATGGCGATTTGCGAGTCAACGGGTTAATTATAAAATTTTACTGTTATCAGCAACCGTAAACTCGAGACCAACTAGCTCTTATAACCAGATATCAAAATCTAAATGCTGCCACTCAACAGAACCTAGAACTGGTAAGTAAATCCAGTTTATCCTTAAATTTTTTAAGGATTATCATTCGATTGTACATTCTCGCAGTTTTTGATTATGCCTAGTTTGTGTTCAGCAATTAAACGGTTCTTATAGACTTTCTTATACCAACTCAGCCAACTCTGTTTTAATTATTAATATTTACTTTACACTATACGGATCGGCTCTTACACCAAAAAATGTAAACGAATGCAGCAGACCAACAGAACTTTGAATTGGTGAGTGAACCCAAACTTACGTTAAATTTTTTGGAGTTGTACATATAAACATGTAAAGCGGGGGTTCAGTTAATCGTGTTAAAAGGAAATAGTAGATTAAACGAAACTGCGCATGACGTCATTGGCGTCATGATCGTCCTCACACTGAATCCTCCAACAAAAATCGACCTGTTCTACCTAAATGTCCTCATTTCATTGGTGCGCGTAGTAGGGTACTATAAGGGAGTATCCCCGCTGTGACGTATTGCATGTCGAAGACATAAGTACTCTTTGGTCGATGATATCAATTAAGTAGTAGCAATTTATTCATGTGTTAGCGGCGAAAGGAGTAGGGATTTGCACATCAAGTGCTTTGTGCAGGTTATAAACTTCATAGACGCTATTAAGTTCGATTCGGCCTATATTAGTTTCGTGTGGATAGTTTTATCGATAGGTACGGTGCAATCGATAAGTGTGGTGTGGTAGTAACAACACTAAGCCGCCATGTTTAGCTGCGTAGGTAAGCATGTATTTTTCGTAGTTATGGCATTTCTTATTTTCCTTTTTCAGAGCATTTGGTGCCATCAGGAGACGACGTAGCATTGAAGGGCTGTCATAGATTATGTCTAAATCATCTAGTTGATTGCATAACTTGCACATACGAGGTATAGGTGAGTATGCTCCGAACACTGTTCTTCGCTGTGGTTCTTCGGAGGGGAGGGGCTAAGAGATTGATTTTATGTCCTTTATCAATACAATCGGATAAAGATGTTTTTTAATTTGGAGGACAATTGGGTGAAATTTAGAGTGAAAATGGTTAGACAGAAGGGATTGAAGGGAGCTACGAGAATCTGAAAAAAAGAATTGTCTGACGTAGTTTGAAGAGAAGAATATATTTTACCGCCTCATGAATTGCTAGACATTCACCTGTAAAAACAGAGGACTCAGGAGGGCGTTTCATTTTTTGAACAATATCAAACTGGGAGTGAAATACACCACAACCAATACATTCTAAGATAATTTTGAGGCATGTGTAAAAATGGTATGCCATCCACGCCAATCCCTGAGCAAGAGCTCTTGAAAATACTCATCAGCGTAGAGGGCCCCCTTACAGATAACTTAGTCCAAAATTATTTCCGGATGCGATATCATAACAAAGTAATTATTCTAAATCGATAGTTTTGTAGACCGATATTTGGAATCCTTAAGCAATTAAAAGATTAAATAACTTTTTAAAAGAAGCGGATGTTTTTTAAAAGTCCAGAAACGGTGTGTGTGTTTGTGTATTTTTAAAAGTCCAGAAAGTGGAAACATATTGTTTGCGAAGTTGGAGTTTAAGAATGAGAAGGTGATTAGAGAAATAAATAGAACGGAAGAAGAATCTATTAGCTAGAAATTGACGACGACAATGAAGAGGAGGGTCCACACACTCCACCTGAAGAGCGTTGATTGGAGATGATTTCATAGCACCAGTAATAATGTGGATTAAATTAGATCAAGTCACCCCACCACACTTCAGACAAACACCGGAAGATGTTAATACTCCTCTCACACTTATATGAAATGTATTCACAATGTTGTCGACCAGTTTACTGTCCCACCAGAGACCTAAAAATTTTACCGACTCCTTTACTGGAATTATGCACTCACTAATAAAGATCAATATTAGGAGGGTTTCTTTTACGAGACAACAGAACGATATTGCTCTTTGAAGGAGATAGGTAAATCTAGACCATTTTTTATGAAGCCAGTCATTTAAACATGGGAATGGGAAATACACTTACTAGCTACATTCATATTGTGATGAGAGCTGTTGAAAAATAGGTTTGTCATCAGCGTATAGAAGGATACGACTTAGACTAACAGAAGATTCCAGATCATACATGTATACATTATAAAGAAGTGGACTTAGGAAAGAGCCCTGCCGTAAACCCAGCCAAATGACCCTATTAGAAGTAATTGATGAATCACTGCAACGAAGATATACATATCTCTCTGAAAGAAAATTTATAATAAAATTGCCTAACTTATAGCTGGAAATCTCAATTGATTTCATTTATTTTTAAGAAGGGGAAGTTGGACACTATCATAGGCTGCGGAAATATCTAGGAAAGCAGCTATACTACCTAGATTCATTGCGCGTAAATGAAAGTCTTATTGTCAGTTGTTCGCCTCGCGCCTACGTAACTAACGTAAATGACTATACACGGCAGCCTGACTCGTACGCTAGCTCGCACTGTGTAAACTAGCTATTAGGCGTATATCACACTGCACCGGACTTCGCTCCGGTGTGCGGTGCTGGGGTTTTTAACTAAGACTGACCCCGCATTGAGGCACGGTGTTTGTTTACAAATCAAGGTTTTACAATCAAATAAAAATAGCATTATCGCACACCGGAGCGGTGTCCGTTGCAGTGTGAAAACAAGCTCAATTTTTACGGCATACCTACGCGGCCCGGCACTGTCATTGCTGACATCTTTTATTTCCCACTGTAAGGGAACAGGGGGCACGGTGGACCGAGGGGCACAGTGGTTATACTCGAATATCTCGCTTGTTTGTGTTCACACGCACACATGTACTATAGGCAATCGAACGATGTAGCGAATGTCTCTCCAGCACGCCAGTGCCCATACATTAATCTACTCTTTGCACCAGTGCTTGCCATCCAGTCGAAGCGAGAGGACTCGCCGTTGCTATACCGCACGATGAAAGTGCCTATTTTTTTTCTAAACATATTTTTTACGTAAGTTTATGCTCCAGTTGCCTTTCAAAACCATACTATGTTGTTTTTTTTTTCGATATTATTAATAATTAAGCTTTGCTTAAACAGAAAGTTCCAGAATATATATGAGCGTTTGGTTAGATCAAATTAGTATTGTTTTCAATATGACATCGTGGAGCGCAGTGGATCCTGATTCAGTGTGCCCCCTAATACATTTTATTTGATGTTTGTATTTCTGTTCCAGAACTTCAAAATGGTTCACAATCAAAAATCAAAAGGCAATAAACATATTTCACCAACAATAACAGCGCCAACAACATCAATATCAACAAACTCTCAACCTATAATAAGCCCATTTGAATTTAGGGGCATACCGAAAGAAAGCCGGACCCCTAAAAAATTTAAAAACGAAGACCAGGATACAAAAATAGAAAAATATAAGGCTGCAAAAGCAAAGAAAAGGAAAGTAATCGGAATCTAGTGAAGAAGAACATGACAAAATTCAGCACTTATTCAGAAGAAGAAAGGGGATATGATATGAAGATGTAGATGAGGAAGTAAGGCATTGCATTAGAATAGGCCAACACGAATTTAAGGGGGGGAGGGGGAGGGGGGAGGGAGGGGGGAGGGGGATGTCCTCCGACACTACTCTCGTGGCGAGGAAATGCCTAGTTTTTGCGAAAAACTACTTTGAATTTTCTTTGAACTTAACCTCAAATTTATAACGTTTATATATTGAATTTAACTATATTTACTTACAAATATGAATGGATTGGACATGGAGTACTGACTATTTTGGTGTGTTCTATGTTTGACTCTGGGTGGGCTCCCGCCAGAAGCTCTAGCGGTCGCCCCTGAGTGTCACTTCGCCAAACTCGGTCTTCGCTTCGCTACGGAGGTCGCCGGCTCGCTTCGCTCGCCACCTCCCCCCGTCGCTCCGCTCAACCTCGTCTGGCTCGCTCCTCTCAGGACCTCCCTTGAGCTTCTGGCTCCCGCACTTTTTATATACAATCTAGGGGTGTCAGCCACAAGACTAGGTGGAGTCGGGGTGCTCTGTGTCGGCTCTGTCTCTTATTTTGAACCTAACCAACTCAAGTTAGAGTGCCCTTGACTCGAATAAGAGTGCTAGCCCTGATGGTCACAGCTATTTTGAATTACATTAGAAATAAATCATATAGGTGCAAAACTAGGACAAAAATAAAACAAAATTTAGAAAGTATTTAACTTATATTTTGTATACATATTGCACAGCTTTTATCAGTTCGAAAAACTTATCCTTCTTACTAGCCTCCACAGATCTCCTCCATAAATACTCAACAATTGAGTCTGCAAAATTGCCCGGGTGGTTGTAATTATTCTTGTAGAAGAATCTTTTAACCACCCGCCATTGAGACTCAATTCGTTGAGTATGTGTCCCATCCTCGGCTATAAATGGACTGTCAGGGTCACTGTGGTTGACTTTTTTATGAATATATCCATGTTGGCTTAGGCAATCATAAGCCCTCCAGCAGTCAGTATGGATGGTTGTGCCCGGCTCTACATGTTTTTGAATTAGGGGAATTAGCACCTCTGCAGACCTAATGTTGTCCGGGCACACCTCCAACCGCAAGTCCTCTGAACCATCTTCTATGAGGCCAAGGACCCAATGTCCCTCAATGTGTCTCCCTGAAAAAAATTAAAAAACAGTTATTAAATTGAAAATACAAGTATAAAATAATGAAATTGATTAATGCCTTATATAAATACCTTTATTAAATTTCCTCTTCCCAAATTTGCTTTCGTCTACTTGCACAATTTTTCCAGGGCCTCCTATTTTGCCCCGGACTTCTTGTTTCTCCAGTTGGTAAATTACCACAACTTCCCGGCAGTAGTTATACCAATCGCTTATGGTTGGCCGGGACAAACAATGTTCTTCTCTAAATATATCTTCGTGTATTACCATGTCATGCGAGTAGTTGTATGCAAAACAGTACATTAAATAATAAATGTGTCCCAATTTTAGTTTTACGTTCTCAAACCATGTTCCTTGGGCTCTAGATACTCTAGTTTTATTATGACAGGAACCCTTGCTGCACACAAATGTGCCCATAGTTTTGTCGTTCTTGAAAACAAGTTTCATGGGATTTTTGTGTATTCTACACTTCTTAGTTTTCAAGATTAAGCCTTGCTCTTCGGCAAAAACCAGTCCTTGTTCATGTGTACTTAACATACGCGCCAGCTTTACAATATTCCACGTTTGTAAAACTTCACCCACGTATTTCCGCCTTTTAAATGCGGGTTCTTCTTCAAAATCATCTAAAATGAAAAACAAGCATTTGATTAACATATTTTGTGGTTTATCAAGCGAAATAATTTAGATTACAATAAATGAATAGTTAACTCACCTCTACTGGTAGAAGCTACTGGTACTGCATCTTCACGGCTTGTGGAAGCCGTTGGTTCATCTGCTGATGGAATATTAGCCATGTCGCTAGGCAGATCAATCGTGCAGAAATCGGAGTCCAGTAAGCAGGCAAAAGTCGTGGTTCAAGCAGAAATCGGAGTCCAGAAAGCAGGCAAGAGTCGTGGTTCAACAGAAATCGGAGTCCAGAAAGCAGGCAAGAGTCGTGGTTCAACAGAAATCGGAGTCCAGAAAGCAGGCAAAAGTCGTAGTTGAAGAAGAAATCGGAGTCCAGAGAGCAGGCAAAAGTCGTCGAAAAATTAACACAAAATACCACGCCAAAACAATGAAAAACACGGAGAGCGAACAGAGCACATTCACGTAACTCGAAGAGGAACGGAATGCGCGGCGCGGGCGGCGTAGTCGATCGTCTATGGAAAATAAAATGGCGGTCATACGTTCCATTCTTTAAAAAAAGTATTTGCAACAGAAGCTAATTTAATAAAATCGATGTCAAGTATTATAAACTATGTAATTAAGTATTGTAAATTAAATTAGCAATAAAATAATAGTTCAAATAATTAAAATATTTATTTTAATACCATTTTCATTGCACCAAGTCGTTTCGTTACACGCATTTATAGAGAATCGTCGAATCAAAAATCTGAAATTGAAATTAGTTTTTCTAGAAAACTAGACATTTCCTCGCTCTAAAATTGATACCAAAGCGTAGAGAAAATTATTATCTATAAGATCCAACTCTTAAAATCACCAAATTCGTGTTGGGCTATTCTAATGCCAACCCGGAAGTAATAATAGACCCAGATAGTTTAGGTCCACTTGACTCACATCCCAAAGAAGGTGACTTTGTTTTGATAGAATTTATTGCAAAAAATAAAAATGTTTTCTATATAGGAAAAATCATTGGAGAAGAGAATAAAAATCAAGAGGTAAGTTTCGAAAATCTCTGAAAGTAGCCAATCGTTTCATCCTCCTGCCCAAAGAGAATATAACGCTACGCTAGACTCCTGCCAAATGTTCCTGACATTACAAAAGTTTCGAAAGATGACATTAAGGCCATTTTACCGTCATCGCCTACATTCACAGGAACTATAAAAGGCAACAAGGAGTCTATAAATTTATGTTTATATATATATATATTTGATTGATTTTTGTTGATTTAAAGATATGATATTTTAAGATTGATTGTAATTAACGATGCCAATTATTTTGTTAAGAAGTTTTTATTTTATTAGTACGTTTACGTTTATAATTACTATAATAATTGAGCCTGTGATTATAATAACAATAAGACTGATTGCCGTCACTGTTTCAAACGATGCCAATAAACATTTGATTTTGGCGTTTGGGGGCCACTTCTTAATTTGTCTTTTTCTAGGTATGACTAGTTCTGGTTTCGACCACTTCGCTATAAGTCTAAGGGTTCTAAGGGGGACCATTTCTGTTTTTGACCACTTCTTTATTTGACTACCTCGTGTAGGTACGGTGCGCAAACTGAATACTCTCTTCCAACCACCAAGCGAGAGTACCATTTCTGATTTTGACCACTTCTTTATTTGACTACTTCATATATGGTTTGCAAAGTGTCTCATGCTGAATAGTTGAACACACACACAATAACAATTTATTGACACCAAAAATAAATGATGATAAATCTTATATAGCCTATATATGAGCAACATAGATATACCTCTATGTATAACACTGATACGTAGAAATTCTGACGTAGATCCATGGATCCATATCAGAATGACATGTAATATCATGATGTTACATGTCATTTTCATTGTTGGTGACATGTTCTTGCAATCAAAAATAAAAATTCCAAAATTCCTTGGTTTTCAAATTTCGCAAATTCAGCAAAGTCACTACATCGACCAAGGGGAGGTATCCTGTATGTACGAGATTTTACCATTGCACACACGAGCAAAATTTAGATGTGTGTAGCGGAATTGTATGTACTGCTACAACGATAAAATTTAGACATTTATAAGGAAGCAAATTCGTTTCATAAAAATGTATTCCGCACTATTTTTGATAAAATACATATTTTACTGCCACCAATCGTTTCCTAATATGTTTTATTCTTTTGCCTTTTTTTGTACAAAATACATAAAAGAAGCTAACATTTTAGTTAAAAACAATATTATAAAACTTGCTCCAATTTTTTATTCATCTTGCAACACTCGAATTGTATGACAGCAAGTTGATCAAATTCAATTTGAACATTAACGTTATAAATTAGTTTTAAATTGCTGATATTTCGTATTTTCGTGGATATTTCATGTTATTATAGTGTTCATGTTATTTCATCCTTTAATTTAAGCTTCCGCAGAACTATCCAAGTATTCGTAACATTAGAAACGGGATATTTACCGTGTAATCCATGTTGTCGGGAATATAAATCAAGAACTCAAATAAAATGGATTACACGGTAAATATCCCTTTTCTAATGTTGTCTCTTGCAAAAGTGATCGTGATAGTTTTAAAACTTCTCAAAATAAATTCTAAGTATGTCTACGTACATGTACAGAAAATGTGCAAAATGTGGAGCAACTCCTGTTCAAGATGGTGTGGTCTCATTTCACCTTTTCCCTAAGCCTGGTAAAACGAATGTTGAACGGTATGTTAATCATATATATTTTTATGCATAGGTATTATTATTACAGTTAGTTAAAAACATGTAATTTAACTTTGATCTCCATGTGATACCTATAATAAGAGCATATAGGTACTATGTGCTTGTACCTTCGTCTACCATATTTCGTATCTTTCTCAAGTCAGATTGCAGTAATGTAATTACCGTTGCTTGTGGGCTGATGAATGACACAACGGGGCCTACTCCCACCTTTTACGAAACCATCATAAATCAGGAGCGTCTTGTAATAAGCTTAAAATAATCATACTTACTATCGTACCAACACATAATGGTTGAACAATATTACTTCAATATTATTTACGGCGTATTCCTTTTTAAGCCAAAATCGACCCTAATGGTGCATTCCAGTAAACACCACCAATACATACGACTGTCGTGCCCCGGTATACGAATACCTATAATGCCCAACCCAAATAGAAACTCACACAGTAGCAAAAAGCGTGTCATATTTTCTCTCAATTAAATCGAATGAATCATAAACCTATTTGATATTTTGACAGTAACAGCTCACAACGACCGCAAATCCAAAACCTTCCATCCCCGAGTGTTGTAGTCGTGGCGTGAGCATGAGCTGTGACGTAATGGATGATGTACTGAGCTCAGTTATGATAATTGCGAGTTTGAAAGGTAACAGTTGGGCGGCTATGCGAACGACGCGATCGATTTTGGCTCTCAAAGGAACACGACCAGATGTAAGTGAAGTGAAAGAACGAAAGAACGAACGAATATTCTAATAAGGATTTGAGATTTTAAAACTCTATGGTGGAGGCACAGAAGCATAAATATAGCTTTCATACTTATTTGTAACAGATGTTGCACATTTATTTTTCCTTTATAAGTGTAGTCGTACGTGTTGAACATTTGCCATTTCAGAAGTTAATTTTATATGTATATGTAAATATGTATAGTTTCAATGATGCATGATTTTTATTGACATAGTCATGAGTAAAGAATAAGTCACGTACACAAATCTATCATTAAGTCACTGTCCTGCCTATATTACGTTTTAGTAAAGCAATAGTAGTAGATATGTGTTTAAAATAAAACAATAAAAATCTAATCTATGAATATTTTATAAATAATACAATTGTTTCCACAGACTAATCGATTGGTTTCATGTAGTAATATATAAAAATACTTTTTATTCAAATAAAAGCCCTATATTAGCTTATTCAAATTGATTTGTAGAAGGTACTTAAACTTCTATTGTTTTTTTTAATTTCAGATGAACTTCCTTCAGAAGTCTTCGCCACAGCTACACTTTTGAGCAAATTCGTCCAGCTGTTTGATGCATTAAATGCTGACAGTCCAGACTGCCAGACAGACAAAAAAGAACAAAGTCCCCGTGAATCTTTGAGAGATTTATTTAAAGAAATCAATATATTAACGTTGCCTTCCTTATATGTATTTGAACATATAATGTATGTTCGTAAAAATTTACATAAATATAAGTTAAATAGTGATCACCACACTTTTAATACCAGAAATACAAATAGGATAGCTGTACCTAGTTTTAGACTTGCGAAGACTAATAAGTCATTCTTAGGAAATTGTGTGCGTTTTTACAATAAAATCCCAAAGCACATAACTGAGCTCACAGAGGGCAAATTCAAGTTGACTGTAAAAAACGTTTTAATAAAAAAAGCTTACTATAAAGTTCGACATTATATAGAAGATAAAGATTTTTTTATTTATTTAGTTATCCATACAGCGTTACAATTAGTATTTACATATGTGACATTTCTTATCTACAGTATGGCCAAAATAGATGCTTGGAATACTCCACTTCTGGCAAACTGTCTCTCTGCCACCCATAAAATGTAATATTTGTAGTACCTAAGTAGAAACATTGTAAACATCCATATAAAAAGAATGGCCCCGAGTTTCTTGCCGCTTCTTCTCGGTGGGTTCTATATATTTTGGAACGCGGCGGTAGAGTCTTTAAAGTACATTATAATGAAAAGTTGACGTTCATAAGTGCGTCTTTGATGCCTAAATTGAATAAATGATTTTGACTTTGACTTTGACTTTGACCTACTTACTCACCTAATAAGGTTCTGCCTACTTCATGAGGCGAAATTATGTTTTAACATTGTTCCATCCGCAGACTGAATTGATAGGTAAAAATAAATGAAAATAGAAAAGCATGGGGTGGATATTGAAAATTCGCGCTAAAGTTAGTTCCTTAGCATTCCGTGCGGATTCTGTTGCGCTAGTAGTATCAGTGTAATTCACATTATGTCTGTATTACAGCATAGCAGTCACACTTCTTCTCTCGGTAGAGAGTAAAATATTACTGATTCTATTCTCTATTATATTCTCTTTGGATTCTATATTAGTTCGCGAGTAACACATGCCGGGCTCTCTTAGAATATTTGGACTTGCTCAGACTTTTTGTATGGAAACTACTGCTATCTACATTTGGTGCGGAAAACTATTTGCTCGTCAATGTAGCCACAGGAAAAACAAAAAAAATGTGTTTCCACATAGGGTAACACCGATGAACTTGAGGAATGGCACATAGAGAAACGTAAGAGTGCAATGCAATTGTAAAGAAAAATTCTATTTACCAAAGAGAATAAAAACACTTCGTTTTACTATTTAAGCTGGTCTCAGACAGCCGGAATAGCTCTCTGGATACATAATCTTTTGCATTTCTTTTTTTTTATTAAGTACCTAGAGCCAAAAGTAATGCGATTAGTGTTCATTCCTCTTCCATAAAGACGGGTGCATGTGCCGGGAACCACGAGCACGAGACTACTGATCAATCTGATTTTTTTAAGATATGTGAGGCAAGATGCCGGAATTAAGATTATGAATTCTAAAAGAGTAGTAAAAAGAATTTTAAATCTCGTACTGATAATGCTGTAATTTAATATATACAAACTGTCAAATATACGTGTGCTCGATAACTATTGAAATGAGTACAAAATATAATTCATTGCATAAATTTACTTATATAAAATAAAATGTTACCGAACGTATGACAACTTAACAATAGGTAAAACGAAACGTTGCATGACAAGAATTATATATAATGTGTGGTAGGAATTGTAAAAATAATTGATCATCAATATTTTTTTTCTCATAAACTACGCGTTGAAACTTTGTGTGTGCTTCTATTAATGTATCCATTCTGTTAAAAAAAAATATAACTCCCAACTCGACAGAAGTCCACGGAAAGCTAAGCCGTAAACATTTACGAATTCATGAAATGAAACGTAATTATTTTTGATTTCTTGTAGACTTTGACAAATGCAGTGTCAAAGTGCGGGGATAGAAACGTTAAGCCTTCATTTTGTTCAATGCTTCGACAGAACATAATATATTCGACAAAAGTTACTCCTACAGAACGTAGCAGAGTATCTAGTCAGATCAAAGTCACGATAAGTGCGACGACGTGCGAAGCGAGGAGGAGCGTTAGGTTAAAGGGTTGCACAAGGGTTAAACAACGCAACACAATAATTAGGGTAACCTACACCTTGATAAGGAACTATAACGCAGCAGTGTTGGGATACAATTATTGTCGAAGCAATGAAAAATTAAAACTCTATCAAATACATGAAACTATGCAAGCTATCGGGGAAATAAGTAAAAGGAGAATCCCCCCTTCCCTATTTTCTTTACTACTTACAATATGTAGAATATATATAATTCTCTGGTAGGGATGATGATGATGGGTGACATAAATGTTCCAAAAATAATTGACTTTCAATATTTTTCTCCAAAAATATGTGACTCCGCAATATGTTAAAACTTTGCATGTGTGCTTATAATAATGTATTATTTTTGTATAAAAAATTGTCAACCCCCAACTTGATGGACGACAATGTAAAGCTATGCCAAACTCAAACTCATTGCAAATCAACACAATTTAATATAGGACTGCTGATAACAAAAAGCGAATTGACCATTACAAAATTATTATTTGCTGTTGATGCAATAACTAATTCTAGGATGGACCAGGAAAGTTATGTTAGGCCTTCCACAGAGTTAGAGTAATAATCTTTAACGTTTTCTTAATGTAAGGATTATCCCCATTACTGCGTGACTCCAACTCGCACTCGACCGGTGTTTTCATATATCAATAAATACAAACAATTTGCGAAAAAGTATTCGTATCGTAAGCGTCAATGCGTTACGCTTCGGCGTACAAACTATGAGTTATCTGTGTCACAGTTGCCCTAGATAAATGACAGTTGTGATGATAAGAAGATAAATGTTTCAGGTGAATGTGTTACACTAACGCAGTTATTCGTGTTAAGCCCACCGCAATGACATCATTATATGTGATACTGCACTGCACTCATCACTCTGAGACATGAGGTCTTATGTCAGCTCCGTTAGCTCAGTTGGTAGATACCCTGCCTTCGAAGCGCGGGGCCCCCGGGTCCATCTCTGACCAGTATATATGTCTTATATAATGTTATGACATTGAAATTCAAGCTTCATGTTTAGTGCTAATGCTTTTATACTTTTTTATAGACGTACCCAGACGCATCTCAAACAGTACAATGTACATGAAGATAAATATTTGATCTGTTTAGGGATTGAACCTGGGACCAGCGGCTCAGGAGGCAGGGTCACTACCAACTGCGCCAAGCGGCCAATCAAACATTTTGTTACGATATAACCATCATAGTTATTTGATTAATAGTGAGTGACAATCTCTTATATTATTATAGATCCCTTTATTCTATTATTATTATAATGATTATGAATGTGGGTTATGAAAAAACAAAGCCCGTCGTCCATCCAATCCTAACCTAACTAAGCCAGGTATTCTATAAAATGTTCTTAAATCACGCACGATGTGCCGCATTAAGGCGGCATGGATGAGAGATGAAACTAGCATCAGTCATCAGCGATGAGAGTCAAATGTAACACGTTATTTAAGTGTAGTATTATAACGTAACACATTGGTAACTTTTCTCGTTACCTACTAGTCATGTGCACTAAAACAATCAAAATCTAGAGAACGATCAATACGTAATTATCCAGTTTTAGTATAAATGGACAATCCAGGACCCTGAAATTCCAAAAAGGTGCTTCCATCACTACACCAAGACCAAGCGAGAGAAGCTGCTGTTGAGTCAACTGGTTCGTTATCAAATTCTGTGTAGAACGGCACCAATATTGTCAATGTAATCAAATTTAAGCGAAAACAGATTGTTCCGTAGAAAAAAACAAATCGTTGATGGTGTATCGATTTGAAACTAGTTCAACTGAGAATAGTATATAAACAATGCTCAAGCAAAGATTATAATCTCAAGTGCGAGTCGGACTCGTGCACGAAGGGTTCCATAACATAACATTATATATAATTATTGTAGGTAATGTTCTGCTAATTATAAATTTAATGGATATTTTATACTGCCCTTCATAAACAGTTACCTTTTTTTTTCAGGAAGAAATGAGATTACTAAACATGAAATGAAATTGAAGTACCTACAGCAATCATAAAGCTAAAAGCCTAACTGCGTTACATTCCAATTTTGGTAACTATACGTAAACAAGTTTGTAAGATAATATTGTTATATCTATGCAGTATAGCATTGATGCTCAATAATGTTCTAATGTATGATACATACGTACATATATATATATATAGTATATATGAACAAAAGTGTATGAACACTATCATTCCATTGCCTGATATTAAGTGACAGACCCATAACAATTGCTGTATGTCTCAAATCTCTAAAGCTCTGCACGATATTACACTACATTTGTCACCTAATTTTTTTTTAGTCACCGCAGTGATTTTTAGTGATTTTGTCTGCTACGATATCCTATAAATCTAAATATTCACTGTGTTTGCATGCTAAATAGAGGCAGAATACCTGGTATCGCAACGGTGCTCCCCACATAGTATGAGAGAGATGGAATCATGTTATTACATGGGATCATGTGTAGAGATATACTGTAAACGCCGTTGAATATGTTCTTATTATATGATATTACAAATGTGTCTGAAAATCTTGATGTTAATGTTATATTCTGATTTCATAGTTGTTTCAAAAGCTTTAATTTTTATTCTAGAAGGAACTACAATTTTGTTTTATGGCCTTAAGCGTTTTAAATGTATAATCAATAAATTTGTAATAAATAATTGTTGTCCAATTTATTGTCCTTTTCTTTAATGGTCGTTATTATAATGCAGTAAAATAGAAAATATCTTTTATTAACTGTGTTTTGACAGAACTCTCTTTTCACGCTTAAAGCAATTTTTCGTGTACATGTCAATGTAAAGTAGGTACAATAATATCTTGACCACTAATTCCAGGTAATCGGTTGTTCCATGGGCAGTCCATTTCCTGGAATATCGATTTGACTGGTTAATGTATTCCAGCAAATGTACCAAATTTATTGTTACCATGTCAAAACACAGCCTAGTGTATAATTCTATAGTAGCGATAGTAAACTGAGCCCACGTATGCAACGTACGTAACGCATTATAACATCTAGACTCTTAATTTTGTATGAAATTAGTAAAACAACGTTGCATATGATTAGTATGTTTCTGATCAAACTGTTTTCATTCAAATTCCAGAGTCTAGATGTAATAATGCGTTGCATACGTTACATACGTGGGCTCAGTATTTCTTTTATGACTTCTTCTTATATATATATATATATATATATAGTCATCGCCAGCGCCATCTATCCTTGGTATGGAAAAGCTTTAAATGTATATATACCACATAGAAGATACCAGTCTATTTCCTAGTATATATTTTAGTCTATGGAGTAACAAACAATTAGTTCGCGAGTCGGAGCGGAGTGTCGGAAGTGTCGGAAATTGTTTGTCCACATTGCAATATTTGATGGTAAATATTTAATTTAATTCCTAACACAGTTGTTATTTGGTTCAACAGTTTGTACTCATCGGATACTGGTCTAAGCGTGTGTGGTTGGTAATGATAAGAGATGCTGACGAACGAAGCTTAACATTCTGCGAAACGTACATACTATTTAATGTTGTCTTTGTTTCTGACTGTTCAGTGTATTGTATTGAGATCAAGGCATTGTAAATATTAGGTATTAGGAGCAAAGCAACCAGAACTAAAGGGGGCATACCTAGGACCTGTAGGTAGGTACTTACTTCACCTGTGTCACGTTTTTCAAAGTACTTAGATATGTAAAATTTTAGGTTTTACAAGGTTTCCTTCTCTCCACCGACCTCTCCTTCGTTTGTTTTCTACTCTATCCACGCGACACTGGCGGAATTTCGGCAATAATTTAAGAAATCGAATCGAAAATGTTCTAGAATGGAAATTCTGCAGCTACCCTTGCAAAAAAAATACTAAAATACCCTTTTAAATTTTAAATTAGTTTTGGATGTAATTCTATAATAACTTGTTACTTGTGTGATGGTAATAAAACATTTCCAGGACTCTTTGGTTTTTAAATATTTCTGGGTAACATATACTAAAAACACATTAGGTATGGTAGTGCACTAGTTTCCCGGTCTGTGTTTGCATGTGTTTTCGGCCTTTGGAGGATCAAAACTCTAACACAATCATGCTCTAACCATTCCCTAAATGTTCCCTTACATCAGTAAATACTTCTTAGCATGCCAACCTTAGCAAACACTTCTTAGTAAATTGTCGCTCGCCTCGGAGGTGTAACATGCGTAAATTTGCAAAAAAAAATATGGCGCAAATGCTTTTCGAAGGTAAGTTAAGTAAACCATTGTCTTATTAAATTTGATGAATTATTATGTTGTATGCATTCTAAATTACTGAATTTTGTTTCCACATAGTTATTTTAGCAATAATTGATAAAAAGTACCAAAGTTATGTTAGGCGGCTGGAAACCAATACCAGAAAAACTCCAAATGTTGAGTTTTCGGTCCTGTGGCCGAAATGTGCCTCAAGACAGTGTTAGATAGTTTTGTCTCTTTTATTAGTTTGTTTATATTCATTTATGTATCTCTTTTTGTACCAATTAAGTGCTTAATGTGATGAGTTTATTGTTTGGTTTTCGGCCATACATGTTCCTGTAAATTAATAAATATATTCACTAAACGCTAGTGGCCAAAAATAAGAACACATATATTTACATTCGCTTTTCGGCAACTTTGAAGCTAGGTTAGACTAATATAGCACTTACTAATACTTAATAAGAGCTAATCTTCTCGCGCACAATTTAGGCCTGGTGTAATCTTTTTGGGAGGTATGAGCATTGCTTTAAAAAGACTAGATTCTTTAACTGCATAAAAATGAAGGCAAATTCAAGAGTTCATATTTCCATCTGGTGATGCTGTAAACGCTGGGAGAGGCAAACAACTTTTAGCCCATTAAAAATAAAATTATGTATGTTGAAATAATTTGTTGAAAAACAATAATTGATCTAGATTTGAACAACTTTGAGAACTAAGTTCCCAACCTGATGCTGAAGGAGGCACAATATGAACACTGGACATAATCTTTGTCTTGTCCAACATCATCTTATCTTATCATCCGTTGGGAAACTGGATCTAGGTTGGGTGGAGGTCTTCCATTGATTCTGCCATGATTACAATATTGTTAGCAATCTGAAAGTTAGTGATTTACTCATTCATGTTGATGCTGAGTCCTTGCCATTCCAGGAGCTTGAAGGCGTCTTCCAATGCAGTAGTGAACAGTTTCGGAGATATTACATCTCCCTGTTTTTGCCTCTTTGCAGTGGAATTGCCTTAGACTTATATGCTGGCGTTATTGTACAAACACTTCAACAATTTGATACCAATAGTCAATTCAGCACTGCTGGAGAGACTGAAGCGCTGCCCACACCTCTATCGAATCAAAGGTTTTCACTTAGTCTACAAACGCTACACATAGGTCATATTATACTCTTTGCTTTTCCGTATAACTTGCCATTGCGTGTGGATGTGGTCTATAGTACTATAACCTTATCGGAAACCGGCTTGTTCCAGAGACTGAAACCTGCGACTGAGACGGTTCATGATAACCTTCGAATACAGCTCATGAACATGGCACAAAATCAAAATGGCTTCTTGAATAATAGCACCACCACGCTTTTGTTCCGCATGCTTTTGGCGTTATACCTTCGAGTAAGACATTATTATCCCTTTGCATACCATTGACTTAAATTTTCGTGCATTTCATTGATAAATCTTTTGTTTTAATTATCACGGTATAGGAAGGGTTAAAGAGCTTCTGAAGGACTTTAAGTACCGGTGTTCAACCCTCTTATAGAAACTCAGATGTAATATTGTCATCACCCGGTGCTTTTTTGTACTTAAGCTTCTAGTTTCTAGGCCATTCTAATCTCGTACAGGCTGATAGTATAGGATATCTTCAGTATTGTTGAATTATGGCCAGAAATACAATCATCATCATCATCATTATCAGCCGGAAGACGTCCACTGCTGAACGTAAGCCTCCCCCATAGAACGCCACTTGGACCGGCTACTCGCTTGCTGCATCCAGCGATTCCCCACGGTTTTTATGAGGTCGTCGGTCCACCTAGCGGGGGGCCGGCCTACACTACACCTTCCGGTGCGTGGTCGCCACTCGAGAACCTTTCTTCCCATCGGTTATCAGTTCTGCGAGCGATGTGGCCTGCCCATTGCCACTTCAACTTGCTAATTTTGAGAGCTATGTCGGTGACCTTAGTTCTCCTACGGATCTCCTCATTTCGGATCTTATCACGCAGGGAAACCCCAAGCATATCCCTCTCCATTGCTCGTTGAGCGACTTCAAGCTTATTAATGAGGCCCACAGTAAGGGACCACGTCTCAGTGCCATAAGTCATCACTGGCAACACACACTGGTTGAAAACCTTGGTTTTCAGGCTCTGAGGTATTGGGGACGAAAAGATGGATCGAAGCTTCCCGAACGCTGCCCATCCGAGCTGGATTCTTCGTGCGACCTCCTTGTCGAAGTTGGACCTACCTAATTGGACAGTCTGTCCCAGGTAGACGTACTCGTCTACAACTTCGAGTGTATCGTTTCCAACAATTATCGGTATAGGTGGAACATGACATTGGACATGATTTTCGTCTTATCCATGTTCATCTTAAGACCAACCTGTTGGGAAACTCTACTGAGGTCGTTGAGCATGGTGCCGAAATCCTCGAGCGACTCCGCCATTATAACTATATCATCGGCAAAACGAAGGTTTGTGATGTATTCGCCATTAATGTTGATGCCACATCCTTTCCAGTCCAAAAGTTTGAAAACATCCTCCAATGCGTTAGTGAACAGTTTCGGAGAGATGACGTCTCCCTGTCTCACACCTCTCTGCAATGGAATTTGTTCCGTACTCTGGTCCTGTAATCGGACTGACATAGTGGCCTTGCTGTATAAACACTTCAACGCTTCGATATACCTATAGTCAATTTGGCATCGCTGCAAGGACTGCAGTATGGCCCACTTCTCGATAGTAGAACTACAATGTTATACAGTAATACAGTTGTAGTTATTTTAGCAGAGCGCACACAAGTTCTAATAACACCATGAGTAGTAGAGGGCGAGCGAGAGAGAGAGCTAAATAATGTTGCCTTATGTTTTCATTTTTCTTTTTATGCTAACAAGTATAATGCCAGGTCAGCTTGGCTCTTGGATGTTTTGCTGAGCTGCTAACAGGTTTAGCAACAGAGGTGTGTAACTGTCGGTAGAAACTCTCGATCTCTCCCAACACTTCTGCTTTGGTCAACGCTACACTGACGTTTTCTGTCTTCAGCTTCGTTAACTGGCTTTGCCCAGTAGATATACCTCTTGCAAACACTTTGGAGTCTGTTTCCGCTCCATAGTTTCATTAATACAGTTTGCATTAAAGGTCCGGATGTCGTGCCACAAGGACTTCCTATTCATATTTGTCTACAGAACAGCCTTTATGCTATCAGCGTCGTCGGTAAATTATGATTTTAGTGAGCGTCGTTCAGCCATGAAGTTAGGGTATGGTTTGAGAGTTTCTGTTACTGTATGGTGCGGTTTAAAGTACTTAATACCCACTGTATGGACAGTGACTTCTAACCTGTTGTTGATCTCTTCCACTGACGCAATGTTCTCGAGGCAATCAAAGCCATTCGCTCAAGTTGAAAGCTCTCGGGATCTTTAATATGCGCATAAGTAGGTTGGTGCATAGACTTCATCAAACGCGTCCTCTCCATCAGTTTTATTTAAAATATTCAACCTCCCTCTTTGGAGATCACTACCGGTTTTTACCCTGTTGATCACGGAGACATCAGTGAATATTTGTCTCTTAGTGGTAGCGTAATGAAGTCAATCTCTATTCTTGTGGAACCATTGGGACGACTCAGCGAGGTCCATTTCCTGTGAGGTGGCTTCTGATAGAAAGAGTCCCTCTTTATCTAGAAAGTCAGCCAACCTCTGTCTTCTACGGTTCCGTTGTTAATTTCCTTAGCCGTGCACTCCAACAGCACGTGCTTCACGGTCTCGTTCTCCTGCAAACATCCTCTGCACAGTGGACTATCTGTTGCACCACTTTAATCAAATTATTAGTTGTGTATCTGTTCAAGGTTGGAAACATAGATTTTGCTTGTTTGCAGTCCTTTTTGTTATCTCAAATGTGTTGTTGTTCTTTTTCAGTCTATCAATGGAGTAGATTACGTATATCCAACGCTGAGGGTTTGCAGAGATCATTTACATCTCCACTTACCTGTTTCTTTGTTACATTTTTAGCGAGGGTACTTATCTGCTTTCGCATTTCCTGGGTATAAGTCATGCCCTTTTGTCCATGTTACCACTATCTTATACTTATTAGTTAGTTTTTGTAGAGACGCGTGACACTCGGCTATCACTTTTGACCTGTTTACCGGCCTTCTGAGTGCATAGATGGCCACCGCACTATCCAGAGTGAATGCGATTAGTTTTCTTTCCATAGATGATGATATGGGGCCCACCTCGTCTCTATATGGTATAGCTTTTGCTGCTAACAGTAGGCCCATAGCCTCTGTTTGTGCTGGTGATGTGGTCTTATTTAAGGCCTTTGAATCTGATATACCAAGTTCCGGCGAGAAATATCCACAACCAGCTCCCGCTTTATTTTTTGCCCCATCCGTAAACATGTTGTATGACGGTGAACAACCATCCAAAGCAGTCTTCTCAGTGACCAACTCGTACTTTTTCTCATCAAGGTGCGTGCTGACTATCCTGTCAGTGCCTTGTGATGATTCTGGGATGATTTTTTTTACCTTATGTAAAATTCTACTATTGTGTGTATCAGGTCCGGAGTCCTTCCACTGGCCGATAGATTTTATCCGTAGCGCTGATGCCATTGCTTCCTGCTGCATGTGAAAATGCAATGGCGTTAGGCCTAAGATTACATCTAGGGCTGCCGACGGTGTGGTCTTTTGCATCCGCTAATAAGAGAGCAAGGTAATCTTTGGGTTTGCTGCAGTTTTGCTATTGTGGTTACCAAATTTGTTCCTGGCCACCACACTACACATCTGTAGGTGAGGACTGGTCTCACAATGACCGTGTATAACCAGCGGTACAGCTTTGGTTTTAGTCCCCAGTCTTTTCCTACTGCTCTGTATAAGAATATTTGTTGCTTTTCTGGTAATAGGTTCAAGATGTTTTCCCCATAAAAGTTTACTACCCATCTAAATGCCCAAGTACTTAACGTCCTTACTTAGAGTTAGCTCTTTGCTAAATAGCGTAGTTTAAGTTTCGTTACCTTTGTTTTACGTGTGAACAGTACCATTTCAAGAAAGTATCTCAGAAATCCATTCAACAGCATTAGGTCAACCTATGACTCTAGGTTGATGGCACAAGTGGACACTAATATATATCATCATCATCATCATCTCAGCCGTAGGACGTCCACTGCTGAACATAGGCCTCCCCCATGATTTTCCAAAAGGACCGGTTGGAAGCGGCCTGCATCCAACGTCGTCCTGCGACCTTTCTCAGGTCGTCTGTCCACCGTGTCGGTGGACGACCTACGCTGCGCTTGCCGGTACGTGGTCTCCACTCCAGAACCATTCGGCCCCATCGGCCATCTGTTCTGCGTGCTATGTGCCCTGCCCACTGCCACTTCAACTGGCTAATCTTCTGAGCTATGTCGGTGACTTTCGTTCTTCTACGGATCTCCTCATTTCTGATTCGATCACGTAGAGAAACCCCGAGCATAGCCCTCTCCATAGCTCGTTGTGCGACTTTGAGCTTATCTATGAGGCCCATAGTAAGAGACCACGTTTCAGTGCCATAAGTCATCACTGGTAACACACATTGGTCGAAGACTCTTGTCTTGAGGCACTGAGGTATTTTTGACGAGAAGACTTCGCGAAGTTTCCGGAACGCTGCCCAGCCGAGTTGGATTCGACGATTGACCTCTTTCTCGAAGTTGGACCTGCCTAGTTTGACTGTCTGTCCCAGGTAGATATACTCGTCAACAACTTCGAGAACTGAGTTCCCAACTGATATTGGGGTAGGTACAACATGGGCATTAGACATAATTTTCGTCTTGTCCATGTTCATCTTAAGACCTACCCGTTGGGAAACTCGATGGAGGCCTTCGAGCATTGTACTGAGGTCTTCCATGGATTCTGCCATGACTACAATATCGTCGGCAAATCGAAGGTGAGTGATGTATTCGCCGTTAATATTGATGCCAAGTCCTTGCCATTCCAGAAGCTTGAAGGCGTCTTCCAATGTAGCGGTGAACAGTTTCGGAGATATAACGTCTCCCTGTCTCACGCCTCTTTGCAATGGAATTGCCTTCGAACTCTGCTCCTGTACTCGGACTGACATGTAGGCGTTTTTGTACAAACACTTCAGCACTTCAATATACCGATAGTCAATACGGCACCGCTGGAGAGACTCAAGCACTGCCCACGTCTCGATCGAATCAAAGGCTTTCTCATAGTCCACAAACGCTAGACAAAGAGGCAAGTTATACTCTTCGGTCTTCTGTATAACTTGCCGTAGCGTGTGGATGTGGTCTATGGTACTATAGCCTTTTCGGAAACCGGCTTGTTCCGGGGGCTGGAATTCATCAAACCTGCGACTGAGACGGTTCGTTATGACCTTCGAAAACAGCTTATAAACATGGCTCAAAAGCGAGATGGGTCTGTAATTTTTAAGTAAAGTGTTGTCACCTTTCTTGAAGAACAGCACCACCACGCTTTTGTTCCCTGCTTCTGGCGTTGAACCTTCGAGTAAGACGGTATTAAAGAGCTTCTGAAGGACTTTAAGTACCGGTGTTCCACCCGCTTTCAGAAGCTCAGATGTGATACCGTCGTCACCAGGCGCCTTGTTGTTCTTAAGCTGTTTCAAGGCCATTCTAATCTCGTACAGGCTGATGTCCGGGATATCTTCGGTATAATGTCGGGTCAGCTTGGCTCTTGGGTCTTTGGCCGAGCTGCTAACAGGTTTAGCGACCGAGGTGTATAACTGTCCGTAGAAACTCTCGACCTCTCCTAACACTTCCGCTTTGGTCGACGCTACACTGCCGTCTCCTCTCTTCAGCTTCGTCAACTGGCTTTGCCCAATAGACATGTCTCTTGCAAACACTTTGGAGCCTTTTTTCCGCTCTATCGTCTCTTTAATACGGTTTGTATTAAAGATCCGAATGTCGTGTCGCAAGGACTTCCATATTCGTCTATTGAGCAGCCTATATGCTTCAGCATCATCCGAAGACTGCAGTTTCAATGAGCGTCGTTCAGCCATGAGGTTGAGGGTATCGTTGGAGAGTTTCTGTGGCCTATCTGTACGGTGGGGTTTAAAGTACTTGGAACCCACTGTATGGACAGTTTCTACTAACCTGTTATTGATCTCGTCCACTGAAGCGATGTTCTCAAGGCAATCGAAGCGATTGGATAGCTCAAGTTGAAAGCTCTCGGGGTCTTGAATATGGGCACGAGTAGGTCGGAGCGTAGACTTCATCAGACGAGACCTCTCCAGTTTGACATTAATATTCACCGTGCCTCTTACCATTCGGTGATCACTACCGGTTTTAACCCTGTTGATCACGGAGACATCAGTGAATATTTGCCTTTTGGTGGTCATAATGAAGTCAATCTCATTTCTCGTGGAACCATCGGGACTCAGCCAGGTCCATTTCCTGTGAGGTGGCTTCTGAAAGAAAGAGTTCATCATAAAGAGTCCCTCTTTCTCCAGGAAGTCGGCCAACCTCTGTCCCCTACGGTTCCGTTGTCCATAGCCAAATTGCCCCACTTTCGACTCATTCTCGCTTCTCTTACCCAACTTCGCGTTGAAGTCCCCCATAACAACTAGAAAGTGCGTTTCAGAGGTATGTATGGCCCGACTAATATCCTCATACATATCCTCCACCTCATCATCCGGGTGCGACTTCGTCGGTGCGTATACCTGAATGACCTTCAGCGAATATCGTTTGGATACTCTGAGTATTAGGTATACGACCCTATTGGAAACGCTATCGATCTTAACTATGTTGTTAGTAAGGGACTTGTGGACGAGAAACCCGACACCACCTTGGGACTGTTGGTCGCCCTCCCGGTGGTAGAGTAGGTTACCTGATTTTAGGGTTATCGTGTCCTCACCCGCTCTACGGACTTCAGATAACCCCACAATGTCCCAGCGTAGCTTACTCATTTCTTCTTCCAGCTCATATATCTTCTCGTCTGTCCTCATCGTGCGTATGTTGTGTGTTACCAGGGCCAGTCGTCGTCGTTGGGTAGCCGTTGGGTAGCCGGGCGTCTGCCGGGGATTCTTAGCACCCCCTGCCCCACCGTTACCGTGGCCGCTACCGTAGCCAGGAATAGCGGGGCTGCCGGGGACTGGGGGCCTGGTTCTTTTTGTCCAATCCATTGAGGGGTTTTTGCCAATACTCGCCACGCTTGGCAGGCGGGTTGGCGAGCGCAGTTTGTGTGTGTTTGACTGGGAAGGTGCTGCTGCCCACCTTCTGATTTGTTATCCCTTAGCCGGCTTCTACGGCACCCACGGGTAGAGTTGGGGGGGTGCTATTCTAAGCCGGCACCGCCACGGCCAATATATATAATATATATAATGTATCTTATATATTACTTATACATAAAGAAGCTGGGTGGCTAGGGTAGCTGGCGAGGAAAATGTTCCTCAAGTAGGATGTCTGGATGGGGTATTCACATAACTGAGGTCTCTTAGATTAATGTTGTGCATGTTTATATCTTTAAGATTCGGAAGATTTTTATCCTTATTCTGTATGGGGCATTAAGTCCTGCACTAACATCCTGCTTGGGGTGTATTGTGCATTTCCCCCATCAGCTACCCTAGTCGTCCCAACTCCTTACTATTTACAGAGTACTACTGTAGGTCGCTGGCACAAATTGTCTAGTTGTAATATAGGTATGTTGTTTTGAGTCACGCCTATTTGGTTGCATTTGGTCAACATGCATTATTATGATATTTCTCCTAATTTCTTCTGTAGCCTTACATCATAGTAGCACATGCTCTAACTCTACAGTCTCGTTTTCTAGCATATAACCTCTGCACATGAGGCTGTATGTTCTGTGCCACCAATCTTGTGCGGGTGGTAATTTAAATTGTGGTAATTGTAAAAAACCCACCATAAGATGTAGGTCTTGTCTTGGTAATTTTAGTACATAAGTTGTTTTGATATTTTTTTATTCAGTTATGGGAACATAACTTTTGCCTGCCTGCATGCAGTCTGTTCGCCTGTTCCACAGAGTTTGTTCTTTTTCGTGCGTACTTGAGAAGATTTCTAGCCTACATTGCAGTTGGTTTGCAGATTGCTACTACGTCGTCAGAGATCTGTCCTATGGTTCTTTTTTGCCAGGATATCAGCTTTATTCGGAAGATGTCCACATTGTTATGTAATTCCATGCATAATTTCTGAAATATATTTGGTAGAAAACCAATATGCTTTGACTTTGCGCTGGTGTTCAAGGCTGAAATTGTGTTTTGCTGCATTGTAATGTACAATATTAGTAAGGAGTTACATGTTATTGTAACCCCAAGGGCTGTGTAATCTGCGTGTGTCTAGAACAATGAAATTCTATGAATCGTTAAAAGCAGGATTAAAAAGTCCTATATTAAGATTTTCTTCATATAATATTATGTAATTGGCCTGATCCATGGCACCATGGCAGCCAACGCTGCAGCTTAACGTGCACTGTACGGCTGCGTTTATCACCTTTAAGGTGTTATTATTTAATCTCATTTGCTCAGTAATGCAGTGTAATATACGGCATTAGTATATTATTATTATTATGTCTTTTATTCAAAACAAAATCTCGGATTTCATCCGGTCCTTTACAAAGGCATAAGTGGGGCTGTAGCGAGTACTTAGAGGCCTGTTTGGTATAAAAATACATAGGAGTATAAAAAACAGAAAAAATGTTGGATGAAGGGTAACATGGTACTTATAACTATTACAAATATGTGTAAAATGGCCAGGCTATTGATATGAACTTATTAGTGATAAGGATAGTGGGCTATGGAAGAGACTATGGCACCTGCCAATTTTAGTCTCATGTTAAAATATTTAGGTGACTTGCCATCCACTAAACGCCCCCCCCCCCCCCCCCCCCCATAAAGGCCACCATGGGTGGTGACAAAAGGGGCAACGTTGGTGTGGATGGCTTAAGGGTGTCGAGAAGTGTGCTGCGGTTTCATTAGAGCGCTACTACCGGCGTTATGCCCTTTAAACACTTCCACCCTTGGAGCTTTTTGTTACTTGCTTTTGCGTCTCCACCCCCGGACGGCCAATTAAGGCAAGCCTGGAGTGAGGGGTCTCATTTAGCCCCAGGGAGAATCAGGGTCCACGGTGGCGCCACTCACCGACGGCTTGCCACAAGGCCGCCCCTGCGGGTTATTATTATTATTATTATAATGTTAGTTAGGTATATAATAATCATAATTCGGCCACATTAAGAATACAATATACATACATAAAGGAACTTTATGTATGTATATTGGCATCAATCTATTGGCATAATATATACCCAAACATAATCAGAGACATGGGACACGGTCTTTGTTTTTTTTACTAAATATGAAGTAACAATTTTGAGTACTTATTAATACTTAACTTTACTGAAATATTGGTGGAGGCCATGTTCAGCAGTGGACGTCCTACAGCTGAGATGATGATGATAACTGAAGTATTGATTGTATGAGGATATTTGTCTCTATAATATTAACCCGTTGACTCGCGATTCGCCCTATTTGGTCAATAATACACTAGATTTCTCAGAAATCAACCTACTTTTCCAGGAACTGCAACGTGTGCGGTTAAAGCTGTGCATCTACATTTTTATGTTAAAAGCAGATAAAGCTTTGTCGTGCATTCAATAAAGATTTATACATAATAGTACCAGCTGTTCATCAGTAGTTTCTTGGTTTAAAACAGTTAGAGCATGATAGCGTAGTATTGTGCTCAGCAACTGTTATTTAGCTTATGGTTTCCAAAATCCCCAGCATGAGAAACCACTGAAACTCATCATCTCATGTTCGCCCCGGGCTGCTCCTTTAGATAACAAAATACCTGGAACCTGAGGCTGAGTTATTAATATGGATAATATTATTTCAGGTTTATTCAATATGGCATGGACCAACTATCAGAAGTTTTTGGCGGTAATGATGGTGATCACGGGGTCAATTAATTCCCTGACCACAAAGTGGGCGGATCAATTGGATAGCAAAGGATCTGACGGTGAAGTGAGGACCTTTAACCATCCATTTGTACAGGTAAATATACTTGTATATCTAGCCGTAATTTTTTATCGCCGATAATGTCACCATTTGTATTGTTTTATAACAATTGGTTCTTTTGCTCTTGCTTACTATTTATTAATACCATTATGTGGTATCTATCTATGTACAATCAGTTGTGATTCTTTTGTTATTCACTCAAGAAATGTATTTTAATGTTTTAAGCCTTGTTCAGGGTAACAGTAGGTACAGTCGCCTGTAATAAGGCGTATCATATTCTATCATCTCAGCTGTAAGACGTCCACTGCTGAACATAGGCCTTCCCCAGTAATTTCCAAAAGGACCGGGTGGAAGCGGCCTGCATCCAACGTCGTCCTGCTACCTTTGTCAGGTCGTTAATCCACATTGTCGGTGGACGACCTACGCTACGCTTGTCTTTCTGTGGTTTCCACTCCAGAACCTTCGGGCCCCATCGGCCATCTGTTCTGCGTGCTATGTGCCCTGCCCATTGCCACTTCAACTGGCTTCTGGGCTATGTCGGTGACTTTAGTTCACAGTAAATCTCCTACTTAGTTTTTAGTACGATCACGTGAGAAACCCCTAGCATAGCCTTCTCCATAGCTCGTTGTGCAACTTCGAGCTTGCTTATGAGGCCCATAGTAAGAGACCACGTTTCAGTGCCATGAATATGAAACTTGAATTTTGAAAGGTATGATAAGTTACTACTTTTTAACAATTTTACTATAGATGTGTCTGGCAATCATCGGATAGCTTGAACCATTATGTAATTGTGATTTAGATCTGAGTGTTTTATTTTTTAAAGTTTTAACACTAACTTAAAAACTTTCATGATACGAGATTATTTTTCAAGACCTCAAAGGTACTACAACATTACTTTTCCGTAACATGTTCAATTTCCATCACCTTGTTACTCACCTTATTGATACTAGAATTCTGCACTGGAAACTCAAGTAAAGGTTAAAGGTGAACTAATTATTATTTTTATTTGTTCCATACTACAGGCAGCGGCCATGTTTTTGGGAGAGATGCTGTGCCTGATGACCTTCAAAATAATATATTTTTGTACCATGAACAGCGGAGGACACTCGCTTACGAATGGCAACCAGAACTTCAACCCTTTTATACTGATGCCAGCAGCGATTTTCGATTTGGTGAGAGAGACCTAATAAATAAACGTACCATAGCTTAGGTAATGAAATCTCTTTGCTTAAGAATCTATAATGACTTATAATGATATCTTAATCCGACCGACACCGTAAGTTGCTTACCGACTTATTTAACACTTGACAGTAGTAGCTGGCCAGCCAAGCACAAGAAAGTGCTTCACTACTAACATGCTGTGGTTTTGCTCACTATGGTATATATATTTGGTCACGATAATTAAATATAGGCATGTTTCTTTTTATCATCGTGACGAAATCAATAATTATGTGATTTATCTAACATACCAAATAGCCACCTGCGAAATTCTGTTTGACACCATCGTATAATATTTACTGCCTTATTTAATAATTGCACTGCAATGTGTTTGTGTTATTTTATTTGTTACCAAACTGCTAATAAATATTATATATTTACTTATGAAATTGCCGTTTTCATGAAATAAGTTAACAAACTTTATCTATATTGTTTTATTTTTCACAGTAAAAGTACCCAATCAATCAAGTGCAATCAATGTATTTCTGCCAACATAGTGGTATCTTAGTTCTAATTAGACTAGATGCTATTTTTGAAAATTTTTGTTCTTCTGCCGCTTTGTTGTCATGACTGTACTCATACTCCATAATCACTCGAATTTTAACGTATTCATGATGAAGAAAATCGTACAAGTGCGATGAAAACAGAACCTAACCATTAAACAAATAACTAATTTTCAAAAAGTATTTCCATATTTTTAAAAATAAAAATAATTTGAACTTAGAATTCGTAGCGAAAAAACAAAAAAAAATTACATGTATTAGCCAGTACGGCACAACGGCAATTTCATTTTTTCTATGTTGATTTGATTCTTAGATCCACGGTGGCCAACTTGATTATACCCAATATTTATTAAAACCTGTGCGATTCACCAATTACATACTTCTTGAAATGTTTTAAAATATGTTTACTTTTTAATTTTATTAGCAGCTTCAAATCTATATATAAATATAAAAAAATGAACCCCTATTTCTCCTGGACACGCTATAGCTTGAGAACGGATGGAACAATCTCGCGAATTCTTTTTTTGCTGTGTTAATTTTTGTCAGGAGTTTTTTTTTTTCTTGGTCTTTCTTTCAGAAGAAAGAGAGGGGAGGTTATACTGCTACGCGAACGAATTCCCGGGTAGTCGCTAGTTATAAATAAAATAAAATTGAAAATTATTTTTATTATTTTTAGTAGGTATTTGTACTCGTAGTAGTAGGTAGGTAGGTGAATCAAAGGTCGCACGGCCAGACACAATAGAAATTTCATTGTTATAATGACATCTACCCTTGAAGGGTTAACTACTTATTTATATTAGTGTGAGCTTGTGTTTGAGTATGTTCCGCGAGATTAGAATAGTCCTGCCCTGTCTGGGAGAGTCAGTTCTGCTGCATATGCAGTACGTAAAATAAGAGAGCTAACAGATGTTTCTACGGCGCGGTTAGTGTATTTTGCATATTTCCACAGCGTAATGTCATATGGGATATTGCTATGGGGTTCAGCGGATGATATAGAGACCATATTTATCCTTCAGAAACGTGCTATTAGAGCTATATACGAAATGGGTCCCCATGAACCTTTGAGAGATTTATTTAAAGAAATCAATATATTAACGTTGCCTTCCTTATATGTATTTGAACATATAATGTATGTTCGTAAAAAATTACATAAATATAAGTTAAATAGTGATCACCACACTTTTAATACTAGAAATACAAATAGGATAGCTGTACCTAGTTTTAGACTTGCGAAGACTAATAAGTCATTCCTAGGAAATTGTGTGCGTTTTTACAATAAAATCCCAAAGCACATAACTGAGCTCACAGAGGGCAAATTCAAGTTGACTGTAAAAAACGTTTTAATAAAAAAAGCTTACTATAAAGTTTGACATTATATAGAAGATAAAGATGCTTGGAATACTCCACTTCTGGCAAGCTGTCTCTCTGCCACCCATAAAATGTAATATTTGTAGTACCTAAGTAGAAACATTGTAAACATCCACATAAAAAGAATGGCCCCGAGTTTCTTGCCGCTTCTTCTCGCTGGGTTCTATATATTTTGGAACGCGGCGGTAGAGTCTTTAAAGTACATTATAATGAAAAGTTGACGTTCATAAGTGCGTCTTTGATGCCTAAATTGAATAAATGATTATGACTTTTGAGTCAGATTTATCTCAGTTTATAAGAAGTGTTTCGTCTTATATGTCTGGGATGTAGCTTTATCTCGAACAAATTATCATATGGGAGAGACATTATACTCGCGACAGAGCCGCGGGGCGTACTAGGCAATGTTATATACCATTTCCATTGAGCTATTATTACTACACTCATCAAAAAAGTTTGCGATCACTTTGAAAAATAACTCCTTTGATCCCGTATCGAAGCTTCATGACAGCGGATATGTATAGAGCAGTTTCTATTGATGGAATTGTCAGACCATTCCGAGTAAACTATAAGCATCAATTTGTACTGGTCAATGATAATGCGCCCACCCATCGAGCTCAACGTCTAAAATACGACGTCACAACGTTAGACTGGCCCGCCGCCGGCTCGTCTAACTTAAACCCAATAGAGCACGGGTGGCATGCTCTTAAGCGAGCTGTTTGGAAACGTCAGCCACGTCCCCAGACTGTGCCAGTGCTCAGGAAATATTCAAGAATGCGACAGGTTACCCCAAGAAATGCTGGATAACTTTATTCTCAGCATGCCCGGGAGGATCACCGCATGCGTTCAAAACCAGGGGAGGAGTTATTGTTAAGTTCATTATAAAAACTTATATAAGCTTATACTGATCAGAAACTTTTTTGATGTGTGTATACAAAGACCATTTCCCATGTTATTGACAATTTGCCGAATAATTTTGCTTGTGCTGACGAAAATGTGAGTGATATTCTAAAATCCCAAGAGTTGTGATGATGTGCTAAAAATGCGAAAGTACTATACCATTAAGTTTGCCTTCCGTTCAAAATTATTCAGAGACATCTGGACGCGTCGCTTATGATAACACGTTCATTTGAAATGGTAACGCAATCTCTGTTTGTCACACAAACTTGCTTATCATAGGCATAATTTATCGAAGAACTTTGTATTCAATTACATGTTTACTAGCTTGCTATCATATTTTGCATGGTATGATATCAAGTTACGGGATAGGCTGTTTGTTCGCCTGTGCGCCTAGCACGAATAACTGCTAAGTGCAACGTAAAGAGTTGTTCACGTGCAACAGTACACACTGTCATTTCCCTTGGGCAACTGTGAAAGAGAATAACTCATAGTATGTAAGCCGAAGCTTGACCCGTTGACGCTTACGATACGAATACTTCAATATTATTTGTGCTACGGCCTCCTGATAGCAAACATCACGCCTGGTCAAGACAGTTGTAGTTAGAAGGAATTTTGTGTGGGACTGAACTATACTCTTCACTCAGAGATATAAGATCTTCATCCTCATTAAATATTTCTTATACATAATGTGCGAAAGAGATTCAAAAACCATTGTATCCGGTTGACTTACGAGTATAACTTTCAAAACTTCAGCAAAGGTGTGGGTGGAACTTTCATGGGGAAGCGTGGTAGTTAATATTAGGCATATTTACTTCCCTTGCCTAAAACTTTTGATATAGTGGTGCGTGCAAACAACTGCCCGGAGAAGTATTTCCGGAACTGCGATGGTATTCACCAAGACAGACCTTCTAGCCTAGCAGGCCTGTCATCTGTTAAAATATTAGTATTCCTCTCGTGGCTGTGTTTACAAACTAGCAGATCGTGAACTCTACCCTGGTTTTGTTTTTATGTGTAGGTACAATATATAATAATTATCAATAACAATTATAATACAAACAAGAATAATAATTATTAAATAATGGAATAACAATTATTGATTACTAGCAGCGCTCCGCGGTTTCACCTGCGTAGTGATAGATGATGATGATTCATCAAAATAGATTTCATCAAGGATAATGTAGGATTGTAATGGTGAAAGAATTTCAAATGGGTCCATTAGTAACCTATTCAATTCAAACAAACAAATCTTCTTTATAATATATGTTAGTTATTATTTACTATTTAACTCGGCAGACTTTCTCGTATACCATAGAAAAAAATACATCAAATTTTCTCCTAATTTTCTTATCCCTTTCTGGCAACTTTTTGAATTTCCTTTTTACATTATCATTCAATCTATCTATTACGAACCTGAAGAAACACTAATCGGTCCAGCCATTCTCATGTTTTGTAGTTATTTATATACATATATACATACATACATAAAATCACGCCTCTTTCCCGTTGGGGTAGGCAGAGACCACGGATTTCCACTTACTACGATCCTGACATATCTCTTTCGCTTCATCTATACTCGGTCGGCTTAGGGTACTTTTGACCTGGCCTTTTTTCAGAACGTCTTCAATCTGATTTCGGAACGTTCGCCTAGGTCTTCCCCTTATACATATATATGTATACATTATCAGATCTACAAATTATGAGAATTGAATAAGATACATTTGGGAGTAATTTGGGATACCTTACAAAACAATAGCAAAACTTCAGATCCTGCTTATGTTGCGAGTGAAGTTAATTGTATCTAGAGATAAGTGGACGGATTTTTATGATAAATATAGTTATCGGTCGTCACGTAAAAACTCCCATTCGTGTAAAATTAAAGAGATCATCATAAAAAAGATTTATAGTCATCTATAACCTAATCAAGCTGTATAACCAACTTCATAGCTATGATAACAATGATAGTGAAATAATGATACCACAAGAACAATAATAAAGATGATAACAATGGGATCACCGCTTTCCGCTTGATATCCTATTAGACCTAATCAAAATTTTGATATACCATTTTACAACATCAATATCAAAAACCCATTAAATATTAAATTAACCTAAAAATTATACGAACTTTCTTCCTTCTGCACAAATTCATCAAGATCAAATCATACGTTCTCAAGCTATCGTCTTTGTCTCAATAGGGCCAGAGACCTCGCTTTGATCAGTCCACAACCACAAATACTTGAACGACATCAATTAATTACGTTAGATGTTTTTCATTTAAATAGTACCTTTCTCCCCCATCAGATTTAGGGGGATACCCCCACCCTATCACGCTTGAATTGTCTTTGAAGATTTTTTTGGATCCAGGAAATAAATACAACGTTAAAGTTATAACGAATTTATCTAATAGTCGAAAAAGAAAAAAACCGACTACTGTTTCTATAATTCAAAGTCAAAGTCAAAATCAAAAATTTAGGCATCAAAGACGCACTTATGATTGAAAATTTTTCATTATAATGTATTTTAAAGGCTACCGCCGCGTTCCAAAATGTATAGAGCCTACCGAGAAGAAGCGGCAAGAAACCCGGGGCTATTCGTTTTATATAGATGTTTACAATGTTTCTACTTAGGTACTACAAATATTACATTTTTTGGAAGACAGAATGACAGATTGCCAGAAGTGGAGTTTTCCAAGCATCTTTGTCTTCTATATAATGTCAGACTGTATCGCCAATTTTTTAAATGATATAATAAATGTTCGGATATTTTTAGCTCCAGTGTGTTGCTTTACAAAAGAGAACATAATAATGGTATCAGTAGGGCAAGACACGCTACACTTTGACATCTTAGTACACGAGTAGGTAGATCCTGGAGTGATCAGTCCCAAGCTGTTTTATATCAATATTGTTTTATTCGCCACATAAATGTTTTCACACGCATGAGATTTTCTCAGCGGGTAATCCCCTTTTTTATTTTCTATGTTCAAACTCCTTCCGCGTAAATGAGGTACATAATAATCTGACCCATTTTGACCTCACGTAATTAACGGTTGTCTTTTAACCGACCGCGATAACAGTTCTTTCAATAAGTAGACCTCGATTTGATACAATACCAATAATATTTGTTGTTTGTAACAATTAATTTGAAAAAAAAGCCTATTTGACCAATCTGTATAGAACACAGCGCGGTGTCTTAAGAGGATTGCATAGCTAGTACTTTCCATACTAAAAGAAAAAAAATATTGTCCGATTTCAGTGGTTTGTTTTTCATGGAATCATCACATTGTTTACTATGCCCGTACGTTTTAATTTTCAGTTTTGTATGTTCTAAAAAATAAAATTTATAGTACTTTGAAATACTGAAAAAATCAAAACGTACGGGCATAGTAAAAAAAATTGTAATTTACATGAAAAAAAATCTCTGAAATAGGACAATGTTAAGAGGAAGAAAAGAGGTTTAGTAGAGGAGCGTACTAGCTATACAATCCTCTTAAATAATTTAATTGAGAACTTCATAAATGCGTGTTCTGGGATTGAATTAATTCAATAGATGTAATTTGTTGTCCACAGGTGGGAACATCCATCATGTACATCGGGCTTACCCTCACCTACGTCAGCAGCTTCCAGATGTTCAGGGGGTCAATCATCGTTTTTGTGGCTATTCTGTCAATGACGTTCCTTAATCGAGTCGTTATCAGGAGAGAATGGGTCGGCATTGGTAAGATTGCGAGCAGTAGTTTTGTTATAGCTAGTATTTGTGCACTATCTCGTTGACTGTTCCGTTAGGTTCGTAGTCACCCTGCCTTAGCAGCGCGGGGTTGCCTCCTGGCTGTGGAAATGTAAGTGTGTGAGCCGATTTTTTCGTCCTCAGGTCATGGATGTTGTGATGCTTTATAAGTGTGTCCATGCCTCCCACAAAACGATCGGAAACTTTACTTAATCCTTCCTATACCGTGTTAATTAAAACCAAAATATTTATGAATGAAACTGACGTGAATTTACGCAAAGGATTAATCATCATTAAGGATGCGGTCGAAACTGAGAACCTGCATAAGATAGAAATAAGATTCGTATAATTGAGACTAAAGGCTTCAGCACACTACACGCGGGACGTGGGTGGTGCTTTCCGTCAGCGCGCCCGCGCGTGTTGTAATACAACGAAATGTATCAAACACGGCACAACAAATACAAGCCTGGCGCTGCCGCCGTATGTGACGTGCAACACGCGCGCGCCCCACGAGACGCACCTGGCAGGCTCTATAACATTCCCAACTCATTTTGGATTAGTTCACGTCGATACCTTCACCAAAGCATTGCAAGAAAGTCTGAGGAAGAATTCATACGGGTGATCACTTAATTGGAGGTTAGAAATGGAGGAGGTTTTATGCTTGACTGTATGTATTTTTTGTGTATGTTCACCGATTGCTCCTCCATTTATGTACCGATTCTCAAAATTCTTTAGTTGTTTGGTAGAGTATACTTCCGTGGTGGTCCCATTTAAATTTCATCAAATTAGGTCAAGCAGTTTTTGAGTTACACTCCAATAATTGAAAAGTGGAGTTTACCGTGGGGTGTCGGCTTAGAATGTACCCCCCAACTCTACCCGTGGGTGCCGTAGAAGGCGGCTAACAGACAACAATCAGAAGGTGGGCAGCAGCACCTTCCCAGAAAAACACCCAAAAACTGCGTCAACCCGACTGCCAAGCGTGGCGAAAATTGGCAAAACCCCCCTTTATAGATTTGACAAAAAGAACCAGGCCTCCAGTCCCCGGCAGCCCCGCTATTCCTGGCTACGGTAGCGGCCACGGTAACGGTGGGGCAGGGGGTGCTAAGAATCCCCGGCAGACACCCGGCAAGGGCCCCAACCACGACGATTGGCCCTGGTAACTCACAACATACGCACGATGTGGACAGACGAGAAGATGTATAAGCTGGAAGATTAAACGAGTAGGTTACACTGGGATATTGTGAGGTTATCGGAAGTCCGTAGAGTGGGCGAGGACACGATAACCCTGAAATCAGGCAACCTACTCTACCACCGGGAGGGCTGCCAACAGTCCTAAGGCGGTGTCGGGTTTCTCGTTCACAAGTCCCTCTTTAACAACATAGTGACGATCAATAGCGTTTCCAACAAGGTCGCAACACCTAATAAGGTGACAATACTTTGCTTAAGAATTACAGACCCAATCTCGCTTTTGAGCCATTTTTATAAGCTGTTTTCGAAGGTCGTTACGAACCGTCTCTGTCGCAGTTTTGATGAATTCCAGCCCCCGGTACAATCCAGTTTTCGAAAAGGCTATAGTACCATAGACCGCATACATACTCTACGGCAAGTTATACAGAAGACCGAAGAGTACAACTTGCCTCTATGTTGTCTTGCCTTAGCGTTTGTGGACTATGAGAAAGCCTTTGATTCGATCAAGTGGCAGTGCTTGAGTCTCTCCGCTTATATCTCCGAAGCTGTTCACCGCATTGGAAGTCACCTTCAAGCTCCTGGAATGGCAAGGACTTGGCAATAATATCAACGGCGAGTACATCACTCACCTTCGATTTGCCGACAATATTGTAGTTATGGAAGACCTCAGTACAATCCTCCATCGAGTTTCCCAACGGGTAAGGCCCTTAAGATGAACATAATCAAGACGAAAATTATGTCTAATGCCCATGTTGTGTCTACCCCAATATCAGTTGGGAACTCAGTTCTCGAAGTTGTTGACGAATACATCTACTTGGGACAGACAGTCAAACTAGGCAACTCCAACTTCGAGAAAGAGGTCAATCGTCGAATCCAACTTGGCTGGGCAGCGTTCCGGAAACTTCGCGAAGTCTTCTCGTCAAAAATACTCAATCAATGCCTCAAGACAAGAGTCTTCGACCAATGTGTGTTACCAGTGATGACATATGGCACTGAAGCGTGGTCTATTACTATGGGCCTCATAAGTAAGCTTAAAGTCGCACATCGAGCTATGGAGAGTGTTATACTTTGGGGTTTCTCTACGTGATCGAATCAGAAATGAGGAGATCCGTAGAAGAACCAAAGTCACCGACATAGCCCAGAAGATTAGCCAGTTAAAGTGGCAGTGGGCTGGGCATTATATAGCACGCAGAACAGATGGTCGATGGGGCCGGAAGGTCCTGGAGTAGAGACCACGGACCGGCATGCGCGGCTTAGGTCGTGCACCGACACGGTGGATAGACGACCTGGTAAAGATCGCAGGACGACGTATGCAGGCCGCTTCCAACTGGTCCTTTTGGAAAATGATGAGAGAGGCCATTGCTCAGCAGTGGACGTCCTACGGCTGAGATGATGATGATGATGATTGGTTGAATTGTAGGTAGGTACATTACATACTTCTAGAAAACTACAACTATAAATAATTATTTTACGTCCGTCCTACTGCTGAGATGATGAAGATGAACTGAAAGGGGTTTCGCCTATCTTGATGATATCATCATTGCCGGTAAATGACATTCGATCCCGTAAGTAGCAAGGGTCAATAAAAAAGTTCTTTTTTACCGTATAATGGAACGTACTTTAACACCAAAAAGTTTTAAATAACTTGTCGAAGTCGTTACCATGCACACAATATTGTGCTATTAGGTACTTTGAACCGTCTGGTATCATCCTCTGGAATAGAGGACGTGTAGTAAAAGTAGTGTAGTAAAATAACTACTTGACGGATCTTTATGAAATTTTCTCTGTGCGGTAGCTGAAGAGGTAACTAAAATGATAAGCTATGTTGCATCTCTCCGAGGTTTCGGAGTGTTAAAAAGAAGTATATTAAAAACGACGTTGCATACAAGGTTTTTGGAGCAGAATAACAACGTGAGAACTCTGTAAACTGATTGATGTATAGATAAGCTTATTTTACTAAAAAAATATACTTTTAATTGATCAATAGGCTCAGCGTGCAAGTGTACGCTTCAGAAGCTAATGGTCCATGGTTCGAGTCCCGTCACATTGATAGTCCTATTTGCTTTTTAAACTTTTAACGTGTTTTATATTAATTATAACACTAGCTGACCCGTCAGCGGCTTTGCCCGCTTGGTCTTGGTGTAGTGGTGGAAGTGCCGTTTTGAACCTCGAGGTCGTGGGTTTGATCCCCGGGTTGGACAGTTATTGGGTTTTTCTGAGAACGATTATCTCAATAAAAGTCCGGAGACTGGAACAGTGCCCCGTAGCTGGTAATATGTTTGCCCCCTAGTTACAGGATCACATGACCAAAACCATATATAGCGAAACGTAGGTGTTGAAAACACCGCTACTTACCCCTTCAAGGATAAATATAGGTAAAAGTATCGATTCACTCAAGACCGCTAGACTGATGTTACCGCCCCGAGGTTTCATCTCGGTGGTGATGGATGGTGACGATGAGGAAACGTATCCTATTAAAATACCGCTGCTTACCCCTTCGAGGATACATATTTTAGGCGAAACTATTTATTATGTTGTGTTTAAAAAACAAGTAAGTTGTATGTTGTTTTTGATCCTATGTAATAAGGGATAAGTCTATCGATATCTACAGGCCACTGTTTCAAACTCCGGATTGCTCTTGAGAATTTATTTTGTCAGAAAAACTCAACAAATGTCCGACCCGGGGATTGAACCCGAGACCTCGACATTCCAAAGCGGCGTTTCTACCACGCCACCACTACACCATTGAGTCAGTCATTTATGCAGTTCCGTATTCCGTAGATCAAGCGAGTGAAGCCGTTGGCGGGTCAGCTAGTACATAATAAACACATCAAAATCTAAAATTCGGACTATTGTAGTCCGTTTTGAATCAAGTGAATTGCTTACCTTGTCTTTTTAATACTAAAACTCAAAATTACTGTCTATCTTTGAAAAACAAATGTACCTAAAACTGCAATCAAATGTGAAAAATGATCAACGGTGCAATGTCTCAAACGTATGTTTATCCAACAGTTTATTGAACTACGTTTTAACAAAAAAATCTGTATCAATAATGAAAGTACGAGACAGTTTTTTCTACAAGCAGCCAAGATCGAAAGTTCAAGGCTTAGGTAGACATAATATGAAGCGACACTCGTCTGGATATGACTGCATACCTAATGATAAATTATATTGTTGTTGGAGATAAACGTTCCGCTGCAATATTCTTGGTATGACTCATGTTGTTTGTTGTATTTTGTATTGTCTCTGTGACATTATTCCATTTGTGATATATGTTTTATATCTTGCTCTCATTTGCGGTCTCTTTTGTTTACTTTGTAGCGCTGAGATTGTCTAGTTATTTATAAATGTTCAATCAGGTTAAGTAAACGTTGATTGGTCTTGGATCGGCGACCGCTAGTGCCCCTTTCAGCCGAGTGGTTCTTGAATGCTTGTTAATCTTATTGATTCCGGTTGTCTTATGTAAAAATGCCTCACATACCTCTTCCTCAGGTTATGTGCAAGTGTTTCAAGCTATCTGCAAACACCTACATTAGATAATGTATGGCCATTAGCCTATATGCCAACCCGCACTCAGCACGAGTAGTGGATATGTCTTTTGTCCTCTAGTGTTGTAGTTAGATAACGGAACAGCATGAATTAAACCGTAGAGGTTCACGGAGCTCGTGATTACAGAGCCTTAATATCGGGGATTTAAAAAACATAATAATAATAATTTATTTATTGACACACAGATTTAACAAGAATAACATAACATTTAATAAACATATTCGCTTCTTATATTATAGCGAAAATAAATAAAAAGTTTCTATAAGTAAATATTTTGTCATTAAATCTTTTCAAAGTACTTTCCACCAGACTCTATACAAAATTTTATGCGTCTGAACCAGTTTTAGAAACACTGTTTCTAGTCTGCCGCAGACATATCGTTTACAGCCAGTCGTTTTGAGCGCGGCGCGTTGTCGAGGTGGAGCATTAGCCCGCGAAAGTCTTTGATTGGTCGCTTGTTGTTTACAACAGATAAAACTTCTGCCAAGCATTTGGTAGTTTCCATTCGACAGTCAAATTGAAAAAGCTCGGGCTTCACATTGGTATTCACGTTGATGTGTGATCCAAATTAAATCATTCATTCTTCGTTTGCCTAGTATCATTATTAGTTAATCTCATGACCAATTAAATCAACTACAGAACTAAGACAGGGTATCAGAACACAGAAGCTTGTTGTGTAGCAGTAGTAAACATTCTGAGCTATGAGTAACCAAAGTCTTTCTAATAATCGAGCATCCCTGAAAAACTAGGCCAAAGACGGCAATGACCTCCAGAATGTAGACTAGGTAAACAAGGACAGGGCGTATGCAGGGTAGGGGGACAGAGGTGAATGAGTAAGTGGTGTGGGGATTGCAGAGTGCATTGACCCCAACGAACCCTAACAATAGGCCTTTCTAATATGGCTGCCCAAAAAGTTTTCAGATAATATTTTTGTTCTTTGTATGAAAAAATATAAGCTGTTTAAATGTTGATACTTTGCCATGTGAATCCTGACGAGGTACATATGCACACCTTTCAGTATTGCTACACGTTTTTGTTACACACTGTCTATGAAACGCTAACACAAAAACGTAGTTGTATCAGTTTATGCATACGATAAATAGTATATACGCAGATGTGTCGTCTATTAATCTAAACAATGTTGCCATGTAGGAATAAATAGGTATGTCGTTACTATTGACAACGAGGGTGTCTGGCACAGGGAGAAAACCTAATCGTTGAAGGTTGAACCGAAGTTCGCACGGGGTTGAATTGTGTCTGGGGATCTTATTATTTTGGACAGCCAGAGACACCCCTCCGTTTGTGAATGTTAGTAAACCGGAGGGCTATAAGGGACAAGTGTTCAGTTGTAGACAGACGATGGTGATGATGGTACGCCTTGGGTGGAGTCGCCAGTTTCGATCACGACGGATTAATGTGAGATATTTTAAATTTTACTTAATATTTGATGTTTTATCTTTTGGATTAAACTTGAACACTGTTTTATAAAAATATTGCTATTATTTGATTTACTGTTTGTGTTTTATTAATCAGGGAAGTGACAGCATTACAGAGGTTGACTTGGCGATATTAACCGATCAACAACTTGCTGCGGTCAGAAGTTGAATGGGTGTCCGCTAGTGACATTATTCAACTGGGCGCTTCCGTGTTTCGCAAGGCACATTTAGACAACAGTCGTTAGGTGCTGTCGAAGACCTGAAAACTTCGATATGGGTTGATCACTGGCCTGTTCACCAAGCCGCATTGGTCCTGCGTGGTGGATTACGGCCCAACTCCTTACATAGGGAACATAATGGGTTGATTATTATGTTTTAAAACGTATGAATCAATACCTCTTCAAATTATTAAATATATTTGTTGTATGTGCTGTAATGGTACTAATTCATTATCCGATCGGCCAAACCGTCCATCACAGCTTGCGATAGAGTCAAAAAAGCAATTCCGTTGTATTTTGTTCCAGTCCGCCTCTTAAAGTAGAGATGGCTTGACCCACATCGGTAAAAAGAAAAATTGATAAGCATTGAGACAGATTTTGCGCGGTTTGCGTCTGGGGCTCTTCTATTTTTGGCCAGACAACCCTCCGTTGCTAACAAGTTTGAGGGCAGATAGGGAGAGGGGATCAAATAATGAAGGCGAGGTCGAGGGAAATCAATAACTGAGTGAATACATATTTTAATCACGGGTGTTGTGGCGAACTTTTACATATTTGTTGTAGTCGAATTCATTTTTGTTTGTTAAGAGAGTTTATAGTTAAATATTGCTTTGTATCCAGTTTGTATTCAGATAATTATGTTTTCTTCATGATGTGCTTTTATTTAACTATTCTCATCTAATAATAAGGTCCGAGGTAGATTGATAGCAAGCTTTCTGTGGACACCGTTTCAATGGGAGACCGCTATAGGCATTTTCAGTTCAGCTCTCCCGTACTTAGGAGGTTACGTTAAGCCGGCGATCTCTGTTGTCTTTCGGCTAGTTTCTATATATTGCGAGGAATAAATATTAGTCACAATTTGTATGGAACTTATGTTAAATATGTATCTCTAGTAGGGGAAACCTTGGGAAAGAGGTCTTAGAACGGCACACTGGTCACGACACTATTACCAGCCAGTTGTGGGCTCGCGTGTGGATAAAAACCCATACTTCTGTTCCTGAAAGGCAGGCTCCTGTTTCATCAGTGGGAACATAATGGACTGATTGTTAATCGATCGCTGACTATAAAGGTCGCTGCCACCAAAGGAGAAATTCACGCAGAGTAGATGAGACATGCCAAATGGAGATGTGGCTAAACCCGTTTAGAATAATGGTTAGGCATTTTATAGACGCTATGAATGATGTGACAAAAATCACATAAATACAAAGGCGAAAATTTGCGAGTGTGTTTGTTACTTCTTGACGGTCAAACGGCTGGACCTATTTCGCCGAAATCTTGTATTTAGGTAAATTAGGCGCTGGATTAACACATAAGATACTTATCATTCATCACCACGCGGGTGTAACCGCGGAGCGCAGCTAGTTGTTGAATAACAAGATGTGCTCCGGCAGCCGTCCATGAAAGCAAAGCGGATTTTGTCAATCGGATATGATATAAGAATAGTTGACTATTCAAGACGTTTTTTTCTTAAGTTAACCAACAGTAACACAATAAATGTAACAATAATAATAATAATAAACCCGCAGGGGCGGCCTTGTGGCGAGCCGTCGGTGAGTGGCGACACCGTGGACCCTAATTCTCCCTGGGACTAAATGAGACCCCTGACCCCCGGCTTGCCTTAATTGGCCGTCCGGGGGTGGAGATGCAAGAGCAAGTAACAAAAAGCTCCAAAGGTGGAAGTGTTAAAGGGCATAACGCCGGTAGTAGCGCTCTATCCACACCAACGTTGCCCCTTTTGTCACCACTCATGGTGGCCTTTATGGGGGGCACGTTTAGTGGATGGCAAGTCACCACCTGCCTAAATATTTAAACATGAGACTAAAATTGGCAGGTGCCGTAGTCTCTTCCATAGCCCACTATCTTCCTTATCACTAATAAGTTCATATCAATAGCCAGGCCATTTTACCCATATTTGTAATAGTTATAAGTGTGTTACCCTTCATCCAACATTTTTTTCTGTTTTTTTATACTACTTTGTATTTTTATACCAAACAGGCCTGTAAGTGTTGGCTACAGCCCCACTTATGCCTTTGTAAAGGATCAGATGAAATCCGAGATTTTGTTTTAAATAAAAATAATAATAGTAGCGCTCTAGTGAAACCGCAGCACACCTCCCGACACCCTTTAGCCATCCACACCAACGTTGCTTCTTTTGTCACCACCCATGGTGGCCCTAATGGGGGGCCCGTTAAGTGGGTGGCAATCCACCACCTGCCTAAAAAAAATTAAATGAGACTGGAATTGGCAGGTGCCGTAGTCTCTTCCATAGCCCACTATCTTCCTTATCACTAATAAGTTCATATCAATAGCCTTGCCATTTTACCCATTTTTATAATAGATATACCATGTAACCATCCATCCTAAATGTTTCTGTTTTTATATTACATTGTATTTTTTTACCAAACAGCCTTTTTTTACCTCTAAGTGTTGGCTACAGCCCCACTTATGCCTTTGTAAAGGACCGGATTAAATCCGTGAACATAATTGAAATAAATAATAATAACAATAAATTCTTCTTCGAATACAATCGCCATAACAGCTTTTTATTTGCCTATTACCATATTGTTAGCAATAATGAATACTGTATTAATGATTTGTTCACAGGTAATTTAATACTTGGACTGTTGGTAGTCGGACTCACTGATGCCATATACCAAAGCCCCGAGGAGGCAAAGGGACGGAATAGCCTGATTACCGGTGACCTGCTCATCATCATAGCTCAAGTGGTGTCAGCATGCCAAATGGTGTACGAAGAGAAATACGTGGCTGGTAAGGAACATTCAAATTAATGATTTAACTGTATCTTTCATTCACAACAGAGTTTAATTATAAAAAAGGAATTAATAAGGGTTATTAGATATGGAATTTCTAAAATTCCAAATTCCTAAATTAATGCTATTGCAACAGAGTGAGCATGTCAATGTATCCGCTTACTTATGAATCCCAGAGTCAGTGACCAAGTTTCAGTGTCAGAAATCATCGCTATTCACATTAAACAAAGATATGGGAGCCGAAGCCGAGACCGTCATGAAGTCACTGTCTCGTCTATGTCACGCGTTGTAGTAAAGCGTTGGTTGCATTACTAAACCTCTAGGGCGATTAACGAGGAAATCGTAATTACACTGTAAGGCGATGTTATAAAGATAATTGGGGAGCAAGATATGGGAAATCAACAAAACTATAAGGAACATGAAATGGTGCTTCACCTCACACCCTCACACCCGGCTTATATCACATCATGTTATGGTGTGACGCAGTGAAAGCAAAAGCGAATTGGCAAGGTGTAAATGTGTGTGCAAAAATGTGATAACAAAGTATTTGACGATGAATGTGATAGGTTAGTAGACATTATAATACTAATTTATGAATCATCTATAATTTATATGCATCTTTGAAATATACGTATAACTTTAATAGATTTATTTTCTTTTGTTTTTGGATTTATAACTTGTTTGAATTAAAATGATAACGAGGACACACGCTGGCAACGGTAACGAAGACGATGCAACTCAAAATGAACATAAAAGTGACCTGAATTAATAAAATGAAATATTAAAGAAAAAATTTACCATTTATTTCGTACATAATATGTATTTAACTCCTAATTGTACGGTAGTTTTATATAAGGTAGGTAGATATAAGTACTTTTAAATTAATACAAAATTAATATATGATCGTGCACTTTTTATTTAAGCTCACTGCAACCTACGTCACAAATAAACTACTCAAGATGTATAAACTTATTTTGTTAAAAGTACAATTTGAAAAATTTTATGCCGACTTTCATTCTATTCAGTTATTAGAGTGTATCTCTAAAACTACTGGACCGACCTCGATAACCTATTTAAGTATATAAATAAAAATTAATCAATATCTATTTCACTTGATGATCGCATCACGCGTGAACGGATGGAAGAAATTCGCAAATATTTTTTTGTTGTGATAATTATTGTCAGGAGAAGGTTTTTATGAAAGAAAAACTACGAAAAGATCGATTATGAGAGGCTATTTATAAGAGCCTACTTCGCGAACGAAGTCGCGGGTAGTCGCTTAGTTTAATTCATATAGCATTAGCAAAGGTTGCAAAAGGAAATGATCTCGACTTTACTCCATCTAGCCCAATGTGAATAAAAATGAGGGCTGTTTCGTCGCCTGATTGTAGCTTTCACTTCCAGGTCTCAACATTCCCCCTCTACAAGCGGTGGGATGGGAGGGCGTTTTCGGCTTCTCCATACTGTCGGTACTTTTGACGGTATTTTATTGGATTCCGGCTCCGCCGCACTTCGACAACAACGCGCGTGGCACAGTAGAAGACGTGGTCGATGGACTGGTCCAAATATGTACGTACGCTTCTATATCGATATAAATAACACACTCTGGGAATTTCATATACCTTGTAGTCAATTACAAAATTACAAATTTAAGATACCTACGGGTTTAATTCGTTTGTTCGCGATCGGTCAAACAAATGATTCATTTCGCGATCCGACAACTTCTCTATCAGTCAACTTCGCAATCGGTCAATATTTTCGATGGTCTCATTAAATTGTATGAAATAGTTTTATATACATATTAGCTGAGGTAGTAGTACGCGCAACATTTATATACCCATAAACTACCTATTGAAACTTTTTCAGAAGAGTTACAAATAACTCACTAACGAGATTTGTCCGCGACATAACTAAATTGTTATTCAGTGATTTTATATTTAGAAAATGGGTTTATTGATGTGTTTTGCATTTGCTCCCTGTAAAGATAAATGCAAAGATAGGTATATCAAAGGCGAAGATGTTTTACATTTTGGTTTAGCATAGAGATTATGCGTGCGTCATCTTTCTCGGGTCTGGTTTTCTCGGATATTCTTATATTCCACGGAATGTTTCAGAAGTGACGGATAGATCGGTTTTCGGGCATTAAATAAAACATATACCTCAACCATCTTTGATGTCGGTTAAAAATGATGATCGTTGCAGCATCTGTTGATTACTTTATACAAGTCTATGATGATAAGCCTGTCTGAATATTTGTGACGATAAGAGTAAACTTTGTTTATCTACTTAAGAATAGTAACAAAGTGGAATTGTTTATATGTTTTAGGCAACAATCCGATGCTTGTGGTGGCGATCCTGGGCACAATTATATCTATAGCCTTGTTTAACTTTGCGGGAATAAGCGTGACGAAAGAAATGTCAGCCACTACAAGGATGGTCCTGGACTCTGTCAGGTACGTTTGATAATTTATAGGTTTTTATATAAACAAATGTCCTGTCGCGGTCAGGATTGAAAACTTATATCTCTAGCTTGCGTACGGTGTTGTCAAATAAGTTCTACTTGTGGTAATCCGATAAAAGGTGCAGTGTTTCCCCTTCCCTCCGGACCTCGATACCGAGTAGACGTGTGAGAAATAATCGCTTGTTTATTAAATTAATTTAAATACACTTCTCAAGCAAGTTTAAATCATTGCGAAAAATAGGATTACATAGCACGAATAAATATGAAAAATAGGCGCCCGTAACGCAGCGCTCACACACAACGTGACGTATCTACAGCTGCCCTTACGCAAGTAAGCCCCCGCCTACAATCTAAGCAAGTAAGCCCGGCCCGACCGGTCGCCGTCTCGCTCGCTCAAGCAAACCGGTTGCATCCTAGCGCAGCTTGTACCCTGGTACATTGTACTCGCATTATTAAGTGCAGCGCCTGCCATTTCTACAATATCAGTACAACAAACTATATACTTGCGCTCATTTTTACGGTACTCTGTAAAGTCGCACAATCATATTAATCAAAGTCGCACAACGAGATATGGAGAGGGCTATACTCGAGGTTTCTCTACGTGATCGAATCAGAAATGACGAGATCCGTAGACGAACGAACGTCACCGACATAGCCCAGAAGATTAGCCAGTTGAAGTGGCAGTGGGCAGGGCACATAGCACGCAGAACAGATGACCGATGGGGCCGGATGTTTCTGGAATGGAGACCACGGACCGGCAAACGCAGCGTAGGTCGTCCACTAACACGGTGGACAGACGACCTGATAAAAGTCGCAGTACGACGTTGGATGCAGGCCGTTTCTAACCGGTCCTTTTGGAAAATTATGGGGGAGGCTATGTTCAGCAGTGGCCGCCCTACGGCTGAGATGATGATGAGATGAATCTTGATTAGCGCATGAAAATTTGTGAAGAAAAATAATAAATGTTTATTATTATTATTACATATTATTTTAATTAAATTTTTCCACGGATTTGTTATCTGGTCCTTTATAAAGGCATAAGTGGGGCAATAGCTAACACTTAGAGGCCTGTTTGGTATAAAATATATAAAAATGTATAAAAGCAGAATTGGTGATGACGGTGACATGGATTATCAATTACAAAAATGAGTTAAATGACAAGGCTATTGATATGAACTTATACATGTAAGGAAGATAGATGGCTATGGAAGAGACTACGGCAGCTGCAAATTTATTATTATTATAGTACTACACAATGACATTATTAGTTCGATGTACCTATTATTTTTTCGAATTAGAATACTTTTGGAGGATTTTATCCTAATTTTTAATTGTACACAATGCAAAGTAAGTAAGGTGATGAATATCACCTTATTATATAATACATAATATGATGTAATGAACTTGAAATAATACAATAGATTTCTGAGTAAATCTGATCTATTCCATTTTTATTGACTACATTATAATATTCAATAGGTGATTTTATGAGATTTATTATAATATTTTATCATTATCGTGCGTGTTTAAGTAAGTCCACTCAATACCATGTATCGACACAATATTTGCAATTTGGAATAAACAAATACAAACAAATAAAGCCTTTATTACATACGTGACATAGAATCTGTAGAATTGCAACATGCGTGATTTGTTTTACGCAGTGCGTAAATAAACAAATTGTAACTGTTTATATATGTTTTGTAACTCAACAGTACATACAGATTCTTGGAAGTATACACCTTACATAGGTATTAAAAAGGTTATTATTATTTTAAATTACAAACACTCGAGTGTCCAATTACCGCACGCAGCGTAAATTTACACTGACGATAGATCATTATTGCTCACGTCGCGCGATAGCCCTGCAAAGGTTATATTGGTTTTTGTTATATTGTGTGCAGTTTGTTTTTACACTACAATTTAATTTAATTTTATACGCATTTGTATGTTTACAAGGTTGAAAACAGTTTAAACGACAATGTTTATTTGGATCTTAAGCGGGTACCTGTACAAATGAAATATTTGATTTGAACAAAATGCAGCTCTTAGCACATAGAGAATACCTCTGTATTATCTATATGATTAAATCACTAATGTGGCGGGCGACTGCCCGCGACTTCGTTCGCGTAGTGGGCTCGGCCTTCGGCCTCGCCATAAGATTCGCCTGAATTCTTAGTTTTTCTTTCATAAGAACCTTCTCCTGACAATGAATAACATAACAAAAAAAGAATTAGCGAGATTGTTTCATCTCATTTTTATATATATAGACTAGTGTCTGCCCGCGACTTCGTACGTATTTTTCCCGTCACACTACTTATTACGGTTTCCATTTACAGAACCCTCGTCATTTGGATGTTTTCTCTGGCTGTGAGGTGGCAAAGCTTCCACTGGCCTCATCTGATCGGGTTCGCTCTCCTGATTATCGGCATGTGTGAGTACAACGGTGTCATACCTCGCTGTCGCCGGAACAACTCCACTGCCGAAGACATTGAGCATGCGCCTGTTATAGCTGAAGATAACGACGAACCCGACAACCGGCCAACCCAGACCCATCCGCCTGAACATGAGGCTGCTACTGCCCCGCAAGACATTGTCATAGAAACTAACAGGGAGGGCTTAGTGGCTGTCGAAAAGAGAAATCGTAACGCCAGGGGCTCGCGCAGGTATCCAGCCATCCAAGTCAACTAGAATCCAACTCTCGATTATATGCTGATGCTGACAAATTTATAATTACATTTTAAGAGTATGAAAAAACCAATTGCTTTTTATATTCTTAAAAGCTTCTTTGTGCTAGCCCCTCCTCAAGTCGTCTAAAACTTATTAAATTTACTATTATTTAGACTAATTATAAGTATAATCATTTTTTTTTATCTATGACGGTTTATTAAAAAAAACAACTTTTTCAGTCGGACTTAGGGGTTGGTAACAAAGAGAAGCTGTTTCACATGTAGCTCTAGATATTTTTATGGCCTATAAATAATTCTGGCAGAATTGACAATGGTAATGAATATAATTGCCACGTTAATAATATTTAAGTAAGACTGTATAAGCAAACCACTACGACAAAAAAAAACTTGACTAAATGAATATATTAATTGAAGTGTTTAATCGAGCAAATCTTTAAAACTACCCAGTGATATCACCAGTGAACCACCTGCCGCCAATGGTGATATTAAAATCCAATGGTTAAAAACTGGTGCTACACAAAAGACAAACTGTACTAGTAGTAAATTAGCGTTACTACTAAAGTCCGGATGTCAGAAAATTAACAATGATCTCTACACAAGTTGATATTAGTGTTACCATTGAGCTTGGGTTGTCCCAGGGTTCAATATTCTTGTAACACTGGTATTTAGAACTATCCATATGTCTTCCTTCCTTTTCGAGCATATGCTTATTTTCTCACGTTCTTAGTGTTACCATTGAGCTTGGGTTGTCCCAGGGTTCAATATTCTTGTAACACTGGTATTTAGAACTATCCATATGTCTTCCTTCCCTTTCGAGCATATGCTTATTTTCTCACGTTCTTAGTGTTACCATTGAGCTTGGGTTGTCCCAGGGTTCAATATTCTTGTAACACTGGTATTTAGAACTATCCATATGTCTTCCTTCCTTTTCGAGCATATGCTTATTTTCTCACGTTCTTAGTGTTACCATTGAGCTTGGGTTGTCCCAGGGTTCAATATTCTTGTAACACTGGTATTTAGAACTATCCATATGTCTTCCTTCCCTTTCGAGCATATGCTTATTTTCTCACGTTCTTAGTGTTACCATTGAGCTTGGGTTGTCCCAGGGTTCAATTTCTTGTAACACTGGTATTTAGAACTATCCATATGTCTTCCTTCCTTTTCGAGCATATGCTTATTTTCTCACGTTCTTAGTGTTACCATTGAGCTTTGGTTGTCCCAGGGTTCAATATTCTTGTAACACTGGTATTTAGAACTATCCATATGTCTTCCTTCCCTTTCGAGCATATGCTTATTTTCTCACGTTCTTAGTGTTACCATTGAGCTTGGGTTGTCCCAGGGTTCAATATTCTTGTAACACTGGTATTTAGAACTATCCATATGTCTTCCTTCCTTTTCGAGCATATGCTTATTTTCTCACGTTCTTAGTGTTACCATTGAGCTTGGGTTGTCCCAGGGTTCAATATTCTTGTAACACTGGTATTTAGAACTATCCATATGTCTTCCTTCCTTTTCGAGCATATGCTTATTTTCTCACGTTCTTAGTGTTACCATTGAGCTTTGGTTGTCCCAGGGTTCAATATTCTTGTAACACTGGTATTTAGAACTATCCATATGTCTTCCTTCCCTTTCGAGCATATGCTTATTTTCTCACGTTCTTAGTGTTACCATTGAGCTTGGGTTGTCCCAGGGTTCAATATTCTTGTAACACTGGTATTTAGAACTATCCATATGTCTTCCTTCCTTTTCGAGCATATGCTTATTTTCTCACGTTCTTAGTGTTACCATTGAGCTTGCGTTGTCCCAGGGTTCAATATTCTTGTAACACTGGTATTTAGAACTATCCATATGTCTTCCTTCCCTTTCGAGCATATGCTTATTTTCTCACGTTCTTAGTGTTACCATTGAGCTTGGGTTGTCCCAGGGTTCAATATTCTTGTAACACTGGTATTTAGAACTATCCATATGTCTTCCTTCCTTTTCGAGCATATGCTTATTTTCTCACGTTCTTAGTGTTACCATTGAGCTTTGGTTGTCCCAGGGTTCAATATTCTTGTAACACTGGTATTTAGAACTATCCATATGTCTTCCTTCCCTTTCGAGCATATGCTTATTTTCTCACGTTCTTAGTGTTACCATTGAGCTTGGGTTGTCCCAGGGTTCAATATTCTTGTAACACTGGTATTTAGAACTATCCATATGTCTTCCTTCCTTTTCGAGCATATGCTTATTTTCTCACGTTCTTAGTGTTACCATTGAGCTTGGGTTGTCCCAGGGTTCAATATTCTTGTAACACTGGTATTTAGAACTATCCATATGTCTTCCTTCCCTTTCGAGCATATGCTTATTTTCTCACGTTCTTAGTGTTACCATTGAGCTTGGGTTGTCCCAGGGTTCAATATTCTTGTAACACTGGTATTTCGAACTATCCATATGTCTTCCTTCCTTTTCGAGCATATGCTTATTTTCTCACGTTCTTAGTGTTACCATTGAGCTTGGGTTGTCCCAGGGTTCAATATTCTTGTAACACTGGTATTTAGAACTATCCATATGTCTTCCTTCCTTTTCGAGCATATGCTTATTTTCTCACGTTCTTCGAAATATATATGAACACTCTGAGATTCCATCTGAGGGGTATAAAAGCAAAGTCGCTTCAGTCACAAAACATGCAAACTGAGATATTTGAAGTTTTTCACTGTGGTTTAGAGCATGTGTTAATTTGAACGATTCGTTTACTGTTACACGTATAATAACTGGTATTAGAAATATATATAACATGAATCAACGATATTGTAGTCATGGCAGAATCCATGGAAGACCTCAGTACAATGCTCGAAGGCCTCCATCGAGTTTCTCAACGGGTAGGTCTTAAGATGAACATGGACAAGACGAAAATTATGTCTAATGCCCATGTTGTACCTACCCCAATATCAGTTGGGAACTCAGTTCTCGAAGTTGTTGACGAGTACATCTACCTGGGACAGACAGTCAAACTAGGCAGGTTCAACTTCGAGAAAGAGGTCAATCGTCGAATCCAACTCGGCTGGGCAGCGTTCCGGAAACTTCGCGAAGTCTTCTCGTCAAAAATACCTCAGTGCCTCAAGACAAGAGTCTTCGACCAATGTGTGTTACCAGTGATGACTTATGGCACTGAAACGTGGTCTCTTACTATGGGCCTCATAGAAAAGCTCAAAGTCGCACAACGAGCTATGGAGAGGGCTATGCTCGGGGTTTCTCTACATGATCGAATCAGAAATGAGGAGATCCGTAGAAGAACGAAAGTCACCGACATAGCCCAGAAGATTAGCCAGTTGAAGTGGCAGTGGGCAGGGCACATAGCTCGCAGAACAGATGGCCGATGGGGCCGAAAGGTTCTGGAGTGGAGACCACGGACCGGCAAGCGCAGCATAGGTCGTCCACCGACACGGTGGACAGACGACTTGAGGAAGGTCGCAGGACGACGTTGGATGCAGGCCGCTTCCTACCGGTCCTTTTGGAAAATCATGGGGGAGGCCTATGTTCAGCAATGGACGTCCTACGGCTGAGATGATGATGATGATGAACCAAATTGACACCAGAGTCGCAAAAAATTAAAAATATCCTGGGACTAATGTGTCTTTGCATTTTAACTTTGGACTTAGGTGGGTTTGCTTTTAATCGATTTGTATCGAAGCGAGTTTGCACCTCACTATTTCCTGTTGTCAGCTGTCAAAATCAACTATGGTGTTGGGTACTGATGGCAAATAAAAAACGTTTTACAAAAGTATGTATTTATTGTAATACAAGGAATCAACTACACAATGCCAAAGTCCCTTTTTAAACTGACTTCCATGGTCATATTACAGAGGAAGGTATTTTATATGTACGTACATGAACCAAGATTTTAAAAGGGCGTTTACATTAACACAAAATATGAAATTTTAATAGGCGGAGGCCAACAGTAACTTATATTACGATTGATTATGATTATTATTATGATTGATTGAAAGACGACTATTTTCCTATATCGTAATATTAGATTCAGCTATTGGTGGATCACATAAAGGCTCGTCTTCTTGATCTGCATCAGCATTTACAGAATTTAAAACGTTTTTGTAATATATTAGTTCACTATTGCTTTCCCACTGCGACCCATAATGTTTCTCCAATAACTTTCTCACGTCATTGATTTTTTCTCTTTTAATGGGCACATTGTTTTTTGGCACTGGTAGTGGAAGAACATCTTTAAAAGATTTACCTCTTTTCAAAATAGATTTGAATTGTGTAAAGTCTGATGTATAATGGGGTTCTCCTTTGACTTTGATTTTATTACCATATCTTTTAATAAAAAAACGCTTACTTTGAGCAAATTGAAAATGCCATTGACCAGGTGGCTTAACAATGTCATGTAAAGCCATTTTCCAGTCATAATCCATTTCCATTTTTATAACAGTTCCATAATGACTGAATATATCATGATACTCATTTGGCTGCACAATTACTTCCTTTCGTTTCAACTCCCTTTCAATGTTCCCAAACACTCGATCGGCTGGTAAAAATGAATGTTCAGGTACTGGGAAAACAAGTTCAATGTCGTTTATATGACCTGGAGCGTTGCATAACCACACACAGCACATTCCAATGAAAATGGAATTTTTATTTTAGGCTCCGCATCCATCAGCCACAAGTCGTACAGTTTTAATATCCTCCAAGTTTAATATAATAATGCATTCAACCGATGATAAACTGAAGAAGCAATTTCATTCGCTCCTTTCTTGTATTCATTTTCATTCCATGTGTACAAACTGACCGTATCTTTATTCAGTTTTTTTCCTTCAACTGATAGAACTATTGCAAAATTATAAATATAGATTTGTCGACTGTAGTATGTTATTTGATTTTAGGTAAAACCTGGTTTTTCTGGCAGTCGAAGGACAGTGTCAACATTCCATGTTGTCTTTCATTCAAAAGTTCGTAAAATTTTTTAGATTTGCGTTTGTGGATAGTCTTTTCAATCATTTATTTGGTTTTCTCTGCTTGATTTTTTTCATGTTTAATTCGTGTATCCAATTCCGTGCACTTTGAACACACATCGGTTCTTGGATTGCCAAATCCAATATTGTATTGTGTGTTAAAAATCCTGCGAAAATAGCACTGCTTCACTTTATTCTCAGTTTGATCATTAAACATTCGCCACATTTTTTTTATATGCAGAGTCCAAATATTTTCTTTCTGTACTAGATCGACAGTAGTGTGATTCTAAACACTGAAAAGACCCTATAAAAGCTTTAACTTCCTGCTTTTTCAGGGTATTTTTATGGGATGTGTGATCACCACCCCTTTTTTCCTTCACAAGACCTCCAGTTTTCTTGTACACTTCCGCAACTCTACGTATTCTATGACTTGGTATTTGCAGTATGCCTAAAAACGCTGACTGACAGACGTGCAATAGGGCAGTGGAATTCTTTTTTTTATGTACAGCTTTGTCGAGTACTTCGCTTGGCGTCCACTTTGTGTTCCTGCTCGTGGTCGACGACGTTGAACATCAGTCACGTGACAGAATTTGAGTAGAAAAGCATCTTGAGCTTGTTTGGTTTTGTTGGCATAAAAGGCGTCATGAAAGCCTTTAGCATCGGCAAGCGTTAAATTTTTGCACTCATAAATGGCTTTTTTGTTATGGTTGCATGTAGGTACTTGTGGAAGATCTTTTGCAGAATACCTGAATCGAAAATAAAATAAAACCCTTATTATTACCCTAAGCGAAAGTAGCTAGTTTCATTAAAAAAAAATTAAAAGAAGCTCATTATTTTTTGGTGAGAATAGCTAAAGTAAACAGAAAGACATCATTCACAATAAATATTAATAATCAGATAAAAACAAAAAACTCATTAGGTACTAATTATTGCTGAATCTGCAGACCCTACCAAAACATGCGTTTTACTAGTGAACTTTGTAATACCTTTCTGCCTTTTCCTGTGCACGCCGCCATTGACTTTCATTTCTAGCACGTTTTCTGGCTCGTCCTGGATGGACAGGAAAAATGTTTTCTTCCATAACAATGTGATTAATACCGCAAATCGCAAAAATATCGGACACTGTTCACACGCGACTTGCTATGAAAACTAACCGATTCGCCATCTTAAAAATTTTGAAATGCTTGCTTCTGATTGGCCAATTGTGACTGAAGCGGATTTGCTTGTGACACATTTTGGATCGAAGTGGTTTTGCATTAGACTGCTACTTTTGAAGTCATTTTTGTATTGGACCGAGACGACTTTGCACTTTAACATTTGAATGAGTATATTGCTGCTTTTATGTACTATAATTTGGTGTGCTTAGTTCAAAAAATGTTAATGTTGGACTAAAGCGACTTTGCTTTTATACCCCTCATCTCATTCCACAGATAGCTAAAATTTTCTGGTTCTCCCAAAGTATTTCTTTTGAGCAAAACCAGTAGTCCCGTTGAGATAGTCACAATATGGAATCATCTATTTGCGAAGTAGATCCCCGTGCATATAAAAGCATGCACTCTCTATGTAATTTTTTTGAATTTTTATATTGCGTTCTTGTGTTTAATAAGAACAGAAATAATATTTTAATATTCATATATCACTGCTAGAATGACCCTGACAATATATGTAGGATAAGTTCGTGTATAATGTTTTTATATAGGTAATACCCCCTTACTAATAAACGTGGTTTATCTGTGTTGTCATATTGAGTTATGGAAAAAGTAAATGCATCCGGAAAAGAAAAAAGAACATCAGATCGCCGTGACAAGCTTCAATCACGTTCATTAGTAAGGCGGTAAGTGTTTAATGTTTAGTAATTAATAATTATACTTTGTATCGTAATAAACATTACTACGATACTAAAGTAGCATATTCATGTACTGTTTTCGTATTATGTGTACTTATATGTATAGTTTAAAAAAATTATAGCGTGCGTGTGTGTATTATAGTTAATTGAACCGGTTTAGTATTTTGGTTTGTAGCAAAATTGTCTATACTTAAATGAAACAACCGATGTACCCGAGACGATTGTCACTACGGGCATAGCACGTAAACTTGCGTAGGTGTAATGTAATCGTATCGTGGTGTATACAGTACAAACTACGAGTTATCTGTGCCACAGTTGTACTAGATAAATGATAGTTTGTACTGTATACGTCAACGATACGATTACGTTATAGTTACGCAGTTTTTCGTCCTAGGCTCACTGCTAACTGTTGGAAACATATGGCAAAAAAATTATATATATATATATATATATATATATATATATGCGGTTAAATCCGTTGTAATTTGTTTAATTTCAATTGATTATCAGCAAAATTCTAAGAAATCTATATTTATCTAATATGTCTATAGAATATTAGAAGTACTGAAAATGTGCTTTGCTTCTTGAACTGAATTTATTTTTACTAGATATGTTTGTATAAACACGCGAATGACATGAAATGTCTTCTAGACTGATGCATTCATGTAAAATAGAATTAATACTAAATTAAAAACAGGATGCATATTTAATTAAAAATAGAATTGATATTGCAATATAAAATTTTATGTTTGTTTATTATTAACCACTTAATTGTGTATATTTGTATAAAATCTTTCAGCCAGTTTATATCTTCGAGAAAGGACGCATATCCCACTAAATAAGTCATAAAATAAAATATTCTATAGACATGTTCATATTTGAATAACAGAAATAAACACCGCGTGCGCTCGTTTACAGGAATCACTATATATGTACATTGTAAGTTGTGTAAATAATAAATAAGTAATAAATTAAAATAAATATCGATTATATCGATATACGAAACGATGAACTAATAATATACCTAATATGTACATAATTTGAATTTGTATAATCCCTTCCGCTTGAACTTCCGGGTGAACTAAGTGTAACATGAACACTAAATTCGAAAACCTTAAACGACAAAGCGCGTTTGCAAAGTATTGTTTATTTTATCGTGTGTCATTTGGAAAAGCATGTGGCATCGGAATTTAATATCTTGTCTATTATATAATTAAGTGACCGTAATGTTAGAGTATGATAGTTATAAGTTTGACATATCAAATATTTTTTTATAGATATTATAACTAAAGTATGATTCACATGTTTATTGCTTGTGTGTTTTCGAAAAAATAGTTAGTTTGACGCGTCCAATTACAGCCGTACAAACGCAACTGAAGTTTAAATGATGCTATTTAAATGTAAGCAACGTTTGTACTTAAGTAAGGCCGTAGGAGTCTTGGAGAAGATATGATCGGTGGTGGTATTTCGGTGCCTTAGATTTAAAGTTAAGACGCGGTCCAACCCCAATTTTAAAATAATTTACGATGCTCTACGTAAGTACCGGTTGAAAATCGCTTGTTAGATTGCACGATGTAATACGAAAATGCGTTAATTTTGTACGTTTTCTTTATATTTTTCGATATATACTAACACAATTGAAAAAACTGCTGGTTATTACTTTAGTACTATACGTTGGCTATGTATTACCTAAAAAAATATGGTGTTATCGCTGAAAATTCTGAGAGTTTGGACGTGAAAGTTTATTTTTGTGGATCTATTCAGGTTTTTTTTCTGCTGAAAGAGAGTTATATTTATGAATTCTATTCGGTTATTACTATTTTCCTATTCCTTTTCTAACCTTTGTATTTTTTTCATAATATACTATCGATCTGTTTCGTTACACTAGGTGTTTAAAAATTCTGCTTTTTCTTTAATCAGGGAACGAGCGCGTCTTAAGGTTTCGTATACGCTGTGATAATTGGATATATTTTTTTAACTAGTAATTTAACCAAAATTAGTATGTTAATTCGTTCTCTACATGTTTCTTTTTATGGCATCAAGACTGAAATCCTGATATTAAAAGCTATCTGGTCATACCAGTAATTAAAAAACGTAACTAAAATTATATCTTATATCGTAATTATAAAATTATATCTTATATCTAACACCAATAGTAATAGGAAGTACACGTCGAGCTTAATTATACAATAGCTCAGTTACAACTTATAATATAGCAGTCTGAAGAGAAATATAGCAGTGGTGCAACTAGCAACCTACGCCAGTTGAACCCAGGGTGACAAACTGAAGTGCAAGTGATGGGAAGTAACTAAGGCCGGATGGTTTCAATGGCCGGATGTAATGTGAAAACGCGCACCATTTTGCTGCTCGCTGGTTAGACATAAACTGTCAGTTTTTTTCTTCACTTTCAACGCGAGTTGCGACAGTCGTGTGTCGTGTAATTTATTGTTTATATTATTGTACAATTTTAATTCAAAATCTTGGAGTCTTTATAACGCAACAATACCAAAATGGCATTGGGCCTTAATTAATTTTTATTAATAAGTCTGAAAAATTTTGAGTGTAATATGTAAAGTGTTTATTAGTCTACGAATAAACTAGAGATCTATAAATACTTCCATTATGCGTTTTATTATAGTTTCTTAAAACTACACAGTTACGCCTATCTGACAAAAGGGACGTTTTCAAAAATGTCAGTTCCAATATTATGTTAGCATAAATGTTACATAATAATATAATAAAGAGGAAAGATTTGTTTGTGTTACATAAAAAGAAGAGAAGAAGTTCTAAGATATCGTATTATTTTTTGAAATATAATATAATAAAATAGTAAATTGTATAAAATTGATACATCAATTAGATATATAAATTAATAAATTATTTACATAAAAACATTGTATATTGGTTTTTTACTTCCCACAATCATACGGTACAAAACTTCAGCTTATATTGACGGATTTATTACAATTCAATATATATTTTATATTAAGGTATATACTATTATATTTGCCTTTCAATAATAAAGCTGTTTAAATTTAAACTTTGAAACAAAAGCAATCCACAACTATATGTTTGAAGGGGTTTGTAGTTATAGTAGTAATAGGAAAAAAGAACTTCCTTTGAATCACAAACACCGACTGGAACTATGCGCCATGCACGAAAATTTGCGTGTATCGTAATCGTATCGTGGTGAATACAGTACAAACTATAAGTTATCTGTGCCATAGTTGTACTAGAGAAATGATAGATTGTATTGTATACGTCACCGATATAATTACATTAATTAATTTATACTTACGCTAATCTTCGTGCTAGGTCCACAGTAGCACTCTACACAGAAATCTGTGAAAAAAAATGTGTTTTGGGATATCGTGATCGTGTTATTGCAAAAACTGAATATGAATTTTGATAACAATGGCCGTTTTTGACAGCCAGAGAGAATACAAATCTAGTATTATATGCTCTTTGATACAAATAGCATAGATAAATATAGTCTATGTAAATAGGGCAAATTCTGTAACAAATAGTATGTGGAAATACTCTTTGAAAATACGTCCATCAACTCTTCTTCTTCTTATTGGATGGCTTCAACTGTCCATCTATTCTTTGAACATAATTTCCGAGTAGTCTATCCTTGGGATATACGTCACAAGTGAAATTTCGTATACCTACCTACTTAATACGCAGAACTACTTCGCATTATGCCTACACCGGGCCTTCTATGGCTAGGAACCAAATCTAAATTAACTTCTGTAAAGATTTTACTATCACACTCCTCAGTTCGCCTAAAACTGTCTTATTTTGCGAAAGCTGAATTTTAAACCCTTTGCCATAACCAAATATAAAGTTGCCATTAATATAAAATAGGCCTCATAAGTAAGCTCAGTCGCACAACTAGCTTTGGATAGAGCTATGCTCGGGGTTGCTCTACGTGATCGAATCAGAAATGAGGAGATCCGTAGAAGAACGAAAGTCACTGACATAGTCCAGAAGATTAGCCAGTTAAAGTGGCAGTGGACAGGGCACAAAGCACGCAGAGCAGATGACCGATGGGTTGGGAAGGTTCTGGAGTGGAGACCACGGACCGGCAAACACAGCGTAGGTCGTCCCTCCATGGGTGCAGATACTGTGCACATCAGTGAGTCAAGCACGAAAACTTGCGTAAGTGTATCGTAATCGTATGGTGACGTATACAGTACGGGATACGTACGTAGTTTCGTATTACTCCGTATTCGTATTGAGTCACAAGCATTCGAGCGTATGAGGCAGTGAAAAGTATTTCGAAACAGCGTATGTCGCGACGCGGCGTTTCGTATTACTCACACGGAGTAATACGAAAATACGTGCGTATCCTATACAGTACAAACTATGAGTTATCTGTGCCAGATTGTACTAGATAAGTGATAGTTTGTACCGTATACGACAACGGTACGCAAACTTAAGCAAATTGTACAGCCTACAGATCGACTAACAATCTATCGAGAATTGAGAAATATTGCATAATTTATAATCTGCCAACTCACATAACTCACAGGCAAAATCAGCTCGGCGTGAAACTAATGCCAACATCCGAATTATATAAGGCAACCACTACACAGCATGAACAGTTAAATAACGATATATATCTACGTAAAATTGTATACGAGATAACGATACGTCTGGTAAAAATAAAACAATATATTTGTCACAAAATTATATAATGAACTCTTTAAGGTTACATCAGTACTAATCCAAGTTGTCAGACACTGGCAGTTGATTCTATTAGGATTCAAACGGCGAGTTTACGCTTGCAGTAGCTCGGTTATAATACAGCAGTCTGCAGATGATTCATTAAAGTACTGCTACAACGGACGCTATCTAGTTATAGATACGGTTTAGGATACAATGTTAAACCGTAATGGTTATAGCTCTTCTGAATACGTCGTAGTGCGAAGTTTTCTGACCTTCTAGTATCGCCGAGGCGCAGGAATGTGTCTCAAGTCAAAACGCTTCGCACCACGAAAAGGAATGACAATAACTTACAATCGATTTCATTGATGTATTACTATAAAAGGTAGTATTTGAAATGAATCTGAGTTGAAAGACGACACACATTATTCGACTTTCGCGCAAAAAGAGCACTGTTGAGCGTCATCGTGTCCAACTACGTTGATGCAAATAGTTCCCTTATTGATGACAGTCACGGAACACGATTAAGGCATATTTTCGTGTGAAATTGTAGTAAGCGTTGTGGTACCTGCCTTACAAATCTAATACAACCTTTTCGTAACTATTCTAGGCCTACCACGAATTAATTGTAAAAAACCAAACGGTAAGCAAATCACTGGCTACTATAAGCCATCGCGCGTACACCATATGTACGTACAAAAAGTGCTAAGCCATGTCGCACGTACACCAAATGTATACACATTTTTATACGTCTTGTTTGTAAATAATCTTATCAGATCCAATGCAGTCCACCGGTATTTTAGTTGGTCAAACTATTCAAAAGTAGTATTTTTATCTGAATGCACAGTTCGGAAAGAAACCGAAAAAATTAGACATTGGACGGGTTACTATAATATACTATAAATATCTAGAACAAATTTAACAATGGTACAGATATTAGTACGATTATCTTTTGCTACTATTTTGTTTCGTGTAAGGCGCCTGTGTTTTGTCTTTTTCTGATATTCGCAAATCAGAAATAATCTGAATAAGACAGAAACACACTGAATAGTTAGGACAAAGTTATAAGTACTTAATTTATTATAAGGCGGTATGACTACATTGGAGGAGTCACGCGTGCTTCTGTTATGCTCCATAATAGTCCTCGTGAAAGTACCGTGACTCGCCAAGTGCGTTTCTGTGATTATATTTAATCTAAAAGCGCTTGCTTGAAACCACAAATGATAACATAAATAAAGCGTGCTAAAATATGCTATAATCGTCATACAATAACAATGCTCTTTCTGTGTTGAACCGAGGAGTAATGCTCATAAAATTTGAATTTAAAAACGAGATCAATGTGAATATAGGGATAACTTGTGACAATGTTTATTTTTGTAAGATTTTGCCGTAAAGCAATAATACCATTGAGGATAAAAACATTTGTTTGTTATAATCTATTATAGGATTACGACTGCCTTACATTACACTACCGATTATAAGGCGTGAGGAGTGGGGGGCATAGGGCGCAGAGCGAGCGTGCCAATGCCTTTAAATCTATCGGTACTTACATATATCAGTTATATAACATAGACTATAACATAATCAAGTATACCGAATTCATTTTATATTTACTTAAACGAATACAATTTCGCATTTTGGTCACAAATTAGGATAAAATTACGCGCTAAAACTTACGGCTATATACAATTCAATATGTTTATAACAAGTACATAAAAATTAGGAATAAGCATGAAACATTTCATTTATTAGCATAAATCACAGACACATTCCTTAAGATCGGCCACTCTAGGAATTTTACAGAACTCACTGTCTACGTTTCCAGACATTATAATTAAAATACAATAGTTCATTGTTCTAAAAAGCCTGACGAAGTCTCAACGTAATTAAAATCTGTGGGACAGCGGAATTATTTGGCATATGATTAGGGTCATTTCGTAACGCTATTCTAAAATTAGTTCATTTAAAATATTGAGAAGTTGGAACTCTAAATGAGGAATAGTTACTCAAGTACCTACTCACTCATTATGTATTGTCATACCAATATAAATTATATCAATTTGCAAATTATAGATTGTCATTACGGAATAACCAGCCTATTCTAAACTATAAAACCGGTTATTCTTGTATACAGCATTGATTTTATGAGGGTAGGTTAGATGGTAAACGGCGTATTGGACCCTCGAATTCATCAATGTCACTATAAAAATAAAATAATAAATGATGTTACTTAACTTAAAAAGTCGCGTCGTGAATCATTTTATTATCATTGGAAATGTATGGTTTAATTTCATTCGTGTGTTCAAAATCATCGATAAAGGAGAAATAATCGATACCAGTTTTACTCTAATTGAAATCACTAGGAGAAGAAATTCTAAGGCTAGCATTATTTCCTCATTTGATCTAGGTTTCATTTTCTGGATCATGTTTTATCGAGAGCGAAGCTCAGTCGAGCAGGTTTACTACTAAATACGAAATGTTGCTAAAGCATCATCAAATCATCGCAAACTATTTTCACGTAACTAATATACCAAAAAATCAACAGGTGGGCACATTGACTATTGAACGATTACAGCAAACTATACCTTAAGAGAAACGTACACAATGTACAGACGCAAGATATCTCTGACTTACACCATTCTTCCACACTCATAAAAATATATACAAGTCTGGCCAGCAATTAGGAAATAATCTAATGTTAGTCGATGTAAACAGTCAACAAGTATAAATTTTCATGTAAGCCAAAAAAATATTCATTACGAAATTATCATAGAATGGAAGATTGAAAACATTGAATTATGTATATTTAATCAATGTTTCCAACTCTTCGAGAAGCGATGCTGCGTCGTTATCACTTAAACACCGACACAATTTCTTTTAAGTTTGCGAAATCATAATTTTCTATTCACAACGAATAATACATTACGGATTACATACGTATGAATACACTTTGGTTATGCCAATCGAGTTGAAACGAGCAATTATGGATCGTCCTGCACTTTTGGTAGCATCGCGATGTTTGTAGAGTGTGCGGTGAGAGCCGTCGGCGTGCCGTCGAGTTGCTGTCAGGTGTCGCTTGGCGAACGCAGCGAGTTGAGTGCGTTGGCGTGCCCGGCCGGCCGCCGTCGGTCCAGGAAAGTCTTTAGTTGTGTAGCGGATAGCTGACTAGTTGGGGCCTGGAACAAATACAACAAATCTTGTAACATAGAATTGATACAATGCTTGCATAGATGCACTGAGAAAAATGTAAAATGGAGATAACCCTTATAATATCGAGACGTTGATCTAAAATTGGTGCATTGTCTTATATTATGGTGATAATAGGTCAAAATAAAACTATAATAGAAAGATATCAGGATGTAATTGAATTGAATGGGTAAATAACATAACATAATGATTATTGTCACCATAAATATTAGTCACACAAAATGATATTACTTTCTTACTGCTTATATTAATAGTATGTACTTAATACTAAATAATCCGCTCTCTTATGAAGTTGAATGACAGTAACACTATTTAGTAAGATATAAATAATGTGCCAATCATCATACATTTCAAGGTATGTGCATCGAATTTTATATTATCTTTCATAGTAATTTATATGAAACCCATCAAATACCATCACAGAAACCTCTCATTATAGAGTAAGCATTAAAGTAATAATGATGTCCTATCATTTTATGTGAATCACCTTAAATATTATTACGGAGACTGATATAAGGGTATGCATCAAAACTATAGGATTGTCCTACAATACGCCTGGTCTCGGAATGTTTCGCAATCTTCTCTCACGTATGACTCAAAACAAACAAAGAGTAATAACTGATTTTAAGTCAATTTTCGTTACTTTTCATCATACCCAGTGACGTATTTAATGCTACTAGATTTCAACGTTTTTGTGTATGGATTATTATTTATGATAAAAGGTAACTACATAAATAAATTTCTTGAAATGCAGTTTTTATGGTGTCGTGATTTCTATAGTGGCATGATAGCAGTTTAACTCGAAACAGTGTGCAACAAGTTCAAGTTAAACCCTAACCAACCTAACACAGATCTGATCGATTAATAATAGGAATACTAATACGCAAGTGTAATATAATTGGTAGGACATAACTGAAGGTATGAGGAAATCATTGGTAAATAATATGACATAACCCACAACACGAGGAAAGTATACTATGAATGGTAAGTATACTATAACTGCATATATGAGGAACTCATCAAATATATCTAGGAAATATAAAAGGACATAATTTGAGTATGAGAATAGGAAACAAAAATAGTAGGAAACGCAGTTAATTATTCTATGATCATCCTACTAAAGTCATGGTGACATGTCATCTTAAATACCGTTATAATCAGCAACAGTGGTACCATCGTACATTTGGTGACATCAGTATGCTCCCTACTTTAAGAGAATTCATCATACTTTAAGCTGAATTCAAGTCATTTATGATTGCCATTTTTCTCAGTGTGCCTTACCTAGTTAAACCATGTAGACATTATAGAGAATAGAGAAGGTACGGAATCTGGGATCATGAAGATGTATGGCATCGCCAGCAAAATTTATGTCATCGGAGGGTTACCAGAGCGCAGTTTAAAATTCTCCTCAAGGATAAGCTCTAGACGTCGCTTCAAAAACAATGCTCGACATTAACGATCAGTATTTTCTGTTTGTTTCCTTTAACATGCTTCGGGGCGGATTTAAATATATGATTACTAAATAGCATTATATATTTTTTATAATAAATCATCAAAGTGACTCCCTCTCGACTTAAGAAAAGCGGAGATATAATCTAGAAGCGATGACCAATAAGCTGCACTAATCGCTACCCTTATGATGACCCTGAGAGATGCTATTCACGCTTCGCTTGAAATACTCAGGGTCATAATAGCAAGGAAATACGTAGGTACACCGGCAGAGCTTTCTACAATTTACTTACACGACAGAGGTAGGAACTGCCAAACTCTTTGTTTCGTGGTAAGAAGTTTTGAACAGTACAAAATAATGTAAAAAAGTGAAATCACTATACGCCTTGTTCTGTGCCTCATGTTGAATTCTATGAGTGGAATAACACCATTAAACCAGACTCCAAAGAAAGATAAAGGCGCTCCAAGGCTTAGCCGTTTTCCGGGCGTTGATTCTGACTTATACGATATTTTACGCCAGTCACGGATCTGCGATTCTTTCAAAACTGCTTAGATTGCTTACAGGGATAAATTACTTTAAAAACTCACAATTTGTACTCGATCACTGTCGGTATCGGTATGCTAGGAGCATTGGGCAAGTTTCATTATTTTTAATGTATATAGATTTTGGCGTCCCTTCAACCTGGCGCCCGTGGCGGGTGCTTCGGTTTGCCCCCTCTGGATCCGGGGTTGTTTTACGCATGCTCGTCGATATACCGACATTCATAGGACTTTATCATACCAATAATAATAATAATATTATTCAGGCAAGTCACCCAAATGTATTGTAATAAGTGCCTAAATATTTAGGATGAGACTGAAATTGATAGGTCTCGTTCATAGCCTTCCATCTCTCTTATCACTTATAAGTGCATGTCATTGCCTTACCATTTTCCCCATTTTTCTAATAGTTATACCATGTTACCATCCATCCAAAATGTTTGTTTTTATACTACATTGTATATTTTATACCAAATAGGCCTCTAAGTGTTGGCTATAGCCCCGCTTATGCCTTTGTAAAGGACCGCATGAAATCCTGAAATAAATGTAATGAGGAAATAATAATTCGTTCAATACCATAAGTGCACTAACCTCATCGAACCAGGAGTCTGCGAGGGCGTCCCGGGGCGCTAGCCGCCTACCGGGTGTGGAATCCAGAAGACCCCGGATGATATTCTGTGCGCGCTCGTCAATGTCCGACCAGTGTTCAGGCGGGAAGCAGTAGTCGCACTTTATGATGTTGGCTGTCGTCTCCTCGATCGACTCGTCAAGGAATGGAGAGAGCTGAAAATTAAATAAATATATTTATTCACTAATTGCATAATATACCGTTCCCGCTCTAAAAAGCTTATTTTTCTTACTGAAAACAGTGAATAAAAAGGCCTTTCTATTTTGGTATTTGTTTTTTTTTTTTATTAAATTATTCTTCCACACTACAGACTCTTTGGTCCGTACCTTTTTTAGATTTGTTTTTTTATATTACATTTTTCTTGGAGATTCGTTCTCCAAACATCACAATAAACATTCTTAAGCTATGGTGGAAATTGCTTAAAAACTAAAGTGAGTCCATTTTTTTTTCTTTTGTAAATACATAAATCTATTGCTAGTGAACAATATTTCCTAATTTTATACTTATGTGTACGCTATTGGCCAGAAGTACTGGCCTCAGGTTCACGCCTTTGCCGTATCCTTTCTAACATAGCCTTCACGATCTCTTCATTTCGGTCTTTTATCGTCATTTTGAGATTATACTCTATTATTCGATATTCGCATGTTACATCGCCCGCCTGACGAAATCGCCGATCGCGTCCGAGCTGTCGTCGGCAAAATACGTGCAGCTGCCTGAGTGTCGTGACACTGCCACCACTGCATGAAACCGCTGTCTCGGAGTTTCGTGACTCGCTCCTTCGTCTGGATGATGATCACCGTTTCGTAGATCAAACCCTGTGCTTCGTGTACTGTTAGTGTGCATTACCCTTCCCCTGATCCGTATCCTTTGCCGACTAAGAAGGATTTTTCCTCCTGTGTCAGCGCTAGATATAGGGTTTTCGGTTTTCGTTCCAGCTTCAGGGAATGGACTCGGGATCTAGACGAGTAAATACCCGGATACACTTCGCTGAGTACATATGCTGAGCACTGTACGCGCCCTAATCCAATTGATGTATCCATTGGATTACGGCGCGTACAGAACAGCTCTTGGCTGATGAACGCCAATATTTCAGGAATCAAAAAATATTCATCTAAATTCAAATACCGAGATAAAGTACAGTAGCTTTATCTCGGTATTTGAATTTAGAACACACCAAATATTCGATCTCTATCTCAATGCTTAACTCGTCCGCATCAGGACAAAAAATAACAATAGATTTATGAATGAAACTTGCCTGGAATGAGAGTTGCTGATTCGGACGGGTTAAACAACTTCCTTGCGCAAAAACAATAGATACAAACTCCTTGCGCAAAGAATGCTCAACATTCAAACTTCTCGAGATTTGATTGGTCGTTATTTGCGACAAGGAGTTTAGCATTAGAATGAAAAATATATTGTGTTCTTTGCTGTCATTACGAAAAAGTCATTGTATCGTATCATTGAAAAAACTATATAATAATAATAAGAAAATGACTCTTATGTTTAGTAATTGTTCCAATTTTAATGTGCATTTTAATTAATTTAAACTTCCTTTCCTCGTCATTAAATGTATATTTTCGCTGCTTCTCGTAGTCTTGGTATAAAGTATGTATGCAACTCATGAATAAAACGGATTTATATCGAGGGCCATGGCATGGTATGAGGCCAAGACTTGAATAACTCGTTACGATCGTGATTCAATCATCACGAATCATTCACTTGTTAGAATCCTTCACTCACTCGTGATTTATCTATGGCCCTAGCTTTGAATCCGTCCTTTATTCACTAATTGCATAATATACTATGAAATGTATGAACGGCCGTTTACATCTATAATTGCGCGACTTTTCTCGTACTTTACTGTTTGTTATATGGTTATATTCAAAGTTTTTTATGACGCTAACATCCCTTATTTCATATATTAAAACCTGTAATTTGATCCATACTATATTATACATTTTTTTCATACCACCTGTTCGAAAATTTTCAATTAGGTACATATCACACAATATCAACTTTAAGCAAGACATTACATCCCCAGGGCTTTAACGTTGTATGAAACTCCCATGGTTGTAAAGTGATTTGGATTTGGAACGTTAGTTGTAGGAAAACTCTTTGTACGGAGACAGCATACAAAAAAAACAAAAGAGGCACGATTGTACTAAAGCCAGTGTGATTGTTGTGCGCCGCGTTGCTATGGGTTACACACGGCCCCTCTCTGCGCATTCAAGGTCATAGTTAAAGTTACGTGCCGCGATCTGGTGTCTGATGTTATTTTAACAACTTCCATTAAATGGTATAAATTGGAACGTGGTGCATGTATCTAACTGTACCGAAATATCAGGGGCTCCAAAAGCAACGAAATCGTGGTCTATATGTCGTGATTACTAATTACAACACAACCGCGAAATCGTAAAACAGTGTTTTCCTTAAAATGTCCCAAAATATTACTCTGTCCCTCTATAACGGCACAAATGTGTCCAATTTGACTATTAACTATTAATTTATTTTATATTTAACTAAATAACTGCTATTAAAAGCTCTGAGTTTTTATTGTCTCGCAGTAAGTATGAAAAGTAGAGTATGCACCTCAAGGATAAAGCCTATCTTCGTCTTGGGCGGCTTTAACCCTTCGCTTTACTCAGGACTCTACATAACTCCCTTATTATTATCCCTAGCGTCCCCGTTGCACTCAGGGTTCAATAGACCGCCCGTGACGTAAGACACTGCTGTAATCTCTCGGTGCATAATCTACTATTAAGCACCGCGATCACTTATGCAGTCTTTATTTTGAAAATCAAATTGATAATGCTGTTTTCATCATGGTTTCGCAGTTTGTTTCCTCTTTATACTGGGACACTAAAGTTAAATAAGATATTGGGGGTTTTATGATGAACTGTATAGATGTATTCTTATAACATACTATTAATATGAATATGGAGAACCTAGTAAACTGTAAAGAATCACACGTTCATTTTTACATTTCATTGGCAACAAAAAAGCTGATAATTTTACTACAATGCTCAGAAAGCGAAAACCCTTCGGAAGGGTGCGAAAGACGACCTTTATAATCCTTTGGTCTCTTCACAAACTTCCTCTATTATGATCGATCTTGAGTCTCTTTTCCAAGAAGTTTCCAATTACACTTTCCTTTTTTTCATAATTCATGATTTAACTTTTTCATAATGTTAAATGAACTTTAAAAGTGACTTAGTTGACTCACCCCGGTTAGAAATACGTATAAGAAGACGCCGGCGGCCCAGGCGTCCCAGGCGGGGGCAGGGGGTCGTCCAAGTACACATTCAGGAGGAGCAAATTCTAGTTGCGCGGGAGCGGGGGGAAGCACTTCCCGTCCCGTGCTCCCGGGACTGCCTTCTGTTGTTTCCACCGCGCTGCCCAGGTCGATCAGTTTAAGCTGAGGCTGCGCACCGCCAACTTCTATCAGGATATTTTCGGGCTGGAATTATACATACAATATTTATAATACAAATAAATACCAGATCTACTAGAACATTTCGTAACGACTAATAGAGTTACCCCCAGTTTCTAGTACGTTTGATAAAGCTTTGATTAGTTGACATACCTAATACTAAACGCTCATTAGTCAATGGCATTCTATGTCAGGTCAGTATTCCGTCTGTTAGTTATTTGTCTGATCAAACTTTGAAAAACGTTCCAGAAACTGGAGGTAAATGTTTGAAAATCTCTTTTTTTGAGACAATAATGCTGTCAAGCTGTTCAATAGCATATCACTCCGTCCCCATACGACGCGCGACGGTTAGAAATCAATTATAGCGTTAAGGTTCAATGGTCGGACGGCGTGCCTCGTGTTCTAGTAGTCATGAAATATGTTAATGCTTTAAACATCATATAATATAAAAAAGAGTACTTAACTGATTTAGATAAAAATGCAGGCATTTAAAGTCAGGTAAATGAATTAATCGCCCTTCAGTCAAGAGACAATGAGAAAAAAAAAATGGTCCTGCGAGCCGGATCAAAATCATAAGATTTAATAAATTAATAATGAATAATAATAGTAACAAATTATATTGGACAACTAATATTTTGTGTCATGACTTAAATAACATTTTCATAACGCATACAAAACATTATTTTTTAAAGTAATATACTTTCTCGCCACACTTTGTCTCCACACTAGGATTCTCTGTGTCGTGGGGACCGATTTTTTATTTCTTGTTTAGCAATACTTATCTTTTCATTTAAATTTAATAAGTAAGTATGCGTGTACGTATTATGTAATGTATTAAATAAATAAATATAGTGTTATATTGTAGAATGTATGCTACGTAATTACACAACATATACCGTAGCACATACTCGTACAATAATATTTTGCGAAAAAGTGTTCGTATCTTAAGTGTCAACATGTCACGCTTCGGCGTACAAACTATGAGTTATCTGCGACACAGTTGCCCTAGATAAATGACAGTTTGTACTGTTGCACGTGAACGACACATTATGTTACATTTACGCAGTTATTCGTGCTAGGCACACAATAACAATTTTGCTGAGAGATTGACAGTGAGACTAACCCTGACGTCAAGATGCGCCACGTTGTTGGTATGGAGCCAGTCGAGCGCGGAGAGTAGCTGCCGCATGTGAGTAGCCACGGCGCGTTGTGTGTACAGATGCGGAGCGGCCGCGGTCCATTCCAATAACGGCCCGCCGCCCACCGCTTCCAGTACTAAGGTGTGTGCGCCCGCGACCGGCACCTCCGCGAAAAGAGCCAGCGCGCGGACCACGCCGTTGTGCGCTGTTCGAGACAGGATCCGATACTCGCGCACTGCATCCGCACACCGACCCGATACCACCTGAATAAACCATGTTTCACACCTTTAACCCCATTATTTTGCGACGCAATAAAAAAAAATTGCAAGGAGTTTCCGCCGCTTCAGACACCACTACCCAGACTGTTCAACTTAAATAACATGGTGATGTTTACATACATAATTAGCCCATTATGTTTCCACTGCTGGGCCTCGATCTTTCCCCTCAGAGAGAGGAGTTGGGCCATAATCCAGTTCGGCTTGGTGGATAGGTTAGTGGCCAATCCATGTCGAAGTTTTCAGGCCGCCCGAAGGCCTTCTGTATTGTTGTATTTACTTGTGTTTAACTAATGTTGTAGTACTTAAGCAAAAGCAATTCAGATTTTGTATTAAAAATATCTATTCAAATCCATTTGCGGCAAAACATATGGCTTTGAATAGCACCTACCAAAACAGACTCTTGTATAAGGTACAACAATATATAAATTATACACAACGACAACGAGCACTCAACGATAGCTGCCAGTATAAAGGACGGCACCAACCTGCTTTAACGCGACACGTTGTCCCGTACCCGTGTCCCTGGCCGCGAGGACGCGTGCCGTCCGTCCCCGCCCGAGTTCCTCTTCCACACTGTAGCGGCGCGCGAACTGTTCCCGCTGCCAGCCGCCGCCGCCGCCGCACGGCGCTGGACCCGACGCCGCTCCGGACGCGCCCGTGCGAGCGCACACCAACCGGAAGCTGTACTGGCCGGCGGGTAACTCCTCCAGCGCTAGGGTGTGCACAGCTGCTGGTGTCTCAGTGGCGCGCCGCCATTCGCCCTCCCCCACGCGGCAGTACTCAAGGTGCGCGGCCGAAGGCTCATCCCACTGCACTAGCAGCCCGCCTCCCGGATGCGCGCGCACCGCTGGCACACCGGGCGCACCCGCGGCGCCCACAGTTAACCGCGCGCTGCTTTGAACGCCTCCGAGCTCGTTGCTCACGAGACAGCAGTAGACGCCGGCGTCTGAGGCGCGGCATGCGTGGATCGTCAACGTCGCGAGGCCATCGGGCGCGAGTGCAATCGCAAAACGGCCCCCGTGTCTCAGCGCTCGTGTTTCCGGCGCCGTCTTGCGCCAGGAGGCAGAAGCGCGGGTGGCGGCAGCGCGACAGGAAAGCGTCGCGGTGGCGCCAAGAGCAACGGTCACGTCAGCTGCCGGCTCGGAGAGCTCCGGAGCCCGGAGCTCAGTGACCACTCCGTCAGCGCTGGGCTCGCCGGCGCCACTGCCACCTCCTCGCCTCAACTTCAGTCCCCACGGCCGCTTGGACAGTCCCTGCCGCACGCAGACACGCGTCACTCCACTAACCGCCGCGTTGGAACAGCAAGCGATGCATGCAAGCTTCATGCTCCTCCACCCTCGTAGATCCCGGATTATTTACATAACTACATATTACTCTATATACAATGAATAAATTAAAACTTATTTAAAGTCTTTGGCGGTTATACCGAAACACTTAGCACTATTTGCGCGTGAGTCTAATCGGCCCGCTATCACAGTCTATGTTAAAATGCATTCCCGTGTTTATCATACCTACAACAAAAGAGATAAAGAAAAGCGTTAAACAGAACCATGCAACAGAAAAGAAGAAGCATGGGTGAAAGTTGTAACCCAAAAATAAAACTAAATGCAATGCGAAAATAAGAATTGAAGTAATAAGACATGGGCGTGATAGACATGCTGCAAATTCAAGTGCACCAGCATAAAACAAACAACAGAAATTAACACACGGAGAACTTTCCTACCAAACACATTCCAAATAATAGTACATTATTAAATACTAAAACTAAGTTACTAAGTTTTATTACAAGTTGTTCCATAAACACAACCCTATTCTATGAGTAAATAACAATAACTATATAAAATAAATATATATCTAATAATGAGTAAATGCAAGCAGGCTGCTGTAGTCAACTTATTCTACTTAACAAATGATTAAGCTGTCGCTAAACTACATCTTTGGTAACGTTTGCTATAGAATTCATTTTTATCTTACTTAAAGCAGCTACTTATACATGTTCTAACAACGTAAATAACTCTTACATACCAATCATATCACATAGATTTTTATTGATCTAGAAATTCGATTTCAACGTGATATGCTTTCAATTACCCTTAAATGAAGCATGGGAGAATAAAACCCGCGTTCACCAACTACATCATAATCATTGATTACATAATAACTCCTTTAAATTTTAACAGTTGTTTAAATATAATCACGTTTTTATGATGTTCACCATCTATACGCTAGCAAGCGGTTAAATAATGAATGGTTTTATAAATGAAGACGCCGTAAATGATTGAATAGTACTTTTAATACTACTTTGTAAAGGAAATAGTGTGTCTGCATGTATTCGCCTTTACCCAGCAGTGTAGTGACAAACAAAAATTGTTGTGTAGCTTTTTATACTACAAAATGAATTCAATGTCATATCAGTAAACTGTATTTGTTAGTTTGCATTCTTATTTATCAATGTTTCGACTAGTACAGGTCGCGTCATGTAAAAAGAACGCTGGAAGAAAGTGGACAGGGTATATTTGCAGGTGGTATTTGCGCATGGGTACACCCAAAGGTCGACTGTCGAACCAATATCGCTCCGACAAGCATGCGGCGCGTCGCGTGACCCGCCTGTCCCGCGCCGCACCTCATACCACCAAATTGACCGATAAATCAACTGCCGCGCACCCTAACCATCAGCGTTCTCTTTAAACGACGCGACCTGTACTTTTTTTTACTATTTTATCGCTGCTTTTGTTGATAAACAGTGACTGCGAAACTATTTTTAACCGTCGTCAACGCTAACTAAAATACTGTTAAAACAGTCGTGTCTGGCTTAAACAAAAAAAAAACCACTGTTGGTGAACTCGCTCCTAAATCAGTTTATCGTACCTACATTTTAATTCCGTCCCTATTCTCAGTTTTTCGGTACTATAAACTATTTATTCCCACAAATTATATTCTTACGCGTTACTCCAATTAACAAGAGGTTACAAAGAACATTAATTCGTCTTTCAATGAAAGATCGAAGTTTAGAAGTATTCAGGTGAGGGAAAATAACACTAGCTGTAATTACCTACATCCATCTCACTAGTGAATCTAATTATTAAACTTATGCCTTGTCATATTGTGGTTATATTCTGGCATTCAAGATTGACATTATTTCGTAACATTAAATAATTGTGACATGGTCGCACTAGCATGTTTATATAAAAAGCGTATACAGGATAGATAGGCCCCCTCTGGTGATGCTTTAAATGCCGGTAGAGGCAACCAGCAATTAGCCCGTCCGAAAAAAGTAATCTTCTTTTTTTATTACTATATATTTTATTATTACTATATTAATAAAAATAAGTCGGGTTTTCCTTCCTGACGCTATAACTCGAGAACGCACGAACCGATTTCCACGGTTTTGCATTCGTTGGAAAGGTCTCGGGCTCCGTGAGGTTTATAGTAAAGAAAATTCAGGAAAATTTTAAAAAGAAAAGCGGGAAAATCTTTTTTCACATACAGCGCCATCTCTGATACATAGCATGTACTACAAACAAATATTTTAAGTAGATGGCGCCAAACGAAACGTTACATAAAACGAAGCCATCTGGTGGCGAAACGGAGTTCGCAGGGTTTGCTAGTATGTCATAAATATAGCATCTGCGGGCTAGAAGAAACGTGGCTGTATATAAACGTTAAGACGCGTCAAACCCCAATTTTAAAATAATTTACGATGCTTTACGTAAGGTTGAAAATCGCATGTTATATTAGACGATGTAAGGCGAAAATGCATTGATTTTGTACGTTTTCTTAATATATTTCGATATATACTAACATAATTGAAAAAAACTGCTGGTTACTACTTTAGTACTATATGTTGGCTATGTATTACCTAATAAAAAATATATATGTGTTATCGCTGAAAATTCTGAGAGTTTGGACGTCAAAGTTTATTTTTATGGAGCTATTCAGGATTTTTTTCTGCAGAGAGCGAGTAATATTTAGGAATTCTGTTCGGTTATTACTCTTTGCCTGTTCCTTTTCTTACCTAAGTAATTTTTTTTAATATTTCATACCATATTATTGGCTTGTTTCGTTGCACTAGATGTTTAAAGATTCTGCTTTTTACTATTATCAGAATACGAGCGCGCCTTAATACAGTGGGTTTTTTTTCTAGGACTAAAATATACGCCTATCTGACAAATGCAATGACAATGTAAATATTACAAAGGTTCTGTAGAATACTGCACCAATAGGGTTGTATTCCTCTCTTCTAGTTAAATCGGGAGAGACATGATACGATAGATAAAGACTTTTACTGCAGGACAGACTTATATGCAGGGCCAATAATTAGTGCGTTCGAATAGACCCCTTGTGAGCGTTTTCACGTCCGGAGCATGGTTGTTTGTGATCGTTTTTTGTCAGCTATGTATTTGACAGCATAATAATGCGATTTTAGGTCTTATGCTCAGTTGAGCGTGACAAAAATTACTTTTTAGAGCTCTACGAACGCGTTAACTAAAGAGCCATCACTGACAACGCCACCAATTCCCTAAAAGCTAAACGAACGCGTCTAATGTAATAAGTACTTATTTTATACTTGTCCTGTACAATTATTTTAAAAAGAAACAAGTAGTGCTGGAGTATTAGCAATAATTAAGTCAATAATACGATATTAAACTACAAAACGCAAGGAAAACCTTTCGCCCTATCGATTGGAGCATATTTCTCACTAATAAACGAAACTAACTAACTACTTGAACGTAGTGCTTACTCTGTGTCTTTCAAAACGAATACTTATCCCAATACTAATTTAACGATATATTTAAAAGAAAACTTTTATATGATATATCGCTTTCACAAAGATTTGTCTTTATACAAAATGGCCTCGAGTTTTACCAATATTAACATTCTATGCGTACGTATGCGATAGATCCATGTGATATGCCATAAAGTGCGAAAAGAAGGACAACTTTCATACACCTACTCGTAGGTATGATGGCGAAATAGTTGGAGCGAATAAACCAGAACTGACATGAATGTTCCCATGGTCTTGTCGAAAATTGCATCATCTTATCTTTAAACTATTTGCCCAATTACCATTCCCGTTTTTTACAACCTCCACACAACAGAGTCATTAATTTGTAACGGTAATATAAGACAATATTACCGTGAGTTTGTTATCATAGTCACGAGTATATTCGTTTTACAATATTAAAGAGACGACCGACACGCCAAAATGATATCCACCTCCTTTTTTGGTAATCGGTTGAAAATATTGAGACGACGCGATGTGGCTCACAGCTGAAACCCCTCCTAGATACTCCCGTCATTTTTTGCCGTCGGGGGTTAAATTATAGTTTTTAACCCCCGACGGCAAAAACAACGGGTGTATGGCTTTCTGTGGCATCGTAGCTCCTAAACGGATGAACCGATTTTGATTTTGTTTTGTATGTTTGAATGGTGAATTAGTCCGGAGTGTTCGTAACTATGTTTAAGTACTAATATGGCCGCCGCCACAAAACGGCGGATTACATATTTTTTACAACTCCCTCAATATGGGTATCAAATGAAAGGGCTTGACAAGTACTATACACTATGATAAATTACAAATCTAAGATGGCCGCCCCCACTAATGTGGGGAATAAAATTTTTTCCACAACTGCCTCAATAATACCCATATTGATTACACAGGTACCTACTATTTTTATTTTGTGTCGGGGGTCTTTTAAATTTTTATTTAACCCTTTGCGTACCAGAGACGTAAATTTACGTGAGTTTCATTCACAAATCTTTGTTTTAATTATCACGGTATAGTAAAGGTTAATAAATAAATAGGTATATTTGTTACAGTGGGAGTCACTGGTGAAGAGTCAGGGGGCTCTTCGCCGGCTTGTACGACCCCACACGTCTGAGGAGTGCCCTCGGTGAGCAAGGACACCCCTTCACAGGCGCTGAGGACCGGTTATTAGTTATTATTATGAACCCGGGCCTACCGCTGGGGCGAGATGGTGAATGCTAGCGCAACCCTATCTCGCCCCATCTGGCGGAGGACTGCTCACGGGGGGTTTAGTGGGTCTAAGCCCTACATACCTCCTTCCGTCAACCCCCGTAACGGAAGGGAAGGGGACAGCATTTCCCCTCCACAAAAAAAGGTATATTTGTTACAGGGTGAACTTGATGAGTCAAAGTCTGTGCAACTACTCCTATAGCCACACAGTGTTGTGTATTATAATCCTCTAGCTACTTCGTTTATGACTAAATACGCACGTTTATAATATAGAATACGTTCTACTTGCAAGTACTGTTCGTACAACGTGCTTCACTCTCTGTGCAACTACTTCGTGAAAGTGCGTTTCGTACTACACATACTACTTTTCATAAATACTAACTTACATCCAGAAGATAGATTACCCGATTCAGATAGACTCGTCAAGTTTGGTTAGAACCAGAATTACTACATGATGTAGAGAGATTGCTTTTGTATAGATCTATACAGAATTAATACTCGTTGATTGGACTATCATAAAAAAAATATAATACGTAAATACAGCAAGGTATTTAAATTCTCTTCAATTTTACTTACTTCTTCATAATTTGGGGTTTTCGTTTTTATAGAAAATAGTTTATTATTGCGTGAAACACTTTAACTAAACTTACTCAAATCGGTACCTCGCATTTATTTATAGTTAAAACATCCGTGTACGTGCATTGTGACCTCATTGTTTGAAATTATAGATAAGCATATTAATGACGTTAACGTGTTTTATATTTACATACTTTGCTTTGATTCCAAGTAGGTACTACAAGTTAAAATAATCATTACACAAGAAACATGTATTAATATAATAATACGCCTATTTTTATTTGAAATTTACATTATTTATTTATTGTTTTCTTATTTTATTTGCTTTTTTAATTTACCTACCTTTTGTTAACTTTGGCATACTTTTTTTTTGTTTTATTTGCAATGCTGCCGTCTTATATTATTTGATTTTTAAGTTTGAATTATCCATATACCTACCGTGGTGTTTCTAAACTACAATTATTTGTCTATCTATTGTGGGGTGAGTCACGGTGCTATTTGCTTATCATATTATGTGACTAAATGTGTCTCTTGCAAGAACACTAATAGCTACACAAAGCGCTGATTTCTTTATTTTTTGTAACTTGAATAAATATTAGAAAAGTCGTTGGCGATTAATAGAAACATTTCTGAATTTATATTTAGTGCTAATAAATATAGTGATTGTTATATTGTTTTGTTTATTAAGGTATGTATTTAAGTTATACTTTTTAGTTTATTAAGGTATAAGGCAGTCATAAACATTGGAATGTCGAGATGCCATCTGAAGTGCCAAGGCCTGTTATGCAAGAGACCACCTCGATTTGTACCAGGATAGTGATCTGATCAGATATTCTGATTCGAAGTGTATGACTGTACTGAAAATCAGTAAAGTAACCATGACTGTGCTAAGGCGTGAGAAGCAGTTTAGAAAATACCGAACGAAAGAGGTACAAAAAATATATATTGTTAACCTGTGACACCAGGTGGACTTCTGAATACAAGAGAATACCTTGCTAGACAATCTTGAAGCAGTTTCGTGAGAGCACTCCTGTGTTTACATTTAAAGGGTACTTAATAGTTAATTAAGGAGAACCAATTCGCTGCCGTGGAAACCACCACAGACGTAAACCAGAACCTCGAAAATGTGACTCGGGTCCTCAGGGAAGAAGGTACGAGATTTTGTTACATGCAGCGTAAGGGCAAGAAGTCCAAGCTTTCAGAAGAGACTCTGGGGCTAATGAAGGAACGACGTGAAAACCCACCCATCACTTCGTCAGAAAAGCGGACTCTAAACCGAGAGATCAACAAGAACGTACGACACGACCTCCGGTGCTTCAATACTCTTTCGATCGAAAGAGCGATCGAGCAGAATCGAGGGTCAAAGGTGTTCGTACAATCTCTTGGAAGAAGCCACCTGACGAAGTTGACCACAGCTAGTGGAGAAGTCGTTGCTTCGAAGCCGGCAGTCCTTTCGGAAGTGGAGGACTTCTATGGCCGATTATACGCATCGCATGCATCTCGACCTGATCCCGAAAATGATCCTAGAGCCACGTTAACACGCCATTTCACCGAAGACTTGCCAGAAGTCAGTATTGGCGAAATCGAGATCGCTCTTAGACAGCTTAAAAATGGAAAAGCCCTTGGAGAGGATGGCGTTACAACAGAGCTACTAAAAGCAGGAGGTAAACCCGTACTGAGGGAGCTCCAGAAGCTTTTTAACGCTGTCCTGTTCGAAGGGAGAACTCCAGAGGCGTGGAGTAGGAGTGTGGTCGTCCTGTTCTTCAAAAAAGGAGATAAGACCCTGCTGAAGAACTATCGACCCATATCCCTTCTAAGCCACGTCTATAAGCTGTTTTCAAGAGTGATCACGAACCGTCTTGCGCGTAGACTCGACGAATTCCAACCACCGGAACAGGCTGGGTTTCGGAGCGGATACGGCACCATAGACCACATTCACACAGTGCGGCAGATTATACAGAAGACCGAAGAGTATAATCAGCCCCTGTGTCTAGCATTCGTGGACTATGAGAAGGCCTATGACTCGGTTGAAATCTGGTCTGTTCTGGAGTCCCTGCAGCGTTGCCAGATAGATTGGCGATACATCCAAGTGATGAGATGTCTTTACGAAACCGCCACCATGTCCGTCCAAGTACAGAATCAGCAAACAAGTCCCATACCGTTGCATCGAGGAGTGAGACAAGGGGACGTTATTTCCCCGAAATTGTTTTCAAATGCAATGGAGGATATGTTCAAGACGCTGAACTGGAAAGGACGTGGCATTAATATCAACGGCGAAAACATCTCTCACTTGCGATTTGCTGACGATATCGTCATCGTGGCAGAGACGCTGCAGGACCTGCAACAGATGCTGAATGACCTGGCTGACTCTTCTATACGCATCGGCCTACGGATGAACTTGGACAAAACCAAGGTCATGTTCAACGAACATGTTCTACCGGAACCGATTGCGATACACGGCGCCGTTCTCGAAGTTGTTCAAAAATATGTGTACCTCGGGCAGACATTGCAGTTGGGAAAAAACAACTTTGAGAACGAGGTGAATAGAAGAATTCGGCTGGGCTGGGCAGCGTTTGGGAAACTACGTCGAGTCCTTACTTCGCCGATTCCACAGTGCCTGAAGACGAAAGTCTTCAATCAGTGCGTCCTACCCGTCATGACATACGGAGCCGAAACGTGGACACTGACGGCTCGAATGGTCCACAAGCTCAAAGTCGCTCAGCGGGCTATGGAAAGGGCTATGCTCGGTGTTTCTCTGAGGGATCGCATCAGAAATGAAGTGATCCGTCAGAGAACCAAGGTCATCGACATAGCCCACCGGATCAGCAAGCTGAAGTGGCAGTGGGCTGGCCATATTAGCCGTAGAACCGAACACCGTTGGGGTAAACGAGTTCTAGAGTGGAGACCGCGTCTCGGCAAACGTAGTGTAGGACGTCCTGAGGCACGGTGGAGTGACAATCTGCGCAAGACGGCTGGCAAAAACTGGATGCGAGAAGCCCAAGATAGACCTAAGTGGCGTGCAATTGGAGAGGCCTATGTCCAGCAGTGGACTGCTACAGGCTGATGATGAATAGTTAAATACGCAAGTGCTTTGGGTAATATGTATTGTTTTTTATCTTCTTTTTTTATGTCTTTTTTGTATTTATTATAGTTATAGAATTATCTTTTAAACTGAACTTCTAATAAGCATTTATTTAATGCAATAAACTGGCTTGAAACTTGGAAACAAATTTGGTCATCCGTAGAGAAGCTTGAACTAATGCAGTTTTGGTTATCACCTAAATCCTTACCTAATTTTGCTTACTTTCACGGATAAACATATATGCCAAACAGATAAGTTTTAGAGTGTTATAATTGACTTGCATTTACCCATATCGGTTAGTATGTTACTAATTCAGATCTTTAACCTATATGAGCTAGGTCTTAACTAATGTGTTTTTGAAAAGTTAGTGATAAGCTAATAAGTGTTCAACACTAGTCGCTACGTTTTTGCTCATAACTTATGCCGTCGCCGTACACACATAAGACAAGATGAAAAACAAAACCAGCACGGTTTAAAACGGATCTGTTAAATTTAACTCTTAGTGACAAATTATGAAACATGGTTTTTATTTCAAAAGGAATACAGCGAGCGTTTGTTATTTTATCTTATCCTTGTGTCAGATGGCGTTGGTTGTCATAGTGAGCAAACTATATTGCAAATAAACTGTAGCTGAACGGTCTTTTAATGCACAAACAGAGACCGTAGCACAAACAATTTGCGAAAAAGTGTTCTTATAGTAAGCCTCAACGCATCACGCTTCGGCTCTCAAACTATGATTATTGGTTACTGTGTCACAGTTGACCTAGACAAATGAAAGTTTGTACTGTTTCACGTGAACGACACGTTACGTTACACTTACGCAGTTATTCGTGCTAGGCCCAAAGACCGTTCCGTCACTGGATATCTAGAAGTTCCAATCGATCGGATCAAAAAGACGGCGCTTTCGTTCTATAAGCCACGATACGTAAGTTACAGCTGCATTTGGGGGCGAACTTACATTGGGGCCGGGTGGCGAGGTTGGGCTTGTCGCCGCGCTACCACCGGCTTTCTTGCGCTCCTCGTTGCGACTGCCCGTCGTCGGCAAGTTGATGGTGTTCGCCTTCGTGTGCGCTCGTTGCGACCGCTGCCTCAACTCCGGAGCTAGAGATCCGCCCATCGATGGCGGTACGCTCTCTGAATTACGTAGTCTAAAGGAACGGGAACAGGTTAACAAAACAAAAATTAAAACCAAAACGGGCGTGCCAGCTTTCTGTACGATAGAATTATCGACTGCAGTTTTAGCAATACTTTAAACAGCTCTTTATAATAAAGTCGACAATTCTGTCGTAGTCTATCGAACATAAAAAGGATTTGAGAATGTCCGACTTGTCGCCCCTTTAAGAGTATCTGTTATTGTTAATGAGCTAATATACTTACTTATTGTTTAATTATATCAATGCTAGCATTGCCTTTTTCTTAGTAGCTTTAACAGCGTCGAGTATGGTTAGTATAGCGTTAGTGTTATGTAAAGCCTTGTAGCAGTGTGCCTAGCAGCGTTATGTCGAATCACACTGATTATTTTTCAAGTTACTTTTACCAACTTCCGTTACCTTGTAACCTTGTACTAATAAATATGCCATGTAAGACACCTACATATTAAATTAATAGCATATAATGCCTATACTGTCATATACATTATATGATAGTTACGTTCATTAGAGTCATAATACCAATAAGTTGTCCGATTAAATGTGAATGAGGCTTCTAACTTTATTTGATCTTTTATTCCTGTATTCTTATCAATGTTAGATACCCGTATTGTATAGCTTAGGCTATGAGCGCCTTAGTATTCCATAGCATATATAAACCAAGTTTGGGATTCGATTACGGTATTTCTGCGTTGAGTAGACTAGTTTTCGGCGTCCACGTCTTTCGAACTACCCCGCATACCTCACCCTTTGCGATCACTTATTATATTTTGACCATTACCTTGGTTGCTTTTCCATCTTATTATTGTATTTCAATACAATGATCGTGCGTATTGGGTGCCTAAATAAATATTAAATAGGGTGTAAATCAGTATTTATTTAACAAAAAACACTCACGACACAAGTGCTTGATTAACGTGTAAGTAAATGTTAAAATGATGGCATTAAGGCTTTGATCGCTTGTGATCACTAAGCAGTCTGATCGTGTGCAATGGTTGTATATATAATATTAATTAGATACGGCTTAAATAAATATTTTTAAACCTATAGATACACTGATCTCGTATATGCGTGGCTTTCAAGTTTGGGACAGAGCACACGCTTCAAGAAGAAAATGTATTACAAAAAAATTGTACCGACTTCAACACTAAAAAGTGTTAAATAACTTGTCGAAGTTGGTACCATGTGCACATAATTGTGATAATAGGTACTTTTGACCTTTTAATAGTATTTACCTAAATACCTTTAGTTCCTTTGACCTAGTATGTATTTAGTTTTAAAGCAATAATATTAGATGCTTTCTTCACTTGCATGATTCTCAATCTGTTGATAAGGCACGACACTATCATGTTTTTGCCATTATGACATCATTTCCGCAGCCACTTCCGGTTTTGGTCACGTGAATTTTAGAATCTTTTGTACACATTTTGCTTATTCAAAATAAAGTTAATCCAATGCATATAAATATTTTTTTTTTAATTCATTGTGTTTACATTATTATATAATTAATTTTTGATTGTGTCAACTTATTAGAAATACCGAGTTCGTTGATGTTTATTATAAACGTCAGTGTGTTTCGACATTTACGTTAAAGCTGCGCCCCAAATATGACCAAAACCAAAGAAACAAACCAAACATTATGAAGCATGCGGGACTAAAAGCATTAAACCACAAGCATATTTATTGACATTTTGTTTAATATAGTTAACATAAGTTACATTGTTATTCCTAGGACTATAATATATAATTTATATTTACAATATAAGCTAGTTAGTGACGCCCTAAACAAATTTTGGTCGAAATTTATGATATAAGTAGATCAATTCTTAATTCGTAAATATTTGTCCAAATCATGTAAGTCACTAACATGATGATATTCAAACATGAATGGATATGATTCATGATGATATTGAATACAAATACAATTAACGTTAGTTTCACATTTATTTATCAGTGAGCAGTGATATGGAATACTAAGCTTTAATAAATTTCCGACAGTGGAACATACAAATTAATAAAAAAATGGACAGTGTTTGCATATATTTCTAGATGTTAACTAATTTACTCCGCCCGAAACCCGAATTTTGGATTAATTATTTGTGTTTGTGAGTATTCTAGATAGAAATGTTTGACATATGACTTTTATAAGACATTGCATAAATATCGAAATAAAGATTTCATTCTCACAGAGTAACGTCTTTCATTGCTAAATAGCCAAATAAGAACAACAATTACACTATGGCTATGTTCCTTTTTAAGCCGAAATTGACCACGTCGTTCGCAAGGCGTTACATTGCAAGCTCAAAATCATCATGAGCGTGTTCGACACGTCGTCAATGACGTTACCGATAACTTCCCGACCACAACGCTGGAAGGTGGGTTTTTCGCTTTTCGTGACCGCGTAAGAGTTCCATTTGGTTGGACATATATAAGCATTGATTCCAAACGGATGACAAACCGAGGTGCGGCAGTCGTGAGCATCGACGGCTCTTACTGGAACGCAGCCAAAATAGTTGTCAATAGAATTTAGTTGTTCGTGTTTTGGGCAGACGTTTTTTGGTATTTAATCTTACTTATAGTTAATTTATTACAACATTTAAAGCGTTATATTGTTTTGCCGGATCACAACTACTTTTTATTAATATTAGACATTAACTTACAATGTAAGGTATAATAAGTATTATGAGAACGGACTAGAGTTTATTGTTAATAATATGAAATAAAAATACATAGGTCGTCGTTGTATTTAATTGTTACATTTGTAAAGTATAAAAAGTATCAACATATTAAATTTCTATTAACACTTTTGATATTTGAGTAATTGTAGTGAAAAGATATTCTCTAAGTATATTCGAATGAATACATCAAAAAATAATTTTGTTTAAAACTGTTATTGTTGACGTATTACCTAAGCGTATAAATTTAATATGTTAATATAATATAAACAAAGACATCATTATATAAAATAAGTCTACTAGCAAACCTTCTTTCCTAATTTCCTCTCTTTACTTCATATCCAGTCTTTGCATTTCCATTTTTTTACTAGTAAAGATATTGAGTGAACCTACAATTACGAATATCTACCGATAATAAGCACGTTTCGCGGAAATGAACAAGGCTTACTAAAATATATAATAAACTGTTTACCTTAGTTAGTATTTTATCCTATAATATAACATATATTCGTGCCGTGCTATAAAAAAAGTAGGTATGTGTTTAGGATTACTTATAATATCAACAAAAGTTAATAAGGGAGTACCGTAACACGAATATGTGTTATAGAATAGTCAAGTTACAAAAATCGTAATTAGCGTGTCACTACTTGTTTCAGAACGATCTCTTCTATATACCTACATAAAACGAATAAAATTAATTTCTTGTCTATTTAGTATTCTACAGTATGTATGTAACATACGACGCAGTAACGTCCGAATTATAATACTACGAGTACATGTCCATATAGTACGCTGCTCTACGAGTGTATACAACGTACAGAATTATCATGGCAATTTAGTACGCTGTTTAAGATAAAATTATAAAATGACTTGTTCAAATTAATATTACTTAATAAAATTACCTGTCCATTTAGTACGCTCCTAAAGTTATTTGTCCATTTAGTACGCTCCTGAAGTTACTAGTCTCTTTAGTACGCTCCTAAAGTTACTAGTCCATTTAGTACGTTCCTAAAGTTACTAGTCCATTTAGTACGCTTCTAAAGTTATTTGTCCATTTAGTACGCTCCTAAAGTTACTAGTCCATTTAGTACGCTCCTAAAGTTACTAGTCCATTTAGTACGCTCCTAAAGTTACTAGTCCATTTAGTACGCTCCTAAAGTTACTAGTCCATTTAGTACGCTCCTAAAGTTACTAGTCCATTTAGTATGCTGCTAAAGTTAACCGTTCATTAAGCATGAATCTAAAGTTGCTTGTTAATTTATCACGCTTTTATATACCAAGTGTGAAAATTTATGTCTTGGTTAAAAATACTGATATTACTGACCGCATGCACCTAAAATACTGACCATTTAATGACCAAACATCGAGAGATACTAACTTTTCATCGACCAAATTACCGTTGAAATATGCATGTATTAGTTACTAATAGATAAGTATGTAAGCTAGTAATTCTACTGAACATTTACTATCATTAATTGTTCGACGAGCAAACAGAGCCGTCCCAAATTCTTCAATAAAATAAACCTTAACTAAACATTATTCATACACAACACAACTTCAACACTTCAATCTACAAACCGCCACCGATATGGAAGCATGGACTTAATAAAAATACTGATTTTAAGGACGATTATCAGAAAAAAACGGACTATTACAGACTAGTCAAAATAAACGGTTTCTACTGCTTTTACTGGCCGTTTCCCACCCCTGATATATATATATTTACAATAAAGACCATTCCAAGCAATTACGAGCAAGAAATTTGGTTTCTAGAAACGGACCTACGTGAGACTATTGGAAGGTATACATAACATTATATATATTGTTATAAGTATAAAAGAGCTATCCTCTTTTCAGGATATAGAGAGGATGCTAAATACGTTTCAGGAATATTTTACCGCGCGACTTAAGTACAGGTTTATATCGCTATATTCGAATATAGATTTTACTTTATACGGATTATAAAACTAATATAAAATGCTTTACAGAAAGGCTCTTCTAGATCTATATCGTCTCGGAGTAAATATCAAAGGTTATTATGGAAAACTCAGTTTTTAAGTATTTGACATTAATGTCGCCTTTTGCCCGATTAAGGGGAATTTTGACTGGAATCTATATGTTCCTTCTATAATCTACCAATAGGATGAATATAAATATAGCTAATCGTTTTATGTCATTGAAGAAGCAGCTTATCAACTATTTGAATATATCATTCGCTAATATGAAATGAATCTTTTGATATATCGCAAGCAAGCATCACACACACATGCAAAGTGCAATGTGTATAATAGTTACTTAGCAATATAAGGCCTTACAAAAAATCAAGTATGCATTTCAAATATAGGAATCATCAGGATCATCATCATCCTCATCCTCAGATTCATAACCAAATTCTTCACGAACTTTCCTCCTTAACCAAGGTGGAATATCGTTGTCAGGATTCTGATACATAATGTATCTAGGCAAATATTCCAATAAGTAATGGTCAAGCAAATCATATTCGCGATCCATGCGTCCACGCTTGGGCGAACTTCTCCTAGGCGTACGAAGCTTACCTTTGGACCGCAATATTTGCGTTTGACGTAAATAAATATACCAATCTGCTCGGATTCTTGGTGGTGGTATTCTTCGCCTACGATTCAAATAGTATAGTCATGAATAGTTGGTAAACTGAACATATTACACATTTTCTGACCATTTCTATTCGTTATAGTTAATGCATTCCTTATAAAATATAATGCTGCATACTTAACTAATATATTCAAACTTATCTTACAATATTGTATACAGGAATACATCTAGATTATCAATTCCAACGTGTTTATAAATTTAGCCTAACTGGACAATTTTGCTAGATAATAGTTGCTCCTGCATGGCAATAAGGTATCTCAGTTACAAACAAATGTTGATTGAAATCTGAAAAAATGGCGACTAGCTGTCAGTTTTGACAACTCCAGTAAGCAGAAATGTTAATAAGTAGCTGACTGAAGTGGCAAGAAGGCGCATATTTTATAGATTTCAAACAACAGTTGATTGCAACTGAGATGCGTAATTGCCCAGCAGATCTTCACTAGTAACGACGATACAAAGACGCAGGTGATCATTTACCATTTTACTAACGAAACTTTTGATAAGCCATAGTAAATATTACATAACAACACATCGCACTAAGTTTTGTGATTACAGGGCACATGCGACTGTTTGACATACAAAAATCTTTTGGAGGAATTAAGATGAATAAGTATGAACTATACATACGTATAATATCAATAGCCCGAACGGAATCGTTTCAAAACAATTTGTATAACGCCTATAACAATATCAATAAGATAAACTGTCTTAGTATACATTATAATAAACATACTTATACTATACTACCGCTTAAAATATCAACCTCATTTTAGTGAAATTAACTATGAAAGGAATTCATATAAAAATAGAAATTGCACCGGTAACTCCTCAACATTTTTGCATGTCAGTGGTTTGTCTGTGTGTTTTAAGTAAGCACAAATCTTGTATGTATATTCGGATAATGTTATAAAGTAACTTGCGTAATTGGAATGGGATATGCGTAGATATATATGTTAGTAGTTATCACACAAAATGAAGCAACGCGCGCGTGCTTGTTACCCATGCTGAATGCGCTCTCACGATATTATTTTCAAAGGATTTCATTGACGTTCAATAAAATAATATTGTGTTTTTATGTACGATTAACACAAAAAGCATGTCAGCGTACATTCATGCGGGATGGCCTAAATACTTGCACGCGCGTGTGTCTCCACTCAGCGCACTCGCGTTCTACGTCGCACCACAAGCGTCTTACGCGTTATGCCTAGTGTGCTTCGGATACTTATTTTTACTGTATTATCTAACCGATTCCTTACAATAGAGTGCTTAAAATTAACTCTCAAATTCAATTTCTACATACATCACACAAAAGGGCGTGACTAAAGTGCGTCTGAGTTTACTCCAAACATTTACTTTTAAACAGTGACTTAAAACAATGAACACAAAATCTCACTGTGCAATTTACTCGTGAAACTGACGTTGCGTATGACGTCAGTCGGAGAGTGAGCGGATAAAACCAATACTTACTGTGGCGGTTCGCGAAGTTCTCTTAAATACGCTCCGGGATTCTCAAGAGCAACTCCAAAGTTAAGCTGGGACTGGAGTATCTCATTTAGTGCATCGACCCACTTTCGCCGTTTTTCCTCGGTATCAGGGCGGCAGTAGTATGACTGCCGGCTACGCTGACTGGAGGCGACAGAGTTTATTATAAATGCACCAGCATTTGGCACCTCTTCCAGTTCCATTTTGTTCATCTGCAGACATTTGACCTAAATTAGGGAGGTTTGTGCAAGAACAAACTATACAATACAAATACAAAAAACAAAATGTTTATTTCTTGTTCATACATATATACGGTACAAGAAATGTAGTCCTTCGAGCCGGATTATGATTAAACCTGATTTTGAAAAATTAGTTGGTTTTAGTGGGTGGCAAATCTACCAAGACGCACTGTAGTGTAATTTGACCTATACTCCTCTCTCTAAGAGAAAGACTCGAGTCTTTCAGTGGAATTAAATGTATTCATTATGCTTTGCCAGTTGTAACGGCTTTTTATGTGAAATAAACAAAACAAACGTATACACTTTTCACGTTATGTGAAAGTATATAGTTTAGTTGAAGATATCAATCTTCAACTAAACTATATACGAAAAAAATTGAAAAAGTAAACAAACGGCTAAATCGTAAGTGCTTGACAATGAAAATACGTTCCAATAAATGTATACTGGGACAGCTCACCGGTTAATAGATTGGGCAAGGTTTATAACATTCTTTCTTCAGAAACTAAGCTCATACTCGCATGTAGTACTCACTTGTATGTGTGCTCTGTAGTTGAATGTAGGACTAGTGTAAGGACCCTTTCTCCCAACTGTATCACTGAATATTACGCATTGTTCGAATAAGAACAAGTGCATTTCTTTCTCTCTACTCCTCTCAATTAAATCTGTGATGGTCAGTGTGTCTTGTAATAATAGTTTTCCCTGTGCGGTGATGTTGCCCTGAAAAGATCAAGATTCCCAATTAGAAGATAATTTTAAAAAGGTTTATTCGAACATGAATGTTAAACTACGAAATTGCTATAGTTCCTCAAATATAAGGTAGTTATCACAAAACAGCACCGTGTTCAATTTACACAGATATTTTATACAGTCAGTGATTAAAAACGCAAAGCAAACTGACAGAGTCATAAAATATATTCTCTTTTAATTCCTTGGTCATTGTTTTCAGGACATCCTTTACTTGCGTGACTTTTACCATCAGACCAACAGCTAATTTGTCCTTTCACTTACTAGAAATTAATTTGACACCTAAACAGCCAGTAAAAGTCGATGTTTCAAGAAGGTGTATGTTTAAAAAGCTCATCACAGAAATTGCATTTGGCAACACTGCTCGAATTAAGCTGCTTAAAGCGTACTAAGCAAGTATTACATCGCATACTTTAGACTACCGCATAAAGATAAACACATTTAGTTTAGATGACATTTGCGAGTGACTTTCAATGTTCGCCAGATTCATATCGCGCTAAACAACCGCTACTGTTGTACAACAATAGGGAATATGCATAAAATAAATGATATACAGTTCCACGATTGACCGCGTCGTTAATTAAACCAGATAAGATATTTGGTGAAAGGCAAGCCTAATAAGTATATAAAAAATCCCAATCCAACCAAATAATATAAAAAAATAGGTATATAAAAAAAAAACTAAGGAGTTTTTCATATTCGCCCACAGGGACGTTGTATAGCAGACTAGCAATAGTCTAGTCTCCCATAACATCAAAACAAAATATATGAACGTGACTAGCGAAATGAAGGCGAATTCACCTTTATCTCACACACTCACTCAGAGATGGGAATGATGGTATATATTTGTAATTAATTACCAAACGTTTAACATTAAAAACTTTGAAATACTGTAACCAAGACATAACGAAAACAAAAATAAGTGAGATGTTTAAGAAGCTTAGATGATATTCTGGTAAATGAACATCTTGCTGTGAAATTGAAAAATCCAGGTGAATAAAAACATTTAGTATGTGATATGATCGATGCAGGTGAATGAACATCTCATCGGTGCTATGATCAATTCAAATGAATTAACATCTCATCTGTGATATGATCAATTCACGTGAATGAACATCTCGTCGGTGATATGATCAATTCAAATGAATGAACATCTCATCTGTGATATGATCAATTCAAATGAATTAACATCTCATCTGTGATATGATCAATTCACGTGAATGAAAATCTCGTCTGTGATATGATCAATTCACGTGAATGAAAATCTCGTCGGTGATATGGTCAATTCAAATGAATGAACATCTCATCTGTGATATGATCAATTCAAATGAATGAACATCTCGTTTGTGATATGATCAATTCACGTGAATGAACATCTCGTCGGTGATATGATCAGTTCACTAGAATGAACATCTCGTCTGTGATATGATCAATTCCCGTGAATGAAAATCTCGTCTGTGATATGATCAATTTACGTGAATGAAAATCTCGTCTGTGATATGATCATAAACAAAACCTTACTGAAATATAACGCTCAGCTATATCAATCGTGCTAAATATTGTTTTAGGTGGATTTAAATTATAAGGTAAGTATACTAAAATTAAAATTATATAACGTTGTGATATTATACAGGTGTCCGTAAATGTAACGACAAACGGTATGAGAAAATAATTCAACACATTTTTGTTTTTAATTTGCCCGTAGCTAAGTTAAATTCTTTTTGTAGAGAATTGCTCTACTGCAATAACAAAATGTGTTAGTCAAATATATTTAGCATCTTCCCCATTGAATTCGCAAGAGCAGCGGCGCTTAGACTTGTTTATAACATAAGTATCCGTATCATCTACATTATGGAAGAACTATAAATGCGAAATAAATACACCAAAAGACATGTTGTATTACGGCCTTACATTCAAGTATGCTCTGTATTTAATGAAACCGTTATTTTGCCTTTATTCAGAACACAGTATCGTATAGGTAGTTATTTCGCATCTGAAGTATAAATATTAACAAGATACTTACGGCAAAGCCCTGCAGCCTGCCAACATCCATCATGTTGTTGGCATTTTTGGGTATGATTTCTGTGCAGTTCAGGGCGTCACGTAGGGAGGCAACTACGTCATCTGGACAATTGGCTTGTTCCGTATATGATTGAATCTTCTTCACCAAAAGGTGATATTTTTGAATACGCTGGATTGGCTTTATAAGCAGGTCCGCCAGCTGAAAAACACCAAGTACATATTATAAACACGACAGTAAGACATAGTCTTCATGTACGTAAATATACTTGAAGACCATTCGCGCATGCTCACATACAAAAGCCACAACATTTATACAATTACTTGTATTTGGGTGTGTGCGTGTGTATGTTCCGAAAATAAAATTATAATGCCCCAAAAAATAAAAATACTGCGAGAATGTGAGGTGAGTGTGATAGTTAGATCATGCATACGAGTACCTTTCAATAATATTGACATCAATACGTTCCTTGTACGACTTAACGATGTTTATAAAATTCATAATAATAATATAAATACTTTAGTATAACAAACTCTGTCTAACAGTTTGTTATTCACAGCTAATGTATAACCAGTTTAAATGAAACTGCAGAGAATGTATAACGTGAGGTTATTAAAATTGTGAATGTGATCTTGTCTGTCCCTTGAGTTTTGTCATTACTTTATGACTTTTTAGTCATAAAGTAATGACTGTAATAATACATGTCCAACACACCAGTTTATCTTTATGATTACAATTATTACATTTTAATCCGGAAACATAGGGTACTTTTTGTACCTAAATGCTACGAAGAAATAATAGTCATTTCTTCGTAGCCTAAATGAGAAGGATTGAGGTACGAAATATGTACTTTCATTTGACACGAGGAAAATTCGAGTGAAGCTAAGTGTGAACCTAGCATTGAAAAAAATACTTCATGACAGCGTGAACCACGTCTGTCATAATTCAATAAGTCTTTCAGATCACGGCTGGCAATAAAATCAATAATAACGCGATAAGCCAATTCGGGAGTTCGGGAAGTTCTCCACTGTACACTTGACAGTGACAGTGAATATAGACACTTGAAATATAACAATTTTGAGTGTTAGCTGTCAGCGTGACATGAACCTCATACATAGCAAATTAATCTGATATATACCTTGTCTAAGGTTTCAGAGCCGCCTTTTAAATAGGCGGTACGATTAATCCACTATAAAAAAGAAACCGTTAATCCATGAGAATATGTTGTTGCCTGAAATGATGTTTAGGAACATTTTGAGATATATTGTCCTATTTTCTGTTTTAAAAATGGGGCCGGTTTTCACAGTGCAAGGTTATTTGCGACTATATTCCATATTAAGTCTAAAATATCCTGTGCAAGTAATCATATAGAAAATGAAAGGTTCGAAAGCGTGCGTATTAATGGCGATGTTTTTGTCTTGTTTTGTATGAAGTGGACATTACAGATTTTACATAGAGAATATATTACAAAAGAGCATATTATTATGTAAGTTACTAATTATAATAATGCAGCTAGTGTGTTTTTAGACGAGACGATTTCGACTTTGATTGCGTAATAATGTTAGGCGACATATTTTAACTATAAGTACTAAAGTTTTAAATTAATATCGGCTATGTGGAGGAGCCTACAGATATAAAGTATTTTTTTTTACATTTACAGCTATTCACACAATTATACTAGTGTTATATTATTATAATTAGTCTGTCTTTTAGTTATCACGGTTGTATTAAATGTTTTTGTTGAGATTGAATGTAAAAAACCAAAACACGACAGACTCGGCAGTTTAATATCGCGTCTAAAAACACACTTGAAAACGGCACAAAGATATAAATAGAACATACATATATGTATACTATACTGTATAGTAAACCCACCTGTAGCTTTTGTCCAAGTCTGTTACGTATCTCTTGGAAGTATGATTCGTGATCGGATACTATGTATTCCGATACCGGTTTGTTTCGACAATATGCTTCGTAGAGAAACATTTTGCGTTCCAAGAATCGGCGGAATAGTGGACCGAGCAGCTCGGGCCTATCCATGCAGCAGCGCAGGTCGCCCAGGAACTTGCTGCACAGACCACCGAGAAATCAGTACTTGCTTATAAAACACAAAACAAAAGAAAACATCCAACAAACAAAATTCGCTGTTAAACTAAACTTAATCGTTCGCATTGGCAGGTATAAATTAATATTTTGGTGTTCTTTAAGGTAAACATAAAATCGCCATTGAATTAGCGCAAGCTGGTTTAAAAGATAAAATAATACTACAAATAATACGGTAAAATAAAAACATATCCAATAAATAAATTAAGGAAGCATGGGAGCAGGGTGATATATAATTTTTAGTTCTTAAATAACTATAGGAGAAAATTAAAATATCGGTTACTGATTAATTAACATGTAAATGAAAATAAATTAACATGTAAAGAATGATATATGTACTCGTAAAAAAAAATATTCAGCCTAATACTCAATAGTGACTACCATTAAGTACTAAGTATTGAGTGTAAGTAGATAATTTCATAATCAGAATCAATATCAGAATAAAACTTTCCAGTATTTTAAATAAAACGAGAACTTTGATGAGACATCAAAATACTTCGGCCGATAGGTTGAATGGGATATGATATTTCGCGAGTCGAGCTTGCCTTCAAAAGTAACTGCCCAAGTTTACCACACGCATTAAGGCTTTAGGCCGTAGGATCTATTAGTTCTGAAATTTAGGTATATTATAATTTATCGTGAGAATGCGTTTACGTGGCATAATACATTTATTTAAATTCATGATGAACGTACAATGTTCATACAAGTAAGTTTTGGTTTATGTGTTAAAAATTTCAAACGAAACAGATAGAATTTCATCGTATTTGTGCGCAACTGCACATAATTCAGTGAAAGAAAGATTCGGACCCACACTATAACACTCGTCATAATCGAGATACTGCGCAAGTTTTAAAATATAAACTACAAAATAAAAAATGACCGTAATAAAAAACAGAACGAAAACTAAGTGAACAGTTAATAGCGCATCAACCATTGGAATTGGGATTTGTATTGGACCGCGTGACTTTTGAAAGCTGCTCCTACCGAACCAAGGATGTAGAATCAAAAGATGTACTTACTCCTTGTGCCAGGCGTAAATTGATTCAATATTACTGAATATGATTCTGTGGCGGCCATCTTTGAGCCCTTCTGGCCGTGGTGGGTCGTTCGGACACTCCTGAAGAAAAAAACAAAAACGGGTTAATAATTTCATAAAACGACTCATTCCACACATGGTTTTTTAAGTGCTCATTCAGTGTACGAAAATAGATTATTAATTTTTTGAAACCGGCTATGACTTGCGTGATATACCTATACTAGGGAATTTTCTGCTACTAGTATCGAAATTATATTTGGTTAAGTCACTGTCCTGCACAGGGGCGAGCGCGCAATACAACATGTAACTGGCAAGTCCTAGCCGGTTCTTAACTAATAACTCTACTCGCTATATTTTTCAAACTAAAAATATAACAAATTAAAAGCAGATAAATATCTAAATATAAATAAAAAACCGGTCAAGTGCGAGTCGTACTCGTGCACGATTGTTCCGTAGCAACAAACCAAGCAAAAAATCGCATTTGTCGTGTGGAAGCCCCTTAAATATTTTTTTTTGTGTTTTAGCTGTTTAGTTATCACAGTTCATTAGATACAGCCTGGTGATAGACGGACAGACAGTACAGCAGACGGCAAGACCGGTGGTAGTGCTACGCTGTAACCCCACAGCCGAATGGGCCGGCACGACCGATAGCTTGCTATTGCGTTTTAGTCGGTTTGTGGGAGGTTCAGGAGGTCCGATTCCCTCCTCCCCCGTTATTCCTCTTCTTCCCCCTAACACCCCCCCTCCTCCTTCAAAGCGTTTTCCGCATCCTCGAGACCTCTGGTATTGCGGTTGTCCGTGGGCGGCGGTTAATTAATAAAATATTTGAAAGCTGGTGCTTCCCTTGTGGTCCTATTTAAATTTCATCAAATTCGGTCAAGTAGTTTTGAGATACTCTCCAATAACTAAATAGAATGTAAGTCGGTATTAAATTTACGATGAGATAATAACGTAGAAATTCATTATCATCATCAGCCCTTCCTCTAAATATCAGTTAATAATATATGCAAGAAGTAAAATACTATCTTAACATTACCGTAAAGTAGCACATCTATTTATTTTTTAACGGATTTATTTCGGCGCATGTGCAGAAGAGCTTCGTGTCCTTATCTTACCCTCCCCTTTTCACTTCAGAACTAGCAGAATGACATCGCACTACCACCGCACTAACCATATGTCGTGGAAGTACCGGAGATAAAAGTAAGCAACGATTTCGATCCGTTTTAATGCGTACAGCCCTAGAATGGACCTCCTTGCCGTCTTCTGTTTTTCCTGAGAACTACAATGTAGGCGTTTTTAACGCTAGAGTGAATAGATTGTTTCTACGAGTATATCGACGTGCCATCAGTCAACACTCGCTTACCATCAGGCGAGGTGGTGGCCGAAATTAGACCTCATAAAGTTACAAATATAAAGCTGTCCGAAACAAACATACACATAGTTTTAACCCACCCAAGTATCCTAGTAGTATCATTTCAATGCGATGTTGCTAAGTTACCAAAGCAACATAATGCTATGTAGAATTTTACTCCAAGTGTCTCATTGCAACTGAACTGCAATGGTTCGGCGTGAAGCTCACCATCCTTCCATCTAATGACTTGATCATATTGTAAAAACAAAATATAAGATGATCCCAAGGAACTCAATTTCATTTAATTACGTATCTTCACTTCACGATTCTTAACAAGTTTATCGGTTCCTATCAAGCACGCCACTTAACGCCTACTCGTATTGTATTGGATCTGCCACCGGTTTTCAGTAGTTACTGATAAATACGTCTTTTTAACCACAGCAGAAGCGCTTGATAAACATGCCTCAAAAAACGTAATACAGTATGCATTATCGCATATGTTTCCGCCATTATCGTGCATTTTACAATAATGTACATAAAGAAAAAATCAACCAGAAAGAAGGCAGACAATCGCGCGTTACTAGAACTGTACCTATTTTGGGTTACACTTCTATATACTCCACTTCTGGCAAGTTGTTATCTGCCACCCATAAAATGTAATAATAGTAGTAAACCTAAGTAGAAATATTGTGAAAATCTATATAATAAGAATGGCCCCGAGTTTCTTGCCGCTTCTTCTCGTTATAGGCTCTATATATTTTGGAACGCGGCGGTAGAGTCTTAAGAGTACGTTATAATTAATAATTGGCGTTCATTAGTCTAAAGTCAGCGTCATTGATTACATGATTTTGAGTTTGACTGCTTACCATGACATGGCGCATGTAGCCATCTACGATGAGTTCCAGATCAGAAACATATACTTCTTCAGTTTCCAGCAGCTCCTTCAATACAAAATCGCGTTTCTTGAGTTTGTCCGGGGAACCATTTTGCGGGGCTCTGGATCCGGAAGGGCGCGGGTCGTCTGGCGCGTCGATCCGGGGTTGGGCCGGCCCGGCACCGTGATGTTCCTGATTAATAACACATATTTATGTCAACAATTTATGTCATGTAAGTTGATTAAATTCTTTGAGACTGCCGTTTTTATAAACAAGTAAAAGTAGTTAGACTATTATATGCCTGAAGTTAAAACTATCAAAGGCTATAATAGTAGCCATTTCCTTTACTTAAGCAATTGAGAACACGTCAATTTTATGTTTTTATTACTTACACAAGTGAAGTAAACAAATAAAAAATTACATTCACACACAAGTCTGAACTGAGACCGTAAAAATATAAAAATGCTGTAAAAATTAAAACCGCATGACAACAACCTAATACAAGTGTAAAAAGATACATCCAATGTTGATAAGGTTATATCATTACTTATATAAGCATTTATTTTAATAAGTAACGTTCATTGCTCGACTATAGAATGAGATTTTACGTTGAAGTAATTACTTCGTTGAGAAATTACTTAGCAACAAGAAGTTACTTGTTTATAAATACGAGTGTAATTCGTCACGCGTTAGACTAGAAATCTTGAATAATTCATTGTCTTTTTGATGTCATTATAAATAAAGCGGAGAGACAAAAATGTCAGCTAATAAAGGGTAAGAAACTGCCGTGCGATTCTATATGGGCAAACATTATAGCAACTGAGATACATAATAGCCCTGCTGGTTTGGCACATGAGACACAGTTCGTCACTTGTGAGATATATGCTGAGGTTACCACATACACCAGGTAATCCTGATACTTGTAATGTCTCCTAAATCTCCTAATAACATAAAAAACTTCAACCTTTCCGTGCGTTCACTCCGCATTAGGGGAGCGAGACAACAGCAGGCCTATTATGTATCTCAGTTGCTAACTTTTGGTAGTGTGTTGATTGAAATCTTGGAAAATGACGGCTCTGTTAGTTTTGACAACTCCAGTAAACAAAAATGTGGTAAGTTGACGACTGGAGCTGACAAAAGTGACATATAGCCGACATTTTTTTTTATTCCAATCAACATTTGTTAGCAACTGAGATACTTAATAGCCCTACAATTCACATCACCATGGCTATTATGTATCTCAGTTGCTAACAAAAGTTGATTGAAATCAAAAAAAATGGCGGGTTTATGTACCTTTTGTCAGCTCCAGTCATTAACTTACTATCATGTCTGATCTAAGGCTACATGCCTTCAAAACTGCAGAGCCGCTATTTTTTTAGATTACAATCAACTTTTGTCAGCAATTGAGATACATAACCCTGCTGTACACCAAAGAACCATCGACACCTACATCCATTACACAAATGTTTGATCCAGTTATGACTCGGACCAGGATGACAGCTCGGCTAGAGTGTCGTCGATTACAAAAAGTAAAATCCCATCACATTTACATTTCTGCGCTGTTCAGTTTCTTACCATGAAGACTGCCATGGCAATGTAAACCACAGAGATACCTAAGAGATCGGTATATACAAGTAATAATATGTGATATGTCTATCAATTGAACAATCGCACACAAAAACAAAAAACAAATACGATGCTATCTACCAACACAAACTTCACTCCATGCAGAACAAACACAACGATAAAAACAAAACGAACGTACTAGATATGTCACAGCTAAACCTAAGAAGCTTTAAAAGCATACTTTTTGCAGCATATAATACGTAAATAAGTGTTTTATCGAGATAATAAGAGACTCTATACGGATGTGCAGACAAAAATAAGCTGGTGAATGCATTTTTTTTAATCAAGACCACTGACTCCACCGGAAACACGACGAGACAAAAAACGCGATAAAATCAAAACAAAACTACCAAAGCATTTACACACTCTCCATTTGCATTTTCACGAACTACCTACACTAACGAAAAAAAGAACCACCGGGCTCAAAAGGTAAGCACCCTAAATGCTGAACTGCTTGTGTAACTACTCATGCCTATACGTGCCGCACGCACACACATAGGCCACAGTAGTAACTACTAAATAAATTATGATTGAACGCCTTTCGCGCGACGCACACCACTACACACATCATATATAAGGTCTTTGTTAATTTGTGCACAATACTAAACCGTGGTTTGGAATCGATAACTGGTCATGAAAATAAAGAATGTCATGAAATAAAAATGGTCATGAATATAATGAAAAGTTGACGTTCATAAGTGCGTCTTTGATGCCTAAATTGAATAAATGATTTTGACTTGACTTTGACTTTGAAAGAAAAAAATACAGACATAGATTTATTAATTTAGCTATGGAAACATTCGGGAGTACGTAGGTTTGTACATCGTTGTACCTATTTTAAGTTGGTAGATGTCTCCCGTAGTAAGTGTTATCTATTCTGTATAGCAGCGCCGTCGTGCGCTCAGTCGCACTATGACTCTTTCGCGGAGCGGTGAACATGCGTTCACAATAAATTAAAAAAAAAAATTTTTTCACTTTCATGACCAGTTATCGATTTCAAGCCACCCCGTACAATATTATGCACTAATTAAAGAACACCTTATATAGCTCGTTATGGTACTTAACTTTTGACATGAATAACAGGCAGTAGTTTTGTCTCGCCCGCGACTACCTACATATTTTTACATAATAAAATCAATACGAGCAACTACGTATTACACATATACTTGTATTGGCAAACTGTTTCAGTAGGGAAGTAGAGTACATATACAAATTAGTAATACGTAGTAATAATAATATAATGTGACATCGTTTTCTACACATGTACATTTAAACCGCGTCCACGATCCCAAAAAAATTGAGATTATAAATGTTATACTTCCAAACCGTATGAAATGTTTACTATAGTCTAGGGCTAACAGCCAGTAATCTGATTCAGTATGAAAGAGCAATAATTGAGAGAGATTCAATCAGCAAAATGGAGAGTGCAAACTAAAGGTCCATGCACACAACATGCTATTGACAGAGAGTACGAACTATGCGATTCTTCACAATTTGTTCTATTTCCTCTATATCAGCGGGGGCTCCGTTTCCTGGCATATCCATACCCCGTAAGGAGCCCTGAAAATGTTCATCATTATCATCATCACCATCATTATCATCATCGTTCTGTATGGGGCTACCATCATAGATGACGCAGTTACCCAAACCGTCCGACTTTGTATATTGATGTTTAATTTTCACCATTATTAAAACTGTACTGCGTAACCACGTTCATAACCCGGAGTTAATTTTTATTTATTTGAACAGAATAGTTAAATGTTTTATATTATACAAGATACAAGACAATGGATTATAAATCTGTTCGTATTTATAAAATGAGAAGCTTTTTAATACTAGTTTAGATTTAAGCTGAATTTATTTCCTGTGGGGACGGTGGCTCTACCATGAGCTGGCAACATAAATGTCATCTATATTCGATACTCGAACTCTCGCCTACCTATTAAGCTTGTGATTGGCGTACTCGCTGCCGATTTTAGTTCTACAATTGACCGCAAGGTGACACTGTTCTTTCATACAGATTTTCGCGGCAGTCAATACCGAGCGTCGATTGGTGTCAATGTAAACTCATGGTAGACCTACCGAGTCCAAGGATTTCCCCTCTGCCATTCGCATGCAGTTTGCGATTCCCCTGAGCACCATCTTTTCTGCCTTAAAATAAAAAAGTGCAAACAGTACTGTGTTGACGTTGAATGTTGACTAAAGGACACTGTAGCAATTAATTTCAGAAGTTAAATTGTTAGGCGAATGAGACACAAACCCCTGTATCTGGGCGACAAGAGTATGGCAGTGCCACTGGAACTGAAATAGGCAAGTGTGATGCATGTCACCGGAAGTACGACTTGCCTTGCTATTCAATTAGTAGCATGAAATTTTTTACATGTGGAACGTCGTAAAACAACTCCCGATAATGGAACGGGTGTAACGTAGCATCTCTATCTCTAGTGACCAAAATCTGTTCAACAACGTACAATGCAATTTTTTTTTATTGAAATTTGTTAGAGAGAATCTATCCTCGGACGGGATTCGAACCCGCGTCTTCTGACAATCCGAATCACAAGCCACGACCACTAGGCCATGGAATTTTAACTATCTGGTTTTAACCGTCGTATGGGGACGGAGCGACATCCATTGGACAGCTTGACAACATTATCCAACCTGTTTTAGTTATTTATTTTATTGCGTTACATGTGAAAAACATTAATGTCGTATTTTTTTTCTATTTGTCACATTACTGTGCATATAGGCGGACAACTTCGTCAATTTCAATTTTCTAAATTTCGACGCTCGCATGCCATTCTGAATGCTTTATATTTCGATTTGAACCGACTTCCCAAAAAGCACTAGATTTTGAAGACAATGAACATTTGTTTTATGTACGACCACGTATTTATAACTTATTCACAGGAAGTTTTGTACCTCCAAGTTGCCCCCATCTCTAATTTTAGGACGGCGCTTGAAGAGTTTTCGAGTTGCGCTCAATAATAGAATAACATATTTACAGTTGCAAGCGTGGGTAAGAAACTCTTGCTGTAAAGGTTTCATAGTTTTCAGTAGGAGTAGTGGAAGTCAATTAAGTATTCTTCAATAATGACTATAATCTGACTGAAAATTTAATCAACTTGGATAAATTCCTGTTACGTATCAGGCGCGGTCCAATCCTAATTTTAAAACAATTTTCGATGCTTTACATAAGGTTGAGAATTGCTTACCAGAATAGACGACGTAATGCGAAAATTCAATTGAATATTTGCTAATACTTTTTATATTTATTTCGTACAATCAAATGATTAAATTTTAATGATAAATTGGTCCATAGTTCACTAGTAAATTTCATTGGGAATTCGAGTATGATACATTAATTGAAATATATTATAAAGCCCATATATTATATAGGCCCATAATTGAATAAAAATGCTTGTTCCCACGAAGCGCACGTAAGAAAAATAGCAAAATTTAGGTAATATTGCCGATTTTTTTTCTATCGAGCCTAGTTTGCTCAATCGTGTATTGGCTCCCATACTTCATAAGGACGCATATTTAATTTACAGTACGTTTTTTTTGAACTTCAGTTATTAGGTTTAAGCGTCGAGAAACTAAGTTTCGCGAAGTCGAATCATGAAATTTGGAACTCATTTCGCCTTAATACAAGATCAATACAAGTTTGTGGAAAGGTGGTTAAACAGTACATACCTCTGATCTTTTCTTTAGATAGTTAGTCGTAAAGTTTAGGCACATAAATGATGGTTAGGCTATACATAAATAGTGTAGGTAAATATTAGTACCTAACATCAGTTGTTTGGTTTAAGTAAAATAACACTTACCCTCTCCGCCTGTGGAGCTTCTGCGGACGGCTGCGGTTGTTGTAGCACAGGAGGGTTCTAAATAAACAAAAAGGTTTTATGTAGTAAAATAAAACTAAAAACTTCGTCGAACTCTGCGGCGTATATGAGTACGTATCTAATATCGAAACGAACGAGTTCTATAATTCTATTATCGAAGCAGAAAACAGTGTGAAAAGACTTCTGTCTTACGTTTAAAAAGAACTGTATTAAGAGATATTACAAAGCGATTGGTAGTTAACAGCTATGTGCTGAGGCCTCCCGCAGAAAACTTGAAAGAACTACGTAAGCGTTAAACAAATTCAGCGAACTCTATAGGCCACAGTTCCTCAAGCTATTGTTAGTTTTGAAGCCCCAAACGAGTGATTATGTCAGAGGATAAATCGAGAATGATTGGCACTGTCTTCTGTAGGCCTAGCACGCGACGGAGAGAAATAGTCTTTCCACCGTTTTTATCCACCTGTCAGTGGAAATAATTGTTATTTCTACCTTACAGAGCAGATTCACCGGGGACAGCATGTCCCGCTACTCCCGCTATAGATCACGGACTCGTGGAAACGTGAATATGATTCTCTCCGATTGACATAACACGGAGAAAAGTTCTCATATTCTTTCAAGGTGGTAGATAAAAAATGATTTCCATTTTTAAATGTCTTGCGCATATTATAATAATTATATTTTGTCGCGGGAAATGCAAACAATGGAATAAAATTACACCGGAGGTTCTTATATCTGAGATGCCACTAACCCCTTCAATTACCCAGATAGTTAATTCAGGCACATATTTTGGGTCAACAAAGAAATGGCTTTGTGTTTATGTGAGGAGATTAATAATGCATTGCAGCATCGAAACCATACGGATGGTTTGCCGGTGCATATAAAGGTTATTATTGTATTACTTTCCTATTTAAATTCCGTGAAATATCTAAGTTAAATAATTATTATTTGTTTTTACTTTTCAATAGGTCCCCACTTCCATACGCTTGAATCTTAGTAAACGGAATAGGATACTACGTATGGATATCACACGCTACTCAGACATTGTTGTTACGTTTGCTTTAAATGGCACCTATAAAGTTCAAACCATAGAGAACGCTACTCCCACTGTCTACCCCCCACGTGGATAAATTATCATCTGGCGTTGCCGTGCTCGCAAGGGAGATAAAATAACATGGTGGAAAAGATTTCTTTCCTCTCCACGGGGAGAAATAGCAAACCCCCGCCCCATATTACCCTGTGCCGTGGGAGGCATGGAACACAGAACATCACATCACAACATCCAAGAGCCGACATTTCTGCTCATCTGAATAATGTTTGCCCGCTAAGGAATGGAACCTGGCACCCAGCTTTTCACGACAGAGTCGCTACCACTGAGCAAACGGAGCCGATCTTTTAACTTTCCATTAAGTGAGATGAAACCAAAAGCAATCGTTAAATAGTTCAGCAGTTAAGACAACTGCTACTTACGATAAACCTTCCGATCTTCAAGATTCTTCTTTACACTGAGTATTACGTAAACATTACTGTAATACATATAAAATATTGCATTTTTAGGCAGTAAACGACTTGCCTACGTCAATAATAGACGGATAAACTAAAGACTTATGTTGGATCTATACACGTAAGCTCTACTTAAAGAAAGACTCCAAAGCCAAAAAAACTTCTAAAAGAAAACTTATAGTACGTAAGAAAGTGTTACTGCTAAATAGTTAGCTAATTTTAATTAAAACTAATTCAAACTGTCTGAAATCTCATAGTAAAACTATTGAGTTGTATTTGACTATGTAATTAAGGGGTCATCTCCGCTCGGCAAACTTTCAGTAGCGCACTGTAGCAGTTAAAGTTTCTAGACTAATGAGAGTAAGAAATGACGCATTGAAGATACGAGCGCAGAACATCGCTGCGATGAACTTGAAAACAAAACTTTGATATCAGACATTCATGTTGTATTTTGTTATTATGTTTTTATATGGTTGTATTGTATGTTATGTTTGTACGAGTAAACTCGTAAAACCATCGGCACATTCAAAGTAAATATTTAAGGAAGACAAAGCTTTTATATGTGGAATCCTTGCAACTGGTTCCTACAAAGTACTGCGTGGCACTAAGAGACAGAAACTGTGAGAAACGGCTGCAGATGCGTGGGGCAAGGGGGTTGTTCGGATTATAGAGCAGTTCGGATTAACTTGGGTCCAGATTATCGAGTCCCTGATTTATTTATATTTCAATCAATCATTTTTATAAAACTTTTACAACACAGAAAACTTTACAAAGAATACATTTTAAGATATTTACATAAAATATAGGTAGGTTATATAATAAGCAGTTTCTCAAAATATGCCTAATATTTTGTGAAACAGCATAAGGAAACGACAATGTATGACGAACAGAACAGCCCAATGTATAGTTGGTAATATTGCATTTTTAGGCAATGGAACGACTTGCCTACGTCAATAATAGACAAACATACAAAATACTAATGTTGGACCTACACACGTAAGCTCTACTTAAAGAAACACTCCAAAGCAAAAAAAAAACGTCTAAAAGAAAACGTATAGTACGTAAGAACGTGTTACTGCTAAATAGCTAATTTCGTAAATAGCATAAATCTAGAAGAAAACTTGGAAATTGAGTATTTACTTTTAGTTGCTATAATGTAAGATGCTATAAAACAAACTCCGCTGGTCGAAACTAACACAGTTTACTGAATAAATTGTGCAATGTATCCTCACAAATCCCAGTGCCTTTCACTGCACCTTCCACACAGCTAACTGTTGCTTTATCTGCATAATCACATCCAGAGGACACAATCTGTGGCCACGACACCCCCATATTATGACAGGCAAATTTAATCTCGATGAAATAGCATTCGAAATTCAATTATCGAATCTCATTTATACCATATGAAGCCAGGGTTTTGGAAAATAATTAAGAGGGATTGGGGATGACGCAGTACAACACATACCTATGACGAAGTAGTGCCACTCAGATTTATTTATTTATTTAATATTTAATAAGGATTATCAATAACAATTACACTTATACATACACCATACACATAGTCTAAATGTTTGTAACAAAATGCATTGTATTTTAAGATAAACACAGCATGCATTAATTCTTACGCCCGATAAGGAAGAGAATATAAAATATAATGAATATGAAATAGAATCAACACTTAAATTAGAAGAGTTAGAGAGTTGGATTGGAGAATTTGACATTGACTGCCAATGTCAAATTATTTCAATATTTGGCCACAGAGTCACCAAATATGTCTAGTAAATCACTTTGATAATTATTTATTAAATTATAAAATTTATTGAATCATAACAAATTATTAGATCAGATTTATAGGATATATAAAAATTCGGCGTTTGAACCTTATATTGATTAACTATATGCCGTGCATTTAATACAAACATCAATTTGTAGAAAGGAAATTTGTTGTATAAAATAAAAAGGATTTTTTTAAATATTAAATTGTATTCTAATTTGATCGTTTTCACGTGAGTGTACTATATATCGTTTTATCATTTAGCAATTTAACGAAGCTTTTTCTAGTGCCGGTTCTGCAGCACAACTTTACAGAAAACAGAAACATAAATAATCGAAAGTTATATGATTATTAACGGGATATTTACCGGGAAGACGGGAAGACTTCCCGTGAACATGGTGCATGTTACTGCGCCGAAATATCGGGAGCTCACTCCACAACCTTACCACGGTAAATATCCCGTTAATAATCATATAACTTTAGTGAACAACCGTGATAGTTTAAAACAGTGTTTTATACTCGTAAATAATCGATTACGACGTACACAATAAAGCAGAAACTAATGTGGTCGCGATGACTGACTTACATAAGTTAGTCATCGCGACCACATTGTTACGCAAACATTATATTGATGAACGACTCAAAGGTTTCCCGAGGGTATGTCTCTAATGGTGAACGAAAACGTTTCATAATCGTTCACAATTATGATACCAAAAATTCTAAAATATAAGTAACTATTAAAATAATACTATATATAATTAAGGTGATATAGTTACCCACTTAGATTAAAAATATTGTAATTTTTCATATGTAAATATTAAATTATTTAATGAAGTAAGCTTCTTAAGCTGGAAATATATAACTCTATAACAGCGGTCTGTTTTGGTAGGCACCACTGCGGGTGACGGATATCTTCTCCATATAGTGACTTAACAGCATTTATATATAATATATAATAATAAAATATCTATACTATAATAATATTATAAAGAGGAAAGATTTGTATGTAAGTATGTTTGTAACGAATTGGCTCAAAAAGTACGGGATCGATTTCAAAAATTCTTTCACCATTGGAAAACTGCATTCACCCTGAGTAACATAGGCTATATAAGATTCATCATCATCATCATCATCCATCACCGCGCGGGTGAAACCGCGGAGAGCAGGTAGTAATCAATAGAATCTTTGCTAAACACCTAATATTACAGATACATCGATGTCTCAAGGGATACGTAGCGCAGTATTACAAACTAAGCTGTTCTGCCGTTGTTATTATCGCAATTTTACTTGCAGGGTTTCTCTTATGACAGATAAAAAAGGAAGTTTTACAGGCATATATGCATTTATGTTAAGAAATATCACAGAATTATACTTTACATTTACAAGCGCCGTATCGCCTATGGTATCACATAAATATACAAACAAAAGTACGATTTCGATAATATTCTTTTACATCTCTCATATTCGGTAAGTAGGTCCTTATTACCCCCAAATGGGGCTTGTAGGTGACCAATTAGCGCTCTAGGGTAATAATGTAGCTAGAAAAGCCCTAGGGCGGTTTATATCTCTCATATTCGGTAAGTAGGTCCTTATTACCTCTAAATGGGGCTAGTAGATGACCAATTAGCGCTCTAGGGTAATAATGTAGCTAGAAAAGCCCTAGGGCGGTAAGTAATTAAAAAAAACACTTCACTCTTTCAAAAAGATCGCGAACATCTAACCATACTGGCAATAGACATCATGCATTCAGTCCAATGACAAAAGAGGTCGCTTCGCTATTCAGCCTTGTCTTCGTATGAGTATAATAGTCATCAAGTTTATTTTTGTAATGCCGGTTTTTTTCTACTTACCTCACAATCGAGATGTAAAGCAGAGTACTTAGCTCGGGTGTAAGCATTATTCTTTACAGCCTTTGGCTACTAATCTACTATAAACGAATATGTTGACTATCCTTTAGCGTATTATTCTTATGGTAATACGAAAGAATATAAAGTAATCAACAGAATCAACACAAATACAAAACACAACTTACTTGAATCGGCTTCATAGGTGGCGGAAGCTCCAAGTCTGCTGCGTCATCTTCAGTCTCTTCTGATGGTCCGGCGAGGTGACCACTACTACTGTCGCCGTTGCTATCACCGGCATACGGCAGCTGGGAACAACAGTCACATATATTATTATACACTTACCATCTGGCACGGTCAATCAACCACAATGGGTAAAGGCATCATGAACAATTGTGAAGTCGACCAGGTCATTGGTCATCGTGGGACCGTCAAAATTAAAAAATTTCAAATTACATTACGTTAAATACAAAAACTGCATCAAAAAGCAAAATTGAGCTCAAACTTAAGTTACTGCTGCTCAGCAGATCATTCTAACGTTTCCCGTAAATCTATAGAATGAACGTCAAAATCACAATTATTAATTTTTAATTATCATTCAATAGTTAAGTCCTAGCGCTCGTATCGTAGCTAGACTTGGCGATCTTAACCGATCGACAAGTTAAGCAACACTTGCTGTGGTCAGGACTTGGATGGGTGACCGCTAGTGGCATTATTCAACCGGTTCCGTGCTTTGGAGGGCACGTCAAGCCGTCGCTCCCGGTTGTTTGTCTTAAGAGAACAGTTATTAGGCTATGTCACAGACCTTCGGGCGGCCTGAAAACTTCAACATGGGTTGACCACTAACCTATCCACCAAGCTGCACTGGGTCCGCGTGGTGGATTATGGCCCAACTCCTCTCTCTGAGAGGAAGGCTCGAGTGTCCCAGCAGTGGGAACAAAATGGGCTGATTATGAATTAAGTCCTATAGTTTTTCTTTATTGGCTATACTATAAACTTGGATTCTTTGCGTAAACTACTTCAATATACAAAATTTTGAGAATGACAGAATACACATAAACGTTAGTTACTACTTCACAATTTAGTGATGTTTATTATTACTTCATCAGTCGAACGACCCAGACACAATAGAAATTTCATTGTTATATGGACAATCGACTGGTGAGGGGTTATACAAGTTCTTTCTTCTCACCCCGGTAGTGGCGCCACTAGTTTAATTTTGAACTGAGCGTGCGAAAAGGCCCGAGTATATAATTAATTAGTAAACTTTCACAAGAGCGTCATCACCGCCTGTACTGAATACGTAATTTTGCCTTTGACTTTCTAGCTGCAGTCGTTGCAGGCCTGACCAACGTTTTACATACTCGTATACCTGTTTGTTTCAATTCCATCTAAAACGTGCACGTTTTTGTCCTCAATTAAGTATTACCGTAATCTATACATCTATACAGATAAATAAAATGTACATGTCTTTTTGTAATTCCAAATAACCAGCTTTTCACTAAATGAATGTGAAAATATATTTACTTACATAAAAGTATTTTCATTCAATTTTATGTCTGTCTGTCTGGTCTGGCCCTGAAATGCCTGCACCGATTTTAACGGGACTTTCACCGGCAGATAGCTGATGTTATAATGAGTAACTTAGACTACATTTATTTTAGAAAAAATATACAACTCTCTGTCTGTTTGTAAATTGAGTATCTCCCCGGTTTGCACCGTTTCTAGTACCTACGGAACCATGTTAAATATTAGTTATAAACTTTAACGGGCCGTTAATTAGATGAACATAAAGAAGTTGGAATAGTTTATTGTATTTATGAATATAAGCTTCCTGTATGTATAGTGACTTAGAATGAAAAAAGTCGTGCGACATACCGAATATTTATCAGTGTTTTTTTTTTAATTTGCAGCTCTAGGAAAAATCCGACAAAGGTGCAAACTTAAAATTAGGTATTAATAAGCATCATAAACTTTCAGATGTATTTACACATTTACAATCCAATAACTGAAAAGTGTTTCACCTACCTAGATGATATCGTAATTGATGTCATCGAGATAGGTGAACCCTTTTCAGTTATTACATTGTATTAAAAAAATCAGTGGACTGAATTAGATAAAACGTATATGGCACTACTTCTTTAATACCGTCTTACTCGAAGGTTCAACGCCAGAAGCATGGAACAAAAGCGTGGTGGTGCTGTTCTTCAAGAAAGGTGGACAACACTTTACTTAAAAATTACAGACCCATCTCGCTTTTGAGCCATGTTTATAATATTGACTATCGGTATATTGGAGTGCTGAAGTGTTTGTAAAAAAACGCCTACATGTCAGTCCGAGTACAGTAGCAGAGTTCGAAGGCAATTCCATTGCAAAGAGGCGTGAGACAGGGAGACGTTATATCTCCGAAACTGTTCACCGCTACATTGGAAGACGCCTTCAAGCTTCTGGAATGGCAAGGACTTGGCATCAATATTAACGGCGAATACATCACTCACCTTCGATTTGCCGAAGATATTGTAATCATGGAAGACCTCAGTACAATGCTCGAAGGCCTCCATCGAGTTTCCCAACGGGTAGGTCTTAAGATGAACATGGATAAGACGAAAATTAAGTCTAATGCCCATGTTGTACCTACCCCAATATCAGTTGGGAACTCAGTTTTCGAAGTTGATGACCATCTACCTGGGACAGACAGTCAAACTAGGCAGGTCCAACTTCGAGAAAGAGGTCAATCGTCGAATCCAACTCAGCTGGGCAGCGTTCCGGAAACTTCGCGAAGTCTTCTCGTTAAAAATACCTCAGTGCCTCAAGACAAGAGTCTTCGACTAATGTGTGTTACCAGTGATGACTTATGGCACTGAAACGTGGTCTCTTACTATGGACCTCATAGATAAGCTCAAAGTCGCACGAGCTATGGAGAGGGCTATGCTCGGGGTTTCTTACGTTACGTGATCGAATCAGAAATGAGGAGATCCGTAGAAGAACGAAAGTCACCGACATAGCTCAGAAGATTAGCCAGTACAAGTGGCAGTGGGCAGGGCACATAGCACGCAGAACAGATGGCCGATGGGGCCGAAAGGTTTTGGAGTGGAGACCACGGACCGGCAAGCGCAGCGTAGGTCGTCCACCGACACGGTGGACAGACGACCTGATGAAGGTCGCAGGACGACGTTGGATGAATGCCGCTTCCAACCGGTCCTTTTGGAAAATCATGAGGGAGGCCTATGTTCAGCAGTGGACGTCCTACAGCTGAGATGATGATGATGATGATGACTACTTCAGACGTATACTCTATCAAACTAAAATAGAATTATTAAAATCGGACTACTCTGCAAAAAGTTTTTTGTGATTATACAAAAAAATATATACCTCGATTTGATAAAATACTCCTGTTTTTGGAAGTTAGTTGTAAAATATTTAGTATGAAGCTAGATTATAATATTTTAAGTATAGTATAAAAATATAGTGACCGCCACTCTTTCCTGAATGACGTTATGCAAGTTCAAAGTTTTTACTCGATTTAACCCTCTTCCGGAGGTTAAGTTTCGTAGGGTTTGAGTTAGGCATGATTCTTAAAGCATATTAAACCATAGTAAAGTCTTTCATACTGTATAACTTGTAGAAATTGAAATGCAAATGAGAACAAAGGAAATATAGTAGCACGTTAATACCCATAGTCCAGTTCAATTAAACAGTAGTTTAAAGTCCTGGAGACCTTTTCCACTATTTCCGGCTTCGATTCCACTATTTCACAACGTTCAACTGCAGGTCGACACGTTAAACACCGGTTGTCGTTCGATCATTACCCAAAAACCGATTCTACTATTTCTAAAGACAAATTGGAACGTAATGTCATAAACAGTACTACATAATAAATATACAATAATCGCTATTATATACGTTTAAGAGTTATCGTCACGTTAATTATCTATCGAGTTAACAGAATAAAGTTTATTACGATCGCTGTTGTCAATTGATACGTAAGTGCAGCATTTTTTAATTATATTCCATTCAGCTGCGGTGCGATTGCAATTTAATTATTGGAATCGGCCTCCAGTAATTTAATCGGCGAACGTAATGGCACTGTAGATTGTATTTTTTCCCCAGAGTGATTTATCAATTAGCAGATTTTTTACAACGGAGAAATCTCCGCCTCCTTTTCAATACTGCGTCTTATTGTAAGAATATCTACAATGTCAGATACGGTGCCGCCTACACCTTGCATATTAACTATATTGTCAATACAGTAAGCAACATTACTACTACTACTATAAGACTGGAAAACTGATGACATGTGGTAGCGATCGCGGCACTTTGCACCGCAATATTACTGCGTGCTATAGCAACTCTACTAATTATATTGCGAGCAATACAAGCATGGTGTCCTCGCCATCAGGAAAACATCTAACTTATCTCATTACATGCTGGGAACATAAACTTTTCTAGTTTACTCTTCTAGCACTAAATCTTTTTATGCTGTGTAGAATCCTCTATCTGGGTAGCTATGCTGAAGAACCAGTTATAGAGAACACCACGTAGTCAAAAATTCTTAAGTGTTTATACCAACTGCATAGCAGCTGACTCTTCTGCATATTAGTGACGTGAGGGTTTTATCGAGTTGGTATGTAAGGAGCATCGTGTACCTGGCACAGCGTTTATTCAAGTGTATATTATTCATTCGACGGCGACAGAGGACCTGATAAAAGTTGCAGGCCGCTTCCAATGGGCCTATTTGATAATCCATGGTGGAGCCATATACATATACTCGAACATCACGTCTTCTGAAGTGGAGATAACTATTCATTCATCCATTCCTTTATCCAACTGTGACGTTTCACGAAGTGTAACTTCCAACTTTACACACGAACTGTTTTGCTTGCTTTTATCTCGCGTGCTTTTGGTCTCGACGGAGTACGTTTTGCGACTGATACAAAAATGGAGTCTCCACGTCAAGAGTGAAGAGACAGACATCTTCTGAGAAAGCTGGTTTTATTGTCAACCGCTCTTCACTTAATATTTATAAGGTTGTCGTCAAACTCCGCTCCGCAACAGCTTAAATTTCTATAATTTTGGTTTTTGGAATATAACATACGATTCCATTTTATAGTAAATAAAATCTGCATTTAAAAGTGGTAGTATAATTATGAATATACCTTTAGCTTCTTATCCGATAGAGTCTTCTTCAATGGAGCGGGCTTTTCCGCTGTAGCCGGAGACTGGACACCGCTCGTAGAGGCCTTTTCTCCTTTTCCTTGGGAGGGTTTGCCTCGCAGACCTCCCAGCCATCGCCTCCTACGAAGAATAAAAACGTAAATTAAAGAATAGATTTTGGTTTTATTAATAATATACATTTTTACTCTATTACATTGCATAAAACACGTGGAAACGGCAAATTGCAAATAGGTTTTTGATGCGCGTTTAATAAATCAAAATACTGTCTGGTTACACAGCTCGAGAGAGATCAAGAATGAGGAAAGTCGTTTTAAGGAATGTTGTACATAGCATTGAAAACTATCTGACACAATTATTATTTTCGGCCTACATTCACTTTTCTACCGACTTCCTAAAAGGAGAAGGCACTCAATTCGACTCTATGTTTGTTACCTCATAACTTTCGATGCAAGGTCAAGCTCCGACTTGACCTTGCGGGAAATCTTTAAATCGTCGGCAAATAAAAAGGGAGTAGATGACAAAAAGCATTTAGGCATATCATCTACCGACTTCCAAACAAGTACAATTTGAAAAATTTAATACCGACTTCCATTCTATTCAGTTATTGGAGTGTAGTAAACAAAAAAATAATATTGAGAATCGGTTCATCCAGTCGAAAAATATGGGGTATTTTTTGGCTGAAAGCTGGTGCTTCCCATTTAAATTTCATCAAATTCGGTCAAGTAGTTTTTGAGTTACACTCCAACAACTGAATAAAATGGAAGTCGGTATTAAATTTTTCAAATTGTACTTGTACGAGTAAGATACATGCATCATCAATAAATAACTAGCAGAGCATCTAATTTCTCTATTCCGAAATAGTATGGACTGCTTTTAATTCCCATGTGAAGCGTACCTATACGAGAACGGAAGACTAAAGGTAAAAATGTGGATTCGGAAAATGTCTATGCCAAAGTGACGAAGAATGAACTATGGTAGTTACTGTGGCTGCTATGGTGAATGCTGCAACCTCATCGATATACAAGATTGTATCAGGATGATCAGAATCAAAGCAATTGGTTTTTCCATTGTCTCTACCTACACACTGGAAACAGGAGATTTATTTATTTATTTATGTATACATAGTAGTCAAGGTAGTAAAGTTCTTTGTAACCTAAATGATACATTAAAATTATCATTATATACTTATTTATTTAATAACTACTGAAGTTTAATGTACTTCGAATTCCTGTGTGACATTGGTGTTTCTCAAATAAGAACCGACAGTATAATTATAGTACATGTGCTCATATAAGTTGAAAGATGTTATAGATTATATAGACCGGTAAAATGAGTTATTTGACTCAGAATTGACCGCCGTATGGTCAGGACCACAATAACATAACAAATGTAACGAGACACCCAACCGCATGCCTAGTGTTGACATGTGTCATTTATCTACTTATCAGATATAACCTGTGCATAAATCTGTACGTATAATAAATGTATTGAAACTATGCCTTAAAGACTTTTGTAATAAATAATCTATATATATATATATATATATATAAATTAACCCCTATTTCTCCTGGTCACGCTATAACTTGAGAACGGATAGAACAATCTCGCTAATGGTTCTTTCCTTGTGTTAATTATTGTCAGGAGACGGTTCCTAAGAAAGAAAAACTAAGAAAAGATGGTTGTGGCGAGGTCGATGTCCGAGCCTACTACGCCAACGAAATCGCGGGCGGTCGCTAATAATATAACATACAAAATTTTGTTTGAATTAAATTGCTAGATCAAAATCAGCATTTGAACGCACCGCCTAGTTTATTTCTTACATCGTCATGTAAATCAAAAATGATTTCGAAATTGGAATTACTTTGCCTCACGCTACCAGCAAATAGAATTTGTTTCGAGATTTTACGAACCAAAAGTGCCCTTTTCGTGCTGGAGAGGTGAAAATAACTATTACTACAGTCGAATCATTTTCGGAAATATATAGTTGATCGATAGTACAAACATGAACATTGAGAGTTGATGACAAATATGAACATTGAGAGTTGATGACAAAAATGAACATTGAGAGTTGATGACAAACATGAACCTGCTGTAATTATTGGACCACCTGCACCTGTCGTGAGCTTTAAGAGGAAGCTTCTTGATTTTAGTACGGAATTAATTAGGTAATTCATTTAAATTTTGTCAGCGATCTTCGGCAATATTTTCCAAAGATAGAAATCCTGTCTTATTATTCTAGCAAGAAATGTATACATTATCTACAAACACACGAACGCATGGATGTGGGATTTTTTAGTAGCATTGAAGACATTTGTAACTTAGTTAAATGTCAAAATTTCATCTAAAATGTCAAACTGTCAATGTCAACAAACAAACACCAATAAATTAACATCTATGAGAAATCTAAGTGAGGAAGGAATGTTTATGAAACCGACTAGAATAATTAAGTTCTTTGTAGATATTTTAACGTCATTTTGCTGTTTTATATCAAACTAGCTATCTATATAATATCATGTGCTTTTGACTTAGCTATCAGAAACTGACACAAATTTTGACAGAATTGTCATTATTACGATCTTAACGTAGGCCGAGATCTTGTTATTTTGTCTATGCTGTGCCCAAGAATATATACGCTTTTTCACTCGCGTGATGGATGATGAAGTATCCTATGTGTTAATCCAGCGTCTTATCTACCTCCGTACCAAATTTCATCAAAATTGGCTTCGCAGTTTGAGCGTGAAAGAGTAACAAAGATCCACACATCTATACATCCATACTCACAAACTTTCGCATTTATAATATTAGTAGGATAAAACAGATATTGCTGGACATCCTGTATCTATATTATAACAAACACATTATAGCTTATTGTACAAGTCACAAGTACTTTGATACAATTATAATGACTTAATATTATGTATCCTTTTCCATTGTATTTTATCTCGGCCAGATCATCTAATCAAGGACTTCTTACCGCAATGCGGTCGAATCAGCGCGGCAAAAAAACTCGGCACAAGAAAACGCAAGTGCCGATCAGATCACAACAAAACAGAATACACACTTCAACTTACTTCACAAAAACTACTTGGCTCCACATTATACGAACATCACCGGGCGCGGGATCGGACAGCGAAACGTTCACGTGGGCACTGACAACAGTAATGCGAATGTATGGAGGCAAATAGTGTTATCTGGCTCGTTGAAGGAGCCAATATCTGATCGGCAAGGAGCGGTATCGGCAGATTACTGCGATAATGGCGACACGACGCGCCACCGCAGTGCACGCTAGCGCGTGAGTGCGCGCGCTTTTCACACCCGCAAACCGCTACGTACGACCACCAAGTATCAATTACGTTTACCACAACCACCCACGACTATCATCACCAGGCGATCGTATATCAATAAGTTGCAATATTACAAAAAAAGAACTCAGCCTCAAAGACTCAATTAGCCCCATCCATGAATTATCATATCACAGTAATTCTCACCAAACATTTGGGTGCTGGCATCACTTTCAGTAATGATTTACGATTACAACCGCCTCGAGCTTATTACGAAACATTTAATTAAACGTTGTTAAGGCAATAAGAATTGGAGTGATTAGATAACGCGAATTGTAAAGGAGCGATAAGAAAGGTACCTAATTATACTATGTCGAGCATGGTCGTGAAATGTAGTCATCGACTTATCTAACGGAATGGCGTAGAGGTATTCAATGATAACTTCAAGCAGTTGAACTTGCAATGAACACGAAATAAGGGCGTTATGGAAACGAATGTGCCGAGATAGTTTGGGGCGGGACAGAACAATAGAGATACGATTCAGTTTAGCTGCATGTCATCCATGTATGGAGACCTTCAAGAAAACTAAGACTGCTTTAAGTTTCCAATGTCAATAAACTCAATGCAAGACGAATAAGGTTACTGACAGTTTACGGACTGTTGATACAATTATAAAGATAGTTAATAGTTACTTGGCAATTGCTCTTTTCTCCACACGGAACCATTGTTCAGTTATACCACATTATTTAAACAAGAACAGTACAATTCATCAAAATTAATGACATCAACTAACGCGACAACGTCACCTATTGACTTAATGCGCACACGCACTTAAATTTTATGTAAACTTATTCCACGATTTGTAATACGAATAGCAGACAGTAAGTAGGCGTGCTATGTACACATCTTTATAACTGTATATTGTATATGTAAGAACGGGAAATAAGGTAAAGCACCTAAAGCCTCGACAGCAGGAGTTGCACTTCCTTCGCGAATCGTCGGAGTCTAGTTCGGTCATGGCGACAAGTGGTGCGACACCGTTCTACGCGACAACTGAACGCACTCTGCTATCGCCTCAGGAATTAGATAAAGGCACAAAGATAAAAGATGACTAATGAAAAACTACGACGATTGGCAAGTTGCAGATAACGGACAGTTTTCCAGAGGAAATCCTCGTTAAACAGCCGAACTGTTTTGGACACGCCGCTTATCTGTCACGTGAATCATTGTTTGGTGCAATAGTATAAAAATGCAACAGTATGGAAACTAAGCCTAGTTAAGCGGATATAAACTTATACGTGACCACTCGTTTTGACGCGTCCGACGCGGCGTTACTGACAGCACCGCGACAACCGCTTAGGGCTCTCGTCGATGCGCATGTTTGTGTGAGTGAGCCGCTTCGAACGTTTGTAGGTAGTTTCCGTACTGTTTCCCTATATTTATACTTTGGTAATGTGTGGATGAAAAGTGTCTATTGAAACACTGAATTGAGGGATAGCCATACGCAGATAACTTGTACTGTCAACTATGTGTCAATTACACTAATAATACAACAGAGGCCGTAGCACGAACAATTTGAGAAAAAGTATTCGTATCGTAAGAGTCAACACGTCACGCGTCGGCGTACAAACTATGAGTTATCTGTGACACAATTGCCACTGTCATGTATCTGACGGTTTGTACTGTTTCACGTGAAATACACGTTACGTTACACTTACGCAGTTATTCGTGATAGGCACACTATGCTTATATTCGTAGAGATTAATTATAACGGTAAACGTTGCATAATCAGAAATGCATCATGTAGTATGGAGTACAAAAACGTCATCTATATTTATTTGTATATCTATATGCGACTGCCCGCGACTTCGTTCGCGTAGTAGGCTCGGCGTTTGCCTCGCCATAACCTCTCGTCTTTTCTTGGATTTTCATAAAATTCTTCTCCTGACAATAATCAACACAACAAAAAATGTATTGGCGCGATTGTTCTATCCGTTCTCAATTTATAGCGTGACCAGGAGAAATAGGGGTTCATTTTCTGTCGACTTCCAACAAGGAGGAGGTACTCAATTCGACTGTTTTTTATGTTAGTTACCAAATTTATAACTTTCGGTGAACCGATTCTCAAAATTCTTTTTTTGTTTGAAAGCTGGTGCTTTTCATCAAATTCAATTTCATCAAATTCGATTCAGTAGTTTTTGAGTTACCCTCCAATAACTTAATAGAATATATATATAGATTATGGAATAAACAGGAAGAACAGAGAATAACGAGTCTTTCAACGCAGTAATTATCTACTTAGAAATGTATTACAAAGCATCTGCTAGGTACCACTGTGCCAATTCTATGCTACTGTACTTAATTGAACTTGGAAAACTTTCTGAAAAACATATATAAAGTGGCTGAGTACGAATCAGCACGGCTATTATGTATCTCGGTTGCTAACCTAAAATACACTGTAAATTTACACTTTGATACATCAGCTATCAGTGGCACCTAGGGCTTACCATTTGGGTACCGAAATATACAGTCGAACAGTAGGTGCGCATTAGTTCCTAGTTTTGCCGCTGCTCGATGTAAAACGTAATCAGCAGGGCTATTATGTATCTCAGTTGCTAACCCAAAATACACTGTAAATTTACACTTTGATACATCAGCTATCAGTGGCACCTAGGGCTTACCATTTGGGTACCGAAATATACAGTCGAACAGTAGGTGCGCATTAGTTCCTAGTTTTGCCGCTGCTCGATGTAAAACGTAATCAGCAGAGCTATTATGTATCTGAGTTGCTAACCCAAAATACACTGTAAATTTACACTTTGATACATCAGCTATCAGTGGCACCTAGGGCTTACCATTTGGGTACCGAAATATACAGTCGAACAGTAGGTGCGCATTAGTTCCTAGTTTTGCCGCTGCTCGATGTAAAACGTAATCAACAGAGCTATTATGTATCTGAGTTGCTAACCCAAAATACACTGTAAATTTACACTTTGATACATCAGCTATCAGTGGCACCTAGGGCTTACCATTTGGGTACCGAAATATACAGTCGAACAGTAGGTGCGCATTAGTTCCTAGTTTTGCCGCTGCTCGATGTAAAACGTAATCAGCAGAGCTATTATGTATCTGAGTTGCTAACCCAAAATACACTGTAAATTTACACTTTGATACATCAGCTATCAGTGGCACCTAGGGCTTACCATTTGGGTACCGAAATATACAGTCGAACAGTAGGTGCGCATTAGTTCCTAGTTTTGCCGCTGCTCGATGTAAAACGTAATCAGCAGAGCTATTATGTATCTGAGTTGCTAACCCAAAATACACTGTAAATTTACACTTTGATACATCAGCTATCAGTGGCACCTAGGGCTTACCATTTGGGTACCGAAATATACAGTCGAACAGTAGGTGCGCATTAGTTCCTAGTTTTGCCGCTGCTCGATGTAAAACGTAATCAGCAGGGCTATTATGTATCTGAGTTGCTAACCCAAAATACACTGTAAATTTACACTTTGATACATCAGCTATCAGTGGCACCTAGGGCTTACCATTTGGGTACCGAAATATACAGTCGAACAGTAGGTGCGCATTAGTTCCTAGTTTTGCCGCTGCTCGATGTAAAACGTAATCAGCAGAGCTATTATGTATCTGAGTTGCTAACCCAAAATACACTGTAAATTTACACTTTGATACATCAGCTATCAGTGGCACCTAGGGCTTACCATTTGGGTACCGAAATATACAGTCGAACAGTAGGTGCGCATTAGTTCCTAGTTTTGCCGCTGCTCGATGTAAAACGTAATCAGCAGGGCTATTATGTATCTGAGTTGCTAACCCAAAATACACTGTAAATTTACACTTTGATACATCAGCTATCAGTGGCACCTAGGGCTTACCATTTGGGTACCGAAATATACAGTCGAACAGTAGGTGCGCATTAGTTCCTAGTTTTGCCGCTGCTCGATGTAAAACGTAATCAGCAGGGCTATTATGTATCTGAGTTGCTAACCCAAAATACACTGTAAATTTACACTTTGATACATCAGCTATCAGTGGCACCTAGGGCTTACCATTTGGGTACCGAAATATACAGTCGAACAGTAGGTGCGCATTAGTTCCTAGTTTTGCCGCTGCTCGATGTAAAACGTAATCAGCAGGGCTATTATGTATCTGAGTTGCTTACAAATGTTGATTGAAATCTTGAAAAATGGCGGCTATATGTCAGATTTAACAACTCCAATAAGCAAAAATTTTAGTAAGTTGACGACTGCGAGCTGACAAAAGTGACGTAAGTCGGCATTTTTTTAGATTTCAATAAACATTTGTTAGCAACTAAGATACCTGCTGATCCTGCTTTGTTAGGGTCCCGTTAGCCCCGTACATATTAACGATATTCAGCTTTACATCAACAAGTCGCATATAAGATCCACATTTTAGGTTTGTGGATTAACTCTATTCCAAGGTAGATATCGCAAAAAAAAATTACATTATGTATAGTCGTTTTTAGTATTTACTGCTTATACACAATTGATAGTGTTAAACTATTAATTAATTGCCACTCACTTTACGGATCGAACACGTTGACTTGCAGTGCTTTTATGTATCTCAGTTGCTAACAAATGTTGATTGAAATCTTGAAAAATGACGGCTCTATGTCGGTTTTGACAGCCTCGGTAAGCAAATATGTTATTTGATGGCTGGAGCTAACAAAAGTGACATAGAGCCGCCATTTTTTCGGTTTCAATCAACATTTATTAGCAACTGAGATACTTAATAGCCCTGCCAGATTCCAAGCATATCAGATCATAATCATCATCATCATCAGCCTGTAGCAGTCCACTGCTGGACATATGCCTCTCCAATTGCACGCCACTTAGGTCTATCTTGGGCTTCTCGCATCCAGTTTTTGCCAGCCGTCTTGCGCAGATCGTCACTCCACCGTGCCTCAGGACGTCCTACACTACGTTTGCCGAGACGAGTTCTAGAGTGGAGACCGCGTCTCGGCATATCAGATACTCATCTTCATTGAATATTTATAGCTCGAGTGTTGCCTGTTAATTGATACTTTATATATTATGTAAAGCGCATGAGAATTTAAATACTAAGAAACATGGTATATTATAAACACAATTCTCAATTACTATAGTTCTTGAGATATAACCACGTAACAACAATGACAGATATTGGTGACTTCCTCTCATTTATTAATAATTTGAAACTCATAATAGTAAACAATACGGAGGTAGTGTTAATATGTGTAAATGCAAATCTGTGTACATCATATCATAACAGACAATGTTTGTTTTACGACTTTTTATAAAATATAAACTAACTAACCCATATAAAGAGCCGCGGTAGGAAACACGTCGGCCGGACGGAAGTGACACTATCACGTTTGAACTTTTATTTTACGCCAACTAAGAGGCACGCGGGAGGCCTTACTACTGTATTCGTTTACTATGAAATAGGTACATAATTAATTAAATGTGGTCCGTTTCGTCTAGAGAAGTAAAGTTGGTTTAAATTACCGTAAACGAACAAGAGACCCGTCACTAAAAGCCGGACAGACAGTGACATCAATATTAGGGCCGATCCCAATATTCTATCTATCCACAGTTTTCCTTACTACGGATAAAAATTTGACATAACGTCCATACAACAAGTGTCAAATATCTAACTCTAGTAGCGTAAACCGTCGATAGATAGATTATTGGCACCGGCCGTTAATCTGTATTTACCTTTGGTAAGGGAAAAACATAATGTATTTGATGAACAACATAGCAACTTAAATATTACGTAGAAAGAGCGTGTCGTATTTACGTTGCAATAATAAACCTGTTGCGTTTAATTCGAAATGATATTGGTTATCCAAAAGCCTTCGTCAAATGAAGCGCGGAACCGTAAAGCCACAGTCTATGCAGACTTGCAGTTTCAATATTCTAGCCAATAATCTATCTATCGCCGGTTTACTTTACTAGAGATAGCTATTTGACACTATTTGTATGGACGTTGTGTCAAATTTGTATCGGTTGTAAGGAAAACTGTGGATAGATAAATTATTGGGATCGCCCATTAGCCACCAATATATCGGATAAGATTTATAAATTCTGTTGTCTTTCGACTAAATAAACTGAAGCAACTTACCCACTGAATCCTCGCCGTTGCTTCCCCGGGCTTGCGGCACTGGCATTGTTTCCACCCGTGTCGGATGAAGCCTCTGCGAAAGAAAATATTTTTGTTAATTCTTCCTTCACCACGATAAACAATTATTTAGTTAATGGCTATAGTGGCTTATAATCTTTCTTATATCGCGGAATAAAGATATATATCTTTATGTGTGTGAAAGATGGAAATATTCATAAAGACATAAAGCTGCAAATGCAATCTGTGGACTTGAGAATAAAAACCAATAACATGCGTTCATTTTGTCAAAACTCTACGGAACCATAAGAAAACATGAACTACACAAAGACTCTGCAAACTATACAGAATGGAGCTAAATGATGGTGCAGTAAGGGGCTTCAAACTCATTTTAACAGTTAAAAACTTTTGCTCTTAGGAAATCTACGGGAAAAATGTTTAATGTTTTTTGGAGAAGACAGCCTAAATAAGTTCGCATTATAAAAATAAGATTACTTCAATCTAATTTATTACCCAACAAAAATATTTTTTCCAATGTAGCTGACTGGATATTGTACCTATTTATTAAAATAAACATATATTATATTTGTTAAATACAGTAAATTAATAGTGTAGTTGTAATTCCACTATTTTGTGAATACATTGCATCGTAAATTAATCATTAATGAATTCGTGTACATATGTACATGCCTAAGAGAACGAGGCAACTTTTCAGTTCACAAATACCTACTTAAGAATTATAAGCAAACAGCATCACACAGCCAGTTGCAGTGGCAGTGGGCTGGGCACATTGCACGCAGAACAGACGGCCGATGGGGCCGGAAGGTCTAATGCAGAGACCACTGACCGGCAAGCGAAGCGTAGGTCATCCACCAACAAGGTAGACGACCTGATAAAGGTTGCGGGACGATGGATACAGGCTGCTTCTAACCGGTCCTTTTGGAAATGTATATAGAAAGGGGGCCTATTTTCAGCAGTGGACTATGGCTAAGATGATGAGCCCAAGACAGGAGTCTCTAGTTATTAAAAGTTTTATTTGCGTGTGACCAATGCAGGAATCAAAAACGCTTTCGACCACAAATATTATCACTGTGAAACATAAACAGGGTATAAAATGTAAGCAAAATATGCATGTGAATGCACCAACCCGGCTAATTCTAACCACATGCTGTGTGTGTGTTCTGCAGATGTCAAGAACCAATACAGAGCGCCTCTGTGAATGTTCGATCATCGTTCGCATTCCTGGATCGCGTACTGAGCAATTTGCGCATTGATCTTAATGGAATAACACTGCTACAGTCCGTACAGATGATGCTAGGTATCTGACAGACTACCACCTTGCTTACTCCTATTGCTCACGGTCCGTAGAAATCCATTCTTCGCACGAACCCGCCAACGGAACGAAATAATTTCCCGAAAAGGTGAACAAATAATTCAAACGAATAACATTGTCAATCGAGGAGCTTTATGTGGTTCGGTGTAAATTTTTGTTTAGGAACAGATAGATGGATTCTCATAATGTTGATTATGCTCGGGGTTTCTCTACGTGATCGAATTGGAAATGAGGAGATCCGTAGAAGAACGAACGTCACCGACATAGCCCAGAAGATTAGCCAGTTGAAGTGGCAGTGGGCAGGGCACATAGCACGCAGAACACTATGGCCGATGGGACCGAAAGGTTCTGGAGTGGAGGCCACGGACCGGCAAGTGCAGCGTAGGTCGTTCGACGACACGGTGGACAGATGACCTGATAAAGGTTACGGTCGACATTGGATGCAGGCCGCTTCCAACCGGTACTTTTGGAAAATCATGGGAGAGACCTATGTTGAGCAGTGGACCTCCTACGGCTAAGATGATGATGATGATGATGATGAATGTTGATTTTGCAAGTTTTCACTCCATTAGCTATTTCCTCGTTTATAAATTTACGTTTTTAAGTTGGTTCGTTGCATCTTAATAGGAAAATTCAAAATTTAATTTTGTCGGTTTTGTAATAAGTCTGGAATTTGCTGTAAAGGGTACTATGCCCCGAGCCAAAACGGCAAATGCAATAACTCAGTGACTTTTTCGCAGAGTTGGAGACTACCAAATAATATAGGTTTTTTTAATATCACCCGTATTCCGAAACAAAGCCATCGAGGCTGGTCATAAAAAACCAATATTCTTTCAATTTGTGTTCAGTGATACAGTAAAACTAATTAAGACACGACGGCCTGCGTGTCAATAAACAATTCTGTTAACTATGCAGTCTTTGTTACGAGTACGCAAAGTCTTCAAATGACTTTAAGACGTTATGAGCAGTCTGTCTAAAACTGTCGCGAATTTTGTCTTTACTTATTTAAGTAGGTATTTACCAAAAAAATTACTAACTGAGAGTTCCGTGAGTAAAACTCCAAATAAGCTCGGAACTGTACGCAGTAAATTTTCGGTAAATAACACGCAAGCTTTATGAGTTATTCTTTAACCTGTTCTTAAATAATAATGACATAATAACATAATACATAAAGCCATATACCACATAAAGAAATTGATTTTGAAAAGAAGACAAGTATGTGAGAAATTTGGTAGATCTGTGCCTAAAGTTGAGTAATATAAAAAAGTATTTTACAAATAAATTAACGTAACAGATTTACAGAATCATTTCTTAGGCTTTCACGATTCTTATATTTAATGAATTAAACAACTTTAAATGGATTAAATCGCGTATTAAGCTCCACGAGTTACTGCCACCACCTACCACTAAAATTTACATTAACAACATAGTCAACTGTCACTAGAGTACTTCGCTTAAGTACCGTTACGAGAACACGTAAAGAATCTAAAGTGTAGTGTAATGTTAACAAAACGGATAGCTTTGTGAACACCCAATCATGTCGTACCAAAATTATATACAATAGATATACGATATGTACTTTGGTATAAAATACGAACAAGCTACGAAAGTTCTCGACATCTTATCGACACTGTAGTGATTTGTAATTAATACCTACATTATTAGAGAACCCGTATGAAGGTAACATGTTCACAGGCTCAATTAGCCCAGTAACCCACCAATGATAACTAAGGTCGATAAAATATACAGAGCTTGTCTTGCGGATATATTTATTAAATAAAATCGACAGTAGAGGTAACAAGTGCAATTTGAAAAATGTTAAACCGTATTCCATTCTATTACTTTGGTATAAACCAGTTATTGAAGTGTAACTCAAAAACTTCTAGACAGAATTTTATAAAATTTAAACCACCAACTTTCAAACAAAAAAGGAGAATCGGTTTACCCAGTCAAAAGCGATGAGGTAACAAACAAAAAAATACAGTCGAATGGAGTACCTTCTCGTTTTTTGGAAGTCGGTAGACAATACTTTACAATCACTTAAATGCCATCTCTGCGAATTCAAATGAACAAAAACATATATGTTTTCTTGTTAAAACTCTACATTGTTGTGATGCGATATAAGCGCATTAAATGCCACGCACTCAATCAATTTGAACATTGCTTTTTAACAATAACAGTATGGTATCACTGTAGTTTAGAATCCTATTTATTTATTTCAAGTTGCGGGTAAAGTAGTAGTAAAGTGTATGTACATTGACATTGATAAAAAAGAGTTTCACCATTGTATTAAGTATATAATAACTATTCGAAAAGATTTATTATGTTTCGATAAAAACGCCGTAACAGAAGTGTATACAGGATATACTAATTAATTTAATTAAACAATACCTACCCGCAGATACTTCAGCTTACTCTTAAACATGGCGCATGCAACTGTGCCGAAATATCAAGAACTCAAAATAAATATATACATGGTAAATATCCCGTTCTTAAAGTTATTTCTTGAATTAATGACCATGTCAAAACGTATAATTTAATTACGTTCGTCATGATGTGAGGTTCGATATTGTTCTAAAAGTTTATTTATAATATTTGTGTTAAATTAAGTACCTGTTAAAAGCAGAAAGGCCCGGTAGCACCATGAGCACACGGACATTGAAATCCGCGAGTCCACTCCACAAGCCCCGTCGCGGCTGAATGCCTGGCTTTGCCGGGCTCGCGCTCGTGGGGGCTGAGGTTATAGTGATGGCCACATCCCACTTTGTTTTTACTTCTTATTAATAATATCGACTAATCTTAGATGATCATCGCAAGAACATGTAGTTTTTGTATTGAAATTCTCGTGAGTTTGACCAGTGCCTGCCGGGAGCTCGCAGACGCCACTACGCACTAGCCCTGAAGATGAGCATCGGACATGCTCGAAACCCGGGTCAACGTATTCAATCCTTAACGTGAGTGTTTTGCCGGTTAATAATAATAGTTGAAAACATATAGTTTCTTTGAAACATCACAATGTCAAATATTTTGTAATATTTTTAGGGAAACATGTTTTCCTAAGATGAATATAATTGCATTGAGAAAACATATAGTCGCATCGTTAACGTAAAAGAATAGAGTTCATATAAACTATCATCTATTTATTTGTTAAAAATGTGATACATTTAACTGATGAATTGTACTGCGAATTCCGGTGCTTGTTCATTTGTTTACGTTGAAGATACTTTTTCGTATTATATTTATATTCGTATTATACTATTTCGACCTAGAACAAATCATTTGTGCTAGGTCCACAGAAGTAAATTGTGAAGAAGTGTATTTGGCGAGATTTTTCTTTTTCTTTAATACTTGAGTGATAACGATATTGGCGGAGTTCATATACTTTATAAAGTTACGTACTAGTTAAGAAAAAATAATAATAATAAATAAATAAAATATAACTTAAAATTACAAAAGACGGGCGCATTACTAACGTGCCTTGAAAGATATCTCGAAGAGCAACCGGAGTTTCCTATGTGAACTTCTTTCGCAGTTTCAGCAGAAAACGCTAACAATGTTTGCAAAATACATACGATATTTTGAGCATAACATGAAAGATAATGAATGACTAAAGCACTCCAGCCAGACGACCGATTACCGATTCTCTTTTTACGGATCGTTTTGGCCGGAAGAAATTTATTATTTAACTAGCCTATTTCAAGCGTGCCGTAGGCCGTACCTAGTCGAATCGGAAGATCCAAGTGGGTGACCAGTGTTCCGAGAGATCGCTCACGGCATCGGGCAAAGTATAGATCCCTCGGAGCACTTCAATATACTTTTATTCTAGACCGCGCTGAAATCCCACGTCGCTGACACTTATACGACAGCTACATACTTTTGTAGTACAATAGGCGCGTCTCTACGCGAAGAAGCCATTATAACAAGGACGTCGAAATGTCTGGGTGCTATAGTTGGTCTTGATTAGTTTCTTAAGACAAATCAGGGTGCGCTAAGAATTATATGTATTGTATATACTATACATATAATTAGACGTATATAGATAGATAGATAGATAGATAACGCTTTATTGTACATAAAACAAACGTGGATACATTTAATATACAATTATCAATACTGTTGTAGAATGGGCGGTCTTATCGCTTATAAGCGATCTCTTCCAGACAACCTTTATATACTTATAGTATATAGTATTACATGTCATGTACGTACTCTTATTAAATATTTATATTACTATATTGACGGTTTAACTTACGCGGTAGACAAAGCCGAACATCTAATACGAAAGTTTCAATGAAGTTATGTACGTATTCTTCCATCAATGTAAAAATGCTTCCTTATTGTAATTCATTGTTTTTCAACCTTTTCCATGACACGGCCCCTTTAGTATGGAGAAATATTTCGCGACCCCCCTACCCGTTGCTTTTTTCATGTATTTTATTTTATCCAACATTTTATTTTATTTTTAACCGACTTCAAAAAAGGAGGTTTCTCAATTCATCGATATATAATATATGTTTGTTAATTTGATACAAATTTTTATGATGGAAGAGAGCTCATATGTTATATTTAATTTTTGTTTATATGATACAATTTATTAAGTCCTTTAGTTAACATTTTGTCTTTAAACTTTCTTGGTTTATTTTTACTGCAGTATCTTGCCCGAGCTTTTGCAACTCCCCGATGGAAGCTTCGCAACTCTCTTAAAGAGGCTTCGCGACCCACACGTTGAAACACACTGCTATAGTAAATTGAGTTAAATCTGGTAGCCCAATGTCTTTCAAACACAATAAAGCTTGCGCACGTACGCTTACTTTGCGGCAGCATACTCGGCAATGCGATAGCACTTGTCGTCCTGTACTTGTAATGTTTGATACGATATGATTATGATTTGATCAAAGTGCAGATTGCAATCGCTATTAATAAAAATATCCTTTTTAACCCTTTGCGTCCCAGAGACGTAAGTATACGTCAGTTTTAATTATCACGGTAAAGGAAGGATTAATTAACATCGCTATAGAAGCGGTATGTCCTATTACCGAAACTATTGTGTATAATACGGCGTCGAAATTTAACTCCAAGTATCTCCGGATTTAGATTCACAATTTCTGCCGTATTACTATATGGATGGCTACTTTGCTAATGTAATTATTTCCTGCGTTGGCCGGTGGGAGATCGCTTTCAAATAGGATTTTACATGCAGGTATTCATTTCAGACTCGCATTTGCTTAATTACTACAAAATGAATGATACCTAGATGCCTCTGAAAAGCGACAATGTTTCTCGTTGTTGTGAACTGACTTCGAACGGAAGTTAAGGAATGTTAAAAACTGTTTAGTACGTGAGCATGACAAGGTTTAAACCATATCGGGCTTCGGCAAGTCGCTAGAGCTTTCTCTGGCACAACGCCGCGGGTCAAAGCAACAAGCAGAAAAGTGGCAGCGGCAAAAGCGTGAACATATCGGTAATCTATTTGTGATCGATCGGCACGGGTTGTGGCCGGCCCGCGGCGGTCGTGCGAAACCGGTTGGCGTCCAGCCCAATTGTTTAGTTTTTTCAAACAACCGCAATAATGTATAGAATAGAGCTGATCGTCGAACATCCTATCAGCGTAGCAAACACGTTATGCGATCAGTTAAATTACAGACCGATTTTAATTTAATTGCACTTTTGACGAATTGTACGTTGAACAAGGAAGACAAGAGCTTAATCGCAACAAGTACTTTGACATGGCATTGAATAGATATAGGTTTCTGCAGGCCTAGACAAAATTCAAACAGACGCGTTTCCGCACACGCTACAGACAAAAATGTGTCTACGACCTTACGGCGACGTCACGTGACTTTTCCACAGGTAATGTCAACGCCATACATTTTGAAGTTGTTGTTTGGCGTTAACGATAACAGAAACATCTTTTGTCTAAGCCTGCCACGTAAGCCGAGCGATTCTCTAATGATTCGTCAATGTGCTCGTCTACGAGCTCACCGATGTCAAATACTTAATGAATATCGTATCCCTTGTACACAAGGTTGTTTTTCTAACGTTTCCTGTCATCTCATCCTTTGTTTCACGGATGTTGTCAAAGATGCAACGATGTTTGCTCTTAGAGAATCGCACGGCAGGGTTCTACGTGTAAGAGTGCCACAAGACGTGCGCAGTACAATTCAACGTTCTTTACTGTTTTGGGGGACAACTTAACTGTTATTGGCAAGTTGTGCTCTTTCTCGATTGAAACATATCAATATAAAAGTATGTAAGTTGTAAGTATAGTAGGTAAGATATATGTACCTATGTATAGAATTTTCTTCCCAGATTTTGTCTGTATTTACCGACGTAATAGTGTGATTAATAATCATATATATACCATAATACAATTTTGAAAATATAAAATCTTAAATATGATATCATCTTCTATCTGATTTTAAATATACAAATATGAACACAGCTATGGTGAAATTTGCTATACGCTTACGCTTGCACCAAGCCATAAAGCATTTACATATCACACATATCTATCCAAAAGACATCACATGAAACAAATCTCACAATAATGTTCTGTTATTCGATGCGTTCGCACTGCCGGGAACATAACGGATGAATTTCAAGATGTGTTTGTATTCCCACTGTTTAAAAACTTATACAAAGACCATGTTTGTCAATAGACTTGCTACGTTTGACGTTCGCACTATTGCTACACATGTTTTGTAACTTGTTGAGACAATATGTTTTTATGTCGTTCCAATAAACTGGGAAACATTAAACAATATATACGTTTGATGGTTCCCGAACGCATCCCCAATTCGTTTTCACACAGACATTCAACATAATTCGACACAACGTTTTCTTGTCGGCTACGCAAACTTACAGCTCTGCAACATAGTCATTAATTTTATTTTGTAATCTCCCGAAATATGAATGTTAAGACTGATTAGTGCAATGCGAACGACTTACCCGACTACGGCGAATCCCTTAAGGAGGGTAATTTGTAAGGCCAGCCGGGCTAGCACGGGCAGTGGACTATTTATCCCCGTGGAGAGGAAAGAAATCTTGTCCACCATGTCATTTTTATCTCTCTAGCGAGCACGGCAGAGGGAAGTTTATCCACGTGGATAGACGTCGGGAGGAGCGTTCTCTATGGTTTGTACTTCATAGGTGCCATTTAAAGCAAATGTAACAAAAGTATCTGAGTAGCGTGTGCTACCCATACGTAGTATCCTGTTTCGTTTAATATAACTCGTAATGCGTATGGAAGTGGGGGATTGTAGAATAAAAACAAATAATAATTATTTAACTTAGGTATTTCACAGAATGTAGATAGGAAAGTAATACAATAATAACCTTGATTTGCACCGGCAAAACCATTCGTATGGTTTCGAGGCTGCAATGCATTAGAACGTCATTTCTTTGTTGACCCGAAATATGTGCCTAAATTTGTCAATAGATTATCTGGGTAAAATTGTGACATCTCGAATATTTTCTTTCCATTGTTTCCTTCCATTTCCAGGGACAAAATACAATTATTATAATATATGCGCGACACATATTTAAAGGGAAATAAACTTTTATACACCACCTTCGAAGAAGATGATAAGCTTTTTCCGTGTCCAATCGGAGAGAATTATATCCACGTTTCTACGAGTCCGTGTGTACGACACGTGCGTACCTCGGGAGGGAGCGCTAACAGCCGATGCCGGCGTCTATGTCTATTTTATGCACTTTAATATGCGGGTAATTATTCTGATTGGTAAAGTTTTAGTTTTTGTCCTTGTTGATTATAATTTTATATTAGCTTTCCGTTCCTGGCTGATATTTGCTATTATCCCGGACAACTTTTAAAACTTTTTCTTCGCTATTGCCTAGTTCCGACTACTATGAACAAAATATTTTTATATCGGGAGTAGCGGGACATACTGTCTACGAGATACGTCAAAAGGAAACATTTTATCTCTTTCCCCGGTTGCCGTGCTCTGTAAGGTGGAGAAGATAATGATTTCCACTTACAGGTGAATAAAAACGGAAAGACTGTTTCTCTCCGTGGCGTGCTAGACCGACTGTATGTACCTATGTATGTGCGTTCCTAAGGGTTTCAGCGGCTGATATAGAGACCATCTTTATCCTACAGAAAGGTGCTATTCGAACTATATACGAAATGGCTCCCCGTGAATCTTTGAGAGATTTATTTAAAGAAACCAATATATTAACTTTGCCTTCCTTATATGTATTTGAAAATATAATGTATGTTCGTAAAAATTTACACAAATATAAGTTAAATAGTGATCACCACACTTTTAATACTAGAACTACAAATAGGATAACTGTTCCTAGTATTAGACTTGCGAAGACTAATAAGTCATTCCTAGGAAATTGTGTGCGTTTTTACAATAAAATCCCAAAACACATAACTGAGCTCACTGAGGGCAAATTCAAGTTGACTGTGAAAACGTTTTAATAAAAAAAAAGCTTTTTATAAAGTCCGACATTATATAGAAGATAAAGATGCTTGGAATACTTCACATCTGGCAAGCTATCACTCTGCCACCCATAAAATGTAATATTTGTAGTACCTAAGTAGAAACATTGTAAACATCTATATAAAAAGAGAGTTTCTTGCCGCTTCTTCTCGGTAGGTTCTATATATTTTGGAACGCGGCGGTAGAGTCTTTAAAGTACATTATAATGAAAAATTGACGTTCATGAGTGCGTCTTTGATGCCTAAATTGAATAAATGATTTTGACTTTGACTTTGACTTTATGTTCGCTCGTAACTACTAAACGGCTCAACCGATTATGATAAATGATCATGATCGCGCCAGTGTCACCGGATTTATTTAACGCACTTTAAAATAAAAATAGCGGATTTATTTATTTATTTAAAATTACAATGGTGAACTTACAGCTAAGGCCAAACCTTTCACATTGTTAAAAAACTTAAATAAAACAAAAGATACATATATATTCGATTGATAGAATCAGTATGTATGTCGGCATCTTGAACCTCGTTTAAAAAACGGTTGATTAAAGTGATCGCTCTTGCCGTTGGGGCGTTGTGCGCATGACACGTGCGTACCTCGGGAGGGAGCGCTAACAGCCGATGCCGGCGTCTATGTCTATTTTATGCACTTTAATATGCGGGTAATTATTCTGATTGGTAAAGTTTTAGTTTTAGTTTTTGTCCTTGTTGATTATAATTTTATATTAGCTTTCCGTTCCTGGCTGATATTTGCTATTATCCCGGACAACTTTTAAAACTTTTTCTTCGCTATTGCCTAGTTCCTACTACTATGAACAAAATATTTTTCAATCAATCCAACCGTTGATACGTATATTAACAGTGATTATATATTCCTCAATAATGTTGTTATTCATCAACTTAATAATTAAATATAAAACTAATATACATGTAACGCTTTAGTACTTTTTTAATCGTATACAAACGACTGCCCGCGACGTTATTCGCGTAGTAGGCTCGGCCTTGGGCCTTGCCATAAACCTTACATATTTTCTTGGCTTTTCTTTTATAAGGACTAAAAATAATAATTAGAGAGATCGTTCCATCCGTTATCAAGTTATCGCGTGACCAGGAGAAATAGGGGTTCATTATTATATATATTTATAAATAGATATATCAAATTATATCTATAACTCTACTTGCATTCATGGCATATTATCCACGGTTGCATAATATCGGGTAACCGATCAACGTAAACACAATATTTTACATTACAATACCCAGTCTGTTGTTGCAGCAAGTTCTCTCCATCCACGCGTCAGTACGTCACCACGTCTACGTCCATACGTCCTATGCAGGCCTCTGCGTAATTGTATAGGGAATAGAAAATGAAAATCCTTAGGGCAAAGCCGAAAATCATATTCATTGCTATATAGGGGCCGTCCATCAATCACGTGATGTTTCTTTAGCATTTTTTGATCCCCTCTCCCCCTTGGTGATACGTGATAAGGTTTAAGGCTATCTACCCCACCCCCGCCCAAAATCACGTGTGTTTTTAGTACCTACAAAGAATGTAAAATTTTTTAGAATATTATCTTTAAATACAAGTATAAAGTATAATCTAATTTTAAAATTAATGACCATGATAAAAAGTCTAGACAGAAAGGTTGCATGTTGTTTTTGACTCCATACTTACAAATAATATTAAAGGAATGGTGTAATCATCCGAAAACTATATATTGTATTATACCTACATGAAGATATTCATTGAATCGCGTTTGACGAAAATATAAATACATGTGATATCTTACTACACCCCCTCACCCCTTGTGATATTTCGAGCCTCACGTGATTTATGGACGGCCCCATACATTGTTACGGACCTGACATAACACTGATGTTTCGTGATATTTCGCAGCCAGCTTCATCGCTTTCATCGCAAATTCGGATCAATTGACGCTTTGCCTTCATAAAACTAAATATGTACTCAATTGCCTAATATTAAACAAAAACAAAATACAATCAATGAAATAATCTATACATATATAAATGTAGGTACCTCTATTTCTCCTGTGGGCCGAGCACGAAAATCTGTTTAAGTATAACGTAATCGAACCGTTAACGTATTTACCATTACCAACTGTCATTTATCTAGTACAATGTTGGAATATATAACTCATAATTTGTACTCAAAACGTAAACGATACGATACAGTTACACTTAAGCAGATTTTCGTGCTCGGGCCACTGGTCACACTATGAATTGAGAACAGATGGCACATCTCGGATCTCGCTAATTATTATTTTTGTTGTGTTAATTATTGTCAGGAGAAGGTTATTATCAAAGAAAAATCAAGATAAGATAGCAGGTTATGACAAGGCCGAAGGCCTCTAGTAGGAAGCTAGTAGCTTTATAAAGAAAGATTTGAATTCATATTATAGTTCGTAGTGTTCGTACAGACTACATACGTAAGAAATATTTGAATTCATATTATAGTTCATAGTGTTCGTAAGACTACATACGGAAATACAATAAAACTTTAAAAACGTCGCAAACAATTTTAATTTCTGTAATTAATTTTGTGACAGCCTTCGGAATGATTTATCTCTGACCTTCGTATTGAAATTGTAGTGCATGAAAGCACTTATCGCGTAGTGAGGAGGCTTCGAGGGAGCGTAGACGAAATTTCCAATATACATACCGGTGGTCGAAAGCCAATTAAAAGATTCAATTAAATGGTAGCGGAGGGCTGCAACTACAGGATTTGACATGCGGACATTAAACAAAAAGAAAATAAATTGAACAATACCTCAAAAACGTGATTTTGAGGAAATTAATTCAAAGGGAAATTCATTCATGAGGAAATTAATTCATTCATAAATTCGTGCAAGGCTTAGGAATATGAGTTATTCTTATTCGACTCAACGGTTTTGAGTAAGGTTTTATATGTTCGAGACAAGGATGAACACAGGCTACTTTATACGAGTATGCGTGAAAAATGTTTCTGTGTTTTAGTAATTTACGCGCGTGTGAAGCCGCGGTGCGCAGCGTTATAGAAAACGGAATAAGGCAAAGTTTATTTTCTACCGACTTCCAAAGAAAGGAGGAGGTACTCAATTCGACTGTATGTGTTTTTTTTTATGTTTGTTACCTCATAACTTTTGACTGGGTGAACCGATTCTCAAAGTTCTTTTTTTGATTGAAAGCTGGCTGAAAGCTGCCTCTCTGTGTGGTTCCATTTAAATTTCATCAAATTCGGTCCAGTAGTTTTTAAGATACACTCCAATAACTGAATAGAATGGAAGTCAGTATTAAATTTTTCAAATTGTACTTGTATAAATTATGTATTGACAGTTCAAGTCTCTTCTTTTCTGTTTTGTGTTTTACTTTATTGTTGAGGCCGAAGAATTCCATGTTTTAGATGTATATAGAGTTCTTTTATTTTATTTTATTTTGTTTTATTTTGCTAACCTCCGTCCTCAAATAAACTCTTTTTAATCAAAAATTGTCCGGAAGATATGGCTTTTAGCGATAAGAACGCCCTCTGTACTACTATTTCAAGATATTATTTCTACCAATTTGTTGTTGGTTTCCATAAGGTATTGAATTGCATTAAGTTTACTATCCGCCTATCTTTACCATAACTTATAACTCGATGTTTGACATCTATTGAATCTGTAGTTATTGTGTAGTATTTGTTGAAAACGTGCGCTGGATTAAACATATATTTTAATTAGTGCTGATAAAGGTAATTGAGATAAACGCGCGGTTTCCGAAATGCATACTTTGGAAAGTTGTCGAGTCGCCGATTGCCAAATAAAAATATTTTAATTATGATCGCTGTGCAACCCCGCTGTATATGGTGCGGGTAACCCAGTGGCCGAGTGGCGGTAACGCGGCGACCCTGCCGCTACTCTCCGAGCGCCGCGGTAGACTCTCCCGCGCAGACAACAAGGCCTATATAGCATTGTTCCAACCGCAACAATAACTTTGTGTACAGACAAGAAGTTATATTTAAATCATGGCGCTCATCTGCAATGTTAAGGTTGAATTCCGGGAAGCTTGCGTCACACATACATGGAATGTACGTGTATGGGATTGTACTATCCTGTGAGTACCGAGCCTAGTGAGGAGATAGTTTCAACAATACGAACCCAAAACAGAATTAGTGGCATCAAAGAATTACCATTTTCACTGGTATTTATTTAATTATAATAATAATTTAGGTAATTTGAGAATAATCATTTATTATATACTAGCTGCGCCATGGTGATGTTTGTATTATAGTCGTTAAGTTTTCCTTAAATTTTCTAATTTTCTGTGCAATATTCTTAATGTTTTTCCGTAAAATCTATCTACAACTATTAGACAACTTTAAAAAATAAGTAAAGTTGTTCTCCAGTTATAGCGTGACCACGGGAAACAGGGATTCATTTTAGTATATATAGATTTTATTCTAGAAATAAATAACTTCCAGAATAAAACTAATATAAACCTATGTACGGTAAACTTATATTCTATTTTACACCTATGCGGCACAACAACATTATCTATTTACTTATATAAAAAACCGGATGGACATAAATTAAAAAGTACAAATAATAGTGTCACAATGTGCAACCTTAACAGCAATTTCTTCCAGGCAACCTTAGATTTTTTGCTCTTAAGAAACGGTAATTCGGATATTGACGTATACGTATTGGACAATTATTCATATGTAAGTTGTATACTATGTATACTGCCTGCATGCAATTTTATGTAAGAGAGAGAGACACTACATCCCTGCCACAAGCATTTGCCCAGTGGAAGTGTCGTTAAATACTTGTATTAAAATGTTTTTCCTACTGTATTTCAAATCATTTATTTAAATTCATAATATCGCTTTCGTGCTGACAAACTATACGAAACTAATTGTCAAAGAGCGACTGCCATAAAGCAACTCGTATTGTGATTCAAAACCATCCAAAGCAAAGGCTTTTTTCCTAAAGTTCTAAATTGAACGAGGCGTTAAAACGTGCAAAATAACAAAGTGTCAAAAAGGGCCCTACTGGATGCAGACTCAGTCAGAAGGAGCAAATTGCCTGTCGAGTAGTATTGTTGAAACCTGCGTGCCTGTGCCGGTAATAAAGCTATAGGAGTCCGGAAAAAGAAATCGGAACATGAAAACGAGTTAAAAGCTATTTAAAATTTTACTGCGTTTTAGCTCTGTTTCGTACTGTACGTAAACAATTGCTAGATTTAGTTCGCATTTTTTTCTAATTAGCAATTTAGATAAAATGTGCTATCCGTGGCAACAGTATTGCGACTAAAATCTTCAAGCTTTATACACATCTAAAAAAGTTTGCGATCACTTTGAAAAATTGAAATCTTTTTAGTTACGGTAGTATATTATGACTTCTTCGTCTTTTTAGTAGCTATTGATGGAATTGTCAGACAATTCCGAGTAAACCATGGGTACCAATTTGTTCTGGTCGATGATAATGCATCGAGCTCAACGAGTTAATGCTGCTCTCCGAGAATACGACATCACAGGGTTAGACTGGCCTGCCGGCTCGCCTGACTTAAGTCCAATAGAGCACGCGTGGGTGCTCTTAAGCGAGCTGTTTGGAACCGCCCCCAGACAGTGCCAAAGCTCAGGGAACGAAGCCGCTATTCAAGAATGTGCGGTTACCCAAAGAAATGCTGGATAACTTGATTCTCAGCATGCCCAGGAGGATCACCGCATGCGTTCGAGCCATAAACTATGAGTTATCTGTGCCACAGTTGTACTAGATACAATATAGTTTGTACTTAATACGTCAACAATACGCTAACGTTACACTTTAGCAAATGTTCGTGCTCAGGCCACTGCTTATGCTAGTGATCATGAACTTTTTTGATGTGTACTTATAGTTCAAAGCAGCAGCACCCTGCGCTTTTTGCTGCTTTACCTGTGTTTAGCTCCGTTCACTCAAATTGAAAAATAAAATTTTGAATAAAAATAAAATAAATCTTCAACATTAACACTGTAGTAATTAGAGTTTAAAAACTATCGTGGGTATCACTCAATATACTCGTACTAATATAAAGATACCGGCTTCAGCGCACTCCAAGCGCGAACACTCCCTGAAGAAGAACGTCTTACACGTTCGAAACGTCGTCGGACTTAAACCGACATAATACCAAGTGAGTGAAGCTGGTATAGTAATTGCACATTCTCAGTAAAATATCGCATTTTGAGGTGATACTGAACCAAACTGACACTTGCGGTAATACCAGGTGAGGTGGTAATCTGATAGGTGTGAACTACGTTTACTGATTCGAAAGGTACTATGACACTTTCGGATAACTAAATTTAGGGGAATAGTTAGTAATCTATACTAATATTATAAAGAGGAAAGATTTGTATATATGTATGTTTGTAACGAATTGGCTCAAATGTACTGGACCGATTTCAAAAATTCTTTCACCATTGGAAAGCTATATTCACCTTGAATAACATAGGCTATATAAGATTCATCATCATCATCATCATCCATCACCGCGCGGGTGAAACCGCGGAGAGCAGCTAGTTACTTAACTTATGTCGAAAGCTCGCAAATAACTGATAAGGATGTACAATGAAGACTAAATTATATTATTAACCATTGACAATCTTATGAAGTCATAATTGAGGCTATTTTACCAACAAATAGACATAGATGAGTGTTTCGTGTTCTTGTCAAATTTGATTCAAAAGCTTCGCAGATACAAAAAAAAGAATCCATCACTCCCGTAAATAGATTTCGGATATGAAGTTTGCTACGGGTATTGCGATCTCTGTACGGGCTTGTTAGTCCGTGCATAAAATTATGATATTATGATAAATGAAACAACGTGTTGGACCGATCGCTGCTTGCAGACTGATTTATTTTACTGAAAAACACAATGAAAGGCGTGAACGCAGTCGCGCTAAGTTAGCAGTTTACAATAAAATGTACGTAACCCGTACAATCTCTATTTAGCTTTGTTTACTACCGAGGTAAATGCGAATCTTTGAAATCCAATTAACACGTAATAAAGGCTTCACAAAACTAAGCAGTGTATATCAATCGATGAAATACTAAACTTTGGCTTGCTTCCGATATTGCATTGAATTTGCATCTTCGCTGGCCGATTCGGCCGGCACACAATCGTGGAAAGAATACTTATTCATACACAATACTATCTTTCAAAGTACCTTAGCGCCAAACTGACTCTTTACTCGTGAAACAATCAAAAATGCGTAGCGCCAGTAATTTATGCCAGTTATAAATTAATATTCTTTCACAACATCAGAGAACGTGACACGAAAATAGTATGAAACTGGTGTTTTACAAAAATATGACACACTTCGTCGCGGATTAAAATAATATAAAAGTTGAAAAGAGCGGGAACGAGGGATATCGCTGTGTGCGCCGCACCGGCCGGCGGCGTCGGCGCGGCGCGGCGGCTCGTACTCGCGCTGTTGGAAAATAAATAAAAACTAACCTTGTACTCTGTGTAATTCACGAGTTTTAAGTAGGCTGACATTGGCTGTGAATAGTTTTATTTTGATAGTTAGAATATTATGTTGATTGTGTGAGCGCCGATGCGGCATAGGCGATGACACCACGTGTCGTCGCGATCAAAGCGCTCTCTCGTTTCAGCTGCAGGGGAAGTGTAGCGGCTTGCCAACAGATAACCAAATGGAATGAACTCACGGACCCGTTTGCATACTAAACTTGATACAGCAATCACTCTTTTAATTATTATGCCTCTAAGTAGAGTAAGCGGAGTTAAACACATCCACACCTAGCCCATCATACACTCTTCATTCTCGTATGTCTTGTTTATCAATACTTTGTAAATTATTAGGTATGCTACACTCCATATACCTATATTATATAGTATCACGATAGCTTGGTTACCTACTGCAGATAGTGTTGTAATCTGTTAAATGCATCTAATTTGCCATCTGAATGCATCCACTGAGTGATGCTAGAGTTACCCTCGACTGCGACTCCCGGTTTCAGTATCAATATACCTTGTTGGGTGCGAATAGAAGGCGAGCAGAGCGGCTTGCATAGCTTGAATTGAGTTAAATCTCTCAAGGCGCAAGCAGACGGATTTAACCGTACTCCCACCTCCCGGTGGAGTCACCGTGCCCTGATTTTATGAATGAAATATCAAAGCAGGCAACTCTCTTTTATACCTATATCAACATCATTCCCGCGGAAGTAGAATCACACAGTAACATTCGTACGCCGCGTGCCGTAATGAACGAGTTTATTCAGAAAAGAGCGATGTTTACATACGTGTTGAAATTCGTGCATTTATTACGATATCGTGTCTATACCTGGTTGTGGAATGTGTTCACTCATGAAAATTAAGGAAAATAAATTCACGTGCTAATGCGTTATACATATCCAAGAGCCGGTGGGCACTTCAGTAGATGCAGAATATTCCGTTACAAAATACTTGGATTCCCAGCCGGGCTGTTACTTCTTCAGAATTTCGCTTTATCGAAACGGGAGAGTTATTTAATCTCGTATGCTAAAACAATAACCCAGTGGTCACAATGAAAATCGTAAGAAAATCGCACAACTATCAGAAGTACGTAACAAATGCTAGTAGATAGTGTAACCAGTTCGAGTGTTATTATTATGATATAATTTTGTTTTGCTACTCGGCGTCAAAACCGCCGGCGTTAGCGGCGACGTAACGAGGCCTTTCGTTTTAAATGCGTGTAAACGAGGTTGTAAACTTTAATAGGGCAATGTGAGCGGCGGAGATCATCAATGGCGCACGTTTTATAGCCGAACCGCGTACTAAGTATTATTTAATCTCTGGCTCAGCTGAACGGGTGTTTCACGCCGACACTCCGCGGCAGCACGATGGTGACGCGATGTTTACGCACACAGATAAGTCACTTGATTTCGCGTGCCACAGAAGCCGATACCTAAAGACCGACACTAACGGGTCTAGTGATTTACTATTTGTTGAAATTGGACGAAAGAACAATCATTTAGAAACGGACGTGGTGCCCTACATGAAGCCCGAGAGTCGAATGTCAAATTCTGTCAAATTTAAAGAGGAAGTCGCGTGCTAAAAGAAAGTATTTGGAGAGTCTTACCGAATTGTGTATCCATAACAGACGAAAAGTATCACAAGTAATCATCACTCGCGAGGACGCAAGCCGTGGAGGTTCGGCGCGTGCGCTGGTGTAGTGTCCACTGTCCACTGCCGCATTATTGTGCAAGACCCGTGGTCCCCATTCAATTTCATATAAGGCAACGACGCGCGCCACGACTCCGGTGTACAAACGAAACGGGCTCAGATCGAATTGTAAATAAATCGAACGATCATCAACGTTGGCTAATCGGAATATTTTAGTAGAGGCCAAAACTGGCTCCCGCTTTAGCTGACACGTATAATATGCATCATAGTTTATTACGAACCGCATAAGTAATACCGTTATAAAAAAAGAGTTCCTTTCGGATTGTCGGATCCATAGGCGAAAATACCGAGCAAAATATAAGCAAGGTTTTGAACAATATTACAATCATGCAATGTTCAATGTAAGTAGTCTAAGTGGCTCTATGATGTTTAGAGTAAGAATCTCGAACTCAACAACATAGAGCCATCTTGACGTCTTGATGCTTACCACTGTAATGCAAAGTGCAAAGTACTCTCGTAAATAAGGTCGCTAAGGATATGTCGCCCAATATTGTCTATCCATCCCTTATATTCAAACATCAGGATGAGCACGACAAGGGCTTTCAAGGGTACGTCTGCTGCACACATTGTTACATGACACACGCTGAAAGCTAAGGTATTTTGTTTCAAACAATAACGTCATTTTTATTAAACTCTTCACTTGAAAAGCTTGATCGTGTGCATCGGCAAAGGGTACTCAGTACATTAGCAATGCATAGGAAATATATACGTCAGCTGTTAGTGAAACGAAACATGTATAGAAGCTGCGTGAAATAGACAGCAGAAGTGTGACGTCAAGAAATGGTAGTTTTTGTCCTTTTTGTGTAAAAACAAATTTCTGTGACAAGGGATTTTTCTTGTTTTTTTTTATTTAGCACGTTTCTAAAATGTCTTTTATTGTTAGCTTGAGCACAATTATTGTAGAGCAATTTCAAGAGGAAACTCCCGTGTTTAAGTTTAGTGTGTGAAAGGTGAAAAAAACGAAAGAAGAAGAGAACCATACTGGTTTCTCTTCTTGAGTTCTTCTTCTCCCTAGTATATTATATATTATTATATTCTTGAGACATGGTTGCACCCGGAGGCAAAACAGTATGGCGTTTTATTTATGAAGGTTGTTCAGGAATTTAAATATCTAGGACACATAATGTCGGAGGATTTAAGCGACGACAAAGATATGGAACGAGAGCGCAGGAACCTGTCCATCAGATGCAATATGCTCGCGCGTCGATTTTCCAACTGCAGTTCAGAGGTTAAAACTACATTATTTAAAGCCTACTGTCTGTGCCTTTACTCGTGCCAGTTGTGGATTAAATACACCCGAAAGTCCTATCACACCATAAGGGTGCAATACAATGATGGTTTTCGCACCCTTATGAGGAAAGCGCGATGTTGTAGCGCGTCGGGCATGTTCGCGGATGCACGGGTTCCTGACTTTTTTGCAGTAATTAGATCAAGGATAGCTTCCTTCTGGGATGGGTTGCGGAATTCGCAAAACGGCATACTACAGTGTTTGGGTGAATGCCTAAATAGCGCAATATTTAAATTTTGGTTGACGGTGCACCAGAGTGCAAACAAAAAATGACTGTGATAGACCTATTGTCACTTAAGTTTTATAGTAACATTTTATATTTTGTATTCGTTCTATTTTTATCTTGTGTTTTTTAAACATATTTAAATCTATGGGTTATACGCCTGAAATAAAAACTTATTATTATTATTATTTACTTTTCACAACAAAATAAGCGCGTAATGGCACAGATAAAGCATCTGTCAGGTCATCATAGGGGTGGCGATTAGTGCAGCTTACGGCTGCACTAATGGTCATTGCTTCTTGATTCCATCTTCGCTTTCCATCCGGCGAGAGGGAGTCACTTTGATGAACCATTATAAAAAAGGTATAAAGGCAAAAGTAGGAAATTAAAAGCTTCCCGGTCCGCGTGCGCAATATCGAACCTCGGACGAAATAGATAACAATGTAAAAAACGTTCAATGCACGTATTAATTTGATTACTAGCCTCCCTACGTACGTCAACACATACGTACGTGAAATATGCTGTTTCATTTTAATTTAACTTTGTCCCCCCGGAATTCGTATACCATAAAGGGAAAAGTTACCCGTTGACGTTGGAAATCGAGGTATGCCCGTCTCCATGTAAAACCTGATTTTCTCGGCCCCTTGCTCACAATTTTTGCAACTAAAATGTATTATTAAATATTTACACAGTGCAAAAAATAAGGCCTTTAATAGACAGTTCTATGCAAGAAATTCATGGAAAATGGTATTATAATTTTGCCGCAATTCCATTTTGTAACCAATGCTTTTTTGTAACTGGTTCATCATCATCCATTACCACGTGGATGAAACCGCGGAGCGCAGCAAGACGTACTAATACTATAAACGCGATAGTTTGTATGTATGGATGATTTTTATTATTTCACGTAAAACTACTGAAAGGATTTAATGCAATTTGGCATGTTGATAGATGATGCGCTAGAACAACATATACGTCGTGTTTAGATGTGTCGTGTTGAAGATGTGTGTATGGGTTCGTGTGTATGTATGTATACAGGTACATATGTATGAAGAATAGTGTGTTTAAATGTGCCGTGTGTGCGTGTATGAAGGTGAGTGTATAACAATTATTCATTTTTAGATACGTAGTATTTACACTACGTAATTAAAATTAAGTATTCTACAATTTTGGTTTTTATAACTTTTTTCGTCGGATCGATTTATGTACCGAAACGAGGTGGAAGTAAAATCTTGTCATGGAATTGTCACGTTTATTTTCAATTTTACATGTAAAATTGTTACAACCAAACTTGTTTGGATTCAATTAATTTCCTACAGTTTCGGTGCTGATATTTTTTTTGGTAAGATCCATATTTTACGATTTATACCTGAGCAGTGGTGAGAGTAAAATCTTAGCTTTATATTATTACTTTATTGTCAGTTTTAATCGAGACACGGCTATAAACAAAGCTGTTTCAAATAAAATATTTTACAATTTTGGTTCTTAGTAATATTTTGGTAGCTTCGATATTTTTCAATTTATACCTGAAAAAGGTGGTAGTCATTGCATTATCAAGTTATTTTTATTTTTTACGCGGAAAATTGATACAACCAAAGTTGTTTTAGATAAAACTTTCTACAATTATCACGTCACGGCATACAGTACCCCTAAAGAACGCAGTAGCTGCTCCGTACAGCAGTGTGAGAGCCAGCGATGCAAACTCAGCCCTTTGGGGCTATATCTAGCCCTTTATCTGCTTGTTATGTCACCATAATAATGATAGTGAAGTGCCTAGCCCCAAATTTAAGCTAAGAAAGCAACAAGGACTAAGGACAAAGAAAGTTTTTAAATAAACGCTTAGCAAAAACTAACTTAAAGCGAAGCTTCCAAAAAAAATACATGACCTAAATTATAGGAAATTTAATTTGAAACAACTTTGGTTGTAACGATGTAAAATTGAAAATAAACGTTATAACGCAATGGTAAGATTTTACCGCCACCTCTTTTCGGGCATAATTCGAAAAATAACGATCCGACGAAAAAAAAATATGAACCAAAATTGTAGAAAATCCTAATTCTAAACAACATAAAATCATGTAAAGTTGATAATAAACAGACTCCGAAAGAAAATTGCTACTTATGTTTTGTTTCGGGTTTGCCCCTTTTTGAGCTAATTCGACTGGGCTTTATAGCTTAAAATTCAATCCGTTTACAAAAAAAATCCGTAATAGATATTAAAAGTACAAAAACCATACTCCACTGACGCTCAAAAAGTCACTGCACTCGCGTATTTGAAAAATAAATCAATTACATAGGTAGGATCGTAAAATCCATCGTTAAAAGGGTCTGTTTAGAGTGTGATGAGTGTGGCAGCGGCAGTAAGGGTGGCTTTAAGCTGTAAACAAGCGAGCGATTCAACTCGTAGCTTCAATGAACGTAAACGGCGCGAAGGGTGAATATACCCCCATTGCCACGGTAGTGGATGAGAGTTAGCGGGAAGAGGTTTAAGCCAACCGAGAACGTGTTGAGGTAGGTTCACATTTTTTAAAGTATGGCGATAAAATGTATTTTATATCTGTAGGGAAAAACAGCGCAGTTTCGTCGCAGTTAATTTAATATTTTTTTAGGTACTTATGTATTCTATTTTACATACTTTGATGTCATCCACTAGTGAACTCGAAATCAGTTTACCGCTAGTCTTTGCGATGTAGGTGTTATATACAGTTCTAAATAATTGCTTTAGACTAATGTTCTTCCTTTGAGGACGTATATCTTTATCGCGGAGCGGTTGATAAATCGAGTCTCGTTAAGTTTCTTCGTTATTAAAGTTTCTATTTGAGAATGATTTCGTCACGAGTAAGTGTGAAGAGTTTTTGTTTGTTAAACAGCAAAAGTTGACCTGAGACATAACTTCTACTATTTCACCTTTGTAAAGAATTTATGATGATAAGTACGAGTACAATTTAAAAATGTTAATACAGACTTTCATTCTATTCAGTTATTGGAGTGTATCTCAACTACTGGACCTTGGATTTTGATGAAATGGGGCCACACGGGTAGCACCAGCTTTAAAACAAAAAAAAGAATTTTGAGAATCGGTTCACCCAGTCCAAAGTTATGAGATAAAACATTAAAAAATACAGTCGAATTGAGTACCCCTTTCATTTTTTGGAAGTCGGTAGATAAAACTTGAAATTCGAGGCGCTATGATTGAAAGGAAATTTTGGGTTTAGCCCACCGGTAAGAGTCCGACAACAGTAGTATGCGTTTATGCCTGCCGCTTGACTTAACTATTGAAACTTGGTCTGAAAGCTCGGTGTCACACAATGTCTAAGTTAAATACGCCTGCCGCGAGATATGTTCGAATTTCACTTTGAGATCTTTTTTAGAAGTTAACGGAGTCGTGGTATATGTATAATATTTATAATAAAAACGTTCCGCGAGACGTTTATTTTGATAGTAACGTTTACTACGCTCCGGCGTTGAGTCATGCTTCTGGTTAGTGTTGCCGGTTTTTTTTTCATCACTTTCGGTTGAGATAGCTAATAAGCTACTGATACGGAATGTTGATAAGGAACTAAGAGATGTATTAGCCACTTATTTATATGATGTGTATGACTCTTTGATAACATTTTATAATGTTACATATTTTATCAAGCACACGATCCTTATGCTGTGACATCAAGAGTCAAACCTCCAGGCACAATAGAAACTCCATTGTTATGTGGCGAGATGACCGATGAGGGGTAACAAGTACTGTGTTATTTTTTTTTTGTCAACGGTCTAATTGCTGTTTGCCTCTACCGGCATTTACAGCGTCACCAGATCGTCGACATTTTGTGTGATCATATTTAAATGTATCTTTTTTTTTTTAATTTTCCCTCCTTAGAGGAGGGAAAATTAGAAAAGAGGGTTATGGTCCCGCACTTCTCATTTATTTGCCAGTGTCAAGTTATTTGTATTACAAAGTTTAGTAGAATATTCTGGTGACATTAGTCGTAGTCAGTCAGAGTCCAAAATGTCAGTCAGTCAGAGTCCAGTCAGTCTAAGTCATGCTTTAGTAAAGTGGTGGCAACTTTACCATCAGCATCTATGGAGTTTTGGAAACAACACGGAAAAACACGTTTCACCACATTATATCACTTGCCCACACTCATGCATGTAAAACAGCACTTAATGAGTAAAACGCCACCAATTTTAAACATTAACACTAAAAAAAATCATAAGTTTTGATAAATAATACAATGCAAAAACGTTGACTTTTCGGCGTGCGCGCCAAAACTCCCTACCGAATGTGTCTTAAATATACAAAAATGTTAAAATGATGGTGAGGATGTTCTAAAAAATATACGCAAGCTGAAGCGACACTCATAGCCTCTAAAATTTGGTGATTTCTTTTTTATATTTTATAATAAAAGACGACGTAACAAACAATGTGTGAAAATTGTTTTGCATGTTTTTGTTGGAAAAATTCAGTAACAAAGCTAACGAGTTTTGTCCGAATTATCCGACCACAGAACTCGCGGGTTGTTTAACGGTACTTTCCGACAAACATCAGTTCCGATCACTTCGAATTTATTTGATGATAATAGTAAACGTATTCGAAACTGGTCAAACATTTTTTTTTCATATTTAATATCAACAAAAGAGCAAAACCGAACCAATGCATAAATCATAATTTAGTCATGATGTTTATAATAAATTAAAGACACTCGTAATTATAACTCACGACTTTCACACTTTGTATAGTTTGCTATATATAATTTTACTTTATTTTCTGAATTAACATCGTCTCGAGTAAAAAAATCGGGTTCGTAAGTAGTAACCAAACATTACATAGTTAAATATATTAGTCAAATAAAATAGTCACAAAATCAAACATATTTTTTTCATTAAACTTGTAGCACTTTATAACGACATGTGCATTAAATATTTTTTTCTTCCGGTGTTATAAATATGTAAAACGGAATAAAAATGGTCGTATGTGTGTAAAATACCGAACTGCACGATTTCAACGCGAAATGAGACTTCTAATATTTTAAAAGATTTTTTTCTAATGCACAGTTTTTTATAGCATTTAGGCGAAGCGTTGCTACTTTATAAGTTTATTTTAAGTTCTTGTTTTAATAATGTTAGAGTTAATTAGTGTGTTTTATGAAATGAATGAAATTGTTGCAAGAATTGGCGTGTAATGTGTAATAAATAATACATTCAATATAATACAAAAGTTCTATTAATTTTAGTTATATTTATTTTTTATTATATATTTCTAAAATTAAAGTAAATCTGTTTGTTAGTCACTCAAAAATGCTATTACGGCCAAAACATTTAATTTTATAATTATTATAGTCACCATTTTTTTAAATGATTAAATTCAATTAAATAGTTTTTATAATGATTCTTAAACTTTTCGTGTGAATAGCATTTGAAGCATACACCTCCGTGTAAAAGTAAACCAGCAGAAGGTTTTTGTTTGTAAGGAAAGTACAAATTCACGGAACTTTAGCCCCGTACCGTGGTAGCGTAAAGCGGAGCCGAAAAGTCGGCAAGCGGTGCGCGATTGGCCCCGCGAATGTAGGTTGTCGGGCCATAACATAGTTAACAGTAAGTGGCAATTCCGTACTCGGGTAACCCGTGGGTGATTTGTCTATTCCCCCTCTACGCTAGCGTAGCTCGGTTTTATGAATGAATGCAGTGTCGTCACGGGTGCTTACGTAGCCAAGTTGCGGCGCATTGAGCAGTTCCACAGAAGGCGGCAACAGGTCTTATGGGTTGAATGACTCACAAGTTACGCGGATTTTGTAACAGAACCAAGTATACACTGTTAGAGAATCTACATTTGATTATTACTTAAACATGTTTGTGATATGTAATTATTATTGAAAGATTTAATATTATTGTAACATTTTATTTTGATGTCTCTAAATATGAAAATCTGATTTTGTATAAAATATTTTTTTTTTTAGATATGATGATATGTTTTTTGAAAAATTGGTTGTTTAATAAAAACTGAAATTAAGCTTTTGAAATTAAAAAGAAGCAAACGATGGTATGTGATTTTTATGGAACTTACCAGAAGAGCCGTTGGAGCCGGAGTGGGTGATGAAGTTGAAGAAATTCAAACACACGCGACGTAAAATACCACCACGACGAGGCTCATCGGAGGACCCGCTAGAGTCACCGAAATCGGTGTCATGCCCAGAATCACTCGTCATTGTGACTTATATCGCGACGAGGCACATAGTATACTCGCGGGTTAAAGCTAACTCTATTGGGCACGTGTTGTCCCACCGGATATTTCGGAAGTAATGAGAGGACCGGAGGCTCGGGTGGAAGTCCCGGCAGGCTCAGGGTCCGGGCGCCGGACGCCGAGCGCAAGGGGCGGGTCGCCACAGCGCGTGCACCGGCGCACGGCTCGGCTGCGGGCGGGTACGCGCGCTATTACCGCCCGCCCGACTGAGAGCAGCGAGCACGCCCATCCATTGTGAACGAGCGGCGACACCTCACTGTCCGCACACCCGACGGCGCTTTCGCGCGCCGAACTGCAACACCCGTGTGCGACAAGAACGAATGAACTGCGGCAACGCCCGCCTCGCCGTTGCAAGGACCGCCGTCGCAACCCTATGTTTGTCGACTGTTTGTCGCTTTCTCTCCCGGAAGAGTAAATGGCATATTCCGCTTCATAGAATGGGACAATGGGTTTTATTTCTATAGGCGGCTCTACTCGGGACTGTTAACATTACATTTACCTCCCTAAAACCCGTTACTATTAATTAATTTTCCACATTGACGGGTTTTTTCAACACAAGTCACTATAACCTCTAATAACTGTATACGAATATCAAAGATGATTATGAGACAGATACCACAACAAAATAATAAAGTTTGGCATATAACAAAAATAAGTGGTGAACAATATACGAGTGCTCTGTCCGAAAATATGTTACTTGAATCTTCTTTATTTTGTGCTGCGTTGAATTTGATCCACACTCTAATTGATTATCCTTTGAAAGGATGAGCTCGAATTGTTGCCGCCGCGGGTAATGTCGTGAAATATTGGCTCATAATTACATTGGCCCAAAACGGCGACGGAAAAGATATTAATAGCGACTGGAGCTGTCCGAAACTGAAGTTAAAAAGTTGTCCGAAGCGATACCAATAGCATTGTTTAGAAAATATGTAGTAATACGCGCGATCGGTTGCTTCGCTCTTGGTCAATCTGAACCGAACACACACATGTGCGTGCCGCATCTAAAAATAGACTACGAATTGGGCGTCGATTTATCACTTCCATTCAAAACGAGGTTTGTTTTTGTTACATAAGAATCAGTTATGAGAAGATCTACATTTATCATTTTAAGAGTACAGTTATTGCGATGAAAGCAACGAGCGCCTGCACGAATTATTATAATCTGATGCGAAGAGTTTGCCGTGTGAAAATTGACAGGTACAACAATAAGTACGAGTAACAATGTTAGATACGGTAGATAAACCATATAATTATATGACATCATTGCATGATAATAATATCGAAATAATATAAGGGAGCATGAAATTTGACATGAATCCAAATAGAAAAAGTAATATAAACATCTACTTGAATGTGATAATCGAGTGCACTGTGCATTTTATACACAAAACAGCTGCAAACTTAAACTATCAAGATCGTTATTTACTTTTAAATACTATGGAAATATTACATATACACTATCGCCCTTATTAATAAACTTGGCTTACACCGGGAGTAGTTAAAACATCTATCTGTCAATTTTTCGCTTGCAGTAAATGTTACGCGTGAAAGCAAGTTACGCCTAATAATAGGTTTACGCAACGTTTATTAATAAAGGCCTATATGATTTTTTTGCGTCAATTATAGGACATTTTTTGCTATAAACTGGTAACCGACAACAGAATTTTGTAACCTCTTAAATTATAGGAACGAGTAACATCGACGTTTTTAAATAATGTATCACGTTTTCTATGAAAATATGGTACTTGTACTGGTACTTAATCAAATAGTACGAATTTGGTTTTACCAATCATCGCCAGAAATGTAACCCTTTCCGAAAGGCAATTGTCATCTAAATAAAACCTTTTACTTGAATACTTGTGAAATTGAAAAATTACAGTTTGAAATATATATTATTTCTATATATTGTAAAATATTTTTTAGAGAGATGGAATGCGAGTGAGTATAGACCGCTATCTCAGCGGCTGTCGGTTCGACTACGAAATGTGACAAAGTTCAACGAGTAGTTTAAAGTCTAACGCCTGAACTAAGTTTTGCTTATAGAAGTATTACCTAGTGATAACTAAACAATTTTTACCAAAAATGTGAACCAACTCTAACACTAACAAGTACAATTACAAAAATTTAATACCGACTTCCATTCTTTTCAGTTATTCAAATTCAAATTCAAATTCAAAAATTATTTATTCAGTTTAGGCATCATAGACACTCTTATGAACGTCAAAATTTTTAAATGATTCTACCGCTGTCTTCGGAAAAGAACCACCGCCGAGAAGAAGCAGCAAGAAACTCGTGGGCCATTATTTTTTCAAGTCTTTGTACATTGAGGTTACATATGAGTAGTATTAAAATAACAAATTTATTCAATAGTTGGCTATTAGGCAGAAGTGGAAAGCTTCCAGGCATCTTTGTCTTCTAAGTAGTGACTCAATTTATAATAGGCTTTTTTCATTAGTATATTTTTGACACGTAACTTGAATTTCCCTTCAGTGAGCTCAGTAATGTCTTTCGGGATTTTATTATAGAAACGTACACAATTGCCTAAGAAGGACTTATTTTTAGTTTTCGTGAGTCTAAATTTAGATACAGCTATCCTATCCTTATTTCTAGTATTAATATTATGCATATCACTATTTATTCTAAACTTCTTTATATTTTTACGAACGTACATTATATTTTCTAGGATATACAAAGATGGAAGAGTTAATATATTAATTTCTTTGAACATTTGTCTTAAGGATTCGCGGGGACCCATTTCGTAGATGGCTCGAACTGCCCGCTTTTGCAATATAAAAACTGTCTCTATGTCCGCCGCTGACCCCCACAGCAGGATACCATATGACATTATGCTGTGGAAGTAAGCAAAGTAGACCAGTCGAGCAGTAGCTATATCTGTCAATTGCCTAATTTTATGAACCGCATATGCAGCTGAGCTCAGTCTTCCAGATAGTGCATCAATATGAGGACCCCATTGTAATTTAGAGTCTATGCTAATACCTAGAAAGACTATTGCCTTGTCAATTTTCAATTTATTTCCGTCGAGTAATACGTTTGGCTCTATATGTCTTACATTAGGCATGGAAAATTTTAAACATTTCGTTTTCTTTGCGTTGAGAAGCAGGTTGTTTGCGGCGAACCAATTTGAAACAATAGTTAACGCGTTGTTGACTTGAACTAGTTCTCTATCTTTCCTATCTACTTTAAAAATCAGAGAAGTATCATCCGCAAAAAGAACTATGTCAGCAAGGCCCTCAACCATATGTGGTATTGGAGTGTAACTCAAAAACTACTGGACCGAATATAATGAAATTTAATGGGACCACACGGGAAGCACCAGCTTTCTAACACAAAAAAAACAATTTTGAGATTGAGTTCACCCTATCGAAAGTTTGAGGTACAAACATAAAAAAATACATTCGAATCGAGTGCCTCCTCCTTTTTGGAAGTCGGTAGAAAAGTGTGAAAAACCTTGTTGAAGTCAGTAGGTACCGTCATAGTTCAAAAGTACCTATTAACACAATATTGCGCGCACGGTACCGACTTCCACAAGTAATTTCACACTTTGTAGTGTTGAAGTCGGTTAAAATTTTTTGACATGACCACACCGGATAATTGGCTGATTATCGCCTTTTTTAAACCCTGGCCTGTTTATGTGTGTGTGCGCGCATGTGTAAGGTGTTTCTCGAATTTGCTAAAACTCAAGTTATCAACAAATATATTCATGCGAATGTGTGCGACTTACGACCGGTCCCAATAATCTACGAGTATCTATCGCCGGTTTACCTTACTAGAGATAGATATTTCACACTATTTGTATGAACGTTATGTCAAATTTCTATCGGTAGTAAGGAAAACTGTGGATAGATAGATTATTGGGATCCTCCATAAGTGGTATGTGTGCATGTTTGCTACTGAAGAAAGCTTCACGCTGCTGAATCAAATTCATCGATCGATTTAGATTAAATTTTGAACGATGGTCGCTTAATATAACTCTCATACATATAGATGCTGAAATAACGGGTTAATACTGAAAAGTGGTTGAAAATAATAAAAAATTACATGCGATTTAATCCGTTTAAAGTAATTATTTTCAATGTATAGAAACCGCAAAAAACCGAAAAAATCATAATATACAGGCTACTTTTAGTGCATGATTCTACCTCAGTGCCACATACTTTGACACTAAGCAGTTTTTGTTGTTTTGTATTGGTACCAGACAAAAATAGTTATTTGTTATGCATGGCTGCAATGTTGGTTTTTGGTGTGTGTACTTGTATTGAAACCTGAGCGTAGCGAGGTTTTTCAAAGGAACTTTGCTGTCGAGTTCACACGGCAACACACAACTGTGTTTCAACAAACAATTTTTTCACCTCACTACAGCGAGGAAATCGCTAGGTGTAAAAACAGCTTAGTTATTAAAAAAGTTTAATTATTTTACAAATTAAAATTACTGCAATTGGTTATATTGTTAGTTACATTTATTGTGGAACTGTTATAATTGTGTTTGTCACTTTTTGAACTATTACTAGGTAAATTATTTTTTATTTTTTCATTCAGTCCAGTGCTGCCACCTGTGGTGGCCAGTGCAATTATTCAAAGAAATAAGGATGGCGCACTGATACAAAATAGCGTTGAATGCATTTTCAGTAGACTTGCGGTAAGTATAGAAAAGTATGGAAAAGAAAGGTTTGAATTTTAAAAACTCTTACCACGCTAGTGGACAAAATGCACTTTTGCACTCGGATTTCTAATGATAAACAGAATCTTTATGAGGTTGTGAGGTGAAAAAGTTATTTGTCCCCGACTATACGAGCCAACACACTTTTCTTCTTGCTATGCTTATCTGTTATTTTTCTATTGTTATTAATTAGCCTAGTTTTAATACAGATTACTTGCATTAGTGAATATTTAACAACTATGAAACGACCACTCCAAGCGGGACGTCAGTGCAGGACTTAGCGCCCCCAATCAGAATAAGAATAAGACCACCAGGCGGTTCAGACGCGCCGAGTGTGAATCGCTTCAATTATTTTACATTTATATACAATTCTTACTTTACTTACTACAACTACTAGTACTTACTAGCACTCTACAACTACTAGTACTTACTAGCACTCTACAACTACTACTTTTACTGTAAAGAGCTAACAGAACTTCTCAACATCCTGGGTGTAGAGAGTTAACGAACCTTCCGCTATCCGGCTCCGGTGTTATAGAAATGTTTTTCCTTTGCTAAACTTTCAGGACTAAATTGATCCTTTTAAAGTTTTTTAATATATCAGTAACTTCAATTTGTTAAGCAGCCCTCTACTCACTACGGAGATGTGAAAGCTAAACTTCAACGTAGATAATTTCTCTGTTTGCATCGTAAAACTTTATATGTCTAGTTGCGTAACTTTGCGTCGCGACGTCGGCGTCCTTTCACAAATTACCAATTGGATGTTAATGTTTTGGTATTTTTCAGACCAGATATTCATAAAAATATATAACACGAGAAGTATGTGATTATTACTTCCTAATAACCACAAATTCCTAATACGAGTAGCTCAAAGTCGCACGAGCTATGGCGAGGGCTATGCTCGGGGTTTCTCTACGTGATCGAATCAGAAATGACGAGATCCGTAGACGAACGAACGTCACCGACAAAGCCCAGAAGATTAGCCAGTTGAAGTGGCAGTGGGCAGGGCACATAGCACGCAAAACAGATGGCCGATGGGGCCGGAAGGTTCTGGAATGGAGACCACGGACCGGCAAGCGCAGCGTAGGTCGCTTCCAACCGGTCCTTTTGAAAAATCATGGGGAGGCCCCATTTGTTTAAGCTAACTAAGTATAGCTGAAAGCAAAGAGTGCTTGTAACGTTCTATGTGCAGTTAGTATAAGTCCAAGATTGGATCGATATAATCGGACACACAGTTCTGGATTCCGTAATTTGAATAAATTATTATTTAATTAGCCGAGGGCTGCAGCCTCAAGCAACTGCCGAGAATGAGAAGTATTTGGGTGACTTTATTTGTTAAGTTGTATATTTATTTATGAAGTCCTTTTTAAGAGACTAATTTATTTACAAAAAAAATGGTTCCCGATGTTCTTGCGAATTCCATACTAATATTTTATTAAAAAGTGATGATCGGAAATTTAGGAAAGGGAGCTTTTCACAATATTGACTAATTTCATAAGATGCTTTTAGTAAAAATATTTCAATTGTAACATGAATTCTCCTTTCGTAAGTCCTGTTACATGAGGTATTTAATTTTGACGTTACGTTCACTCTTTGATGTTCAAGTTTGACCTTGATATATTAAATAAGCACCGCCCAAAGGAGTCGATATTAACCCAATGGTTGGGTGTAAATAGTTTGTAACGAGATAGCAAAGATCATTTGATTCAAAGGCACAAAAAACAAAGCACTTTACTTTCGTGTGACATACGAACTAATCAAATCACTAACGAAAATTAAACAACATTTAAAAACCCAATTGTAACTATGTGAAACATTTTTTTTAAAGAATACACCATAAGAGATCTTGATCTACGGCGTGATTGTATTGACTTTTACTTACTGGTTTTAGAATAATTAGAAAAAAATGTTCTCCCTTCGAGGTATGTAATGTAAGACCCAAGATTTTTAGTTTTAAATCTTAAATGCAACCCTCCTTTTTATGCATCACATTTTCGTCTGGCCCGTCTCATTACGCCGAGATCACCTGCCTAATCAGCCGTGCAATTCTAGTCTAATGATTCTTCGTTGCGTTCGTCGACGAGCTCACCGATGTCAAATACTTTGAGATATCGCCAATATACATTAGGTTGTTATTCGAACGTTTCTTTTCATCTCGTTATTTGTTTCACGGATGTTGTTAAAGATGCAACTATGTTTGCTCTTAGAGAATCGCAAGGCAGTAGTGCTTAAGTAATGACACCTACAGCGTCCATTGATGCATCAAAGTACCGAACTATCGATCAAAGGCGCTTTCAATTGAGGCGCTTTACATCGCATCGTCGTTAATGACTTGATTATTTGGTCCATTACGAAATTGATCTGGCCATGGTGTAATGAGTCGACACTATTATTAATATTGAATGATTACTGATAGTGTAATAGATATAGATAGAGTAGCAAGTGTTCAATTAGGTAGAGCATTCCTTGCTAAGGTTATTATTAATAGGATGTTTGACCGCTAATTTGAACTAGGCTTACCATCTTAGAACAGCAGTTAGGCCATGACAGAGGCATTTAGGCAGACTATAAACTCTAATTAAAGTTTTCGGGGTCCAATCGGTTGATGGATATTATTGATTTGATTGATTATGACTTTTATTTATGTGTCATGATCATAATTTGAATTTATAATTTTGTATAGAGCACTTTTTTAAACTTTCACGGTTATTTTCAATTAACATATTATTGCTATCGGGATAAAACCGTGGTATTTAATTGAAACTAGCGACTGCCCGCAACTTCGTTGGTTTAGTAGGTTCAGCCTTCGGCCTCGCCATAACCTCCCATTTTTTCTTAGTTTTTCTTTCATAAGATCCTTGTTCTGAGCATAATTAACACAATAAAAAAAGAAAAGCGAATAAAGAATTAGCGAGATTGTTCTATCCGTTCTCAAGTTATAGCGTGACCAGGATGAGGGTTCATTTTTATATTATAGAATAGCGACTGGCCGCGCCTTCACTCGCGTAGTAGGCTCGGCCTACGGCTTCGCCATAACTTCCAGTCTTTTCTTAGTTTTTCTTTCATAAGATCCATAGTTAATACATCCTCAAAATGATTTGCAGAGGTGTGATTGGAGAACAAGCTTAATCAATGTATTACGTTTATGTTGCCTAAATACGGGTTGTTCTCTGAAAGAAAGGAGTGAAGGCCATAGTCCAAAACGTAGGCCCAGTGCGGCCTGGCTAATACGCTAGTGGCCAGCTCTTTTGTTTAGTTTTCAAGCAAGCTTCGGATAGATTGACGCGTGCCACGCACACCTTAATTATAAAGATTTTTCAGATATATTAAAATGAATTTGGATTTCACGTAATCGCATATACATGCGTACACAACACCAAAATACTTCTCGCAGCAAGATCTCTCGCACTAATATTAAATATCATTGACGAAGCACTTAGTAGATGTTTCGTTCCTTCTGGACGTTTGCTGGAATATCTAATTCGAGGTATCACATGCGATCAGTTAGTAACAGCTCAGTGATTCCCGCCGAGATATCTAATTGCAAGGCGTCATTATCTCCACATGTAGACATTATATACATCTGATAGTTCATATGTCTGTGAACATTGCCAGTAAGGGTGTATGTGAATCTCAGCTGATGTTACGAAGTGTACTGGGTCGAAATTTAAATGTACACCGTCCATTTGATCTAATCAGAAATGAGGAGATCCGTAGAAGAACGAAAGTCACCGACATGGCCCAGAAGATTAGCCAGTTAAAGTGGCAGTGGGCAGGGCACATAGCAAGCACAACAGATGGCCGATGGAACCGAAAGGTTCTGGAGTGGAGAGCACGAGCCGGCAAGCGCAGCGTAGGTCGTCCACCGACACGGTGGACAGACGACCTGATAAAGGTCGCAAGACGACGTTGGATGCAGGCCGCTTCCAACCAGTCCTTTTGGAAAATCATGGGGGAGGCTTATGTTCAGCAGTGGACGTCCTACGGCTGATGATGATGATGAAGTAGCAAAGGTCACTAAAAAGGGTATTCCCAAATAAATGAAACCGACGTCAACATTAAAAAAATTCACGCTTTTTTGTATTATGTGAAATAACTTATTGAAGTCCGTACCATGCGCACAATGTCGTGGTAATAGGTGCTTTTGAACTATCATAGTACCCACTACAAAAAATTAATTAACACTTTTAGTATTGATGTCAGTTCTATTTTTTGGTAATAAATGTTTAGTAAGTATTATAAAACAGTGTATTAAAACTGAGTATAATTTCAAATGAATGTCTCTACTTACATAAAGACTAAAATACGGCGGAGGTGATGCACAAGCTCGGATGACAACGAATAATCATAATAATGGTGAGCCTGCGGGTTGCGTTGATAACAATAGACAGGTAAAAATAATCTGAATACAGAGAAGAGTTAGAATAGATAATAACAAAGAATAAAAAATAAGCACAATAGTTAAGTTGGTTGAGTAGATAAGAATAGCTAATAACAAGCGGAGTAAATAGAGTAACAAATGGTGGCTGGAAACGTACAAGGGATGAGTATAGTAGTGTGAGAGGGACAGTACCACCACCACACGTTCTCATCACACATGCGAGGAAATAATAGACTTACTTATATTATTATAGTAACATTTTAATTAAAAAATACAATAAAGCGAATATTTTAATATTTATTGCTAAATTATTATCAATTATGAACAATTTTATATTTTTTTTTATTAATAGTTGATATAATCTAATTATTTATTGAAAACTAGCGACTGCCCGCGGTTTCGTTCGCGTAGTAGACTCGGACTTCGGCCTCGCCCAAATCTCCCGTATGTTCTTGTTTTTTTGTTCATTAGATAAGAATATTTTCCTGACAAAAATTAACACAATAAAAAAATAATTTGCGATATTGTCCCATCCGTTCTCAAGTTATAGGGTGACCAGGAGAAATAGGGGTTCATTTTTATATGTATATATACTAGCAACACCCCGCGACTTCATTCGCGTAGTAGGCTCGGCCTTCGGTCTCGCCATAACCTGCCTTCTTTTCTTATTTTTTTATGTAAAAACCTTCTACAAAGTATTAGAAAACATTAATAAAAAATGAATGAAATCTGTAAAGCCGTTCTCAAATTATAGCGTGACCAGGAAAAATAGGGGTTTATTTTTATTTAAAATAGATAGATGTGTACTATTTTTAGCAATGGGCGTAAAAAATAAAAGTATTAGCCGGGTAAATGAAGATTGCTTTATTGAAATGCATACGTGATACAAATTTAATATATACGGGATAATTCTATAGCGGACTTTTGTGGTAATGGTAAAATACTTTTTTCAAATCTTGGATTCCGGACCTAAAAACGATGTAATGAGAGCCACTGTACAAGCATGAAATAAATATTTCCAAACATCATTGAATAGAAACTGGGAAGGAAATATAAATACAAAGGTTGTAGGTATGTCAAGATCAGCAATAGTGAGTAAAATATCGAGCAAGAGAAGGATTTCTCACAGATTGAGTATAAAACATCACTTACAACATAAGGAATGTGAATTTAGAGAGCCTTAGTTGCGGCATAGAGCTAAAATAACACCCAGTCATGTTTCCAGGAGACGAATGGAGAATTATATATAAAAAAGCATCTAAGGAAGGAAATGAGAATAGAGTTGGGCTAGAGACTAAGGGAGACGGAAAGGAGTATACGACGAGGAAGATAAAAGGAGAAACATGATTTACGACGACCTATGGCACAAGGGACCTGGGATCAAAACATATTCTGTGTTGAATCACTTCTAAAATATTATAACAGGAAAAAATATATATCGAATCGAATATGTAAATAGACAGATGCTCGTTTTCACCAACATTTTAGGTAACACCTAAGCCAGTTAGGTAACCCTTAGTAGTAGACATGCGCAAAACAGTGCACTATAATGTATTGTGACATGTCATTACAATTCAGCTCGAGTGATATCACTCGAAACATCACTCAGAACATTTGGCGTCAGTATTACTCGTATCATCACATGGGATGTCCGATACCGCACATTGCACTGACATAAACTTAACACAGGAGATGTTTATATCACACGTTCCATAAGCGCATATCCTTAATCATAGGCACTAAGTATATATTACAAGACGTGATTTTCATTTTCTTGCATTAAAATTGAAAATATAGGTAAATAAGTAAATATACCTACTACATATTTTGTTGTAAGTTGATTTTCCTTCACACTAGGTAGTTAAGTAAGTAGTTATACATATTTTGTTTTTAGTGGGTTTTCTTCATACTAAAAACTAAATACTTATCTGGGAACAATAATAATATTGACATCTCTATTTATTTCATTATCGCTATAGAGGTGTAAGCTAGGCAATACAATCCGAAACTAGCCGAATATCATGGTTCGGCTAACTTCGTCCGTTCCGTTTTGCAAGCGCGGTGTGTCATGTCATGGTGACATAATGTAATGCATTCGGCGCTCGAGTGATGCGTGATGCCATATCACACTCTCAGGTAATATCACCCGCGTAATATTACTCGCATCACCTACACATGTCTACTTGCTAGTACAAAAATGTCACCTAACTTGACTTAGGTGTCACCTAAAATGTCGGTGAAAACGGGCAGAGAAACATCCAAGATGATAACTCCGTCATCTGAAGCACATTTTTATGTATAATGTTAAAACGTAGAGAATCTAAGTAGAAGAGAGAGAGAGAGAGAGAGAGAGAGAGAGAGAGAGAGAGAGAGAGAGAGAGAGAGAGAGAGAGAAAACGAGAGAGACACAGAGAGATTACGCGAACAGATGTAAACTGTCTGTAGAGTCCTTTCATCCTCCGTATAGCAAATCTTTGAGTCAAACTGAATAGTTAAAGGGGTGATAGACGTGCGAGTAAGTTCGCGAACTTGTGGCTCGACGACCTGTTTCGCTGGTGTGTCACCCTAAGTACGTGTACTTTAAAACCGCCGAGTAAGTTCGTTGGCGATCCGACAAGTTTGAAATTTTGCTCGTAACCCGCCTCCGCTCGTACGTGTTGTAGCACTGCGAGCCGCGAGCTGCCTTTATTTGAGGTTTATGTTATTTATGTTAATTTTGATTCAGACATTCTTAAAAATTAGCGATTTCCGAACTTATTCGCATGAACTGCTAAACCGAATTTATAGAAGCTAGAAGAAGAAATTATACGTACGAGTAAGAGATGCTACAATTGATAACGTCCAGAAAAATCATGTATTTAGTTTTTAAAATGTTATACAATATTATTCCTAAATAACACAAAGCTTCTTCTGTGTGTGTGTGTGTGTGTGCGACATCGCAGCGCAATACAGAGTGAGTTAGCTTCACGTGTGTCATCGATGTCGAGCCGAGTAAGTTCACGATCTTGTACGACTATGTACACATTAGATTAGCACCTATTAACTTGAGTTCAGAATAATCCAGTATAAGTATATAATTATGACTCACAAAAAATCTTCGCTTTGATAATAAAACTGCGCGTCAATTACGCAAAACTGTATCTTAGCGTATAGCCAATACATAATTATTATAATAATGACGTAATTATTACTGATAAACTAAATAGGTAGACCGTAATATTCAATAATAATTTTGATTAACAACGTTGTTGTGAGGTTAGCGCTCCGGACATCGAAAGTAAATAAGATATTAAAATTAAAATAAGTAAATTACCCCCGAATTTCTTGACGATTTTCTCGATAATATCTACTTATTTCGAATCCGGCGTTTGATTCTTTAAAAGTACAGGAACTATTAATAATTAACATACCATGCGTAGCGTCTCGGATATTATACCTGAATTTAATAAATTAGTTAACGCTTGACTTTGAATACATCTGTTAATAACACAAGCATATCACCATAATATATGTCACGAGAGGCTCGGAAAATCAGATCATACCATAAACATCCGAGACCCGAGTGGAAACTTGTGCGCCCGTCTAACTAATCCATTGATGAACCTGCCTGAGAACACAAATTGAAAGATATCGCTACAAATTCAGCGAAGCTACGATGTCACAAACTAGTTAGACTTTGTAAGGACCAGGACCTGGCTTTAGGCATGAAATAGCAGAGTCTTCCACTACGGCAAGGTCTACAATATGGGTGCTAACGCCCGCAATAACACGGGCCTAATATTCTTATTCAAATGCTGCTCACTATTCTTCGATGGCTTCACGTTGGGACGAAGTAAACAACAAAATAACTACCTAACATTGCACTGTTGGGTTAAAGATATAAGCTACTTAGCGTCTTCCTCCCGAAGGGTTCTGTAGGTTCTATATTAAAAATGCCTTCAGGATATCCAATGTCGTGGTGGCTGGGCGCGTCTTCGCAAACCGCGAACAATTGCGAAAATACTTTATTTATAAATATTAGTACTAGTCCGTCAGTACGGTTCAAAAGTAGTGTTTCAAAAATTAACTCAAAACAATTTACAAATTCAAAATTACATTACTTTCAAAATTACATTATACATTTTTAAACTCCAGAATTGCAAGGGCAAAGTCTCCATATATATAGGATGGTTTTTCGAGAAGGGCGGTCATGGCTAAGTCCGGAACCACAAGAGTTAGAGAAAAATCGTGAAAGGGGACATGCCCTCTATTTATAAGAAAACAATAACTGCATACTCAGTTTTTTTAAATCTTTTACTTTTGACAGAAATCGACACTCGGAATGATTTTTAAAAATACAATACACCTGTATTATTGAACTAATGGATTCTGTTGCTGATAAAGATCAATTATTTGCAAAGAAATGCATTACTATAAATGAAAGGAAGTAGCCTTCCTCTCAAAGAGAGGAGTTGGGCCATAATCCACCACGCGGGCCCAGCGCGGTTTGGTATCCACCAAGGCTAGTGGCCAACACATGTCGAAGTATTCCAGCCATCCGAAGGCTTTCGACATAGCCAACGACTGTTGTCCTAAGACAAACGATACGCCTATTTATGTCATAAATAGTGTTATGAGTAGAATTATTTGTTTTCGGGTCGTAGATGTTTGTGATATGTTAATATGTGTGTCCATGCTCCCCGCGACACAGGGATACCTAGTGCGGGCATGTGAGTGTGTGAACGATGTTTTATAAGTTTTTTTTATTATGTGGAAGACGCAATGTCTTCCTTTAACTTTTTAACAGACCTCCAAAATGTAAAACTATCACAAGTCGACGTGTATGCACGTCCACTTATAAAACCACATTTTATGGATATAGATATATATATTCTAGTTTTGTTTCAGTAAAAACACTACCGATATAAACGGTAAAAAAGTAATGTCAAATCATTTCTATTCCCCCGACCTAAAAGCCTTGCGCACATACACTCAAACCTGCACGTGAATAGGTACTATAATAATACCGCTGCGCTGATCCACGCACTTCTGTATATTGTAGTGAATCGAACATGTACATTTACACAAAGTTATCCACTGGATGAAGGGTCGAGCACGCCCTACGTGCTACTGAGCTGAGTTCATCTATTATATTTTCAATCGAAAAAAATAAAAAAATTAACTCCAAACATCCCTCTTACCTAGGAAAGTTTTCAGATAAAAACAATTTCATACAACATAGACGTTTAAAAGTCTACCGTGATATGTTTTTATTACCTGAATTTGAACTACAACGACGGGTAAAATCAGTAAGAGCTTTTGTATCCATTGCTACTCTCCATCCAAAAACTAGTAAGAGCGTTTATACCACACCCACTCAGAAAGTGTCTCATAACTCGTTCATAAACGGGTTACAAAGTTCGTCATTTCTCCCTTATACGAGTAAATGTGCGGCGGGAAAAGTTATATCAAATCTCATTCCTGCACTCCTTAGCAGGGTAGGATGTTGAATGATAATCCAATCTTACCCTGCTAGCGCTCTTTTGTTTTTTAGCAGCGCACATAAAAAATATACATTTCAAATCCCAAAAGACTTTTATATCCAATAATTACAAAAAAGAGGTGGGTTTTTTTTTTGTAGTCGATTTTTTAATAAAATGAGGCTGGCCGACTTTTTCAGCACTACGAAAAAAAAACAAGCGCGGAAATTTGTTTAGTTAATTTTTGTTTTTTTACCAAATTGATTATTATATTGAGTTTTAATTTCCTCGTAGGTGTAGTTTAAAGCACTATGTTTCACTTGGGCAAAGTTCTATTTCTCCCCTCAATGTACCATGTACTTTTTTTGGCCAAAGCCTAACAACAGGCTCATTTTGTGTAGTGTTTGCGATGAATAGGTATGAACCACCGACGAAAACCCAACATGCTCCTGTGGGTCTAGCACGAATACGAACTCGTAACTGCGTTTAAGTGTAATGTAAAGTGTCGTTCACGTGAAACAGTACAAACTGTCATGTATCTAGGACAACACTGACACTGCTATGTGATTCTCTTCGAACAAACATCGTTGCAACTTTGACAACATCCGCGAAACAAATGACAAAATGACAAGAAACGTTGGAAAAACAACCATATGTACAAGGGCGATATCTCCTAAAGTATTTGACATCGGTGAGCTCCTCGACGAACGCATTGATCAATCATTACAGAATCGCACAGAAGATAACTCATAGTTTGTATGACGAAGCTTGACACGTTGACGTTTACCATTCGAACACTTTTTCGCAGATTGTTCGTGCCACGGCCTCTGAAGACTAACTTATTGTCAGTTTGACATCGATGTTGGTTTTGTATAGGGTTTTATCATTATAATACAAAATGGTATATATAAGGCTACTGATGGCCCCTCAGCCAAGTTGCTACTAACCGTGCCTTCGAAGCGAGGGTTTCGATCCCATGCCGCGGTAAACGTTTATACGATGAGCAGAACGTATGAAATGATTGCAATTTAGCCAGAAAGCCTATTATTGCTTATAATAATATGGAAAAGTAATTTTTACTTCGTATGCCGACAGCTAATTAGTGGGGATTAGAACAAGAAATCACCCGAAGCAGTGTTACTGCTAAAGACCGGTTTCTATATTCTATCTATCCACAGTTTCCCTCGATACATATTCAAAAGGAAAAATATGTATGCATGGAATGCGTTACGAATACCCTGAACGATATCAAAGACAAGGAGCCCCTTGTGTTGAACATCAGTCCAGCTTAGTAGATAACTGAAGCACCAAATATTCCGTACCAATGAAGAAAAGTGCAATATTTATGTGTTTTTATTAGTTTTAAATGGCATTTAAGTGAGATAAAAAGCAACGTTTCTAATTTCAAAGTGAACAGTTGTGTTGCAGTACAAAATTAAAAAAGATTCATTTGAAAAAAATACAGAAAAAAGGCACGAAGCGATTCATACCGTCGAAGAGCATTAGGGACGGGACACAAAAGCGCGATGGAACGTTTATGATGAAACTTTATGATAAAACTTTATGATCTCGCTTCGCAGCCTACATAGGTATACAAAATATGTACAAGATTCGACTCAACGCATGCGCGGCTAAGGGTGAATAAGACATAAGGTGGTCAGTAGCACCTTCCCAGTAAATCAGCCAAAAACTCCGCTCGCCAACCGACTCTGATGTGTTTGACCAGTGTGTGTTACCAGTGATGACTTATAGCACTGAAACATGGTCTCTTTCTATGGGCCTCATAAGTAAGCTCAAAGTAGCACGAGCTATGGAGAGGGCTATGCTCAGGGTTACGGGGATCAAATCAGAAATGAGGAGATCCGTAGAAGAACGAAAGTCAACGACATAGTCCAGGAGATTAACCAGTTAATGTGGCAGTGGTCAGGGCACATAGCACGCAGAACAGATGGCCGAAGGGGCCGGATGGTTCTGGAGTAGCGACCACGGACCAGCATGCGCAGCGTACGTCGTCTACCAACACGGTAGACAGACGACGTGATAAAGACCGGCCCTTTTAGAAAATTATGGGGAAGGCATAAATTATGGAGGCATGATGATGTTGAATACCTATCTACAATCAACTTTTCAACGCAAGTTTGGTCTTTTGTTTGCCATTCTGTTACATTATTTAACTAAAGACGTCGCCTGATAGATTATAAAACAAATCGAATAGATTACAAAACAATATATAAAAGTGTGAAAATGTTTGTTTTAACCAAATTATGACATATAACCAATCATAACAATGAGAATTAGCTTACCGAGATTTGTCGATTCGTAACAATTTTTTTTCGTGAACATTTTGATGTCAGAACTTAAATCACATATTTACAGTAATCCTTACACATTCACGATCATATTCATGTATAATTTGTATCAAAATCATGAGTTTAACCCTATTAATTCACTAAAAACTATAGCACAAAACATAACTTCACCGCCAAACACAGATGAAAATATAAACATTGATTATATATTTTTTTCAAAGTTCACACATAGAACATCTCCGTGTGTAGTGTTGCCATAGAAAGAAAATATATAACGCTAAAGAATTAAACTCTATGGTTAAACATTGGGATGACTTTAAAAAATAAACAAAATAAAAACGCGCGTGACACTTACTCGCAACAATTGTTACGCCGACAATTTGGACCTCAAAAATCCTTGCACTTTTGTGGCGCGGGCAAAGTAATCGTTAATTGAAGTGATTGTTTGATATAGGAACCTGGTGACGTCAAGTTTAATTTCTCCGTGACGATATAGCTGTTATGTTATGATGACATTATAACATCGCTTTATATGTGTTCCCACCCTACTATGTACACTGAAATTTCCGTTTTGTTTCTGCACGATCTTGTTGGTACAAAGAAGTGCATATAATGCTTTTAGACATATAGCATTCCATTATTTTTCATTTACTTTGTTCGAGGCTGCTGAGTTCTAATAAAACACCGACTGATTAAAATTCAAAGGAATTTTTTTAATTAATACATTTCGCATTTAATTGTTTCTTTGTAATGTACACTTAGAAGGAAAATTAACAGAAAATCATAAGATTTTAATTTTATGTAGTTTGTTTGGGTTGCATAATTCGAAACAGTTAGCAGATGAGAATTTTAAAATGGATGTGAAAAGAAACAAGTATGGATAAGATTTTACTTTAGAAACGGGATATACGCCATGTGTCGTATTTATTTTGAGCTCTCGATAATTCGGCACAGTTGCATGCGCCATATGTTCACGAGCTTATTCGTCACCATGGCCGTTTAAAATAATGGATACATTTAGTTACATATGACCATATGAACAGGAGCAACATTTACGATTGTGAAGGAATTATTGCCAATAACCAAAACAGCAGTTAATAATGAATGTTGATGCCTTTAGTAAAATCTCATTAAGAGCGATTGATATCTAACCTTACTTATTTGGTCTTCTTTTAAGGGTTAAAGGAATAAAGTAGAACAGGTATACCCTACGTACTCCTAGCAGGGGCTACTAGGTAGCTAAGCATAAGCAACACAAACTATATTATGTGTTTATTTACCTTTATTTACTCGTACTTGATGATGCGATGGTAGCGTTAGTGACGTTCGACTTACCTGTAACAAATAAAAACATACTTATATGAAATTGTCTTTCAAAAAAACCTTACCATCAAGCAGACTTTTACTTAACATATGAAAAACAAAAGGATACACAAGTGATAGGATTAATTTATCATGATAACGGCGGAAATTAGGGAAAACACTGATTCCTTGCATCTCCACACGAACTAAAAGTTGTTTTGAAATTACCTGATTCATTAACCCTAAAAATATTGATTTATTTAACGTTTAACATTTTCAGAGGACCTATTTTTATAATTTCAAAAGACCTGTTTTATACTAATTATTTTAAAAAATATGAAAATTTATTCGGCAGAGGGCTATACGCAGAGGTCATGCGGCTGTCGGCAGTCGCCTCTCGAAAGGGAGTATGCCGCTCAGAAATAGATTATAAAGGATGCTCTGGGATGCGCCTTAACTCGTAGACTCGCTATTCACCATCTTTGCCCAATAATACAATAAAATTGCTTTCTCAGTAGTCATACCTCTTTTCCAGGAATTGCGACATGTATATAGGTTAACCGTTAAATGTTCGTAACGGTGCACGAGTTTTGGCAAATCCCGAACTACTCGTTCCGGCCTAGCATTGCATCCATATAATGTTGAAAACTTCTTACCACGAACCAAGAAGTTTAGCAGTTCCTACCTCTGTCGTGTAAGTAAATTGTGGAATGCTTTGCCGGCGTACGGTTTTCCTTGCAGCTATGACCCTGGGTCATTCAAACGGGGCGTGTTTTTAAATTAGCTTGAGGAGGCAAATGTACAAACCGAAAGTTAAGAGGTAACAAACATAAAAAAATACAGTCGAATTGAGTACCTCCTCCTTTTTGGAAGTCAGTAGAAAAAGTAGTAAAGACACATTATTTATTATTTATATTTACAACATTTTACTTTATAAATATAAAAAAATTAATACTCTTACTTCCTGCAGGGTTTTAATTAAAATTGTGAACGGATGAAATTCATATCAAAGCAAATCGCAACTTAATTGAGCAAGTTCCATTCATGAATGGTACGATGGTTTATTTTTTATCATCAAAGGAGAGAAGCACTAAATAAATTTTTATTTAGAGATATATTTTATGATTAAGTTAATAAGTTTTTAAACTGACATGGTCACTAATGCAAGAATTAACGTTAGAAACGAGATATTTACCATGTATTGTATTTATTGTGAGCTCTCGATATTTCGGTACAGTTACATGCGCCATGTTCACGAGTAAACTGAAGTATCTGCCGGTAGGTATTGTTATGAGCAGACGAATCGATCTACTCTCTTCCTTTCACGGTTCTTGCAGCTTATTACCAATGACACAACAACAGTCACTTGGAACTCGATCTGGGTCTCGACACACATAACTCACGGTATCTGCTCGCAAGCTTTTTTCGGAACTTCTTCGGTTTTTGCATTTATGAATTCGTTTTCGTTTCGTTCGACGTTTCGTCTGATCATAACAATACCTACCGGCAGATACTTCAGTTTACTCGTGAACATGGCGCATGCAACTGTGCCGAAATATCGAGAGCTAACAATAAATACAATACATAGTAAATATCCCGTTTCTAACGTTAATTCTTAAGTTAATAAGTCTTGTACACAACGAAACAGCTTTCTTCCGCACACATATCATCTATGGTTTTGGAGCGGATTTGTCTTCTGACTTGTGAAAAAATCCTAAACTTATATTAATTAATATTGATTTAATATACCAACAAGTAATACACAAAGAAATGTTCAGTTAAATTGCTTAACAATATTTTATTTTCTAAAATAAACAACACCACAGTTCTACCTGCTACAGATTCATTATAGAGCCCGTAGTGTCGCTGTATACCATTGATGTTGATATACGAGTACATGTTTTTAATAGAAAAATAATATGAGAAAATAACTTGTCAAGAGAGGAGGATGAGCTTGTAAGTAGTTGCCAGGGCTTTTACTGCTCAAGAGGCGGACCATCTCCTAATATAATATCTGATATCGGCTAACGGGGCCAAACTTTGTCGGCCGTACACAAAACTTTGGCGGAGTCTTATGCAACGATCATATAAACCGTATACATAATAAGCGTTAACATTTTAAGTTTTATATATATTAAGTAAAGAAATAAATGTATGTCCAAGAACTGTATTTACGACTACAAAATAAGTAGAAATATGAAAGGATAACATTTCGGCTAAAAGCGGAATCAGTATTTGGGGATTTGAACCTACTACGACCCGTGGCATATAGTTTTATTTGTACTGCATTAACGCATGCAAATCTAAGACAAGTAAACATTTTATATAGGTACATTTGGAAAGAAAAAAGCAGAATTCGGCTTTTGGGTATTTGAACTTAGTACGACTGGACAGAACGGTTTCCTGTAGACGTGGGATCTCATATCCTAGACGTGGATTGAGTGGGAGTGGTAAATGAAGGAGATAAGGATAGAAACGAAATTTAGTTTAAGAGGAATTTTCAGTCTTTGGATAAAGCATCTTTAAAACCATACTACTTATATCGTAGAAATAAATCATTATACTAATTGGCAAATTAACTTTAATTATTTTTTATTATTAAAGCCTTTAAACAAATCACCATGTCTGCATATCTGTTATACTGTTATGGAAAATTATTATATATTATTTTTCAAAGTTACATTTGCAAAAATATAATTGTAACTTATAACAAATATAGACGTCACACAAGTACCTATTATTATTAAGTACTAGCGACTGCCCGCAACTTCGTTCGCGTAGTAAGCTCGGCCTTCGGGCTCGCCATGACCTCACATCTTTTTTTAGATTTTTCTTTTATAATAACCTTTTCCTGACAATAAATACCATAACAAAAAAAGAATTAGTGAAATTGTTCTATCCGTTCACGCGTGATGCGATTACCAAGAGAAACAGATTTATTTTTATATAAATACATTACTTAAAATATGTTACATTTGCTCACTTACAAAATTATCGATTTGATAGTTTGGAGTAATATAATGATATCTTCAATGAATTATCGTGAAATCAATACGATTTTACGATCATTCCTTTAAGATAACGTAACGCACCGAGTTAATTACTTAAATGGTCGTATGGAATAAGGCCCCATTATGGATTAAGGTTAGATATAAATCCAGGCACCGTCAGAATATCGACCGGCACTGATTACCCATGGACTATCCAAGCGCGGATCCACCGTTGTGGGCACGATGGGCATGCTCACAACCCTAAGACTTGTGACATCAGCGTCACACTTTCAAGTTTGACAGGCTTATGACGTTTTATATCCAATGCCTTAATACAAACATGCAAAACATACATAACTTGGATATCGATAAAACTATTAACGTTTTCACGGAAAACAAACGTAAGCTTATACTTTAATTATATATTTAATATGACATCACACGATATCCTTTGTAGTTGTTTTCAGCGAAATTACAGAGCAAGAACATAAACGAGTAAAAAGCGCAGTTTATTGTTTGGAAGTGTTGTTCCCAGTTCAAAATTGTGAATGTCGAACGTTTAACATCAGGCGAGCGACTTGATACTATATCGATCATTAGAGAGTTCATACTCCGCCTGGCACTTGGCCGTTTTTCGGTCGGCTAAGTGGCTGTGACCACAACCTTTTTTTGGGCTGGATCCGCGCCTGTGACTATCATCGGTTCAATCATACAAGTGTGAAGGATGTTACTAGTAGTACTTTGACCATTAATTATATAATAATAATATAATAATGTGGGACAACATCCACACAAAGGCCTTCAGGTCCCAAACTAGGCATAAGCTGTACTATGGTAACCTGATGACTGATATACATAGGTACTTATATACATATACACACCCAGACACAGATCAAACAGACATGTTCATGCACACAAATGTTTGACCTGTCCGGGGATCGAACCCGGGACCAGCGGCTCAGAAGGCAGGGGTGCTACCAACTGCGCCAACGGGCCTGTCGTTTAATGAGAATTATACAATACATACCCATTAATATTTGACCGTTGCGGAGATGGTTGCTAGTGGCCTAATTTTACATAACTTTACCATTTTATCCATAGATGTTATTTTATTTTTATCAGCCCGCGTGCTACTGATATATATACTTTATACACTACGATATCGTTTTGTCCGCATAAGTCGACATAATAGGCTCCTACAGTCTATCATGCGAGACACAATATAAGGTCCATTACTATAAGGCACGGACCGCGGAAGACGGTAAGGTCATAAGTTAATGTAGAACTAGTTGTAAGGTTAGGGTACCATGAAAAGGATATACCATTTTGGCTTAAAATTCCTAAATAAATATACAATAACAATTACAATTAGAAAAATTTAATACCGACTTCCATTCTATTCGGTTATTGGAGTGTATCTCAAAAATTACTGGCCCGAATATACTGATTGTGTTTGACCATGTAAATATTTTATGACATTTTGGTATAAAGGTAGATATGGCCTTGGAGAAGATTATAAGCTACTCGAAGAACTAATTCTGCGCAGACGAAGTCGCGGGCACCAGCTAGTTATTAATAATCAGAAAAATTGGAAACAATACCTAGTCAGTACTTACGGTACAAATCTGAAAGAGATGTTGAAATTGATTTCAAACTCCTTTTCATGTTCCGATTTTATTTCCGAAATACTAAAGTTTTATTTGTAACCGTTCCGGCACAGGCACGCAGGTTTCAACAAAACTCCTCGACAGGCAATTTAACTCTTTTCGAGTTAAAATGAGTCTGCGTCCGGTCCGGGTCCTATTTTGGAACTTTTTCACGCTGCACGTATTATGACACCTGACTCCTCGTTCAGTTAGGACTTTACAAAAAAAACCCTTGCTTTCGATGGTTTGGAATCCTTTTACGAATTGCTTTGTGAAAGTCGCCCTTTGACGATTATGTTCGAGCAGTTCGTCAATACGAAAGCAATATTGAATAGGAAGCGTGCACTTTTGAGTCGGATGCATAAAAGCAATATTGTTTACGACATTTCTGTTTGTATTCAATATTCACATGCTCAAATCAAATGGTATTGTTTATTGTTGTAATCAAATGTTATTGGAATATATCATGTACTAACTGTCACAAAATTCTTTACTATTTATTTTGTAAAACATTTTGAATTTGCGAATTGAATGGAACTTCGTCGTACCAATTTACCTTATATAAATATGCCGGAGTCTTTAATACGAGTAACATAGAGACTAAAATAGCGATTTTAATTATCGCATTTATATTTTGTTCTCATTATTATTTTTTTTATTTAAAAAATATCACGGATTTGATCCGGTCCTTTACAAAGGCATAAGTGGGGCTGTAGCCAACACTTAGAGGCCTGTTTGGTATAAAAATACAAAGGAGTATAAAAAACAGAAAAATGTTGGATGAAGGGTAACATGGTACTTATAACTATTACAAATATGGGTAAAATGGCCAGGCTATTGAGATGAACTTATTAGTGATAAGGAAGATAGTGGGCTATGGAAGAGACTACGGCACCTGCCAATTTTAGTCTCATGTTAAAATATTTAGGCAGGTGGTGACTTGCCATCCACTAAACGGGCCCCCCATAAAGGCCACCATGAGTGGTGACAAAAGGGGCAACGTTGGTGTGGATGGCTATAGTGTCGAGAGGTGTGCTGCGGTTTCACTAGAGCGCTACTACCGGCGTTATGCCCTTTAACACTTCCACCCTTGGAGCTTTTTGTTACTTGCTCTTGCGTCTCCACCCCCGGACTGCCAATTAAGGCAAGCCGGGGGTCAGGAGTCTCAATTAGCCCCAGGGAAAATCAGGGTCCACGGTGTCGCCACTCACCGACGGCTCGCCACAAGGCCGCCCCTGCGGGTTTATTATTATTTATTTTTATTATTATACTAGCTACTGCCCGCAACTTCTTTCGCGTAGCTAGTAGGCTCGGCCTTCGGCCTCGCCATAACCTCCCATCTTTTATTGGTTTTTCTTTCATAAGAAACTTCTCCTGACAATAACTAACACAACAAAAAAGAATTAGCGAGATTTTTCCATCCGTTCTCAAGTTATAGCGTTACCAGGATTAACATATTTATTTATATGTACATTGCGTTGTACCTATTCTATTAGGTATATTACCTATACTCTTTAATTTTAGTTGCAATTTATTCTCAAAATATGGTGAAATTTATGATTTATGTAATTTTGTGTGTTTATATATATATATATATATATATATATACACACACACACACAATTTATATATATATATATATACAAAATTACCAATTATATACAAGATTATATACAAGAATGTATATAAATATATGTGAATGTATATCATATATTATATACAGGAATGTATATAATTGGTATTCCATGTTTTCTCTAAGCATTTCAAAGTAAAAGTATTAGTACTATTATATTGTTAGTTTTATTAGATTGGCTTGTAATATTAAAAAAGTGGCCAAGTGTGAGGTGGACTCACACACCGAGGGACTCACATTCCGTACATTAATAAACATCTAACACAAGCTCTAACTGAAAGACTAAGACCTAGTTTAGGTTAAAGAACACACGTAACTAGGCATTTCGATCCGTACGATTATTGCACCAATCGCAAATAATGAGTTTCATAGTGTGAGTTCTTCCCTTCCCGTTAATATTAAACCATAAAATGTGGCAAAAGTAAAGTATCACAACAAAAGTAAACTTTTAAATTAAATCTTTAACTTATATTTGAAGAATTTGAATCTAAAATGTTCATGGAACCTCCTGCAATTCCTCCTAAATTTTCGCATAAAGTTCATAAAGCACTTCGTCCATTTGACGATCAGTAGTGATGAAGCTCATTACTAGTTAAATAGCTTCGTCAATAAGCAGAATTGCCGTATATGGAGCAAACACAATCCTCAAGCCATTAACGAATCATCATTATGTCTAATTATATACATATACCCTACTACCTATCTACCAGAGACGTCAATTTACGTGGGTTTCATTCATAAATCTGTTGTTTTAATTATCACGGTATAGGAAGGATTATAATTAACTGGTGTGGTTTACACCCTGGCGGCATCATCGGTCCTGCAGGCCTAGACAAAATTCAAACAGGCGTGTTTTCGCACACGCTACAGATAAAAATGTGTCTACGAACTTAGCGCAACGTCACGTGACTTTTCCACATGTAATGTTAACGCCATACATTTTGAAGTTGTCGTTTGGCGTTAACTATAACAGAAACGTCTTTTGTCTAGGCCTGCTGATTTGTTTCGAAATGAGGAAGGAGCTGCCGTTACGGTGAATGGCGAGTGATATCGATCCATGCTGACTGATTTTTTGCTTTCCAATATTAACTAAACATCGACGACATTTGGTTCCAACAAGACAGCGCAACATGCCATACAGCGCCATTTAATGCAAATAAGATTTGGTGGCAGCTTTATTTCCAGAAGTGGTTCTGGTAACTGGCCTCTTCGTTCGTGCGACTTAGCATCTCTCGATGAATTTTATGTGTAGGTATATATGGTGTATGTTAAGTCATTGGTTTTTACCAATGACGACTAATGAAACCAAAAAAGCCTATATTCCAGCTACCATTAACCAAGAGGACGAAGCCCTAAGCGATGGACGGATCAGGTATCGGAACAGCTGGAGATACCTTTCAGCACAGCTCTACATCAGGCCAGCAACAGAACTCGGTGGAGAGAAACAGTAAACAAACTGCAGCAGAGGAGTCACGATCCCCAGTAATGAGAGAAGGAAGAAGAGCGCCATACGACCAGATTTATTTGAACAATAGCCAAAAAAGCCGCGGCGGACATATGCCGGACATCATATTAAAAAAATAAATGCCATGAAATTATCTACCAGATTATAGAAATCATTCCAACAGTATTTCTGTCTAGTATTATTATTTAAAATTATCAAGCTCTTAAAAACACCCTTTAATATTTGTACCCCAATTTAACCTATCATAATCATTAGATACATAACCGTTCATGCAATTGTAATTTACAAACTTGAAAATACAAGTAATAATATAAAAGACGTGTGGCACTCGGAGACTGCCGCGGTAAAGCTATTGCATAGCTGTTTTTATCAACTTATGCAATTATAATTATTTAACCAATGCCATCTAGAGGCGAGTTGCTGAACTAAAGAGACAAGCGTGATATTTCAAAAACTCATTAAAAGTTCTGCTATTCATCGATAGATGCCAAATCAACTTATGCAATTATAATTATTTAACCAATGCCACCTAGAGGCGAGTTGCTAAACAAAAGAGACAATCGTGATATTTCAAAAATTCATTAAAAGTTCTGCTATTCATCGATAGATGGAGTCGGTGTTAGGTTATTTTCGTAACGGAATTTCTGGATTCGGTCTCCACGCTCAAGGCCCGCGATAGAAGCTATGCAATAGCTTAAAAATCCAAGAGATTCAAAAGTTCCAAACCATCTAACTGTTAACTTTACGTATGACTCTTTCCATATAAATAATTTAACATAGAACACGTCGGGAGTGAGCTCTGGCGGTTCAAATATCCAACATACAGAAATACCGCTGGTAAGTAATTGCACACCGACACACAATTACAGTATTGTTAGGGGATACCGAAACAACATAGAAGTTGCATAATTAATACCAAAGTTGAGTTTTGCTGAAAATACCTTGTAACATAACTTTGCTATATTCATAAACGAGATTCCGTACAAAACAAGTAGAGAGATCTAGTTTTACTTTGATTCAAAACGCTATTTGTATCACCACAGCAAAATACCTACAGTGAAATTCTCTATAGCAGCGTGCCGATTTCGCTGTAGGCAAATATGTACTGTACATATATTAATACGTTCTGTATAGGTATAGTACTACCTATTTTTTTCTTATTCTTTTTTATGGTTTTTGAGAGGGTATCATAGCAATATTTTATTTTAACCGTTGCGTCATCATTCAACGATGACAGGTCTTACGGGTCTGCCGTGCGATTCCCTAAGAGCAAACATCGTTGCATCTTTGACAACATCCGTGAAACAAATGACGAGATAACAAGAAACGTTGGAAAAACAACCTTATGTACAAGGGCGACATCTCATAAAGTATTTGACGTCGACGAGCGCATCGATGAATCAAATGAGGATCGCCACGCTGTTTAGTGGGTGGTAAGTCAATACCTGATTAAATATTTTAGATAAGACTATAATTTGCAGGTGCCTTAGTCTCGTTCATAGCCTCCTTATCACTTATAAGTTCATGTCAGTAAATAGCCTTACCATTTTACGCATTTTTGTAATAGTTAGACCAGGTTACCCTTCATTCAATTCAATTCGTTTTTTATACTGCTTTGTATTTTTTATACCAAACAGGCCTCTAATTGTTGGCTATAGCCCCAGTTATGCCTTTGTAAAGGACCGGATGAAATTGGCAAAATAAATATTATAAGATAAGAATAATAATGTTTTACTTACATCTTTGTTAAGTAACTACATTATCTTGATATTACAAGTACAATTTGAAAAATTTAATACCGGCTTCCATTCTATTCAGTCATTGGAGTGTATCTTAAAAACTACTGAAATGAATTTGATAATATTTAAATGGGATGGGACCACACGGGAGCTTTCAAACAAAAAAGAATTCACCCAGTTCCAGAATCGGTTCACCCAGTCGAAAGTTATGAGGTAACAAACAAAAAAAATACAGTCGAATTGAGTACCTCCTCCTTTTTTTGGAAGTCGGTAGATAAATTGTCCCAATTCCGTCATTGTCTTGTAGGTAGAGCAGAAAACAGACGAAAGCAACGGGTTTATCTGAGTAGTTTGTGATAAGGAGTACATACTGATGAGACGATGGCGATGAATGTTTAATGCTATCATAATATCATCGATCCTGCAATGTTTCGATTGATAATGTTAGGATTTATATTTATACGATGCTAAACTGTAGTTATGCAAGTACTTCCGTAGTTAGTTTGATATGTTAAATGTATTGTTTTGACTAGGAAACGGAACAATGTTAAGGTTTATATTATTTTGTTGCTAAACCGTTGATATGCCTAGTACTTCCGTTGCTAGTTTTATACTGTAAAAGTATCGTTTTGACTAGGAAACAGAACGACGTATATTTAATTACAAACGATTAAAATTATGAAATGTTAATAGTAATTCATTATTATTTATGTAATATTCAAATTGTATTAATTTACAATTTTAGTATGATGGGTTAATTTATACCTATAATAAGATTTAAAAAGACGAGAGTACTAGCATACCTCCGGGGGGGTCGGGCTTGGGAGCAGCCATGTTGGCTCGAGCAAGCGTTCCTAACGGACGAATACTAGTACAAAGAATATTGCAAAGCTAGTGATTATTATTTCAGTATTAACAGTGTTTAAGTTTGTGATATTTAAAGGGCCGATTGTGGAATAGTTTAAAATATACTCTTTGGGACTTAAACATAGTTTGATTTACCACTTCTGATCCAATAATAAATAAAGTTAAGGGATCGTCTTGTAAATAATCAAAGTAAGAGCGGCATAGCAGTGTTACAGCATTAATGTCAAGCTCTGAATAATTGTACAGTATAACAATTATTGTTAATAATAGTAATTGACAGTAACAACAATGTCCAACGCAGTACCTATAGGTAGAACATTCAGAGATATGTGTTCAGCAGGGCTATTATGTATCTCAGTTGCTAACAAATTATGATTGAAATCTTGAAAGATGGCCGCCCTATGTCAGTTTTGGCAACTCCAGCAAGCAAAAATGTTAGTAAATTGATGACTGGAGCTGACAAAAGTGACATAGAGCCGCCATTTTTTTCGATTTCAATCAACATTTGTTAGCAACTGAGATACATAATAGCCCTACAGATCAGTTACTATTCTCATTTTACTGTGGTCTTAATACCGCGGTGGAGTAACTTTATGTGAAGGAATTAAGGCAAAAGTATAACTTTTGGGTAAGGCTGAGTATATACAAATTTTGAGCATTGAAAACAACTTTTACTGAGAATAAGCACTATTAAAACAATATAATTTGGTCGACGTTGGTCGAGGTTATTATGTAGGTATATTTTCGTAATTATAACGATTAATAAGATAGTTTACCATACGAGCCGACCTTATGCAATCAGATAGTTTAAGTAGAAAGTATTTTTATATTTATATCTACCCGTAGATATTAATATAAAAATACTTTTATATTCTGGGAGCGAGCCATTCAAGACTTTTTTCTTGTCTTTCTATCAAACAATAATGTATCCATGTATCTGAAAAATTGCGCCCACAGCCATTTCGATCGCAGGCTATACATTTGTTTTCATAATTAGCACCTTTACACGCCAGGGGCCTTACTATGAGCTCTTAAAGCAGGACTTCTAGACAACTGCCCTGTTTATTCGAAAGTTAAAGTTAAAGCTTTAAAGCAGGCCTGCCCAGGCCTATACTATTCAAGAACCGCAGAAAAACCGTTCATATGTTTTTTGTATGGACTTTCGCTCTAAATCCACTCAGTTTATTAGCTTACAAACGTCTGGACGCCTGAGGTGTTGGTTATAGTAAACTGTTAGAATGCCAGAGACAATACTATCCGTTCTCCCTTGAGAAAACAATATTCAAACAGTTCACCTAAATGAGCGTCATGGTATGATTTCATTCAAAACCGTTTATGTCAGGTTTAAGAACTGCATGGAACTTGCATGGTTTTTACGAAGCTGATAGTAAGGCCCCTGGACAGTATTATACATCCTATCTGAATTGACATAATATGCTGTATAAAGTAAGTTGTGAAATAATATTAATTAATCGAATAAATACCAGACTATGACGCCCACATAAAATAACTTCACTCTACAGTATCTCCCAGTAAAACGTAAGTGAAGATAAAGCGAGAACCGTTTAGGAACAAAAAGTTGAATTCTCATAATGTTGAAATCCCAAAATGTATAATTTCCCAAAATGTTGACTTATTTTCGTTTTACAAAATGTTGAATTCTCATAATGTTTAATTCATAGAATTTTAAATTGTTTAAAGAACGTATAAAATTAATAAACAGTCTACATTGAAAAATATTTTTATAGACGGCTGAGCACATTTAAAACAAAAGCGGACAAAGATAATATTTTGCAGCCCTCTTTACGAACGCTGGTATGTTCGGAACTTGCCTTCAGTTCCGTTAGAGTTACTAATTGGCGGACATAATTGCCCACCCGGGAATCGAACAGCTTAAAGCGAACATCGTAGTGATTTTTATAGCATTTTATTGTTGTTTGTTTGAATGTTTATCCATATACCTTGCGCTCTAATCTAATCCGCAGAAGCACGACTACGTTTGTGATATTTCGTGCTCTTGATCAAGTATGAAGAGATACGCACTATCTTTTATGAGACAGAGAAATGACCAGTACGCGTTTGCGAACAGGCTATTGGTAAGCCGCGTAGGTGACGTTTCTAAAGTAAAGGCACATACAGACTCAGCCGAGAAACCCCGAGAACGCCCGAGAAGCGTGAATGTGCGAGGTTTCTCTACGTCTCGTTCTTGTGCTCGGCTGTTCTCCGATCGGTGTCGGTATTTTTGCCCGCTTCAAATGGCTTCTCGGGTGAGAAAAAGAACGCTATCACATTCTTTTTCTGTCTTAGTTCGAACTTGGAATCGGAATCTAGTAAGTGTATGTGTTTATCTGTCTGTAAAAATGTGAATTATTAGAATAAGAAAATAATTTTCTTAGCTAAGATAAGGTTATTATTATGCTACTACACAAATACCTAAGGCTGCTGCACAATCGTCCATCGCGAGTGGGAGCGAGAACACAGAAACATTGTGAGTGTGGACAGTTTTTAAATTTTTGCGAGAAGTCTCGATGAAGAGTTTTTGCCGAGATTTCTCCGTGTGAGTCTGTAGGGTATATGAGAGTTATGAGATCTTGGACATCACCTAAAGACCTCAAATATGGTCGACTGTCCAAGTCCAAGTTATTGTCTAACTAAGCAGCGACGGCATGGCTATAATGTATCTCAATTGCTAACAAATGTTGATTAAAATCTTGTAAAATGGCGACTCTAAGTCACTTTTGTTAGCTCCAGTCAATTTACTAACATTTTTGCTTACTGCAGTTGTCATAACTGACATAGAGCCGCCATTTTTCAAGTTTTCAATAAACATTTGTTAGCAACTTAGATACTTATTAGTCCTGCGGATCAGGATTCGCATAACCTAGTGATCAATTGGTAACGACAAGGCAACTTCCGCTTCGAACTGCCATGTGATTCTGTAACGTCGAGGAGCTGACTGATGTGAAATACTTTATGAGATATAGCCCTTGTACATAAGGTTGCTTTTCCAGCGTTTCTTGTTATCTCGTCATTTGTTTCACGGGTGTTGTCAAAGATGCAACGATGTTTGCTCGAAGAGAATCGCCCGGCTGTAAGGGCTAGGCTCAGATCGATTTTTACAATTAAACAAGAATACCTACCTATTAAATATTCCGCGTTAATGCCGACTTTATAAAAGTAACTTGTATTATTAATACCGAATGTCTTGAAAATCTATCTAATTTACATGAAAGTTATAATTTTCTAATACGTTATTTTTCATCGGGTTCGTAAAATATACTTCATATACATAATTATGTCATCATCATCATCATCATCAGCCTGTAGCAGTCCACTGCTGGACATATGCCTCTCCAATTGCATTACATAATTATGTAATAATAGTATATTATGCAATTAGTGAATAAAAGACGTATTTAAAGCGAGGGCCATATATATAGGCCAGATTAATCACGAGTAAGTGAAGGATTCTAACGACTGAATCACGAGCGTAGCGGGTTATTCAAATGTCAGAATCCTGAACGATGCGAGTGATTCATGGCTCTCGATATAAATCCGTTTTATTCCAGAGTTGCATACTATATGTTATACCTTGACTACGAGAAAAAGAAATAATTTAAGCGAAAATAGACATTTAATGAAGAAAAAAGGAAGGTTAAATTAATTAAAATGCACATTAAAATTAGAACAATTACTAAACATAAGAGTAATTTATTTATTATTATTACATAGTTTTTTCTATAATCACAGCAAAGAACACAATACAGTTTATATTCTAATGCTAAACTCCTTGTCTCAAATATCGACCAATCAAATCTCGAGGAGTTACTTGCACAAAGAGTTTGTATGTCGACTATTATTTGCGTAAGGAAGATGTATATAAGCACTGAGATGGAGATCGAACATATTGGTGTGTTCGAAGTTCAAACACCAAAACAGTGATTAAAAGGCCTTTTTATTCACTGTTTTCAGTAAATAACATAAGCTTTTTAGAGTGGGAATGATATGAAATATATTCACAGTATAATTCGTTGGCAATTGGAGCCTGAAGTACTTTCATGAAATATGCTTTTTTATTGTTCTCTCATAATTAAACACTGAGTAGAACGGGAAAAGGCGTCGCAATAATAGTTTTCACTATTTGATACGCAAATATATGCAGCTAGTCTCGACGTTTCCGCGCCAGCGTCGATATTTAGCTTCGTGAAGGAAAGGTAAATCCTAGAACGATAGAATATGAAGGAGTTGAAGGGTTAGCTGCATTTCAAGATAATTTATTTAATTTTCTACATCTTATCTGCGTTTCCTTTTCAAAATGTGTTCATCTGTGATTTATAGAGCTGGTTTAATGATGGAGCCACTCCGCTGTACTGAGGAGGTACTCCTCAACTACGTAACACAACCCCATCGTGTTTGGGCTCACTTTGATGTACAGTACCAATTACGCATTATATATTTTTATAAAAAGAGAGTAGTTTTAGCATAGTTATACATTTTCGGTCTGGAGGCCTGATACGCGGTTATTCATTATTATAGTATTAGTAATAACCGTATTTGGTCCAAAGAAATTGCTAGCAAAACGGAAGCCATATTTTCAATTGTCATTAGATTCTAAAAGTATTTTGTACATTGTATAAGTACCCTCAAATCACAAACAAGTAAATATGCACTTCGTCATCATAATCAATTTGATCTCTAGACGCAACACTATTGTACATAATGATTAAATTAATAAGTAGCACTAAAACATTGCGGCACAACTTTAGTAAAACGGTGACTATCATGTGGTGGTGACATTTCATCACAAAGTTGTGATAACGAAGTCGAAAAGAGTTGAGGACGTCCATCACATGTTGATGGAGTGTGTTCGGAACGAAGCCCGACGACAGGACATGAGTTTTATGTTTAATAATAATGTAGGTATTTGTAACAGCATTTTGGCGTTTCCTCTATCAGAGGAGGCCAACATGCTATTACTTTATTTAAGTATTGTGTATAATTAAGTGTTGTTGATAGTAATAAGATGATTGTGAACCTATGGGGGTGACATAGTCAATTTATGACAAAACCCCCTTTAAAAAAAAAATAAAAAAAAAGAAGTTGAATGAATTCGCGGGCAGTCGCTATTAATTTATATTATGTACATAACCTTTAACATTGTGACAATCTCGCAATAAAATTATTCCGGGACAAACAGGATTCTATTTGTTTTCCAAGCTATAGTCCATAAACCATGAGCTATAGATTGTGTATTATTTGGTAAGTTTCAACCACTCAACTCACAATGTCTCTGCGCTTGAGTGTTGAGTTTTGTTTATTGATTTGTGACAGTTTTTTTAGTTTTCGTACATATTACGAAAACAATCGACTACATAATATGTAGATTGATAATTGTGATTAAACGAGGACATAGATTTCTAAGGCTTGATTTGACCTATATAGATAGCATTTTTCTGAGCATTAACATCGACTTCAAATTACAACGGGGCCATCATATAGTATAAGTAATGTCGGGGATATTTAGTAGTGCTGCATATGCGATTCGTGAAGTGAGAAAATTTAGACTTTCCTACGGCTTGTTAATCTGCTTCAAATACTTTCACAGCATTATGTCAAAGGGATTGTTGCTATAGATAATCTATAATCTTTAATCAGAGTTCAGCTGCTAATAAAGATACCATCTTTATTCTCTTTCTAACATTATCTTCGAGTACACGAAAAGCCGCCCCGCGAGACTTGTAGGAAATATAGGCGTTTGCCTTGGTACCTACCATATTTAAAAACATAATAAGTATATATTCCTAAATAATTTACACGTACTCGTATTATGCAGTGATCACCAAACGTATAACACCAGAAATAAGAACAGAAGCCGCAACACAAACAATTTGCGCAAAAGTATTCGTATCGTAAGCTTCAACGCGTCACGCTTCGGCGTACAAACTATGAGTTATCTGTATCACAAATGTTCTAGATAAATGACAGTTTGTACTGTTGCACGTGAACGTTACGTTACATTGATTGGTGATTAATTTTATTTTATTATTATTGTTTACTGATTGATATACTAAATATTTAAATGAAATAAAATAATACTATTATAGCAATTGTGTTTCAGCATGTACATATGTTTTGACATTTTGGTATAAAGATAGATATGTCCTTGGAGAAATAATAAGCTACTCGAAGTACTAATCCAGCGCTGACGTAGTCGCGGACACCAATTAGTATTTTATACAACAGACATCGGATTTCCACACAGATACCCATACCAATCTCAAACGGTAGCAAGTATCGCCTATGCTTAAGCAACAACAGTTGTAAACCATCACATCGGACTTCTTAACGAGACTTTATATTTTGTGACGTGAACTGCTTCTTAAATTAATTAAAACGCAGGAAAGGTAGGGAAGTAAATGCCATATTCAGAGGTGGTTTACCCTTCTGTTGGTGAAATAGTAATTAGACCAGGGGTGGCTTAGGTGACATCGAAAGGGTTGTCCAAGCTTAGGTTCCGCAACCTAAATATTCTAATGGAAACCAAAGCCTGACTTTTGTTCGTTAATGCATACGTCGGTGCAAACGGAGGGGAACCTCAATGCTGTAGGCATATACTCGTAAGATGCGTTAAAGTCACTCTCAATATATTTTCCTACTATGTTGGATTAACGGCAAAAAACAATACGAGATCGTTAGTTTGGAAATGGTTCTAGTCGAGATTGAGCTGTATTTTAGAAGCAAAACTTTCCCCTTTGCACCTTTTCGTATGACAATTTGATTTAGGAAAATTATATGTGATCTTTGTCAACTACGAAGAAACTTATTATTTCATCCTAGTTTGTCTATAATAGTAATGGACTTTTGATGTTAATTAAGTAATTGTTAAATAAATTATTTACTCTATACAATGATATTATATATACAAAAATCTTTGGCTCTATAGTATATTTTGGAACGAGGCAGTCGAGTCTTTAGAGTACATTATAATGAATAATGGACGTTCATAAGTGCGTCTTTGATGCTTAAATAGAATAAATGATTTTGACTTTATTATAAGTTATATGGGTGAATACTTTTATAGTAGATTATGATACTGTTGCATAATAAGACCAAGTTATGTACAGTGTCATACACTACTTTATCTACTCTCATACTATAATACGTAAAACAATATTGCAAATAAAACGCTGAATATAACAACAAATTTATTTTTACTTGTAATAATTATTGATGTTCTGAATATTACAATTATGAAAATGCATTTGAACCGGACAGGAAGCGTTATTGGAGGTACTCGGAGAGGGTATGTTAATGTTGACCTCATTTCTGTTATTTTCAATACTGTTAAGTATTGAATTGGATATAGCGATCTTGTTAGTCATTGAATCATCTATATAGCCTTCTGCAACTGTCAGCGACAAGGTAGTTGGAAGTCAACATTTCCAACCACCGTGTCGCTTTAGTTGCGTTATATCTCCACCAGCGTCAACTAGCAAAGTAGCAGATGTTCGGCGAAAGCAGTGTCCTGTGTACAATTCGGGGTCGGTAAGTTGAAGATAGCTATAGATGGTCGTAGCTCTATGTATTTTTTGCATTGTTCATAATATTTCCCAGTAATGGGAAAAGAGCGGTCCGTCTTGGTTTTAGTTTTATTTATTTTTATCAATAGTGTAGTTTCGAAGACTTCAACATCTTTGAATTGTATGTTGTATAACTCTTGCCGTCGGCAAGCACCCATTATACCAAAAGTTAGTGCAATCTGTAACAACTCATATATTACGGTAAATTAACTCAATATTAACAAAAAAAAGTACATGGTTAATTGATAAACAACTAAAATACCTTTGTGAAGAGATATAATGTGTCTGGAGCTTCATTTAAGAACTTATTTATCTGCTCTGCTGTAAAAGTCTTGGATTTTTTCCCTTTATATCCTTGTGAGTTTCGTTTCAAAAATGCAATCAGCTTGCTATATTTAGTTATGTCAACTTCGATGTAAATATTGAGTGTACTTTTAATCATGGAGTATTTAACCCACATACTTGACACTTTATATTTTTCAGATAACTCTTGAAAGTACGCTAACAACACATTTTCAGAAAATAATGTAGCAATTTTATTCATTTTCCATTCCATGAATTCGAGGTAACATTTATTATAGTTGCTCCTAGATTTCGCCGGCAACAGGTTCATGGTCATGTTTAACGCAGCTTCCAGAATGTCTGGTGGTGTTCAATCACCACTATCCCCGCTTTCAGACATGTTTTTACACAAAAACCTATGTATTTTACAAACAAAACCAAACTTTGTTTAAATATTGAAAAGATTTTTTTAATGTCAAATGTTGGCGCCAAGGCGCAAACATCGATTGCGCATGCGTGTTGCGTCGTCGCGGACTCGTTCATTGAAACCTTTTTTTTTTAAAGTAGAGGTTCAACCTCCTTGGTCCAGCTGGAGGTTGTATAGGTGTATCGTTATGATTAAAAAGTAATATTATGTTACAGGTGTCCATACAAGACCTGTATCGTAATTAAACTTTTTTTTAAATTATTTTTGGCCTGTACGTAATGTTTTTCATAAGAATTTTGTTTTCAGTTTTATAATCTTTGTATTATAGTATCAGAGTAGATAAATATATTTATACGTTTATCTTAAAAGTTATATTTAGTTTTACAATAAGTTCTTTAAAATTTTATTTTAATCGGCAAGTTTCCCGAAATAATATTTATCCTGCAACTTTATTAATCAACTTTTTATAAACTACAGGTAATAAAAAAAAATTATATATAAGTATTATATATTTTTTAGAGTTTAAAATTTCTTTTACTGTAGTCGTATATCTATTAAATTACGTTAAACTTAATTACTTTGGTTGAACATCAGGAGTCCAGCGGCAAAGCAAGAAAACTTGATCCCTATATATTCCTGTAAGGTTTCTCTATAACGTATGTAACGAATTCTGCCTACGGTTTGCTGCGGTCACTGCATAATTAATTATATGAAAATATATGCAAAAATTAAAACGTAGACGTTCTTTTTGGAGCTCGACTTGGCGATCTTAACCGACCAACATGTTAAGCAACGCTTGCTGCATCTCGCGATATGTGTTAATAAACTATACGTCTGAGTGAGAATGCACAGGTATGATTCTGACCTGAACGAATACATATATTTATATATTGCATATATTTATTTATATACGAGTAAGTGTTTATACTCGTATGGGTGCGTGACTGTTGTTCGAAATTCATTTTACAGATTTTTATTTTAATACCCTTCAGTGGATATAAAAAACTCTAGCCGTAACGGACAGTTGATATAACATTATTTGATGTACGTTATAGTTGTTATATAATTTAAAATCTATACCAGCACTTGATATATCGATCAACTGTAATACAATAATTTTATATACTGCTAATATTACATACTGTTCAAGTATCATAAGTTTTTTCGATATAACGATGATTTGACATACTATATTTTGGTATAATTCCGTTGACAAAATAATGTACAGATCGCGCCGCGAGAGTTTGGCTTTGACCGTTATTGCGCAGAAGTCAAAAATTGGGTATCACAGGGTGGCTAGAGGGACGAAGGACTCTTGTCTCTCTCTGTCACATCGAAGACGAGGGACTCTTGTCTCTCTCTGTCACATGGCGCGACAGTACCCATGCGCAGTAATCCCCTCCACCCGAAGGTCAAAGCCAAACTCTCGCCGCGCGATCTGTAAGTATGTTTAATGGTATCCAGTTTTGATGACTAGTCTAAGGCAAAGTCAGGATAGGTGCGACGACGAGCGAAGCGAGGAGGAGTGTTAGGTTGAATGGTGACCACACGACGCCAGAATTAGGGTAATATACACCTCGATAAAGATATAGCGCAGCACTTTTGGCATAAAATTCTTGTCTAACATATGTCTTGTCGAAACAATGACGTGTCTAAGTATGTTTTTTCGAAGTTTCGACGTTTCATTATATATGTTTATTAAAATTCGACTTAAAAGTAAGTATATTTAGTGCTTATATTTTTTATAATAATTATATCATTTGATAAGTATATCACATATCAATGTGATATACTTAGTATAGTTTATGAATGGTTTTCATTTAAAGTTATTTGTTTTGAATTTCGATCAAAGGTTTATTGTATTATATTTATAGTACCTATACGAAATGAATGCTATATAATATGTTGTTATTTTTAAGTAAATATATATTTTAATAATAGAACATATATTACTTACCGGTTTATATACATAATTAACACCAAATTATTGAGAACGTAACTTTTTTTCTAGCTACAGTTTAACTGAAATCTACATATACTCGTATATTCAAAGAAAATATTTTTTCTGCATAAGATTCAAAAGAAAATCTTGCTGCATCTTTCGTCTGTAAAATGACTTCGCACGAGAGAGCTTCTTAATATCATTTGGGAGCAATCCCGCGAGTAATAAGTCATCGGACTTAGTAACAATATTGATTTGTCGTTTACTGTTTTTTTGTCCCTTCACGCTGTGACTATTGAACCGACTTTGATGAAACTTAGCACAGAGACAGCGTGTAGTTCGGTAAAAAAACATTTTATCCCGCAAAATATTACTGTGAGATACCTCAATACGCGCGCGAAGAACATAGACATTTGATTATACACATACTTGTGATGTTTTTCCAATTTAATGTGCAGTCGAGTTCAAGACCTTATAATTTAGCGTTTTGCAAAACTAAAGATAGTAAATTCATTTTTATTGAAGATGTAGAAACTCTATTCAAGAACCTTGATCCAGGCGCCTAATTGGCGGAAAGTGATAGTATGTTTTCGTATTTACAGCAGTAGCTTGAAACTCGGTAAACATATGATATCATTTCGTCGAAAATGTGAAAAAGAAAACTGGTTCTTGACGATCGCTTGAAGTTAAAGCAAGTATAGCAGACATGGTTGGAGTATCATTTAGTACAATTTGAAGATTATCCATGATCATCATGGCATGTCAAAGGACAGGGCACGATGGGTGCCGACAATGACCATCATCATCATCATCATCATCATCTCAGCCGTAGGACGTCCATTGCTGAACATATGCCTCCCCCATAATTTTCCAAAAGGACCGGTTGGAAGCGGCCTGCATCCAACGTCGTCCTGTGACCTTTATCAGGTCGTCAGTACACATTGTCGGTGGATGACCTACGCTGCACTTGCCGGTCCGTTCCAGAACCTTCTGGCCCCTTCGGCCAACTGTTTTGCATGCTATGTGCCCTGCCCACTGCCACTTTAACTGACTAATTTTCTGGGCTATGTCGGTGAATTTCGTTCTTCTACGGATCGCTTCATTTCTGATTCGATCACGTAGAGAAACCCCGAGCATAGCCCTCTCCATAACTCGTTTTGCGTCTTTGAGCTTACTTATGAGACCCATAGTAAGAGACCACGTTTCAGTGCCATAGGTATGTCATCAGTGGTAATACACATAGGTCAAAGACTGTAGTCTTGAGGCACTGAGTTATTTTTAACGAGAAAACTTCGCGAAGTTTCCGGAACGCTGCACAGCCAAGTTGGATTCGACAAGTGACCTTTTTCTCAAAATTGGACCTCCCTAGTTTGACTATCTGTCCCAGGTAGATGTATTTGTCAACAACTTCGAGAACTGGGTTCCCAACTGATATTGGGGTATGCGCAATGCAGTGGTATAAGAAAGATCTCTGTTTAAGTTTAGCGTTATAGGGTGATTCGTGTAAAAGCCGTTACCATATAAGTAAGTGTTACGTCATTGGAATATAGCAGCGGCTTTCCCCGTCAACTTGTTAGTGACGTGAAACGAGTCCCGGTTTCCCGATTTGCACGTAGTGGGCGTGCCCATTGAGTCGTAAACACTACTGCAAATACCAGGTTTCTTTACAAAATTTTCCTTATTTACCATCTAGTTGATCATAATCAAACGTGCGTATTCTACATACAGTACAACACAGTACAATACAAACCTGAATACAGTAAATGTCTAATAATCGATGACCTGACACCGCAATTGCAGACATTCTTTGTCGTTGGTAACGACTGGTATTAGTACTTACGTTTGCAATTATTGTAAGAGAAAATGATCATTTAGATCACAGTACACACAGATCCAAAATATAGCTCTCGGCTGGTGAAATATGTTAGCAAGAAGACTCACCTATAGCCTCCTCGCCGGGTTGACTCAGCGGCCTCCGGGAAGGTGATGTTTTGGTCTGATGCTGCGGCGCCGGTTTGAGTACATTGGCTGGCACTGCGCCTTCCTGTGGGGTCTCTCCGAGCAAGCGCACCACCCACCAGTCGGGGCGGCCAGCGCATGGCTCCACAACCTCAACTTGCTGACCCTTTGACACTGTCAGTTCCCCGGCACCTGCAGCCACGTGCTCTCCCACTACCCACGTCATCTCTGGACCCGCCTATGGACAAAAACACGCTTCGTAAATACACTATATCATCATTAGCAGCTGATCTTGGGGTTCAGTATGGTTACAGACAAAGGAGATTTAGTTTCCATAACCAAAAGTTTAATACTCGTATCAACATATTATTATGCTGTCTAAAATGGTGGTGGGCTCTTCTTTTGTTGTAACGATCTCGGACCATAGGATTGTTTCGTCCTATAGGCATCACTTATAGTAAGTACTAATTTATATGAGTAAGTAAGGAACTTAATATTCTATAATAAGTAGTTTTATAATGTAAAATATAAGCTGTTGGTCTTCCTTTAATAAATAAATATTTTTTTACGAACCGTTTATTAATAAAAAAATACACGCTCCGTCACACAAACTACTTTAATACAGTCAGTTTTAACTGTTATTTTTAAATGATTACAGGCTAATTTTAAAATTTCTGCCCATGGACGAACAAAACACTGTCTATACAATTTCACCGAAACGTTCTAGAAATGGTATTAATACATTTCTAAACAAATACACTTGGTAAGCTCACAGGCTCAACAGAGCGTTCCCAACAAATATGGGTGTGGGTGGTCGGTCTTTGTCACGAAACTATTTACGACTCCGAGCTTCAATCAATGGCAATGATCTACCTACATAATTTACGACTTATTTTGCTAACAGTGTTACTGATTAGACGTTTATTTATTGTTGGAGTAGTAGGTAGTGTATACCAGACAGTGTATGATCCTTTTATGCTTACGCTGGCTCTGGAGTCCTCGTAGAGAGATTTCAGAGCCTGAATTAGGCGGCCGCTTACTCTTACTCCATACATCGACAGCACTGATCATAGTTCATACCTCATCACATTGTCATAGGCCTTTTCCAAATCCACGAAAGCACAAAATACCTTTTGACCTTTAGCCAAGATTTTTCCATTATGCATCGCATGGAAAAGATCCACATAGCATACCGTTTCGGAATCCCGCTTGTACAATCCAAATTTTCTTATTGGTTCCTTTCACATCTATTTCAATCAACACTTTTGCATACAACTTGCCGACGTTGCTGAACTATCGACAAAATGAATCGATTTATTACTTAATAATGAATTGAAAATGAAAAACTTGAAATTGAAATGAAAAACTGCAAGACAAGATAGCTGATAGTTTAGATGACCAAGTGCTGCGCTTTATAAAAAACCGAACAAGTGCGAGTTGGAGTCGCACACGAAGGGTTCCGTTCTATTATCTATAATTATCGTCCGACTCGCACTTGGCCTTTTTTTTAGTATTTGTTGTTATAGCGGCAAAAGAAGTTAATCATCTGTGAATATTTCAACTGCCTGACTATCATGGTTCATTTCTTCTTTGGTTCTTTGGGTACGGAACCCTAAAAACTCACGGTTATGATATACTAACTAATGAATACTTACAAGTGACACGCGGTTGGCCCACATATAGTGAGATATCTGAGGCACAAGACTCTGCATTGATTTTCACGCCAGTTCAGCTGAGATCGTTCATAGCGTTGAATACGAGTTGTATAATGGTGGTAAAAACTTTGCGCTATCATTGCGAGCCCTTAAGGCGTTGTCATCTCAGCGCTTGGCTACGTTCAATGTCATTTACTTGAAAACAAGCAAGCGCATCTCGTAAAAACGTACAACAGTTTATTAAAAAAATATGTGCACTCTTAAATAAAAAATAATCCGTCAATGTACCATATGAAAAATTGCTATTTTATGATATGTGTTACTTGAAAAATACAATAGTAAATAATTAGAAAAACTGTTATAAAGGTGAAATTAAGTGGTATGTTTGAATTTTTTTTCAATATACCTTAGTATGTTACAATATGTTTTTAATTCCGTCAATGTGTGCTTACAAGTCTTAGAAATGTCATTTTATTTTTAGTAACTAACTAAATCGCTGCTTATGAGATAAACTGCTTTAAAAACTCTCATTTTTATCGACATCACGAGTTGACAGCACCTTAAGGCTCTATACTTTATTAGGTCTATTAAACGAATTTTGATAGGTAATGAAATCAGAATCATGCTAACTAGCATTTCAGTTTATTTGCAAATCTTTTTAACAACAATCAACAAAAGAAAATGGCCGTGTGAACTCTGCGGTTAAAGTAATACTTTCACTATATATATGACTACAATAATTTACATTAGGTATTTGTAATACCTATTATTTACATATTTACTTGATAATCAGTTAAAAATCGCATTTATCATCTATTTTTAATACATAGCTAATTACAATTATTAGTCAAATCAAACGCAGAGTTATGCAGGTTTATTAAACCGTATAAAACAAGTTCTATTTTAGCCTCTGGAATGTCCGACCTCTCCGCAATAAATTCCTCTTAAAATGTAGTAGTACGCTAAGTTACTCGTATTTCACGATGCACGAAATGCATTGAATTGTTTAGTCATTGTAACATATTCTGAGTGGCAACAGTAAATTAAAGTTTTAAAAGTAACATAAAACAAGAAATGATTATATTGATATCTGTATTTGAAAATATGTCTGTGTATACATTATTACATTTAGTTGATTGTACTTCCTTCGCTAACTATCATTATATTTAAATTAAGTCGCAAATGTACATATTGATATTTATGAGTTTTTAAAGTACGATATGTTTTTATTTAATTCTTAGTTGTACTATAGAGTTAGGCCTGTTATTGATATATTAAAAAATATTATAACATTTTAAAACATTATATCTGTGCTGTTGGCCTGTTAATAAATAAATAATTTACTTGTGATAGAGCAAGAGCGACCAATGCGCGGTGATTAAATTTAAATGTGGAGACAAAAGATAATGTGGGCGGTTTCCTTCAACTACCCTGAGAGCTCCCAGTTATCAAAGATACTGCTTTTGGATACATAAATATTAATTTTACAGGACACATCTTATAATACTCATTTTCCAATGGATTAATTTATGTCCGTATCCAAATTACAAAGTTTAGTCCATAATTACGTGAAAATAATTAATTTATAAGTTTTCCCTGAATAAAAATTTAGTTATGATTGAATCAATATTTAATAAGTAATAATGGAGGTTTTTAAATTTCTCTTACATCATGATCAAACCTTAAATCGTCCATTGCTGGTCATACACTTCAAACACCACTCACTCCATTATAAATATTTGATAATTTAAAATAACAGTAATACATAAAAAAAACATTATATAACTAACCTAAACTACAAATAAATAACCAACTCTAATAAATGGATCCAGTAGGCAATGTTTCGAAATGCTGTAAGCATTACCATGGCAATGCCTTATCTATAATATCTAATATATTATTATATTAATCTTTAAGCAAGATACAGGTCAGCATTTTGTTCACGTGTTCATTCGCGCAGACCTCCAAAGCGTCTCCACAGAATAAGTCATTCTTTTATGGGACAACGTATACGATTCTATGATAAAGTTCCCAATGTTATCCGAGATTTGCCTATTAATAAGTTTAAAATTACTATTAAAACTAAACTCGGTCAAAAAGGTTGTTACAAAATTTCGGATTACTTGGAGGATAAAACAGGTTGGGATTCATCACTCCAGGATCTATCTACTCGTGTACTAAGATGTCAAAGTGTAGCGTGTCTTAACCTACTGATACCATTATTATGTTCTCTTTTGTAAGGCAACACACTGGAGCTAATATTTGTAGTACCTAAGTAAAAACATTGTAAAAACATTTATATAAAAATAATGGCCCCGAGTTTCTTGCCGCTTCTTCTCGGTAGGCTCTATGTATTTTGGAACGCGGCGGTAGGCTTTAAAGTACATAATAATGAAAAATTGACGTTCATAAGTGCGTCTTTGATGCCTAAATTGAATAAATGATTTTAACTTTGACTTTGAAACAGATCTATGAAAACTCGGTGGGCCCCCACGTCCCACTCCTTAAATTCGCCACAAACGTTCACAAATATGCAACATTTGAATGATAGACGTTATTTTTCCCGGTTTATGTAAGCAACGTAGTGATTTTATAATTTAGTTGTTTATTTACTGATAACTAATAAGGTACAACCAATTACATCGGTCATGCAAGTCCAAATTAAATTAAATAATAATAAGAAAATAAGTAGTAACGAAATTCAAAATTACAATCACAAAAAAATAGTAGTTTATGTAGTAGTAATGTAAACATGTATAATAGGAGGTGTTACAATATTTGTTAAATATGTTGTTATTATAATACGTTAATAAAAAAAGAGTTCATCACTCACAATTTTATTATAAAAGAAAATAAAAAAAATTAAACTTCATACCTAGGTACCAAAACATTCTTGGTTACATGAAAATACGTGTCTATTTAGGGAAACAAACAGTGTAGTAACAAATCTAAACGCAATTCTATGATCCATCGCATATAATTCAGTGAAGTGACGAACTATGCAAAGGGCACTCTGCTGAATGCAGTGTTGAAATTCAGGGCGACACAGGGAGTCGCTGCGTATAACATTATTCACTTGACCTTCACTTAAAACCAATATGAAATAGTTCCATTACTGACCTATTAAAATAAGATCTAAAAGTACGGACCTTTCCATGTCGGCCAAGGTGGTTAGATCACCACCACTGCGAAGGTCGTCTAGGTAATAGTGGCTCGTTACGTGAATTGGTGCGAATTGGCCGGAGTGGGGCTATTGGCCGCTAACTGAGTTTATACGATGTCCTCGTTCTCATCCTGCGAGGCGACCCCTCAACACCATTGACACATATTCCCCCTAACCTGACATGACACTGTTTAAAGTGCTGATACTTCACAAAATCAAAATCAATAAATTTATTCTGTATAGGCCCGGGGGCACATACAAATTGCGCAAAATGAAAAAAGCCGCAAAATTATCTTGTCGTGAAACAAAAATATAAGGCACAGTATTTAGGTCAATAAGAGAATAAACCGTCAACATAATTAAATACATTCAACAAATATAAATTATTGGAATGTACAACTCCAATATATCGTGAGGCAAACGATGGTTGCAAACATCAATACCATCCATGACTACAACCTCAAGATGGTGATCAGGGATCGGAACGTAGCTGTGATGGAGGCCCTGCTTCATTGCAAAGACGATTCTCAGCAAGTGCAATAGAAGTTGAAATTGTACTAAAAGTGGGTATGGGCATTCAGAGCAGTCATGCTCACGAAAAGGTGTTGGCAGACGGTGGCGTGTGTGGCGGGTCGCCATCTTCCCTCAAATATGGTTGAAGAAGGCGATGGCTGTCACATGCGTCAACTTGTGAACGGGTGCTGCCTGCTGATAGTGGTCTGCCATGAATGCTTATAACAATTCAGTTACAAAGTACCCATTATTTAGTATAAAGTAGAAATTAAGTAGATTGTCTTTAGAAAATAATTACTTCCTCTATGTCTAAGGAAGTAGCAAGTACATTCAAACAACTGTAACGAACGAGATGTAAAAATATGTTCCTGAAAAGAAAGTCGTCGTGAGCAGATTAGTTCCTTTTCTTTTTTGCTTCAGTGAAGCGAACAAAACATTTTCTATTAAAAATACAAAAGAGCTTATTCCTTCCTTCCTCAAAGGCCGGCAGCGCATCCTCGAGACCTCTAACGGTGCGGATGTCAGTGGGCGACGGTGACCACTTACAAAAGATGAGCCGTCTGCTCGTTTGCCAACCTATCCCATAACAAATAGCTTGCACATTGCGTAATGTATGTCTACAGTGTATTTATGTAAGTCTACAGCGATAAGGTTCAGAAGTGAAAATAAACAAAATGTAAACTACAGTACAAGCAAAAATAGAACTGATACCATATGAGCAAGTTTTCGATAATTGTCGTTCTCATGGTTGCTAACAGCCTATGATACATTTATGTACCTATATTTGAAAGGTTCACCTGTAGAAAGCCTTCGCATAGCGACAAGGGATAATAAGGGGTGTCAGAGGTGAGGTGGATGAGGCCGAATTTCAATATAAATTGATCGATAGCAGGCCGTCGCGGCGCGCCTTCGCATTTACATATTTACGAACGCGCCGCGTCCAAACTACGTATCCGTACTTTCTACGCGCAGAGGTACGAAAATAAGAAGAAATTCAGAAACTTACTTAATTTATTATTATTACTTAATATAAACTATTAATAAACATAAGATACATTATTCCAACTTAACGCCAAGAACACAGTGATAAACGGCAAATATTAGTATCGATGACAACACTTTACAGGCTCGTTCCGAGAAGGGGTGCCATTTTAGGGGCATTGTTTTCAATATTTGCTTTTTGCAATGTGTTATTTGTATAACTATTCCTATGTACATATAAAAATCTTCGTCTTGACCTTGACATGCAAACTATTGTCTATTCTCTGCGATTCACGCTTATAGCATTGACGGCCGTAACAAAAATAACACTAGAGCGAAGTGATCAAACAAGGGTAAATATGTCTGTGGTCGGATTTAATGAAGATTATCATTTGTATTACTTCCGAGAGCATAATCATCTCATAGTTTAAAACATTCGCTAAGAAACAAAGCAAAAAGCCGGACTCACACACCAAGGGTTCCGTACCAATATCTATAATAAATATTTCGAGTTTCTACCTGTTATCGTTAAGACCGAGAAAATAATTGGAAAAAATGACGATTGTAGTATGGGAGCCCCCTTTAAATGTTTATTTAATTATTTTTTAGTGTGTATTATGACTCAATATTCCGTCATGCATAGGGCGAGTAACTCACAAATGTATTATGTTGATGTAAGTAAATAAAAAATAATAATATTGATCAAATATTTATCTACTTCTAGTTATTTTGACAGCTTGGCAAAAATCAACAGAGGTCAGTATTTAAATAAATCCGTAATGACTTTGTGTACTAATTTAGTACAGTAAAAGGAAAAAAATCATTAAAAAAATATTTTATGTGATCACTAATATTATATTGATATAGTGAGTATGCCTCTGGCTAAAAAACCAACAATGGCTATTGATTGATGTAACTCTTTCTTTATTTAATTTTCCTCGATAAGTGTTTCTTCCAGTTTTGCCGTGTAATCATCATAATCGTAATAATAATCAGCCCATTATGTTCCCACTGCTGGGACTCAAGCCTTCCTCTCAGAGAGAGGAGTTGGGCCATAATCCACTACGCGGGCCCAGTGCGGATTGGTGGATAGGTTAGTGGCCAACCTACGTCGTAGTTTTTAGGCCGCCCGAAGGCCTTCGACATAGCCTAAGGACTGTTGTCCTAAAACAAACAAACCGACGGCTTAACGTACCCTCCGAATCACGGAGGCGCTCAGTTGAATAATGCTACTAGCGGTCCCCCATCCAAGTCCTGACCGCAGCTGTTGCTTAACTTTTTGATAGTCAAGCTCCGCTACGAGCGCTTCCGTGTAACAGTGGTGGATTATAAATCGTGTTCGTAATGGTGCGCAAAGCAAATAAAGGCAAAGTGTACAAAATCATTTTACGTTATTTTTTGCATCCATTTTTGAATGCATCCACCGCTTTATGACAGACTTAATATCAGGAATATTGCAAATGCGGGAAAAACTGTAGGGTATTTTCAATGGGACTCAAGTCACAAGAGAATTCAAAATATTTTAGCTCTCAGATATATATGAATACGAGAGCCCTTTATTCGTATTAACTTAAAATTTTGAGAATCCGTTTACTGCAGGAACATGTTCTTGCATATTTGAATGCCATAGAAAATAGACAGAAAAAGTATAGATATATTTATATACAGATAGTAGTGTAGTATAGTTGAGTATATATATTTTGAAAATTAAACGTTTATGGCTAAGAGGATGTCTTGCTCCCTGCAGGGCTATTATGTATCTCAGTTGCTAACAAATTGATTGAAATCTTGAAAAATGGCTGCTCTATGTCAGTTTTGGCAACTCTAGCCAAAGTAAGCAAAAATGTTAGTAAGTTGATTACTGGCGCTGACAAAAGTGACACAGAGCCGCAATTTTTCAAGATTTCAATCAACATTTGTTAGCTACTGAGATACATAATAGCCCTGCAGGTGGACGGCTCAAGCCACGGACGTTTCTATCCACAGATCAGATATATAATATCTGATCTATGTTTCTACCGGTTAAACTCATTTCAATTCGAAGCTGTATTAAGCTGTTAATAAGTTGTTTCCAAACATCTAGCTAGAGGATAAATGCGGAACCCTTGTGACTGAGAGTGTGTGTATGTTACTTCTTTAAGCTCAAATAATTCAACGGATTTAGAGTGTATCAAATTTGGATTGGATAGCTGGTAGGGTTAAGGATTTTTCACTTTTTATTAGAGAAAAACGTTTTTTGGATAGTCATTTCAAGAGCACGCCCGGTCCGCGCCCCTTATCCTCTCTAATACGAGTAAAATATATAGGTACATTTTGTAAGTTTGTTTGTTGGAAGTAATCTCTTGAACTACTGATTTTTTTAAATTATTTCACCAATATAATGCTACATTATTCCTGGGTGACATGGCTATGTTTGATTGTGATTAATTATGTATATGTATATGCGACAGTAAATCTGTTTGTTTGTTACTTTTCGACGACTAAACTGCTGAACGTGTCGTAATGGAATTAGGCAAATAGATAAATTCTTTTGTATCCTGGGGAACGACGTAGCATACATTTTCTTTATCATCATCATCATCACCATCATCATCGTTATTCACAACCACGCGAATAAAACCGCAGGGCACAGGTAGTTGTATATACATATCTAATCACCCGCGCGTTATATATCACCCGCGTGGTGATAGACGATGATGATGAACATTATCCAATGTCCTTCTCCGGGATATAATCTATCTCTTTGCCAAATTACATAACGATCAATTGAGGCGTTAAATCGTAACAAACAAACTCACTTTCGCATTTATGCTTATATGCATATTACTAAATGCGCCCCGCAGTTACACCCGTGTGGTGATGGATGATGATGATGATGATTATGAAAAGTATCCTATCTGTTAATCCAGCGCCTCGTCTACCTTCATACCAAATTTTATCAAAATTGGCCCAGTCGTTTGAGCGTAAAAGAGTAACAAACATCCATCCGTACATACAAACTGTAGTGTTTATAATATTAGTAGGATTAAGTTAGGATACATATACGTCCGCCAAGGTCTCCCTTTGGCAGGTATCCCATTCACCCTCGTTATTATAGTTATTATTATAGTTATGTAAACATATAAGATGTAAATGAAACAGCATTTATTACGTGTACACGTAATTACAGCAAAAGCCCGTTAATAGCACTGAAGAAAAAACTATTATCACAGAATTGTGATATTACGTTTGTCATCACCGCCATAGATCGACAGAAAAAATTGGAATGGCATTTTTTTGGGCAAGTATCGTTTGCAAATAATTATCAGTAAAATAAAACGGTCATGAAATTGTCGAAATTAATTGGTGTGTTCTGGGACAATTAACATTCCCTTGCTGTACAATAACTACTCGTATGTTAACTAGGCAGCGAATTAATTTTGTTATTATTAACTGACGGCTGCTTTAGCTCAATTGGTAGTCACCCTGCCTTCGAAGCGCGGGGTTCGAACCCTGGCCGTGCAAAATGTGTTGGTATGTGATGAGTGGAAATGTTTATTTGCGGGTCTTGGGTGTTGGGAGGTCCCAAGACACAGTGAATCTTATTGCGGAAGTTAAGTGTGCAAGGGCTTAAAACAAACTACATGGGACGGTTGTGTGTAAGTAGGGTGGGTTACCATACCATGTCTCAGAATTTATCCTTTTATATTTATACTTTTGATTTTATCATCTGGTAACCCTATTTCTAAGAGACATTATCTAGTACAACCAGTGGAATTTGGTAAGTTCGATTGGCCATTCTACCCTATAATTTCTTTGTTCCTTGGTTAAAACGGGTTTAATAATGTACACGCCTGTGATAACAACAATCCCTACTAATTGTTGTTGACATTTAGACATGTTAATTGACAATCGCTGTTTATCACTTATATGACATGGATTACTAAAATGAAGATATTATTTTTATTCTAAACTAGCGACTGCCCTTCTTCGTTTGCGTAGTAGGTTCGGACTTCGGCCTCGCCATCACGTCCCATCTTTTCTTTGTTTTTCTTTCATAAGAACCTTCTCCTGACAATTGTCAACACAACAAAAAAAGATTTAGCGAGATTGATTGCGATTTTCTAAGAGCAAACATCGTTGCATCTTTGACAACATCCGTGAAACAAATGACGAGATGACAATAAACGTTGGAAAAACAACCTTATGTACAAGGGCGATATCTCATAAAGTATTGGACATCGGCGAGATCGTCGACGAACGCAACGATGAATCATTAAAAAATCACACGGCAGGAGAATTATGGGTTCATTTTTGTATATTCATGATAAATTACAAGATGTCAGTCTAAGAATTTATTCGAGTGACGCAAATTGTTACTTCAGATTTATTGCTGATGCCAACTATTCACTCGCTCTTATTATAGGTATATAATTTTGAGCACTAAGCAGGCGCTTAACGAAATCAATATTATAGATAAAAAGACATCGTTACATAGGACTATGTAAGTATTTCTATTTAAAATTGCTTAAAATGTTGTTGTCAAAACTCCTAAGGAGATACAAAAATTCTCATGAACGATTCCGAAAAAGGATTCCGCGCCTCACCCTATAACCAAACCACAGTGGATAGACTTTATCGAAGTAATAAAGCAACCAATAAAGCAACTGCTTCAGTATAGGGGGATGTATGCACAGTGTACGAGCTAGTAGGTTATGAAGCAATGTTGTTTAAATACAAAGTGCACGAATATTGGTTCTTGAACAAACAGTCAACCAGTTATTACATTGAAATACTCGTAATTTCAGACCGTATGCGGTGAGCACACCCATTTTCAAATATTGGTAGATTGACACAGTCTGTCGCAACTACATAGCGTGAAAACGATGTATGAAACGGGGCAGAACTTTAATGGCTGATATATCTCTCTCACTCACGCAATATATCGCTTTCTTTCTCTCAGTCAATATTGTCATTGAAAATCTTTGTTTACGAGTTGTTTTTATATTAGTAAAGTAGTTTTTAATCTAGTGCAAATATATAGTCAAATATATGTATATTGTGAAGTTGTGTTATGTTATTAGGTACTAGGTAGCTAAAAACTATAAGGAAGTGTAATTAGCGAAGATATGTAGTACACAAAATGTGAAATATGCGGTTTTATATCAGAAAGGAAAGATGGTACTAAACGTTGTTTTATGGCCAGATATCCGCTGGAAAAAGTATGGTAAGTAGTATATTAGTTCATAATAACGACCCTTATTCATATAATAAGAGCTAATATAGCCATAAATTCATTTTACATATACCGACCACTTAGTTCAAATAAAATAGTGCGGTGCATCAATTTTTTTTTTGTAAATATCGATATCGATGGTTTTTTACCGACCTTCACAAAGGAGGAGGTACTCATTTCGACTGTATTTTTAATGTTTGTTACCTCATAACTTTTTACTAGGTAAACCGATTTTCAAAAATTTTTTTTATGAAAGCTGGTGCTTCCCATTTAAATTTCATGAAATTCGGTAGTTTTTTAGTTACACTCTAATAACTGAATTGAACAAAAGTCAATTTTCTATTTTTTTATATTGTACTTGTATTAATTAAAATGTAAAAAATGGGTCAAGTGTACGGACAACAAAGACTAAGTGTATACACTGATCAAAAAACTTCCCTCGCCGAAAGTCTACCCTGGGTGCAGCAGCTATGTGTATAGAACAGGCTATATTAAAGTTAAACCAATTTACAAAATTCAGGTTTCATTCAGTCAGGTTGGCTTTCGGAGGTAGCCCCGTTTTGACGTTTAAATATTACACTTTTTATTGTCTATGAAGTCCCGTCTCTTCTCTATTATATTCTCTTTGGATTGACATTTGAAATATCTATCTCAGTTTATTAACGGCCATTTTCAATAACCTATCTATCGCCGGTTTACCTTACTAGAGATAGATATTTGACACTATTTGTATGGGCGTTATGTCACATTTGTATCGGTAGTAAGAAAAACTGTGGATAGATAGAATATTGAAAACGGCCGTAAGGCTTTGTAATTATGCTGTCTAAGGTAGGACAAAAGATGAATAGCTCTAGAAGGCTATATGTAGAGGCAAGCCTGTTGTCATCTTACCATTGATCGGCTGTGACGACTTAAGGTGCTGTCAATTCATGACGTCGATAAAAATTAAGAGTTTTTGAAACAATTTATCTTATATTAACTTATATCTTAACAATTTATTAAAAATTAAAAAAAAATTGGCATATCTGATACTTTTTAAGTACACATTGACGGTTTTAAAAACATATTTTAACATACTAGAGAACATTAAAAACAATTTCAAACACGCCACTTAATTTATACTTATGCTCTTTATTCACAATTTTTAATTTTTAATAGTAATTTTAATACAGTTGCTCAAAAAGTGGCGTATTGCAGGGACGTATAGCGTTCGGGATGTGGGCTATTACATACTCGTGCTTTTTTTTTACCTTTCTCGAACTCGTGCGTTCTCTTTCCCAACTGTCAAAATAATGTCTATTAAAAAGAAAAACAAACCATGAAGTTTTTACTAAAAAAAATTCTTAGAAGTTTTTATGATTCATGTAAATACGTATATTTCTAAAAAGAAGCTACTAATTTGTTTCACTACCAGATTTAATGATTTGATTGAATGAGTTAGGTTAGGTTTCATTTCATCTCATTAAATTTGATTTTCCTTTCATATCAATAAAAAAATTCTACTGAATACTTGGCTGTATGGGCATAGTTCCCTTTGCCTACCAGAATGGGTGAAGAAAAAAAAATCTCTGCTTATATTCTACGGTTGGCGCCATTTTCCAAAAATTTTCTTTGCGAGTTTATTTTATTAAATTGCTTAATTTTTTCGCAACTGTATGAAAAATAGTCGTTCAGTACACGTGCGGAACCGTCATTGCAACTTGTTCCGACTGTCAACCCTCGCCTTCGGCTGCGCCTCGGCTCGGGTAGACATTTGTCGGAACTCTTTGCAATGACAGCCTTTCCCAACTTGTAATGAAATATACTATTTTAATGCACATACACTGACGGACACTGTTTTTATTGAATAGTTAGCAATTATGAATTACGTGATGCGCTTGCTTGATTTCAAGTGAAAGAAATTGAAAGTACAAGATCTGAGCAGACAGCGCCTTGGGCCAGGAATTGTAATTATACAATAAAACATAGTATTTAAAACACACTTAATAGTCTACGTACTACTTTACAATTACATTTATTGAACAAAGTCATTCAAATGTTTCAAAATAATATTTAATGTTTCGATATATTCCCTGCCTAGAATCTAATTACATTTTACCCTATGTTATACAGGTAGGCACATCCTAGAAGGCTTTTATAAAATGTGTGTTCTGTCTTAATGCCGTAACTTATTATTTCTGTTTTAACGACGACGGCTGTTAAACATAACTCTTCACTTGACAAAAATTATGGACGTTATAATATTTGTTTATTACTGTTAACTATTTACAAAATAACAAAAGTAAATATATATAGAGAATTTTTATTTTTACTTTTACCTTTTTTTTACCTTTCTCGAACTCGTGCGTTCTCTTTCCCAACTGTCAAAATAATGTCTATTAAAAAGAAATAAAAATCTCTATAAGCCCCAGTGGGAGGAAAAGTGGTCAAAACGCTGGCAGCATTGCCACGCCAGATGGCAAATATGCTAACGTTTTGCCAAAAGTAGGCGCCAGCATTTCACCCACTCAACCAAACGTTTCGCCAGATCCCTAAACAAGTTGACAGTGGACGGCCCCCATCCATGGGTAATTATTGTTGTCAAATATTATATTTTAATGCATAATATAATACATGTTCCTACGAAAGTGATGCATGTTGCGTGTGTACGCATGCAAGAATCGATGTATTTTAAACGTAAAAGTATGAGTGGAAGCAGTTAAAGAATATTCCTACCATCATCTAGATGCGATTGGTTAAAAACCTTTTGTGATCATTAAATTCGTAAATCCATACTATGTAACATTATAAAGAGGAAAGATTTGTATGTAATTATGTTTGTAACGAATTGGCTCAACATGTACCGGACCGATTTCAAAAATTCTTTCACCATTGGAAAGCTACATTCACCTTGAGTAACATAGGCTATAAAAGATTCATCATCGCAGGTCAAACCGCGTAGAGAAGCTGGTAAATCATAAATTCGTTGTCTGCCTGCGTACTAAAATCTATTTCTCAGGAAATCGAGTAGATATAGGTTTATGGAGTTTATTTCTCTTTCTAAGCTAAGCTAAGTATCGAGCGACCAAGTTGAAATTAATATCAAATACTGCCTGCGACCCCTTCGCGTTGTAAAAATATAATACAGCTGATTACGCCGCATATTTTTACACTTGCTAATAAATTAAAACCTGTAGGGTACTTACCGTTGACCTAGATTTGTGTAAATTGGGAAAAATCACAGTACAAAGTATTAACCATTTGCGTCCCAGAGACGTAAATATACGTCAGTTTCATTCATAAATCTTTTGTTTTAATTATCACGGTTATAGGAAGGATTAATGAACTCTCAAAAGTACTCTCGGTGCGCGAGTCTCGACTCGCACTTTATCTGTTTTATAAACATTTTACTTTTTATTCACACCGTCGTAAAATCGTAAAACTATTACTGATTAAAATGCATCATAAGCATACAAAAAATGTTTTTTACTAAGCAGTAAAGATATCGCCCCTTTCATTCATCACCGAGTATCAAGTGAGAAAATATTCAAGCACTGACCTATCTATTTAGGTTACTCATTAGGTACGGTATACCGGTAACCCCAACCCCCGACAATAACCCAACAATATCGACCCTACAAACATCGTTTTATAACGCATTAGCAGGACGCTATTACTAAGGCTACGTCGCGCCATCCCTGTATCTGATTTACCAAAGGGGCCTAAGGGCTGTATCGTATATTTGGACCGTAATATCAATCAATCAATCAAAGTATTTCAATCAATCAAAGCATTTATTTTTGTAGAGTTTGTTACAATTAAAAATGTGAAAGCCACTGGTTCCCGAACTAGTGGGTACTGTGTTTCAGGAACCAGGGTCTGCTCCCAATATTTAGTGCAGCTTACATGTCTACAATATATATATTAAATACTTTAAAGAAAGTTACAAAAAAAATATGCCTTAACCAAACTGTTTTGTCTACCATACGGACTTAAATAAAAGTGCAAGAGTGTACTTGTTTGTGTGTCTGTGTGTGTGTAGTGTAGGTGTGTTTAGTAGTAGATTGAAACGTTCACAGAATACATGATTTTATAGCGTATAGTTTTAAAAATAATGAGGAAACAAATGTAAAAACTCGATAATATTTTATGTGAAACGAGCCAAAGCGACAATCCTAGGTCTTACGTGCATAACGAGGCGCTGTCAGATGCTAGCGCCTGCGGCCGGCGGAGGAACCAAGCAATTGCACCTCGTAAAACATATAAAAATCATAAAAAAATAATTATCACTCTTAAATAAAAAAGGAATCCGTTAATGTGTGTGTATTAAAAATTGCTATTTATTACATATGTTTCATGTAAAATAATAAAGTGAAAAAAACTGTTTTAAAGGTGAAATAAGTGGCTTGTATGATATTTTTTTAAAGGTACTGAGGTATGTTAAAATATGGTTTTAATTCCATCAATGTGTTACTTTAAAGTCTTAGATATGTCATTTTTTTTTTTAATTTCTAAAAAAGGAAATTTATAGTACTTTGAAATACTGAAAAAATCAAAGCGTACGGGCGTCGTAAACAATGTCATGATTCCATGAAAAAAAATTCACTGAAATCGGACAATGTTAAGAGGTAGAAAAGAGTTTTCTTTTTTAGCATGGAAAGTACTAGCTATGCAATCCTCTTAAGTACTCTTTCCACGAGTTATTTAAATTGAAAAATTTGAATAATTTAAAACCGATTTCCATTCTATTCAGTAATTGGAGTGTATCTCAAAAACTACTGGACCGAATTTGATGAAATTTAAATGGGATCACAAGGGAAGCACCAGCTTTCAAACAAAATTTTGAAAGAATTTTTTGAATCGGTTCACTCAGTCGAAAGTAATGAAGTAACAAACATAAAAAAATACATTCAAATTGAGTACCTCCTCCTTTTTTTGGATGTCGGTAGAAAACATACACAGTTCTGCAAGTAAGAATTATTCGTCTACGGTAATATAAAACCAGGCTGTGCTATCCTATACTATTTCTAGTATTACACGTGTAATGAACAATGTTTAACTTAAGCTTACGAGTTTTTACGATCATTATATTTTCAAATACCTACATTCGATGCGAGGAAGGCCTTAACAATACAATCTATGAGTTATCCATGTCACAGTTGCCATAGATATGTGACAGTTTGTACTGTTTAACGTGAACAACATGTTAAGTTACGCACTTACTCAGTTATTCGTGCTAGGCTCACTGGCTCGTCTAGCCAAAAAGTTTTTAGAGGGTCTGAGCCCCACACGCCCCCTTCCGTCACCCCCATGGCGGAAGGATTAGTGTACAGCATTTCCAACCCTCAAAAAAAGGGTGATACTTTTTATATGTTTTATAAGGGGTCAGATAGGAAACCCTTTGAGCAATAAAAATAAAAGCATCAATCAAAATAACACAAAATAACAGTAACAATATTGAAGCAGAGATATTTCCGAGTTGATTACAATGCCTGAATGCCAGTCTTTGTCAGCGACCTACGACTAATAATTGAAATTTCCATCCAATTATTAAATATTGCCTTTATGGTGGATGGCTGCGAATGCAGGAACGTCAACACAAAGCATAATTAAAATATGCCTTAGCAATTAATTGACTTCTAGCGATCGGACAATATTTTATAGTTAAATGTTTTATACTTTGCAAGTGGACTCGTACGTTTGTACATTTGCCATTCCTCAAGTTATCCAGTGAAATTTTCATTTAAATAGTTAGAGTCCAGTCAAAGTTCTGTTCTAGGAGGGCGGTGGATGCATCATTAAAACTTTCTAAAGCAATCGACAGACAACGTTTCATGATTTTGTATTCTGCCTACACTCGTGCACCGTAACGAGCACTTATGAACACAATTCATAATCCACTACTATTACACGTAACATTTATTCTCAAAATTGGTATGTAATGTTGCCATAACATCTCTAAACAATATCCAGTAAGTGAACTCTACCGGAGACTTATTCACAACTGTTCAGTAAGAAGCGAGATTTTAAATTTGGAAACTCCTACTGTCCAGTAAGTAAATATGTAATTTACTTACTGGACAGTAAGTCATCCTCTATAGATCTGCTTAGAAAAAAAAACATAGTACCGGACTCAGATTAGAGTTTAGCCATTATAACATGGTTATAGGCGGGAGGCTCCAAATATATATCTATCCCATAGTGTAGGATTTTATGTTTGTATTTACTAATTTCAGTTAATAAATCATGTTTGATTAATGCTTTCTTTTCTAAAAATAAACTTGGAAATTCACATTGAGATTCACAATAATTTACATATTTTTACTAAAACGTTCATGTAATGTAAAAATATAACAATGTTCAAAACTAAACGCAATCTTTTTAGTAAAAAAAACAACGACTGGCTGGATTTCCCATTCAATTGCGACAATTGTGTTTTAATTTACCGCGTGAACATAGATAATCCCAAAAAAATAGTCAAGCGACTCTGATTCAGAAAAATTAGTGCACTCCTCCTGATTTAAAAGCTGAGGCCGAATGAGCTAAAACTTTCTTTCATTTTTGAGAAAAGCATTATGCAAGCCTCACCTATTAAGAAAGCCATCCTGGTGTCGTATATAACCGGACCAAACCGCATTGGCCAGGATGGCTTACTTACTGGATTCTGCAGTAATGTACTATAACAAACACGTACATATCTAGGAAAAATTATACAAAACCAATGCTACTATACTAGCCATTATTGTGTTATTTTCCGCCATCATAGTTTATTTGTTGCTTTTTAGGTCTCAGGAGACACTTATATGACGATACAAATGTTTAACTAAGGTTATATATGACGATATAAATAAGGTTTTACAAAAAGTTGTTTTACATGTTCTATGTTGTCCTTGTAATGTTCTGTCGAAGCAATGACTTGTCGAACTATGCTTTTTCGAAGTAAACGACTGTCAAAGTATTGAACTTGTCGACATTCAAAGTTACAACAGCATGTTAGACCTGTAATTACCTAAATATAAATAAGGTTAAGAGTTACTAAGTTCGTACAACAACAGCTATAGTATGTACTTCTGTGTACAGCCTACAAACCGGAAAATTCGATATACAGGGCCACACGCTCAGAATCAATTCGGAAAGACATTTCCTGTTACGAGTCAGAATTGATTAAAATGTTCTCTAATGTGACGTGCCTGCTGCAGAAAATAAATTAGCTGTTATGTTCTGTCACGTCTCTATTCAAATTGATTTCTAATCGAAATTGGAAAAAGGTTGGTGCTGTGAGGTTGAATATTCATCTGTCTCCGCTGTAGCAAACAAAGCCCACTGAAAATTTACCCATGGGGGAATTAAAATAGTGCCTATTATTGCACTAATGCAGGTTCATGTTTCCAAGGCGAAGGAATAGAATTCGAATAGGAAAAGAATAAAATTCGAATAGAAAGTATTCCATTGACGTCACCAGAGCTTACACGGTTGACAATTTTATAAATAGCGAATGATCGTCCTCAACCGTGGTATTAGATTTAAGCAATTTAATATCATTAAAAATACCAGGTTTACCCCGCACCGCAGCCCATGTTCTTAATGACTGTTTATTCGATATTTTAATTATGTTTAATGCCCTTGAAATAACGCGATGATAGCTTCTAAGCGTCAGGGCCAGCGCAGCGATTGCTATGGGACGCGACTTATGCAAAATCGAATGTAAAAAAGTTGACCTGAGGTTTTCGCAAACAAGCCAGATTGTAATAATTGTTTAAAAACGTTTTTAATAAAGGCGATTAATTAATTTTTTAAACATGAAAAACTGGATTTACTCACGTAAAACAGTCAGATCTTTCTGACTATAGTTTCAACCACATCCGGTGGTCTTTTTCAAGGAGAGTGCAGAACGCTCGCGATTGCGTCTCGCCTCGCATCTGACATTTTTACGTGAGTAAATACCGTTTTTCATAATAAAACTGTGTACTTAACCACGTTAGTTTTCATAATGCGATTGATGAATTATACTAATATAAAGATACCGACTGCACTCACTTGGTAATATGTCGGTTTAAGTCCGACGACGTTTCGAACGTATAAAACGTTCTTGTTACGAGTATACTGGTTTAAAAAAAAAGCTTTTATTAAATCTCATCTTAAAATCACGCCTTTACATCCCTGAAGTTTTGACGAAATGTATGTAGGAGGAAATGGAACAGTCCAACTTATAAGTTCTCCAAGTATATGAATTGAATTTAGAAAACGAAACATCCAACGAATTATTGCAGTGTTAAGCCCAGTGTATTTAAAAAATAATACAAGTTTTTTGTTGGCTTTTAAATAAATGACGTAGTTGTCTACGAGCTGTAGTGCTACGAGAGCTACGTTTGCTACGATTCAACGACTACGATGCGAGCATCAACTGCCATGTGATTCTCTAACGGCCGTTTTCAATATTCTATCTATCCACAGTTTTCCTTACTACCGATAGAAATTTGACATAACGTACATACAAATAGGGTCAAATATCTATATCTAGTAAGGTAAACCGACGATAGATAGCTTATTGAAAACGGCCGTAAGAACAAACATCGTTGCATCTTTGGACGGATGTTGATCCGTGAAACAAATAACTAGATGACAAGGAACGTTGGAAAATCAACCTTATGTACAAGGGCGATATCTCGTGACGTCAAATGTGAATACTGTCACAATCACCTGGCGACACATTCTGATTTTGTAATATTTGATACTGTTGTCTTATGAGTTAAGTACGAGTATATGTTATGTGAAATTTGGTAACTCACCACATGGTAAACTTAGGTTAATTTTATTTTAATGTTTGATGCCAGTTGAACATAGTAGTTGCGCCACGGGTATATCTGATCGATTTGTTCTACACATAAGTTTTAATTAGTACAATATCCATTTGACTTGCATTTTTGTCACAATTTTACTGGATTTCCACAACTGAAAAGAGGTACGAGTAATTAACAGAAATCGTATGTTGTTTTCATACGATTTCTGTTAACTACCTCTCTGGCCAAACGTGGCGCAACTATGTTCAACTGGCATCAAACATTTAAAAAAAATAAACTAAATTATTTGCCATTTTGTGAGTTACCCAGTAATAATGCCCTTTCGAGAAATTCCGGTATTGGACCACATTAAGCTGTTAGATTCAATCCCATTCACCTTAATTAAGGCTTTTTGGCCAGTTTCAGACTAATAGCCTAATCTGAGTTACAAACAGAAAGTTATTCTTTTAGTGTTTATGTAAAGTTACAAGCAAACTCGCCTGGGTAAGTTATAAATTTAACAATCGCCTTAACCAACAAGTCAGCTTTAAGAAAGTTGGGTAAAATTTGTCTGAGAACACCTACTTAGGTTTTGTCAGACTTATTTCATACTTTGTTCCATTGTCCGAAACGAATAAAATATAACAAAGGTTATAATGTAAAAGTTCGAATATAACGTTATATATCTTTATAAATATATAAAGAGTTCTTAACTATTTTGAATACCAGTACATGTAGGTACTTTATTTCCAGTAGTAAAAGTTTTATACTCTAATATACCATCGAAACCTTACAAAAGGGATTTCTTAGAATCCCCTCTTCTAAGAATTCCCAGCGGATTTATTTAAACAAGGTTTTTTTAATTTTCGAAACGGAATTAATAGAAGGTTTTCTTGTATTTAGCTTTTACTGAATAAATAATGATGAAACAAAAAAAGGTTTTGCTGGAAATGCGGGACTCTAGTCTCACCTCATATAGCCTCGTTGGAATCTCCTCTCTATGTTTTATATATCGTTGTAGTAGATTCGTTTTATTTTGGCGCTGTAATGGTAAGATTAACCTTGTAATGATTCCTTAAGCATTACTTGCTACTACTACTACTACATTTTTTTTATAAAATTGCAACGGTCCAATAAAAAACGAGAGTAATACATACGATCACAATTCACCATTCGTAAAAAAATACTTTTATGATAAATAATATTTTATGATACTTGAATGATGTTGTTGTTCTCATAATTTTAATTAATTTATTGAAAAATCAACAGCTATTGCAGCGTATGTCATCTCTGTGACAATGTCGGTGTTTTAATTCAAACTATCTAAAATCTGAATTGTCCAAGAGTAATGAATATTAACAGAAGACTAGCTGCTGGACGACACACTACAAAAGGGAAAATAGATTTATTACCACCCGATGGGAACCGGAGCTTCATTGTTGTAGGATTATCGTATTTTCGACTATATCTCGAGGGTTTCTAACATATATGAGTCTAACGCGAGTAATGTTTGAACATGTACTCGTATAGTTTTGAAGAAAAATTTTTTTTTCTTACTTACTATTGGTTATCTGTGTTACTTTTATAGGTTTACGTTAATCGTAAGAAATTCAATTATTTAATTAATTCTATTTACGAATGTGTAAATAAACCAATTTACCAAATAAGACAGTTTATTAACCAATAGTAGAACTTTACGTTTATACTTAATAATATCAAAATCATTGGAATAAAGTTTATATTAAAGACTTAATTTTAATGAAGTGCTCAGAAAGTGAAGTGAAATCAGGGATCCGTTTTTGCTTGTTTACAAATGCGCGTGGGATTTAATTCTGATGTTAAAAAATATAATATATTCCAGAGCCATCAATATCTTGATTAAATTTATTTATTTGTGTTTAAAGTAAAACGCGAGACCCGTAATGACTGACTAGTACTTAATAATTATATTCACCGCCATAACTATATACAAGTTTATAATTGACTTAATGTTGACCCGCATCGGTTTAGTAATAGTAACATTTGACACCGAGGGGAGAAAACGACCTACTTCTGTGATTTCTAGATTTCAATGTAATTAGTTATTATAGAAGACAGACAAATGAGTTTTTGAAGTCGAAAAACGTACAACTCGTAATCCAGCATACTACGAATCCTGACCTAGCACCGTGTGATTTTTATCTGTTCCCAAAAATCAAGAACCAATTACGCGATCAACGGTTTTCATCACCAGAAGAGGCTGTCGAAGAGTATGAAAAACACGTATCTGACGTCACCACGGAGTGGCACAACACAAATGTTTTAAAATTGGTTCAATTGTATGAAAAAGTGCATTGACGCAAAGGGAGTATATTTTGAGAAACAATAAATTTATTTTTGACTATTAATAGTATTTTTTATAATTGATTCCGGAAACTTTTAGTGCGCCCCACGTATGTATGTGTGTGTAGATGACGTTAAGTGTTATCTGATTTTATTCACGATTTGATACTACTTCCATGCTGTGGTATCCACGTAAATTTGTTATCTATTGTCACTCCAAGATATTTAATACTATTTACGGGTGTTAGTAGATCACATGTACACTTAGTTCTGCTGGTTGGCTGGAGATTGCATGGAAATGAATGTGCATGAATATTAAAGTCAGGAGGCATTTGGTTAGCCTCAGTTTTCTTAAAACAGATCTACTCCTACGAGCTGAATACTAGAGTACATAGGCACATAGGTGTTCATCATCATCATCATCTCAGCCGTAGGACGGACTGATGAACATATGCCTCCCCCATGGTTTTCCAAAAGGACCTGTTGGAATATAGGTGTTACCTAATGTAAATTGCTAAAAGGGCTAATTAGCAGTTAAACAAAACGTCGTTTTTACGTCGCAGATTGTAGAGCACTTGTCACATTTAACAATTTTATCTATTCTAATGTCAGGACGGAATGTAAACATTGTATAAATGGCGCACGATTTATTGCTGACATGATGTAAATATTTTTCACGAGTTGTTCAGTAAAACGTCTAACGTGGAGCATCTGTTGGTACCAGTGTGTCTAAATGTGTTATTTCTGAAATGAAGGAGACCGTTCGTGTAGCCGTTTCGACTGCCATTTTTATTGCCATATTACCTGCATCCATCATATTTCGTGCAAAATCTCAATGTTCCCAAGTAATTATTTTTAGCATATAATGTTTATCAAATGAATAATAACGTATAGTAAGTAATTATTTTCTAGATATTTTTTACACACATGATCTTCAGGTCCTGAACTAGGCAGAGCCTGTACTATGATAACCTTATGCCTGATATACATACTCATACACAACCAAACGTAGTTCAAACAGACATGTTCATGGGCACAAATGTTTGACCTGTGCGGGGATCGAACCCGGGACCAGCGGCTCAGAATGCCAGCCAAATTACTGTACGCGTACGTACGTCGTTATTTAATTAGACTTACTGTAATGCGTATTTTAATACGCATTACAGTAAGGACAAAAAATGTGTATGCATGCTAATGAATGCCTATTTTGATTCAACAGTCGCTTGCTACATTGACCAGATATTGGGCTATCAATACAAATAAAGACAAAACGATCGAGAAAACTTCTCGATCGTTTTATTGAAACCATTGAAAATCTACATAGTTATAAAGAGTTCGTCGAATATGCGAACAAAATCCTTAATTAAGAAGGGATCTACAATCCTGTCGCACAGGATTGTAGCTCGATGTGTAGTAGCGATGCGCGCTACCTTTCCAGGAACAAAGAGATTTATAAAACTACCTCCTGGCTCAAAAGCCTTTGAGTATTAACTCCACTCAGGCTACCTACATGCCGATTTTAATTTCATTGAAGCTGCACATAACTGAACAACCACACAAGAGACAAGTCTTTCTTAGCCTTTTTCGCATCTATTTCGATGCAGATTCGGCCGGAGGCAGTATTCTTTCACTACGTGCCCTCGCGAATGATTCGATAATTAATCTCAAAATAATTTATAGCATGAAAACGTTTTAATTAAAGAACTGCGCGTATGATGATTAGCATTTCACACATTCGCATTTGTGTTTGTTATGATAATCAAGGAGGATGTTAGGTTAAGCCTGAAATTTAAACATTATAATGTTAAAACAATAGTATAATTGGTTTATACTAGTGTGTGTATGTTAATGTTGTATTATTGAAGCTCTTGAGAGCATGCTGCGACGTGTGGTGGTTACTATTTTATAACGTGTAGAGAGGAAATAGCAAGGAATAAGTATCAATATTAAATCATTATTATCTATTATTAATAACTGCGATTATTAATTTGGTGCATCGCAATGGTGTGTCTTTTGATATTTGAATAGTACTAACCAAAGTTGGAAATAAAATTACGTGAGGTGAACGGTGTTTTGCAGACAAATACCAAATATCAGATTTGTAGGCTGAATGCCTAACGAACATCGCCATGTCCAAACTTAACTGAGTATGTATGGTGAATTATAGTTATTTTTCGAAATACTTTTTTAATGGGTTTAAAAGGCAATATGAACTGAACAAATGCAACCAAGCTTCAGTTTCGTTCTGTGAAATAACCGAAGTCGTCAAACAATTAATTTCTTCGTACCTACGACATTTCTTCAATAACGAATAGCTTTTTTTTGTATCATATGGGGAATTGTTGAGAAAACTGTTAACAATAATTCAGATCTTACAAAGAAACTAGAGGAAACCCTCGGTAATAACTTTAAAATAATTAAGAGGAACTCCTAAAAAAACTACAGTCTTAATCATACAAAGAGCTACTGAATATAAACTCGCGGTGTTAAAATGTATGTTTCATTAATATTTCATTAAAATGTAATATAATGTAATCACGTTGTAATAAAAAAATATGATTATATACCACAATAATATAATAAAACAAAGATCAAAATAAAAGTTGGGCGAGTGGTTTTAAATTCGGAGTCAAAAATAAAACGCCATTCTTGACGATATTGGTTTTCCCTCTGTATTTACTTTTTAGACACTGAGCGTTTATTGCTTTTCTTTCATTACTCATTACTTCCGTCGATTCTCAAGTGTGCCTCTTACGAGTTACGACCACGTTGTTACCAACCCCAGGTTATCAATTCACGGTGCTTCCAAATTCCACGGATACGTAATTATTTATGTAAACATTGCAAAATAAAGGATGTTATAATGTGCACATCCGTCTGAGCGTTTGTCAGCGTCCACGCATTACGTTGCTGGGTTGGTATAAGTAACTATTATGTATGGATAAACAATGCCAGCCGTCGAATGTAATGTAGGTGCACTGTATTAACCATTGTGTTGTTTTAACTTCTTTTGTAGTTATAAGTTTTTAAAGTTAACTAATATTGAACAGTGTATAGGTATCAGGATGATAGTTAATATATACGGGTGATGTAGACATTATTATGATGAAAGAAAAAAAAGTAATGAAATATGTGTCTATTAATATTTCATTGTCACGATGCGTAGATGTTGATGAAAAGATGAAAAAGTTATTTACAAATTCCATCTTACGAATAGAAAAAAATAAAACTCTATAAAGTACGTAAGCTACATACAGTTCTGCAGTTCTTTGCTACAACGACAGACAAACAGAGAAACAAAAAATATGAAAAAATTAGTTCGATTTCACTCCATGACATCCCCCTATCTCGGTTTTTAGCATTATTTTCATTGTACAGAAATTCGTCCTTTATAGTTTTATTACATGTAAAATGTAATGTATATAGTATAGATAGATAAATATGTTCAGCAATACGGCCTTAAGATTTAGAGGGAGCGGCTTTAATAGTTATGTTAATAGTAAATAGATTAGTAAACTCCATAGTTGGTTCAGCGTTTTTCTTTGTAACAAAGCGAATTATCACATAAATGTTATAAATGCGAAAATTTGCTAGTAAGTGAGCGAGGACGTCAAAAATTGTGTGTTTTGTTACTTTTGGCTCAACCCACTGATTGAGTTGAGCTATGATGAAATTTTGAATGGACAAAACGAGAAGTCTTTGAGCCCTGGTTAACAGACCACACGACCTGCGCAGTATACAATTTATATGATGTTTTGCTACTGCGCAAGTCATGTAGTGTCTTCGTCAGGGCTCATAAACTTACCGCGAGTTATATGTATTAGCCCAGAAATATTAGACTATTTTTTATGCCGGATTGACGAGTGGTTCCAGAGGGATCGCAATAATCTTATTCCACACGAAAATTTACAGGGAGAGACTAGTAATAGATGTTTATGTAATTCAAAGGGGTTTTAGCTATTTAATACAACCCGCATACTGCGGTAAAATTATCGTCCAGTAGTAAACATAAATGAATCGTTACTTTTACAAGTGCTAACCATACGCGCCATTTTGTTGTACTCTATTGGTATAAGTGGTTGTCATAAACATTGTGCGTCGTTGTATAGATAATAGGTCTAAAAGCGTAACCAGAAATACCGACGCGTAAAAGAGTTATATCAATCATACTAATCTTGGAACAGCGCTGGCCATACATTTTTTTTATTGTATTTGTATTTATTTACACGTTCAAAATAAATCGACAAGTGAAACTTATTATATCGAAACGTGAAATTTGAAAAAAGTACAAGAAGTAGGGTTCCCGCGTGTTTTTTTATCGATTACCGACCTTCTCCAAGTTCAAGTTCACTAGTTACGAGTATGTACGGGGTTTGAGATATTACTTTAGTTAAATTAGCGAGTAAACAGGACAAATATATATCGCCAATGTATAAAATGATAGATGGCTATATAACCACACAAAACATGGTACTAACTCGTCCCATTAGGAGTGTATTGTTGTTATTTCGCCCATGGCTCGTAATGTTATTATATAACAACTACTTTTTAAGTTTAAATATGCAACAGTAACGCCAGTACACACTAAGGCACATTATTCGTATCTTGGTATTTAATACTAATAATAAAAAAATAATGTTTCATTGTTTGTGTGTTTGCAATGGAAACACAAAAACTACTAAATCGATTCATAACATTAATTCAGCAGTAGAAAGCTGCATTATGCCTGAGTATCATTTGCTATATTTGATTCATCATCATTATCATCCATCACCACGCGGGTGAAACCGCGGAGCGCAGCTAGTATTATATAAAAAAACTTATCATTCTTATTTCAAACGCAACTAGAACAGATAGTAATCTCGCATATCCGTATAACTGAAACACTTCGGCTAAAATTTTACTTTATGTTGCTCAAATGCTGACGCATGATAAGTAGATATCCTAGGCATTTTTCTTCAACGTCTATTATTATATAGGTCGTTGGATACTGTTGGTGGCAAACAAAATAATAATATTTGGGACTTACTATCCTAGTGTCTCACGAATTTCAAAGACAACCGATTTTCTAGAAGGCCCTTTACACGTCGAATAAGAATGTCAGAAATGTATTACCCAGTTCATTATTGAGAGTAACAAGCAGAGCATGCCGTGCTATTATTAGCTGTCTTATCTCCCAGTTTCCTTCTCCTTTACTCTATCCAGTGCGTTAGTGATATATTGAGTCACGGAGTAAAACAATAGTAAGCTACGCGTGCTCGTAATATAATTAAATACACAGCTTGTCACCGGTTATCGAAGAGTGAAATCTATACCACGGACAGATAACTGTTATCGTGCCATTTGTAACGATTGGTCTGACTCGTTTGGATTGATTGCTTCCACAGAATACACGCAGATAGAAAGAGTTCCGAAGTGGAAAAGTTATGTTACGAGAGATTGAATTATGTTGTAATGAATGTCGTGGCCTCGGCGCTAATGCCCATCACACATCTGATGCAAATATGAAAATAGATACGACGAATTGTGCCAATTCCAAAGTAACAATATTAGAAAATTTATGAAAACGTACATATATACGACACTTCATAGCATTGCGTTTTATACAATTTAAAAAGGTATTGTAGTGATTGTTTCATATTTTAGCGTGTTTGGACAAGCACAGAATTTTTCGTAAATAGGTTTAGTATACAATGTAAGCTAATGTGCATAAGTATACACATAGTATGAGTTCATATTATATATTTATATAATGAACGTTGACCTTTACAATGTTACGTCGTGTACGGCTTAGGAAAGTGATGTTAGTTAACCGATAAAAGCATTTCAGTGCTGGTACTGGGTGCAATGCAGGGAACCAATGCCGGACACCACTAACTGGTAATTGGCGGATCTGGAGGTTGGATGCAGGCGAATGCAAGCGCGGGAGTGGCCGTTGCGCCGACGGGCGCGCAGGGTGGGGGTGGGCGTAGGGTAGTTGTTGCACTTAAATGCAGGCTTCAGAAACGGCGCATCACCTGTCGCTGACGGTTGGTCCGTAGCAGGCGAGCGTGGAACGAGCTCGGCGTGTCGATTGTATGCTGCCGCGTGAGCGTCGCGTGTGGCGCGCTCACGGAGCTCTGTCGGAACCATGGCAGTGATATTTTGCGGCGACTTTTGTGCTGCTTGGGCGGAACGGATTCCATCGAGACGGTGGCGGCAGGCGGCCGGGCCGCGGCGGAAGTGGGCGCACCGTCCGTCACGGCGCGAGGCGCTTTCCCCACTGGCGCGCGGCGCGCTCCGCCCGCGCGCTAAGCATACTACGCAGCCTCCGTATCGAGCTACGGTAATCCAAATTTGTTATGCGAAGGGTTCCTTTGCGGATGCCTGCAGAGGACTTCGTCCTAATCACTGCTGGAGCAAGGTGCCAATCGCCGCGAATCGCCGACATGCTCGCCTGTTTACTCCGCCCGCTTCAAGGTCGGACAGATTTATGCAAATCCGGCGCATAGCTGCACAACGCGCCTAACTGATTGCTGAAGATACAACTTCGGATTTTATATAGCTATAATTACCAGGCTTTCACAGTTTTTTTAGTGTTAATGCACTTCTATGTTGTCCAAGATAAATACGATATAGCAAGGATCACATTTAATTTAATGTAAATGTAAAAGCAATGGGATTGCAGTGATCCAGATAATCCTTTAAGTACGTGGTGTGGCTTGTAAATGCAATGTGTCATTGGAGTGCAAACGACGTCACAAATATTAAAGAGAACGTTAAAAAATATAATACAGACCAATTTGAACCATCCAGATGAACGTATAAAATGTTACATTCAGACAAAATGGACGAACATTGCTCAGTCGAGCAGAAGTAATGAGTATTACGATAAGACGGATAAACAAACAAGTCTATTTTAAGAAAGCGACGTTTTCCTTCAAATATTAAGAGTACAGAGATTTAAGGCACAATTCCTCACCACGCTTGTTTTCGTACACGAGTCAAATACAAAATTCACAAGCAGCAAATGTACTACTTACCTCCTTACGCGTATTTCTAAAATGTATGAGATACGCACAGGAATAAGTACAGGAAAATTCGCCATTCAGTTAACCAATGGAGGGCATAGTGTTGACATGTATATGCACTGCCAACGAATACTTTTGTATAATCATTTATAGTTTTATTTAACCTCCCGATCAGGATGCTGACGAAAACGGAATATATCTCAATTACAAATTAATTAATAATAATAGTAAGTTATGTATTTTGTAAGTTATGTACAAATCAAACATAGCCGTAATCTATGAATGCAATTTTATTACTTTGCACTACTAAAGGCCAGTTAAAGCTTGTTAAAATTTAAGTGGCAGTGGGCAGGGCACATAACACGCAGAACAGATGGCCGATGGGGCCGGAAGGTTCTGGAGTAGAGACCATCTGACCGGAAAGCGCAGCGTAGGTCGTCTACCGACAAGATGGACAGACGACCTGATAAAGATCGCAAGACGTCGTTGGGTGCAGGCCGCTTCCAACCGGTGCTTTTGTAAATTATGGGGGAGGCCTATGGCCTTTGTCATGTGAATTCTGACATGACATGATGAGTCCGGCATGTTATATTATCTCTTTTCGATTTACACTTTTACTACTGCCCAGCGGGCCTAGACAAATTCAAACAGGCGTGTTTCCGCACACGCTACAGACAAAAGTGTGCCTACGATCTTAGGGCGACGTCACGTGACTTTTCCACATGTAATGTCAACGCCATACATTTTGAAGTTGTTGTTTGGCGTTAACCATAACAGAAACGTCTTTTGTCTATTATGTTGTGTTTGTGCGTTTTAGAGTAATCACTGAAGTGGAACAGTTTGTTTGATTCTCTCTTCTAATCACCGACCATATTCTAAAAGTTTACTTTAATTTCTCCTACAGTTTATGAAACTATCATGTAACAGATACTGGCAAAGTTGCGACACTCAAACAAGTCGCAGGGGCCATACACAAAGAATCTAATCTAATCTTTTGTCTAGGCCCGCAGGAATGAAATGACATCTGCCACAATATGGTCACTTTTTTCTAAGTTATTGTGCTGGTTTTTTTAAGTATGACGTCTATCGTAATATTTTTTAAATTTTATATGTCTAGTTTGAAAACGAGCTCGAATTGAAAATATAATGAAATTCTCGATGTATTTTTAAATAACGCGATTCATATTGGCTGTTAATTCTTTAAGAGCCATTAAGTGGTTTCACCTCGAATCGAGGCTGACGGTGGCCTACATTGTACATAAATAGAGACTCTTTTCTGGGACCCGTTTGTTTCTTTGTTTACGTATTTGTTCTAGTCTATCCCGATAAATGACAATAGAAAATTATAGAGACTACACACAGTTTATGGCACTAGCAGAATTGTGACAATTAATCAAAGAAGCCATCTTAAAATGAAGTGAAGGCAAGTCAAGTCAAGCTCTGAAACCATAGATGTATCAAAACACCGCGAAGGGCTATGTCATAGAAATCCTCGATAGTGCGAATAAATAGATTTCATACATCACATTTATTTTGGAGTCCGTTTACGATATATGGACCAACAATGTGGTATCAATACCATATGTGACTTAAAAACTTATAATCTTCCATACTGCCAGTCCTTAGTAAATACTCCGTTTCAAATCCGTTTATATTTATAAAAACAACTTGCATGATGAGACTATAACTTTTTAAGTAATAGAGAAAAGACTACAAAATAGATAAAACATCCTACTTTGATGCTACTTCAGTGGCGATTTGTGCCACTCGTCATAAAAAAGCCAGTTTTTAGATTAAGCCACTGTTTAACGAATATTATCCTGAGACCACAACTGGAATCGACACCATAACGTTTCCACTGAATAACGGAAACGCAGTTGAAAATGCAATTACCAGCCATCCATCCAAGCAGTGACCGCAGACAGATATGCTTCACCTTTTTGAACAGTATACGACGACTAGGCTAATTCGAATAGAAACACTACAATAACTGGTGTAATTAGATAACCAAACCCAAATAATAATATAGATAGAGAAAAACAATAAATATCAACGAGAAGCGCGAATTTTCTGCGCTGCACTTTCTAGAGAAAACAGACAAAAAATGTACAGCAAAGAACTTAATACTTTGAAAGCTTGTTGTGCAAGCCGTCGAAACAATCAAGGACACCAATTCCATTAATTCGTTCATGAGCAAATTGTAATTGTGTTAGTATATGTTGCTTCTTGTTCTAGAAATATAAAAAAATAAGAAGATAAATAACAGGTATTTATTCTACAAATAAAATGCAAATGAGTAGTCAGTACGATACAAAAATGTGGATTGATGCAGTTTCTTTAATAAGTTAACATTGTTTCCAAGGATAATATGACGCAGAAAGTTGCGTTTGATGTCTGTGAGTTCTGTCCCATTAGCCTCCATCGTTGTGTTTTGGAGTTTGCGGTAAGGTACACAAATACATCCGTAAACTGTATTAATTTTAGTCACAATACAATTTCACATGTATATCAGTCCGCCATATTTTCTATGCGTTGTGTTGCTCGCCGTGACTAAAAATGGTGAATGTAAGGCTGAGGCCAAACGAGCGTAATTTTGTGAGTCGTGAGTCGCAGAATTTCGTTCGCAAAAATTCTGCCTGGCAGAAATTCTGTTGGGATGCCAGACGAGCGCATTTTATTCAGTTACTATCGAACGTTTATAGCGGATGTTTGTGTCGTGCAATGGAACCGTTGAAAATTTTGTGTATTTACGAAGCATATTTAGAAGACGAAGAAGTAAAAATACGTGTCGACTCTCACGCAAAATGTACCTGACTGACGCTTTGCCCGGCCCGCGTCGGCCTCTTCGCCCCCCGCAAACTCAATTCGGTCCGAATAATGCGTGTGAGTCGGTAGACAACTCATTTTGCGTCGCCGTGTGAATGAAACAGGACTTTTGTATGAAACCAAATGCAGCAGAATTTCTGCGAACGAAATTCTGCGACTCACGACTCACAAAATCACGCTCGTTTGGCCTCAGCCTAAGGGTGCTGTCAGACAGAGAGCGGTCACGCGGTCAAGCGTTCACGCGGTAATTTTTGCGTTCGTTGTGTTGTATGACGTTACATAAATATAGACAAACAGAACACGTTCTGATCGCGTCGGTCAACTGTGGATAGACTGTGAGACCACAGTCTATCTATGATAGCACCCTAAATACTAACATTGCAAATAATAGATAATATTATGAATACGAAAAAAAATTACTGCAGTTATATTTGTATACTAGTGTACCTATATACATTTAACACTGACCTAGGCTCATACACACACTACATCAGTGTTTTGCTCACTACTAGCATAGATTTTTCTTACTATGCTACTGTGTTCAGGTGTATAATTAATTACTAAATATATGAGTATGATAGGTAAGGTTGCCAGTATCTGTTTAAGCATGAATAGGTGCGTGCTTAAAATAGATACTGGTAACTCTCTGTCACATAGATATTGAGAACACGTTTTAAATCAAGCCAGTAATCCTCCCTAGCATGTCAAGTACATATGGTTTAGAAAAAAAACTTTTAAAGTATATAATCTTTTGAATGAAATGAAGTTATTCTAAAAATAATTACACAGCTATATCTAAAATGTTTTTTTTAAATTGTAAGTCCCTAAAAGCATAAAACTTATGATTATGTTTGAGTTATCCATCAAGCGAATTCATTCCTGTCCGTGGAGATACAAAAGTTTAGACTATGTGCGACGCGGCGTTTCATGTTTAATTAAAACCTTAAATTACTTTCTATACAAATGTATGCAAATTGAGAAGATTGTGCATCAAATTGTTTCGACACCTCATCCTGGAGTTCCCTGTTTAGCATACAAATAAGAAAATGTGGAGTGTGGTACATACATGTATGTTTAAAGTTATCGATTATGTAGATCATCTCGCTTTAATTTATTTTTAATTAATAGACTGTACATAATACACTCCATGGTAGTTTACATCATAATCAGCCCATTTTGTTCCCACTGCTGGGAATCGAGCCTTCCTCTGGGAGAGAGAGGAATCGGGCCATAATCCACCATTCGGGCCCAGTGCGGTTTGGTGGATAGGTTAGTGTCCAACCCATGTCGAAGTTTACAGGCCGCCCAAAGGCCATCGACATAGCCTAACGACTGTTGTACTCGTACTAAGACAGACAACCGGGACCGACGGCTTAACGTGCCCTCCGAAGCACGGAAGCGCTCAGTTGAATAATGCCACTAGCGGTCACCCATCCAACTCATGACCGCAGCAAGTGTTGCTTAACATTGTTGATCGATTAAGATGGTCAAGTCATGCTCCGCTATGAGCGCTTCACATCGCAGGTAGTGTTCATAGTTTATCGAAAACGATAAACTGACATCCACTAAGTATTGGAAACTCCACCCCTTAGGGGGCGAAGAGAGCGGTGTCGCTGGCGAATCATCTAGTAATGCTTATATGAGAACATATCAAGTCGCATGAGCAGACGTGAGATACGAAAACACGTCAGTCGATTGTAATATGACATTCTGTTACATTTAAATGTAGTACTTACATATGTATTTGTGATTTATAAAACTATGTAAGGAAGCTAATATGAAGGAAATAATGATTTCTTATAATGTAAACTAATGCTTACTGACCTTTTTAAACGACTTGAAAAAACGAGGAGGTCATATGTTCGTGTGTAGGTATGTATTTTTTATGTGTATGTTAGTTGATTTCTCCTCCATCTACGGACCGATTCTCAAATACTTTTTTTCTTTGGTAGATTAGATCGAGGTCAGGTACACTCCAAAAACTGAAAAGTGTTGATTTATCTTTATGATGTCATCATTGACAATCGATACCGCAAGTAGCGAGTTTACTAAAATGGTAAAATAACTTTTTATAAAAAAATGAAACCGACTTCAATGTCAAAAAGTGTGAAATAACTTGTCGAAGTCGGTATCATGTGCACAATGTTGTGATAACAGGTACCTACTTTGAACTATCATGGTACCGATGTCAACAAGTTATTTTACACTTTTTGGTGTTGAAGTCGGTTCCATTTTATGGTAAAGAATTTTTTTGCGAGATATTATTTTCGGTCCAGACAGCTAATTAGTAACTCAGCATTGGCTGAATACACAAATTATGTAATTCGCAAGCCCACTTTATTATTGGCTTCGATATCGACTCGAGTCCTACACCCCTATTCCGGACGTACGTTAAGTTGTGATTTTGAGTTGAGTTAATATTTGATAGTAAACCACATACAAAAATTCAGATTTGAAAGTTCAAATGTAGATTAAGTCAAGTGCGTTCACACTACAGAACATCAAGTAGAACATCTTCGCTACTAGCGTTGATTCACGGTTCAGGTTTGGCGCGAGACCCATGTAGTGATGTCAACATCGCAACAAAACAAGTGCACATCGCATCTATTTTTTGGTCATCGTTTTGTTCGTAGCCTACCTACACAACAGTAGGGCTATAAAGTATCTCAGTTGCTAACTAATGTTGATTGAAATCGAAAAAAATGGCGGCTCTGCCACTTTTGTCAGCTCCAGTCATCAACTTACAAACATTTTCGCTTACTGGAGTTGTCAAAACTGACAGAGCCGCCATTTTTCAAGATTTCAATCAACATTTGTTAGCAACTGAGATACATAATAGTCCTGCAGAAAACAATGACATTGGCACTGCCAGACCAGACCGGCACTCACGTAATAATTGCCGGCAAGCGTCCTCCGCCCCCACCCAGCGCCTCTTCCCACTTTTTTCGCCTATTTATCGCGATGACGTTCTACGTACTCGGGGCCGCGCGGTCTAAGTACTTTGCTACAGGCCGTAGATAGCAACGCGATCCCCGGCTTCCCACGCGTCATGTGATTAAATATTAACAAAATTACCCAAGAAAAGCTACGAGACTCAGGAGCCATGTATCTAAATGTAAATGTGATAGTATCAGTGCCGTAGCACGCACTCGGCGAAATACGAGTATACGAGTAGGTAGCTCTGCTTCTGCAAATGCCATTACGTAGATGGTTGATTGAATTCTCTAATCGTTCATGTGACGTAGTCGACAGGTTGTGCTTGTATAGAGGCTGTATCTTGTAATGATTGAATGTTGAAAAAAGTACTTCACACTTCATGTTACAATCATAGCTCGGAGTTGAGACGGCATATTTTACTGTAACTGCACTCATACTCGCGCCGAGTACTGCCATGCATTTAAATGAAATAATACAAAATGTACGTACGCAAATTGCTCGTCGAGGGTTCTGTGGTACTTCCTAATGGAATTATTACCTTATTGAAATGTACGATAGAAATTCACGAATTTATATATTTTTAAGTGATAAAATGTCTCCATTCATAAAATCACTTCATTCAGATCACCGAACCATTTTCAAATATTAAATCAAAGGCTATCTTTCTTTATAGGGCTCTCCGTTCTATAGTATAATTCAATCTTATTATATCGACGTATTATAGCCATTTTGTTGATATACCGTCATAGTTCAGCACTGAAATAAAGATGCATACCTTTAAATTCGCTAAGCTTTTTGTGCATACGAAAAATCAATCTGAATCATAACCAATATCATATATTTTGATATTAGTAAACCTTACTTAAATACATCATAACTTCACCTCAAAATATCGCCGTAATATTAAAAAAAAAATATTCAAATAAATCGAACACATAATAGCAATACCGAGACGAAGACAAAAATGAGGAGCTCTAGCTCAAACTCAATTAATGCATGTTAATACTAATTTTCTAAATTGATAACAAACAGTCCTAAATCCATCCGTTAAAAATATTTAGGCGACATATAATATAGCGAAAGCTTCTGGCTTTTAAAATATTTAACTGCATGTCTCGATCATTCAATAATCATAAATAAAAGCTATTTTATGCGCTATTTGATAATCGTGATTGCCTAGAATCTTTTTTTACGTTACTTAATTACCGTATTTTATGTTGACAGTGACAGCGATGCTATTAAAAGAACAATTTTACCGCCCGATATTCTCATAATACCTCCGTGTTAGTTTACCACGCCGGTACGAAAATTATAGAGGAACAAACACTGCCTTAAATGTTTGTTATTGCCCGCATTGTAGTAACATTGTGTTAATCTATAGAAGCGCTCATTTACCATTTGGAACATTCACTATTTTAAAGAAAATGTATCGGTTATCGTATAATGAATTAGTTCTCATACCTGCAAAGAGAGGAGTATAGACATAGAAAGAGGAGTATAGGCAAAGCAATCATTCTGTTTTTTTTGCAGACCACCCTATCTCGCCCCCGTCCTGCATAGGGACTATAATCCTAAAGCAACAACTGGAACTGACGGCTTAATGTGCAATCCGAGTCACGGAAACCTTAGTTAAACATTTCAGTGGCAGACCCCTTTCCCGCCGTCTGCGGAGTTTAGGACATCAAAAGCGATCGCATTAGCCTAGTGGTAAAATTCCAGGCAGCAGTAGGGAAATACTTACTTTTTTCTATGGATAAACTAATATTTTACGTTTATTCCTTCTGATGGTGATTAAGAGTAACTACTACCAATACTTGTTGCTATGTCACCCATAGCTTTTAAGATGTAAATAGAACATGCAGTTCGCTTCATGACGACTCCTTAACACGTAAATGTTGTTAAAACAATATGCAATGAAAGATAGCTAATGTTATTTACAATTGAATTATGTAAGTGCAGCTGGATTCGAGTGGAAATCACTTTGTATATTTTTAGTCATAGTAAAGAACTTTTTTCGAGGATGCGAGTGAAGTTTATTTATGATTTGGAAAATGAAACAAATTAAATAAACAAAGTGTTCAGTTAAAGATCAACTATGTTGTCAATAATGTGAACAACATAACATTTTTATGCTTTTTGTAGCATACATTTTTTATTATTATTGAAATAATAAAATTATTATTATTTCAATTTGTATTGAAATGGGATAAAAATTGATTGATATTTTATTAGTAACTGTTCCAGTCCCTCATCATAAGAATTATGTCAATAGCTAATCCTAAGCCCTCACTATAGTGTACTCTCTCAGTGAGAGAGTAGGTACTCTTCTCACTCAGAAATCGTGACTCTCTCATACTGTTTCAGTGTCATAACGTTTACACACTCATGCCACCGCGCTAAGAACCCTTATGTCGCAGGAGGCACACAATAAAACAAGCCGAGACCCCGCACTTAGAAGGTAAGGTAATTGAGGTAACGGTACCTGCATGTATATAGAAAATTTAATTATTTTCTGTTTATACATTACTAGCTGCGCTCTGCGGTTTTACCCGCGTGGCCATGGATGATGATGATGAATCATTATATAGGTATAGCCTATTTTTTATCCAGGATTACGTAGGATTCTAATGGTGAAAGAATTTTTCAAATCGGTCCAGTAGTTTCGAACCTATTCAATTCAAATAAATAAATCCCTCTTCTTTGTAATATTATACTATAAAGAAATTATTAAAAACTTAATAACTATATGAAGATAAATATTTTGTGTAGGTGAAAGTTGAGTTTGGATGTATTTCACTAAATTTGTAATATAAAAAATAGATATAGGTACTAAAAATATATTTAAACTAATTTGTCTACTCAAAAATCTTTATCTCTGCTCAATTTTAAAAATGCCCGGAGTAAGTCAACCAATAATATACTATATAATATATTATTATATATAATATATCATAATCCCGGTAAGTTTCCGGTATGTCACAATATTGCGCACGGCGCACCCGGAATACCGGAAACTCATTGACTGCGTTACATATTTCCCTGTTATTCTAGAACTTTTTGAAATATCTACGTGTACCTGAGAATATCGAAATGAATGCATTCACGACGTAAAACGGAAATACATTTCTAGGACTCTCAACAACAGATCCACTCCAGCTACATATCGAATTCCGCTAAATCCCTGAAAGTGTCAGTGACGTCCGAATAATTGAATATTCAGACACAAAGGTAGTGAGGGTAGTGAGAATGATCGGTGAAGTCAGAGAACCAATAAAGACTGATATATACATAATGAAAATTGTAGTTTTCATTCTGGCCTCCTGTTCTTTGAGAACAATATGAAAAACGATAGATTTCAACTCAACCAGAAAAAAGCCTATATTTATATTTATACTTTAATGGCCTTACTAATAAACTTGACTATGCCCGGAACAATTAAATCATCCATCTGTCAATTTTTCACTTACTGCCGTGCAATTCTCTAATGATTCGTCGTTGCGCTCGTCGACGAGCTCACCGATGTCAAATACTTTACGAGATATCCCCCTTGTACATAAGGTTGTTTTTCCAACGTTTCTTGTCATCTCGTCATTTGTTTTACGGATATTTTCAAAGATGCAACGATGTTTGCTCTTAGAGAATCGCACGGCAGTAAATTATACGCGTGAAAGCAAGACAAAGGATGTTACGTCTAGTATATGTTTACGCAACGTTTATTAGTATATAAATAGATTTATATACTAAGAGGCTTCAAATGACTATAATAAGGCTTCCGATATAAAGTATCTTGCTATATCTTTCTTCATTCTGAATTTCAATGAAATTCATTGAACCATAACAGAGTAAAGACATAGCCACCATATACACTCACTAACTCAAAAACATTTGCCTTTGCCATATTGCTGTGATAAAAATCTCTCAATATATTCATTGGCTTAAATAGGTTGTTGTTGCATGTCCCCCAAAAATTGGCAGCATACCTTTGAGCAGGTAAGCTTTCAAAATAATTGGCCAAATAGGCTTTCGTATACAGAGCACTCAATGTGATCAATCAGACCCATTTAATTTGAACGGCGAGACACTCAAACAATCCATACAAATGAATATGGCAATAAATTACAATATTCATATTTTAGTAATCGAATAATGTACGTTAACTTGTATTTACGCGGGGGTTTTGTAGTATATACAATATTATTAATTTGTCATTTCATGTTTGAGAGCCATATAACTCACAATACTGTTTCCCCGATTTTCTTGGACTTTCTTTCCATTACGTCTCTATTACTTGGAAGTGGCTTGAGGATCGCGTTGCGCACTGAATTTTCAAACTCTAAGTGAAGCAGTAGTGTTTAAAAATTACTGTTTCGTTGATGGGCCAAGTTCACAATTAACAATGTTAATTGTGAACTTTGTATTTAATTAAATTCCTTTATAAGAGACATTCAAAGTCGCACAACGAGCTATGGAGAGATCTATGCTCGGGGTTTCTCTACGTGATCGAATCAGGAATGAGGAGATCCGTAGAAGAACGAAAGTCACCGACATAGCCCAGAAGATTAGCCAGTTGAAGTGGCAGTGGGTAGGGCACATAGCACGCAGATCAGATGGCCAATGGGGCCGGAAGGTACTGGAATGGTGACCACGGACCGGCAAGCGCAGCGTAGGTCGTCCACCGATACGGTGGACAGACGACCTGATAAAGGGCGCAGGACGACGTTGGATGTAGGCCGCTTTCAACCGGTCCTTTTGGAAAATTATGGGGGAGACCTATGTTCAGCAGTGGACGTCCTACGGCTGAGATGATGATGATGATGATGATGATAATAGACATTTTAAAATTATATTGTGGATGTGGAAAAGTGTATGTGGATGAAGCGAAAGAGGTGTGACAGGATCGTAGTAAGTAGAAAACCGTGGTCTTTGCCTATATCTCTATGGGACATAGGCCCGATTTTTATGTATATATATATGATTTGAATAAAAACTTCTTGCACCTTGACCAAACATAAATCCCTCCGCTTCTATAAGTGACACTGATTATCGAGGTTTACATAATTATAAGAAATAGTAAACTATATACTATCAGCCTGAGGCAGTCTTGCGTGACATTTATTAAAAAGTTAAACGTATTTAAAGATAATCAGATTACAAACAAAGAACGGAAATCGAAAGATGTTTTAATTTTGTTTATCGTTTACATATTTAGTGAAATGCCGTGCAATCAACCTAAAATTAAAGTTCAAACGCTCGGATCATGATCTCGCTATATTTACATTATATAGGGTGTTTGGTAGAGGGACCGACAAACCAAATGAGCGTGTTCGGGAAAACAGATTTTACAAAAGTTATGGTGGTAAATATGTACAATTTCGGAGAAAACGGGAAAATTCACAAAAAAAAGTTAATAAAAAATTGGGGGGGCGGGGATTTTTTTTGGCCAACTTGTATTCTCCAAGTGGGCTCCCGAACACGCTCATTTGGTTTGTCGGTCTCTCTACCAAACATCCTGTATAACATCGGGTCAAACCAGAGGGTGCCGGTTCAAAATACAAGCTATAATTATAGCATTGTAGTATGTTGATATTTGGTTTATTATTTATCGTATTTATAGAATACCATTGGGTACCGTCAATTGTACAAGTTTCAACGAGTAATCACATAAATTACATAATATAACATATTCAGATTTTTGTTATATGTGAAAAACAAGGAATTGCATGTCAGTATTCATCAATATTTTTTTTATTAAGTAAGGTATATATATATATAATAAATATAATAGAAATAATGAATGAACTACTGCATTATATATCTGTTATTTCTTTGATTTGATAAGATGACAGTTATTGTTCATGCAACGTAATCTAATCTACACACACACACACACTAAAACTCTTTTCGTATATATACGAAAAGAGTATCTACATACTATATATTACAATATATATTCTATATATATATATATGATAATGAAATTGCTTGAAAATAGAAATAACTCTTATGCTAATTTATCAAAGAGGAAACCAAAAAGTGCTAAGTAATTATATGTCACCAATCATTATGCGCTGCCTTTTTTCATCTGATGAGTATTTGCTACGTAGTAGATTCGCTCGAACGAAAGTACTAGGGGAATATGCAGCCCCGGCCCATCGCGGTTACAATGGAAAACTTTGATAAACCCCACGGTCGTTCAGAGCAAAACCTTTTGTTAGGTTGTCGCACACTGCTCTAATACCTAGTTGTTGCGCGGAATTTGTTAAAATTGAAAATAACTTAAACAAATAACCGCATTTTCAACAAGGGATGAAAATGAATAACATTGTGTAAGCGTTTATGCTCTAACAGCTTTTGAACAGGTTTATGTACGTCAAGGTACGTAGAAACGTACAATGTGCAGTGAGTATAATGGAATACTGACAAGAGATAATATTTCATTGTAAAGGAATGTTTTTCCGTGGTACACAATTTTTTAATATTGATTATTCATTGGCTTACGATTGGCCTCTGACTCCGTGATGACGCTAGACTGGCTTTAATTAAAGAACTGTTATGCAAACATGATCCTATCTTTCTTATCTTTAGTAAAAGTAGAACTTTTTGTGGTTGCGTGCGTCCGAGTAAGTACTGCCGCCGTTCTTATTTCTACCGCGAAGGAGTAACCTAGTTGTAGAGTAAGGGTGCCGGCGAAATTACAGAATTACAATTATTATTACAACTAATTCGTCTGGAACCTCGTGACGTAATGCATCTGTTATGCAGAGGTTACCATCTAATTTCTACCGCGAAGGAGTAACCTAGTTGTAGAGTAAGGGTGCCGGCGAAATTACAGAATTACAATTATTATTACAACTAATTCGTCTGGAACCTCGTGACGTAATGCATCTGTTATGCAGAGGTTACCATCTAATTTCTACCGCGAAGGAGTAACCTAGTTGTAGAGTAAGGGTGCCGGCGAAATTACAGAATTACAATTATTATTACAACTAATTCGTCTGGAACCTCGTGACGTAATGCATCTGTTATGCAGAGGTTACCATCTAATTTCTACCGCGAAGGAGTAACCTAGTTGTAGAGTAAGGGTGCCGGCGAAATTACAGAATTACAATTATTATTACAACTAATTCGTCTGAAACCTCGTGACGTAATGCATCTGTTATGCAGAGGTTACCATCTTACACCCGGTGAACTTTGTGCTTGTACCGTCTTCTAATAACGTAAAAAATCTAGATAACCAAACATTTCCTTGTATTGTGCATGACACTATTATACTAATATAAGTTTAACCAACGTAGATTAAACAAGTACAATATGAAAAATTTAATACCGACTTCCATTCTATTCAGTTATTGGAGGGTAACTCAATAACTACTGGACCGAATTTGATGAAATTTAAATGGGACCACACGGGAAGCACCAGCTTTCGAAGAAAATATTATAAAAAAATAATAATACAGTAAATATTTCAAACAGGAATTTAGAGAATCGGTGCACCCAGTCGAAAGTTATGAGGTAACAAACATTAAAAAAAACATACAGTCGAATTGAGCACCTCCTCCTTTTTGGAAGTCGGTAGATAAAGAATTAGATGTTACAGTAAAAAGTTTTGTGTGGGCATCATACGTATATAGAAAAAATAAGCGACAATTTCAGACCCTCCTTTTTGGGAGTAGGTGTGAGCAAAATAAGTTCTAATATAAGTTCTGTAAGTGTTTTAAATAGTTTCGTAATCATACGATATTCGCAAAACGCTCCACCTCCTTTCATTTAAGTATTTAATCTCTCCAACCAACCCCAACTATTAAAGAAGTGCTACGAAATTACAATGTACATTTTTAGACAAACAGCTAGAGACTAATAATTACGCGTAGGTACTTCAGCAATTATAACCGACCAAGTAAAAACTCCACTTAAACACAATGTACGAGTATAATCAATTTTGTTTTGTTAAATTATAGAGGTTGAAGTTTCAAAAGTAAACAGTCAATAGCTACATTGTTAGTATCACTATTGCCCGTTTTCACCAATATTTTAGGTAACACCTAAGCCAGTTAGGTAACTCTTAGTAGTACAAAACTGTCACATAGGCTTAGGTGTTACCTAAAACGTTGGTGAAAACGGGCATAAAGCAGGTATGTTACATATGTGTTTTCTTATTCTGCTATCGAAAAACAGTCCAGCTGTATTTACGTTTCTATTGACGCCAGCGATCGATCAAAACTTTATGTTGTGCTAACTCGATAGATCATGAACGCGTTGTTAACTCATATTCGTATATAGTAGTGTTAATTATATATTTATTAAAAAGTAGCGTTTATGTGACGCAACAAATCAATTTGCCTATAGAAATAGTAGAATGGTTTTTTGCCAAAGTATCGAACGACAACCGGAGTTGAACTGCAGTTGCAGCGGGATAGATTGTTGAACGTTGTGAAATAACAGAATTGGCCTCCAGGTGTTTTACTATATGGTAGGGCTTTACTGGAAGTGTCTTTATTTGAAAATAATTAAAAGTATCCTATGTGCTAATCCGGAGCCTCATCTATCTCTACCTTTCAAATTTCATCCTACTCCGCTCAGCCGTTTTGTAGGATTGAGTAGCATACATCGGCATACAAAACTTTCACATTTTTAATACTAGTAAGATGAATATTCTGTGTCGAAGCTGTATGCAGTTAAGTCTCGTAATGGCAAAAACCGTGCACAGTTTTATAACTTAAGGCGCTGTCAGCTCAGAGTTTGAATTCTTTCAATTTCTTTCACTTGAAATCATCTCGTAAAAACGTACATATATACATAAAAAAATAATGTTCACTATTCAATAAAAACAGTATACGTCAGTATATGTGTATTAAAAATTGCTATTTTGTGATATGTGTTTCATAACAAATACAATTGTGAATAAGAGAAAAACTGTTCTAAAGACGAAATTAAAGTGGTACGAGTATGTTGGATTTTTTTAATATACTCTAGTATGTTAAATTAAGTTTTAAAGTCCATCAATGGTAGTGATTCGCTTGAGCGTACACTAAGCTAAAATTCTCTAAACTATGGTAGTTCTTATTCTATTTACACTAAAATCCACATTTGTGTAACACTTAGAATGGCAATTCTAAAAATGTGATTATTCGATTAAATTGTGGGTAGTTTTACATCAGTCTACTTAAAAGTCTTAGAAATGTCATATTATTTTTGTAATTGAGATAAACTGCTTCAAAACCATCATTTTATCGTCGTGTTAAGGTGCTGTCATGGATTGACAGCACCTTAACGACAAGATTGAAGATTTAAGTGGCACTGCAACTGTCATGGACAGGAGTGACGCTGACTATTGCGATTCTGTAAGAGCAAACATCGTTGCATCTTTGACAACATCCGTGAAACAAATGACGGGACGACAAGAAACGTTGGAAAAACAACCTTATATGTACAAGGGCGATATCTAATAAAGTATTTGACATCAGTGAGCTCGTCGACAAATCATTGAAGAATCGCACGGCTGGCAAACCACTTACCCGACTCCAAATTTTAAAAAAAACTATGCGCACGGCTACGCCAGCGCACTATTTGACCATTTAACACATTAGTCAAAGTAGTTTCTGCAGAATTTCTTGTGAACGTAAAATTCATAAGTACCTTTGAGATACTCTACCGTCTTGTTCCATCGATACCACAATTTATAGAGTACTTATGCGCACTAGTGGATCACGCATACTGAAATGTAGCGTGATTCATTTGCCACTCTGTACATACATATATAAGTACGTAAGTATCCCCAGTGGGGACAACTCGTGTACCTATTAAGCTTGGAGCGCTCGGTTTGCCTTCTATTCACTCAATAGGATTAATTAAAATACTCATTAGAATGTATGCAGGTTTCATATAATTACGTTCAACGCAAACCAAATATATATGTCTATACCAATATTATAAAGAGGAAATACTTGTTTGTATGTTTGAATTGAATAGACTGCGAAAGTATAGAACCTTTTAGAATTATTTCGAAAAATTTCGCAATTAGAATCCTACATTATCCCTGATGAATATAGGCTGTATATTTTGACTTATCATCATCATCATCCATCACCACGCGGGTGAAACCGCGAAAACTGTTAAACGCTGGAAACGCAGGGTTTTATATATAATTCTTGCTCTGCTTGACTGATTCATTAATGCAGAGCCTAAACCACTGGGGCTATAAATTAAAATATTAGCAGTTTAAGCCTTTTGTGTTATAAGCATTAACAAGGGAAAGTTTTTTTTTTATTTCCCACCTAAGGGAGTGAAGCGGGCAAGGCCGCTGGCTGACCTTGTCCACAGTAGTCTACAGTAATATAAAGAGAAAAGATTGATTGTTTTTTGAAACAAACAAACAATCTCAAAAACTATTTAAACGATTTCGAATATTCTGTCACCAATAGAAACCTACATTATTCCTGAGTGAAATAGGATATATTTGATTCATCATCATCTACGTCCACTACCACGACTCGGGTGAAACCGCGGAGCGCAGCTAGTAAGCAATAAAGCAAAACCAAACCAACTAACCATTTAATATGGAGTAATTAATTGCGTATACCTAACGTACCGACGTCTGTAAAATTATGAGTTTCAAACCTGGTATGCATTTAACAAATTCAATATTTGAACACGTAAACTGTGTTTGATTTTCAGTTCAAAGTTTGAAGCAGATCTTCAATATTTACTTCCGCTTTCTTGCCAAGTTGAAATTTTCAACGAATTTGCTTTTTACAATGTGTTTAAAGTTTCCGCCGAGGGGGAGAAGAATCAGAACGGTCTGCGGGATTACGTAGCTAGTTAAGAAGGCTTAGGACTTAAGCTGTGAAGGAATTAAAGAGTAAGCTTAATATTGAAAATGTTAAATTAATGTTTATTTAATTAAAACATAGAAAGCAGCAAACCCTTTTATTTCTTTTTAAAAGTAACAAGCGAAATCTAGTAACATTCACTAGATTTCGAAAAAGTACAATTTGAATAAATTAATACTGACTTCCATTTCATTCAGTTATTGGTGTGTAACTCAAAAACTACTGAACCGAATTTGATAATATTTAAATGGGACCACACGGGAAGCACCACCTTTCAAACAAAAAAATAATTTTGAGAATCGGTTCACACAGTTCAAAGTTATGAGGTAACAAACAAAAAAAAACATACAGTTGTAGTACAGTACATACAGTACCTCTGCCTCGTCCATATTACTCCTTATTCGAATTTCAGAGGTTATATACTACCTACTGTCGCAATATTTATATCAGGATACGGAAATTTTGAATTTGAAACACGATCGAACCGTCTATAATACTAACGTATAATATTCCATGTTGATCGATTAAGGTTATACTTTGGTCTATGGAAACACTCAATTTTAATTTATTAATAATTAGGCTTTTTTTTGTTAATCTGCGTTTCCTCTTATCAAAAACTAATTTTCTAGGATACCTATATAGTATTTTATATGTATTAATTCGTTCGCACGAATTTGAACCATTGGGTTTTAAAATAATATTGAAACACGAACAAAACAAACATATTTTCCCAAAACACCACATAAAGGATAACACAGCACGAAGCAGCTTAATTAAACATCGATTTAAAAAAAGCACAATAGGCAAACAAGCAGAACAGGTAACCGGGTATTGCAAGCAAACAAAAAGGGAACTGAATTACACGTCGATAGTTTGATATTCATTTTTAGGGTTCCGTGCTGATAGAATACGATCTATAAGGAATTACATAAAATCTAGTTACTACACGGGAATCCGTCCGCATGGAAAGAGGTTATTGCTATCCCTTGGGAACTACAAATCGTGATAAATATAGGCAGAAAAAAGGCAAATGTCACAATTAAAGTTGGAACCGGAATAAAATGCCTTTTTTTTCCAAGTTGAATACGCCGAAAAGAAAGATCGAAAACGAAAAAAACTACGAAAAAATCCGAGTGCAACACTACCCGTTCGTCTAATTTCTTGGTCCAATTTCTATGTTCAGCATAATTATGTTCAAATATAGGGGATAAGGAGGTAGTTTAGGACAGAGGCAGATTAGGACAATGAAGATAATTCCAAAAGCATCGACAATTTTTATCACGATATTAAGCATTTAAGTGGCAACACTATCACTCAATACCATCAGATGTCATTTAACGAAATGTCAGCAGTCAAACTGATTCATAACCTGTTCTTCATATTCGTCGGCTACCGTAAATTTTTTCGCCCGCAAACGTAAGTATTTTTTGGCTAAAATAAATGATAAGTTACTATATACCTATATACCTACTTAGTTCGTGATTTCTTTGTAATTTGCGTAGTTGATTACATCTATAAACATCTATCAAAAATATTATGATTGAAATTGTCCATGAAATTGTATATGGCTCCGTTTTGATACAAATGTCAACATATCGGTGTTGTTAGTAAATTGGATGCCAAAGTCAAAGTCAACCTCATTTATTCAATTTAGGCATCAAAGACGCACTTACGAACGTCAATTTTTCATTATAATGTACTTTAAAGACTACCGCCACGTTCAAAAATATATAGAGCCTACCGAGAAGAAGCGGCAAGAAACTCGGGGCCATTCTTTTTATAAAGTTGTTTACAATGTTTCTACTTACTACAAATTTTACATTTTATGGGTGGCAAGGTGACAGCTTGCCAGAAGTGGAGTATTCCAAGTATCTTTGTCTTCTATATTATGTCGGACTTTATAATAAGCTTTTTTTATTAAAATGGATTTGTTTGATCGAAAGTACATTGGTCAACTATATTGGACGAGTGGAAATCGAGCCTATCTACATTCCGCGTTGCAGCCACGTTTAGAACTGTATATGACTATATTGACGACCGTGGCTACTCGTATCGTAGGTACCACGTTCAACCACAACTACTGAAGCTCTGCATTTTGCGGTCGCTGCATCCATTAAACGGAACACAGCCATTGCTATGCCGACAATGTTCGTCTAATCCATACCTATGCATTATAATATGATGTGTATAGGGTGTCCCGAACCCGAAACACCACTACGCGGACGAAGTCGTGGGCAAAAGCTAGCTAAACAAATAAACGAATCCCTTTTGCATCTAATGGGAATAAGTATTTATACCAATATCGAATATGGGAGGATTTCCAGAGAGTAATTAATACAATAATTACGCGGTGAACGGATGGCTGAACATATATAAGTAATAATTATTGGTTCTGTCGAATAATTAAAGCTGCGACTTAATACTGTTTTACGTGACGTATATTCTGGTATGAATATGATTGAAGGTTCTATTCTAGCACTAGCTACACACCGCGGTTTCGCTTGCATGACGATGATGTTTTTTTTCCTTCCTTGAATACAGGAAGAAAATAATAAAGAGTTATTGCAATCTGTAAAGTCGATTTCAAGCTATGGCGTGACCAAGGGAAATACGTATTCATAAGCTGAGTGTGATAATAGTATCACATGAGTGTTTTAATACCCAATTAAGTACAGTTGCATACAAGACTTTATTTACACCTATGATATGAATCTTTAAAAGGTCCTGAAACCATAGGATGTTGTACAGTGGTGGTAATAATTGGTTACAAATGTCCTTTGCTGCATTAGAAATATCTGGAAGTGAATTATCAAAGCTGAGAAACAAAAATTAGTGATACATCATTTTTGTAAATAACAAAGTAGACAATTTTGCAATAATAATGTCGAACAAAAATGGCGGATACGACGTGATATCGAATAACTTTTAAGTTAGTTTTTTTTTAATTTTCTAATACTGTGGAAATGTCTTTTTTTTAACTCATGAAGTTGTGACGAATCGAGTAGTAAAGTGGTTGTTTGAGTAAGGAAGGGATCGAAAAAGCAAAGGAGTTGCATTGGGCGATGTAGTCACAAAGCCCTTTAAATAAAAAAAGAGTTGCTTTATGAAATTCAGTACAACATAATACCACTCATTTGAATGATTACTATGACACTGGTCGTTTTAATGTTGGCAATAAGGTAATTGATTCAGAAACTTTTATAGAGGATTTATGGCATGGGTGTAGATAAAAAAATAAATGTTTAACATAAACGATTACAAAAATAAAAACGTGGCTGCAATTTTCATTCTAGTACGGAAACTTGCATCCAGGACTACCCGCACTTCGCCAAAAACCAATACACCTGAGTTTGAAGCGTCGTTGCCAGCGGCGGTTGCGTTAAAGCTTTGTTAATAGAGTGGTCAAGTTCAATTACAAAGTTTAATTAAACATTCGTCATAGCTTGCTCAACTCTTACTCGGGAAAATTGATACAAAAATAATGGTCATTTTTCTTTTACATCTGTTAGGAGGTGCAGTTAAACGAGTGGAGAAAAACCAACTTAATGATCAGCTCATTGACATAAGATGATGATAATCAGACACAGAATACTTGAACAGCTTTAGAAAATATATGAATAACGTAATAAATGGCTATAAATTTTGAGGGTTGCCCTCGATTTCCCTGGGATCCCATCATCAGATCGTGACTTGGTGACAACAGGACCAGGTAGGAAGTATAACCCACCGAACAAAAGGTTTTTTTTTAAATCTGTCAACAGTTGGCGGTGTAATCATCTATATAGAAGTATTTTAAAGAGGAAGATTTGTTTGTTTGAATTGAAAAGGTTTCGAAACTACAAGACAGATTTGAAAAATTCTTTCACCATTAGAATGCTACATTATCGGTGATGAACATAGTCTATATATTTTGATTCAACATCATCGTACACAACGCGGGTGAAACGACGGAACGCAGCTAGTAAACATATATAGCTAAAGTGGAACATATAACCTCCTCCTTTTATGAAGTCGGTTAAAATACTCCCATCGCCGTTGGTATGGGAATCGTAAGAAAAAAGGAAACCCGATTAATGGATTGATTAAATCGGTTTAAGTAAATAGATTAAATATATACTTTAAAACCTTTCTGAAAATATTTTCCTTTGGCAACAACATTAGTATTAATTTTCAACAGATCTACGTACAATATAATTTTACAACAATAAATTTAAACCTAATAGAATTGTAAACATAATATTTTATTCTAAGTAGAGTACCATTGTACTCAATATCAGCTGTTGTATAAATATAGAAATACTGTTAATATCGGATTCCAAATAATTGTCTTTAGTTTTAGTTCGGTCCGGTGATTTCAGGTACTATTGTGATGGTAGAGAGAGAGAGAGAGAGAGAAATAACCTTTCTGTCCCACTCCCACACAGCTAAGCTGGAAAAACAGTAGGAATTATGAATAGATATTTGTGTGAACACGTTAGAATCGCCTACAAACAACAATTCATACATACTCACTAAAGAACGCAGGGGTCGCTAGTGAGAAGGCGTTAGTAATTATATAATATATGATGTGGTAGACCAATTTCGAATTATTTCGACTGAAATGTTGCTGTACATTAAATTTATTATTTCTTAACAAAACATTAAATACTAAAACTTTGGTAATATGTGAAAACAGAATTTCATTTGGCACAAAACGAGGTGTAGCATTGTTTGTTAACAGTTTGTGGTTAAATATCATTTAAACATTTAATTTATATAGAATATTTAATTTATATATGTGTGAACCGGCCACAAGAGATCTCTCATTAATTGATAATATTATCTTTATTTGTACGTATATATTGTATAGCAATTGAACTCTTTGTGAACGAGTTGTCCGGGGAAGTACTGCTCTCATATCTTTTTCTACCGTGAAGCCGTAATATTCGCAATGTTGCGAATGAACGGTATGGTTGCCGGCGAAATTACAGGCGCATGAGAACTAACAGTGTATCTGTTCTAGGCAGAGGTCTAGAGAGAGAACTTTACATCAGGTGTTAATTAAACTTAAATCTATTATTATGAAAAATAAATGAATAGGATAGCTATAAATCATGATGATGATTCATGACCGATTCCGTCCGATATACTTCTTCCGTAGACTCGCCAATCGCCATATTTGGCCAATAAAACAATAGATTTCGCAGAAATCAACCTACTTTTCCAGGAACTGCGACGTGTGCGGTTAATTAAATTCGAATCTATCATTATGAAAAATAAATGAATAGGATAGCTATAAATCATTATGTCAAAGTCAAAGTCAAAATCATTTATTCAATTTAGGCATCAAAGACGCACTTATGAACGTCAATTTTTCATTATAATGTACTTTAAAGACTACCGCCGCGTTCCAAAATATATAGAGCCTACCGAGAAGAAGCGGCAAGAAACTCGGGGCCATTCTTTTTATATAGTTGTTTTTACAATGTTTTTACGTAGGTACTACAAATATTAGCTCCAGTGTGTTGCCTTACAAAAGAGAACATAATAATGGTATCAGTAGGGCAAGACACGCTACACTTTGACATCTTAGTACACGAGTAGATAGATCCTGGAGTGATCAGTCCCAAGCTGTATTATCCTCCAAGTAATCCGAAATTTTGTAATAACCTTTTTGACAGAGTTTAGTTTTAATAGTAATTTTAAACTTATTAATAGGCAAATCTCGGATAACATTGGGAACTTTATTATAGAATCGTATACATTGTCCCATAAAAGAATGACTTATTCTGTGGAGACGCGTTACATGTACGGATAGCTTGTGCTTATTTCGCGTGTTGATGGAATGAGCATCACTCCTTTTATCAAAACTGCTAATGTTTTTCTTTACATACATTAGATTTTCATAGATAAACTGAGAGACAACAGTTAGAATGTTTATGTCTTTAAACTTCTGTCTAAGGGAAACTCTGGGAGCTGAACTGTAGATCGCTCGTATAGCCCTTTTTTGCAGTATAAAAATGGAATTAATATCTGCAGAACATCCCCAGAGCAGTATGCCATAAGTCATAACGCTATGGAAATAACTAAAATAAACTATTCTAGCTGTGTCTACATCAGTTAATAGTCTAATTTTTTTAACAGCATAAGCCGCTGATCTGAGCCTACTAGACAATTTTTTTTATGTGGGGACCCCATTGCAATTTAGCTATTGTATTATCTATAGTAATTCCTAAAAAGACCGTTGACTCCACAAGATCCAACCCTGTTCCATTCAATTGTATATTGGATTCTACTTGTCTCACATTTGGTGTCGAGAACTTTATACAATTAGTTTTCTTCTCATTGAGGAGAAGATTATTTGTATTGAACCAATTCACAACTTTAGCTAATGCATTGTTAACATCGTCATAGTTTAATAACTGCCTTTTAATTTTAAATAACAGTGAAGTGTCATCTGCAAACAATACAATCTCGTGATTCTTCTCTACATAATAAGGTAAGTCATTAATATAGATTAAAAACAAGAACGGCCCTAGTATTGAACCTTGTGGAACGCCCATTGAAATTATAGAGCCGGGCGATTTTTTACCATTTATGTCAACCCTTTGAATTCTATCATTTAAATATGAAGTCAAAAGGTTGAGAGCCATGTTCCTAATACCGTAGTGTTGTAATTTCCTGACAAGTATATCATGTCGGACGCAGTCATCTTGAGAGTTCTCCCAGGCATCAAACACATCTTTTATAAGTTCTATACCTGCGTCTATAGTAGAGCGATTCCTTGTGAACCCAAATTGATTCTTATGGAAAATTTTGTTTGCACTAAAATGAGTTTCTAATTGATGTAATATAATTTTTTCGAAAATCTTACTTTGCGTAGGTAGTACAGAAATAGGCCGAAAATTTGTTGGATCAGTAGTACTACCAGATTTGAATAAAGGATGTTTTGTAGATTTGAAGAAGGGATGATGATTCATGACTGATTCCGTCCGATATACTTCTTCCGTAGACTCGCCAGTCGCCATATTTGGCCAATAATACAATAGATTTCGCAGAAATCAACCTACTTTTCCAGGAACTGCGACGTGTGCGGTTAATTAAATTCGAATCTATCATTATGAAAAATAAATGAATAGGATAGCTATAAATCATGATGATGATTCATGACTGATTCCGTCCGATATACTTCTTCCGTAGACTCGCCACTCGCCATATTTAGCCAATAATAGATTTCTCGAAAATCATACCAATTTTCTAGGAATTGCGACGAAATTATAGTAAATTTGTGTAACAATTTATCGCATAATCAAAGGCATATTATAATGTAAGTTTGTGACCAATGATTCTTTGTATTACGGCTGTTAAGGTTTTTGATTTCGTTATTTCTAAATTAATATGTTCCAGAGACATTACTCATTAGTGATTTCTTAACGCTGATAGCGCGTTCACATCACTTCTCGTATTTTAATGTAATATTGATGAATAATTTATGTCAGCATAGTATTGCAGCAATATTAACGGCTTTGATATAAAATGCAGTTAAATAAATATGAAATCATATAATAAGATAACGTCGAAAATATAAAATGTATCAGACACCGGAAGTCTGAGAAGCTAAGAAATTTACAAGTACAAATTGAAAAATTTAATACCGACTTCCATTCTGTTCAGTTATTGGAGTGTAACTCAAAAACTACTAGACCGAATTTGATAAAATTTAAATGGGACCACACGGGGAGCACCAGCTTTAAAACAATAAAATATTTTTGAGAATCGGTTCACCCTATCGAAAGTGACGAGGTAACAAACATAAAAAAACTTATTATTACTTTAATAACACTCAAGTATAATTTTAAATTTGAAATAAATACAAGGAATAGTACAAGCACTCCCAATAAGAAATCCAATATCATTGTAGTCGTCGCACCTACGGAGAAATGTTGAGTTAATGTTGAACTGGCATGGAACGAATTTCAATATCCTGGAAACGATATTGAATCACATGCACAATGATGAAAGATCTATTGAACCAGCGAAGATCTCGATCCTATCGATCGCGCAGCCTTTCAAATCAATTTGGCTTTAACTTTGACCCAAGTCAATGAAATAAACGCTGAGTGCACAGGGGCTTTTAGGTATATTTTGCAGTTCTGTAAATACTTATACTAAACTTACTTTATCGGAGTCGGTGGTGTTCCCGCTGCCAAAGGACCTAAGTGAGTTTCTGTCAAGATTCTCAGTTGTCTCGTCCAGTAGCGTCGTCTCGTCAAGGTCCCTGAAACAAAACTTTTATCAATAATTCTGTATTTATTTCTTAGTAAGAGCCTGCGTGTTACTTTCTGTTCACCCTAGAATTTGTTTCTCAATGAGTACTTGTTTTATTGCATAACAGTGACCCTAATATCTCCAAACAACTCACGCTCTTCTTCTTTCTTATCTTTTGTATAAATATGAGTTGCTGTGCGTCTAGCACGAAAACCTGTTTAAGTGTAACCTAATCGCATCGTGAACGTATTTAGTACAAACTGTCATTTATCTAGAACAATAGTGGCACAGATAACTAATATTTATTACTGAATACGCAAACTATTCGATAACGTTACACTTACAGAGATTTTGTTGCTCGGCCCACTGGTCGTGTTCGTGCAAACTCGAAAACGATTAGGCCAATATCAATAACTATTTTTTTATTTTGTTCGTCTCTAAACAGCAGTGCAATTACGGTACTTTGTAGATCGATGAATTCGATTTACATCGTTAAAAGGGTTATTAATGATTAATACTGTCAAATATTACTTTTTTAATTTAATACAACCGATTTTAACGACTAGGAACTGTCGAATTTGTCGATCGAACAAAGTACCGTAATTACATTGCAAGTGGTTAATGAAATAAAAAAATCATCATCAACACTGCACACCATCACACAGGTGAAACCGTGGGCACAGTATAAATTGGATAAACAGTACGGAAACTACCTACAAACGTTCAATACGGCTCACTCCCACAAACATGTACATCGACGACACCCCTAAGGCGCTATGCAGACGACTGAGCAGGGCGGTCTTTTTGACCGCGAAGCAATAAAGACCGCGTCTGACCGTCATGCCCGCGGCTGCCCTCGCCGCTACCTAGCTACGGATATGCCGGATATGCTTTTTGCCCTCCGTGTGCGTTGGTGTATAGGATTCCCTTTGCGCTATCGTTCGAGGCGAAATTGACCGCCCGCAGAAATTATATTACATAGTTTATACCCTTTAAACATAGCTTACTTGAACTCCAGGGATCCAGTGTGATAGTAATTTAATACGCGGGTACCATGCGGCGCAGCTTTTTACATATTTACTAAAAAATCTTTATTCTAACTAATTCGAACTATGCATTAATCAGTTCATGTAAATTGGGTTGTGTTATAGGCTAATAAAATAAATATAAAAATTATAAAAAAGACGTAAAATATTACACCGATATTGACAGCCGCATAAGCTTAATTTAAAGAGTTTGAATTCTTTCATCAAGACAATTAGAAATGTTTTGATATATTTCTCTCATGCTTTTAATTTTTTTTATAAAATATCATTTCCTACGTCACATAGTTGTCTACCGACTTTCAAAAGAAGGAGGAGGTACTCAATTCGACTGTATTTTTTTGTTACCTCATAACTTTCAATTGGGTGGACCGATCCTCAATTTTTTTTTGTTTGAAAGTTGGTGCTTCCCGTGTGGTCCCATTTAAATTTTATCAAATTCGGTCCAGTAATTTTTGAGTTACACTCCATTAACTGATCTGAACTGTTTTTACCAAAGTACTGGAATGGAAGTCAGTATTAAATTTTTCAAATTGCACTTGTTTTTTAATTGTAACTGATAATGGTTTATCGCGCAAAATTATTTCACAACTTTAATTTCATTACGTTTTTAATGTGTCATATGTTACAATAAGGGTTTATTATTATTATTATTATTACTGTGTATTTATTAATAATGCATGCTTAATAAATGTTAGGTATGTTTTATTATGTTAGTTGTACAATCATAACACGAATGTCGCGTCGTTGAATATCGGCACAGCCCTAAAGAAAATGGGTTGTCTGGAAGAGATCCCTCTAAGCGATAAGACCGCCCATTGTTGCACCTAGTTTTAAGCATTGTTTTTTATTTTATTGTCTAATATTAAGTCATAAATGTGGTGTCTCAATAAAGTGTTATCTATCTACCTAAAGATGTTTGATGCTCGTTGGCATTACTTAACAAAGTTTATACACGTAATTTGTATAATTACCAAAAAAAAAACAGCACTGTATGCTGCTGGTACTTAATACATACATGGGAAGAATATTTAAAACTACTTTTAAAAAAAAATCCCACATTATCATCAATATTTGGTCAAACGTCTAGATTGATTCACACATTTTATTCTAGGCATTTCCACTATTCATTAAGATATACTACATGCGCGCGGTTTATGCATGAAACTTAACACCCCTACATAGAAATGTATCATTCATAATCATAACATTCGGCAAACTCGCGTCCTAGCTCGTTAGTACATATTATTATTTATTCTGTGCGCTCGGGCATTCTCGCAAGACCTGGTCACCGGACCAACCCCGCACCCTCCGCCCTGCCACCGCGCGGCCTTTGTTTCTTCCGAAAACGAACGAACGAAAGTCGACAATCTCTTTCACACCGAACGCTCCGGTGGGGGGTGTAAGAAAGAGTAAGAGAGATATTTTTTCACTGACGCGAAACATGTGTTTTTCATTAATAAGTTGTACATAGGCATGTAGTATTTTTGTTAAGATGGTGGCCATACTTTTAGATTGAATTTTCGAAAACTTTAACAATTAATAATTATTTCACTGTGAAGTAATAAAAAATTTTGACTACATATCTACAATGTATTAACACTTTTGTACCGCCCATATTTTTTTTTTGGTAATTATACAAATTAAGTGTATATATAACAGTATTTATATGCATTCATTTCAATATAATAATGTCAAATGTTTACGCTTCTAGATTACGATACTTAAACATAATCTAAAAGGACATAGTCAAATGACATAGTAAGCGCTCTGAATACGATTCATCAGCGATCACAATTTGTGGTAGGTATGACATTCCAAGTGCAAACCCTATTAATCTGCTTGTGATCTCGACACAGCGTGAACTTGGAAATACGTCGAAAACATTTCCAATTATATTTATTTTTTCCAATTTTATAATTGACATGTTTATGTGAAATAGTTTTCAAAATCAAAATTGGCTACAAATGGTTTGTATAATATTACCACGGTGCTGCTCGCCAATTCTGTTAGCTTGAACTAGGCTTGACACACTACCGCGTATTATATTATATTATATTATATTTATTTTATATATTTATTATATTATATATATATATATATATATTTCTACCCTGCGGTATAGCGTAAGTTTAGCAAACAGTTTATAAAAAATACCACACTGCTTACGATTGCTTGATATTTGATATAAAAGACTGTTGACTTCTTAAATAAGTTCGTAACATTTTAATTATGTATATGTATAAAGGTAGCCAAAATTATTAAACTATTTAGTTTTAGTTAGTACACATACTTTCGGTTTTATAAGTTACATGTAATGTATAAATTTCTAAAAATAGGAGAAGGAAAGAATAATACGCGGATACGGACGAAGAAATTGAATTTGCGATAAATGACATAAAAATAGTATAAATAATTAGTATACATTGAGTATAAATTGTATGTTAGATACATACTGTTCTGAACTTATTCGAGCTCTTTTTATTACAGTACAAATAAATTAAAACCGATATCGGAAGCAGATTGGAGATACATATATATATATATTAGAACAAATTACTGTGGATATCATAAGAAATAGCTATCTCAAAATATCGTCAGCATAAAGAAATTCCTTAAGATGCGGTTCAACCCCAATTTTAAAATTATTTACGATGCTTTACGTAAGTTTGAAAATCGCTTGTTAGATTAGAAGATGTAATGCGAAAATGCGTTAATTTTGTACGTTTTTTTTTATATTCTTCGATATATACTTACACAATTGAAAAAACTGCTGGTTATTACTTTAGTACTATACGTTGGCTTTGTATTACCTTAAAAAAAATATAGTGTTATCGCTGAAAATTCTGAGAGTTTGGACGTGAAAGTTTATTTTTGTGGACCTATTCAGGATTTTTTTCTGCTGAAAGAGAGTGATATTTATGAATTCTATTCGGTTATTACTCTTTTCCTATTCCATTCCTAACCTTTGTATTTTTTTCATAATATATTATCGATCTGTTTCGTTACACTAGGTGTTTAAAAATTCTGCTTTTTACTATTATCAGGATACGAGCGCGCCTTAAGTACCTAACCATTCTTATATACGAAATCTTAGGTGTCCATACTGCCTGTGAAACAAAATAGGATGTCTTTGTCGGCAATTGGTTACGAACAAGTTTTTATTTTTTATTTTGATAATGGCATTAGTTGGTTGCAATAGTAACCGTAGGACACTTTTGTGCTGCATATTAGGAATAAGAATATAACTTTACTAACACTAATGTTTCTGCAGTTTAGTAGATTAGACAGGCCGGTTGGCGCAGTTGGTAGCACCCCTGCCTTCTGAGCCGCTGGTCCCGGGTTCGATCCCCGGACTGGTCAAACATTTGTGTGCATGAACATGTCTGTTTGATCTGTGTCTGGGTGTGTATATGTATTTAAGTATGTATATCAGTCATCAGGTCACCATAGTACAGGCTATGCTTAGTTTGGGACCTGAAGACCTTTGTGTGGATGTTGAAAAAAAAAAAAAAATTTTTTGCTTCCACGTAATAGTGCGCGAGCTATTGCCACCCAATCTCATATCACAAAACAAACAGTGAATATGGTTGCATCAAATTATAATGTCAGTTACTGAACGGTTCATAGCATTTCTGTGAATGACGCTCGTTAATTAAAATTGAGGGCATAGCTTTGAGTTTTAATTAATTCCCGAAGCAAAATTAATAATATAGTATTAGTCGACGCAATGTTATTAAATATACATTGATTTAAACGGATAATACTGTTGTTTGTAATAAATAAATTACTTACTCTCTGCCATTAAACAGCCTGATATGGTTTATGTACTCCATTTAAGTATATAACAGTTAAAATCTGTGACTAGACATTACTTGTCAGGACAAATAATGCACTTTTGAAATGTACTAGATTATAATATTTTTTATACTGGTTATACTGGTCAATCCGATGGAAAAACTAATAATGCAAATAAATAATAGTACATTACTGCAGAATCCAGTAAGTAAGCGTTCCTGGCCAAGTATGAGTTAACCGGACCGAACCGCAGGGGAGGCTTTCTTACTGGTTGAGGCTTGTATAATGCTTTTCTCAAAAATGGTATTTTCAGACTAACTGTTCTCTTGTTTTTCTGTTTTCCACTTCATACATTTTCCATAAGTTTTCATATATCGCTCCTTGGATTTTGGAGGAAGTAAATTGTTTTTTGCTATTTCGGCCTCAACTTTAAATCAGGAGTGCCATCTATTTCCGAATCAGATACGCTTGAACTCAGTTTTTAAGATTTAAGATTCACGCGGTAAATTAAAACACAATTGTCGCAATTGAATGTGAAATTCGCCAGTCGTTATTTTTTCTAAACATTTGCGTTTAATTTTGAACATTGTTCTATTTTTACATTACATTAATGTTTTAGTAAAAAAAAAAAAAGTATTGTCTTTGAATCTCGCATGTTAATTTTAGAATGGAAATTTTTAACCCAACAGGATTTATAAACTAAAATTTATAAATACAAACATAAAATCCCACACCATACTTCTACAACATACCTAACTAAGTACAAAACGCATCGTGCATACTTTTCTGCGTCGCGTTAAGTGTCACAGACTGTTTAAGGCTCCAAAAATATATCTATCTCATAAAATGTCATACCAAAAAGAGAGATACATTTGGAGCTCCCTCCTATTAACCAAGTTATAATGGCTAAACTCTAATCTGTGTCTGGTACTATGTTTCTTTTTTCTAAGCAGATCTAAAGAAGATGACCTACTGGCCAGTAAGTAAATTACATACTTATTTACTGGACAGGAGGAGATTCCAAATTTAAAATTTCGCTTCTTACTGGACAGTTGTGAATAAGTCTCCGGTAGAGTTCACTTACTGGATACTTTTTAGATGGCAACATTACATACCATTTTGAGAAATATAATTTTTAATGTGAAAATAACGGGATTCACTCACGTTAATAAGTCAGATCTTTCCAACCATAGCTTCAACCACATCCGGTGGTTTTTCTCAAGGAGAGCTCGCGGTTGCGTTTCGCCTCGCACTCATGGAAAGATCTGACTTATTTAGGTGAGTGAATCCCGTTTTTCTTATTAAAAATGTGTACAAACCAAGTTAGTTTTTATAATAAAATAAATAGAAATACGAAATCAGAACAGAAACAGGTGAAATTTGGAGATAGCTTAATACGTAGGATTAAGACAAACGAGAACATAGGCTACCTTTTATACCGATAACCTATCTCCAGACAGACAGGTTGGGTTAAGACATAAGCTGGCTGAAAATTCACGACATAATATTAGAGTTAATGAATATTAGAGTTTTACCTGCTAGATCGTTGCGAGCTCGAAGGACGAACCCTGACAGGGCTACGAGGATGTAGGGAGCCAAGGTAGGTTTCCTGTTGCAAAACAAAATACTTTGTCAGTATCATCATTATTGACCTACGCACCAGTTGAAAAGAGTTGATTACTCCCAGATTTCTATATTTACCTACTAATAACTAATCTACCTACGAAGAAATAACATCAGGAAGAGTAACTGCCTTAAAAAATGATCCAACAAAAGTCGTGCTAAATCAATAAAATCGTTCACGCCACTATGACTCAGCTGTCATAGAAGACGTTGCAGCACGCGCGTGGACCAATCCCTGCTTTCCTTCTGAAATTTAAACCAATCACCGAACATGTGTATTTGTTGTAACTTCGGAAGTAATTCGTAATTGGAATTATTCGTCGTTTTGATTGGAAGAGCCACTTTTTGTGTTTATTTTTTTCTGAATTATGCTTCCTGACATTATTTCTTCGTAGATCTGTACTCTATTCGGCCAATCAAGCTAGTGCTTCCATAATGTTCTGTGACTGACTGAGGGGAGCTTTGACGTTGCGAGACATAGTTTAGTTCGTGTGATTGATTTATTAATAATTAGAAATTGGACGCAATATTGGATTACTGCTAGCCACATATGCGATTAAATTTTATCATATACATACTATCAATACGCGACATCGCTCGCGGGGTCTAGCGGGATAACGGCATTTATTTTTCTAGCCATACCTAATTTTTTTTCTTAAATAAAAGAAGCCTATGTTTACCACTTATAACATCAATATATTTGCTATTGAAAGTCCCGTGATATCAGACATATACACAGACAAAATATATTGAATATTTTTTATAATTGTCTTATACTCGTACTTTCATAGAGACGTATTAAGTAATTTTGTGATTTTGAACTTTGCATAAACTTGTTATTAAGACATAACACAAGTACAATTTGAAAATTTAATGCCGACTTCCATTCCATTCAGTTATTGGAGTGTAACTCAAAAACTACTGGACCGAATTTGATGAAATTTAAATGGGATCACACGGGAAGCACCAACAGCTTTCAAACAAAAAATTTGAGAATCGGTTCACCCAGTCGAAAGTTATGAGGTAACAAACGTAAAAAAATACAGTCGAATTGAGGACCTTCTCCTTTTTGGAAGTCGGTAGAAAAACGGACATTATACTAAAATTGTTCATAACATAATGTACGCGTATCGAATCATTATAATCATTTCGATAAAATACAAACACAATCCAATCTAAATCAATCAGATCTTCGTGAATGACTAATAGCTAATAACTACGAAACTTTTCCGAGAAAATCATTTATCCGTGGCACATAAACCTACATGGCGTTTTAACGCTCCAGCTCAAATTCAAGTTATGGTTTGTAAATTACATCATCTCAGTTAGCACAGCGATAAAGTTATGTCGACCAGTCAATAAAGTTGGTTCTATTTCTTTAGCGGCATGGTAATGAGATCACATGAAACTACCGCGCTTGGATATAAACTGCATTCGTAGTAAAATTCAGTACCTACATTATTCAGTAACAATATGGGAATATTGTGTAAACAGCACTATAGATATACAAAAGGATACATAGATAAATGTTTAGACAACTCGCACAATAGCGTGATAATATGTTGACATTCATGTCCACAGCCTGCGACTTAATCGCTTCTTTGCCTTTTTCTGATGTTCTTATATATTATAAGTATTGGGATCATTTTACAACTACATTCGGGTAGGCACAAATTATCGAAACTATTGTACTTTTCATACAATCACAGCTGGAGTGATAAATAATGTATTTATTTATTATATTTTTTTATGTTCCTAATTCTGGGACTCGGAGAGAGGAGTTGGGCCATAATCTAACACGCGGGCCCAAGCTTTTATTTTTAACAACGTTGTCATGCCTCATGCAAAAATATACTTAATTTATTCCATGTGTAGGCATCCATTTTCTACCAACTTCCGAAAATGAGAAGGTACTCAATTCGACTGTTTTTTTAATGTGATTTATCTCATAGCTTTCGATAGGATGAACCGATTTTCAAGGTGGTGATTCCCGTGTGGTCCCATTTAAATTTCATCGAATACGGTCCAGTAGTTTTTAAGTTACACTCCAATAACTGAATAGAATGGAAGTCGGTATAATTTTTTTCAAATTGTACTTGTTTCATCAAATGTTCCTGTTTTTGTTTTCCTGTCAAAATTGATTGGAATAAAACAAACGTTTTTAAAAGTAATTATCCAAATGATTATTCCATTTGTTCTCTTATTATGCGCTTACCAACAAAGCGAATTTAAGTTTTGATTAACAAGATTATTCTTATCGGTTTTTATCTGACAATGCTAAAAAGTAGTTATTGCAATCTTTCTCTAGTGTTTCGCTATAATTATAGTTAACTAAGACCCGATTTCATAACATACATCAAAATAAATAAACCAATTATTTGACTTTTCCTAAAATAATGAACACTAGACATTTACAACTGACATCATGATTTCTGTCTATCAGCTTCCAAACAAAAGACAGGAAAACAAAGAGTTTTAATTTAACACACACGGAGAGCAGTGCAGCCCGCTACCCGCTGACATCTTTAGTACCTCGTCCCTGGCACCGTCTGGCACCTCGTACGACGATCGTGCACGGCATTGCCGGACTATAACACATACTATTTCATACAAAGGCCACAGTGGGTCTTGAGTTTTTATTTAGGACGTACCTGTATGACCTCCCTTAGGCGGCGTACCCAAGTCTGCTTCACCTCGAGTGAAGGCGCTTTGAGGATGATGCGGCAGCCGCTTGCCATTGGGTCCCGACCCGTCCACACAGAGAACTTGCACTCGTCACCCTCGATATGCTCCGTCACTCCGAGCTCTGATGTCTGGACAAGTAAAAACAGGAAGGGTAAGTAACGTACAATCAAATCTCAGGTACAATCAAATAGCTATTGAAACCTAAAAAAAATGGTATCTTTATGTCACTTTGGTCAGCTCCAGTCACCAATTCACTGACATTACTGTGTACATACCTAGCACGAATATAAGCATAGTGGGCCTAGCACGTATAACTGCGTAAGTATAACGTAAGGAGTCGTTCACGTGAAACAGTACAAACGGACACTTATCTAGGGCAAACTGTAGCACAGATAACTCATAGTTTGTACGCCGAATCGTGACATGTTGACGCTCTCGATACTAATACCTTTTCGCAAATTGTTTGTGCTACGGCCTCTGCTTACTGAAACTATCAAAACAAGGACATAAGGCCGCCGTTTTCGAGGTTTCTACTGATTGTAACTAAGATACGTCATTGCCCTGCAGATAACTATAGTAATCAGGTTACGTACTGTATAGTTAATACGGAATATCTATGATCTATTTCATTTAGACTCTACAATCACGCAAAATCTTTGCTTCATCATGCTGGAGGCCGCTCTATGTGTTTGCCGAATCCGGATATCCGCCCTGTTTCCGGCCTTAATTAATGTTTGCCTTAACGATTATCGGGTTTCGGACTAATATGGTGCGAATTAAGACTTAATATATATTGTTTTCAGATATACAGTTTGATTTTATCATAAACATTTGTCACAAGTCACAAGTGACAAACTGCATTGCAGTTCATGCATGGGCGCAATGCAGTTCGTCTCTGTGATATTGATTTGTTAAGTACCGTGTGCCTCTAATTTTACCGGCATAATCTTCAAAACGGAACACAGTAATGCGGACATTGCTGCTTTGCGATAGAAATAGGTATGGTGACACTGCTCTCCGGATGAAGTCTACTCCTTGTAAATTCCATAATTACTCAACTATTATATTTTAAATTGTATTTTAGCATATACTTACTAGTTACTCTTTATTTACAATTTACATTACAAACTGTATGCGTGCGTGTAAAAATCTTTTGAAGCCATGTGACGACACAATCATTTGCCTTACAAGAATGACTACGCCTACTATCCTTTTGCAGAAGAGTCTTAAATGAAGCTCCTCATATTATTAACACCACCCATATACCACGTACACTTCATTGGTGATTGAGAGGGAGAAAAGCAGTATTTATAACAAATTTACTTAACCGATACTCTATAGGGGTACGGAATTAATAAAAAATATTTCTGTCATCCGGATGAGCGTCTTTAGGACGTGGAAACCAGACTATAATGTACCTTCACTACATACCCACTATACAGATGATATACGGAATGGAAGGCAATTAATTCAAGAACCTGTCCGTATTGGTAAAAAAAGGTATAATAATAATTGGTGCAAATTCAGTGGCGAAATTAGTAACACATACACTTTAGCTTAACTCAACTAAAGCGGAACGCCTTGTTATAGCGTTATAGTGGAGTGACCATTCTGTGTTTTATATTAATTCCGGACATATAATTCTGTAGTGGTAACTTGCAAGCATAACCGTTTTAAGGTGGTCTTTAGCACTGTAGCATGGTACTGGATGTATGATATGAAACTAGGACCAACCATCTTTAAGTGACGAGAGGAGAGCAGTGCTGGTTTCAGCTGATGTTAAGAGACTGTAGCTTATGGCTCTATTGCTGGCACAGAAACTGCAATATAGCCAGGCGTGGTGTTTAAGAAAATGGACTTCTCGTCAGTTGATGTCATAAATAAGAGAAAGAGAGTTAAGTTCTCTCCCCTATAGTATTGGACCTCAGAATCATAATTAATAAATTTATACTAAAGAGAATCCATTAATAAATGAATAAAAACGTAAATTAAAAACTAAGGCTACCTTTATGCTAATACCGAGCCAACGGCAACGTCGAGGATATTTGGTTGATTAAACAGTGAATGTCATCTACGGAGCCCAAGTTAGCAAGTTGTATTTCGCGCCAAGTTATTAGGGATACTAGGATCGAGTTCATACCCTCGATGCTCTCTCAAAAGTCTATCGAATTGAACTTCTACTCAAAACCCAAACGGGGGAGCTTCACAAACTCTTCTGACCAAGTAGCTGTGCGTTTCAGATCTGCCCTTAAACTTGCTTGCGTAGACAGTATATAGTCAATGCGAGTTCAGGCTGATAAATTCGAGTCCACAGGCAAAGAATATCATCTATAACACGAACTTTCATCCTAAGATACGCCAGGTAGGCTTTGGTTTATACTTTAGGCTTTGGGTGGTGAGCATAAATATCTGTCCAAGGATCTTCGTAGTTTTTTATTGCGTACATTTTGAGTGAACAATTAATAAAACGAATACGAGGTAATAAGTCTAACAATTTAGAATGTTACAAAATAAATTTTATAAATGTTCAGTGAAAGTTTGACATCAGAATTATCACGTTGTGATAAGAGGTGATTGTTATAGGAAGTGGTTAGCGCCACAGATAACAAACAACATATTCGTTATTTTTTTAAATTACAATGTTTATGAAATCGCTTTCACATAATATCCTCGATTTTTTCAAGGACCAACGAATAGTTTCGCAAAATTCACATAAATTAAAAGTTTGTTTTGAATAATAATAACTGTGAGACCAACATCATTGACTACAAATTAGAAAGACAATTGTAATGAAGCCTAAGTTAGGCATGTACCATAATAAAAACATATTTACTATTTAAGAAACCAAAAAACACAGTACGAGTATAATGTGTGATAAACGTTTCTATATAACTGCAGGAAATCATAATAAGGTGTTTGGCATTGGAGTAAGATTTACTACATTACGTATTACTACATTAAGTTTACTATTAATTACTACAGCGGGTCCAGAGGCAACGACGCAGCTAATGAAGCAGCCAAGAGAGATTCGAGTATATACTCAGCTAAAAAAAACTAAGAATTAGCACCAAGACTGCTGGGCAAGTATCGAGGATCGTAGGCAATCAAAGGCGGCTTCCAGCACCTAAGTCCGAGATACACCAGAAAACTTCTCAATCAAAAAAGAAACAATTTACGACTGCCTGTCGGAATTATCACGGCTCATTGATCCCTAAACAAACATCACAACAATATTATATAAGACTTCTAATCCTTGGCGCGCGAACGAAGTTGAGTTGGTCTACGTAATGCACAAACTAGTTATGTAAAAACAATCACTATACTGTATCCATCGTGAGGTACATCACGATTGATTTGATCTTACCGCTACTTCCAAGAAGGTCCAATACAGGCAGAAAATAATACACGCTCATGAAATATTTTGATCCTGTCATGCGATACAGCGAGCTGGTCATCGATCATCACGATCGATGACCAGCATTAGTGCAACGAAAGGTTGCATTGGCAACTATTTATTTAAATGTCAAACGTAAAAATCATAAATACTTAGCAGGAGTCGATATGGAATCTAAAACAATTTCTTTGTCAGTCAAGTTATTATTTATTGAGAGGAACAGTAAGATTAGCCTTTCAAAGATTTATTTTCGGTTGATAGACTATTTCCTATACAGCGAAAATGATTTTTTCGCTGAATATGAATTTGTACCAACTAAAAGCTACATGTGATTTAATTCATAAATCTTTTGTTATAGCGTAAACCTGACGCTGACAGATTAATATTGATATACATGAAACGAATATCGTTTCCACCCAGGAATACTCCTTGCAAGTTAAGTAGACGACATAAAAAAATGCGTAGTAACTTACCATAAACTTATCCTTGTAAATGTACTTGGCCTTGCCGTGAGAATCTTTCACCTCCTTCGCCAGCAATAAATGGAGATCGAAGAGGAAAACCCTCCTCTCCCGGCCTTTCTTGATGATCTGTCGAAGGTCCCACACGTGGAAGGAATCTTGGAGGACGACCTCGCCGAGGCTGTCTGTTGGGACATCATGGGGACACTCGAGGAGTGAAAGGTGCATGGCGTCGTTGGCTTTCTTCGGTACAGATAGCATGACTTCAAGACCGTCCTGCGAACAATGGACAGGAAAATGTTAAATATGTCAGGGACTCAATACAGATCCCTCAAGTATTACGTCACTTATGACATACAAAATGGCAGTCCTCTTGAACAATTCTCTTGTAAAATATAATATAAACTTTCGAGCGCGACTTAACTTAAAATTTTTATTACACAAAAAAAAATTACAAATCAAACATTTAAAATTAAACAATTATCAATTAAAAATTACATGTTTACATTTGCAAAAATCTAGAATAATAATTAATTACTACCGCTGAATTAATTATAGCCGCATTTCACTGCTCGGAATAACTAGATGACAAATAAACAATGCAGTTAAATGTCGAAAAAAAAAGCCTTGAGCCTTTTTAAAATTTAATTATCGTATATTTAGAGGACTATAGACAGTTTAAATTCTCGACTTGAAAACTAGGCTATTCCATGTCCTCACAAATGGCGTAATAACCAACTTAGGGATATGATGGCAACGGGCTTAGCCTAAAAATATATTATACTTGGCTGTCCTGTAAATTAATAAAGGATATAAGAGGAAGAAACAAATAAACAAATGCAAGCAAACTTCTGACGACAATTTAACATTATCAAAATGTTAACGTATTATGAAATAATACTTAAAGATACAGATTCCAACTTATCATAGCTCCTTTTTCATAAAAACTTAAAGTTTATATACCTGTAGCAAATAGAATACGACTAGACTACGACGAATAAGATTTATATTTATATAAATCTTATTATATACGCTTATATACGCTTATAAGCGTTAAAGACAAGTGCAATTTGAATTTTTTTATATGCATTCCATTCTATTACTTTGGTAAAAATCAGTTATTAGAGTGTTACTCAAAAACTACTGATCCGAAATTGATAAATTTACATGGGATCACACGAAAAGCACCAGCTTTCAAACAAAAAAGAATTTTGGAAATCGGTTCACCCAGTCTACCAGTCAGTTATAAGGTAACAAACATAAAAATAAATCCTGTCCAATTGAATACCTTCTCCTTTTTGGAAGTCGGTAAAAAATGGAAACAGATTTAAATCACATAATATATTAGACGTAAGTAGTCGCGTTTGCAGCAATTGTATCGATATTTGGATCGCGCTGCCCACGGAACAAAAGATTTCTTGGAATGTATAGCTCAAGAAGCAAACAGTAATAACATAGATAGTTAGTAACTTCAGTTTTTATTTAATCGATAGGCTAGTGTTTTGACCCTGCTTCACTCAATGGAAGGTGGTCAGACCTATAATGGCGACTATATAGGTACTTTCAAGGACAGGTGCCGCAACATAGAGGTTTCCAATAGCGAAGGTTGTAGCTACCCAGGCGGGCACTAGATATAGAAAATGTCCTCTACCATCAAGTCGTAGATTTCATCACGGTGTTACTTTCACCGAAACCTCCTGTCCGAGGTAGGGATCAAACTAGCGACCGCCTAGCATGTGACACTCACGACTGATTTTGTTATCATAACTTCACAACTGGTTCGAACATTATGAGGATGACATTAAGAGGTCTACCCTCTACAAAAATTTTCATATTCTACTTTCAAAGATCGTTACGCATTCCCGCTATCTCTTCTCTTATGGACTGTAGCTGCCACCTTCAAACACAAATGTTCAAGTGATACATCACTAAACAAACAAGAATACCCGTTGTATTTTTTATAGTATGTAGAGATACACTATCGCCCTATTTACTGCGTCAATGTTGTCTATTTTGAGATAGCTAGTTTAAATATAAATATTTCACATATCTACTATTCATAACTAAGGAATTCCCAGTAAACGATAATGTAATTTGCGAATATACTTGGTGCATATTCAAAAGACATAACAATATTGGTAGATAATGGATACATTATGGTATTAATAATATAATTATTGTGTAGACAACACCACCCAATGAAACATACATGTCTATGAGTCAATTCTAAAATATTGTTCTACACCTTAAACTTAGCTCGCTTTGTGATAAAAATTATAAAAAAAACATACATACAGGCAGAATAAATTTACGTTATTAACGTTCGCCAAAAATGAATCATAAAACATAGTAAGGGTAATGTAAATAAGGTAAGGTAAATTAAAGAAAGTAGGTACATACATCTTGCCTATGTTTACTCAAATCCTGAGTACTTAAACACAGCGGTCCAATGCGGTTTCCTTTAGAATTAATTATATACTTAAACATCATAGACACTTCAATGTTGCACGAGAGCATCACTATCACGACATATTTATTTTTAAAAATCGCGCGAGTAATGCACCGGCGGCGGTATCTTCGGGACTACTGCCACGCCGCGGCCCCTCCACCGCTGACTCACGAGGAAAATATTGCACTAAATCTATTGTTAATTACCACTAACTGAACTACTTGTTTAATCACAAATATATCCAACGTCCAGCTCATTTGGAACCACACAAAACTAGACATTACGCACTTAATGGGTTCTCTTTACGAACTTATCGGAATTCCTTTAAGTGGAATTGTTTAAGCTGCAGTGCGTAAACAACGGACATACAGAGCTGATTTTCTCACAGGTCAACACTAATATCGTATATTGGTTGAATAGTGATCAATGCTACAAGGCCTCGGGATAACTGATGACTAGTGGCTGCTAATTGTTGTCTGGCCAATTTCGAAAAACCATACGTCTATTTACCTACATTATCCCGGAACAAACTCTACCCGTGTATTAGTACACAAATAAACAAACATTCGCTTATAATTCATGGAACACGCATTATTCATCTCAGAGTTCTTGTAATAAGAGTAATGTTAAACAAATGAATAAAAGTTTAGCTTTTTTGTGTTTATACAGGTCTGAATTTTGTACCTACAGAGAATTTTATAATTAGTTTAGATGGAGTTATGTGTTAAGTTGATTTTTCATACGAATACGAGAAGAGTACCTAAATAAATGTAGATATCGATATGTATGTAACAACCCACACGACAATTACTTTGTATAGAAAATAGCAACAGCCTTCTGTTAAGGCTATTTTGATTGGTTAGGAAAATATATTACAAATATGTCTCCTCTATCGTATATCACAACCTTTAAACACCGAAACAGATGTATAGAAGTTAGAAGTATATTTCTTCTTCTTAGTCGGACATTCTTGGCAGAGTGGTTGTGGTCATGGTGACGGTAAACGACGCATCCTCGCCAGTTTCCATTTCCAGGGCTGTTGATCTCCTCGCCATTTCTGTCGGTTAATGGCAATGCGAGCACATTGTTAAATGGTGGAATTCGTGGCCTTTTTAATAGAGTGTGTCCAGCATGTTGGTGAACGAAGTATATTTGCTTCAATTTTAAACTATGGGATGAAGACTTTTTTGAATGCACATGCTTCAATACAGCAATATCAGCAATCGTTTTCTTTTGTGCGATCATTAATTATAAACAAAAACATATTTTCATATAAATATACAATAGAAATACACAATACAATATTTCACATAATAAATATGCATCTCGTGGACGTATATTATTACGACATAACGTATATTATTGTAGATTTTAAGTAGTATAATGCGAGCAATGGAAAAATCATTATGAAAGTTCGACGATCAACCTATTGAGAACAAACTATATACATATAGCCTTATCAAGCTTGACGGTACGCCTCCTCCAAAGAGATCGTGAAGGGTAATGTGAATCTTAAACCAGATTCCTGAAAGAATTGCAAATCGCACTAAAATATATAATCTTGTACCATACCCTTACCGAAATATTGAAATTAGGAACCAAAACCATCTATTATATTCGTACAGAAGTACAGAAGTTTGGCTTATAATGCGAATGAGTGAGTACTGAGGCCGTAGCACTAACAATTTGAGTAAAAGTATTGGTATCGTAAACGTCAACGCGTCACGCATTGGCGTACAAACAATGAGTTATCTGTGTCACAGTTGCCCTAGATAAATTACATTTGCGTAAAGGTGCAAGTTGGTAGCCGGCTACACGTAGCAGCGCAGCAGACGACGTGTCGTCGCTTCATGTCGCCACGACACGTCGTCGCTGCAGTCATGATTTCGAACCCGACCTCAGACGGCGACTGCAGATGGCATCAACCATTTGAAAAGCGATACGAAATGTTTCGTTTAAAAGCTTTTCAGTTGTTTTACTAGGCAGATTGGTACCCGCGAGTGGCACTACTGATCTGCGTTCGGCCGACAGTGTAGACTGCCGCTCGACGACGCGTCGCTAGCTTCGTGTTGCTAACTACGAATGGCATTTCATAGAAATACATAGAAACCAGTATTGTCGCTGCGACACGTCATTTGCTGCGGCTTCATGTAGCCGGCTACCAACTCGCACCTTAAGTCTAACGTAATATATTGTACACGTATTCAGTACAAACAATCGTTTAGCTACTGCTGCGATTCGATGACGTTACACTGTCGCAAACTTTCGTGCTAGGCCCACTAAGCAGTAACGTTTACCAGCTTCCCACTGTCAGAAACTCAGCTTTAATTTTTACAATAACAGATTGAGAGCCCGAGATACGCTGTTGAGCGGGACAACAGTTTAAAATAGTAACTTTTTTACCAAATTATTCACGGTCAGATCGTAAACAATCTTGAAAAAACAATAGAGAAATTTCTCCCCACTCCTTGGCATCGACCCTGACCGGTACTGTCCAAAATAACACACATTACTATGCAAATGTTGTTTACGTCTGCGAACAACGCAAATAAGTGTTTTTGGACGAGATTATTTTTGTCTATGGACATAAGGATGACATAAACTGGACATTTTTATTTATACACCTGGACATTTCTAGATATATCTGACGACTTCAACCCGAGACTCAGTTCTTAGTAATCTTCTTACATTTCTGTCGTACCTATTTCTTCCCATCTTCATTCAAAATTAAATGTCTTGCAAAATAACAACACTTCTGGCGTACCTTTACGACGGTTGCGAATAAACCAACCAGAAGGCCTAGCAGGAATTACTTGCGACCAATCAAGGTAATAGGATTGTTACCACACAACAACTAAATAAGAACAAATAATTTATCTAGAGCTGTTATAGTATAGATAACCGATAGCCTGGACGACGAAGAATCTGGTTTAGTTATTGTATTGTTTACGTTAACGATACTTAAACCACATCATAAATAAGTAGTTTATAAATAACTTTCTGGTATATCATTTACTAGGGTTAAGGTTGCAAAATGATAATAAAAGATATCATATAAAATTTAAAACATATAATGTAGCACATCTCGTCTCATTTACGCTATTGTTACATTTCTGAAGAGTGATTTACTTTTGATTTCAATGATTACTGAATGATATCAGTGAATTACTTTTATTAAAATGATAATTCCACAAGGGTCAGTTTTGAAGCCTTTTTTGTTGTTACTGTATTAAATTATCGACTTATTATATTAGTCCTTAAATGGTCAAGGCTTCCGTGTGAACACATTATTAAATGGTAAACCGCCAATCATTCATTTTTATCGTCTAGCCGACTGAATTCGCGACGAGCCGACTCACTACCGGCTACTATAGTGCCGACTAGCGGCACTCGCTGCTAGACCACACTCTCCATGAGGATGGGCATTAGTACCTACTGCCCGAACACAGATGTGAGTAATAACAGCTAGATGATAAACGTTAGTTATTGCCGGTTTACCATTTAATAACCCTTTAATTACTATTTGTTATTCTTATCTAAAAATTTAATCTTAACATGATCAGGACAATTCTTCCTGAGCATAGAAATTGACTGAGCATTACAACTAAGTCCCCATTTCAAAATTTTAGTCCGGGAGAGTTAGTTTTGCTCCTTGGCATACGTTTCTATAACTCAGTTCTGTGGCGGAGGCGTTTAATTTTATTTAGCAGGCGAATGTTGATGATGTTAACTGTCTGTAGTTGCAGTATCCAATTAAATATAAATGCCACAGTAAGTAAACCAAACAATCCCATGGGTTCTTTCCCGTACGCAATCAATTACGAGTAGTGTACGTCAAGATAGTTCTGATAAGCGAATGACGAGTTTCCTTGACAAAATAGCACTGCAAATAGTTAAAAGCTTTAGGAGTAAAAATGTTGCTACTGAATCATTTAGAAATTTCGCTCGCCTGATTCCCTAAGCCTAGTTCGGACTAGGCTAGTAATTTAGTAGAGTAGCGACTAATTTAGTAGCTAACTAAACTACTCTCTCGCTACTGCCCAGAAATCGTTCACATTATACGGTCGAGTACAGTACACAAAAGAGTGGTGTTTTGCAAAAATGAACGGGCTGCATTTAAAGCCTAGTTCGGACTAGGCTGGTAATTTAGTAGAGTAGCGAGTAATTTAGTAGCTAAACTACTCGCTACTGCCCAGAAATCGTTCGCATTACGGTCGAGTACAGTACACAAGTGAGTGGTGTTTTGCAAAATAGACGGGCTGCATTTTAGCGGCCTACTCGACAACTCGACTAATCTACAGGTTCGAACTTGATTAGCCGGTGAACCAGCAGGCACGGACGCGTGGTGGCAGGTGCTACTCGCCCGAAAAAAATAGTATAAAATGGATCGATACGACTAAACCGTTCACTAAACTACTAGACTAAATTGTTGTGGTTTGCACACTTTTAGGCACTAAACTACTCGCTACTCTACTAAATTACTAGCCTAGTCCGAACTAGGCTTTACTCTCTCGAATGATGATTGCCGTTTTATCTTTGCAAGTTCAAACGGATAAGCGCCCAGGCGTTCCAGGTGCCCAAGCGGATGGATACGTGCCACTACGAATGTTTTAAAGTCAAAGTCAAAGTCAAATCATTTATTACCAACAAAGGTTCAAAGAAAAAATTATAGATGTTAACTAAACTAAATATGCTTCATTGATTGATTTTAAACAGTCGTTCTTAACTGCAGGGATATTATGTATCTCAGTTGCAATAAAATATTGATTGAAATCTAAAAAAAATGGCTGCTCTGTCTCTTTTGTCACCTCCAATCATCAACTTATTTTTTTTAATTTGTACTATTATATGTATATTTAAAATTTTAAAGCCGCCATTTTTCAATATTTTAATCAACGTTTGATTGCAACTGAGATACGTAATAGCCCTGCTGGTCAACTAGTTTAAGCTGCTGTGGTAACTACTTGGATGGGTGACAACTAGTAGCGTTTTCAACTGAACTCATCCGTGTTTCGAACACATAAAGCCATTTCCAATCCCTTTTGTTACAAACTCAGTGTGGGTTAGCAGACAGATTAGTGGCTTTGTAAGTAGAATACCGTATCCCAGCCGTGGAAACAGAGAACGTAATAAGGTCATTATTTAAACATACGTTCAGCGAACCGAAAACTGCTCAGCGCTGCATGCGCCAGTTAATTTCACTTACTATAATGCCCTTCAACTCCAAGTACAGTAATGTAAACCCACTACCGCCTAAAAATAGAACGTCTGCCACTGCATAGATACTTGTGAGAGCGAACTATAGAACAAAACACTCACGAAAAATATAACATAAATGAAAATACATATACAAGTCTTAGAACAAAGAGACTTCTAATCAATTAACTATACAAAAGTTAAGTACAAACTATTATTAAGGGTTCTTGTCATTCGAAAACTTTGTTTGACTCACTTTTTAATCACAATTCACCAAAAGCACGCACACACGTTGCATAAATGAACAGGATTCGCAAACAACGCTCAACTCATATTTTATAACGGCACAGTGGCACCGCATGCACTCCGCTGCCAAACTTGGGTATAATGTCTTTATCTTATCGCGTTTGTTGTTAATCTTGAGCGTTAGGCGCTGATAAAATGTCACAAATCGGACGTAGTGAATGATTGTCTAATTATACGTATATAATATTGTGTCGGAATTGTGTGACCTAGAAACGGGGCACATTAAATGCAAGCGGTGAGTTATCACATGCCCGGACAAGCTCGGACACTGCATAGACTAAATCGATTTGGTACTGTGATTTAACTTGATCATCACACATACAATGACTCTCAGACATTGTCATGGTGTACCTATGCAAAGATGCGATCGAGGAATGTAAATCAACTAAAACTGCCGTATTGACGTTTCCGAGCTGTGAGTGCGGGGAGGATATATGGTAATGCACCGGGTAGAGATTGGCCTATCTGGACGTTACTACTCGAAATTACGCACAAAATTTTCGATTCAACAACTTTAAAAAATACCTTAAAATAAAGTAGAATAACTACATTTTTGAGTTTTTTTTTTATTTATTTCTAGCATAAACTAATTAATATAAATTACGATTTAACTTAACATTTTACCAATAGAAGAGCTTGTTATGATGTAAAGTTTTCAGTATAAACTAATATAAAATAGTATAGTTTTTAAAAGCAATGTATTTTCCATGAAACATTTCAAAACACAACAAATACAGGACGCCAAGGATAAACAATAATGAAATACCGTAAATAGCGACAGTGGGCTATAGGTATATGACATAAACAGGAAAACGTTGCAATGGTATCCTTATGGGAATAAAAAATAGGTCGCTACTGAGAAATATTATGTTAAGATGTACGCGTTCGACTTTGAAAGTCTACTTTCGCTAATTTTCACAACTCAGCTTAATACGAATATCGAACGAAATACCATTGAAATAACGTTTATATTCGCGTGAGGTGGCAGTATTTCTTTATGACGAAAATAATTATAACCCAGAAATGTAAGACATATAGGACCCCGTCATAATTAAGTTTAGTTAACCAGTCACATCGCATTTCCCGAAATCTTAGTATGTTTTATCTATTTTGTACCAAAGAAAGGAAGAGGTACTCAATTCGACAGTATTTTTTTTTGTATGTTGCCTCATAACTTTCGATAGGGTGAACCGATTCTCAAAATCCTTTTTTTGTTTGAAAGCTGATGCTTCCCGTGTGGTCCATTTAAAATTCAACATATTCGGTTTAGTAGTTTTTAAGTTACATTCCAATAACTGAATAAAATGGAAGTCGGTATTAAATTTTTCAAATTGTACTTGTTACTGACCAAATGTGACGACTGGCACGGCTATCAATAGGTATCTGAATATATACCAATGAATGTACAGTATGTTTCTTTTAACCGATTTCAAAAAAAGAGGAAGATCTCAGCAAATGTTTTGTTCTTTTTGTATGTTTTTTATACGATTACTCCGCTAATTGTGAATTTATTTTAATGATTCTTATTTATTTGGTAGCGTATACTTCAGAGGTGATCATTAAATCTATACTAATATTATAAATAGGAAAGATTTGTATGTAAGTATGTTTGTAACGAGTTGGCTCAAAAAGTACTGGACCGATTTCAAAAATTCTTTCACCATTGGAAAGCTACATTCACCCTGAGCAACATAGGCTATATACGATTCATCAACATCATCACCATCTATCACAGCGCGGGTGAAACCGCGGAGAGCAGCTAGTGTCCTATAAATAGTAAACGGTAAGTTTTACAAAAAAGTTTACGGGTAATAAAAGATGCGTAATTTTATTCTCTAAGTACAATAATGCTCTCAATAATTTTGGCTCTACTGTGCACTTTCCGAGATATCAGACCAAAACTTTTTTCAAGAGGGTTTTGAAGCTCCACCTGGATCTAGCATTTTGTGATTTGGTATAAGTTACTCGATTTCATCAGTAGCAAAATATATTATTGATTAAGTAATTTATTATTAACATCAGGTATAATTTTTTTTTTCTAAAAAGTTCATCCGTGATCATAGCGCTTGCAACAGTGCCGAAATATCGGAAACTCACAGAAAATAAACATGGTAATTATCCCGTGGAAATTTGAATTCCTCTTAGGTCTAATAATTTTGAGTATCTTCAATAATAGGAGGTAAAGTGGTTTACATGTTTTCTAAATGTTTTTTATTATGATTTATGTTATAGACATTTTACTGGTATGTGTGTCTGTTACTATACGCCGTGTAAAAATACAATAATACGTTCTATAGAAAACCTAGAATATCTGAATATGAGGAAACTTGCCTTGATTTCCCCCTGGCCTTCAGCGCAGCATGCCTGGAGGTCTTTCAGAAGCAGTTGGTATTTCGTGATTCTCTGCACAGGCTTGATGAGGTACGCCGCTAGGGGGTGTTCCAGCTTCTTCTTTCGTTGAACTCTGACAAATAAACAAGTACCATTAACATAGCTCACTGTAGAAAATATATAAAAAGTTACAAGTTAATAGTTGTAAGCATATTTATATAGTAGGTATATAAAAATAAATCTTTATTTCCCTTGGTCATCGCATCACGCGTGAAAGGATGGAACAATCTCGCAATTTTTTGTTTTAATAATTATTGTCAGGAGAAGGTTCTTATATACAAGAAAATACTAGAAAAGATGGGAGGTTATGGCGAGGCCAAAGAAGTCTACTACGCGAACAAAATCGCGGACAGTTGCTAGTAAGTAATAAAATATATTGGAGGACAAAAATGCTTGAAAAACTCTTTGTCTTCCAAATGCTTTTGCTTGAAAACGATTCACGATTTGTATTAAAGGAAAACCAGCCAAGTGCGAGATTGCCATCGCTCTATATGATACCGTACATATTATTAATTATTGTGGATCATCACAATACAATAACAGTTCGCGTATATGGAATGTTTTATTACTGAGTTAGAAATGGCAACAACACGTGAAGTAAATTGTTTCTTTGTTTATAGTCACAGCTAGCTGGTCTTTTCATTATTTTAATATGGTAAACGGAATTCACTCACGTAAATAAGTTTCTAACTATACTTTCAACCACATTCGGTGGTCTTTCTCAAGGACAGTACAAGACGCTCGCGGTTGCGTCCCGCCTCGCACTGAACGAGGCATTTTCGCGAGCGTTTTCATTTTAAAATGTGTACAAACCATTATAGATATGAGGTAATTAATTTAATTTTTACTATAGACGTCAAAAGTTTTATGAAAAAAACACTCTCCCATTTATTTATTGTTGCATATACAAGAAAGACGAATCGTTTTTCTCACGGTAAGCACAATACTCTTGCCAATTCTTACAATTCAAGTACCACCTAGTGGACCTATCACGAATAACTGCGTAAGTGTAACATATCGTTCACGTGAAACAGTACAAACTGTCATTTATCTAGAACAACTGTTACACAGATAACTCACAGTTTGTACGCCGAAGAAGTTTGACGGTTACGATATGAATACTTTTTCTCAAATTGTGTGTGCTACGGCCTCAGAACTGCACAAATGATATAAGTGTCCGGTAAAGTACGTTGGCATATTCAAGAAATACAAGAGTTTATATACAAATAATATAGCTGAATGTAAATGTTCTGTGCTACCTTTCGAAGTAATCTCCAGCGTTCTGCACGACTGCCGCGTTGCTGTCGGGCTTGTTGCGGCAATAAGCCACGTACATGTCGAACTCTCGCGCCCACGTGACGAAGCAATGGCCGACGTCTTCCGGCATCGTCTCGTATTTGTCGAGCTCGCGAAGGAATACACGCTCGTGGAAACGGTGGATCTCTTCGATGTTGCCGAATATTATGTCCTCCTGTGAAGAGACAGATTTGTTTTTACATTTATTTATTTACTGTCAACAAACGAGTACAACTGTGATATGGATATAACGTGCCTAAAATCTTAATACAGTTTAGTCCAGAAACTAAGTTCTTGACCAGTAAACTTACTTATAATAAACATTACAAGAAATGATTGATCACAAAGAACGGGGCAGTTAACCGGTTCTGTGCGAGTGTAGTGAGCGCGCGAGCGCCTTTATGTAGGCACAGCGGTCTAACGTTGTGTGCGCGGTCAGTTACAAAAACTGCCATTTTGAATCATATTTTTTGAATGACATACGAGTACATATCAACCGATTATGTTCCCACTGCTCGGACTCAAGCCTTCCTCTCAGAGAGGAAGTTGAGCCATAATCCACCACGCGAACACAGTGCGCATTGGTGAATAGATTAGTGGCCTACCCATGTCGAAGCTTACAGGCCGCACGTAGGCCCTCGACATAACCTAACGACTGTTGTCCTAAGACAAACAAACGGGAACGAAGATTAATACGACAAATGGACACGTATAATTATTTGTACTTAACTCAAAGTAGCTAATTACATTTCCTTGACTGGTGGACAGTAATTAAAATCCTCAATTTATTTTGAAACCACCATTAAAATAAATTTACATCAAGTCGAAACAAAACGGAACAAAGCTATAACGTAAGTAATTTAAGTCATAATCGTTTTTGACAGATGATGTTAAAGGGAGGTTTCAGCAACGCTCGGTAATATTTTGGCCGAACATTATTTGGTCTAAGGCTTGCTGGTAGTTTCCAGTAGAAGTCGTTTTTGCAGCCCTGAAGAACATGCTAAGCTCTTATTACTATATCTTTTATTTTAATAGCGGTAGAGTTTACCTTTCCCTGCAATGCTGTTGGTACGGACGAGGGATCCGTCCGCATCTCGCGCAGATAACAAGTGATGCAAGTCTCGAGGTCCTTCACGTACGCGCGCTCCGTCTGTAGTAGTTCGGCCATGATGAATCTGCAAAAATTATTACGTCAATTATACGTTTGAAATTTCGATAAAAAATTATTCGACTGGGATTCTCAGTCACGAATCTAGAGTACCATTGTTTCGCTTACTAAACAAAGGCTCACTAAACTATAGTAACACTGTAATGCTAAAATATGTTCTTCTTCTGTTCTACATTTTAAGTATGGGGAATCATAGAATTTAGAATTTCTCTACGCATGCATGTCTAGAATTTTCGATTTCATGTATGTCCGAACTTCGCCAAACTTTCTATTCTATAACTTATGATAACATTTTCATGTTAGATTTAACTTTAGAAACGGGATATTTACCATGTATTGTATTTATTGTGAGCTCTCGATATTTTGGCACAGTTGCATGTGCCATGTTCACGAGTAAACTGAAGTATCTGCGGGTAGGTGTTGTTATGAGCAGACGAAATCTATATCGAGAGCTCAAAATAAATACAATACTTCGTAAATATCCTGTTTTTAAAGTTAATTCTTGCATTAGTAACCATGTCAGTCTATAAACTTATTGTCATGTTTCCCATCTCTACTACACAAAGTCCCTATATATTTAAACTCTTTCACAATGTTCACTTGTTCTTTTTATATAGACAACACCAACAAAAAACTACACTGTTAAGGTTATCTTCAGGATTGAATTTAATACACTTTTGTTATTAAGACCCCTGCAAAGTTACACGTTATAGTAACTTACTCTTTCCTCCGTGCAGACCGTCGTTTCTCATCGCCGACGGCAGGCGGCGGCGGCTCGGAGCGCTCGGTGTCGGTGGTGTGAGAAGAGGCCAAAGAAGCAGTGCCACCCGATTCGCTCTCAGGTTCACTTTCACCACCCTCCATAGATCCGCTAAACTCGGCATATCTGTTGAAAACAATCAGATCAGTCAATATAAATGGAAAATTTGCTATAAAAGATTTCAGATCGTATCTGTATTGGGTGCTATTGATAACGTGTCTCTTCGACAACTATGTAATCTGTCCACAATCGGGCCAAATGGGAGTTAAGAGCTCGATGCTCGGACGGCGAACTTCGGTGGCCTGTGGGTCATGGCGTCCGAAACGGATTGTCACTAGATGCGAGTACAAAACTAGGGTCAATCAATAATCGTTAGTAGAAACATTGGTTTGAAAAATTTTACCTTAGTCAGGCTTAGTTAGACTTGGGTACGAAACTAGGGTCAATCAATAATCGTTAGCAGAAACACTGGTTTGATAATTTTTACCTAATTTAGTCAGGCTTAGACGCGGGTACTAAACTAGGGTCAATCAATAATCGTTAGTAGAAACACTGGTTTGAAAAATTTTACCTATTTTAGTCAGGCTTAGACGCGGGTACGAAACTAGGGTCAATCAATAATAGTTAGTAGAAACACTGGTTTGAAAATGTTTACCTAATTTAGTCAGGCTTTACCTAATTTTTGGTGAATAGAGGCACCAAGTCTGAAAATTAACATATAACAACAACATACAGCATTAATATCTGCAGTCTTTTCACCTATCAGTAGGGCTATTATGTATCTCAGTTGTTAATACATTATGAATGAAAACGAAAATACTAGGGCTGACAAAAGTGATATAAAGCCGCCATGGCTGTATGTCACTTTTGTCAACCCCAGCCATCAACTTACTAACATTTTTGCTTACTGGAAGCTTGTCAAAAGTGACGCCATTTTTCAAGACTTCAATCAACATTTGTTAGCAACTGAGATACATGTATTGCCCTGCAGGTGTGGCGTTATACTGACCTGGCATCGACTGCAGCGACCCACTCCTTGATCTGGACAGCGTGTGGATGTCCCTTCTCTACAAGTCCATCAGCCAGTTGCGCAAGCAGTCGCACTCGCTCCCGGCTTTCTCTGGCGACACCAGCCGCCGCGGCCGCCGCCGCCGCACCACACCGCTCTTGAGTCTCTCTGATCCATTCCACGGCCGCGCGCGCCGAACGCTCGAACAATGCGAATTGCTGGCATTGCTCTAGACGCTTCTTGCGCACCGTCCAGTGTTCTAGAACCTGAGGGTTGGCAATTACGTGTCAGATGGGTCGGATTTTTTTATCATTAACACTACATGCATAAACCTTCGTTCTGTTTTTTTTAAATTATCTTTTTATTAGAGCATTGAACTAATAGCTACTTCTCGCCGCCACACTAACGCTGGTAAACGCTCTCCACTTCATATACTTCATTGGATTCATACAATAAAAACTTAAATTCTATATATTTTATAACTGTTTTTTAACAAAATAAATGAAAAAATCGGACTTGGTGGTTTTATGCGGTCGAAATGATCAATACTAATATAGTATAATAAAGTATTTTAAATAGAATAAGATAATAGTCCAAGAATTATTAATTAAATTCATGATTCACAGACTTTTATTAAAATAATAGTCGTTTAATATGCATTAAAAATAAATATATAATAAACTCATATTGCCGTGGCAAAACTGAGAAAGGTAGCTAATTTTATAAATACCTTACTAATTGAACATCAACTATTAACTAAAAAAACACTGGTGAACCTCTGACGTGAACTGATGAATATCTGACAATAGAGCACCCGGGAATGCTCAAAAAATACCGGGTAGACAACCTGTTTATATACAAGTTGTACAATACCCAACAAAGATAAAGTGCAAAATGCAATGTACGATTCTGCTATAAAAATGACAACACTATTCTTAGCACTCACTAAACAAACTCAATCAATTTCCAATTAAAATATTTTTAACATTAATAAATCATCCGAGCATTGTTTCTGCAACTTTATAACATTTATGTAAACTGTTTGTAAGTAAAACGTTTGTTATACATATTCACTTCACATTTCTTAGCACATTCACTATTATTATTATTATTACATTTATATAAACTCAATAAATAGCGTAGTAGTAGCGCATAGCATTTATTCAAATACGTTTTAACATAAACGAAACGAGATGGCACTTAACGTATTGAAAATTGGGTACGATTTCATCGACAACACTTTGTATAATTTCAAGTAAAACTCCTAAAACTTTTTTTATGCAATCTATAACCAGTCACATATTATTAACATAAGCAATGGAATATCGCACCAGTTGTACAATCACCGTGAACATGGCCAAAGCATAGTGGCACAGCAGGCAATGGTGTGCAGCAGCCATGGCCACCGAGGGTACTATCTCATATTGACCCTGACGATACCATCACAGGCCTTTGTCTGTCGCGGCACTGACACTGAATATCACTACATACTCACTGAAATTATAATCCTAGTACACTACACTAGCATGTTGTTTGCTTCACATAATTGGCACGCGCAAACAAACAAACATTGATTGAATCACGGTACACCGCGAGTTATTTATTGTTTTATAACGGCACGACGAATTGACGACAATAAAGAAACAGATCATAATCTCTATTCAGAGTTATTTTTATACATCCTGTGAATACAATGATTTGTAAATAAATATGTTTGTACTAATAATACACTTGTAACTACTTGGTATAAACTACTTTGAACATGGGACAGGGGATATTTTATAGTATAGATTCTAAGATTTCTAAGTAGAGTAAAGAGTTACTACTTGGTATAAACTACTTTGAATGTGGGACAGGAGATATTTTATAGTAAAGATTGTAAGTAGAGTAAAGAGTAACTACTTGGTATAAACTACTTTGAACATGGGACAGGAGATATTTTATAGTATAGATTCTAAGATTTCTAAGTAGAGTAAAAAGTTACTACTTGGTATAAACTACTTTGAATGTGGGACAGGAGATATTTTATAGTAAAGATTGTAAGTAGAGTAAAGAGTAACTACTTGGTATAAACTACTTTGAACATGGGACAGGATATATTTTATAGTATAGATTCTAAGATTTCTAAGTAGAGTAAAGAGTTACTACTTGGTATAAACTACTTTGAATGTGGGACAGGAGATATTTTATAGTAAAGATTGTAAGTAGAGTAAAGAGTAACTACTTGGTATAAACTACTTTGAACATGGGACAGGGGATATTTTATAGTATAGATTCTAAGTAAAGTAACGAGTAACTACTTGGTACAAACTTCATGAACATGGTACAGAAGATATTTTATAGTATAGATTCTAAGATTTCTAAGTAGAGTTACTACTTTGTTACTAGTGGTTACTACTTGCTATAAACTACTTTAAATGTGGGACAGGAGATATTTTATAGTAAAGATTATAAGTAGAGTAAAGAGTGACTACTTGGTATAAACTACTTTGAACATGGGACAGGGGATATTTTATAGTATAGATTCTAAGTAAAGTAACGAGTAACTACTTGGTACAAACTTCATGAACATGGGACAGAAGATATTTTATAGTATAGATTCTAAGATTTCTAAGTAGAGTAAAGGGTTACTACTTGGTATAAACTACTTTAAATGTGGGACAGGAGATATTTTATAGTAAAGATTCTAAGTAGAGTAAAGAGTAACTACTTGGTATAAACAACTTTGAACTTAGGACAGGGGATATTGTATAGTATAGAATCTAAGATTTCCAAATAGAGTAAAGAGTAACTACTTGGTATAAGCTACTTTGAACATGGGACTCTAATTATTATTTATATTTCAAGTCTGTGATGAGACTTGAAATATAAATAATAATTAGAATAGAATATTATTTATATTTCAAGTGTGTGATGAGACTTGAAATAAAAATTATAATTAGAAACTACGAGCAATTATGGTAATGCATTATACTTGAAATATAAATAATAATTACAGTCCCACGTAACAACTCAATTTGATTCTCATTATTTGAGGTAGACACACTTTTTTTTAAACTACATACATATACCTACTTACCTAAAACTACATACAGGTAACTAAAATTCGAATTTGAGTAAGCCATTACTATACGAACGAAGGCGGAATGTATTTCTAATATCAGTACTTCTAATATTAATAGGCAAATATTACTTTGTCACTATCTTTCGGCGCGAGGCAGTTAAGAAGTTACCTTAAGTGCTTTCATACGTCGTACGCAATGTTAGTGATTAATTTTGTGATTGCAACATAATATGCACCCAAATCCACATTCCAAATTCAAATCACTTTTAGTCCCTACAGTTTTAATAGGTAACTTCCCTGTTTACAAGGAACAAACTAGCCCTTTTCGAATTAATATGTGATAAAGAAACCATTAATGTTTAGACTTGAGTAATATCCTCACCTTGTTTTCCTGCGCGAGTAGTGTGTCGAGAATCGCGCGTGTTTGCTCGTGGTGCGCCTTGCTAGCGGCAGCCGTCTGCCCGTGCACTTGCGCTGAGCGCGCCGCGTACTTGAGGAATGTTTCGGCGGTACGGCGCGCAAGCGTGCACGCTTTCAGAAACGCTTCCTTTTGCTCGCCGTGCTTCACGATTAGAGCGGCCACCTACAAGGTTTTAATATGAAAATTTAAAAACCAATTACTTTTGACATGATAACGTCTTATAAATCGATGAACGCACGAAAAAGCATGACTCATAGTCACCTTACGCCTAAGCGTTCGGCTTGCCTTATGACGTTATCATGTAAAATTATCGTCCGTAAACCGACTTTGTAAAATTGAATTATAAATTGTTCTGGATTAAAGAGAAAAAATATACAAAATGTTAGAATAGAAAAACAATGTAAGTGTCGATATTTCGGCACAGTTGCATGCGCCATGCTTACTCATGAAAATGGCTCATGCAACTGTGCAAACATATCGAGAGCTCAAACAAATACTTGTAATAGTAGTACATGGGTTTTCCAGTTTCTAAAGTAAATTCTTGCATTAGAGACCATGTTAGTTTAAAACTTGGGTCTTAAATCAACTAGAAATTGACTGCAAAAGCAACACAATAGTAGCTAAGTTCTTAATGCTAAGGTTCCGTCAAAATTCTACCTTAATAGGCGTACAAATATTAATTTAATGAAGATTTTATTATTGACAATAGAAACAATAAAACGATTGCATACATAACTAACATATTTAAATGATTGTCATTTCATATTCAATTAAAATAATAATTCATTGATGTCAAAGTACAGTTACAAAACCTAATAATAAAGTAATGTCCAGAATGATGTCAATAAAGCTATAGATAAATCTAAGTCGAAGCAAATAATTACATATATTTCTATCATTTAAGAAGTCTTTGACGGAATAATAACATTTATCGATTAAGAATTTGTAAATGGTCCTTTTAAATAAATTTAAGCCTTCAGTTTTCAATTTGTCTGGTAAATGATTGTATACGCGTATTGGCATACAGTAAACATTTTGGCTATTAACTTTAAGTTGTAATTGTATGGGGAACATACAATTTATTGGGGTTACGACAACTCCTCTTAATAACATGAACATGCTTTTCGAATAAATTTGATTTTTTCTTTACATATACGCAAATGTCATAAATATACATTGATGGTAGTTGCAATACATTAAATTTCTTCAATATGGGCACACAACTATCCAAAAAACCAGCCCAAGACAATGAACGTATGCACTTCTTTTGAATAAGGTAAGCTATATATGATGTCTCAAGACAATACACAGCGTGTAAGATTCTGTTTTGAAAAAGGGTAGCAATACATTTCTAATTGCTTATAAGGCACAAAACATATAAAAGCAAAATAACTGATCTATAATAGTCTGAATTCACCGTTAATTGAGTTCAATTAAAAGGAATTCAGCGTACAGGAATCACGTGCCCTACTCGTAGTACGTGATATATAAAGGACCTCTTACGCCATTGGCTAGATTTTTCTGCCAACCTTGATCGATCGGTTAAACTGCTGTTTAGGTGGAATCGATTGCGTTACAATGGTGAAATCGGACCTTAGAAGCTACGTTAACACAAACCTGCGCAGCCTTGTCGATGGCAGCCTGTGATAGTTCATCATTCGGTGCGTTGGCTGATCCGCACCAGTCTTCGTCTCGTCTGTACTCGCGTTCGAGTGAGTCCAACACAGAGCAAACTTGCTCCGCTGTCTTGTAGAAGTTGAGGGACGCTGTTACAAGCTTATGGCGTTCTTCAGCGCAAGTCACCAAACGCTGCCAGCGTTCCGTCACTTCTTCGGATATTTCTCTGTGAAATAAATTACTTATATTACCAACACTTGTACTGTTTTATACTTGTAGTTGTTATTTCATAAAATATCCCCGCTTCTCTGACTCCATATCCTTTAATCTATCGAGATAAATAAAATTGAAGTACCTGTTTGTAATTCAAAATTAACAGCTTTTCACTAAATGCATGTGAAAGTATACGGTCCTTACATAAAAAATCTATTTTATAATTTTGCCTGTCTATTTGTTCCGGCTAATCTCTGAAACCGCTGAACCGATTTTAACGAGACTTTCACCGGCAGATACCTGATGTTATAAAAATATAATCAAAGTAAATAAATAAGATTTTAGTAAATAAATATGATTTATGTAAATATATAAGACTTAAGCAAATAAAAATGGTTTAATTTAATAAAAATGAATTAAGCTGATAAATACAATTTAAGTAAATAAATATGAATTAAGTAAATAATTAAGTGAATTAAGTACATATGATTTAAATAAATAAATATGGCTTAACCCTTTGTATACCGTGATAATTAAAACAAAAGATTAATGAATGAAACGCACGTAAATTTACGTCTCTGGTATGCAAAGGGTTAAGTAAATAAATATGAACTAAGTTAATGAATACAATTTAAGTAAATAAGTACGATTTCAGTAAATAAATATAAATGATGTAAGTAATTATGATTTAAGTAAATAAATATATCGAAATAAATTACCTAATAGTATGTGGGTCGTAATGGTTAGCTGCCCTCAGAGCATCCGCCCTGTATTTGACCTGGACGGCGCTAGCGTGAGTCTTCTCAACGGCCACCTGGAACTGGTCGTGTTCTCTCTTCAGCTGTTCCGCCTCCGAGAGGGTTCCAGGAATTGAGAATGATGCAGCCAGCATGGCTTCACCGTTGCGAATCCAACTCACCACCTGGGCCGCATCCTTTTGGAATTGCCCTAAAAATATACATCATTGAGTGCTCATTATTAATGTTCTATATTGGTAGAACACTAGTAGTAGCTTATAACAAAGACACAACATGTGAAAATGAAACACATAAATTCACTTATTAGTTGACGTCTTTCGTGTTTTTTATATGTTACTAGCTGCGTTCCGCGGTTTCACTCGAATCAAAATACATAGTCTATGTTCGTCAGGGATAATGCGGGATTCTACTAGTTTTTTTTTAATCGGTCCTTTAGTTTCCGAGCCTATTCAATTCAAATAAACAAACAAATCTTTCCCCTTTATAATGTTAAGTATAGATGTGTCTTTAGACACCAAACAAGTGACTGATTACTACTCCGTGACGTCACTAATACTCGTACATTAACAAAGTGATGGATTAAAAAAACTTCGAGGATCATGGTTCAACAAGGGTTTTCTTCGTGCACTACGAACTAGCAGCTTTATTAAAAGCTCTTATCCGTCTATGACACATTATTTTTGTATAATCATACAGTTTCCTAAGAACTTATTCTCCTTTACTTATATAAAACTTGGTGCTGGCATAAATTCTAATTACATTGTGTACTTACTATGGTTTTAAATTATTTTAAGAGAAGGTAGATTAGACCCACCTGGTCTTAAGTGGTAACCTCTGCCTAGAACAGATTCGTTCCTTCACAAGTGACGAACTGCACTGCGCCTGCAACCCTAATACATTTAGTTGTTAAGTCTCATGGGCCTGTAAATTCGCCGGCGACCCATACCTTGCAACCAGAACATAGTATTACGGTCATTACTGCTTCACGTTAGAATTAGGGTATGGTGGCATTACTACCCTTTTATGCCAAATCGTTTACCGTCCAAGCTGTTCGTTTGTGGAATACGTTGCCGGTCTCAATTAGACGCGCGGAGACACTTCCTGCCTTTAAAGATCAAGTAAAGAGGCTTGATTCAAGCCAAGTTGATTCAAGTTAGTTTTGTTAGTCGCTTGCATTTAAAAATGTATATAATATTATATGAATACGTTTCTTATAAATATGTTTTGGAATGTGTATATGATGTGTATGTATTTATATATGTAATATATATGTATTTATTTATTTATTTATGTTATAAATATTTACTTATTTATATTAAGTTATGTTTGTGTAGTTTAAGTAATTTTAATATTATTTAGGTTTACTTTTGACGTTGTTTTCAAATACATTGCCGTCTATTCGTGTATCATAATTTCTCTCCATCCAAAGGTTGTCTGGAAGCGATCGCTTATAAGCGATAAGACCGCCCATTGTACAACAGTATTAATAATTGTATATTAAATGTATCCACGTTTGTTTTATGTACAATAAAGTGTTATCTATCTATCTATCTATCTATCTATCTACCCCGGACGAACTCATTCGCAAATTCTTAAACTTAAAAGGTGCGTGAGTTACTTAACGTCACAACTGTTAAATGATCATCTATTCTCTCACTTACCAAGTTGGACACACTGTTCGAATCTAGCTCGTCGTTCCTCAGCCAACTCTTCCAAATCTAACTGTCGATCGTGCAAGAACTCCAGCAGTAGCTGAACTCTTCCTTGCGCGTCCAGCGGTGTCGCTTCCGATCCGTCGGAACCACTGGACGCCATCACGTCGGACGCCTCCGCGATTGCTGCAGCCAGCTCTTGCCCTTGTTGCACCACCTGAATTTCAACAAAATACATTTTTATAATATTTTCATTAATTACCAGTTTTCAGGTATTGCTGAGCATATGCCTACCCAGTGTTATTTATATTTATTTATTTTTTGATCTACCAAATAAGGACTAGCTTCCCATATAGGGATAGTAAAACGAAGAGAGCGCAGTGTTGAATGTCGGGGTCACCATTGTGTCAAATATTCAAACAACACGTCCGTTTATCAGATATCTTAGCGATTGCTGGTTCTATAGGTACAAGTAGGCCGACTACTAAAAACAACTAGATGGGATTTACACAAGGGATGCCGCCGCTATGTCAGATATTCTGCCGCTAAGCAGTAGTGCGCTCGTGTTGCAATGTGCAGGATACTGTAAGTGAAATGGCCGATGAAACTCATAAACCACTGCACACTGTAACTAGGGAAATGACCAATGAGACTCAAAACCACTGCACACTTTAACAAGTGAAATGGCCAATGAGACTCCAAACGACTGTACACTGTAACAAGTGAAATGGCCAATGAGGCTCAAATCCACTGCACACTGTAACAAGTGAAATGGTCAATGAGACTCAAAACCACTGTACACTGTAACATGTGTAATGGACAATGAGACTCAAAAGCCACTGCACACTGCAACAAGTGAAATGGCCAATAAGACTCAAAACCACTGTACACTGTAACAAGTGAAATGGTCAATGAGACTCAAAACCACTGTACACTGTAACATGTGTAATGGACAATGAGACTCAAAAGCCACTGCACACTGCAACAAGTGAAATGGCCAATAAGACTCAAAACCACTGTACACTGTAACAAGTGAAATGGCCAATGAGGCTCAAATCCACTGCACACTGTAACAAGTGAAATGGTCAATGAGACTCAAAACCACTGTATACTGTAACATGTGAAATGGACAATGAGACTCAAAAACCACTGCACACTGTAACAAGTGAAATGGCCAATAAGACTCAAAACTACTGTACACTGTAACAAGTGAAATGGCCAATAAGACTCAAAACCACTGTACACTGTAACAAGTGAAATGGCCAATAAGACTCAAAACCACTGTACACTGTAACAAGTGAAATGGCCAATAAGACTCAAAACCACTGTACACTGTAACAAGTGAAATGGCCAATGAGGCTCAAATCCACTGCACACTGTAACAAGTGAAATGGCCAATAAGACTCAAAACCACTGTACACTGTAAAAAGTGAAATGGCCAATGAGGCTCAAATCCACTGCACACTGTAACAAGTGAAATGGCCAATGAGACTCAAAAACCACTGCACACTGTAACAAGTGAAATGGCCAATGATAGTCACAAACCAATGTCTCGTGATGACGAGTCCAGTGCAATGCCACGCATTACTTGAGTCTATCTAGCATGCACAAAGGTTCACACACCTTTATAATATAATAGTGAAATTCCATTAAACAAATGTAACGTTGGTATTTAATTTATTCTCAATATACGATTCATTTATCTGGTGTCAAATACTTTAAAAACTATCGAAAGAGTGTCTTTGTCGTAATTAAATTAATCATTATATATATATTAGAGAAAGCTTTGATTGTTAAGAATAATCCAGATTTCTTTCCAAAATATCCAACATTGAAGAAAGACGTGATCAAAATTTTCTTTGTAATCCTACAGACGAAACCGCTCTTCTGTGAAAAAATGTAATCGGTATGGCACCTCGCATTTATAATAAAACCCCTAAGTCCCTTATGCAATTAAATGCTATTGCATTTAAAATTATTTTAGAAAAGTTATTGGCTGATAAATGTTACTTTAATATTCAGGACTTTTTTAATGATAAATTTTGATTTAATATGATGACATATGTTTAATTTTGTTTTTAGTCCAAATGTTACATAATAACTTTAGTATTCACAAATTTAATGACTGGTTGCTCCATCTCAAAATATTGTACGCCTGCAAAGGCAAAACATGGTGTAACAGAATTTTCAAGTCAACATCTACGTGCATATCATTTAATTATGTATCATCTGCCCATGTGTTATGCAATAAAATTATCTTTATCTTTAAAGCTGCTATGTTACAAATTTAACAGTATTTATAGGGCCAGTAAACGTTTTCTTCCTTATTTAAGCTGCAGACACTGTTGATTCACGTTATAATTTGTTGCAAAGACACGACACGTCAAAATACTCGTCGACGCTATGTAGCTGTGATAATAGGCCTTGCAACAGTGCCAAAATAACAGTTACTCGTAACAAATATACATGATAACTATCCTGTAAATAATTTAAAAATATCTTATGTTGCTTGTATGTTTGTGAGAATGAAGTAGACAATAGATACCTGATAAGTGGCATGTTGCATGCGCGCCACACTTTCAGTATGCGCAGCTAAAGCTTGCTCTGCTTGCTGCGGATCGCGCGGTGGATCTGTCCGCTGAAGCTCATCTCCCCACAGCTCTAGTCTTGAGGACACCTGGAACGTTTGCAACTAAGGTCAATAAAGAGAATAAAAGAGTTTATAACCTATTAGAACTCATTAGTTTTTAGTAAGTCATTACTTACTGCTACTTTACCGCGCTCAACTTTATATATGTAGTGGTTCGACCTGAACAAATACTTCACCATGTACTTAATTCCATTTATTCTTTCTCTCTTTCATTTATACTTTTCCGAATTCGAAAATGATTCTATGTTCAACTGTATATGTGTTTTTTTATGTATGTTCATCTATTTCTCAGTGATTGAAGGTCGATATTGAAAATTATGTTGCAAAAGGTTTGGCTCCAAATTGGTCCCATTAAAATTCTATCAGAATCGGTTGGAAACGCGTAAGTTATAGCACAATTTAATAAAAAACAAATTAGTGACTCGGGATCCTGCATCCGTTTAAAACAAAAAAAATATGAATTAAACTTACGTCGATGGATGCGTAAGATTTAAATCGAAATCATCTGTTAAATTTACACATCAAAGACACAATTAATTCTAAGCGAAAACGAAGAACAAAAAGAAAAATACAAGCGACAAGAGCGACATGGCTCGATTTTCATCAGTCGCATTTCGATCACATTAAAATTAACTAGGTTATCGGTATCCTAGTCTATCCGTATCTGCCTATCCCGAGTAGAGCTACTGTTAGAACGACGATCGATGTACGAAGTCAGCTGTTATTTCAAGAGCCTATAAGTTGCATGTATACATGAGTATAGTTTTATTTATTACTAGCCACTGCTCGCGTCTTCGTTCGCGTAGTAGGCCATAACCTACCATCTTTTCTTTATTTTTCTTTCATAAGAAACATCTCCTGACAATAATAATAAAACTTGAGAGGTGTCAAGGGACACCCGGATGGAACGAGGTTCCTCATCAGAAAAAATAATGCTAAAAATACAAAACCATGGTAAATTTTCCAATAATAGGTTCCGATAATCGCGCGTATAGGGTTACTTCAATAAAACTCCTTTCTGCGTGTGGGAAGTGTTCATAAATATATATTTCTCAAAATTACATATTACATCCAGTGAATGAAATGCCTCCGCGAGCTAACTTTACCTGAGTCGCCATCTAGTATAAATTTACGGAACTAAATGGCGCCACTTGCTACGATTACAACATCTGGCTTGCTTTCTATAAGAGAGAGAGAGACAGACAGAGAAACATGCGACGCCGCACTTGCTTTCTATAAGAGAGAGAGAGACAGACAGACAGCTTACTATAGCAAAAAGTGTCGTGACAACTTTTCGTAAGAATTTTTTCCGTCTAGCCCCCTTTCACAACGTGCGATAAGGAACTTCGTTCCAATTAACACAACAAAAAAATAATTAGCGAGATTTTCTATCCGTTCTCATGTTATAGCGTGACCAGGAGAAATACGGGGTTCATTTTTATTTAGATAGATAGACACCAAAAACCGGCAGGTTCAGTAACCCACAGTGTAAGCATCTCCAATCATCCATACATTTCGAATATGTTGCAGGCTGAGCTAAAGACACGCACGTCGACCTTTCCTTGAGGTATGTATCAGCACTTCAAGTTTTCTTTTCTTACTTATATAGCAGGATCATTCGCAGTCCAAGTGGCCTGATTATAGGATGAATGAAAGTACAGTATGATTCTCACCTCTAAAGCGTCTCTCTCGAAGTGTCTAAGTTGCAGGGTGAGCTCCAGCCTTCGCTCTCGATCCGACCACAGCTCCTCGAGCGCTCCGCGTGTACCACGCAACCGTTCTAGCGTCGTCTCTACGGCGGCGGTGCTGGCGGCATCCGAATCCCCGGACGACCTGAGAAAATAAAAACACCCATTTAATTTTCATGTACCTACAATTCTAGTGGAATCATAACAAATGACTGTGCATGTGAAACAAAAGAACAAATAGTTAGAAGAAAAAAGTTAGGGAAAATGTTAGTCATGGTAATTCCCATTACGCCAGTTCTATAGCTTAATTAGAAAATATTCTGTGGATTGTTTTATTAACATATTGCAGATGGTCAGTTCGTTTCATTACGTAGACTCGTTGCACGCAAATATCCCCTTAAGTTACAAAATATTTGTCAACATATAAAGTCATGTGGACAACACAATGGTGTAGAAAACAACAGTTTCGCATGTTTGTCAGAATACACATTTCAGGTGTCCAAGCCGTCCACCTCTTTGTGAATACATTTGTCTTAAAAATGATCGCCGCACACTTTACATTTAACGCAGAAACTGTTAAAAACAGAAAATTTTCTAGAGCGAATTGGTTATTCACGACGATAACATAACATTGACTCATTTTACGAAATAAACATTTTGTATTTTTAAAATTGAAAGTAAGTAGGTATGTACTTACTGGTGAGTTACCGACGTATGATACTGCAAAATACGACTTCGAGTCTTGTTGCGGTGTTTTGTTTCAACTCTTTTAGTATTCTATTTACCTACTTTAACAACACGGCAAAAACTTACATGACATTATAATTTATAAAACATAAGTGCATGCATAATAAAATGATTGGTTCTGGATGTTTTTGAACCACTACCGAAAAAGCAACTAAGAGATGCATTTTTTTAGTATCGATATGATTTATAATGATATGGTTTTTATTTATTGTGCTCTTTAGATTTTCTAATGTAATGTAAGTAACTAAGGTAGCTACAATACGTAATACATGTATAAGGTCTTTTGTATTTTATACGACCTTTGACGACCATTGAATAGTTCTTTTACGAAATTCCTATTTCCTACTTACATTTCCTATTATCTCCTATCATATGTACTGTATTAAGTGGAAGGAAATCAACATAATATATACCTCAGTCATTTTATTTCATTAGTAGGTAAACATAATAACAGGTTAATTAAATTTCATAATGAGCATAAGGAAATAGTTAATTAGTTGAGTAAATATAAGAAGATAAAATATACCGGTTAGAAAAGGTAAAGCGGAGGTACGTTCAACCTTACCGACGACGCATAAGTAAATAAAAATAACAAATAATGCTGGACAATCCACACAGCACCATCTAGCCTCTAAAGTAAGCTACTCAAAGCTTGCGTTATGGGTACTAGATAACTGATATATTTAATAAATTATATACATAGATATTTTTTTATAATACATAGAAAACACCCAACGAAACAAATTTCTGTAGGTCGTACACAAATTTGTTCTAAGGCGGGAATAAAACTCGCAACCTCTTGCTTAGCAGGCGGATTCTCGCGTCGAGTGAGTGAGAAGTGAGAAGCATGAAGGGCCATGTATTACTTTTTTTAATTTTATTAAATCGGTTTTTTATAAGTAAACAGTGACAAGACAAGTTTTTTTAAATATATGGCTGTATGTGTATATTTATTGGTTTTCTCTACGTTAATCTTGTTTAGGTACGTCGTCTTTCATTAAAAGTGATTTTTTGTGATTAGTATTGTAACCTAAGAACTCCAGATGTTTTTAGTAAAGTGCTGTAATGCGTAAATATAAATAAATAAATGTAGTACAGGCTATTATATACACTTAGACATATTATCATTAACACATTATGCATATATGTAATTGAAGAATAATAATATAATTTAATTAATCATTATTTGTAATCGTAATTTAGTTCGTAAGTACTACATTATTATTAGGGCTATCCCTGTAAAATAGGTGTAAGTTTCTGATAATAAATAAGTAAATTATAAAAGGCTCATATTGGAATTGAGAACATTTTGTTATAACGAGAGTAATAGTTATACTTTAAATAATTAAAAACAATTACGTTAGGCATACTAATTTTAACCATCACCAAATATAATACATATATGAATTTAAATACGTACATAATGCATGTTAGTATTATTTTAATATCAGAAAACTGTATGTACAGTATAATTACCTCCATCGTAAGCACTGCACCGGCGATTTATGCCTGTGTGAACGTCGATGATATTTGAGCATTTTTCACAAAAATGTTCATTTCACCGACTCAATCGGGAACGTTATCACTCGTTAATGAACTCGTTAAACTTCGTTTAAATCACTGTCATTGACCAGGGGACTGGCAGCTAAACAACAGTTATAGTACGAGAACACGTAAGGCTGGAAGTGGATAAATGTCGTAATTAAAAGCCTACTTTAGTCACGCGTCGCGGTTTCCGTGGGATACTCTACCATGACTCGCGACGCGAGCTACCACGAGTAGCAACAATGATACATCGACCGAGTAACAGACGGTAAGTAACCTATCGTTGCACAGACTCTCATTCATTTCTCTTCGTTCTCTCAAAGCGCGTTTAATCATAAAAAACAAATGATAAACGAAACAAATGCAAAATTATACTTTTAATGACGTTGATGAGAGAGACGCAAGTGTAAACTGCCGTACACCGGACCTAGCTCGGCCGACTGTTATGTTACGGATAGCTAAGCTTCATGACTTCTATTGAATGCGTCCGACCGAGTATTGTAAATTATCGATGCATCAAAACAGTAAACAATCGTTAGAACACCGCGCGCTGTTATAAAGAGCAATCATCTTAAGTACATAGAGAAATAAACGATTGTGAGGTATTCTAAACACGTTTGATGTCCAATCCGTGTCTTTAAATATGCATATTTATATTTGTATCAACCTAAATGAAATCTCGTTTCAGTGTAGGTGTCTTGAATACATCATAGTATCTATAGTTTCGAAAGGTGTCAGTTCCTGGGACGCAACATCCCGCCTTTGTTGAAAGGTACAAATTAAGTGGGCTACGATAAATTAATTGACGATTAGCGTATTTACAAGGCTTCGTGACAGTTGTCGCAATCAACGGAACGTTTAAATTAACACCACGAAGGCTGCGAACAGACATTAGCAGTTATCGTTGCTATACCTTCAAGTTTAATAAGAAAGTTTACATAAGGCTGATAGAACTATAACAAAGGGGAAATTTTATTCCTGAAGCAATTTTACTATATACTATCATTCAAACAATAATCGCATTTAGTCTGAGAATAGAATAGTTTTTGATCTATCGATGAATCTAAAAATTAGGATATCCAGAGATAATAGCTTTTTTATGTGGTACAGTAACCCAAGACTGACTGACAGTATTCTCTCATTGATCGACATTTCCGCTCTTGTGGTTTCCTCCGTTTATCATAATTAGACCATTTTGTTCCCACTGTTGGGACTCGAGCTGTTGTCCTAAGACAAACAACCGGGACCAACGGCTTAACGTGCCCTCCGAAGCACGGAAGCGCTCAGTTAAATAATGCCACTAGCGGTCACCCATACAAGTCCTGACCGCAGCAAGCGTTGCTTAACTTGTTAAGATCGCCAAGTCAAGCTCTGCTACGAGCGCTTCCTCCGTTTATAAATAACATCAACAAGGATGCCCAAGAAGGATTGGTGTCAGCCATAAAACCAAAACCTTTGACAAGGGCATGTGTGGTTAGCAAATGACATATAATGACTCTACCTCAAAATATACTGAATAAGGGTAGTAGGAAAATAATGAACGAGTTTGCTGTAAGGGTTTGATATCAAGAATATAATTAATTAGATAAATATTACCGTGAGACTAAAATACTTGGAAGTCTCCACAGCAGTTGTGAACAAACGCCGCATGTTTCTCGGTCAAGAACCTTTTTTATTTGACAACGGGTCATTGTAATCGTAATGCGACGGATACTTCAAGTGTTCTAAACAAGATCGTCTAGTTGTTTTTCCCCAGCGATACTCTATTACTGCGAGAGCAGTGGCTGACGATACCGTCGTGTTGAGTTACTCGTAACTGCGATCTCGAGCCAAGATAGTGTACCTCCGCTCGGACGCGAACTGCGTGGCTAATTCGAAGAAAGTCCCAACAAATCCTATGTTTTGCAAGACAAAATTACCAGCGCAGGTAAGAACTCGCATCCAAGATCACGACTCGGACTGGTTTAGAGGTTAAAGGAAGCGCCAAGACCTGACTCGGTGATATTTATACAACCTTCAAAAATGCTCATTCGAATCATTTATTCTGTATAGGCTAGGCCTACGCACTTACAAATTGACACCTTACATTTATTTAACTTCTTCTACAACCGGATCGGAACGCGACCAAGACTGCGAAGATCCGGCAAGACACTCAGTGGGCTTGTCTTTTGATTTTTTTTTCTATTGGCTTCCACTAAGATAGAGGAATCGAAAGTATGGAAAACTGAACGTAAGCCAAACAAAACGCATGCGGTTACGTAAAACGGTACGGTGCCTAGTTTCGAATCCTAATAGTATTCTGATGTCGTATAGTTGCATCAGACTATAGGGACACAGGCATAGCTGCGGCGTAATCAGACCAACAACCATATTGGTAAAGCGATCCTCAACATTCATTGGGGACTGATGAGTTGTCGCATCAATATGGAGGAAGACAATTTGTCCAATTCATTTATTGCAAATATTATGACTTCAAAAGGTGCTACCTTAGTAGCATCTTTTGAAGTCATAATATTGATGTCATTGATGTCATGATACAAAATAAGTATATGTATTTATATACGCGTACATGTGATTTATAATATCACGACGCGTAATAGTAGGTGTGTAAAGTCTCCAAAAATTATTAAGTGCCTAGATTGCACATTGTACAAGAACAGGGATTTTCCAAACATTACAAAGTCTATAAAATGTGACGGTAATGTTTACGCCTCAAAACTCTTGGATATAGTTTAAATTTTATTACTAACTGCATGTAGAAATAGCACATAGTCAAGTTCGCCTTTAGAAGTAGGAAGCCAATAAACTTTTTCATAGAGGAACCGGTCTCTCCCTGGTCTCCGGATCCGTTTAATCTTTATTTAAATAATTCTTTTGCAGATCACTGAAAACTTGCAGACATATATTTGAAGGATCAACTTCATATGTTTTGTAGAGAAGTACTTCTCTAACATATGAAATATATGTCTGTTTTGATGTAAATACGAACATAGTAAAATCGTATACGTAAATATAAGTATGATATTTGATCTGTTATATGATATGTTACAGAGCTTAGAACCCGACTTGTATTTTTCAACGTGTTTTTTTCTTTGCAGCGCAAGAAAATAACTGTATAGTGTGTGAAATATAATTTTCTAAATCTTACTAAGTAATCTTTTATTGACCTATTCTGTAATCTATAAACTGAGAAAACCCGTATATTCCATCCAAGGTCACACGGCCAGACACAATAGAAATTTCATTGTTATAATGACATCGACTCTTGAAAGGAATAATGCACTAATATACATGACACAACCTATAGGTACACGCAATAATATACTAATATACAAAGTAAGTACATTATATTATTATTTATTTATTATTTATAAGTATATTAAAAAAACAATTTAACATTACAAGCACTAATATGACTACAATGCATCCATACCATACATTCGTAATCTTTGAGGATCGATTTATTTAAATACTTTTTAATTAATACTTATAAAAACACGTGTCGATTATTTTTCAATGCTCTACAAATCAAAACCTAGTCAGGTCGTAGCCAGATATATAGCAAGCTTCCCATGTAAATATTGATGAAACAAAAATACCAAAAACTGGAACCGACTTCAATACCAAAAAGTGTGAAATAACTTGTTGAAGTCGGTACTAGGATAGTTCAAAAGTTTTATCACAATAGTGTAAGGAGGGTACAGACTGCGACAAGTTATTTAACACTTTTGGTATTGAAGTCGATTCCATTTTTCGGTAAATAATATTTTTCTCTATTGTTCGTGATCCTTGCTACTTACGGAATCGATTGTCATTCACCGTCAATGATGATATCATCAAGATAGGTAGAAGATTAGAAGATCAATTTTCAGTTTTTGTAGTGTAACTCAAAAAGTGCGAACAAAGAGAGTAGATTTATAAGAATCAGTCCACAAGTTGGAGAGATATCTATTACAACATACACATAAAAAAATACATACTCACGAAACTATAACCGCCTTTTTTTAAAGTCGGTTAAAAACTGACAACTATTGACCAGATTATGCGCCTGGGAAAAATAGAAAATAGCCTGAGTAATTTATGAGCGATTAAACTGCGATAGTCAAGGAGATGCGAGCATTCCGGTGTTCGAGACCGTTGCGGTGTCGCGGAGCGCGCGCATTCCGCCCGCGTCGCGCGTCGGCGCCCAATCGGAACCAAGAGATATCGCCATAGAGGTAAGATCCTCCAGAGATGCACTGCCCAATTATCAAATTCCGATAGCCATATATGTTTCCAGCCAGAAACGTGGATCTATGAGTGCGTCAATACAATATCACAACACACAGACAGTGGCCTAGCAAGAATAACTGTGTAAGTGTAACGTAACGTGTCGTTCACGTGAAACGGCACTAACTGTCATTTATTAGAGCAACTGTGGAACAGATTTTTTTCCACCCATGTTCACCGTCAATGATGATATCACCAAGATAGGCAAAACACTTTTCAGTTATTGGAGTGTAACTAAAAAACCAATTGACCCAATTTGACGAAATGTCCGCCTCGGAAGTATACTCTATCAAATAAAAAAATAATCATCAAAATGGGTTTATAAACGACGAAGTTATCAGCGCACAAACATAAAAAAATGTATACGGTCGAAAACTTCGTCTTTTTTTGATGACATATCAATAAATTAACAAACATACATATCAAATAAATTAATAACATAACATAACATCCTGCGAAGACGGATTCGACAAAAGTTTAATGTTTCTTAATATAAGTACAAGGATAATTCAAATATTTGAATAAATAACATGTCATGGGTTACGGGCCTAGCTTTAAATTTAATAATATTCTCTAATAATGTTATAAAAAACTTTATAATATTATTAGAGAAACATTTTAGATTCCATCGTATTATTAAAGTAATCCTGAATAAGTTGGATATAGTATTGTTAAATTACAACGCATTTATTATAAGGTGTCTTTTATTTCAAACAAAGTTATTGCCATGATGCCTCTAAAGGGGTATTATATCAGTGACTTCAACCTGCCACATCGTACTGCACTATTCATGTGGTACAAATGCTTATGATTTATGGATAAAAATTTGCTTCGCGTTATGGTGACGGTTGTCGCATGCGATTGATAGGTTAGTTAGAGGAACGTAACAGGTTATCGAGAGCTTTTCTAGCTATTATTTATCATAACAGTGCAGATATCTTAGCCTGCGACTTCGTCCGCGTGGAGTATTAATACGCTCACTCCGAAACATCCTGTTGAATTGGGATTAGTAGTGGCTTATCGGGAACTAACATTTCAACTAAGAAACCTCTATGATTGATAACCAAGGCATAAGCAATAAGCTATTTTTATTTCAAATTTCATTCAAAACAGTTGAGTAGTTTCAGCGTGAACAAGTAGGTAACAAACACGGACTCACTTACTTACAAAATTTTAGATTTCAATTTAAAGGCCAACGTTTATGTGCGAGTATGCATGTGTCAACAACTCTGAAGCCAAATCAGCTCTCTAGGTTATAATTACCTATATGAACAAAATGAAAAACAAAAAAAAAAAAAACAAAAAGAACATGATTTTTTTAAACATTTTAAAATTATATTATGTTTCAATTATGTCACAAATAAAAATCAAGAAATTAAAATCTCAAAATGGTAAAGTTCTAGAATACGTTAAAATTATGCGATATATTTCTAAGTAAACGGAAAAGGAGGGAGTGAAAAACGCACGTCAACAATATAATGTACATGTTTCAGGCTGGACTATCAAAGAAAACAAGTAAGCTGTAAAACTTATTTATTATTATTTGAACTATTTTATTTAATGCGTTTTTAATAGCGTTATTGATTTAAACATTTAAACACCCCATTCAGTTATTTCCATGAACATTACACAATAATTATAGTACCTAATATGATCTTACTTGGTTCGGAAATAGGTATTATTTCGCAAAGCAAGAAAGTTTCAATATTATAAACCACTAGCAAACCCTGCGAACTCCGTTTCGCCACCAGATGGCTTCGTTTTATGTAACATTTTGTTTGGCGCCATCTACTTAAAATATTGGTTTGTAGTACATGCTATGTATGGGTATACAAGAAAATATACAGATGGAAAAGTATTAATTATAGAACACCATATTTAACCAATGAGGTATGCAATTCATTGTGAAGTTAAAGATTACAACATAAAATATCATCATTTTATATAATAAAAAAAAATTTGAATGTCACAGGATAAAGTATTATTGTTTAAATGTCATAAGAAAAAATACAATACATATTAAAAAGTCACAAGACTTTTTCTGTCAGATAGTCATTTACTCTGTAACACGTTTTGTCAATTAAGAAACGTTAAATTTTATTTTGAAATCGTTTAGTCGATTGGATGTCAAGGATATCTTTTGGTAAATGATTGTGTATCCTCGGAGCCATATACAACACACTTTCATTTGAAAAAGCTGTCTGGTTAACGGGATAGCAAACTTTATCACAATGTCTGTCACTTCTATAGGTATTAAATAAATGTAAGTTATTACGAACAAAAACTGCAATTTCGTAGATATAGATACTTTATTGATTCAGGCGTTACTTTGCGGAAATCCATTATCAAAAACTCACTGTCGGTCTAGCGCTCGACGAGTCAACATCTCCTGAGGATGCCTCGTGTAGAGGCGAAACACGTGTCGAATCGGTTTTGGTTTATTTAGGTTTTCTTGTGTGTTTTTTTATGTTGTATTCTTCCTATTAAGCAGTTTGTGCAGGAGGGAGGGTTGTGCACACCCCCAAATAGGCCAAAATCATTGTTTTTTTCAACGGCAGTGTCACTAAATATTTTTTTATATCGTTTTTCGTAGATATACACAGAAGGTAATGTCATGATCTTAAGGTTCTTAAATAAGGGTTCACAACTGTCAGTTTGCCCTAATTTGCAAATAGCTCTAACGCATTTCTTTTGTGTCTTAAATGCCATCTCCCTTTCGCTACATAAATTTGTTTTAATTGGTAAATCTAGAAGCTGCTTTCACGCTGTTACGCCTATGTACAATAACGTTTATAGTTATAATTCTGAACAAATACTGGGCATTTATCAATCACCTTACTTATCTAAGGTTGTTAAATGAAGTAGTCAAAACAATAAACAACAATAGAGGAAGACATTAACAAAACGGTCGTTAATGGCAGCGAATCAACCAGCGATAATTGTGAATACCGTTGTCCACCAAATATGTACCGAAGTACGTAAGTGCATGACAACATGGTGCCCTTAACACTTATTTATGAGCATTCAACTCGTAAAAATGTAATGAAGAAAGGGAGTACTGCAAGTATACGACAATTAGTGCTCAGTGGTTTTATAGGCAGTTAAAATGGAACCATCGGCGGGCAGTTTATATCCGGTTTTATTAAAAGGATTGCATAGCTACTACTCTCCATACTAAAAGAAATAACTCTTTTCTACCTCTTAACATTGTCCAATTTCACTATTTTTTACACAATTTTACTATGCCTGTACGTTTTGTTTATTTTAGGTTTTTTTTAATTCTAAAAAAGTTAATTTATAGTGTTTCGAAATACTAAAATCAAAACGTACAGGCATAGTAAACAATGTGATGATTACACGAAAAAATATCACTAAAATCGGTCAATGTTAAGAGGTAGAGAAGAGTTATTTATATAGAAAATATTTTTTATTATATTTTCTAATATTAAGTCATAAATGTGGTGTCTCGATAAAGTGTTATCTATCTATCTACTAGCTATGCAATCCTCTTAGGCAGTCGGGTTTAAAAACTAACCCAGCACCTTCGTACTCGTAGCGTTTATGCAGGACCGATCAATGCCCCTAACTGTACGCTAATTGACAATATAATGCGCTCACATGCTGAATGATATCCCTGCCGCCTACCACGCTCCTTCAATCGTAAATAGGCAACCATAAACGTGGTGAACGCGACACGACTGAAATATGATGAAAATATAAGAGTATGTGTAGTACACAATAATGAACTAATAACGCGTTGGAATATGTAATGTTATCGTAAGGAAAATTGAAGCAGCAATATCTTCCAAAATAGGGCCCTACCACACACTGTTTAATGTTATGTGTCTCGATTGAAATGTAATCGTTGTTTTTCAAATATTATCGATATGGTCACGCGTGCGACACGCCGCGGCCGCACGCCATTGTCTCGTGCGAAAACGTACGCAAACACATTTTTGATAAACACATACCATGTTGCATTCTCGCATCGTCAGTTACGTCGAGGTTATCATATATGGATCGTAACAAAAGGGTATAGTGGTCCTAATGTCTAATTTATCGTAATTCGATCCATAAGTAGCGCAAATCGAACTCGTTTTTGTGTAATTGGCAGTTAAGCTCAGCCGCGCGGTTTGAAACACCGGTTAAAGCTATATCTGTTTGGCTAGGTATGATCGAAAGTACATTAATGCAATACAGCATCCAACCCATGTTGACACATCTCCATAGAATATTTAAAGCTTCAAAGTCTCATTATGCGGTCCTCGAAATTTTCTACTCGAACGCGTCGGCTATTAGGCTCTCGAGACATTCACTCCTCCAAGCCACCCCTTAAGTAAGCCCTTTTTAAGCCTACCTAGCAATGTTCAAGTACCTAGAACTAAATAACCATATTCGAAGAGCATGTGCGCAAAAGTAGTAAATTCTATTTTTCATTTCATTTATGTATTCATAAACAAAGTACATTAAGTATTTGAATTTAGGGTAAAAATATCTACTTACAACTAACAATAAAAAAATCAAGACCTAACTCGATTATGACTTAATCAGTAAAACAATTATTATTCTTACAATTATATTCTTATTGAGATGTATATAAATTTTAAATGTGATTACATAAAATTAAATTGGCAAGTAATTAAAGTTACGTCATAAGTTCGTCAATGGTCTAAAAATATTTTCCAAAAGAAATGCCTTTAGTCTAAATTTTAAATACGTTTGATCGGTAGGCTTTAACTTTTGAGGCAATTTATTGAATATTTTTACTGCCTGGTATTTGGGTGCGTGTTTACATATGGTTTAGCACGTATTCATTTGTTTAAATATGTATTAAATTATCTCCTTCGACAACACAAAATTCTACTGTATAAATGCCGTTATACCATAACTCAGACATAGACTTACAACTCGATAGATGTATGTGATTAATGATTAACCATAAATTTATTTCAACGTATTATACACTTGTATAGGAAAGACAATATGCAAAGTAAACAATAAGCAAGTGACAGCTAACAGCAACATTAGGCGGTCGTGAATTTCCAAAGATCCGCGCCACTTTCTACACGCGTTACCAGTTGCGTGACTGCCACCAGCCGCCGTTACCGCTGCTTCTGCCGGCTTAGATCTAAGCTAAGCACACATACAAACTATGCGCATGCGACTCGTGTACATTACAATTTAAACGAAAAAATAACTACTGCCATTTCTTGACATTACGATTAGATACGACGATTATTAAGGGGTATTTCAACATCATAATAATCGATGTTCATGAGGCTAATGCGATCTCTATATTGGTCAATATGCAAAATTTGCTTTCCACTATGGTAGTGTTGATTAATGAGACATTATGATATCAATGGTAAAATATTACCAATTGATAACACAAAAATTATAAAAGTTTGTAATATTATAAAAATTAGGTTCTATTTACTAGAGTGGATTAAATGCGGCACTGCTCTCTACACGGCCTATATAAAACTGTTCGTCTATTCCAAATTACAAGTAAATGCTGTCTCATTTGCCACAGAGAAAACTAATTGGTGTGAAATATCTTTACTTTTTGCAACAGATTTCGTTTCACATATTTCCTCGATGACAATAGTAGCGTAGGCTTTCTCTATGCCCAAGAACCGGTAAGTAACTACAATAATTACGTACGTAGACGATGTTTCCATAATATAACCTAAACGCGAACTTATAAATAATCAAAACGATGGTAAGTCGATGTAGCAAAAACGCGAAGGACACCAAGACATATTCAGGACTTATTTAATGATAAATTTTGATTTAATATGATGACATAAGTTTAATTTTGTTTTTAGTCCAAATGTTTAATAATAATTATAATTTTAGTATTCACAAGAATGACTGGTTGCTCCATCTCAGAAAATTGTGCGCCTGCAAAGGCAAAACATGGTGGAACAGAATTTATAAGTCAACAACTATGTGCGATATGCAATATGTATGCATGACTTAAAAATTTTAGTTATGTATCATCTACCCATGTTTTATAATAAATTTATCTTTATCTTTATTATGACGGTCAAAATATATTTTGAGTATTGCGTTATGAAACATCTTCAAATACAGTAGATAATGAAAGTCATCTATAAGTTAATGCGTATAAGGGATTTCATATTGACTTAGATAATCCAGGAGCCACGATAAGAAATGCTCGACGCTGCATAGTATAAAACCTTATAAAAGCAAATAACCCGCTTTCAGTAAGCCGAGTCAGATGGTTCTTCAAGACTATACAAGCTTCCTATACGTTCGCATAACAAATGAATGAAGCGGCATAATCCCAGAAATCATCTCGAGCTATTGACCAAATCCAAGCTGTATAAAGCTATCAACTTCTGTTCCTATCTACCCCAGACAGTAGCCGATTGACGATACGGTTCGTCGCACCAGTAAAATAGTCGTAAACACAAGCTATATGTTAAACACTCGTCATCATGAACCGCTCAGATCAGTATTCAACTATACCAGAAGTCAGGAGCGCACTTTAAAAAACAAAGCGTGGGAGTGAACATTTTCTATTATTGTTACCGCGATATTATTGCTTTCTGTTATCAATAGGCTCTAGATTTTTTCCCATATCGGAATGTATTGTATGGGGCTCTCACAAAAACAATCTCCGGGAGTATAAAGAGCGCAAGAATCATAAGCACTTGTGGCTTAAGGTATTCGTGAAGAGCTCGCCATTTGTCGGAGGGGGCGAGGTCCCGGCGTCCTTACGCGGTGGCTGCGGCCGGAAGAGTCGATTGCGACAATTTAAATCACTCTTGCACCCGTCATTACTGACTTCCCGACAGACATAACTGACCACTGCTACGGATAGAATAGTAACATACAAATCGTGCATCCCACAAGATCTCACCGCGCGGTGTCATTGTCGTCAAATTATTGAATTAAGAAACGGAAGTCGCCACGTTGCATAGCTGCAATATCTATCTAAATCCTTATCACAAAGATTTAGTTTAACGCCAGTACACATGTACAACTACGACGATGGCAATTTTAATTGACTTTATGCAAACAAACATTACGTCCGAACGTAGCATAAAACAATCGGAACATAATGTTACACAACAATTACTTATTACTCGTACTTGCACAACGGAGCATAAACAATGTTTAAGCTTGCTGATCTCGTAAGTCTGTTAGTCGTAGTTAATCGATTGCATCTAGAGGAAGACCTGCGAACGACAGGATTTAATGACGGGTCTGATGAAGCGAACAGGATAAAAGAGATAGAGCTAAGGAAATGAGCTTTCAGTTTTTTTACAAGGGGCGAGCCAAGCGCATCGCACTGGCAAATATTGACTGAGTGTCATACAGAGCTGTAATAAAGGGGGTAGACGAGCCCAGGCTTTATAAGAGGCGCAAACAAAGGCACATCTGTCTAATACTCATCAGGCTACGAACCATGATGTGCTTTTGTGATCTTCAGAGCATAGTAGTTTATTTTTCCAGTGTCATAAGTTAAATTATTTTTTATAAAACTATCTACCGCTAAGAAGATAGTGTTTTATGTAACATTGTTTATATTTGATGTGTAACTTTGGGAACACAAACTACCTTTTTTACTTTTCCGGGCTTGTGGCGTGGACAATGCTTCAAAGAAAGGGCTTTTGCCTTTTGAGCGATTACATCTGAACCCTAATAACGTTGTGGTTAGAGAGCTATTCAAGATAGATTTTATTTATTGTGGTTTTACTATACATAATTGCGCCACTACGGCACAGGCACAATTCAAATTCAAAAGTAGCGCTATGTACTTATTCGCGTGCAAGAAGTTGCTGTGATTATTAATTCTACTAATAAAAGCGACTTCGTCGACTTTTAGTCATGGGTGACTCTTCCTTCCAAACATAATCTACACCCATATCTCTTGAACGATTCAACTTGAAGAAGTAACACACTCGCTCACTTAACGCAAACTGTGGCAAGTATAATATGAGTTTGATTTGAAATAAATTTCCTTTAACTTCAAGTTTGGCTTTACATGAGACTTACGTTCTTAACCTATTTCCAAAAAGGAGAGGTTTCTACCCTACGCGTATGTTTATGTATTGTTGAACATAGGTAGCTTTTACTGCTGCTTACTGTTACACATTATTTTTATCATAATATTATCGTTGTATAAGTTAAGTACATTTGTAAGTAGGTCCCATTTCATATTTTTAGTAATACTATAAAAGTATATTATAGGTATAGAGTATTATAGATCCACGTATAGTATTCCACAGACCAATAGGACAATTGAGTTTATTAGAGTGAGTTTTAATAAGAAAGTGTTAGTAAAGTCTATAGTTAAGGTAAGAAATATTTATTTTGCCAAGTTCCAAATTATTTTCTAGAACAGAGTAGTAACATAGTCTATGCATAATTAGTAAGTAATAAGAATCCATTTTTAATGTTTATTTATGCTTCTAAGTATCTCACGTTTACTTATATTTTTTACTTTTCCACCGCTATCAGACATCTGCAGTTGAATACAGGAGATTAACGTTTCAGCGTTTAAATTCTCGGCAACGTGTAGCAAATATTCAGCCAAAACGATGTTAAAAAACTTTATGCGACCCCTCCTCGCTCTACTAGAGTTCCGTACTTATGACCAAATGACCATTTTATAACTTTTAGATCTTTTAGTAAGAATGTTTATGCATGTCTTAGGTAAAACTGCGCTAAAAGCATTCAATAAAGTTTTTTTTTTGACAAAATTTTCTTTTCCCCTTTTTTTTGATTCTTGCTACTACAGGATCAATTGTCATTTACCCTCAATAAGTATATCATCAAGATAGGCGAGACACTTTTCAGTTATTGGAGTGTAACTCAAAACTCTTAACCGAATTTGGTAAAATTGAAATGGGACCACCTCGGAAGTATAGTCTTTGAAATTAAAAGAATTTTGAGAATCGGTCCGCAAATGGCGAAAAAACGGCGAACATACATAAAAAATATTCATACAGTCGAAATAGGAACTTCTTAAAACTACTTAATACAGTATGTACGGTACATTAGAAGCGGAAACTCCCTTCCACAAAAAATCCTATTTAGTTTAGCTTTTGAGACTAACTCAATGAGTTCTAAGCAATGACTACTCGCATGCCTCTCCATACCAACCTGAAAATAATTCAGAATTTCAATATTCGGTTCGGAATTAAAATTCTACAAAAAATACCAAATTTAGCATCTTTTAACGGCCGGTATAAAAATTACGAGTTAGAGGCCCGTGACATAAGGACGGACCAGAGGAGCTCAGTTTTACCCTTTGGTTACGGAATCCTAAAAACGAGGATTCAGTAAAAGGCAGACGGTGAAACATTAAATCCGTCCGTAATGAGTTAGACACACACGCAAAAACGAAACTAAATAAACTCGAAAAGAGTGAGCGCATGTGAATGTTTTCAGCATGTAGCAGTTTCAGTGCGGCGCAGTGACACTATAAGTGATGTTTATCCGAGCTCGGTTAAAGGAGCATATAGAGGTATAGAGTGGGCAAAAGGGTACACAACCACTCGAGTCCACAAAAACGGCTTTCCGCAGACTTTTTGTTCACCGATTTAAGCTAGAGTGCATTTTTAAGGTCGAAAATGGACGTTACATGAGTATGAGACCTTGCAAATTTAGCTAATTTTACATTGTATGTCAGTTTGATATTTAAATTCTTTGTATTTGCAAGGTTTCACAATCACTCTTTTTATATTCCTAACAAATTTGGTAGCATGAATGCGAAGGTGCGACTGACAGTCTATTGGTTTGTTCTTAAATGCAGGAACCCAGTAACGGAACTATTATATAAACTATTTGAGTAGTATATTTAGTTATATATAGTGGAGTATATATAGGTAGTATAGGAAGGTGACAAAAATACTTTAATACGGGAGTATGTTCCTCAGATATAATCAATCTACGCGGAGACGGATGCCTGAGTCGCTAATAATGATACTGTCTGATAATATATCGTTAAATAAAAAAAATCGTTCAATCATAAATAAAAAATGTTACATACACAATAAAAACCGTAAAATATAGTATACAATTGTTGTAAACAGAGGTGAGGTTCAGAACTTTTGCAGAACGTCTTACCTGTAATCTCGAACATTGATAAGATAAAACAAAACGTCTGGTAACGAGTTCTGAGAAAGAGAGGACTTATTGGCTAATATAAATTGGTCTGATGTGTCTGACACCATCACCTAACACCTCAAACATCGACAATGGAAGTGTCACCTCACTAGCCAGAACTACATAACAAAACAGTACCAGGTACGAGTCGCCCATTTGTTATGTTTCAGTTACATTTTCATCGAGGGACAAATAATCCCCAAAAAAAACTGTAGCAGCATCTCGCACACATTGTTACCAGCATTTTTACCGTCCGCGTATACGTGAATGATTCAACTAATAACTATTAAGCTGATATACTCGGGGAAATTCATATGTTTCAATTAAATGAAAAGTTTCAACAAAAGATTTATCAAAAAAACAACTCGATCTTTTGAATTGATTCGAATACATAGTTCACGTGTTTAATTTAATTTTACTTGCATCAAAGAGGAATGGGGGAGGCCGATTCTACTATTTAAAAACGTTCAACAATCGGACAGGTCAAACATTTGTGTGCATGAACATGTCTGTTTGATCTGTGTCTGTGTGTGTATATGTATTTAAGTATGTAGGTATATCAGTCATCAGGTTACCATAGTACAGGCTCTGCCTAGTTTGGGACCTAAATACCTTTGTGTGGATGTTGTCCCATATTATTATAGGTACTTATAATATCTATCCCGCGACAACTGCAGTTCGACTCTTCAATTCAGTTGCCGTAGATCACCACCCAAAAAGGCATTTTACTGTTTCCAGAGACTAATTAGAACGTACCGTCATCTTAAACAGTACTACATATTAAATATGTATTAATGGCAATATTTACGAATATGAGTTAGCGTCGCGTTAATTATCTATCGAGTTAACAGACTATTAAGTATTGAGCGATCGCTGACGTCAACAGAAACGTAGGTAACTGCAGCTCTGGACTGTTTTACAATAACAGAATAAGAAAAAGTATAAAAGTCACCGTTCAGCCACGGTTGTATTGCAATTTAGTTAGTGGAATCGGCCACCAGAAGGCAAATAGCGGCTTGTACGAACCGCCCAGTAATCAATGACTGGACATGCAGTTGCTTTTGTATCGAACAAAACCGACGAGTGGAAACCCTACTCCAATTAACTAATTACTCTCTGCGATCCAACATGTATTCGGCAGGTATCGAATGCCGCAAAATCAAAATATTCATTTAGCTTCGCATACTGTTCATTGTTCCGCCAATTTGAATATGAAACCATAGCAACACATACATAGGGGTTGTTCTCTTTTTTGGATGGTAAATTGCGATCATGTGAGACGGGCATGTATGGCTGGGGAATCGACAGTTGGGCGATACTTGCACTGTACTGGTATATATGTAACGTAATAGCAGAAACAGCTGATTGTCGTTCAGATTACTACTATACGGCGACGCGGGGAGAGAAATTAACAGTTGGGTGAGAATTTGTCTTGACTTATGATTCTCATTTTCCCAGTGATTTTACTTACGAGTTGCTAGAAGTAATTTTTTTAAATATACCGATAACGGAACCAACATCAATACTCAAAAGTGTAAAATAACTTGTAGAAGTCGGTACCGTGATAGTTAAAAGTACCTATTATCACAATATTGTAAGCAAGGTACCGACTTCGACAAGTTATTCCACGCTTCTTTTAGCGTTGCTGTCGGTTCTGAATTTTGGTAATGAACCCCTTTTTAGTGCCCTTACTAATTACAGGATCGATTTTCATTCACCGTTAATTACCTATCATCGAGATAGGCGAAACACTTTTCAGTTATTGGATTGTAACTCAAAAACCGCTTGGCGTATTTTAATGAAATTTAAATGGGACACCACGGGGGGCACCGGCTTTTTAATAAAAAGAATCATCAAAATCGGTTCACCCAATCCTCATTTTTGAGGTAACAAACACAAAAAAAGATACAGTCGAATTCAGAACCATCCACTTTTTTGAATTCGGTTGAAACCCCCATTAGTGCTTATACACAATAAAGCGTATAGAATATCCATTACTGCAGCAGTACCCACCTAGACATACTGTAACTCAAGTGGACTAGGGGCCAATGTAAATCAGGTTTCTTCGCCTGCATAACCTCTACCGATTTGCATCACGACGACGAAAGAGTTATTCAATAGAAGTAGAATCTTATTCTGCACAGAGTAAAACATTAACTTTGAATATCGTAAATTACAAAGAAAACTAATTACTTTATTTCTTAAGTATTTAAAAATAATGTTTGTCTATTTCCAATATTAGTCGTAGTTATGTTTAATTGGTATAGGAACTATGTAAAATACGATAAAATATATTTTTGAGTTGTTCTGCTCTGCATTTAAACTTGTCCGGAATATAGCCACTACGAACTATGGCGCATGTATGTTTAGAATATAATTATTTAGGCAATTTGCTATTAACACCTACCGCGCAGTTTTGCGTACAAAGTTCATAATCAGCCCATTATGTGCCCACTGTTGGGACTCGAGCCTTCCTCTCAGAGAGAGGAGTTGGGCCATAATCCAGTGCGGATTGGTGGATAGGTTGGTGGCCAACCCATGTCAAAGTTGTCAGGCAGCCCGAAGGCCTTCGGCATATCCTAACGACTGTTGTCCTAAGACAAACAACCGGGACCGACGGCTTAACGTGCACTCCGAAGCGCTCAATTGAATAATGCTAATAGCGGTCACCCATCCAAGTCCTGACCGCAGCAAGTCAAGCTCCGCTACGAGCGCTTCAAAGTTAGGCGTAGCGTAAAGCGTACAAAGTTCAGGGTGGTCAAAAGTACTTACTATACTTCGATATACACTCAGTTAAAACAAATATAGCAAGAAAACAACACAAAAAAGTCACTGATATCGATATCTCTATCGCAGAAGAAATCGTTTATGCTTTTCTGTGGGCTTGGTCTTCCATGTTTGGAATGATCATTTAAGTGCAATTTTATGTCAACTCTCAATGGCTTTCTTTCAATAAACAACACAAAAGTCGGGACGAGCGAGTTCCGGACAGGGGGCGGTGCAGAGCGTCCTCATACAGGCCGCCCAATTACATACAGGGCATTCATTATACAGTGTTTCAAATATTTCAAACGGAATGCGCCTCTGGCCTCTGTGTAACCACTGATGTCATATTTCAAATACATGATATGTTTCAAAACAAAATAGGGGCGAGTAGTTTCGACATATTTACAGAATACAATGTATTGAGATACAAATACAGCTAAATAAAATTGAAATATCTGTAATTCCAAAATAACAACTTATCACGAAATGCATATGAAAGTACACATTTTTGTCTGTCCGTCTGTTTGTTCTTGCTAATCTCTGAAACGGCTGGACCGATTTGAACGAGACTTTCACTGACAGATAGCTGATGTTATAAGGAGTATCTACTTTTATTTTAGAATATAAAATTCTGTCCGTCTGTTTGTTATCAAAGGCTGAAGGGATCGTAATCAAATTTGGCAAGGTTATAGATTATAACCCGGGAAAGCGCATATGATACTTTTCAACATCATCATCATCCATCACCACGCAGATGACACCACGGGCATGCGCAGCTCGTAAGCATTGATAATGATAATACCTTTTTAAATCACTTATTGTATTACTGTGTTATTAGTTTGTAGGGTTCCATAGTCACACTCAATGTATCGCCAATTTTAATTTGAAGAAATTAATTACTTAGTAATGGATGACTCAACTGTTGAGAAATTACTATAACTACAAGTTCTTGCGTTACATCTATTCAAACTAATTGCTTCCTATGATGTCTATAAACACGCATCAAACTTGAAAAAACTCAACCTAGAAGTTTAAACCCAGGTTTTTTTTATATGGGGCTTTTTCCAGAAAAATTGACATCAATTTTTATTTTTTTTCCTCGTGGCTACGAGACCATACCTTTTGTAACAATCCCTACACATTTGACATTTTTAAGTACTCTTATACAAGTAGGTAACACAGAGCGGACAGAGGGGCGAACAGCCCCTACCACCAACGCACCGCGCGCCACTGAAGCCTCTGAGTAATTACAACGAGGGATGTTTAGCCGTAATCATCTTAGCCTAATCAACTCGCCAGATTAATTGTGTTTTGATTGAAAACATGTCATGTCAACCTTGAAATCCTATATCCTATGTAATAGTAAAACAAACGATAGTTCGTAGTTATATATTTAGTGGTACATATTGTAAGGGTTTCAATTATTACAAATTTAAACTTCTGGTTTATAGGTTTTATCGATTTAAAGTACGAGTATTACTTGCCTCAACTAAGAGATCTTCTCTGTTTCCAAAAAGAGATTTTTCTCATACGAGTATCTATAATTATACATATATATTACGTGGATATTTTCGTATGATCATACCCAACTTTTTATTAAGTAATCCAAGTTTGATGATTCTTTCTTATCGAAATTCGACGTATTCGTCTACATATTAAACTATTTTTACCGCCTAAACACTCACGATAGGGATCGAATACGTCGACCCGGGTTTCGAGCATATCAGATGCTCATCTTCAGGGCGGGTGTGCAGTGGTCCTATTTTAAGTTATACTTCGTCCTTCCTCATTTCATCAACGCGGTTGGAAAGTCGTTGAAGTAACTACTCTTAAAAGAAGAAATAATATAAAAACTATGTGCCTTTCTTGACGTCGTTGTGATGTCTACGAGTATAGTAGACATCACAACGACGTCGTAGTAAAATATTTTTACTTTACATATACCTCAAACATAATTACTCAACGACAAACAAGCTGACCATTGAATAAAGAGAGAGACTGCTAAAATTTCATTCTATTCTATAAATTTGTCTACAGTGGGAAAGTCGATTGCATCTTATGTTCAAAATAATGAATTGTCGTTTTAATTGTCATTACACCGCGGGTACATCGCATCCAGACCAACAAAGTCAACAGACAAGGGAATACAGTATCCAAAACAGTTCATAGATTTGGCCTAAGAGAAACGGGATTGCCATGAAATGCCATTACGGATCAGTTACACTGAAGATACCGGCACGGAAAATGCCATGCCAAATGTATCTCATAGAGGGTAGAATAAACAGTTGCTAAGATATGAATTTGTACACGATAGTGCCAAAGCTTACGTATGAATATAATAGGTATAAAGGGCACACTAAGGCATTGAAGCGCTCGTAGCAGAGCTCGACTTGGCGATCTTAACCGATCAACAAGTTAGGCAACACTTGCTGCGGTCAGGACTTGGATGGGTGACCGCTAGTGGCATTATTCAACTGAGCGCTTCCGTGATTCGGAGGGCACGTTAAGCCGTCGGTCCCGGTTGTTTGTCTTAGGACAACAGTCGTAAGGCTATGTCGAGGGCCTTCGGGCGGCCTGAAAACTTCGACATGGGTTGGCTACAAACCTATCCACCAATCCGCGCTGGGTCCGCGTGGTGGATTATAGTCCAACTCCTCTCTCTGAGAGGAAGGCTCGAGTCCCAATAATGGGAAAATTATTATTTATGATTATGATAAGGCATTTAGAATGCCAAAGAACATAGAGTTGGTACTTGGACAGATGTTGATGGGTTATACCGATATCAGTACTTCCGAGTTCGATTTCTTGGACCTAATATGAACGTATTAGTTTAACTTTTTGTCTGATGACGATCATGATAAATTAATAATAGTTTAAAACACTTCAAAAAAGGAGACGGTTCTTAAGTCGACTGTATTTAAAATGTTTGTTACCTCATAACCTTCGCCTGGGTAAACCGATTTCCCCATTAAAGTTCCGTTCTAAAAACCAGTCCCATGTAAATTTCATCAAATTCGATCCTACCGTTTTGAGTAACACTCTTAATACTCCAATAACTGAAAAGTGTTTCGCCTATTTTGATGATTTTGAAAGACAATCGTTGACGTAATTTGCAAGGGTCACTAAAACAGTGAAGAAATTTTTTTTACCAAAAGACGGAACCAACTTCAACATTAAGAAGTATGAAATAACTAGTGAACTATCGTATTTACAGGTTATTTTACACTTTTTGGTGTTGAAGTCAGATCCTTTTTTGGTATACTGTTACTGCGCCGTGCGGCTTGACAAGCGCGTATAGTTTAATGTCTTCCAGTGACCTCTTCCTGGGGCGGATTCCACTAACTAATTAAATTGCAATCGAACCGTAGCTGAACGGCGACTTTTATGCGTTTTCTTATTCTGCTATCGCAAAACAGTCTATCTGCAGTTACGTTTCTATTGACGCCAGCAATCGATCAAAACTTTATGTTGTGCTAACTCGATAGATCATGAACGCGTTGTTCACTTATATTCGTATATAGAAGTGTCAATTATATATTTATCAATAAGTAGCGTTTATGTTATGTTTATGTGACGCTACAATACAATTTCTCTATAGAAGTAGTAGAATGGCTTTTTGCCAAAGTATCGAACGACAACCAGAGTTGAACTGCGATTGCAGCGGTATAGATTGTTGAACGTTGTCAAATAACAGAATTGGCCTTCCTGGTCATGAAGTGTAGCCTATATGTTACTCTGGGCTGTTATCTCCGTTCGATTTTATTGGATGAGCCGCTTGAAGAAATAACACACACACTGACTGTGAAAGAATTTTCTTTACAGAAGTAACGGTCTTTTCTATTTTGTTGTATTGTTATGTTTTGTAAGAAACTGTTAAACCATCCGTAGTTATACATATTTGTTTTTAAGCTATTGCATAGCTTCTATCGCGGGCCTTGAGCGTGGAGACCGAATCCAGAAATTCCGTAACGTAAATAACCTAACACCCCCCACTCCGACTCCATTTATCGATGAATAGCAGAACTTTTAATGACTTTTTGAAATATCACGCTTGTCTCTTTAGTTCAGCAACTCGCCTCTAGATGGCATTAGTTAAATAATTATAATTGCATAAGTTGATTTGGCCTCTATCGATGAATAGCAGAACTTTTAATGACTTTTTGAAATATCACGTTTATTATTACGGAATCAAAAAAGTTTTAGAGTAATAATTTTGTTATTCATAGAGGTATTGAAGACGTGCAGTAAGCCTGCATGTATATGTTTTAACCCTTTGCGTCCCAGAGACGTAAATCATTCATACATCTTTTGTTTTAATTATCATCGTAAAGAAAGGGTTAAGTAGACCGCGGTGTTTCAATTAATTTTGCAATATACATGTTATTCATTGTTTTAAACTATCACGGTTGTTCTCTAAAGTTATATGATTAATAACAGGATATACAGTGAGTGTGATTTGTCGGGACTTAGGATCGAGTTCGAGTTCCAGTGATAACCGTAGCAAAAGACTAAGAAAGAGGGTAGATCGTTATGTCTGCACCTAACTTTTAAACTTTTTGACCAACCACCCGCATTCTTCAGTCTTCCCGTGAACATGGTGCATGTAACTGCGCCGAAATATCGGGAGCTCATTCCACAACCTTACCACGGTAAATATCCCGTTAATAATCATATAACTTTATACAAGTTATTATTTATAGGTACGGAACTCCTATAATATACGCTACATTTACGCCTGAAACTATGATATACTTAGTTAATTTCAACCGATGGTAGGTAATGGAATTCAATTATAACCCTACTACTGAAAAAATATGGTCGAAATAGAGAACCACGTTTCTCGTATCCTTATTTTTCCAAATGGGTTAATAATTCAATTGCGCAATACATTTAGCATAATTCTCAAATAACTATTGTATCACTTTCTACACACTCAGCGTAATAATATATTATTTGACGCATAAAAGTGCAAAGTTTATACTACTCGTACCTATTACTTTAGGTGCGTTCGTTTAGCAATGACAGCATTGGTGGCGTTGCCATTGTTGGCTCTTTTGTTACGTTCGTAAAGCTCCAAAACGCCTTTTTGGCCACTTTTGCCCACACCCTACTCGAACGCTAAACCGAGCAAAAGACCTAAAACGCATTTATTTCGATTATGTTGTCAAATAGACAGTTGTTAAAAAACGATCACAAACAATCGTGCTTCGGTCGTGGGTCAAAAATTGTAAAAACTTTTTGGTGACTAAAAAACTCTTTTTTAGCTTTCCGAAAGCTGAACAAAAAGATACTAAAACGACATTTTCACCCAATTCGAACGCCCTTGTGAGTGTTTTAGCGTTATTTTCGCCAACTTGGAGCTATTCGAACGCACTACATGTTACGGTACATAAGCCACAGAGTAAGTAATGATACACTTAAGTCTAGTAGCAAGCGGGAGTGTGGAGAAGGCGTCATTATAATTCGAACTTAGGTTAGGTTATATATTTAATACTAAAATCGCTTGTTTTACCTACATATTCGAAGATTTTCTTTGATGATTTTTAACGTACTAACACATGCTAAGCGATAACGAACATTGCATTAGAGAGGAAAAATCACATCCATGGGATTCGAAGCCGCGTTTTCCGACACACCGTGTAAGACACCGAGGCACGACGTCCAACCAAGCATTAAATTACAACTCTCAATTTGATTTTAACCGTTGTATGTGAACAAAGCGACATCTATTGAACAGCTTCACAGCATTATCGAACAGGAAGAATTTTTTTTCAAATACTTGATACGAATCCCGTCCGAGGGTGTGATTTTTTCTCTAAAATTGGAAGGTTTTTCTTTTATTTAGTACCTATGTTCATAATCATTTATTTAGAACCAGCACATGGTTATATTGGAATAAGTGTGTATGTATATTTCAAACGTATTAACAATATATTAATATTATTTTATTGTTATTGTTATAATTGCCTTTATTGTTTCATAGAAATAATATTCAAGTATGAAGAGCAAAGTTCAGTTAGACACAACTCAGCGTTCCGAATAGATAGAGCTCAGAAGTAGAGAGCGCACACACGCCTCTCTTGCTAAATATCTGAATAAATCGTTCATGAGGTATTTCATTGGACACCCTAAATCTATTAAATAAACATCGAGCTATTATTACGTAATAATTGATCATAATACACAAATACAAGTAACAGATATGTCGATAGGTAGGTACTGTATAAAACCGGCATAAGTGTGAACTGTGTGGCAGGTAAAACCTTCAAAAAGTTATAGTTCAATAAATAAAAATAAAACCTACTTATATGAAAATCGGTTCAAGCAATTGCTGAGTAAACTCAATTTACTTATTTAGCAATGACTGCTCCACGAGCTACAACTTAAAACTTTCATATATTGTTTTAATTATTTAGAGGGAGGCTACAATTTAATAACTTTCAAAAATTATTACATCGTTCAACAGTAATGATTGATATGCCTTTTTAAGTGTACATAAACTTACTAAATAAGTAGTGATGTCAAATGCAACTCTAAATTTACATGGCTTCATCTCTATCATGCACCACAAAATATGAAGCTTAGTTACAAATCATGCTTTCCCGTTACAGCTAAACATTTCAAAGCTTAACAAGTCCGTGAGCAGTTCTTATACTAATTCGACGCAAACTCAAAATCCTAAAAAAAACTAGTCTAAAATCTGAATTTAATTCAAAAACATACGACCTTCTAAATCCGTGAGATACTCTCGTAACTTAATTGCGCGTAAAGTAATAATTATATCAATCAATTGTTGAGTAATTTATCATAAATTCACAGTTTCATAACCCTAAAAATAAGAAAGAGTTACTATGCAAAAGAAGAAAACCACTAGACACTATTAAAAAATACTCAAGCACGAATAAAAATGAGAAATGCTGGCAATAAATAATAAAAGCAAAATTATGAATACATTCGAAATTCAAATGTTTGTTGTGGCGCGAAAAAAGCGGCGGGACGCGAGCCGCGAGCGCGGTGTGGACGTCGCACCGCGCACTTTCCCGAACGAACACTGCTGACTACATGCACGAGACTTCAAAGCTTCGGAGCCTTGCCTCGCTATTAGCAGCGGCGGGCGAGGCGCGAGACTGGTCCGACGGTGAAGCCGGGTCCGCTCTCAGCCGCCAGCGAAAGAAAATTGTACAAATTGCGAGGAAACTCGTAATAACTACGTATAATGCTCAGTAACTACTGTTATTTTATTTTCGGTTTCAACATAGAGAAATATATTTTGTTTTCTCTCTCAGAATAATGTTGTTGTTGAACGGTGTATCACCGTAATAGACCCGTAACTTACACTTCAACGCGTTTCGCACGGAGATATGTAATTAGAAAGCATATTAAATAACTACGCGCTTTGTGAAATGTTATGATAATTATGTACTTAATTATGATAATATTTTATAACATGCCTTACAAAAGCAAGGTCATGGTTTAAGAGAATATCGGGACTTTTTCGCGCACAGATTAATATTAAAACATAATTTTGACTAAACTAGACGGATCTACTCGTGGCCACGGTCGATACAACTCGACTAAGACGTCGAGGTTAGTCAAAATTATGTGTAGATATTAACCTGTGCACGAAAAAGTCCCGATATTCTCTCAAATCACGAATTTGATTTGCGAAAGTTTAAAAGGTATTTAAAGAAGGTATTTTATCACGTATCATACGAGAACTTATAATAAAAAATCTACCTATCAAATGCATGGTGTTTTACGCTCGAGGCAGGGCTTCGTAGGCATGCAAAAACAAATACAAACCAACGGCAGTTTATAACAGATAATTAACCATTGTAACATTTTTGATACTTGATGTTAGTTTCATTGAATTGTGTTTTAATAACTATCTGCATATAATTTTATAAGTAAGTATCTAAGTATATATTTGATACGTAAACAAATGTTATTTTTGAGTACCTACTTACCAAATTAAATAGATAGGAGACCTTATTATTTATAGCTAATCCTCGTTTAAATTATATATAAGAATTTACTTAACTTAGTAAATTTTTCATAATGTTCATAAAAAAATTTAGTTTCTCCGCCCAAACCTGTGATTTAGTTTAATTAAAGAGGAAAGTTCTTTAACGTTTTTATTAATTTTCGTAGCAGTTGTCGAGCTGAAATATTACATAGATATATATGCCTATTATCCTTTCCTATACCGTGATAATTAAAACAAAAGATTTATTAATGAAACTGAAGTATATTTACATTATTTACGTCTCTGGGACGCAAAGGGTGAACAACTAATCAGGTAAAGTTTTAGACCTTATACGGGTGGAGTACTATCAACACCCGCTGAACCAGTACACTCACACTTCCAGGAATATTATTGTTTGGTGTCGGAATCGGTGCACAGAGATATATATGTAATTAGAAAGCACATTAAATAACTACGTGATTTGTGAAATGTTATGATAATTATGTACTTAATTATGATAATATTTTATATCATGCATTTTAAAAGCATGGTCATGGTTTATGACAATATCGGGGCTTTTTCGCAGACATATTAATATAAAAACATAATTATGACTAAACTCGACGACGACTGAGTCTGCTCGTGACCACGATCAATGCAACTCGATCAAAACGTCGAGGTTAGTCAAAATTATGTTTTGATATATTATAGAAACAACACGCGCAGATACGAACCATATTTCAATTAAAATTCCACAGAATAAAGGTCTTTGATTGGATTGGCTAGACTTTTTATCTTATTCAAATGCTTTGATTGTAGGGTACTCGTATGAATGGGCTCGATATGGAAAATAAAGAGGTAAGTGCGCCTACATAGCTATACTGTATTGGAGGGCTCGCTGACTCTTTGTATTCTGTCCCCTCGGTTTCGGAACAAGGTTTCCTCAGCTGTTTGTCAAGTATCGAAGTCGTCGGCAATAAATAACCAATGCTCTAACTGCCATATTGAACTCAAGTGGATTTGTGTTCTGGAGATTATTGTAATGGTGTCTTGATGGGTTAATAGCCATGATAATTTATAAACGCCTTACTTAGAATAACTAAACTTGTTAGAAATAATAGCTTACTGAAAACAAAGGAGCTTATCTGGATTATAACGTCCTAATTGGATTAGAGGAACTCGTTCAATTAGTGATTATATCTCGATCATACTCGTAAATGTAACCTTCAATCAGGTTAATAACTTGGAGAAGTCTTAGAACAATTCTAATGCCACTGCTATCATGACGCACACACAAATACTGATAAAGTTCCACCTTTCCTCAGGCGGCTAAATGTTTTCGCAATAAACATTAACATAGGCACTACGATAGATAAAACCAGTTTGAGTAAGAATAAACTATCCAATTAAACTAGGCGCCATCTTTTTGCCCTATAATGTGGTGGTCTTTACTGGCTTTGTGCAAGGCATGTTGCTTCCAGCGACCCTGTTCCTGCCGTCGCCACTTCTCCTCTTACGGCCAACACAAACAGCTCACGTCTGATTCATTCCGTACCGAGAAACAATCATTCAGCATACTACTAGTACTTCTATTAAACGATCCGCAAGATAGAGGACAACTCGGGAATACAAGTTTCTCTCACGCATATTTTATTCTTAATACACACGTACAAAGACGACATGAAAAAAAGCGTGCATAATCGTATCTCGTAATACTAAGTGGCCAGGATTGTGCTTCTTGTGGTTTATGCAATATTCCATATCAATCAATTAATTGCAAAACGCATTTAATCAAACATCTAGCGTAACTCTACCGGGTCGAATCAGACTATTGCAAGAGTATTTCACGTAGATTTTTCTCTGTGAGACAAGCGTGAGTATGTGGGCCCGCAATTTTGTATTGCAAACCTGGGTTGAGTCATCGAAAGGGCAAGTTTTTCACGCGTTGGGTAAGAGGCTGCGCGCGCGACGGAAACCAGCCAAGCTCGGCGACCTTTTACGGGATATCGTCGTTTATACCAACTACGGCATAGCTCACATGGTGCCACTAGCCTGTGCACCGGGAGGTCGGTAACTTGTAAATCTCAACGAGAGTTTATATAAGACTAGCTTCTCCTGGTGGTTTCACCCGCATGGTGATGGATGATGAAAAATATCATATGCGCTGCCCCGGGATGTAATCTATAACCTTGCCAAATTTAATTACGAGCCGTTCGGCCGTTTAGGCGTGAGAAGACACAGTCAGAGAGACAGGGGTTTATATTTTGTGTATTTTGTGATTTTTATATTTTTATTTACTTAAATATAAGTTAAGCATGAGGTGCTCCTTATAACATCAGCTATCTGCCAGTGGATGTCCTGGTAAAATAGATCCAGCCGTTACAGAGATTAGTGGGAACAAACAAACATACCAAAATTTTAGCGATTGTTTGTTTACGTACAGCATGTACTTTCATATGAATTGAGCGAAAAGCTGTTAATTTGAAATTACAAACAAACAATTTAATTTCTGTGTGTACATTTTGATTCTAAATTCCATACAACATTTTCTCGTACAGGAAATTTACATATTTCGTAACTCTTCCTCTCTACACCCCGCGTTATCCCCCTCCCCGCCTCGCTTTTTAAGAGCTCAGTTTGAGTTACATTGTTTAATTGCATCCTTTTTTATGTACTCGATAGTAATGTCTCAACGACTAATTGCAAGATCTTTGTATATGCACCGCGGCAGTCATAACCATAATCGTTAATAAGGTGTGTGTTATTAAAAGAACTTAAAAGTATCAACAGCTACCTTTTTGGGCATAAATAAATGTGATTTATATAATGGTGAATAAGATATAATTAATTCTAATTACAATGTCATTGAAATTAATTTAATAATTTAAAAATTAAAACTTTGTACTGAAGGGGTAACACAATAATTCCTGCGAGTTTTTCGTGGTTTACGTGAAGTTTTTATGCCAAAGCTATTCAAGTTGTGTTTTACAAATACGCATGCTAATGCGAACATTGATGCTAAAGGTTTTCTTTCTTTCTTTGTTTTTGTGTAACTCCCGTTAGTGCTCTGATGCACAAAGTTTCCCCAAAGTAACAATCCGTATCGTAAATTGGTAGCCATATTTTCCCGCTTCTCTAAGCTGTAGTGTGTAAGAATTACTGCAATGGGGATCCACACGCAAAGCTCAACGCAGAGGGCGCTAGCGGCGAGATGGCCACTGTAATGTTAGTGTCGCTTTGTTTTTTTAGGAAAAAATATTTTTTTTGTGTTGAAACCGATCAACCATCGTTACTTTCAAGACGTATGCTACCTACCTGGAAGCTTATAAAATTGAAAGGTGAACTAAAAATCGAGGAGGAAAGATGACTGGAAAGAAAGCAGATCTTGTTGAGAGGTACCCACTATCTAATTAATTATTTACTTTTAATCCTTCATATACCGTGATAATTAAAACAAAAGCCGTATGAATGAAATGGACGTAAATGTACGGCTCTGATACGCAAACGGTTAACCGTGTTCTGTTTTAGATTAGAGTGTTATTTAGTTGTAATTTAATTATTATTATTTGACTCAACATAAATTAACCACTTTTTTATAGTGGATCTTTGGAAAATAAATGTACACCGTTATTATTACATCCTGGCACAGCACACAAAGGCATATTTGGAGAAAATTATTGTTTACTGCATGTAAGGTTACAAAATGAATGGAACTGACAGGTTTCAATGGCCATCCCGATGATGCGCCTGATCTGGCGTGATAAATTGGCAGTGAAGATCCCCATTGGAAGTTAAGAGCACAACAGTAACGAAATTACTGAGAGAATGGGACTAAACAACTTCACCGGAGTGAAGAGTGCAGTGCAGAACTTAAACATTTTGGCGACACTACAACTGACATAAGACTCGCGTGTCGGTTACTATCAGACCATATACTTGCTCGTTTCTTCAGTCACTAGTACAAAAAACAAATTATTTCAAACTAAACCACCTACTGCACGAAAATCAAAACTTTGTTTACTTTACGCATAAAATATAGTATCTGTGTAACATCACCTAGAAGAAAACTAGTCAGAAAGAAATTAGGTAGCCCAAATCTAAACACAACACGTGAGCTGTGTAGACTTGATAATTGATGCATAATGATGACGTGAAAACCACATGCAACGATAGTGTCAAATAGCAGTCAACTTACCTAAACGCCATATGCCTACGTGAAAATAATAGAAGTGTAATAAAATGGTTTCATGTGCACTTCAAACAATTCTATAGTTTTAGCGTAAAGGCCTATTCAGACCTGAGCGTTATTCGCTACCGCTGTGGGTAGCGAAAAATACCACGCGGAACTCGATGGGTAAATAGTATGATGTCCCATAACTGCAGCGAAACTTGTACCGCCTAGTGAGGCGGTATTTTCTCTTGTTAGGCGAAACTAGTTCCGCCGCCCAGCTAACCGTTGCCAACGAATATCTCTATATAACAGAGATATCCGCTTTGGTGTGAACAGTGTAATTAACGCATACCCTTTCGGATTTCTCTATCGCTGGCGGTAGCGAATAACGCCCAGGTTTGAATAGGTCTTTATACGTAGCAGTTGATTCCTGATCTTTACAAATTTATGAACCTACACTAATAACAACGCTAATTAAAACGATTCTGTTGATCAAGATAAGCCAGTTGAAGTGGCAGTGGACAGGGCACGTAGGACGCACAAAATCAGGACGATGAGGCCGGATGATTCTGGAGTGGTGACAACGGAGTGGCAAGCGCAGTGTATGTCGCCCATCGACAAGGTGGACAGACAACCTGATAAAGGTCGCAGGACGAGTGTGGACGCAGATCGCTTCCAACCGGTCCCTTTGGAAATTTGCTGGGGATACCTACGTTCAGCAGTGGACGTCAGACATGATCTATGTCAGTGACTTTAGTTCGTCTACGGATCTCCTCATTTCTTATTCGTTCACGTACAGAAAGCCCGAGCATAGCCCTCTCCATAGCTCGTTGTGCGACTTCGAGCTTGCTTATGAAGCCCACAGTAAGAGACCACGTTTCAGTGCCTATGTCAGCAATGGTAACACACACTGATGAAAGGCTTGTCTTGAAGCGCTGAGGTAGTTTGGACGAGAACTTTTCGCGAAGTTTCCGGAACGCTGCCCAGCCGACGATTGGCTTCTTTCTCGAAGTCGGACCTACCTAGTTGAACAGTTTGTCCTAGGTAGATGTGTTTGTCAACAATTTCGAGAACTGAGTTCACAACTGAACCGATACTTACTGGGTTAGGCACAACACGGGTATTGGACATAAACTTTGTCTTGTCCATGTTTATCTTAAGGCCGTTGGGAAACTCGATGGAGGCCTTCGAGCATCGTGCTGAGATCTTCCATGGATTCTTCCATGACTACAATATCGTCAGCAAATCGAAGGTGAGTGATGTACTCGCCGTTGATTGCAATGCCAGACTTGAAGGAGTCTTCCAATGCAGCGCAATGGAATTAATAGCAATACTGTTGCATAAATAGTGATTTTCCAAAATCAGCAGGTTCTATATTCGGATAGAGATCAATATACAGAATATTTGATTGAGGCTTTTTTGTACTTTTTCATGGTTGCCATTACACTACATAAACAGTAAATAACAACCCGTTAATTTGTTTCTAGGTATACTATACTAACTATGCAATTTTGTCAATGTAAAAAGTAATCTCATACACTATGCTTTCGCTGTGCCCGTATGTTTTCCATTATTATAATACAACAACCGTGCCGTGCCGTGGGGTACCGGCTTAGAATTGTACCCCCCAGCTCTTTCCGTGGGTGCCGTAAGAGGCGGCTAAAGGAATATCCGAGAAATGGGCAGCAGCATTTCCCGCAGTCTGCGTCAACATCCACTACGATCACCAAGACGCCTGCCAAGCGTGGTGTATTAAGGCAAATCCCCCATGAACAGTCCAAGTGGCGTTCTATGGATTCAAGTGGATAGGCCTCCCCTTGAATCCATAGACCGCCACTTTCGACGTTCAGCAGTGGACGTCTTCCGGCTGATAATGATGATAATGAATACAACAACCTAAACATATTACGAGTAGCAATATTATACCTAATCAAGTTTGCACAAGAGCTCTGACGGTATAGACGGTAACGCTGAATTGAGCTAATTGAGCTAATTAACTAATAACTATTGGGTTCTAAGAGCCATTCTAATTCTTAGCCCTAATGTTGAAGCAATGAAGCTATTGAGGAATAATAAGCAATTGTGAATACACGAGGTGTGGTGCGTCAGCGCCCCTATTTGAGGAATAAATCGGTGTCGCGCGGTTAGACCTACATGTTGAAAAGTCCTTTCGAGGCAAATAAGCAGTTCATTGAGCCGTCGATCATACTTGCAGTTTGATATTTCAAAGATTATAACACAGTATTGCGAACATTGCTACTTCAGGGAAGTTAAAGGTAAGGTGCTACTTCCCCGGACGAACTCATTGATGTTCCTGTTTTGCACTTATAGTCGGTGTGAAGTCTCATATTTGCACCAAAATCAGCCCGAGGGGCTTTGCACCTCGCACGCAATATATAATATATATAATGTAGGTATATTAGTATTTGTATATGACAATGATGTCATTATCATATACAAAGACCTTTAAAGATCACATCATCTTTTAAACAAAATAGTTTTCTTGCTGTTGTGCTTGTTCACAAAACTAAATAAAAATAGGGATATGTAAATCGGTGCGCAACGAGCACGAGGCTGGTCTGGTGTTAAGCGGTAACCTCTGCCTATCGCAGATGCATTCCGTGACAGGTGACGAACTGCATTGCGCTAATCGCCCTAAGATAAATAGTTTCAAGAGTCTATAATTGCACCGGCACCCATACCCATCAAACCGGAATTTAGTAATGCGATCATTACTGTTTTGCGGTAAAAATAGGTAAGATGGCTAGTACTTTCCAAGACGAACTCGTAAATACTCGCTATGAGTGCAGAAGCGAGAGAAAAGAGAAGAATGAAACCCAAAATAAATAGAATATGACTTAAAGCGAAGGAAACATTATTAATATTGTAGAGTTTCGCGGAGGATTTGAATATTCTAGAAAACTGTATTTTTCCATGAGCGTGAGACAGGACAAATTATCACGTCCGCTCGTGTAAAATAAAATATAACGTTTTAGTATAACCCGCGGCACGTAACTCTAGCGCTGAGCGAAATGTGGAGGGGATATCTGCGCATGGGTACAGTCGCGCACATGTGACAGAGAGAGAAAGGAGTCCCTCGTCTTCGATGTGACAGAGAGAGACAAGAGTTCTTCGTCCCTGTAGCCCCCCTGTGATACCCAATTTTGGACTTCTGGCAATAACGGTCAGCGCTAGAGTTACGTGCCGCGGGTTATAATTCTGTTGTCATTTTCCGTCCTACCACTCAGCGGTAAATGATTATTTAATGAAACGATTGTATCTATCGTACAAGGGTAAATCGAAAATCAGCACGGAGCTCGTATTACTCATTTAACGAAAATTAAAAATTGTTTATACTGCATAATTTAAAAGTAATTATTACTAGTTAGATTAGACTACTTTTTAAATTGGGTTCTTTATGAGAGGTTTACCAAGCTTTTCGCATCACCAGAACACTTTTATTTTGGGCTTACAATCAAAATGCCAATGATTTCAAAACTGCAGCAAAGAAGGGCTAGTTCAGTATAAATGGCATATGCGTATACGTGAAATGAGATAGTCTTATACGGACGCAATAATGTAATGGAATGCACAGCCGAGTATTGACAACCCGTATTGTACAGCATTTATGCCGTATACATGGACTCGGAATATTTGGCTGTGCAATACGGGTTGTACAATCCAACCTAAGCATAAGATTGCGCCGGAATCCGTACGTGTACATGGCTTCGATGTGATGGACTGTGCAATACGGGGCGTACAAAACGGTTCATACATTATTTGGTTGTGCAATACTGGCCGTATTATATAGTGACTCGTCTTATATAATGCATTCGGTGTTTTAGGTGAAATCAAAAACATAGTTTGTGCTAACTAGTTTATTAACTACGTTGGGTGTACTGTGAACTTATAATTAGGAACTAAGGTGTTCTCATACCGTAGTGCATATTACTCGGAATTAGAAAGTAATTTACGTTATGTACGTCAACTTACAACGTCATAATGCGACGATCCCGCTCAATTCGTAGTGCGGGGTACCAAATTCGATCCCCAGTCGGGGGATTTGAGTCTGTCAACGAATTCAAAATTAATCAACAATTTCAAGTATCGATTACAGCAAAAGCAGCGTTGGCAAATACACTATTGTAATAGACGATATAATGTATATTAATTATATGATTTTTAATTACTGTCGCCAAACCAAACCAAATTTTGCATTGGGAATCGAAACCCGCGTCGTTACGTGCCAGAAGACGAGGGTTCGAATTCCGTCCGAGGATATGTAATTTTTCCGTTTAAATGTTTTACTTAGCTTTTATATAAATGTTATTGATTGTTAAAGTTTTCATATTCTATTAAGAGGTACGGTGTGTGAGCACAACTTTACTAAATGAATTACATAAAATAAATTGTTAACTAGATGGGTTCTAAGTTACAAGCAGGAAATAAGTAATTCGCTTCTGAAGGTGCAAGGTTTGGATCAGAAGGGAAATATTGAGGAAGCCAAGCGAAGGAGCATCTGCAAAGGAAATAACATGCATCATTAGTATAAATAAAATAAAGCAAGGCAATCAGTGAGATAATTAAATTGCAATCGAACCGTAGCTGAGCCGCTGACATTTATATGATCCGTTCTTATTCTGCTATTGAAAGGGCCAGCAAGAGCAGCAGACGCCAGCTCCAGTGTACTTCTGAATTTCGACAAGTTCAATACTCCGACAGTAGCTTATTTACAAAAACATAGTTCGACAAGTTATTGCTTCGACGGAACATATATTCGACAAGAATGACTCCCACACAACGTAGCGGAGTATCTAGTCAGAGCAAAGTCACGAAAGGTGCGACGACGAGCGACGCGAGGAGGAGCGTTAGGGTGAATGGTGGCTACACGACGCGCGAGCAGAGCGAGCGCCCGGCGAAGCGTAGTAATTAGGCTAACCTACACCTCGATAAGGATATAACGCATCACTTTTGGAATAAAATTATATACGAATGTATGTCCTGTCGAAGCATTGACTTGTCGAACTATGTTAATTCAAATTAAGCGACTTGTCGAAGTATTGAACTTTTCGAAATTCAGAGGTGAACCTCTCGGGTCAGCTGACCGCTCAAAGCTTTATTCTGCCAACTCGATAGAACATAAGCCGATTTTGACGCGACGCTAACTCATATGCGTATTAAACAGCGTTGTTGTATACATGGTGAAAATGTCAGAGAGAAATTTCATTAGACCACAGACCGACGGAGCTGCCATCAGACATCGATCGCTAGTCAATCAGTAGCGCAGCGGGCCGCTTCGATACATAATACATTGTTTGCGCGCATATTGTATGCAACAGTGAACGCGAGCTAGTGGCCCGTTTTCACTGAAAACGAGGTGTCCGGCGCACATCTAGAAATTAGGTCGCACACTGTTGTTTCCGATGTATGCACTTTGTAGGTTGGCTGGGCCGTACGTTTTGCGTGGGGCTGGAAACTCAGTCTGACCTTATTCGTTGTTCAAAGTTTGATTTAGTATTTTATTTGGTTTATTCGCCTACACATTTGTTTCAAAATGTTCTCTTTGCAATTACTTAAATACTAATGTTAACTTTACCGATACGAAAGTACATGTCGATTGATACATTTGTTGCTGGGAATGAGACGCGCACACTCGAGCATAACAGTGCTTTAGACGATTAAACAACGAAAGATATAATTAAGAGATAATTCATTTTGTTCACAAAAAATCTGAAACGCAACTCACAATTTGCAGAACCATTACTTTACAAGATAGACAAAAACATAAATACTACCTAACGAGATGACTAAAGTTAATATTATTGTTCAGACTATAAATGCACTTGACTTTTTGACACTTGACACGTTTTATATAACATTTTTCACCTTGACTAATACTGTAATATGCTCCGTTGAAATTTGGTAGAAAAGAAAGTTGTCGCAGCTGAGACAATGCTACACGTCATAATGATTACAATAGTTATTTGTTATGCAAGGCTGCAAATTTTGTTTTGGCGCGAGTACTTGTATTGAAATCTGAGCAAGCAAATAGATGTCTAGGATTGTAGTACTGAACAGCAAGCGAAGCGAGTGGTTCAAATATAGAATCCCGAGCATACACTCTCACTCCCAGGAGTCCCAAGGTAGGAAACTCAGAATAACTTTGCTGCCGAGCGAAACACACAACTTTTCACTTCACTACAGTGAGTGCTAGAGGTGCAAGAACAACAGCTCAAATAATATATCAAATAAATGTTAATTTATTTTGTAAATAAACATATACAAAGACTCAGAGACAGAATTTTGTTTCTGAACAATACCTGATAGAACAAGGTTAGAGATTTCATAGTTCGTTACGTTGGAATTTCAAATAACTCTTCCACGCCAGAGGATAAATTGGACGACGAACTATAAACGAAGCCTTTCCGAGGTAGTGAGATGAAAAAAATATTTTCATTATTGCAAGGAATTCGAATGAACTATTTTTTTTTAATATCTTATTTGTGCTCTGTGCTGAAGAGTAGTATGTTACAGTCAAGTCTAATGGAAACGCACTGATGATCATAATTATAGTGAATATTATTTGTTAACATACTTAAGAGTTGCATGAATAATCTACTTTTTATTTAAGAAATAGTTTCAACAACAGTAAACTATTTAAATCAAAATTAAACTAAGGCCTAGCGCGTACTGCCTTGCGTTTTTATAACGCATATTCTAGTGAATTACGGAGAGTCATAGAAGTACGCGCACAGCGGTGAAATAAACGCACGCGCATGCGGTAAAGTCATCGCTGCCAATTTGCGGTAAGTCTTCGTGTTTGTATCGCATAGATGTATGTAGAAGTGATGTACGCAATACCGTTTAAGTACCCTTTTTACGTACTACAAATATACGAAGATAGCGACTCTTGTATGGTAGTCTATAACGATGTGGTGTGGGTCTCACAGATGTAACTTGAATACCAAAACGTGAGCTTTTTTCGCCGCAGTGCGCTGACTTGTTCTACCGCGTTCCACCGCAAGGCAGTGCGCGCTAGCCCTAATGAGCATGGACTTTACGCGCGGAAATACGATTGCGATCTCGCAAACAAGCGCTAGATTTTTGGGCGGGCGAAAAAGACGGCAATATATTATTATAAGCTAACTCATGTCTGTCTAATATACTCCTAAAGGTGCAAGTTGGTAGCCGGCTACATATAGCAGCAACAGCAGACGACGTGTCATTGCTTCATGTCGCCGCTTCATGTCGCTGCAGTCATGATTTCGAACCAGATGGCATCAACCATTTAAAAAGCTATACGAAATGTTAAGTTTAAATATACAATTTGAAAAATTGTATATTTAAACTTCTATTCTTTTCAGTTAATGGAGTGTAACTCAAAAACCTCCTAATTGATGAAATTTAAATGGGACCACACGGGAAGCAGCAGCTTTTACACAAAAAAATAATTTTGAGAATCGGTTCGCCCTATCGAAAGTTATTGCTCCTCCTTGTTGGAAGTCGGTAAAAGATTTTCAGTTGTTTTACCTGCTAGATGATAACCGCTCGCTACCCGCGGCACTACTGATCTGCGACAGTGTCGTCTGCCAATCGACGACGCTACGAATAGTATTTCATAGAAATACATAGAAAACAGTTGTGTCGCTGCGACACGTCGTCTGCTGCGGCTTCATGTAGCCGGCTACCAACTTGCACTTTTTCTGTATTTATACAGTAACTGTATAGGCAACTTTGTTGTGAATGCTATACAAATATAATTCAGCAACAAGATTTACTATAGATGAACAATATTGAAAAATAGTTTTTCCAAGTTTTTACCACAACTATTTTCCTTAAACATACGTGGAAATGATATGGCGTATTACTGTACAAGTTAGAGGCCACGAAAGAACAACATATTTAAATTCTATTCACGCGGAGGGACAAACAAAGACATCGACTGAAAAGAAGTACAAAGTCTATTATAATAAAATAATTCGTCATACGTTACGCTGGACAAGTGTGAAAGACAGAATAAAGTCACTCTCGTACTTATTCATATATATACTTCATAGGTATCAATGGAGAAACGTACAAAAAAAATAAATTGCTAAATTTCAATTTAAATCATACAAAGTTTAAACATCTAAACTATTTAGCCGTAATATAAAAAGTATAATATAAATAAATTAGAACACAACTTTTCTAAACGTTAGGTAAACTTAAAAGAATCTAACACGGTACTAGTTTAAATCATAATTCTATCTAACCCTAGCTATTTTTAGAATTAAAATTTTATAATTCATATTTATTCATTTGTTTATTAGAAGTCGTTACCCTCTTGATCTATAAATTTCTACCATTTCGAATAAAAATCAACTATGTCTTAGTGATGCGATAAAAATTTTGATAATGATTTTGATATTAATGACTAACTTCCTTCACTAAAAAGTAGGGCTAATAGATTTACATCATGGAAATGTTCACAGAGCGATCCACAGAGACTATTGTTGGTCGTTTGTATAGCAAGTACAAAACATATATTTTCATTCAGAACTGGAACAAAAGTCAGCCGCACAGGCACGATTCTTCACATAGAAGCTATGGCAGAGACAGGACAGTTATGAAGGAAGCAAAAGCATGCATTCATGCAAGTTTCACTGCAGAAAAGCATATTGTCCATGCAAGTTGGAACTTTGAGGCCCAAGTTTTCTCAGTTATATTACGTGAATAGTATTTAAAGGCTGTTGCCACAGTGGAGAATTTTTATAACCAGTATTAGAAACGTATACTGACTAGAAGTATAAGTATGTATATACTAGTATTAGAAACATGCGCTGACTAGATGTTTTAGTACGTTATACAGTATAAGTTCTGAATTGATATTACGGAAAGGTTTTGTCGTGGATGCCTTCTACATGTATCAGTAGAAATTACTATAGACTATATGCATCGTCATTGTTGTCTGGAAGAGATCGCTCTGAGCGATAAGACCGCCCAATGTGACACTTAATATAAAGTTTTTCATTTGTTTGTTGTATTTTATAATGTGGTGTTGCAATAAAGAGTTTATTTATCTATCGTTACATTTGGATCAAGAGAAGGTAAACAAATCCGAACAAGCCATTGAACATGTACTCGTATAATAGATAGTTGAACAATCGTACACCCCACAAAACAAACAATATGATGTAAGTAATGCGGTGGCTCGAGTCTCAGAGTCATGCGACCTACTTTTTATTTCACTTTTATTCTCTTATGTGAGACTGTATACGTCGTGCAAGTTAAACAAAATAGGTCGGATGAAAATCTTGAAATGAGGCATACGAGTATATTGTTATTCACAAAACATGTAAAATATTTCTTAATGCAAAGTAAAGTTAGCACGTCGCCAACGAAATTATATTTGAACTACACTTTCGAAATTTTCCCGACGCTTAACGAGCCATAAGATTTCTTGATATTTTAGTGTTTGAATTTTCATATAACAGTATGTTTCGTATTTTATTGCGTACTATTATACGAGAACTTGACACATTTTCTGTAAAATTAGACCTAGAGGGAAATGTGTGCAATCAGCTCGCGTTTTTGTCTTTGCGTTATTATTTCAATACTTTTTCATTACGTTAAATATAAACGTGAATACATACATAATCAATATGTTGAAACACATACAAATACATAGATCATGAATTTTCATTCGCTGTTCATTCGCTCAACTCTGTTTTTGATTTAACTTTATGTATTTTCGTAATAAACCTCATCTTGGAATTGGCCAGCGAATGTGTTAAATTAATTAAAAAGAATAATTTTGTATGACACGGAAATTCAAGGAAAAAACGAAAAAGAAAAGGATCCGGGTGGTTGGACTGATGGAGAAGACAGCTCCAAGCTCAGTGTAGAGATGAGAATATTCCATGGATTGTATTAAAGTAAAAACAGTTTCTCTTCCTTTAAACTGTGCTTTCCAGAGAACATAAAGTCAGGTCGGCTTTAATCTGAATCAAAGCATCACATACAAATTGATTATTTGATAACGGACATCAAGCTTTTAGAATTATGATAAACTTTAAGAATGTGTAAACAAATTAAATGTGTGAGGTTGGCTGTAAATATTTATTGGACATGTGATACAAAATATAATTTTATTTTAACGTATTTTTGGAAATGATATGGCGAATGATAATATTTATAAATAGTTAAGTTCTCAAGTAAGTGACTCTGTATGTGTCTTATTAAGAATTAATGTCTTTAAACCTTAAATTGCAATTTCGTGATTCACTGTGTACGAATCAGAGTCCAATTGGAGATGAAGCAGAAGGTACTTATGGAACCATGTATCATTGATCATGAACGAAGCAGATATCCTTATTGTTTTGTATGAAACTGTATTCTTATATTAACTTGGATGATACCATCCTGGCCACATGGACATTTACGCATTCGATGGAGTATTCTGATACTTTGCCGGGCGATACTTTTTGTCTGAAGATTGATTATTGTTTTGGATCCCTTCATATTAAATATTCGTAAATATAACTATTTAATATAACTAAATCTATTTCAGGAGTACATTTCATTTTTATATGCAATGTTATTTCTAAACGGCTGCAACATTACAATGTTCTGTTTATTCATTTCCTTATAGATTTAACTCTAATGGTGAATAGTGTCAAGAGTGCTCATTACGTACATGTTGCTATTTCAGATTTTAAAATACGAGGGTCATTTGAAAAGTTCTTAGCTAACATACTTAATAAAACCACACGATTTTGAGTTTATTTTTATTTTTCAACATACTCTCCTCCGAGCTCAAAACACTTTTTCCATCGACCCGGTAAGGCTTCGATACCCGTTTTAAAAAAAAATTCGTCTAACTCCTCAAAATAAGCGTCCACGGCGGCTATGGTCTCTTCATTTATAAAAAAATATTTACCACCTAAAAAATCTTTCAGCTTTGGGAACAGATAAAAGGGGGACGGTGCTAAATCCGGTGAATATGGGGGATGAGGTAACAATTCGAAGCCACATTGATGGATTTCTGCCATGGATTGCACAGAGGTGTGAATGCGCGCATTGTCCTGATGAAACAAGACTTGAAAAAATAATGGCCCACGAGTTTCTTGCTGCTTCTTCTCGGCGGTGGTTCTTTTCCGAAGACAGCGGTAGAATCATTTAAAAATTTTGACGTTCATAAGAGTGTCTATGATGCCTAAACTGAATAAATAATTTTTTAATTTGAATTTGAACTTTTCTTCTCAATAAACCTGGACGTTTTTCTTTGATTTCTTCTCTCAAACGACGCAACAGGTTGCAATAGTAATCGGAGTTTATTGTTTCACCCTTTTTTAAATAATCCACGAAAATTATACCCTTTGCATCCCAAAAAACGGATGCCTTGACTTTGCCCGCCGACAAAACCACCTTTGCCTTCTTTGGGGTGGGCGATCCTGCTCTTTTCCATTGTTTTGACCGTTCTTTTGTCCCTGGTGTATTGTGGTTAACCCAGGTTTCATCCATGGTTATAAATCTTTCAACAAATTTTATTAGGTCAGCTTCATATAACTCTAAACAGTCGCGAGAAGTTGTGAGTCGGTTGCGTTTTTGTTCCACTGAAAGCAGTCGCGGTACCCACCGCGCAGACCCCTTAGAGAATCCAAGTTCAGTAGTAATTATATGATGTGTTCGTTCAGATGAGATGCCTACAGTCTTAGTTATCTCCTCGACACTCAATCTTCGATCAGATAAAATTAAATCACAGATTTTTTCTTTGTTTTGATCAGTAGAAGCAGTCGAAGGCCGGTTACTACGGGGCTCATCTTGAATGGTCTCACGACCACGTTTAAACTCTGCCACCCAGTTTTTAACAGTCGCATACGAAGGAGCGGACTCACCCAAAGTAGCAGACATGTCTTCATGTATAGCTTTTGGAGTTAAACCTTTCAAATTCAGGTATTTTATCACTGCACGATGTTCAATTTTATCCATTTTCAAAAATAGTTCTGACTTGACTTACGGTATCACGTGTAAACGAACAATGAGTTACTGTGAATAAACTGAACTGTGCATACTTGTTGCAAAATAATGTAAGTACAAAATGAGGGTAGTTATAAAAAAACCAATGACTTTCACCATGTTAGGCTAAGAACTTTTCAAATGACCCTCGTATGTTAATAGAATTTATAGCTACTCTAATACATATTATCTTAATAATTTGAGGAGAACAGGATTACAAATAGGTGTATGTTTTCTGTGGAGTTTTGGTGATGGCAGTAAAGTCGTTTGTGAACTAAAAACATCGTCGCAGAAGTGCTAACGGGCTGCCTGTATTTCCTTTTTATTAAGTTTATATTATATTATTCCTTAGTAACATTACAAGTTACTCCGTTAATCAGATTTTCCTGTAATATTGAAGGTTTCAAGGCGTCACACGTATGAGGTTGCGAACACGCATCTGCTCTCTGTTCTTCCCCCATTTACACTTGATTGTTAATGATAAACAAACAGACACAGTAGTTACAACAGTGTTGCAAGCGGTTATGCTTCCAACATAACTATATACTGTGGCAAACATGTTACAAAAGAGCAGTACCTTCACAAACAGTAAGTGTAAGCTTACCTGAGATCCTGCAGTAAGAACGCAACTAGTGACGTAGCTGCACGCGCTGTGTTCCGAGCAGTTATGCTTCCAACATAACAATGTACTGTGGCAAATATGTTACAAAAGAGCAGCACCTTCACAAACAGTAAGTGTAAGCTTACCTGAGATCCTGCAGTAAGAACGCAACTAGTGACGTAGCTGCACGCGCTGTGTTCCGAGCAGTTATGCTTCCAACATAACAATGTACTGTGGCAAACATGTTACAAAAGAGCAGTACCTTCACAAACAGTAAGTGTAAGCTTACCTGAGATCCTGCAGTAAGAACGCAACTAGTGACGTAGCTGCACGCGCTGTGTTCCGAGCAGTTATGCTTCCAACATAACAATGTACTGTGGCAAATATGTTACAAAAGAGCAGCACCTTCACAAACAGTAAGTGTAAGCTTACCTGATATCCTGCAGTAAGAACGCAACTAGTGACGTTGCTGCACGCGCTGTGTTCCGAGCAGTTATGCTTCCAACATAACAATATACTGCGGCAAACATGTTACAAAAGAGCAGTACCTTCACAAACTGTAAGTGTAAGCTTACCTGAGATCCTGCAGTAAGAACGCAACTAGTGACGTTGCTGCACGCGCTGTGTTCCGAGCAGTTATGCTTCCAACATATATAATAATAATTTATTTTATTTTGCATAAATATATTACATTTTATATAATGAATCCATAGGCTCCCGAACTAGTTAAAAACTGTGTTTCGGGTGCCAGTGGCTTCTCCCATCTAGATTTATTTTAATATTTTATGCTTACAAATACATATAAGAAACATATTTTTGTATATATAAACACGCATATATATATATATATATATATATATATATATATATATATATAAACATAAAGCCTATATATATGTATAGCATAGTCTATATAACTAAAAATATAAAACACATGGAACAGCATACATAATGGTTAATAAATGCTAAGCAAAAATGTTTTGAAATTAGATAAAACACGCTCATTTTATAATATTTATTTGAGGGTGTGTTGGGATGTTATTGTAGTGTGTGTGTGAATGTATGTTTAAGTGTATATCATCTCCGTCAAAGCACCCAACTCAAGTGGAGTAAAAGTGGGTTGGAGGATATTTGTGTATGTTGTGTGAAGGTGTGGAAGTGTAGGTATGAAAGTGATTTAAGTATGTAAAGCAATGTTTGTGGCGTTTAGCACACCGTACACTGTGTGTAACGTTGTGTGCACCGGGCATTGCGTGTGATATTGCGCAGAACGCAGTTGAATAAATGGGGTATGTGCTCAAAATATCATTCTCTAAAACTATTAAGCATCCTTTCGATGCCTTCATAATCATATTGACAAAGCCAAGTAAGTAGCACCTTTTTAATTTCGTTATTACTTAACTTTTTAGCTTTATGTACTTTATTAAATTTGTTGTATAGGAGAGGCACAATGACGTTAAAATGCTTGTGTGCAAATTTGCTCTTAACACGTGGAACAGGACACATATCTATTCGCTTTCTAGAGTCAGGCAGAGTTGGAACAACTTTTCTGTGATAACGCCTTAAGCCTTCGTAAATGAATAGCTTCCTGACACTTAGGACATTAGCCTCTTCATACACAGCAGTGGTTGAGTGTATATATGGTAGATATAGAAGAACTTTAAGAACAGCACGCTGGGCACGCTCCACAGTTATTAGATGAGTCTTTGCTGCATTACCCCACGTGCAAATGCAATATCTGATTAGGCACTCGCACAATGCCTTATATATCCCTATTGCAAGCTGCCTATCTACAACTTCTCTCAGATTTTTAAAGGCATAGATAAATTTTCTTGTCCTAGATGCCAAAGCCATTATGTGGGGGGTCCAGTTCAATTTATCGTCAATCATTATCCCCAGGTATTTAATAGTATCAACCCTTGATAAAACTGCGCAGTTACATTTGTTAGTTGTTTGTTTATTTCGGTTACATGGAAAGGTGTGTATTTTTAAGCTAATATTAGTTCCAGGGGATCCTACTTGAGTCTTATTGAAACACATATACTTAGTTTTGCTGGTATTGAGGGAAAGAAGACTATTTTCAAGCCATTGCGTTACATTTGAAAGGCAGAGCTCTGCTAGTGTGATAACTTTTTCCCATGTCTTATCATGAAGGAGAAGCACGGTGTCGTCTGCAAACATAAGGAGATCTAGTCCAGGCAAAGTAGTATCACATAGATCGTTAATATAAATTAGAAAAAGTGTTGGGCCTAGTGTACTACCTTGCGGCACTCCGTACGTGCACACCGCACCATCGCTCTCAAAATTGTCGACTTTAACCTTTTGAGTCCTACCGGTCAAATAGTCTGTGAACCAGTCAAGTGCAACACCTCTTATACCAACATTATTTAGCCTCGTCAATAGAATAGGTATGGAGACTTTATCAAAGGATTTTTGGAGGTCCAAAAAAACCCCTAAGCATTTGTCTCCATCATCCAAATATGACGTGACCAAAGAAGTAAGCATCAGAATAGCGTCTTCAGTCGACTTGCCTTCTCTGAATCCATGCTGATTTTTATGTAACAGGTTGTTCTTTTCTAGATATCGCATCACTCTTCTTTTCACCAGTTTTTCTAGGACTTTAGAAAGAGTTGAAAGAAGCGATATAGGTCTATAATTAGAGGCACTTTTCTTATCGCCAGCTTTAAAAATAGGGCAAACAACAGCTTTTTTAAAAGCAGAAGGGAAAATTCCAGACTCTAGACTTAGGTTACATAAATAAGTGATTGGTTCGATAATAAAATGTATGAACCTTTTTAATAAATATGTGGTTATTTTGTCCCATCCGGGTGCACTATTTGATTTCAATTCAAATATTATACTTTTCACTTCAGCTGGGTCGGTAGGAAATAGAGTCATTGAGTTGACTGTGGAGTTTGGTGATTTAGCAAGTGAGGCCAATTGACTTTCAGTGACATCTAGCTTGTTAAGAGTCTCGTTGGCAAGGGTACCTCCAATAGATGTGAAATACTTGTTTACTATATTAAGCGATTCGGTGGGGGTATTAGCAATTTTCAATAATTCCTTAGAAGGCCCTTTAGATTTTTTGATGTTACACACTTCTTTTATTATTTTCCAAGTTTCTTTTATATCTCCTCTATTTTCTATTAGTTTGTTTTTGTAGTATTATTTTTTTAAATTACTTATTATTTTATTACATATATTTCTATAGTTAGTATACTTTTTTTTTAATTTCTCATTTTTAGGTGATTTCTTAGCTTTCATATGTAATCTATCTCGCTTTCTAATACATTTTACTACTCCTTTAGTAATCCATGGTTTAAGTGGTTGATTCTTTTTTGATATAGTTTTTATATGTGTATTATTATTTATTATATTGAGTATTCTAGTTGTAAATAATTCGGTCGCAATATTAACATGATTAATTTTATATAATTCCTGCCAAGTCTCTTTTAAAAATAGTTCTTTTATATCGTCATATTTAATTATTATTTTACTATACGTTGTAAGCTTCTTAGTTACTTTAGCATTATTGATGTAAAGCAAAATTGGTGAGTGGTCAGTGAGCTGTTGTTCAAATACAATAGTTTTCCACAGTCCACAGGTTTTTATCATAAAATGATCAAGGCACGTAGATATTCTCGTTGGGGCGATTTATTCCTTGACTTAAACCGTGCATAGCCATTAGGTTTAGGTAATCTTGAGAACAGGTTAGATAGATTATTAGACAAAATATCTAAGTTAATATCGCCAGTAAATATTATATTGTTTGTACGTATATTTCCCAATATGATATAAACCGATTCCAAGTATTTACTCGCGTTTCGAAAACACGGCGGACGATACGAGCACACAATAGTAAATCTGGTAAAATGTTAACTATAAGGCAGTTACCTTCGCAAAGAGAAGGTTCAATCCAGAGTGGTAACAAGTTCATTTCGGACGTATACGACCACGCCATCGTTCTGATTAATACTATGTTTAGTCCAAAAAACGTTGTAACTATTTAGTGCGGGTGGAGGTCATCTGACCACTCGTCCAGCATTCTGTCAGAACAAAAACATCTACCGATATGTCCAAGCTAGAAACAAATGCCAAAAATAGGTCAAAATTACAGTTTATACTTCTTATATTTGCTGTTAATACTGCAAGCGAACACATATTGTTACTATCTGGATTTAGCAAGATTAACACAACCAGTAGTACCACTTAGTGAGAAACATTCAATCTTCTCCATAACATCGACTTCTGTGATAATAAATGAGTTATCCATTATTGAAAAACGAAAGTAAATAGGTGCAAATAAACATATTTAAGCATATACCTTGCAAATATACCTACCTACATTTAATATATATGTTGAGTAGTATATTTATTCAAATAGAAATTAAATGCCTATCATTATGTGTATATAAAATATGTATGTATCAGGAGATTCATGTGTGAAAGATCGGTATAAGTGTGTAAGTTGTGTAACATAATATGTGTATTTGTATTTTGTGTGAAACGGAGTTGGTTTATTTTAATGAATCCTTGTAATTTTAGATTGTGTTTTAACTTTACAAAAATATAATACGAGAAAAAAATAATAAAATATAATTTTACATTACTGCTAAAAGCTGTTTTAAAAAAATAGCGAAATATAATTAATAATAAAATGTAAACTAAATAAATATTTATATCTAGTCATTTACTAATTATGTTTTTCTAGGTCGCTTTCGTGATTTACCCGTATAAGTGGAGCTCCATCTGCTCTTCTCAGGTACACTCTGCCTCGCGAGGTCCAGCAGTACTTGTACTCGCTTTTTTTTTGCAAACTCCCTGGCCAGGAAGAACAACTTCCTATCCTTCATGGTCAGACTCTCGGACACAAATATCGGCTTAGGTGGGCCTTCAAGTTTTATATTTGAAGTGCTGAACTTGCAGGTCGTATAATTTTTATTGTACGCCTTGACGGTACCAACGATCTAGTCTCTAAGAGTTACACTAGTGAGCTCGGCAACTATAGGCTGGTTATTTACGTTCTTGTTATTAATTCTATACACATCTCGAACATCAACCGGCTGATTGTTACCCCGACCGCCAGAACTCACTTTCCTAACGATATTCAGTAAGTCATCCTTTGTTTCGCCTGCTTTTTTAGGAACACTGCGCACTTCTATGCTCGAACTACGCAGGTTTCGTTCCATCTGCTCTAACCTGCCTTCTACGGACTGTATATGCTTAAGATTCGCAGCTTTTTCCTGTTCTAGGGAGCTAACTCTTGAGACCATCTCATCATATTTTTTTGCAAGAAAATCGTAGAGAATTGGCGATGTCATTGTTTTGCTCCGTGTGTGTATTTATTCCACTTTGAACCGTATTCATAAGAGCCTTAATTTTTTCATTTTGTTTATTCTCGAGCTCAGTAAACATTTCCAAAATTTCCTCCCTACTTATCTCATCCTTCCTCTTACGTTTACGCACAGCAATGTTGGGGTCGCTCGAGGCATGTTCGCGCGAGATCCGAGGCACTTCGAGAGTATCGACGAGCGGCTGCGGCGGCGCGATGTTCGAGTCCGACTTACAATGCGTCAGCGGGGCGGAAGAGGTAGGCGTCGTTGGCGGGGGTACGTTTGAGCGGCATCTTGGTTGCGCGGGGGGACAGGGCAAGTGCGAACAAGCGGCTATCACGTACCAGGTACTAGGCGCGCAGAACGTTGAAGCGTGCGCGTAAACAGCGGGCAGTCGTATAGTCACACGTACAGATGCACGTTGCGTATGTGTGCAATGCGCAGCAAGTAGGTACAGCACGCTGACGCGCTTCAAATGTGTGTGTATGCACTCACCAAGTTCTTTAGCTCTTCACGACTTATGCGATCCTATTATTTCGTTCGATTTATGGTGTCAATAATTTTGTTTAAATTTTGAATAAATATTTATTGAGTACTGGTTAAACACGTCTGCTTGACACAGCGGTCCGGGGGAGAGAGGGGACATAACAATGTACTGTGGTTAATATGTTACAAAAGAGCAGTACCTTCACAAACAGTAAGTGTAAGCTTACCTGAGATCCTGCAGTAAGAACGCAACTAGTGACGTTGCTGCACGCGCTGTGTTCCGAGCAGTTATGCTTCCAACATAACAATATACTGCGGCAAACATGATACAAAAGAGCAGTACCTTTACAAACAGTAAGTGTAAGCTTACCTGAGATCCTGCAGTAAGAACGCAACTAGTGACGTTGCTGCACGCGCTGTGTTCCGAGCAGTTATGCTTCCAACATAACAATATACTGCGGCAAACATGTTACAAAAGAGCAGTACCTTCACAAACAGTAAGTGTAAGCTTACCTGAGATCCTGCAGTAAGAACGCAACTAGTGACGTTGCTGCACGCGCTGTGTTCCGAGCAGTTATGCTTCCAACATAACAATGTACTGTGGCAAATATGTTACAAAAGAGCAGTACCTTCACAAACAGTAAGTGTAAGCTTACCTGAGATCCTGCAGTAAGAACGCAACTAGTGACGTTACTGCACGCGCTGTGTTCCGAACAGTTATGCTTCAACATAACAATATACTGTGGCCAAACATGTTACAAAAGAGCAGTACCTTCACAAACAGTAAGTGTAAGCTTACCTGAGATCCTGCAGTAAGAACGCAACTAGTGACGTTGCTGCACGCGCTGTGTTCCGAGCAGTTATGCTTCCAACATAACAATGTACTGTGGCAAATATGTTACAAAAGAGCAGTACCTTCACAAACAGTAAGTGTAAACTTACCTGATATCCTGCAGTAAGAACGCTACTAGTAACGTAGCTGCACGCGCGGTGTTCCGAGCAGTTATGCTTCCAACATAACAACATACTGCGGCAAACGTGTTACAAAAGAGCAGTACCTTCACAAACTGTAAGTGTAAGCTTACCTGAGATCCTGCAGTAAGAACGCTACTAGTGACGTAGCTGCACGCGCGGTGTTCCGAGCAGTTATGCTTCCAACATAACAACATACTGCGGCAAACATGTTACAAAAGAGCAGTGCCTTCACAAACAGTAAGTGTAAGCTTACCTGAGATCCTGTAGTAAGAACGCAACTAGTGACGTGGTAATATGCGCTGTGTACCTAACAATTATGCTTCCCAAAATAACAATACACAATTTGGCAAAAAAATTACTAAAGAACAGGGGTACAACCCTAAGTATCTTAGCTATTGACAAGCGTCACGCTACAGCGACGTCGCTTCAGCGATTGAACTGCCTTTAATATCAAATTCGGTAGTCTGTTAGACCTAATTCTTAATCGCGGTTGTATAGCAACGCTGTCATATGGCTGTACTACGGCTTGCGAATGTTGCCGCTGAAAAAACACTGAAAACATTATGTCTATCTTGCGTCAGTGAACACATCAACGACTGCCTATGTACGCGAATGCAACACAATAGTTTATAGAATACCAATTAAGTCAAAAACTATCGATAGCAAGCCGCTGGCCCGCGATCGAACCAAAATAGCGAGCACACTACGAAAACTGTCACACACGATAATTTTCATAAAATTGTGTTGCGATAACGCAGTTTAATAGCAAAGAGACTTGGGTTCGTGTGCCTTCATAAACAGTAAGTGTAAGCTTACCTGAGATCCTGCAGTAACGCCTCGCCGTGTGCAATGGTAGCAGCACACGCGTCTAGGCTCGCGGCGCGATGTTGCGCGCATTGTTCGAGCGCACGTCTCGCCGCTTCGGGAGTGTCATCAGTAGCGCAAACGCCGCCGCCGCTGCGTAACGTGTCCAGCCATTGTAGGAGCTGCAAGGGCATCGCATCGATTATTTACTAAGAACATGTCAATACATTTGCATAGCTGTGTGTATGGATTCATTAAATTAAATCTCCCACACAACAGATTTAATTTTTTATCGTTTTTATAGATAATGGTATGGATCCCTTTGTGCGAGAGTCCGTCTCGCACCTGGTCGGTTTTTTTAGTATTTGTTGTTATAGCGGCAAACAGAATCACATCATCTGTGAAAATTTCATCTGTCTAACTATTACGGTTCATGAGATACAGCTTGGTGACAGACGGACAGCGGAGTCTTATAGGGTCCCGTTTTACCCTTTGGGTACGGAACCCTAAAAACAGCCATCGCACCCTAAACACGGATCTAACCAGAACTTGCCACCTACCTCTTTCTCATGCGTGTACAATAGTACGGCGAGATCCAACCGCCTCCGTCTGCGGTCGACTCTAGCTGCGAACGCCGCTACGTGAGCTTCCAACTCTCTTGCGACGCCCAAGACTTCTTCGGGATCGCATTCGCCTGAACGGGCTAACTCTTCAGCGGCGCCGAGTAACTTCTCGGCATTTGTGTATGTATTCTGTGAACATTATGACATTTATGCTTCGGCCAAACTAAGGTTAACGTCTAACGCCCTCTATCGTAATAATTTAGATGATATTTCAGACACCAGACTTCTCTATTTATTCACCGATTTCCTCTCTAGACCTTGACTAGTGTAATTATTTGTTTTATATAATCTCATTCGGTAATATTCTAATTATGAAATGAAATACAGACTTTTATTGGCATATTTTAATTACATACTTCTTTAAGAAAATTAAAAAATTAAATTAAAGCATTATTCTCCTAACAAAACAATGCTTTAAAATATTTTATTAATTATTAAAGTACAATGTGTCCCGACCAAGGAGATTTCAATTCAATTTAAGTAGGTACACATTATCTGTGGTGAGCGCTGGTTGCGAGCCAATAGACCAATAACAGACTTTTTCCACTGATATTGGCAAAATTGTGGTTACGCCGCACAAGCCATACAAACAAGAAGAAGAAGAAGACTTTTTTCCATTTTGGCGCTATTTCGTACATACGAATTTGAGTAATATTTTGTTGGATAAAACTTTAGTAGCAAAAAATGTCATGAGATTAAATAAAGTAGTGTATGCAACTGCATATAATTAGGTATTAAAACACTCGTGTAATCTTATTTTGAAGCTCGCCTGCGGCTCGTTTCAAAAAACTACAATCGTGTTTTAGTACCCTATATTATATGACAGTTGCATAAACTATTGCTACTACTTGTGACATAGATATTAACCACGGGCTCTTCTCTATGTTTGAGTTTTTCGAATAACTTACTTTTTATAGAATTTTGAGGGCTAGGGTCGATTTTTAATAATGTGGTTATAATAGTATATTGTTGTCAAAATAAGTAATGTTCATAGATTCATTAATGAATTAAGGTTAAGAAACGAATTGCAATAATCAGCACATTAAAATACAAGCAACTGTGATACCAGCAAGTGCTTAATGAATGAAAATAAATAATGGAAAAATACTTACTTGTGCAACATTTTCGAAATGTTCATGAGATTTCTGATATACCCTAGCTTTATGGAGATTCCTTCCTATTCCAGTATTCTTCTGCAGAAAAACTTCACCGTGATTCGCCAACCAGTCCAGTACCTACAAACATACATGATAATTAAAATATACCAAAAACAAAAATCAATACGCGTGAAGTGATATATAAGATCCTCTAAATTGCCATGTTGCCGCGGCCTGTCGACTATCTTTTTCGAACATTTGTAGATTCATGGTAGATATCAGCTTCAGCATTTGATAGGATAGTGTTTCACTCACTTGATGTGACCATCAATTCAATCACTGACGTGATGATGCATTCTAAGGTGGTATCACAATATACCTAGATTAGCACCTTTTTTTTATTCATACAATGTCTTCAGTTCCCAAACTAGAACCCGTACTATTGTAAACTGACGACTGATATATATACGGCTTTTGATAATTAGTGCACAATATTTAACGGTGTGGTTTGGAATCGATAACTGGTCATGAAAGTGAAGAAAAAATATACATATTTTTGTTGCCACACCCGGGCCTGCCATCTTATAGGCAGTTGGTTTAGGCAGAGAGAGAGAGAGAGAGAGAGAGAGAGAGAGAGATATCAAGCATCAAGTTGTGTAAACACTTGCGTGTAGGTAGGTTTGTACGTCGTTGTACCTATTCTAAGTGGGCTATTCTGTGTGTAGCGGCGCTGTCGTGCGTTCAGTTGCACAATGGTTCCTAGCCGCGGAGCTGTGATGAGTTATAATAACATAAAATATGTATGGTTTCTTATATTTTTGTTTCTTGAACAATAATTATCGATTCCAAAATAGAAAAAAAAAACAAAAAACATTCAATTTTGAGGATACCATAATTATCAAAGACCTTATATAATACATAAACTCACCCATACACGGGTCAAATGATTGAACTATCTGGGGATCGAATCCTTGACCAGCGGCTAAGAAGGCTTTTAAAGATAGATGCTGGTGGTAGCTAGCAAGACGGACCAAAACTACCCTACCACCATACTGTGGATTTCTTCACAATGTTACCCTCACCGAAAGCCCAATCCCGAGATGAATCGATCCCATCGCCGTATAATCAACGGCCGACCCCTTATACCCTTGGACTGTAACCGCTTTAAAATCGCATTACTGACCTGCCGACAATCTTCCTTGTACAGCAGCAAAGCTAGCCGTTGGTGCAGCTTTAGCCTGGCCTGGTGGTATCTGGCTTCCAAAGCCCGGTGATGGCCCAATATCTGATGAATGACGGCCAGCACGTGATTAGCGCCGGAGCTATAATCGGCCGCAGGGTCGCCACCGCTGCTGCCACCACTGCTCACCGTGCCGTCGTTCTGAAATATTAACATATGTATTTGACAAGACTTAATTTATACCAAACCCACTCAGAAAGTGTCTCATTACTCGTTCAGGAACGGGTCACAAAGATCGTAATTTCTCGATTATAAATGTGCGGCGGGAAAAGTTATATCGAATCTCAACGTTCTTTTGTTTTTACCAGCGAACATAAGAAGAATACAAACGTCAAATCTCAAAGAGGTTTTATATCAAATAATTAGAAAAAAACGAGGTGGGATTTATTGTAATGTACTCGATTTTCAATAAAAGGAGGCTGGCAACCGTTTTCCGCACTATGAAAAAAACATGTCGGCCATTTGTTGTGTATTGTAAAATTTTATTTTTTTACTATATTCGTAATTTAACAGTACGTTTTTAATATTATTCCAAATTATTTTACAAAATGTCATCTGATAGTGAAAGTGACGATTTTATAATGATGAAGCAACAAGAAAAAGATGTGTTTGATTTCTTACAAAATGCTCCAGACAACAATTATTTACTAATGAGGTAACTATATTATTTTACTCGTTGGTGTAGTTATACTTCTACTATTTTTTTACTATGTATCACTCGGGAGAAAGTTATATTTCTACACGTAATATACTTCTCATCATCTATCACCACGCGGGTATAACAAAACGAGAATGCGACATCTTACTCCTATAAATTCTCACCATATCAGCAGGATCTGTTTGATGGCATACTTGGACAAGATGGTCCAGTTGGTACAGCAACTTCTTGCTCGTTGAATGGACCTAAAACAATATAGAACTAAGTATATCATAAAGATCAATATTCACTCCCTTGGTATTGAAAATAGAAAAGACTATTTGACTATTATATTAGCCCGTTACTTTCCCACTAGAATTTGGTTCTTGCTCTTAGAGAGAGAGAGAGAGAGAGAGAGAGAGAGAGAGAGAGAGAGAGAGAGAGAGAGAGAGAGAGAGAGAGAGAGAGAGAGAGAGAATTAGTATGGGCAATAAGCCACCGCGCAGGCCCCGTACGGCGTAGTGGATCGTGCCAGTATGTATTTCCCCCAAGCTTAGAACATTTTTGAAATGCACGACAGTCTATTCACCTTGGGAAGAGTTCAGCGATTCGATACCATGCTAAGTTTCGCCATGGATACATAGAGTATAACATAATGTACATAATGCAAGTTAAAGCGTAAAAGCTGACCATCATAATGCAAAAAAGGAGCGCCGACTCAACAGCTTCCACGTTCGATGTTTACCCGTTTTCCTTGGGATCTATTTGATGACTACGAAAGCGGTTAAACGAAAAACGCACAATGCGTTTCCGTCGTGCGTCCTTTCCAAAAAAAAACATTGACATTTCGAGCAGTTTCTGCTGCTTTAGTCCTAGAACTCATATACGAAAACTACTATGATTTTCGCTGTTTCCATCTTCACTTTAAAGGCATCTCTTTTTTTTAATTTAGAATGTTATAGTTTACGTATGAAAAAAGTTTCACTCTGAGGTTTCGACACTATGAATGTTTAATTTTCTAGTGCGATAAATCGGCAATGGGGATCTTCACTGCCAATTTATCACGCCAGATGGCGCATCGTCGGGATGGCCATTGAAACCTGTCAGTTCCATTCGTTTTGTAACCTTACATGCAGTAAACAATAATTTTCTCCAAATATGCCTTTGTGTGCTGTACCAGGATGTAATAATAACGGTGTACATTTATTTTCCAAAAATCCACTATAGAAAAGTTGTTAATTTATGTTGAATCAAATAATAATAATTAAATTACAACTAAATAACACTCTAATCTAAAACAGAACACTGTTAACCATTTGCGTACCAAAGACGTATATTTACGTCCATTTCATTCATACAGCTTTTGTTTTAATTATCACGGTATATGAAGGATTAAAGTAAATATTTAATTAGATAGTGGATATCTCTCAACAAGATCGGCTTTTTTTTCCAGTCATCTTTCCTCCTCGATTTTTTAGTTCACCTTTCAATTTTATAAGCTTCCAGGTAGCATACGTCTTGAAAGTATCGATGGTTGATCGGTTTCAACACAAAAAACATATTTTTTTCCTAAAAAAACAAAGCGACACTAACATTACAGTGGCCATCTCGCCGCTGGCGCCCTCTGCATTGAGCTTTGCGTGTGGATCCCCCATTACAGCCAAAAATACATAATGTAACCATTGCTGGAAAGGATATGCAGACGAGTATGAGAATATGCGATAAGGCAGACTATGCGGGGCATGTGCGGTTTGGTAGATAGGCTAGCCAGCTCTACTGTCTATGACTTCAACCACCCCTAATCACTACGGCCTAGCCGGATACGATTGGGTGCGGATACTAATTATTTATGCACAGGTGGAGAAGGCCTCCATCTTGATTCTTGATTCCATCTCCGCTTTCCATCAGGTGAGAGGCAGTCACTTTGATAAACTATTCATTATTCTTAGCCCTAGGACGTCCACTGCTTAACATGCACCCCCCCTAAATTTTTAAAAGGACCGGTTGGAAGCGGCCTGCATCTAACGTCTGTCCAAATTGTTGGTGGGCGACCTACACTGCGCTTACCAGTCCGTGGTATCCACTCCAGAACCTTCCGGCCCCATTGGCCATCTGTTCTGCGTGCTATATACCCTGCCCACTGCCACTTCAACTGGTTAATCTTCTGGGCGTGGATGATTATAAACCCAAAAACAGATGTTTACCTCTGTGTACGCCTGACACATGTGTTCATACAGCTGTCTATGTCTCTGCGCGTGTTGTTCCAAAGCCCTGGGATCGTTGCAAGGCGCCCCGCCCTGCCCCGTAGCGAGCTGTAACGCGACTGCACACTGCGCTCCCCAACCACCCACCGCAGAAGCGTACGCTTCCGCCTTGTGATGGAATACCACCGATAGGGAAAGCACGGCTGAACGCTCTTCTAGACCTGAAACAAACCGTAAACCATACTCGTATACCCTTGAATCCATGGTATTCCAAAACTCTACATTAATTCGTAGTCATTTTTACTGACATTTAGGATAATATAATTATATTATTGAAATGCATTTGACTTTATTTTCTTTCTTGCAGAAGATTAAAACAAATCTCGCATAACCTGTCTTCTTCTAAATCGCCCCAATTGATGAACACATTCGCCTTAGGCTACGGCCAAACATACGCGTCAAAGCGCCAGCATTAAAAATATATATGAATCATAAATAAGCCAAAGTAATATTACTCAAGCAAAAAGAAACCGCATTAAAATCAATTCATATAGCTAAGGAACTTAAAATGTGATAACAGGTAAATGCAACTATATTTAAGGAAAATTCAGAATACATCATGACAGCTCTGTATTTTCAATACTTTTTGCATATTAGAACCAAATGCCATTTTTAGATTTACAATTGTTGGCACCTAGTGATACAGTTTGTATACAATTCGTCTTTTCGCTTAGTTATATGTCTATGGCTTTAGTATAATCTACGCGTTAAGAGCGCCAGCGAAATTCTGGTTTATTACGTAAACTTTACCAGAAGCGACATCATACACTTTGTTATAAGAAACCATATTGCGGTAACCGATCACCGATACGCTTTAGTCGCAAAAGCACATTGGCCGCCGATACCAGCGCCACTAGCAGGAGCACAGCAATAGACGAAAAAAAAAAAGATAGCTGTTCTGTAACCTAGTAAAGTAGTCTATAAAAGCTATAAAAAATTCGTGTTAGTGTTTGTAACAAAACTCCTCCGAAATGGCATGACCGCTTCTTTTAAAATTGTGTGTACACACAATAAGTCGTAAAGTACTTTTCATCGTCATCATCCATACCCATGCGGGTGAAACCGCGGAGCGCAGTTAGTAAAAACATAATACAATAGTGACGTTAGATAGCAAATGTCGCTAGATTTATTTATATATCGCAAGCTTTTCGTGAGTATCCTCATATTAGACTAGCGACCAATCGCGCTGCAGTCCCCAGACTAGCGACCAATCGCGCTGCAGTCCCCACCCATACGTTTTAATTCACATGCGTGACCTGAGGCCGTGAGCCGGGCACTAACTATTACTAAAAGTGTTCGTATGGTAAACGTCAACATGTCACGCTTCGGCGTACAAACTGTGATTTATCTGTGGCACATTTACCCTAGATACATGACAGTTTGTACTGTTTTACATGAATGGCACGTTAAACTTACGCAGTTCTTCGTGCTAGGCCCACTGAGGCGGGACCGAAAGCGTTAGCAGAGCGGAACAAGCGCGACCAAATAATTTAGTATAGCGCGTCGCAGAAGCACAAGTGTGTGCAATATAATTTCGCATCATAGTCATTCCCACTTCGCAGATGTTCACGCGTCGCCCTCGCACGTTTGGCGGAAACTTTATTTGCGTCGACAATAAATCTCAATGTTCGTATTTTTTATTATTGAGAAGCCGGTAACAGGCACTTTGAAAATTACATATTAATGGCACAGGTACTTTGAAAAGTTATATAATAGTCAGCTACACAATATAGCTACAGAAAAATTGCTGCTTAAATAACTATTAATTTCTTAAGTTGATAGTCCATATTCTAAACTAAACGTTAGGTTTCAATATATCACAGGCTGTATCAGTCCTGGATTTGTCAATAGGCCGTATAGGCCGCGGCCTAGGGGCGGCGGCGTCCTAGGGGCGGCAAATTTTAGAGGACGCTCGATCACTCGATTTCAGAGGATAAATAGCCCAGTTAAATTAGGATTTGCCTGGAAAAAATTAAAAGTAGATTTTTCTTCAGAATTCCTTGGAAAAGGTCACTGGCAGTCTAAATTTTGTTTTGCGTGGTAGTCGCTCCTATGCTTCATCCACCATCTTGATTTTAAGCGTAAATTTTTGTTTACGGTTTCACTCGTTTATTTTCAATTTTACGACCAACTAATACCGAAGGAAAATTGCTACTTTTAATTTTTTGCGGGTTTGCCCCTTTTTGAGCTAATTCATATGCGATAAAAGTCAAACAGGTGCACTGGTTTTCTCATGGTTTTTATACTAATACGTTAAATCTCTATAGAAAATCATTCCTATCGAAAATTAATAATCCAAGTACCTACTGTTATTGTACCTATTTTTATCTATTATCTATACTAGCTGACCCGCCAGCGGCTTCGCTCGCTCGGTCTTTGTGTAGGGGAGGAAGCTCAAATTTGGAATATTGAAGTCCTGGGTTCGATACCCGTGTCGGACAGTTATGAGGTTTTCTGACAAAGAAATTATTAATAGCAGTTCGGAGTGTGGAACAGTACAACGTATACGGTTAATACGCTCACACCCTATTACATAGGAGTAAAAACATATCCCTCTGGCGAAATGTAGGTACTTAAAGTACCGCTGCCTACCCCATCGAGGTTATATAGACGTTACAACTTGTTTTGTTGTATTTGAATACTATTTTCTTAAATCTAAAACAACGCCGAATTTTTTAAATCTACCTTGAGAAATTTATTAATACACCTCTACCCCCCCCCCCCCCCCCCCCCTACCTAGCAATACACGTACCGATGTCTTGGTTTCATGTGTTGTAGCGTAGTTTTTAGCTGTACCACAGAAGTTCATGCGCAACGTCCAGTCAATCGAGATCCCAGTTTTATACTAGACCGTGTAGCATAGAGATATCAAGCTGCCATTTATGTGACGAATCAACATAAAAATGTTATAGTTGAGAGCTCCGGGCTCCATTCTATCTATATACCAAATTTCATCGAAATCTGTGCGGATTTTTTTAATTATGCTTGCTCATGCTTACAAATTGACCGACATTCCGAATTTTTTTTTTCAAAAACGTCATATTTGTTTTCGTTCAGATGGTAATTTTACGTATTCTGACCCACTTTTTCATTTTTCTCCCAAGTACAGACCTTATGGCCTCTACTACTATATTAATAAGTATCGATTACTGCGTGAGTTAATGTAATCGCAATAGAAAACTATAATTTTAAAAAAGTACATGGGGCGGCGGAAAAAAGTAGCCTACACTCATAAAAAATCTAAATCCGGCACTGGGCTGTATACTATTAACAGATATATATAAGGCCCTTGTTAATTAGGGCACAATATTGAACAGGGTGGTTTGGAATCGATAACTGGTCATCACACTCACGGTCAACACTCTGAATTTCTCAGCGACACGCGCCAGGTCGCACTACTTTCATTAGTATGCCGAAGTGTGCAGTGTTGGTTGTAAAATGGAATGCAATGAGAGCGTTTGGTGACAGCGTTATATATCTCTCGAAATCTATGATGTACGCATAAGTACCTTGATGATCGAGCTTCGCTTGTAAGTATACAATTGATTTTCTTGGTCTAACCTCAAACCAAACACCCATTGGCAGTGTTGCTTAACAACGCCATCTATAGTCAAGTAGCTTTAGTGTTGATATGTCGGTAAAACAGTTTAGTTGTTGTTTAAGCTGACGCCCTCAGGTGCCATAATGATATTGTAGCAGTTTTTCATTCTCCACGGATAAAACGTCGTTTTCTAAAAATTTAACCCTAGTTAGATCGACTTATCGCCCCCGAAAGCTCTGCATATTATATTTTATGAAAATCGTTAGAGCCGTTTCTGAGGTTCAGATTATATATATACATAAATAGTTGCTAGTATAGTAATAAAAGAGTTGCTAGTTGAAAGGTATAAGATTATATTTTCTTATTTTACCTCCTCCAGCCAGTTGTTTGTACGCCCGCAAAAAAATCTAGTTTAAAGGTTTTAGATTATATTTTCTTATTATTTCATGTGTAGCTTACCTCCAGCCAGTTGTTTGTACGCCCGCTCGAGCCTAAGCGCAAGCGCCGTGATCTGTGCTTCCGCGTAATGTCGCTTGTCGGCCAACCGGCGCGCAGCTGTCGTCACCCTAGCTACGCTCGGACGTCCGCCGCCAGTGCAAGCGGCTGCGAACCTACAACGTAAACCATTCTACAATTAAAATACACACATCTAAAGTTACATATACACTATATTGTTCGTTACTTTCGACGACGCCCACCGTGTTATCCTACGTCGTACCATGACAATAATTAAAAGTGCGACGTTTTCGCGGAATAAAAGAATGTGGGTTGCACATTTCTAGTAGGTAGTCTTGTTAACCCCTCCAACTTAACTAAATATGTTTGTGCCTGGAGTAGTTCACGTCATTAGTGCAATGGATGGTGATCGAACTCACGACCTCTCGACCACTGGAAAATTATTATTTTAGAAAGATACATGGGGCGGCGGAAATAAAGGCCTATTAAGACCTGGGCGTTATTCGCTACCGCGAGCGATAGAGAAATCCGAAAGGTTATGCGTTAATTTCACTGTTCACACCAAAGCGGATATCGTTACCGCGCGCGTTTGAGATATTTTGCTTTTATGGAACTTCATACTATTTACCCATCGAGTTACGAGTGGTATTTTCCGCTACCCATAGCGGTAGCGAATAACGCTCAGGTCTGAATAGGCCCTTAATTGGCCGATACTCATAAAATATATAAATCCGGCACTGGTGCACATAAAAAAGCGACTGGCTCTCAAGGACAGCTGTTAGAACACACTGTTAGATGCTTAGCGACAGATGTCAGACTTGGTGAGATGGTGGTATATAGCCAAGCCAATGCAACCATGCTGTGGATTTCATTACGATGATACTTTCACCGAAAGCTCAAACCCTAGGTGGAGATCGATGCGGTGGCCGTCAAATCGTCGGCCGACCCTTAGTACTTCTGAGCTACCATCGCTTCAAAAGTCCGCAAGAGTTTCTATTTGATGGTTACAACATACAGATAGCAATCAAACCCTGTCCTATTGATAGCGATAAAGTTGTGTGCCTAGCACGAATAGCTGCGTTCTTGTAACGTAACGTGTCGTTCACGTGAAACAGTACAAACTCTATCATCTATCTAGGGCACCTGTGACACAGATAACTTATAGTTTGTGCTCTCTCTGAACTACATAAGCTGAAGTAAATTCTACTGTATCTTCTCTTCTACTCAGCGAAGGATATCCGGGTATATACTCGTCTACATCCCAAGTTCATTCCCTGAAGCTACAACGGTATACTGGTGCAAAAATACCAACAGACCTCCCGAAAACCCAATACCTAGTGCTGACACAGGAGGAAAATACCTCCGTAGTCTAGGCAAAGAATACGGGTCAGGGGAAAGGTCCAGCACCTTAACAGTACACGAGGCACAGGGTTTGACCTACGAAACAGTGATCATCATCCAAACGAAAGAGCGAGTCACAAAGCTCCGAGACAGCGACTCTCACGCAGTAGTGGCAGTATCGCGACACTCAGTGAGCTGCACATACTTCACAGAAGACAGCTTCGCTATCGGCGAATTCGTCAAGCGGGCGACAAAGGCAACGGCAAAAGAAATAGCAGATGAAATAGGATGTATAGGAACGAAAAGGTCGTGGAGGCCGTGCTTAGTACAATAGGGCAAAGGCAGGAGTCTGCGGCCGGATGCTCTAGCTAATATCAGTATAATAACAGGCTGGTTGGCGCAGTTGGTAGCACCACTGCCTTCTGAGCCGCTCATCCCGGGTTCGATCCCCGGACAGGTCAAACATTTGTGTGTGAACATGTCTGTTTGATCTGTGTCTGGGTGTGTATATGTATATAAGTATGTATATCAATCATCAGGTTACCATAGTACAGGCTCTGCCTAGTTTGGGATCTGAAGACCTTTGTGTGGATGTTGTCCTATATTTAAAAAAAAAGGAAAATAGTGTTACTAGATTAAGCTAGATAAGTTAAGGTATTCTTTTTGTAATGTAACACTGTGATGTTTGGAGAACGAAGTCTCCATTCAAAATGTATGTTATTTTAATTACTCCATAAGTTTAAAAATGGTACGGAGCATAGTGTCTGTAGTGTTCAAATAATTAACAAAAAAAATCTGTTGTGTTTATGTTGGATTGGTACTGTGGGTTTCCCATTATAGTCGAAGAGTTTAGTATCAGTTGAACTATAGCTTGGTCTCATCGTCTTATTAAAACAAAGGAAAACTCTTCATGGTCAAATATTAAAAGGTAAGCCATTCTATGTGTGTAATAACCATAAGTCATCATAACTTATGCAGAACAACATGACGGTGCGGCTAATGGCTATGTCGATAAGGTTGAACTCCTCATGCAGGGTTGTTAAAATGCAATATTTGAAGAAAACAAACGTTTTAGAATTAGGAACAAACATTTTTCAACGTAGAATTAAGGTTTAACGCTGGACTTGAGATCAATAATTGAGGACAGCTGCATGAATTTCTAAGTATCATTCTTTTCTTATTATTATTATTATTGGGGGCGATGAGGCCTGCACTGACGTCCCTCTTGGGGTGTTTTGTGCTTTCCCCCCTTCTAGCATTTACTCAAGCCAGTATCATTATAAACCTTCTGGATTAAACGCCACTATTTTTAAATTACTAAAAAAAACTACTGTAGCTGCTGTTGGAACTCAATAAATCCATATTGACAAAAAACTATATCTAAAGACTATTCTACAAAAATAACTGGTTTTATAACTGAATTGATTCGCACTTGAAAATGTATTCTCGCTATTTAATTTAAAACACAATATGCGCGCGCATTTTGTGATCATTCATAAACACTCGCGTCCAATCTACATTGGCTGGCTACTACCGCTCACCCCGCAACCCGTTCCCGTACGTTTTCACTACTCACTCGCATTATGTAATTTCATACAGTATTAATTGCATAGTTTTTTTGTGTTCATAATTTATGGCAGAATTCCGAAAACTTCACCTTGCAATAAATTCTAAACTTGTTAAGTATTCAAAAGCTCTGACTGCATATTTAGATTGCATTCCCACTTCTGCACTGCCGAAGTGCAACGAATACATTTGGTAATTTAAAATAGTGGTGTAATACGGTGTGGTTTTCTGGAAACTTCCCAAATGCGGCCCAGTCGTTTGTAAGGTGGAGCACAGACAAACCCAAAACTTCTTTTTTAGCCAAAGATTAATATTACATTCTAAGAACTACGCAAAATATCATATATAGCTAACAAGTCGATCATCGCTCATTATCGAGAAGCACTTGGTAACTTTGCATTATTATTATGAACTGTTTTATCGACAATGTTGTTGGCTATTTTCTCTGAAATGATAAAAGAAAGTGTCGAATAGACGTAATTTCGTAAGTCGACTTTTATTCGTTTTCCAGTAAACGAAGTAAAAATACAAATGGATTTTACCTAGCGTGTTCTTCTTGCAAGCGTTTCGCTGCAGCGCAAGATCTTCCAATCTCGACGTAAGTGGAGAGAAACACTGTACGGTGGTTGACGATCCATTCCAGCATCTGAAAAAGAACGAAAATAATACTTAGATTTCTATATCGTATATTCCCAGTCCCAGATAAATGCATAGAAGGAATCGTTATCAGTATAAGATTCTCGTGAAGCGCAAACGCAGCAAAGTAATACTAGAAGAAAATGGCTGCTATTTGTTGCTTAACATACTTGATGCCTACACAACGTTAGTTGATTTGTTTGTATAAGGCATCATGAATTTTCAAACTAATTTCGTGTAATTGTTTAATGCTGCAAGGGGCAGGCAACATATTATCACAATGAAGAGGTCATCAGGATAACCGATTTCAAATGCTGGTGAAAGCATGAGCCTAAGTAATAAAACAATATTCGGTTGGGGTATGCACATTCATTGGGAGACATTTTTCTCAGCGGTGTAATAGGATGACCTGATGATCACGTTTGTTCGTTCAGCTATGCCTCATATTTTGTTTCTGGCTGCGTTATGTTACTAACGGAAACTTTAAAATAAATCCAAACTTGTTTATGGAACCAACCTTCTCACAATCCTGCTCGAACAGTCGCAGCTGGAAACACTGATCGAGCTGCATTTTTTTGTGCTGCCATAGTTTATGAGCGTGAGCGTGCGCGGACCGCACAGCGGAGATCTGCGAACGTACAGCGGAAGGCGAGCCGCAATGGTAGGCGGGCGAATCGCTCCCGCTGCCGCTTGCTTCCGAGCATGCTTCCTCGGCAGCTTCTAGTCGGTTAATCACGCACTCCCCTGTTGATAATACATAACTAGATATAGCTCCTGTTTTGACGTGAATACGTAAACGTCTTTAAACCATACGGAAGCAATCCAAAAACCTTATGATAATACTATCGAGGGATACAGTTTGGCGTTGTAGTTTCGAATCTATCCTATACATCCAAAATTAATTTATAACGCTGTATAGCTAAAAACAAAAGAATGCATTACTATTAAAATATTCCCCGTTTTACCCCCTTAAGTCATCCCTGTCAATAAATATTGAAATCATCGCTTGAAACTGTCCTAATGCAAATTTTCACCACTGTATGTTTGAAAACAAAAAACTATCCATGCAAACTTTCAGCCCTCTATTTCACCATCTTAAACCACCACTATCCAAAAAGAAATAGTCCAACATTTTTTTTATTTTGAATGACCTTATCAAATACATTTTTCACAACTTTTTCAAAGTTCAAAAACAAAGGAGTTTCATACAAACGTTTTCACCCCTTTTGACCACCTTAGGGGTAGAATTACGAAAAAACCCCATTCTTAGTACACCTCTACGCATCAAGGACAATACACCCTCCAAATTTCAAGTCTCTACGATCAGTGGTTTAGGCTGTACGTTGTCTGTCAGTTAGTCAGGACATCTTCTTTTAAATATATAAATTGTAAATAATTCGCAATAATTTCGCTAAAAATCGATTTACAAAGGCAGACGTTTGAAGACGTTTGGTCAAGAGACATCAATTCGTTCAACATTATACCGTTTTGTGAGAAAACAAATTCAATTGTCAGAAAATGAATGAACAAAATTAAATGTCAAAAAATGTGTCAAGTCCCTCGCACACCAGGTGCTACGTATAAACTCGTCCAGTGAAGCCGATAAACGAGAACAGCGACCCATCGCGCGGTGTGGAGGGGGAAGCGCCACCATTTTGAGGTTACTTGGCTGTGTATCGAGATTTTGCAATTAGTAAAACTTTAGACTCGGAGAAACTTATTCACGTACAACACACGGCTGTGTCCATAACACCCACAGCCACACCCCATTTTTCTCCTTACATCTATTACGACGAGATACCCCTGAAACTACGCGAAGGCGCGCCCGTGCAGCAGGCTACACTCAAATACATGCAACCAAGACATTTAAAGTAGTTTTATCTTTTGGTCTTTAATTCTTATTAATAACATCAAAAGTTTCAGTAATACCTTCAAAGATGCTGCTAAAGCATCTACTGAAAATGATATGATTAGGTACTTTATCAAGTGGCGGGCAGAAAATGAGTTGGTTGTTTTTTAATTCTTATTGTTATTACGTTATGATACCTTATCAAATAAAAACCCCAACAGCACCCTCGCTCGATTCACTCGTTAGTGTTACTAAATATCTCGAGTATAATAATTGATATTTTACTTCATGTTGGTTTGCCGCAGTACTCTATGTATGCCTTATTCTTATCTCTTTCGCCCCTGCTAGCAGTCACCGTATCATTCACGTTTAATTTTTTTTTCCATAGCATCCTATAAACCACGCGTTTAACTTCAAACTTAATTTTATGTCAATGGAATCCTCCATTGACAAGACGAAGAAATACGTCTTTAACGAAACTTAACTTAAAATTTTAGGGAAAGAAATGGTATCCAGGAATGGTATTCGAACCCGCGTCATCTAGCTAACCGTGTCAGACGCCAAGACTCCTACGCCACCGAAGTTTTAAATGCTCAACAGATATGTAAAATAATTAGTATAATTTATTAAAACATTTATCTTTTTCTATAGTTAATGGAGACGTATTGAACGAGTGGCTAGGTTAAGCTCTTAGTAGTATCTTGACAGATGATAAAATGTTACCTAACAATTAGTAAACATTACATTGATTCCTACAAATGTGTACTCGTATATTAACTATCAAGGTAAAATAAATCAATAAGTTAGCTAAATATAGTGACAGTTCAAATAAAATTGAGACAATTATAAGTCATTTTACACTGCCGTATTCACCATAAGTTACACTATAATTATTGCACCCTACTACAATTTACCGGTCACATTTTCCATTTTCTTTGCCGTTTGATGTAGAAGGTAGTTGTTAACATTGGACACATTAATATTAAGATGTCGATATACGTTGAATACAATATTCAATTGCCCGCGGTTTTGGCTGCGTCAAAGAATCGCCGGCAATAAACAAACTACTTACATAAAGGGTATTTTGAAGGTTTCCTTTATTTATTCCACGTTCTGTAAAGATTTTGAATTTGCCTATAATAAAGTATATATATTGCACCAATACCAAAAACGTAACAGTGATATGGGTATATAACAAAATATATAAGCAACAAGCAAATATGTATACTGCAGCACACACACTGATGAATGTATTAAATCACAACATACCAAAAAAATAATAAAAATAATATACGAGTATAATTAATATTATAAAAGCGTAAGTTTGGATGGATCTTTGTTACTCAATTAAGCCAGAACGGCTAAACAGATTTGAAATAACTTTAATATGAACATTCTTTAGGTTTTGGAATAACACATAGAATACTTTCATCGTCATCATCATAACCATCATTCCATCCCCACATGGGTAAAACCGTAAGGCGCAAATTTGGTATGTATATACCTTGGATGCAGGCCGCTTCCAACCGGTCCTTTTGGAAAATCATGGGCCTATGTTCAGCAGTGGACGTCCTACGGCTGAGATGATGATGATGATGATGATACCTTAGATTTTGGAATCACACATAGGACACTATTCATCATCATCATAACCACTATCCATCCCCACATGGGAAAAACAGTAAAGTGCAAATTTGGTATGTACCTTAGATTTTGGAATAACACATAGGACACTATTCATCATCATCATAACTATCATTCCATCCCCACATGGGTAAAACCGTGAGGCGCAGCTACTTTATGTGAAACTTGTGAAATGTGTACGAAATCGAACACTTCAGATGTGAGGCCTAGCGTATGTGAGGGTGTGTGTGAGAGCGTATCTGTATGCGAAGGTGTGTGTGCCTGCGTGCGCGCATGTCTCGACGGCTCAACCTTAATTGAAATAATCATTAATCAATTAATTTTAGATATGTGGCTCTTTATGTAAAATATAAGAAACGTCTTTAATACCCGGGAAATTAGTTATTGATTTGAATTTGCCTACAGTACTTTTTTATACTTCGTAAAGTCGATGTCGAAAGCATTTGTTCAGGTAACAAAGTAGCTTTAACAAAAGTTAAAGTAGAAATTGCGGGAGTCATTGATAGAACAATGTTTTATAAATTTTGATTAATTTTAATTATTTTTTTTCAATTTATAAACTTTTATTAATTTTTTTTATCTGCGACCGTACTGACCGTGTGTGTGAATTTTAATTGAAATTTTAATATTTTTGACATGTTTTAAATGAGTTAATTAATGAAAGTGTTATTTTATGATAAGTTTATGGATATATCTGAAAATAAATGAATTAATAATAATAATTATAATAAATCTCTGGATCTAACGCAATTATTTATATTAACTGAATTCACTTATCTTAGGAATTACTACAAGTAACGTGGTTATGGAATCGTTCAGTAGTAAGTTAAATTCGCGTACTGCGTGCATTACTCGATGGTGTAACCATCCAATCTCGATCCTAAAGCAAGAACTTACGTGGATTCGATTCCTCGATTGTATTAGAAATAATTTTTTACCCTTATATTATATAAGTTATAACTTTTGCATACATATTATTAAAACTAACTGACCTATCAGCGGCTTCGCTCGCGTGTCCTCGTGGCTAGATAAGACGTTTTCTGCGCTGTACTCCTATTTTTTTAAACTTAGACTAAAGGTAGCCAAGTTACTGCTTATAACATCAGCTATCTAGGAAGGGCCGTCCCATCTAAATGTGTCTTACAGTTTCAGCGTCAGCGGAGATTAAAAGAGATGTCTAGTCACCAGCCTACTATTCGAACATTTATTCTGTAGGTCTACCATGAGAACAACATTGATATCCAACGATGCTCGGTATCGACTGCCGTAATGATGTATGAAATAAGGAACAGTGCCACCTTGCGGTAAATTTTAGAACTAAAATCGGAAGCGGATTCGTCAATCACAAGCTTAATAGTAGGCGAGATCGAGAATCGACTATAGATGACATTTATGTTGCCAACTCATGGTAGAGCTACACCGTTCTGAGAAAAGGAAGATTTTAACACATAAATATTTCGCCCGGCGGATCTGCGACTATTCCTTTTAGACGATTTACAGATAACATGTAAGAATAAGAGACGAGATACTCTCACGCCGCGAAAGGTAAGTAGGATAATTAAAAATCAAATAATTTGTTTTAATTTAAAAATGTTTTTGTAACATAGAGAGATTCACTTGAATGAGCTGCAGTGAAGACTCAATTACCATTCGAGTAAAGCAAAATAAATTTTAAATTGATATAACTTTCACTCCATATTCCGCGGTAGCGCTTCCAGTTCCCAATATGCTATTGAAAAAAAATATAATATATAATCCTATAATAAAAATCCATCTCCAAATTATTTTAATAATAATTTAATTCCACATATACAAACAGCTTTTGATTTAATAAAACTTTATTATTTTTAATATTTAAATAGGCAAAATATTAATATTATCAATATATAACAATACAGAACGTATAGACGAGGCCATGACAAACTATTATCTAAATGCATAAAGTATTCGATTCAGATTAAAAAAACACGCGTTTTTATAAAAAATATATTCGCTCTGCACAAAACGTTGTGTGGAGTATTTAAAATAACACACAAATATATGTTATTTAAAAAATAAACCGCTTATGGACAGGATTTTAAAGGTAAACAGACACAATAATGAAACACCACAACTATAACTGATTTATTTATATAATTTATTTATTTAATAGAAAAAAATGCATACCTAACCAGTACAGCTTCGAAGAAACACCAAAGCAGTCCAGGCACATGTCTGCTTGCTGGAACGTGTTATTTCCCCGAAGACGTCTACTTGTCAAGTTGCATGGCGTCAAACTAACACTTGGCCCACGCCACTTGCAACGGGGCAGTGATTATTCAACGTGCGGCCACAGAGCAAGCGACCGCGAAACGCGACCGCTCGTACCATACGATTTATTCAACCGTGCACCAAATATTTGCCGTGCTCAAATAAACACCCATCCGTTTCGTAATTTAATTTTCTAATCCTGATCGAATTAGAAAATTCATATTAACGAACAATTAAATACGCTTTCCGACAATTCATCAACCAAACATCGCGTTACTGACTGCGATAATTCGACGATACAAGGTCGGGGAGGGTATTACATATTTCCACGATTATGTATCAAGCATTACGCAGTGAATTCTAATAGCTAATAATTCTTTTCGATTGAACGCATTTATAGGTGCCGTATGTATTTAATTTATCTAACACAAATTTGTGTTATGCTTTAGTTGTTTTTATATGTCATTTTGGTAATGAAGCATTGTGCTAAGATCGTAATAACTGGAAACGTGTAGTCTCTGACCCTCCGGAAAATAAACATTATAATATAAAAAACCGAACTAAACTGAACTAAGTCGCACTCAGTTATGTCGGTTTAGTTCAGCGCAATTGACGCTTGTGAACACTTCCTGACAAAGAACGTCTTTTAAGTTAGAACTAAGTTAGACTGAATATCAAGTGAGAGGAGCCGGTAAGCGAATATAATTACTGATTTCTTTTATTTACAGAAACGTCACGGTGTTTAAATGACATAATATCCATACATATTTTTGTAATTGGGTGAGTACGGTTTTTTTATATTGTGAGGTTTTTTAATCAAAATGGAAAGATAAGGGTAGGGCCTTTCCCGGACCTATTTTAAAATACTCCGTTTAACTTTATGTTGTCAGCACATGTAATTACGTCCTAGACTAGATGTTGTTGCCAAAAGTCATTATCAAATCGAGACTGTACCTCACGCACATAAAAGGTTTCCTTATTGATTCAATGCAATTGCTATCGTTTTCATGGCCCTAAATGATGGGTTAATAATTCAATAAGGACTGAATTGAAAATCGCGCTAGCACTTAAATATTTAATTGTTATATGTGGTATAAAATGACAGGCAGAATATTCACTTTTTAAGTGAGGACACAATATTTCAGGGTTCCGCGGTAATACATGGGTACCTTAAGATCGTTCCGACCGTCCGTCTGTCCGTCATTATACTTTACAGCTTGATAACTTGATTAGTTATAAACGAAAGTGTGATATATTTTGCACAAATCGTTTGAATGCAGGACCCAATTTTAATAGAATGAATATATCAGAATTGAGTTTTTAATGGGGTGGACAGCATATATGTGAAACAGAAGGAGACACTTAGTTTTTCCTTAGTTCTGCATCCTGTTTTATTTTTTTAATATTATGGTATGATTGCTTGAGTGAACGAAGCGAACGAAGTCTTTGCAAATAATCACTAGATTTACATCCATACAGATGTTGCTACTCGTGTACAAGTCGCATTTATGGTATACAGGTTCTATCAATCAATCAATCATGTATACAAAGATGTCATAATAATAATAATAATAAATAAAAAGCTCCAAGGGTGGAAGTGTTAAAGGGCATAACGCCGGTAGTAGCGCTTCAGTGAAACCGCAGCACACCTCTCGACATCCTTTAGTCAGCCACAACAACGTTGCCCTTTCTGTCACCATTCATGGTGACCTTTATGGGGGGCCCGTTTAGTGGGTGGCAAGTCACCACCTGCCCAAAAAATTTAAAATGAGACTGAATTTGGCAGGTGCCGTAGTCTCTTCCATAGCCCACTATCTTTTTATCACTAATAAAATCATTTCAATAGCCTTGTCATTTTACCCATTTTTATAATAGATATACCATGTCACCATCCATCCAAAAGTTTCTGGTTTTTTTATACTACTTTGTATTTTTTATACCAAACAGGCCTCAAAGTGTTGGCTACAGCCCCACTTATGCCTTTGTAAAGGACCGGATGAAATCCGTGATTTATTTTGATTAGAAGGAATAATAATAATAAACAGTTTCAATGTATTCTGCCTTAATAAGGCGTGCAATGTGATATTATTACAATTACAATTTTATTTCTCTCATTAGCAAAAAAAAATATAAATATAATTATGTAATTTTATGCCTATATACACAACAATTTAAACAATTAATTAAAGTAAAGCGTGTCAATTATTATCATTTGTCAATGAATTAAAACAAAATATGTCACATAAAATAAATAAATTAAAATGAATTTCATAATAAATAATAATAATAATAACATATCAATTATATAAAATAAGGTCACCCAAATTACAAAAATATTCTTAATATTAAAATGTCATGTTCTTGTCATTCAAGAATTCTTTATTTGCGTAGTAGCATTTATTTATTAAAACAGTTTTTAATTTTCTTTGAAATTCTGTAACAGGTAATTTTCTTAATGATTTTGGCAGCTTATTATATACAAAAGCAGACATACAGAAGACACTTGTGCGTAACAACTTTGTTCTAGAGCCGTGAACCCAGATCTTATGGTTGTCACGTCTTTTTCTAACAACTACATGTGCAGGGCTATTATGTATCTCTGTTGTTAACAAATGTTGATTAAAATCTTGAAAAATGGCGGCCCTATGTCAGTTTTGGCAACTCCAGTAAGCAAAAATGTTAGTATGTTGATGTCTGGAGCTGACAAAAGTGACATAGAGCGGCCATATTTTTCGATTTCAATCAACATTTGTTAGCAACTGAGATACATAATAACCCAGCTGATTGCTGATTGAATAAATCCGGATTATTTTTGACGAACATAGATGTTTCATAAATGTATAGTGATGGAATTGTCAATAAGTTGTACTTTTTGAAATAAGGTGCACATGTATCAGTCATTTTAAGCCGAAACATAGCTCTTATAGCTCGCTTTTGGCATTTAAATATTTTGTTGACATTAGTAGAGTTCTACGATTCCGTAGATTTTTTTGGAGATCGGCCTAGATTTTATTCAGGAGGGTGTTAAAGTTGGAAGTTGGCTGCGGTGCCAAGTTAATGTGCTGCCTACATTATTGTAGTTATTACGATATATATGGAGATCTCTACGGTTTTGGAACCTACCTATAACGGATTTACTTCTTGGAGGAGTCAAGTCGAATCGTACCCCTCTGCCAAAGCAGTTTGCATACTTCACTTGTGATCTTGTCCATTTTGTATCGTTTTATGAAGCAAAGTTGTGTTTTGTAAAAAAAATCGTCGGTTTTTCTTCGGAACAGCAGTTTTAGATGTATTTTTTATCAAATCAGGCATTGGATTAGTTGATTCCAATGAGCTATCAAGAGGAAAACAATAAAGATAGTTACCTATTAGCCGATTTAAAAAGTAGGAGTTAAATGTTGTACGTTCTTGTGTGTGTTCTCCAGTAAATTATGGATCGATTTTTTATTATGTTTATTATGGCTTCAAGTCACATGTAAATTTCATCAGAATCGATTGAAAGAAAATGTTCAATGATGAATAATATAAAGAGGTTGTTGTGTCTGAGAATGATATTATAAACATGCATACAAGTAACAATGTCAGTAGTGAAGTCGATTTTTTTTAGTAATACCTTGTCGGGTGTTTGTTTGGAAGTACACCCCGTCGTAATGCAAACGGGATATGGATCATTAAAATGAATTATTGAATCTAAATAGCGATAGAATCATAATATATAGAAATCATACTCGTATTAGTGTGTTATACGCAGCTCATACCATTTCTTGCAACAACACGGGTTCTTGCACAAGAGGTACCACTATTCAGTCAGCAGGGCTATTATGTATCTCAGTTGCTAACAAATGTTGATTGAAATCGCCGAGCACGTCTAGTGTATCGAGCTATCAAAATGATAGCGTGCGACACAACCTGTCATCATTACGATCTTGGTGTAGGCGGAGATCTTATTATTTTGTCTATGCTGTGCTCAAGCATATTACGTTTTGCACCCGCGTGGTGTTGAATGATGATGATGATGATGTGTTAATCTTGCGCCTCATCTACTTCCATACCAAATTTCATCAAAATTGCTCCCGCCGTTGAGCATGAAAAAGTAACAAAGATCCACACATCAACACATCCATATTCACAAACTTTCACGTTTTTATTATTATATTAGTAGGATGGCATTTTTTAACTTTTAACTATGCACTGTATTTTTTTCAAATTTGTATCAGTATCTATGCGTCTAAACTGTGCGACGAAAAACATAGCGTTTTCGGGATCTTTAGCTTCTGGCAGCGCCTTAAAAAAACTTACTTATTCAGTGACTATCATCATCATCGTCATCATCATCTCAGCCGTAAATTTGCGGGGGAGGCATATGTTCAGCAGTGGACGTCCCACTGCTGAACATATGCCTCCCCCACAAATTTCCAAAAGGACCGGTTGGAAGCGGAAAGCATCCAACGTCGGCCTGCTACCTTTATCAGGTCGTCTGTCCACCTCGTCGATGGACGACCTACGCTGCGCTTGCCGGTCCGTGGTCTCCACTTTAGAACCTTTCGTTCAAGAAAGTGACCATAGTCAGTGATAATCCCTGTAGCCACGAACAAGCAGCTTTTGTAGTGCTAGGAGTTTCACAGGGGAAGTACCTTTGCCGATATTCAACCGTGAAGCAGTAGTGTGCAAACGTTACTGTGTTACCTTGAAGAGAAATGTTTCCAGTGAACTTACAAGAGATTTTACATCTAATGTCTCAGGGTGACGAGTACAGTACATTGCCATGCGGGGTTATAGTCCCGTTCTTTATTGTTTACATGTTATTAAGAAACGATACAAGAACGAGGCCCACCTTGTATTAAGTGGTGACTCTGCCTAGAACAGATGCATTTCCTCTCAAGTGACGAACTGCCCTGCGCCCGTAACCCTGAGACATTAAGTTGTTAAGTCTCGATTCGCCGACAACCATACCTTAAAATCAAAACACAGTATTGCGAACATTACTTATTCACAGTAGTAGTACCGGAGGTAGCTCTGGACGAACTCATTCACACAGAGTTCTACGTGGTTTAAACCATGGCTTAAGATAATTTTAAATAACAAATGACGATTGTGGTTTAAAATTCTGAATGGCACTGAACTGTTATGGACAACCGTGACGTCATCAAACAAGCGACTTGCTCGTCTGATGTTAACCTCCTATAGACATGAAAAAAAAATTACGTTTAAAAACTTACCTTGCGCTTCTAGCTCATCAACAGGAACCTTGGCCAGCCTTTTGCTGATATCTGCGTGTGCGTCGATGGCTCGCCTCGCGCCTGTGACGTCATCGGCGAAATCGGCGCGAGCTACGTCTTCTTGCAAATCGTCGAGTCGGTCAAGCAGCTCGCCCGCTTGCCACATCAACTCTTCTAAAGCCTGTAGGATATGTAACCATCATCACTCTTATGTTTGTCATCACGTTTATAACACATCACAGACATCCTTATTAATTATAATTATGTACAATAGATATCGCAAATGCGTGTACTTTCCGTGTCCGAACCTCGACCAAGCGTCAAGGTTGACCGCCGCTACTTACAGTCCGCGCGCGTCTGTTGCAATCGGGCGGCCGCGAAAATTAAATTGCGTGATAATTAAATGCAATAGACCAAAAAGGTTGAGCCTCCAATAAGGCAAGCTATAGCAATTAAGTTTTTTTTTTAATTTTAGTATTATTTTAAAAATTATATTGTGCTTCTTCATATCATCTTAGCCGTAGGATGTTCACTGCTTCACATATGCCTCCCCCATTATATTCCAAAAGGACCAGTTGGAAGCGGCCTGCGTCCAACGTCGTCCTGCGACCACTCTCCACTCCAGAACCTTCTGGCCCCATCGGCTTAAGTTCACGTAATTCAATTCATTACAAAGTCGGCACGCTTGGTTTCAATACAAATCATGATAGTTACGTTATCTATTGTACAATTATATATCTGTGGTTTACATACTGCAAGGTTTTTATTTTTAAATTGTAATGTAAACAAATTTAAGATATGCGAGCTTTGACTGCCACATGTCTTGACTGTTTATAATTAAGTAATGTAATGTTAGCCGTAGAGAGAGCACAAAGAGCCGTTTATAAACTGAGATAATACCAAGTGTAACTGGTATTTTTATATTATTATAATGTGTGATACTCACGATAGTTTTCTAACATTAATTATAAATATAAATTATAATATTGAATATCGTTACTTACTAATCTAAGATCTATCCACTGAGAGTGGTCGTATTGTAGAGTACCATCTAAATCGGCAGTGAGTTGCGAAGTGTCTATTACTTTTGGCAGTGCTTCTAAACTAATCATTGTGGTCTGAAAAAGGAAGACATGTTTATATATTATTATATTATATCATATAGTATTATTGGTAATAATAGTATATTACATTAAAGGGAAAAAATTAGGGATAATAAGAATACACTTATGGTCGCTTATGCCAGATATTTGCAATGTGCACCCTCCCGCATAAAATTAATGCCAGAACGTTTACAGAATAGGGAAACTACATGCAACTTATTACTGCACGTCAGTTTCTAATTTGTTATTGTGATTTCTTAGTTCTGTATTGTGATTTGTTAGCATCCTCGACTGACTGTCAAAAAATCTTTAGTTAACGGACTTTTAGATTATTTTTGGGGGTTAGATTGGGGATTACTCAGCCATAAACATTCTTGGAAAGCATCTCGGAGACAAGACAACTGTGGTCTTTATGCTTACTATTAACATTAACTTCATTGTGTAACATAAAAATACATATAGGATCAAGATGATTAGAGCGTCTTCCAGAGAGTTCTCGAGCATTCTTGATAACGACGTTTTTGTTTGTACGTTACACAGACAGATTAGAAAATTACAATGTACATAAAACAAAAGTAGTTTTATTTTTAGTCTTTCTCTTCCCAGCAACACACAATATTATACCTTATTATATATATAAAAAATATGATAATCACCTCAAACTTGTATTTATGAGCTCCTATAGTAGTTCGTTGCTTTTGCCAGAAATTGTCAGGCTTAACTACCAGAGCCTGGTGGACGGATGATGAGAAATGTTCCTGCAGAACTTTCAGAATTGGCTTGATGGCGGCCCATGCTGATCCTCTCATATCAATCAGTATGGTGAAGCCGTGAGATTTCACTGAATCACTGAAACAAAACATTACTTCGTTATACAGTGGAACCTGGTTAATGGGGATCTCAAGGGCCAAGAATGTTGTACCATTTATTGAGGGTTTTCATTAATCCAGTTTTTCGATTAGAGACAGAGGCTCCCGCTTATAGAGGTCTATATGTACGAATATTCCATTTTTAGAGGGAGAGTAGTCCCTTGTTTTTAGGTCAAAACCTGCGATAGTACTGACAAACAAAGCGTGTGCGAAAGACATTCTAATGTTTGTAAACAAAAGTGTTAAAACCTGTCCCAACTCAATTAATTTGTCTCATTTATAGAGGGAATTGAGTTACAGAGTCCCAATTATAAAGGTAAACATCGAATAAATCCTAGAAATCAGATCTCATTTAACCAGGTTCAAAAAGTTCCTTTTATAGAGGTAATTCAATGAAAAAGTACCGGGACCTCATGGCATCTCTCAATAATAGAGGTTTCTCATTTAACCAGGTCCCATTTAACCAAGTTTCACTGTAGTAGAGAGCATATTTTATAATGAAATTTTATTCTTTCGTTTTTCGTTATTCTTATAGCAAGTCTCACACTTGGTCCTTTACAGTTTACGTTATATGCTTAAATTTAGAGTCCCGTATTTTCCTACGAAACCAAAATAGCAGTGTGTTAAAAAAGGCCGAGTTGGTTCATGTAAATTATACTAGCTCCGCCCAACGGTTACACCCGCGTGGTGATGGACGATGATGATGATGATGATGAAAAAGTGTCCTATATGTTATTCCAGCCAGTTCCAATTATCTACATACCGTATTTACTCGTAATTAAAACCCGTTCAGTAGTTATTGTGTAAAAGAGTAACAAACATGTTACACCCAAACTTTCGCGTTTATAATATTAGTAGGATTACAAAGTAAAACACGCGTAAAACTGACGTGAGTTCGACAGTTTTGGGAGTACCCAAGTACTCTCTGATGCGAATGTAAGCTTAGATTAGCGCATAACTTTACTGCAATAGACAATTTTGGTATATAAGTGCACAATGTGCACATAATCTGCCTTCAAGCAACAGTGATTAAGAATTATTCATTTACCTTTGGAAGGCATTAAAGTAAGTAATTTTTCTAACCGTATATCTACGAAAACTATCCACGAAAAGGCAAGCGCAGTTCACTACTGGTAAGAATATTTAAAGTTAATTTCTAATAATATAATTTTCAGTCTCTACATCTTTGGATGACATTGCAACTATTGTAGGCAGGCGTAGCGTCGCGGTAATATTATCTATTTAATATTATTGGGTAGCGTGTAACATCAGGCAAAAGAGTTACCCGTCTCGTTAGTTGAAAGGTGACATGAAAGAAAACTACCTAAACCTAACCTCTCAACAGAGAAGAGATGAAAACGAGTAGTAAGTCAGAGAAAACTTAAATCACGGTAAATCTGAGAGTGTACTAGAAAGTATTCGTACCGCCAACATAAACAAATGAATAACGAGCCGCTTTTCCTATTACAACAAGCAAAAATATTAATAATACATCCTGTGTCAAGGCCTATTCAGACCTGTGCGTTATTCGCTACCGCGAGCGATAAAGAAATCCGAAAGGTTATGCGTTAATTTCGCTGTTCACACCAGAGCGGATATCGCTACCGTACGCGGTAGAGATATCCGTTGGCAACGGTAGCGGGGCGAGGGCAGGAAGCATCTCGCTTTCGCTACTTGCTACCGCGTCGCATGGCGGAACTAATTTCGCCAAACGAGAGAAAATACCGCCTCACTAGGCGGTACAAGTTTCGCTGCAGTTATGGAACGTCATACTATTTACCAATCTAGTCCGCGTGGTATTTTTCGCTACCCACAGCGGTAGCGAATAACGCTCAGGTCTGAATAGGCTTTCACAGTTATACAAGATAAATGATAGTTTGTGCTGCGCTCAATTGTTTTGCGTTGACAATACTTTTACTTTCGTTTCACGTTGTCGGCCAAGCAAACCAATATTAGGTATATTAATCTTTGTCGACCAGTGTTCGCTATATGCGGGATATATATATAGGTACGTTCAATTCTGTGGAATGATAACATTAATTAAACATAATGTTGTTATCAATACAAATAAATGAAAGTGAAGTATATGTTTCTAATGTCTTTTACTAATGCCTATTATACATTTAGTAATCAATTTGTAGAGCCATCTGCTACGGGTAATCATAGAAACGGCTGACCCTATATTAACGGGACTTGGACTGACAGATAGCTGTTTTATACCTTGGGCTATTATTTTAAACGCGTGGTATCCCGCGAGTGCACACTAACTGAGCCTGATCAGTTCGTCATACATATAACTTGGGGCTTAATCTTCGAGCACATTACAAAAAATGTAATAAGTTCAGGGGTCGAAGCTGATTCCATGGTGATAAATACTGATTTTACTAACTGCATCCACCTAAAATACTGATCGTTTACTGACCAAACTTCAAGAGGTACTGACCCTTCGTCGAACAATTCACCATTGAAATTTACACGTGTTAATTGCTGTTAGTTATAAGTATGCTAATCATTCTATTAAACATTCTCAAAGTTGTAAGTAATAAACATATAGTGTTTGATGTGAACAGACAAAAAAAAAATTATGAGTAAAGAGAGGCGTCCCAAATATCTTCAATAAAATGAGCCCTTACTTTATAATCTTCACATACAACACAACTTCAACTGACTTTACTGACTATTTTTGACCCCTGTAAGTTTTAAGTCCATGCACGTTAGAATTCTGCTAACGCTTACGTCCTATTTATATGGCAAACATGATCCTACAATAGATAGAGTGTGTAACAATACATTAAGTATCTGTGTCTGTATTTGTAAGAGATAATGACTTCGTCTTCCTTTTCTTTATAGAATTAGTTTTTTTTTTATATAATCAACTGACTGGACAGGCAAGCCGTGAGTCGGATATTAAGCACAACGCTTGCTTATGGCAATAGCGGTGTCAATATTTGGCTCTGCGGTGGTACCATCCGAGACGGCCTCTTTCACAAGAGACCTACCACCTAGTATGTTAGGTTTCATCAACTAATAATATTCGCATCCCGAGTGGGTATTTTATGACTCCATTTTCTCGCGGAGTAGAAATGTAGGTACTCGTATAATCTATTCTTAATCCCTTGCCTCCTTATCTTCTTTCAAGTATAAGTATGAATGCTAAATCTAATTCTCGGTACCCGTACAGAAATACTTTTTCTGTACAAGTGTATAATAACACTTCTTACTACAATCCAATAGTTAGGATGTGTCGCCAATATAATAATGTCTTAGTATAGACTGTCATAGCTCTATTGATGTCTTTGATTTTAAAGCTAAATTTAAAAAAGATAAGGTTTATGTTTATAATTTAATTTACTTACCAGTTTTTTTATGAGTCATTACTGCTATACACTACATATTTTGTCCTTAATGTGTACACATATTCTAGAATATAAGATTTAGTTCTATTGTTTTGTGTGCCTAAATAAGCCTAATAAATAAATAAATCTTGGCCAGTAAAAATTGTTCTCTAATTTTTGATATTCATTGTTACACCCTGGTAAATATTAAGGCATGTTCACTTTAGGGTTTTTTAGGGTTAAGTACTTATAAAATCACACTAATATACTATTAATATTATAAACATGAAAGTTGTATGGATGGATGTGTGTTACTCTTTCACGCTCAAACGACTGGGCCAATTTTGATGAAACTTGGTATGGTAGATGAGGCGGTGAAATAACACATTCATCATCATCATCATCCATTACCACGTGGGTGAAACCGCGGGGTGCAGCGCTAGTTATTATTATAAATGTGAAAGTTTGTATGTATGAATGTTTGTTACTCAATCACGCAAAATAACGGCTGAACGGATTTGGAGTAGAGATGTTTGTGCCTGAGATTAGTATCTAGACTTTTAATCCTGATTCCAAAAATAGTTCCTGAGGGATAGCAATAAGCTATCCTTATGCCTGCTTATACCTTAACCTAAACTCCACGCGTATAAAGTCGCGAGCATATACTAGAGCTTCTTTCAAAGATTAGGCATAGATATTGTCTGTATATCATACATCTCTACATCATTCTGTGCATAGACATTATTGTTGTCAAAAATAATTTACATCAAAACACACAATACATATTGAGTGTATTCACGCCAAAAGACTTTTAGCACAAGTATAAGAGCACCTATTGTTTACATTGTGGGTATCGACAGGCATGCTATTAATTACATCTCTATAAGTAAGTAAGCTAAGCTATATCATACATTGTGGTGACACTATTGAAAGTGAGAAGCCTCTACGCAATGTTGTAATTGAGAATATGTAGGCACCTAGCTGACAAGAAGGATGACTCATATGAATTGAATAGCCCTTTTTTATAAAAGGAATAATTTAGCTTAGCATTTTGATATATAGTAATGTAAAATATATCAAGATAATACCTACAGTATAAATATATTATAAATTGGGTGATAGTAATAATTAGCACTTAATTTAAATTAAGTGAATTATTTACCGTGTTATTTAATAAATATATATGTATATATCTATTCTATAGTATAACAATAAATTAAATTTTACCACTAGGTATGGATTACCTTGACTTTTTAGATATATGACTAAGTAACTGCGCCTTGCGGTTACACCCGAGTGGTGATGGATGATGATGATGATGAAAAGTACCTATGTGTTAATCCAGTGCCTCACCTACCTCCCTACCAAATTTTATCAAAATTGGTCCAGCCGTTTGAGCGTGAATAAGTAACAAACATCTATTTATCCATCCATCCAAACTTTCACATTTATAATATTAGTGGGATATATACCAAAGTCAAACCATAGGAAATAAACTGATATTTAAGGCCCGACCAGGCAGGGTCTACATCTGTCAGGGCTGATATATGGCTGAGATGTGACTCTATAAATGTAGTATTGGCAGTATTGCAATAAACAGAAGCGCTATCAACAAAGAAGTCAATTCAAGTCAGAATCAGATGAAATTACTGTTTCAGGTCAAGGGTCTGACATGGCCATAAAGTAGCTAGGAGCCCATGCTACATGTGGTGTGTATAAAGATGTGTACCTTCTTCTGATGGAGTGTGTCCAGAGTGCATCCCTAAGAGATGACCTATTTAAAGTCCTTGACATTAACTACCTTGACGTTGGGCTGATTCAGAGCATCTTAGCTGCGCCAACATCTGATGCAGCTGGGATGGTATATCAGTCCATACATGGGATGTTCAAGGATAGAATGTATATATGTGCACATAATTTTTTTGAGTAAACTATGGGAATGGCATAGCCGTTTCACAACTCAAAGTCCCCAAATTAAAAAAGAAATGGCCATAAACAATGCAGCTAAAACTTTTTCCATAATTTAAGAATAACCTAAATATTTCTTAAATTTTAGCAATACACTGAAATCAAACGACTTTCAAATACCTAACTGAACCACTCAACAAACTTAAGCAACCCTCACTGCAGTCACAACCTGGATTGTTGACTGCTAGTAGCATTTTTAACATCGCATTTCAGTGGTTAGAGGACACGTTAAGCTAAGGGTTCCAGTTGTCTATCTTCACACAACTATCCTTTAGATATATTCGAGAGTTTCTAGTGGCATGTAAACATTAGCCAAGTTGCACTGGGCCTGTGTGGTGGATTATGAGCCATACTCCTCTCTGAGGAAGGTCCGAGTGCTAGCGATGGGTACATAATGGCATGAAGTGTTGTATGTTGATAGCTTATACTTAAAATTACTTTAGTCCAGACATTAAACTCTTTTCGGTGGTCATGGTCTCAGGAAGACAATAATAAAAATATAAGTATTCTTATTAAAAGACTAAACTACTAACACTTCTTAATAACGTAAAAATGATCTACTCACATTGGTATACTAATGAGATAGTGCAACAAACGCCTATAATCATCTGGTGCTACTCGGTCCCGCCTGGAATTGGCCGGGAACCATATTATAGGGCCGCCGCGGCGGTCGCGGCCCCCTGTCAGCGCCGCCACTCGCTCCTGCAGCAGTGGCAGCACTTCCAGGGCGCGCGCCCCTGCCTCCATCGCGGGCCACTGTCAGCTGCGTTCCGTGGTAAGCCTAGGGAATTAAACAACAGTTTAATAATATATTTTGGCAGAAAAATTGAATTTCCTAAAGTATATTGCAGATGATATCTTTATATGCGTCATCATCATCATCATCATCATCTCAGCCCTAGGACTTCCACTGCGGAACATATGCCTCCCCCATAATTTTCCAAAAGGATCAGTTGGAAGCGGCCTGCATCCATCCCACTGCCACTTCAACTGGCTTATCTTCTGAGCTATGTCAGTGACCTTTGTTTGTCTACAGATCTCCTCATTTCTTCAATCATGTAGAGAAACCCTGAGCATATATGCCTAGAATTTATTAAATATAAATAACTTCTTGAAGATGCAGACCTATGTACTTCATGATTCATCAGTAGACAAGAAACTGAAAGACAGAACTGTTCAACTCATCACTTACAACAGTCCCATGGAACTCTTGGTATAGTAAGGTATGGCTATAATATTGCTGGAAGAAGAAATGATAGAGGTATTGCATTGATATTGAGTTATGTCCTAGACCCCATAGAAATTATTATGAAACAAGAGAGTGATGATTCAGATGACCACATAAAGTTAGACAAAAAAATTGTAATTGGTTTTTTTTTTGGGCATTTCTGAACTTTTGAGTACAGAACCTTAGCAAGATATTTAATTAAATTGTTAAGGTTAATAGAGCTTGAATGTCCACTTTCGTTAGTATATGATATAAGGAAGTAATAGCCAAACTATTATTGTTTGTAAACTTGCTTATCTTAATTACACTGAAAGATATAGCATAATGTATGTATACTCGTATAATAGTATGTAGGATAATAATTAATTGCAATAATTGAAATATACTTTTAATATAATTTAAAGTACTCTGTGCATGTTGCTATATATATTGCTGGTCTATGTTGCAAAAATAAAAGTACCTACTCAGCAATAGTTAAGCAGTACTACAGTTTTGTAAGTATCAAAAGCTCCATACACATATAGTGCGTTTGAATAGATCACTTCTGATCGTTTTTGGCGAAACTAACGCTAAAAACGCTCATAAGTAGCGTCCGAATTGGGAATCTGTTGGTGAAAATGTCGTTCATGCATCTTTTTATTCAGCGTTCGGAAAGCTAAAAACGAGGAATTTCATACCAAAAAGTGCAACTATTGACCCACGTCCGGAGCATGGTTGTTTGTGATCATTATTTGACAGCTATGTATTTGACAGCATAATCATGCGGTTTTAGGTCTTATGCTCAGTTGAGCGTTCGAATAGGTGAGGGCAAAAGTGGCAAAAATAACGTTTTTGAGCTTAACAAACGATATAACAAAAGAGCCATCAATGACAACGCCACCAATGCCCTCATGAGCTAAACGAATGCACCTTTAGAGGTACAATAATTATAACAATGTTTACATAAAGTTTAAATGCCTTCAGGCCTGGCATCCTTAGTTTAAATTATAAATCCCTTGATGTTTACATAAACATATCATCTGGGGTTACTTGGGTAAAGGAGAAATCTCTGAGAAAGTATAAACATATCATCAAATTAAACAACTTAATTTCTTATCCCAAAGATGTACTATATAATAATAATAATAATATAAACCCGCAGGGGCGGCCTTGTGGCGAGCCGTCGGTGAGTGGCGACACCGTGGACCCTGATTCTCCCTGGGGCTAAATGAGACCCCTGACCCCCGGCTTGCCTTAATTGGCTGTCCGGGGGTGGAGACGCAAGAGCAAGTAACAAAAAGCTCCAAGAGTGGAAGTGTTAAAGGGCATAACGCCGGTAGTAGCGCTCTAGTGAAACCGCAGCACACCTCTCGACACCCTTTAGCCATCCACACCAACGTTGCCCCTTTTGTCACCACTCATGGTGGCCTTTATGGGGGGCCCGTTTAGTGGATGGCAAGTCACCACCTGCCTAAATATTTTAACATGAGACTAAAATTGACAGGTGCCGTAGTCTCTTCCATAGCCCACTATCTTCCTTATCACTAATAAATTCATATCAATAGCCTGGCCATTTTACCCATATTTGTAATAGTTATAAGTACCATGTTACCCTTCATCCAACATTTTGTCTGTTTTTTTTTATATACTTCTTGTATTTTTATACCAAACAGGCCTCTAAGTGTTGGCTACAGCCCCACTTATGCCTTTGTAAAGGACCGGATGAAATCCGAGATTTTATTTTGAATTAAATAACAATAATATAAACCCGCAGGGGCGGCCTTGTGGCGAGCCGTCGGTGAGTGGCGACACCGTGGACCCTGATTCTCCCTGGGGCTAAATGAGACCCCTGACCCCCGGCTTGCCTTAATTGGCCGTACGGGGGTGGAGACGCAAGAGCAAGTAACAAAAAGCTCCAAGGGTGGAAGTGTTAAAGGGCATAACGCTGGTAGTAGCGCTCTAGTGAAACCGCAGCACACCTCTCGACACTCTTTAGCCATCCACACCAAGTTGCCCCTTTTGTCACCACTCATGGTGGCCTTTATGGGGGGCCAGTTTAGTGGATGGCAAGTCACCACCTGCCTAAATATTTTAACATGAGACTAAAATTGGCAGGTGCCGTAGTCTCTTCCATAGCCCACTATCTTCCTTATCACTAATAAGTTCATCTCAATAGCCTGGCCATTTTACCCATATTTGTAATAGTTATAAGTACCATGTTACCCTTCATCCAACATTTTTTCTGTTTTTTATACTCCTTTGTATTTTATACCAAACAGGCCTCTAAGTGTTGGCTACAGCCCCACTTATGCCTTTGTAAAGGACCGGATGAAATCCGAGATTTTGTTTTGTTTTATAATAATAATAATAATAATAATAGGCCTTTTATTGTTTCCTTTTTTTTTACATTTAACATAATATGTGTATATTAGGTTTGTTAGTTTAGGCCAAAGATGTACTAACCAACCTTGTATTCTATTTTCAATAATGTATTTATTTTTAAAATATAAAAAGAAAGATAGTCAGAATATGTGTTTACATCCAACCACCAAAGCATTAAATAGGTCTAGGCTAGATTTTATTAAATGAATATGTTACAAAGATGTTTCTAGTTTTCTTTATAAAGTGGTATGTAGAGATTTGCCACAGATGTTAGAAAGGTAAAAAGGACAGTAATCACGTGATTTTTTGTATAAGTCTTGATGCCTTCCAGCCCACATTTATTTATTTTTGTTGTCTGCATACTGAAATATATTATATAATAAATATAAATCAATAAATTTGAAATATAGTGAACTGGCCAATAAGTTTGTACATTGGAAATATTTTCACAAAAATCAATTAAGAATCAACTGTTTTACAATTTCTGTCAGACTGTTAACCAAAAATCAAGAACTAGTCTTATTTAAATTGCTTATTTTATGACCATGGGGTGGCATATGTTTATAATTGCAATGTGAGGGATCAGAGTCATAAATTTAAATGTGGTTATATATATATATACAACTCTACAGTTACAGAATTGAATTAGATAGCATTCCCACAGTTAGTTTGGTAGTAGATGTAGTAAATTTTAATAGGACATCAGAGAGCAAGCTATTAATGTAAAAGATTATTATCTTTTACATTAAAAGCTTGCTCTCTGATGATAATATAGAAATTAAGAGACTCTAATAAATAAATTATCTAACAGAATATAGCATTTTACTTCCTTCATAGTCATCTCGTAACTTTGTATATGCATGAAATTAACCAAATTAAATCATAGTGCAAAACTATTACTTTTAAATGACCAGATGTAACTACTGAAGTAAATATAGTAGTTATAAAATCGTATTGGACAAATTTAGTAACATGCAACAAATATAAATAAAATATCTGAGAGTAAAATTCCGAGTAACTATAATACCATAAAAATAATGGAAAGAAATTATTTAAATAAAAACAAAAAGTAAACCTAATGAAATTTGTTCCACAAATGTTAAGTATATTTGTACCTTTGTATTTGGACACATGAGTCACTCTCTGCACACCTATTGGTGAACACTCATAACCAAAGATGCTTTAAGTGGGACATTATTCTGTTTGCCTTGTATTGAACATACATATGCATTGGAACAACAAATCTACTAATCAGAAAACATATTAAATATATTCATGTTAGGTAGTCAGTTGCTCCAGATTTATATCTACTGCACCAATAAAACAATTTATAAGAGATCAATTAAATTTCAGAGCACAAGATTGCAATGTACAGTACTTACTTACCTAGTATAAAAAAATAGTTTCATAATATGATATGTGAGTATTATGAAAGTCTCTAACAAACAGTTGAAGAGTATAAAATAATGTACTCTACAACAGGTAGAGCATGCTAAACAGCTTCATATTTCAATGTTTATGAACAAGTACAGAGCTCATGCTCACAGTGATTTCCAAGAGCTCACGTCGTTTCTTTGTAGAGCTAATGATCAACGCCAAGGAGGGTCAGGCAGTATTGTTACAAAAAGAATGAAAGAAATCGCACACATGCATCCAAATATATCGCGAAACACAGTTCTCACAAAAACATTACATGAACAGGTACACTTTGAAGCATTTTAAGAATTAATTTATTTACACACTACTAAGAAATTAATGCAGACATAGCTAATATGTCACAACAAATAACCTCAGCAGACACTCGTTTGAACTAACCGTGATGACTCAAGGATGCCAATTAATCAGGTATAATAGATTCGGCACGCATTATTGTCACTGTTAAAATTTCCACTAAAATTCTTCTACAAAATATATTCATTCCTGTCTTTTTTTATTGGTAAAAACACAAAATTTTGATAAAATGACAAACCAAGGAACTAACCACCACAATGGCGCGCCAGGGTTAGTTTTTTAAAAACGTCTCAATAATCGGTAAAGTGCCGCGTTTGAGGAATCGGTAACAGTAGTATAGAGATGTGCACCGCACTGAGACAAAACAACGCAAAATCACAAATATGTGATATAACAAAATAAATTACGGCAAAGCAATAGGGAGTTAAGTTAGCCTTTAATATGGAAAGTAAGAGTAATAAGGCAAATGAGTCAATAATACAATAAATATGCATTGCTCACAAAGCACACATACACGCTATCTAGCGACCCATAGGAGAATAAAATGCCCACTCTAATTATCCCGCATGGGTTCTGATTATTTATGATTAATAGTACAGGATCCATGGTACATTTTTGCAGTTGATTATTATTACGCTAATTTTCCGTGAATTGCTTCATTTTGATGCGACGAGAACAATATCCTGTATGAAAATCTCGATTGTGATAGCTAACAGAGGTAGCAAGGATACAATATATGTCGATTTGATGATTCTCAAATATTAATTACTAACTGGATTTTATTTGTTAAGTCTCAAGATAATTATCTTAATTATTTGAAAAAATATTGGTCCTACAAAATCTATGATTTGATCAAAGAGTCCTTCTAACATGTCGCATCGCACCTTGAGTCGAGTAGTGACCTAAGTCGAAATTTTAGCAAATTGAGTTAAGTACACAGAGAGACTTGAAAAAGCACGCTCTATCGGCTCGTTAATCAGAAACTGGCCTATCTAGACTGAAAAAGGAAATATGCAAACTTTTGTCTCTTTCTTAATTGTGCACAACGAATATTTCGTCATTAGGAGAGTGGCGTATTTAGTATTGCGTTATAAGTAGTTGAAATAAGACGCTGCGCAGTAACTTCAACAGTGACATAAACCTTAGTGCGTCACTACCGTATTCAAATCTGCGGTACATTCTATATAAGTAATTCAATCGTAAAGTGACCCATGTTTGTATTGATTCACCTTACAAATAAAAACAGAGCTGATGGTTTCAACTTAAAACTAATTAGGTCATTTATGTAGTGAACATGTAATCCGCACTAAGGACTTTCTAACATTTAGGCCTATACACGATTAAATGTAAGTATTTTTTTGGACATTGTTGTGCTTAGGTCTGTTTTTAAATTTATTTATCTAATGATCGAAAAACATATTTGTTTATGTGGCAGTTTATTATTATGAATGTGTGAAATTGTGTCCTTTACGTCACTTTACGATAACACAATAAAGAGAAGAGCCGATCTTATACTTGAAGTAAGCCTCCGCACGCAAGAAGAAGAGGTAGGTAACGGCCTATAATTTATGTTATTAATTTTAAGAATACGTATAATAACCAAGTACTGGTTTTGGTGCAGATCCATAGTGTCGTTTAAAATTAGTAGGTAGCCATTTACTGTTTACCTACTAAAATAATATATGTTTTGCAAAATAATCGAGATAAAAATTCAATCTCCAAAGTAAACCTTAAAAGAGAGATGCACATTAAAATGTACTTGGTATCGTAGCTTTCTTTTGTTCAAACTAAATCAATCAAACCAATTTCTACAGAATTCTGAAAGAAGTACAAGTCCGTCATCATTGAAAATACACCAGAAAAAATGCAGATAGGAGCGAGAATGTTTCCTCTAAATATCTAAACATTTATTCTACTATTACCTGCTTAGACTCAAGACTTATTTTTAGTACATTACTAAAGATAGTGGAACAGAAGCTATAGTGAAAAAATCGATGACAGTTTTGTTTTATTTCTATCTATTTTGTTTTATTAGAAACCTCTCTAGACCAGACCCAATTGACTCAATTGAGGTTATTTTTTTTTCTATATCTAAATAATTAAAATAAATATACAAGTATTAAGTTATGTTACATAAGTATTATGTTCAATAAAAAAATTGTATACTCCAATATAGACAAATAACTTCAATTTAATATTCAGACGGTATTTAGGTGTTTTATTTATGTTTTAGATAGAAACACATACGAACTCTAAATGAAGACAAAATAACAATTAATTGTAACAACAAATCTTGTGCGAGAAGGATGCTTCTAACAGATCAGGTTTCTTTTTCATGCAGTTCTTCATCGTCAAGCAAAACCAGTTCATTGAGATCAAACTTGTCAAGGCGCAGTAAACTACGTTTAGTAGTTCTTCTAAACTATCATATACCGCGAAATCCACACCGAAAAAGTGACGATGACTTGAGCATACCCATCACCGTCACCTCTTCGAAATGGTTTAAAGTTTAGCAACACTCCTAAGAGAGTCTAGAAAACGTGTAAGTTTCCAAACAGGTACATAGAAAACAAAAAAATGCGGGACAGTCTTCGGAGACCGCCGATAGAAGTGAAAACTAAGCAACTTAAAGCGTTAGGTGACGGTGACACGAGCTTTTTGATTTTTGTTTACCCAAAAAGTGCTCAACAAACCTAAAGCATTCAGTGAAGATGACGTGATTTCCATGATTTTGTTCACCGAAAAAAATGCTCAACGTGCCTAAAGAAGTTTTCACTTATTTTTCCTCTGCTTTGACTTAAAAGGCTCAGAAACTGAGGGAAATTATAAATTTATACCTGACAAAATTGAAAAAAATAGTTCCTCTTCTTAGAACAGAGGGAGTGTGTTACTGTATACGTTTATTTGACCGTTATTGGCGAATAAATAATATAGATCTACGTGTTTATGTTCGATCATGCATGATGGAAACAGAACCCAAGTATAAATAATCCAAGGCATACCCAAGAAAGTGTTTTACTTTCCTGTATATGGAATAAAAATCCAAATGCAAGAAACATTTTATGATAACTTTGGATGTGAGTGACATACATTTGAGAGCAGTCAAAAAATAATCAGACAATCTGGGTTTTATAGAAAAATAACGAAAACGGCATAAAAATACAAAAACAAATGATCTAATAATGGTAGAGGACATAAAAACATATTGATGCCATGCCAGAGATTGCGTCTCACAACTTGAGAGCTCAGACAAAGAAATTCATTTCAGACAGCAAAACAATCAAAGGTCTTTCGCAATATTTTAACAAACTGTAACAAGACAAAACTAGACTTGAGTGTGAATACTGGCTGCATTGTAATATATTAATCTGTCCGACTCAGCAAGACTCGTTCGAGTTAAGTTTCATTCATAAATCTATTGTTATTTTTTGCGCTGATGCGGACGGGTTAAACAGTCTTTAGTATTGGGAATTGATGAAAAATTCACCTAGCAAAAAAAATGTTTGAAATCGCAGCATGGTACTTTTGTGATTGGACAGACTAATTAATTAGAAGTAAATAGGTAGCTCACCGATTGTAGAAAATATACTGTTATTCCTTTTGTAAACAAATGTAGGTATGTAAGTAAATATTTTGCAATGTTCTACGTCAATGTATGATTGGCTAATTAATATTTTTATGTTTTAGCAGAAATGTTTTGGATTGTTATGTATAATTTTTCTGTAGTTAACTTAGAAGTACAGCAAAACGTTTTATTTAAGTATGTGATTAAATACTTACCCCCCTTTGTTGATTACAATAAATTATTGCAGAAGTCTATTTGACATAAAATATTTCAGGTGAATTAGGATTGGTGTGTGAAAAATATATAACACGATAATAATAACTAATTGAAAGCAATGATAACTAAAATAATATTGATTATTCTTTAAAGTTACGTTTAATTTCATGTTTTCATCATTAATACATAGAAAATCCCATACCTAGTTTGTGTTTTATTTCCAAAAACAAAAGAGATCTTCAGTACAAAACTGCATCTATCATTATTAAACCCTAAAAAAGGTTTTAAGTTCAGGATCAAAGTGACCTATTTGTAAATATGTCATTATCTAAAAAGTTTGTTTAGTACTTAAGTGACTAATTTTTGGTTCTTTTTTTTTGGACGTCGATTTATCGCATTATTTTAACTTTTTTGAATCACAATTTTAACACTATGAGTTAGCCTTAGTCTAAAGTATACATAACATTTTGAATTTTTTAAATAACTTTTAATTTCATGAAGTTATGGTATATTTTATCAGAAAACTACATGGACACATTTCTTTATTTTCCCAACAAACACGAATTTTGAATTACGTCACTACTTGACTAAGGGTGCGATGTATTAATAACAAGGTCATAATTAATGATTACTAACCAGCTGATTTTTCTTTTTTTACTTAGTTAATATTAATTAAATATAACAGTCATATTGTTCTACAAATTGCGTGGTACGTTATCCCGTTTCTACGCTAGTAGGATTTACCTGTGTAATATAAATGTAATAACATAAAAAATTAACTGTAGCTACCTATGAGTATATAATAATATACCGTTATTTATTTGTAGAAGTAAATTACATTATTTGTAAATAACGCAATATTCGCAGCTTGTACTTGTTTACGATCCGGACCTTATTTATGTTAGACCCTAAGCAAAACTCTTTCCTAGACTTATGAAATAATTTACATTCAACATCGACGGGACAACAATGTAGAAGTTTTAGCTGATAATATAATGTGAATTTATATGTGTGTGTGTGTGTGTGTGTGTGTGTGTGTGTGTGTGTGTGTGTGTGTGTGTGTGTGTGCATGTGTGTGTGTGTGTGTGTGTGTGTGTGTGTGTGTGAGAGAGAGAGTGTGTGTAAGGGTATGTGAGTGAGTATATGTGTACCTGTATAGATTGACCTGTATAGTTGTGGCAAATAGCATGGCAATAGAAATCATTCACCAGGTCTTCAATAAGAAACAGCCACAACTTTTTCTGGGGTCACATAATTATTTGTACGCATAAAATTACAGATCCACATTATTTTGAATTTATAAATGTTCTCGATAATTAATATAAGTACATATAGTAGTATATACATAAATCACACATATTGTCAATAAAGCAGATTGGCAGTTAATATGTGTTTCATTTCGGATAATTTTCATAATATTATACATGAATTAAATAAATTCACCGGTTCTAAATACATATCATATTTAAAAACCCTCAAACACGTGAATAGAAGTTTGAAAACATAACATTGTGTCCTTCTAGGCCTTGTACCACGAAATTCTAGCAATACTATTTTAGTAATAGTTTTTATCATAGTTTATATATCGTAAACGATAGAATTAGCGGCTCACGTAATGTATTTTGCGGCATCGTCGTGAACGCCAGTGAATGACCTCTATTGCCATGCTAGTTGGCACTGACTATATGATGAATGAAAGTAGGAATAGTGAAGTAATGAAATTTACAAGCTTTTAGTTTAATAAAATGTAAGTAATTATAGCCATTTTATAGTGTTCAGTTTACATATTTTGTGTAAATAAAGAGGGTAAATATAAATATTTTTATTCACTACGTTATATTATGAACCGTCAATGCAACTATAATGACGTACTGCTAACACTGATGACGATACTCAACCTTGCAGACTTGATCGGCGTACAATCTCCATTGTTTGTTTCCTTCTTTATCCACGCGAGATTGGCGAAATTGCAAAACCCACAAAAGCCATATAAATAAAAAAACTGAACTGATGGATCTGCGCTTGGACTGAAGGAGTTGAGGTTTAAAAAACAATTCAAGGTGCTGGCGTTGCACGCTGTTCAGTATAAATTACTGCCTGACGCTAAGGACCTTACAGAGTAGAGATCAAATGTACGGAATCTATAATTAGAAGATGAGATTGAAGAATGAATTAGAAGAAGAGGCTTTAGAAGAAGGTTTTTTGAAGGATAAGACTGATCTTTGTGCTCTTTCCAGTTTCAAAGTATGTGTTTTAACAGCCTCACCTCATGAAGATATACAGTATGCCATTAGCCAGGACTGATTGATATCTATGCAAATGCAAAAATGAAAAATATACCTACTGTTTTGAGGCAATTTAAATCAAGTATCATACAAGTACATCATATTCAAGGTTTTTAAAACACATACACAAGCTTCCTAGTACGGGATATAATTGCATCGATTTGCTCTCTCCAACTCATTGTGCAATCAATTATAATTCTAAGATATTTTATGTTATGATTTCTGTCTGTGGTGGTACATAGGCAGTCTTTTTAATATATATTCTGGCAAGTATTGGCATGAACTCTAGAAGAATCGGAAGGCTGCGAAGAGATGTTAGTGGAAAAAGTAGCTTATTTAGTTTAGTCACTTTAAGCGTTAGGAGGTTCTTGGTTAGCCAATGCAAAACAACTGTTAATTCACTTGCAGTAGATTCACACACCTCCTGACATTTACGGCCATTTATTAGAAGGACTGTGTCATCAGGGGCCTTACTATCAGCTTTGTAAAACCATGCAAGTTCCATGCATTTCTTAAACCTGGCTTAAACAGTTTTGAATGAAATCATACCATGACGCTCATTAGGTGTACTGTTTGAATGTTGTTTTCCTCAATAGTGAACGGATAATATTGTCTCTGACATTCTAACAATTTGCTATAACCAACATTGCAGACGGCTAGACATTTGTAAGCTGATAAACTAAAAGGATTAAGAGCGTCATGTTAACGAGAGTCCATACACACAAACAACGTTATAGCAGCAAATAATGTTATAGCAGGCCTGCCCAGGCTTACAAGGTCTGCCCAGGCCTACTAGGCCTGGGCAGACCTTGTAAGCCTGGGCAGGCCTGCTATAACATTACCATGGTACGATTAAGCCGGAAGAGCTGATAGTAAGGCACCTGCACAGGTTATTAGTTTCGTAAGTATTTGGAATAGTGACTTTGACTTTGACACAATTGATTTATATAAGTAAGAAAAAAGTTGGCCCAAAAACACTACCCTGGGGCACGCCGAAGTGTATCAACTCCACTGCGCTTAATATAACACCGTCAGTTTTGACACATGGAAACCGTTCAGTTAAGTACGTACTCGTATCTGCTAAAAATCGAGTGGGCAGTTCCTCTAATACCGATGATATCTATTTTATTTAGGAAGTTGGGACCGAGATTGTGTCGAAGGCTTTCGAAAGGTATAAGAATATCCCTACTATTTTAAGCTTTTTATCAATGGATTCATTAATTAGATCGGTAATTTCTAAAAGTGCGTCCTCATTGGACCTTCCGGCTTGAAATCCTAACTGAGTATTTGGCAAGATATTATTATCTACATTTACATCTTCACTAATATTATAAAGAGAAAAAAAAGATTGTTTGTTTGTCCAAAACTACAAGACCGATTAGAAAAGTTCGTTCATGATCTAAATCCTACTTTTTCCTTTATGAACATAGGCTGAACAATATTGAAATTTATAGAGAGAAAAATTCCATCCTCGGACGGGATTCGAACCCGCGTCTTCTGACTCTCCGTGTCAGACGCCATTGACCAACTAGGCCACCGAGAATCTGGTCAGATCATCGAATTTTAACACTCTATTTGACTAACCGTCTTGCGGGCACGGAGCGACATCTATTGGACAGTTAAACAGTACCATCCAACCGAAAGAAGCATGATTTAGAAATACTTGTGAATCGTATGAAATTTCGATAATATAACCTAAAGTGTGTAAAAAATACCATAAAAGTCCGTATTTCACGTATGCTACGGAATCTATTGACCACATAACATTAGTCTATGTTATTGACATTATATCAAATTGATGACAGGGGGCCAACTTCTAATCTATTCAGTTATTGGAGTGTATTTCAAAAACTATTAAGCCTAATTTTATATAATGTAAAAATGACTACTCGGAAAGCACCAGCTTTTAAACAAAAGAATAATTATGAGAATCGGTTCACCCAGTCGAAAGTATTGAGGTAACAAACAAAAAAATACAGTCAAATTGAGTACCTCCTTCTTTTGTCAAATTAAGTACCTCCTCCTTTTTTTTGGAAGTTGGTAGAAAACAGCGCAGCTGCAATTATGTTTCTATTGACACCAGCGATCGAATAATATTTTATAGTATGGTAACTCGATAGATCACGAACACGGTCTGTTCCATGGTAGTTTCATAAACTTTTGGAGGATGTTTGTGCTGATGCGAATTGTTGCGGACGCGACGCGGAGGCGGAGCGGTATACGTCCGCTAGCGGCGACTCTAAAATGGTGACTGTTGCGAGGCGGTTAGCGACTCGCCTCGCGTTTGACGGCCAACGTGCAGGTCCGGCGGACGCGCGGGGGGGGGGGGGAGGACATCTCGAAGTGACGTCGCGCTTTAGCGCAAACATATTCCCCACCCGGCGAAGGTGTGGTGTGGTGCTCAATTGACAGTCAGGTGGGCGATCTTGAGTTCCACCACTCGGGTGACGCCATCCCTTCATGGGGTCGTCTTGTTGCTCATGCGCCAGTGTAGAGGCGGCACCTGGTCGTCCACTATCAGGACCAGTTCCCCGACTTGAGGTGGGCTGGGGATCGGGGAGTCCGTTTGGAGCGGGTTTGGATGGTGTGCAGGTAGGGTTTAGACCAGGATCGCCAAAGGTGTTGGGATAAGGGTAGGACGAGCTTGAACCTTTTTGTGTGCAGAAATGGCTCGTCCTCCTACCGAATATTCAGGTAGGGCGTTGAGCTGACGTTTTATAAGGACATGACCCGTGGTGAGTAATTCAAATTCCGCGGGGTCAAAAGAGAGTGGGCTGAGAGGGCCTGCATTGAGCATGGCTGCAATGCGCGCTAAAAGAGCTGAAAGTGTAGGTGCGATATTGTTATTATTGGTTGCAAGAAAGTCTTGTATTTCCCTAAGTTCATTTCTAGCGCCTACATAAATTGTTTCGCAATCATATCTAAATAACGTTGTGACTTTGCTGAATACGAGCTGAACAATCACGCGGTCGGCGGGTAAGTCGGCCATGTACCTTGGGCCTTGGGTTTAGCGTGGAGACGTAAACAATGTATACATTTGTATACTCGATGTCGCATTACGCGACGAGCTGATAGCGTTCAGAAATGCTGGCGTAAGGGTGAGTGCAGAATGTCAGCGCCTGGCTGACTTAAGGTGTTTGCGACGACAGTTTGTCGTCGTGTGGTGCTATGTTGAATAACTGTGGGCAGATAAAATGTGTGCAGATTATCTGCGCGCTGAGATTTGTGCTTATTAGCTGTGAGCTGAGCTGATATGTGCTGATTCTTTGTGGGCTGATTGGATATGTGCTGATTCTTTGTGAGCTGAGTGGATATGGGCTGAGTATTTGTGTGCAGAGTCGGTGTGTGCTGAGTGTGCCGTCCTAGTCATTGCCTAGGCGGCGGTGGAGAACGCGAGGTAGTGCGCGGTGGAGTACGACGGGAGTACACCATCTGGCCCGTATCAGGGAGGGCGCCGTGGTACCTCGCGCTGTTGTACCGGCAATAAATGCACTGGTGGTGTGTAGTATCGGGTACATACCCGAAGCTTGTGACCCTTTACATTACACCATGGGTAGCAATGGTTGTCACCATAGCGAGGTTGCGCGTTCGGTCCCTGTTTTGGTCTTGGCGCGGAGCTGAAAGGTCGTGGGTTCGAACCCTGCGCATAGCGTGGAGGTTGCGGGTTCGAAACCTGCTGAAGTGGGGGCGAGAAGCGCACGGGTATAGGCGCGGAGCTGAGAGGTTGCAGGTTCGAAAACTGCGTAAAGCACGGAGGCTGTGGGTTCGATACCATCGCAGGTGGGGGCGAGAAGCGCGCGGGTAAAGTCGCTGAGCTGAGAGGTTGCAGGTTCGAAACCTGCGCATAGTGCGGAGGCTGCAGGTTCGATACCTGCTGAGTTGATGGTGAGAAGCGCGTGGGTATAGGCGCGGAGCTGAGAGGGTGCAGGTTCGAAACCTGCGCATAGCACTGTGGCTGCAAGTTCGATACCTGCTGAGCTGACGGCGAAGGGCGCGCGGGTTGTGAGGTAAACCTTGGTAACTCAGTTAGAGGGATGACCGAGTTTACCGTATGTGGCGCTGTGACGTTCGCCTTAATTTGCGCTGTTTTCACATCGTCAGTGGGAGCTGATGACCATGTATTTTGTTCTAATTCTATAACGAAAATCTCGTAAAAGGCGTCTATTGTCCTTTCATACTGCTCGATGTAGAATTTTTCCTGTGCGTCTGATAAATCGTCGGTGTCTAATATAATGTAATACGCCGCGTCGAATTTATCACGAGTCACTCTTACGCCAGTTGCTCTGGCATCGAATTCTGGGCTATAATGCCTTGATTTGCTGGACTTCAATGATAACGATTCCAAATTAAGCTTAACAATAGCGATCTGTTCCTCCCTAAATCTGGCCACCTGTGATTTTGAAGGCATCGTTAACGTCGAAGGCGAAGTCAGGAACAAGGAAGCAAAAAAAATTAAAAAAATTAAAATTATTAAACTATTTAATCGTAGGTGAAATTCCGCACCTCCTTTTTCGGAAGTCGGTTAAAATAAATCCTAAATAAATATCGCGTGTACCTAACCTTATGTGAGCTAAGGGTTTAATTACTTAATTAATTAATTATAATCTGTAATTTACGTAGATTTTGAACGGAACACTAAGATGTTTTGTGCTGATCTCTGACTTGTCTCTCTTAAATGTAAACAATTAACTTACATTAATTATTTCATGATAATCACGAACACAAGTAGATCTTCTAACAGTACTTAGTATAATTTTATAAATAAAATCAACAAAGTACCTGGCGTAGGTAGGTACTTAGTGGCTAGCCTACGAATTCTTAATTTTACAAACCTTCTTGCAAGCAATATTAACTATCGTGAATGAATAAACGCATATAACGTTAATGAGTTAGGAATGTCAAAACAAACAACTCTGCAGTATTCATGCGCATTCTATATCGGTCACTAATGTCAAACGACCAACTCGTAAACAAGTTGCCGTAAGGAATTTTTAGAACTTTCTAGTAGCTGTACTGTGGCGTGCGAGTGTCAAACGAACAACGATAAGTGAATAGGTAGTTACCTATAGCGTAGTTGTCAGGTCATTTGTGAAACGTGCCTGGACGGGTCAATTTCGTCTAGAAAATCGCCCGGCCGGTGCACTTTTCTAGAAGCTTCTAACTCGGCGATTTTAGCTTGATACGCAAATACCTGAGTTAAGTAGGTGATATTGTATATTTGGGAATTAAAATAAAGCTGATATATGGGCTGATGTGGACTGTATTTAGGGAATTTTTTAACAAGGGGGGCTGATTCAATAATCCGGCAGCGAAGGAAGTTATGATGCCGGATATCCGCGCTCGAAGCAAATATGGTGAGGCAATCTGCCACCATACGCTTGTGGTAAAAGTATTAAGGTGCCGGATTAATTATCCGTCTCGAAGGAAATTATGGCGTGGCGAACGCCATAAGTTGATTGATATTAAAAGGTGGGAATAGGTGGGTTTATGTAAGAATGTGGGGTACTTACGGGATGTTGGGAGAATCTGGATCTGATGGGGGCTGATGACCTTGAGAGTCCTCTGGGTAGGCGTCCTACTGCGGACTGCGTGCTGAATGGTTGTAGTGTCTGTATCACTCGTAGGTATAATTTTGGCGTGCGTGCGCGGTGATTTCGATCGAGTCACTTTGGGCTGATTGGGTGTGCGGCCGTGCCGGCACACACTAAAGTTCACACTGGGCTGACGCGTAACGCGAAGGTTTGTACTGATGCGTAAGCGCGGAGGAATTGTTGCGGCCGCGACGCGGAGGCGGAGCGGTATACGTCCGCTAGCGGCGACTCTAAAATGGTGACTGTTGCGAGGCGGTTAGCGACTCGCCTCGCATTTGACGGCCGACGTGCAGGTCCGGCGGACGCGCGCGGGGGGGGGGGGGGTTCTCGAAAAAAAAAAGGGAAAGGGAAGACAATATAACTCACTACCAAACCATGTTAGATTACAATTTAAAACTATATACAAATTTACAGTGATATTAATGGTAATTAAAATCTTATATTATTTTAAATAAAATATCAAAAATTAATGGGAAAAAGAGGGATGCTAGGAGGGAGGATATCATATAGGGAGTATTGTAATATGGGGTACTCAAAGAAAATATAGTTCACGTCTCCTTCGTCCAAACCAGACTCTCATACAGAGTTACCGCGATGAAAGGAACGGCTTCTAGAAGAGCAATTGATTCTCCTGTAAATATTGAAGAGTATGGTGGCCTCTTGAAGGTCAAGCTTATCTTAGCTGCAAGGATCCATACTGCTAATCCAACGTCACTATCGGATGACAGTCTCAATGCATCAGTAAATATAAAATGCCATCCCTCATAATGATTACCTATTCCTCCATTAAATAGTTCACGAGTATTAGGGGAATCTTTATCAATCCCAAACTGTAACAGAATGTTGGGTTGTAAGATGAGAGCTTCATTAACTATTTGAAAAAGTGGGTTTAGTTGGAACTGGATGATAGGATTAGGAAGTTTGGTGAATTTAATGAAATTCTGGAGAAAGCAGAGAATAGATCAGAAGTGATTGGATTACATAAGTCCAAGAGCCGGTTTAATTTAGGGATAATAGGGTGGCTAGAATTCTGAATTAATCTGAACATGAATCTATCTGCAGGAAATAGTCTGAGAATATTCAATCAGGTCTCCCCACACTCGATCTGCATGGTATTGATAGGTGAAGACTTCATAGCATTTAGATTGAATTTAGAATAATTTGTCTTGTCCAGACTAGTTGCACAAACTTAAAAGAAATGAGCTATAATCAAAGTGACTTCAAATAATGGCATTATACGAAGAATATTAACATTCTTTTCACATTTTTGTAAAATGTAATCAAAGTGAGGATAAACAGTCATTATTGAGTCAAGCTTAATGCGTTACAATTTTACATGATATGCCTGACGGATTATTTCTTGGTCTATACATAATTCAATTGAAGAGATGATTATCTTCTTGGTAAAAACTGCAACACAACTTTTAGATGCAAATAAGGATAGACCATGTTCAAATAACCAATCATTGAGATACAATGAGGCAGAGTTTAACCGGCATTCTGCTTCCTTTATGGTGTGGGATTCAACATAAAGAGCCAAATCATCAGCATATTGCAGTACTTCGCAGAATGTGTTTACCGAAGTCTCCAAGTCAAAGGTGTAAAGGCTGTAGAGTAACGGGCTTAAGACTGATCCTTGGGGTAAGCCTCTCCAGACAGTTATTGGGGCAAGGAATCGATGGGAGGATTTTACTGTAACAGATTGTTCCATCAACATGTTGCAAATGAAGCGGACTAGCTTCTCAGGTATGAGAATACCTGAGAATGAGCTGGGTGAATTTACTGCTGAGCTCTGGAAGCAGGACGTTATCATATGCTGAAGCAATGTCAAGGATCACTCAAACAAGATATTTTTCTCTTTTAATGCAATGTAGATGTGAACAGACTCAGGCTATCCATGGTAGAAAATCCTTTTCTGAAACCAAATTGAGACTTGGCCAGAGAAGACCATCTTTCCACTAACCATTCAAGTATCTGCTTGATTAGGTGCTCCACTATCTTGGCTAAAGTGGAAGACAGTGCTATGGGCCTTAGACTGTTTACATCAGAGGTCTTTTCAGGTTTCAGATTAGGAATAATGGTCAATGATTTACATTGCTTTGGCATAATTCCGTACTCAAAGAAATTATTTATAAGGGAAAGATAGGTCTGTTTACATTTAGGAGAAGATTTAACAATAAAAAAGTAAGGAATGCCATCAATATCTGGGGAAGTGTCAGTCAGTCCATGTAGTACTAAGTTCAATTTATTGACAGAGATCGGATCATCAAAACAGTCATATGACGGTAGAAAGGATAGGAGTGTAGAGAAAGAATCCACCGAGGGAACATACGGGGGGGCTATTTTATCCGAAAAGGCCTCAAACCGTTTAGGAGGGTCATTGGCTGAAACATTTTCTGAGTCACAAGAACCTCTGTATCTTTTTATTTATTTCCAGACCAGAGATGAAGTGGTTTTGGGAGACAAGAGTTCACAAAAGCCAATCCAACCATTCTTTTTCTTTTCAAAAGTTAACTTTTTAAGACTAGCTGCAGCTTGTTGATACTTATGAAAGTTTTGCATAGTCATAGCAGAATTGTACGAGTATGTTCAGTTGTCTTTCTTTCCAAAATTGCTACTGTACTTTCAGATCCCCACAATAGTGTTGAGACTATACAATATTTGGCGGGCTTTTTAAGAGGTATATGCAGATCAGCAGAGGCAGTGATACATTCTTTAGAATTTTCTTTAGAACAACGGAAACATCCTACAATGCAATTTGGTATGGCCAAATTTGCAACTGTTAGGTAGGTGTATAGTTCTACAGGTAGGGAAGTGTGGTACGAGAAAACTCTGAAATGTAGAACTTGGCCTTGGAAGTAACTACTACTGTCTGAGTTGGTACCCAGGTTATCTTGTCATGCAATCGCCTTGCCTTTTTCACCTTTCCACATCCTGAGGGGAGCTCAAGGGACTCTACAAATTCTGTTATTGACATATCTGTAGGAATTTGACAAACACTACCTATGCGGATAAGATTGTATGTAGAGATAGAAGCTGTGTGTGTTTACACGTGGCCAGGACTAGAATGGTTACAAATTTGTTTGCATCATCGGGTGAAGTATATTCGACCGAAATTTTGTTTCTGCCTACTTTCTTAACGCCATCAAAACATACATTCGATATTTTATTGATTTAGGAACTGACCAAATCAAATGGTTTTAATTGTAGTGCCTGTAGCAGGATCGGTTTCGGTACGAAAAACGTGAACCACATAGGGCCCTTATCTAGAGTAGTGTACAATAATAAACCATTACTAATATCAAGTCTGTGTAAACAGTTTCGATTGAGGGCGTAGCTTGGTCAACGGATGTGATTGTGTTTTTTTAGCCGGTGGTTGATTATCCGCATTAAACGTCTTTTGGATGAAGATGGAGTATTAGACGTGGGATCAGGAGGTCAAGGGGATCGACCTCCATAATGGAGGTTTGAGGTTATAAAAACCTCTGAAAGTAAAATATATACAATAACTAAACTACAAATAATACTTTACCCACACCAAAACAACACAACACTTATAGTGCGCGCGGAACTAGTTGGCCACGCCTTAGCTATGTGAGCGGTGGGAGGGAGAGGTGAGGGCGCTTACTGTCATTACTCAGTACAGCGCCGTACTTCGCGACGGCAACACGCGTTGACATAGATAATACTGTATATTGAAAGTTGGTTTAGACAAAATGCACATTAGATTGCAAAAGCGAGATGAGTCTGCCGATAAAAAGACAATCTAAGGAAATTATACTTAAAGTGTATACGTTTTTTTTAAAACGGAAAGCCGATGACAATAGTTTAGAATATAAAACTCGCGAATATACATAAATTAGTAGCAAAAGCAACAGGGATATCAGAATTAAGTGTAAGGAGAATGATTGCTGAAAGTAAAACTTCCTTGCAAAATACAGGGGAAGCAAATTTTAGTTATCCGCGGAGACCAAATGAAATAAAAATAAAATGCAAGTTGATGATTTAGATTTAATGGCAAGTGAACTTTTGCACAAACTGGGATATTCATTTAAAAATGTAAAATAAAGAGATCCCTTTCAATAGAGATACCAAACTGTGTGGGCAAATATCAAAAATTGCCTGGACAGAGATCACATTAATGCTATATTGGACGAGAAAATTGCAATACTAACAAGGCTATCTTCCGAATTTTCTGCTATACAATGGCAAAAATGCGATGACCACGTACAAAAAAAAACGAACAAGATTACTACAATCATGATATGAGATTTGATATTATGATGCACTTATTTTATTCATCATCACGGAGTGATTTAATGGCAAGTGAACTTTTGCCCAAACTGGGATATTCATTTAAAAATGTAAATTAAAGAGATCCCTTTCAATAGAGATACCAAACTGTGTGGGCAAATATCAAAAATTGCCTGGACAGAGATCACATTAATGCTCTATTGGACGAGAAAATTGCAATACTAACAAGGCTATTTTCCGAATTTTCTGCTATACAATGGCAAAAAAGCGATGACCACGTACAAAAAAAAAAGATTACTACAATCATGATATGAGATTTGATATTATGATGGACTTATTTTATTCATCATCACGGAATACCTATTGTATAAAAATATTATATAAAAATAAATCGTGATACCTATTGTGATGTAGGAAGCCTTTGACGTAAATCGGTTTTATTTGCCGGTTTTTAATTATAGGATTTCTGTCTCATCACTAGTTCCCGTCAGTTTCGTATCGATTTTTAAAATGTTCACAGTTCAAGTAGAGTTCGCGCAAAAATTGGTAAAGCTCTAGAGCTTTGCCTTTGAATTATTTCAAAATACTTTTGCGATGAACCTTTGAGAATATTAAATGTACTTAATTAAGGTTACATGCCATTAATATGTTTAATTTATTACTAAAACGAGCTTACGAATATTTTGTAGAGAAGTATTATTACAAAAGAAAACATAAATCTTGTTAGGACTCTATAATGGGTTTATTTCTATATATTTGTTTTATTTTGTCAAATTAAGTACTTCCAGTTTTGGGAGTAACTTTAAAATGACCACTAAAATCTTATTAGTATCACATAAATTAGTGAAGTGCAAAATAATCAATAAAATCTGCAATGGCCGAGTTCACTGCACTTTTCGGAAGTATAGAGTTAGTAAATAAAAGCAATAACAATTATATGTAGAAAAGTGATCAATATACTACAATTACAGGAGTGATTTATTAAAATGAATAAGATGGAGGTTCCAGAGTTGAGATGTATGGATCCAGAAAATTATAGAAAGTGTTTCCGGGCTCTATGTTGGAGTGGTACCAGGTAAGTTCAATTAGGTTTGATACCTATTCATGTAGGTAATTTTAATATTCATATATATTTTAAAAAATAACTTGACCACTATTAAGCTTTTAGATATTGAAGTGAGACCACTAACTTTGAGAATTTTAACTAACTTTGGAATTATATCTGAGAGATATAATTCTTATAAAGTTAGTGGTGATAGGTACATGTTAAACTTTACTTTTGGTTTTATACTTTATTTTATTTATTAATATTATTTGTCTCTACAACTTGAGTGTCGCAATGCAGGTAACATCTTAAGAGTATATGTACAGTTTATTGGTGGTCAACTTAATAAAAAATTTGCAGGAAGCTAGAGAGACCATATAAGAGGAGAGGCAAAAAAGACAGACTCCGTCGCCCAAGACCCATTAATCCGCTAGCTGTGTGCTATGCACCAGCATTACTTAACAACCCATCACAGTTTGCGGTGTATGCTACAGTCCGTAAATCGATCCTGGCTCGTTGGAGGCACCTATATGGAGCACCATCAGAGAATTCAGATGATAGTGATACTGAGGATACTCCAGTTCAACAACCACCTACTAAAGTACCCAAGGTGACAAATGTTTATTTTTTTTTCTAAATAACTTGGTAGAGTAATTCAGGTTTATACAGAATCTACCCTTGTTTAATTTTACTAGACTTTGTATTTTCTTCTGTAACAATTTATTATATTTAAATTAAGGTTTGTGTTAATGGTAAAAATATAATATGAAATCAATAAGTGACCAATTTCTTTGTTAAATTGTTTTTCATAATTCCAAATTGACAGCATTTCATAATATCTCTATTTTTATAATAGGATAACAATTTTTACTAGACTTGGTTAAAATTACTTGTAACTACTGCTATTGAAAGATATAGAACATGCCAACTATTGAAAATCAATACGACAAAACATGCATTAAAACCCATGATGCTGTTTTATTTCGATAAGGGAATGGTTAGCCGAAAGGGAGTAATTTTAAATTGTGTTAATAGAATGACTTGTTGCTTTAAAATATAACAATTCAAAGTTTTTTCTACATATATGTTTTAATACTATAATATTATAGGATGATCAATTTATGCATTATAAACTATGGTTCTTAATTTTTGTGACAATCATTGTGCTAAGTAATCCATTAATATCTTAGAATGTGATAAATGAATAAAAATACATCCGTTGCTGTACCAATTTAAATCTGCTTAACAATATAAAAGCGGGATCAAAGAGAGGTTAGATTATGAGCCTTAAGTGACTAAGTGTATAATAGCGACTCAAGCCAATTGGTTTGAACCCGAAGAATGCCCTTCCCATCTCACTATGCCTGTGTTATAATGCCATTGTCCTTTATAAATACTCATTGTAATTTAAATTAATAAATATATCAGGGTTTTATGTTACTATTAAATAAATTACATAAGTCAAAAAAATTGTACACAGATTTTAATACATCTTGTGGTAGTGGGATATATAAAAATTAATAATTTATTGATTAAGGCGTTACTTTGCGGAAATACATTATCTATAATATATATAATATAATATTATAAATATAATATTATTATTAAATATATATATTTGGCCAGAATCATTGTTTTCTTTTCAGCGGAAGTATCACTAAATATTTTTTAATATCGTGTTTTGATAAAAATTAATATTCGCATTATGCCTTGGTCTCCAATATCAGAACCAAAATTATATTGCCGAAACTTTTCAGACTCTCTTATTTAGAATCAGTTGAATGGCTATAAACGGTGAGTGGATAGATCATTGGCTTTTGATCGAGATCCAGACTCATAAGTCATTCTTCCCAAGATATATATCTTTCGTTTTCATCTTTTCGACCAATTTGTGTTACTATTTTAGAGAGAAAACATCCTCGGATGGGATTCAAACCGTGGTCTTTCGATAATCAGTGTCCGATGCCATGATCGAGTCATATTTATCTGACAGAATGCAAAAGGTTGGCATAAATGGTGTAACATCTTCGAAGTCTAAAATTAGATTACTTCCACAAGGGAGCATTTTAGGGCCTTATTTGTTCTAAGTATACATTAACAATTTGCCACTTATGGCCAAGGATCTTAGTGACGTTGTTTTCTTTGCAGATGACACATCTCTGATTTTCAAAAGTAGATAGGAAATATAGCACACTAATTCAAGTAAACAATGCTCTATCTAGGGTATGTTCCGGCCGTCAACGCTCACAACTGTCGCGCCCCGGTTTAGCGTTCCGCTATGGACCAATGTTTGCAATGTTCAACCCAAACAGAACGGTTATGCGGTCGCAAATGCGCGCCAAATTTTCTGTCAAAAATCGAAAGATGTCAAAGATCTTTTGACAGTGACAGCTCGCAACGACCGCGACCGCGGATCGAAGGTGGGTACCTTCGATCCGCGAATGTTGTGGTCGCGACGTGATCGTTTTCGGTGACGTCATCAATGACGTAGGTACGAGCTAGCTCACGTTGTTCGTGGGCTTATAAGGGAATGGGTGTGCGAACGTCGCTTACCGGAACGTAGCCCTAGTTTCTAAATGGTTCCTACCTAAAAAAATACTTCTGAATTCAAATAAGACAAAATATTTAAAGTTTTCTTTGCCTACTTTTCCATACTTGGAGTCCAACGTTATGCTTGTGTGTGTTGCCAGTGATGACTTGTGGCACTGAGACGTGGTCCCTTACTGTGGGCCCCATTAACAAGCTTAAAGTCGCTCAACAATCTATGGAGAGGGCTATGATTGTGGTTTCCATGCATGATAAAACCCGAAATTAGAAAATCCGTAGAACTAATGCCTCCGAATTACGTCTCTAAATAGTGCTATTAACATTTTTAATTTATGTAAAATTATTCAGGGCACCGCAATACACCGCTAGTATATTTAAATATTTTTTTAAGAACTCTAAACTAAAAAAAACCGATGTTTTTAATTCAACTTTTAAAATTGCCGCTAAAACATATCAACGGCGGCCTAACTATACATACGTCGTATGACGGCAGTAGGGCAAAAACAAATAGTGTTGTGATTACGTATTACCTTCTGCTTGCTTGGAGGTTGCTTGCTTGAACATGGAGATGGCGGGGAAAAACCAACAATGACTTTTAAATTTATTTTCTTATGTGTTTATTCTCGAGTTTTGACGTGAAATAGTGGTGGATTATTAACTATTGATGTTCCCAATGGTGCAAGAGTGCCAGTAAAGTTTATAAAATCATTAAACATTATTTTTGTTTCTTTTTTCGTCAATCATGTTAGCAAGTGTTAGTAATGAATTCACGTGAGTTATACAAAACAGTAATTAATTGACTGACTTATTTCTTATAGCAGTCTCTAACTACCTACTGAATAAAAAAGTTTATAACTCTGCCGTTAATGTACCCTACCCTAATAAACCTACATTTTAGCCGCATACTTTGTTATATAAAGGTGGGGTCTTCCACCTCAAAAGGAAAAATGAACATTTATCGAATCACTTTGTTGTCCGTCTGTTTGTCTGTCTGTCTGTCAAGACCCTTTTTCATTCATAAAAAAGATAAAATCTGATATTGATAAATGTGTAACAACAATGATAACAAGAAAAACGAATTTAGTATTGATTATAATTATAAACTTAAGTACTTAATTAATATATTTTTTTTTAACAAACTTATTATTTGCAATTGCGGTTATAACCGTGTTTATGGGTAGACAGTTTTTCCTTTGACCTATAAGTATGTATTTAGTTTTAAAGCAATAATAATAGATGCTTTCTTCACATGCTTGATTCTCAATCTGTTGACATGGCACGACACTATAATGTTTTTGCCATTATGACATCATTTCCGCGACTACTTCCGTTTGAGGTCATGTGTCTTCTAGAAGTCAAAGTCAAAGTCAAAATCATTTATTGAATTTAGGCATCAAAGACGCACTTATGAACGTCAATTTTTCATTATAATGTACTTTAAAGACTACCGCCGCGTTCCAAAATATATAGAGCCTACCGAGAAGAAGCGGCAAGAAACTCGGGGCCATTCTTTTTATATACATGTTTTTACAATGTTTTTACTTAGGTACTACAAATATTAGCTCCAGTGTGTTGCCTTACAAAAGAAAACATAATAATGGTATCAGTAGGGCAAGACACGCTACACTTTGACATCTTAGTACACGAGTAGATAGATCCTGGAGTGATCAGTCCCAAGCTGTTTTATCCTCCAAGTAATCCGAAATTTTGTAATAACCTTTTTGACAGAGTTAAGTTTTAATAGTAATTTTAAACTTATTAATAGGCAAATCTCGGATAACATTGGGAACTTTATTATAGAATCGTCCCATAAAAGAATGACTTATTCTGTGGAAACGTGTTACATGTACGGATAGCTTGTGCTTATTTCGCGTGTTGATGGAATGAGCATCACTCCTTTTAACAAAACTGCTAATGTTTTTCTTTACATACATTAGATTTTCATAGATAAACTGAGAGACAACAGTTAGAATGTTTATGTCTTTAAACTTCTGTCTAAGGGAAACTCTGGGGAGCTAAACTGTAGATCGCTCGTATAGCCCTTTTTAGCAGTATTAAAATAAATTAATATCTGCAGAACATCCCCAGAGCAGTATGCCATAAGTCATAACGTAATGGAAATAACTAAAATAAACTATTCTAGCTGTGTCTACATCAGTTAATACGTGTTTCGCCTCTACACGAGGCATCCTCAGGAGATGTTGACTCGTCGTATTTGTCGGTCTAGCGCTCGACGAGTCAACATCTCCTGAGGATGCCTCGTGTAGAGGCGAAACACGTGTTGAATCGGTTTTGGTTTATTTGGGGTTTCTTGTGTGTTTTTTATTTTGTATTCTTCCTATTAGCATTTTATGCGGGAGGGAGGGTGGTGCACACCCCCAAATAGGCCAAAATCGTTGTTTTCTTTTCAGCGGAAGTGTCACTAAATATTTTTTAATATCGTTTTTTAAATAATAATTCCTCAACTTAGGTATTTCACAGAATGTAGATAGGAAAGTAATACAATAATAACCTTGATATGCACCGGCAAAACCATTCGTATGGTTTCGAGGCTGCAATGCATTACAACGCCATTTCTTTATTGACTCGAAATAATTATGTGCCTGGATTAATTATCTGACTAATCGAAGGGGTTGTGACATCTCGGATATACCTCTAGTGTAATTTTCTTTCCATTGTTTCCATTTCCCGCTACAAATCGTATTATAATTAGCGCGAGAATATTTGGGATGGAAATAAACTTCTATCCATCCATCTTCAAAGAAGGTGATAATCTCTCTCCGTGTTATGTCAATCGGAGAGAATTATATCCACGTTTCGACGAGTCCGTGCTCTATATCGGGGGTAGCGGGACATACTGTCTACGAGAAACGCCAAAAGGAAACATTTTGTCTCTTTTCCCGGTTGCCGTGCTCTGTAAGGTGAAGAAGACAATTATTTCCACTGACAGGTGGATAAAAACGGTGGACAGACTAATACTCTCCGCCGCGTGCTAGGCCAGCTGTTTCCCAGTAGTTTAACAATTTTCAGACAGATTGCTATGTTACCAAGAGGTACGAGTAAATACGAGGGTGAATCAAAAAGTTCTTAGAAGTGCATATATATGAAACCTTTTTGGATCAAGTTCGATATTCAAATTAAAGAGTGTCTATCACACTATATTTATGCAGACTGTCACTTGTTTTTGTCAGTTCGTTCGCATGTAATAAATTTTTTTGTGCAACGAGTTGCTAAAAAGTCAAAATTATGGATAAAAGTGAGTTACGTGCGGTGATAAAATATCTCAGTTTGAAAAAAATGTCTACGAAGGAAATTTTTTTGGACATTCAGCAGACATTAGGGGGTGATGCTGTACCCTATTCTACGGTTGCGTACTGGGTGGCTGAATTTAAAAGAGGTAGATCAAGCTGTAAAGATGACCCGCGTTCTGGGCGGCTTTCAACCTCCGTTACAGAAGAAAATGTCAAAAAGGTTGAGAATCTGGTTTTGGAAGACAGAAGAATGACTATAAAACATATAGCTGAGATCCTAAAGATATCTTTTGGTAGCGTTCAATCCATTTTAATTGATTCACTGGGGTTCAAAAAAGTGTCTGCAAGATGGGTGCCACGAATGTTAACCGACGAAAACAAAAAGCGACGTTTGGAAATTTCCAAGCGTAATCTCGAAATGTTCCAGCGTGATTCGGATAATTTTTGCCGTCGTCTTGTCACCATGGATGAAACGTGGGTCCACCATTTTGATCCTGAAACTAAAAGACAAAGCATGTCTTGGAAACGACCATCGTCTCCATCCATTAAGAAATTTCGAGTTGCTCCTACCGCTGGCAAAGTTATGGCCTCTGTGTTCTGAGATAGTGAAGGAATCCTTTTTATTGATTACATGCCAAAAGGCCAGACGATTACTGGACCCTATTATGCAAATTTAATCCCGAAAGTGCGTGAAGCGATTAAAGAAAAACGTCGTGGAAAACTGTCGTTGGGCGTGTTGTTCCTTCAAGATAACGCTCCTGCTCATCGATCGGAAGTTGCGCTCAACGCAATCCGCTGTGCTGGCTTCAATCTCCTTGACCACCCACCATATTCTCCGGACTTAGCCCCAAGTGATTTTCACTTATTTCCAAAATTAAAAGAGGAAATTCGTGGAACAAAATTTCACGATAATGACGCGGTTATAGCTGCCGTAGAGGACTTTTTCGAGAGTCAAGAAAATATTTTTTTTTCACAAGGAATAAGGAAGTTAGAAACGCGTTATTCTAAATGCATTGCATTGGAGGGAGATTATGTAGAAAAATAAAATATTATTATTTAAATCTTTGCATTTTTTAATATTGATTCCAAGAATTTTTTGATTCACCCTCGTAGTACTAACATTTTCAAAACGTTCTCGAAATTTAATGCTTTAAAGCATTAATTACCTTCTAAAAATTATTTTTCCGCTTTAATTTACCCAGATTTACTCGTAAAAAACATATTCAGACGGATAGTTGTGATAATTTTTTTGGTCTTATTTTTAATTTTTCAGTTATTTTTTTTCTCATTTTTGATCTTCCGAGATCGCTAACATACTACTGTCTATTAAAAAATATGTTTTCGTTATCTTAGAGCTATCATTCAACTCAAATTTGCTATGATACAGTTCGGTAAAATTTGTTAACATTTTAAAATATTCGGTCAGTTCAAACGTCTGATATTGGTATTTACGATTTCAGACTAATCGAATCTATCAATTTGACATGGTTTTGGTTGTATTGCTATGAGACAAAAATTTTGGTCCTGGACTCTTGTACTTTTAGTGAAAATTTGTCTCTTTGTGGTCATAATGAAGTCAATCTTTTCTCTTGGAACCATCGGGACGTAGCCAGGTTCCTTTCCTGTGCGAAGCCATCTAAAAAAAGAGTTTATGATTAAGAGTCCCCTTTTCTCCAGAATGTCGGCCAACCTATGCCCCCTACGGTTCATTTGCCTATAATTTAATTTACCCACTTTCAATTCAATTCGTCATCGCTTCTTTTACCCAACTTCGCGTCGAAGTCCGCCATAACAATAAGAAAGTGCGTTTCAGAGGTATTCATGTATTACGACTAATGTCCTCATACATATATCCTCCACCTCATCATCCGAGTGCGACTTGAACTGACTGTCTGTGCGTATACCTGAATTACTTTCATCGAATCATCATCATCCCTACCTACGGCCTACACTTCGTCTTCCCGTGCGTGGTCGCCACTCGAGAACCTTTCTTCGGTTATCAGTTCTACGAGCGATGTGGTCTGCTTACCACTTCAACTTCCTAATTTTGAGAGCTATGTCGGTGACCTTAGTTCTCCTACGGATCTCCTCATTTCGGACCTTATCACGCAATGAAAACCCCAAGAATAGTCCTCTCCATTGCTCGTTGAGCACCGAATATCCTCTGGATATTCTGAGTATTAGGTATACGATCCTGTTGGAAACGATATTGACCATGTTGTTAATAAGAAACTTGTGGACGAGAAACCCGAAACCACCTTGGGTGCTTCCAGTGTTAGAGTAGGTTACCTGATTTCAGGGTTATGGTGTCCTCACCCGCTCTACGGACTTCCGATAACCCCACAATGTCCCTGTGTAACCTACTCATTTCTTCTTCCAGCGCGTCAATCTTCTCGTCGGTCCTCATTGTGCGTAGGTACTTTGTTGTGATTATTAGTAATCATTAAAGATACTCATTTTAAACAATAAAAACCTGTCATTACGTGTCTCATTTAGACTCCGCCCCCATCTGAACTTATTAGAAACTTTAATATCAGGTTCGCTTACGGTCACGGATAGAATTTTATTTCGGATATCTTACAGTTTTGGTTTCGGTTACAGAGCTTCCCTAATAAAAAAACACTTCAATTATATTTGACGTTCATAATCAGTAAGTCTATGATGCCTAACTAGAGTAATATTTAAAGTTTGAATGTACTCGTATACTCGTACTATTTTGGATATTATACATTTAAAGACTATTTATTTTTTCTTGGAATATAACATTATTTTGGATTCCTAGTGGAATGACTTAGTCGAGGCTATTAGTAGCCGGTTTCTATAATCTATTTTTTGACGACGGTTCCCGAATACGTCCATTTAAATAAAACTTCCTTGGAAGTTTGCACCGGTCCACATAAACCAGCTTGGTTTTCGAACTCATTCCTTTCATCGTGCGGTTAGTACAAGTCCTCGTTCTCATTGTGCGCGGTCCACGTGCGGATGTCTTTTGTGGCGATCTGGATTCTTGGAAATTTCTTTATTCTTCTTTTCAAAGGGAAGCAACACGTGTAACAAATTTAGTAGGTAATTTATACCTACTTAAATACATAGTAACGTGTCTTATTATTCGGGATGTCCTACTTTGTGGGTCACTCACCCGTCCATGTAAAGATTTCTGAAAATATATATATATATATACAGGTTGGTTTTTTTGAAAAGGGCGGTCATGGCCCTGTATATACGTATAGGTATACTTCTTAAAAAGTACGCTGGAAGTGTAACAAGCTCTTTGTAATGTTACAATATGATTCCTATTGGCATGCTCGTACCTATTTCAGGATTCCATAGGCACCTGCTGCGGTTTTGACAATGTATCTAACTACACTGGGCTGCAAAAAAGTCGGTCGGTTATAGTTAATGTTGCCATAACTTTTAAAAGGTTTAAGTATCCCTTATAAAACTCATCTAAATTACCTTATTATTTACTTTTAAATTGCCCATTTGTGACTATATTTCGAAAAAGCCGCGGTGCAATTTGTACACATTTTAATTTGAGTATTATTGTCACCGAGCTGTTAATACAGCTGTTATACGGTTTGGCATGTTTAACAGCTAGTAGTGGCAACGCAAAATACTAAATTGTTTGATATCGAAGCGTATTTTTAAAAAACAAATATTTGAATATATAAATAAGTATTATATATTTTTATAACCGACCCGCCTTCTTTTCGGCAGTGAATAACTGGTTTGGTAAGCGTGTCTGATATCATCAGCCTTCGCACATTATAGCACTTGAAGAAAAACAGGCTTTCTTGCAGTACTCATAATTACATGTTTTCCATATTCTTCATAAAATGTATTAAAAATTAAATTTATGAATTTACCAGGTCACAGGCATGGGATTGCGTATAGTGTACGAATTATTGGGAAATGAGCGCTATCAGAACGTGCAACTATGTGAAAATGCACTCATTGCCTTGCTTGATATCCTGCAAGGGTATGCGCCTGAAGAACTGGCACAGGAACCTCCCGAGGTATATATGAAATTTATTTAAAGAATTAATGTATCTATATAATTACACGTGGTCAAACTTATGATCAAGATTGGGAAATATTACCATTTTTTTTTCCATTTTTCACACCAACCCGCGGGGTAAAGATCAAATTTATCTGAAACATAAAATCAGCAATTAATAAACAAATTATATCTTCATTTGTCGTTCTAATTATAAGCATAAAAAAGTCACACATGTAAAACACTGCCAAAGATACAAGTATTTTTTGCCATGATCAAAAATTTCAGATTATGTTAAACCTCCGTAAAATCCTGCGAGAATATGCTCAAGACGAACGAGCAGACTCTAAACTGATAGCACTGGGAGTATCTTGTCTAGCGTCGTTGGCTGTGGCTAAAGGTGAAGTCGAGCTTATTCTGGATGCTGTGGCTACACTCATCGTGATAGACAAGAAAGAATTGGCTACGCAATTAGTTACGGTAATGAATAAAGAGTTTTCTATTTTATTAATCGAGTTTTTTCACTTCCTTGTTCCAAACTTATAGTTTAATTATGCTTGCATAATTTTACTAATTTTAATGTCTTTCGCAGATACCACTAAACTTAGTAACCCTTCAGCGAAGCGTCCATTCTGTGATACTCGGTCCACCTTCACGTAATCGTTGGCTGAACTACGGCGTCCCCATCCAATCTCTTGTCACGAGCTTTGCGGTAGACTTGCCGTCTGAACTAGCTGCTTGGTCAGGAGACCTAATAGTCCGAGCATTAGTCTCAGATGGGTGCTATCTCTATGTGTATACTTCTCGCGGCCTCTTGAAGATCGGTTCCGGATACGGAAGTTCGATAAAGCAGCACGTCTACTTGTACGATCCATATTTCTTTCCCAGCGAACGCCACGGCTGGTTGGGCATTTGCAATGTGAGTGACCGGTTTTATCGATCTTTTGCTTTTTTTTCAATAACCACATTGCTAAAAGCAGGCACTGCCTTAGCTAGATGATATATTATTTACTAATTTGCTTTGCAGCTTATATACTACATTACGTCAAAAGTTTTATATTTAGTATGCAATACACGTATATTTAATGTTAACTTTTATAAAAATTCTAGGACAAATTGTTTCTTAGACTAGGAAGAAAGTCTACAGAAATATACGTACTAGATAAAGACACGTTTACTGTGATAAATCTTCTCAAATTGGACCCTGGCAAACCAACCCCAATCGAACCTAAGACTGCTGTGTTTACTGACGGCAACCAACTGGGAATGGTTGTCCTTACTGATTACGTAAGTCTTCATACATTTTAATAAATATATCATAGTACTTATCAAGTTTCATTGCTTACTATATACGTGGCCAGTTTTTTTTATCCTCCGTGTGATGCTAACTACTAAAGTTATAATGTGATCTATTGTAGGACAACCTCACGATACGCTTGTATGATGTGGAAAAAATACCAGAACGACTCCCCGAGATCGTTATAGTAAAGCCGCGCAAAGAGCTCACCGTGCCTCTAATGCGACGAAGGACGTTAGCTTTCGGTCGCGCTACTTATGAAGATGGCATGGCACGCCGCGGATTGGATTCTGAAACACCAGCAGCCATGCAACTTGATGACAGCGAAGACGACCCTTTGACGAGCATCTGCGGTGGTCAAGACTTTGGTCTATTAACCACATCCTCTGGAAAGGTACTTGCTATTTGCAACAAACAGCAAACACTTCAACGTTTTGAATGTTTGCTGTTTGCAATCTCTTTTAGGCAATCTTTGGAAGGAGTTAATGGCATGGAATATAAATATGTCGGTCGGTAGCAATAACATGAACTATACATAATATGGAATGTTTAATGCATGTACGTTTTATATTTTTTATCCTTTATCCAAGGAGTCGCATCCAGCAAAGTATTTGCTTCTATAATGTATCGTGCTTCTAAACAAATGATGTTTCAGGTCTATTACACAGGAAAAGGATCAAGTCTCGGATTCAAGTTGGCACCTCCATATAGCGGTCGATGGACAATGATAAAGGAAACGCTTTTTAATAAAAACGACACACCTAATTTGAAAAAGTTCAAAGTCATACAGGTACATCGTAGATCTATTTGCCATAATAGAGAGATTTTAGGAGGTTTATTAGCAAATATAGTGAGAGCCACCCCAAACATGGAATTGGACGAGTCAGGCGGTGCTGTCTGGCTGGCTGGACCACTCTTGAGCCGGAAATTGCAATGATTCTGTCTGCGCTCTGTGCTATATAATAATATGTGTCCGTATATGAACAGCTACCCCTTTGATACAATACCTTTATGATTCTATAGCCACCCTAAGTGTTTCGATACAATTTGAATGGGTCTTTTTATATGTTCACCCTCTGTAACTGTACCTACTTGTAATAATAATGTTGGTCATGTGTTCTGTCACACGTGTAGGTACGCTTAACAGCCGTACGATATCGAGTCATACTAATTTGCCAATATAAATTGCTATCATTTTCATAAATAATGGTAGAAAATACTAGAATGTTCTGCAATTCTTGACTGAAGAAGAAAATCATGTAATATAGTTAACACCTACTTCCGCTCTAAAATGTCGTATCACAAACATCTAACAGCTCAGTATTAAAATGTTTTCTCCGACCAAGGGTCGAATCTAAGACCTTGCCTAGACTTTCAAAGGTATAGGAAGCAACTACGCTAACGGTCCGTAATTTCATCCCTATTTCACTGTAGGTCGCGGTTGGTCACGAAGGCGTCCACGCCATCTTGGTCCTTGACAATGGTGCAGCTCTTTTCACGGGGATCGCACGTCGCGGCGAAGATGGCGACAACAGCAAACATAGGCGGGTGCCGAAACCGACCAAGCCTAAGAAAATATTTCGGGCGAGTATTTCCTTTTTAAGATTCCGTAAGGTGAGCGAGTTCGATTCGCATTTCTCCGGTTATTTATAGTTTGAGAGTCCTGGCAACCCCTAATGGCTATTTTTCGATATTGCCATAGTAAAAATACTGTTTCATTTTTCTTTATTTATCTAAAGATAGGGGATTACAGCGACGATATTTAATTGCCTAAATAATAAAGGTAGGATTATTTTCATTTATCCTCTTCTTTGAGCGATTAAGTCGTTACTGGGACTCGATGAGCTAAATAAATATATACCTACGTGTTTAAGCAAGATTATTAAAGAGTCTGTTTTATGTTCAGCCATAAAAAATATTGTGATCGTTTACTACTTAGCATGCGTTTTCTTACGTGTATGTATAATTTTCAATTTGTCCCACTAAAATATTAGTGGGATTAATGGATTATCGAGAATAATTCATCGAATCTAATCGCTTTAACTTTTTACTAAATCGTCCTGTTTGAAGTATAAACAATATAAAAAAAACAAATTGCCATTTTCAGTGTGACCTATGTGCACACAGCATAATATCTATCCAACGCTATTTTTTTGGCATAACACATTCATAATGAAAAATAAAAATGACATAATTGGTTTTCTGTTCTCAAATTTAGAGCAGGCAACTTGCACGTCTCTTGCGAAATAAGTATATTGAACTTCGATAGCGTTTTCTCTTTGTTTTACGAAAACATCCGGGGCGTGGCTGTATCCAGGCCCTTCCTGTGCTATATAGGTACACGTGTAGGCTAATTGGCGACGGGAAATCCTGTTAGGTGAGACGAATCGATCATATCAGACATCCCAATGCGCAAGTGCAAGGGTGTGCAGGGATGATATTTAACATCGGAGGTAGACGACCTATGTCGCACCGGTCAATAAATGCACGTCTAGAATAGTGCCTAGGTTAGTATATCATATTGAAGGCAGACGGCGCTGATAGACGACCGTAATACGCATGTGCAGTACCACCCGACCACGCGATTTTCAAAGACAGGCGCCGGTTGCCAATCTCCAGGTTAGTTGTAAAACTGTGTTTGAATAAGTCATAACGAGATTTAAAACGCTGAAGCACACACTATTAACACGTGTGACCGGAACTTGTTTTTGGTGCTTTATTGAATGAAGACCGGCTATTTTAATCGATGCTTAAGGATCTCAAGGGGTGACTACAAAGCGGAAGACGTGTAGCCCCCTACCAGATGGACGGTTGGCATTGTGTTTATTGTAGCATATGTTTAATAGAAGACGTGTTCCGACTGATGATGATTCTAATCAAAGCTAACTTTAACAGGCGGAGAGTCATCACGTGGTTTACGCGGCATGCAACTACGGCTCCACGGCGCTGATCACGCGGCATGGCGCGCTCTTTATGTTCGGGAAAGACACGCAGCACTGCGATTCGAACGGGCTTGTGCAAGGATTGAAGAATGAAAAAGTGGTAAAGGTCAGTGTCATCTGCAGTAAAAGTTTTAAATCTGTCGACATTTTTATAGCATAAACTTACGCTGGCGCTGTGCGATCGCCGGTCGTCGCGACGTCGTCGTCTTCTTGAGATTGCCTTGATGTTTAATTATAGCTGTTTATCGTTTGGACTTGGATGGTGAGGCTGTGCCGCTGCCGATTTGCGACTTAATACCTACAAAATGTATTTTTTTAATACAATATAATATAACTAGCTGACCTGCCCGCGGCTTCGCTCGCTTGGTCTCGGTCAAGTAGTGGAAGCGCCGTTTTGGAATCTCGGTGTCCTGGGTTCGATACCCGGGTTGGACAGATATTGGGATTTTCTGTCAAAGAAATTCTCAATAGAAGTCCGGAGTGTGGAACAGTGTCCCATAGATGACAATAGGCTCGCAGGTGTTTCATATCGCTGCTTGCCCCTTCGAAGATATATACAGGTATATGTAGGTGCGAAGATTGAGCTGACCCGCCAGCGCCTTCACTCGCATTGTCTTGGCGCCGCTTTGGGATTTCGAGGTCCTGGATTCAATACCTGGGTCGGACCGTTATTGCTTGTTTTCTGACATAGAAATTCTCAATAGCAGTCTGGAATCTGGAACGGAGGCCGTAGCACAAATAATTTGCGAAAAAGTATTCGTATCGTAAGCAAAACGAGTCAGCCTTCGGCGTACCAACTGTGAGTTATCTGTGTCACAGTTGCCCTAGATAAATGACAGTTTGTACTGTTTCACGTCAACAATACTTTACGTTACACTTACGCAGTTATTCGTGCTAGGCCTACAGTGCTCTGTAAATGGCAATACGCTCGCCTTCTATTAAACAGGACCTAAACAAATTTTGTCCCTCTGGCGAAAGGTAGGTGTTTCAAACACCGCTGCCTACCTCTTCTCCGATGCAGGGCGTGGCGATTTGTTATGTTGGATTTGAAAATAACATGTATTTCATTATGTTTATTATAAAGTACTCTAAAGTATTCTACTTACATTCTTAATTATTAGTAGATTATGCACCGAGAGAGTAAAGCAGTGTCTTACGTCACGGGATGTATATTGAACCCTGAGTGCAACGGGGACTCTTTAGTTAATCCCTGAGCGCAGCGAGGGCATTAAAATTTTATTCTCGAGTGAAGCGAGGGAGTTATGTACAGTCCTAAGTGAAGCGAGGGGTTAAAGCCGCCCAAGACGAAGACAGGCTTTATCCTCGAGGTGCATACTCTACTTTTCATACCTACAGCGTGATAATCAAAACTCAGAGCTTTAAATAAGCAGTTATTCAGATAAAAGTAAAATAAACTAATAGTTAATATTCAAATTGTACACATTTGTCCCGCTAATATTTTTGCAAGGAACATTTTATGGAAAGCAATGTACTAGACTTTTGCGGTTGTTAACTAAATTATAATTAGTATATACACACGACTTGTAGATCATAATTTAGCTACCTTCGGAGCTCTCGATATTTCGGTACAGTTAGATACATGCACCACGTTCAAAATCATAACATTTTATGGAAGTTGTTAAAATAACACCAAACACCAGATCGCGTATTCAGAGTTTTCCTACAACTCACGTTCCAATTCCAAATCTCTGTAAAGTGATACCCATCACCCAGTAAACCCATCGGAGTTTCATACAACATTACAGCCCCGGTGATGTAATGCCTTGCTTTATCAACGGAAATGAATTAAGTACAAACACAAAGTAGCTACTGTAAAGCGTTGAGGAGTTCTCTTGACTGTTCTTCGTCTTGATGACAGTCACTACCCATCTAGGTGTAAAGTTGTCATCAATACAAATTAATCAAGCCCAAATACCAGGTTTTTCGGCTCCATTATCAGATTGGCTCCAGATCTTCATTAAATAGACTATTATTTAATGTAGGTCTGGAGCTGAACTGATATTGGAGCCGAAAGCTACGAAGAAATTAGAAGTGCTTCAAGATACTAAATGAAAAAAATTTACAAACGCTTTAGTCGCCACTACGATTTTCTGAAGTTCCCCTCGATTTCTCTGGAATGCCGTCATCAGATCCTGGTTTCCTTATCTTTCCAAATAACAAAGAACCATCAAAATCGGTCCATAATCGACGAATGTATCCGCAAACACACTTAAAAAAATATATAAAGACAGTAAAATTGATAAATCTCCTCCTTTTTTGATGCCGGTTAATAAAAAGTATATAGTTGAGTTCTCTGGACTCTTTTCTATCTATATACCAAGTCTCATCGAAATCTGTGCAGTAGTTTTTAAGTTATGCGCGAGCATACAGACAGACAGAGAGACAGTAATTTTTTTCAAAAACATCATATTCTTGTTCAGTAGGTAATTTTACGTCTTCTGACTCACATTTTTTTAATTTGTCTTTCAAGTACAGACTTTTTGTCCTCTACTCCTTTATTATAAGTATAGATAGAAGATATACAGTTATCATCTACATCTAAACTGATTCTGGATTGTTTGTAAAATTGTTTGTAATGGATAAACTTAAAAAATAATTACTAAAAATTAACTTAGTTGATTCAATAAGTTGTTTCACTTAAGAAAAATTACTTTATTTCGCAGTAACATGAACGTATTTCATTATTATTCAAACTTTTAACCCTCGGGATAGACGGATAAAGATTTTTTATGGTGAAACGGAGTTCTATGGAATAGCTAGTGTGGCATAAATTTGCTATGGTGTTTATCGGATAAACCTATATGTCTCATGACCTCTGCTGGCTCGGGAACTTGTGGATACAAATATTGATGTATCTACATTTAACGTCAATGAAACATATTTGTATATAATATAACGTAACGTATTTTTTACCGAAGGAGGAGGTACTCTATTCGACTGTTTTAATTTACTATTTTATGTTTGGTACCTCATACCTTCGATAGGGTGAATCGATCCTCAAAATTATTTTTTGTTTGATAGCTTGTGCTTTCCGTGTGGTCCCATTTAATTTCACCAAATTCGGTCCAGTAGTTTTTGAGTTACACTCAAATAACTGAATAGAATAGAAGTCGGTATTAAATTTTCCAAATTGTACCTGTAGTATATTTGTAGTTGTAGTCATATTTTTATTTAATTGTACCTGTCCCACACGCTGGACAGGAGTATGTTAATTTTCTGCCGAGATTTAGCACACAAAAAAAAACAGAAGTACAGAAGGCAAGCTCCAGCCATTTTTAGTTTGCATTTAACTATTAAACTTAATTTTTACATACTAATAATGTGATTATTTAATAACGTCTTATAATTTTAGGACGATCCGGGAACCATTGCCTCCAAGCCCGTTTTATAGGACCTTTACTAAATAAAATTAATGTCAATTTAAATCTATCTCTCTCGGTATAGGTACTACCAAAAGAAAAAAATAGGACGCAATTTTAATGTTGATTAGCGCTAAACGTATTTAGTATATTTAGTGAGACACCGTGCAGATAAATGCGGCCCTATGAGAATTTTTCCGACTTTAGTGACTAATATACTTACTACATAAAATAAATCTATATCTATAATCCTAATCGTTTTAGGTTTTCAACAAGTTCTTTAAGACTAATAGTATCATTCATCATCATGAATGATACTATTAGTCTTAAAGAACTTGTTGAAAACCGATTGCGCGCATCACTCGCGACTTACCCGGTTAAAACCATTTAATTTTCCTAGACACGGAAGATTACAGCGCACGTGATTCTGAAACGTGCTTAGTATGGAGCTTGCCTTCTGTACAACTCTTTTATTTTGTGCTTAATTCGAAATTCATTTGCGTTTACAATTAACTTTCGATATGCAATTCATCAAACCAGACCAGCAAACAGGTCTGGTTTGATTGAAGGAGAAGAAGAAATGAATTACGGAGAGCTGTTATGATTAAATAAAGGCATACCCACATAATGGTCTTCTATAATTTTGAAGTTTACTATTAGCGTAAAAACATACGTATTTGAGATAGGAAATGGGATCGGAGGGACACATCACATAAGCATCACTATTGCTTAATTCAGGATTAGAAAGAATGCCATGTCATCAGTAGATATTCTATCTTGCTTCAGGAGGTGCCACGTCCCCAATAATGTTAGCAGGTTTCCTCAATTTTAAAATAACAACTGTGCTATCCGTGCATTTAGGTCCAAAGCATTTGATATATGCTCGTCCGTTCTGAGCGGATATAACAAAAGTTTTAATGAATAGATGTTTCATTAGTAGTGTCCCGTAGGCATATTAAGTGTTATATGGTAGCAGTGTACACTCTGGAGAAATGTTTGAGAGTAGGTGGTTATTACAAACAGTAAATAGATTTGATCTGGTTTCTGATGTCTATTTTCACTAATATATGTAGGAGCACATAAGCCATGTTATTTGACATTTGTATTGCGCTAAATATCACCTAATTAGCCTAACTGTTCGCCTAAATGTTGGTAATAGCATAAGCCTTTCAAACATTGACTATTTATTTATACTGCTCCTGTCAATATTGACATAATAAAAGACCTGCCTGCAAAGTGTATCGAGTTCTAAATATACGACTTAAGCCTGGTAAATGGGGCTTTAACTTCTGCATGTTCTATGCATTTTCAGGCCTCGTCTCTGCGTACTAGAATAGCATAGAGCTTAGATAAATACAGTCATGAGGGCTCATTTATGTACAGCACTCCCTTTAATGGGGGTATTTATAACATAGGTGGCAAACAAGCAGACTGGCCGCTTGATGGGAAGCGATCACCGTTGCCTATGGATATTTGTAACATAACAATCAGGGCACCACAAATACGTTGTCGACTTTTGAAGACTCTGTTGACTCGCCTTTTCAAGAGCCCCATATTATAGCCTCCCGGAAATACGGTATGAGGAAGTTTATTCCACATTTTGCTGGTGTGAGGCAAAAAAGATCGCGTAAATAACACAGTATGTGAAATACACACGTCGATCGTATGTGGATGAGTTTTCTGGCACAGGCAGCTGGTGTGGTGTTAAACCGAGACGCTGGCACAATGGTTGGTATGCTTGAATAATTCTTCAGAACGATCTGTATATGCGATAGAAGATACATATAGAACCAATGTCTCTTCGCATACTTCGGGTTCGATTCCCGCCTTGGGACAAATTTGTGTACGATCTGCAGAAACTTGTTCCGTTGGTCTGGGTGTTCTATGTATAATAAAAATATCTATGTATGTATATAATGTATTAAATATATCAGTTATCTAGTACCCATAACACAAGCTTTGAGTAGCTTACTTTGGGGCTAGTTGGTGCTGTGTGGATTGTCCAGTATTATTATTATTATTATTCACATTATTTATTTCTTTTTCTTAAAATTACATTTTTTTACAATATTTCTATATAAAATAAAAACATTATAAAAAACCTAATCCTAGATTGCCATCGGCAGTGGAGCATGACCCAAACTACCGGTGGTTAGGGCTGCAGACTGAGGAACCTCCTGACAATACGTGCCGTGTCAAGGAGTACTGCCTTCTGTATCTGGCTCTTGATCCAACCGTCTAGCGAGAGCCTCTTAAGATGTTGGTCGAGGCTTTTTGCTATAAGGCCGTTTGCTGAAACCACTATCGGAACAATGATCGTCTCGTCAACATCCCACATGGCGGTCACCTCGTGAGCTAAGTCAAGGTACTTCCTGAGCTTGTCCTTCTCGGCCTTCACGAGATTCTCATCATGAGGAATGGTGACGTCAACAAGCATTACCCGGCGCTGAGATCGATCGATCACCACGATGTCAGGCTTATTAGCAACAACAGTCCTGTCCGTGATTATAGATCGATCCCAATAGAGCGTAGCAAGACCGTTTTCAAGAACAGGCGTAGGTGCGTACTTATAGTACGGCACCTCAGACTCAATAAGGCCGTATTGAAGTGCAAGTTGCTGGTGAATAATCCTGGCTACTTGGTTATGTCTGCAAGTACTCTCCATTAGCAAGATGAGAACAACCGGAAATAATATGTCTGAGTGACTCTCCAGGACGGCGGCATGCCCGACAAATGTCGACCGTACCGTCTTTCAGAATATATTTCCGGTAGTTATTCGTCTTGATAACTTCGTCAGCAATTGCACAGACAAAACCCTCGGTTTCACCAAACAGATCACCGAAACGTAGCCAGTTCACTGACGCGAGCTGGTCTACATCAGGTCCTGTTAGGGCCTTGTAGAATCGTCCGTGCAGCTCTTTGCCCTTCCATACGTCTCTTCGGTCTTCGATTAGCACAACTGGTTTACGCCAGTTCTCGTTTGCCAAGGAGAGAGGCGTGAGGCTCCTATCAACTGCTATGACATCGCGATGTATCCCACACTCGGTGTTACGGAAATACTCTCTGAGACTGGACACCTCACAGTTATGGAGGTTCTTGGCATTGAGGAAGCCACGACCTCCCCCTTTCCGTGGGATGTACAGCCTCATAACAGACGAGCGTGGATGTAGCATGCGATGTTTTGTAAGCATTTGACGGACCCTCCTATCCAGGGCGTCAAGTTCGGTCTGAGTCAATCTTAGTATGCCAAAGGAGTATATGAGTAGGGGCATCACCCAACCATTGAAGGCGCGCGTCTTGTTTCCGCCCGACAAAAGACTATTAAGAACTTTTGTTAAGTGGTAGAAGAAACGCTCCTTCACTGTCTGCTTAATGTCTCTATCCATGATACCCAATGACTGTGACATACCAAGATACTTATAGGTTTCAACTTCAGATAGACATCTGAGAGTAATTGTCTCAGAAAGTTGTAAATTTGAAGAATTTACAACCTTCCCCCGTTGCACATGCATGACCGCACACTTATCTACCCCGAACTCCATCCTGATGGCACTACTGAAAGTTTCAGTAATTTTCAGAAGGTTCATCAGGTCTTGGTGCTTCGGTGCAAACAGCTTGAGATCATCCATATACAGCAGATGAGAAATTATCTCACCATCTTTACGAAGTCGGTAGCCCAGTCTTGAATCCATCAACAAAGTGCTGAGAGGATTCAATGCTAGGCAAAACCACAAAGGACTGAGAGTGTCGCCCTGGAATATGCCTCGTTCAATCCTTATGTAGTCCTGTGAACTAGGGACGCTCCCTCGACCTACCGGTTGACAAAGGACTGTGGTCCAATGTCTCATGCATGTGCTTAAGAATGATCTCAGAGTTGCATTGATTTTATACAACTCTAATACCCTCTCTAGCCATGAATGAGGCACTGAATCATAGGCCTTCTTATAGTCAATCCAGGCAGTCGATAGAACCCCCCTTTTTCGCCGGACTTGTTGACATATGGTCATGTCTGTGAGGAGGAGCTCTTTAGTACCACGGGACCCAACCCGACATCCATTCTGAGCAGGAGCCAAAATGTTGTTCGCAACAATGTGCGAATTAATTTTTGTTCGCAGAATAGATGTAAGGAGCTTGTATAGCGTTGGCAAGCACGTGATGGGTCTGTAGTTCTTCGCTTCCGCGGTACTACCGGACTTATAGAGCAAAAAGGTGACACCAGTTGTCAAGAAACTGGGGAGGGAACCATGTTGAAGGGCTTCTTGGTACTGTATTGCCAAGCACTCATGTGAGCATCGAATCCATTTTATCCAAAAGTTGTGCAATCCGTCTGGTCCAGGGCTTTTCCAGTTCGGGGCCTTACGAATAGCACAACTTACGTCTATGGGGCTGATGTTCACAGCCTCCATGGGTTCGATGGATTCACATGAGCGTTCGACAACCGTCATCCAATTGTCCTCAGTGTGTTCAATGGGTAGTGACCAGATGCCACGCCAGAAGCTTGTCATGGTGTCAGCATCCGGCAGCCGTCCATCACTCACACATTGGTCTTTTCCTTCCCATTTTCTGTATACCTTTCTTTGGTCGCTTTGGAAAAGGCGATTTTGTAGGTATCTATCCACACGTTCTCTGTAGCGGCGAATGCGGTTTGCCCACGCATAGATTTTCTGTTTAAAAAAATCTATGCGCTCCGTGACACAAGACATATATTCCTGGAGTCTAATGCTAGTCCCAGCAAAAGCTTGGTTCACGAAGCGCATGATTCGAGGGCGATTGTTGCCCCTGCTGAAGCAGATTAGCTTTGCAATGAGAGTCCTAAATGTAGTGATACGTCTCTCGATCCGTATTTGCCACGCAGGAACACTTGAAGCAGTTCGCAGTGTTCGGTCAGTGTCCGGAAATTTGACACGAGCAACGCAACATGCCGCAATTGCCCCACAATACAGGATCGAGTGAGTATCAGTTAAATCTTTGCTATCGCGTAAATACGGCGCTAGCAAAGCATTTAAGGCTCCCATTAACGCTAGGTTACGTCTATTCGTGGGTAGACGAGGTAAGCGCGGCCTAGAGCTAAGTGTGAATCTATATGTAAAAATCGCGTCATCCAAAGCCCTCCTCAGTTGCTCATTCGCCTGGGTACTTACGGTCATATTCAGGCAATCTTCCTCGTCAACTACAGTATCCGGTCGTATAGTCGTCGATACCGGAACCGATATCGACCCCGTGATAGACGGGTCCCGTGTCGAGGACGAACTTGCATGAATAGGTAGTGTCTCCAGGCGCAGCCGATCAAGTACAGGCTGGTCCAACATTTTACACCGATGAATAGCCCGTACCTGATCCGATAGCCGTTGTGCAGATACAGCCAAAGTCGGTTCAAGGGTCTGAAACAGAGACAACATACGATCACGATACGCAGTCAGGTTGCTTCCACCATTTGTAGCCCCATAGTAGGCGCGCATGCAGTTCTCATTTATTGACGGAGTCCATCGCATGCGGCGCACTACACCACCGGTAGCGGGGGCCGGGCGCAGAACAGGTTGTCCCGCAGGCCCCAAGCGTGCCGGCAGCGGTGGTCGCCCTCGTCGCGCAGTTGGTGGTGGCGGCGATGGTGACTGAGGCCCGCTCTCGTCGCTCGATGCGCTCGTGTCACGGGGGGTTCGATACTCCTCATCTGACGACGAACACGATGTTGACGGGGCAGGCGGTGATGGTGGTCGTGCGCAATTCGTTCCCGCTTTACTTCTTGTGATCATTAGTTCATAGCATTAGTTATTGTAAATTGTTGTAAATATTGAATGTAATCTTGAGTTAATTTTGACATTGTCATTTGGCTGGAAAAAATTTGTTGTTCATGGATTGTTGTCTATATCTGATGAATTTTTTATGCTTATTGTAACGGAGGCGGTCTTTTTGTAAAATCCAGAGATAAAACTGTACAAAATAGTAAAATTGAGAAAAAAACTGTATTTATAAAATATAGAAAATCACAAGACGTCTATGTTGTCAGCGGTTTTTTTTTTATTTTTTTTTTTATTATTTTTTATTATTTTTATTATTATTATTATTTCTTTTATTCAAAACAAAATCTCGGATTTCATCCGGTCCTTTACAAAGGCATAAGTGGGGCTGTAGCCAACACTTAGAGGCCTGTTTGGTATAGCAATACAAAGGAGTATAAAAAACAGAAAAAATGTTGGATGAAGGGTAACATGGTACTTATAACTATTACAAATATGGGTAAAATGGCCAGGCTATTGAGATGAACTTATTAGTGATAAGGAAGATAGTGGCCTATGGAAGAGACTACGGCACCTGCCAATTTTAGTCTCATGTTAAAATATTTAGGCAGGTGGTGACTTGCAATTCCTTTGTTACCGGGGACTCGTTGCTAGGGATTCGACGCTAGCTTATTATTTATTTCGGGATGTTTACATCAGTAGGCGGCAATCGATTAAAGGTATTTTCCTCTGCGTAAACCGTCTCATTACGGATATTTATCATAGAGTCGTAAAGAAGAGCAGGCTATAAAATGTTTTTTCTCTTAACTCCGATATGTTTACTAGATGTTTGAGATATAACTTAGGCGTGTAATACGCATCGTATGTTATTCATTCATCAAATGCGTCGGCGCAATTATGTGTAAACCTTAAAATAATGTAGGAATACATGCGTACTAATACTAACCTAACATAATGTGCAAAAGGACGTTGATATTCCTGAGTATCTAATAAATATGTTTACGTCTATATGGAATTTGCAATTTCGCTTTACTTTTGTAAGTAACTGAACTAAGACTTTGCCATATACTAATTTTCCGAATTTATTTAACGCTTGAAACTACGATATCATTACCGTATACTTCAGACGTTTTTATAATTGAGTTGAAATCAAAAACTTTTCAATCGATGTCAACGAATTGAATATAAACTAATTGAAGGTCAGATGATCTAGTATAAAGTTAGGCATAGTCATATATAAAAAATGAGCCGTACCAATGCGGTGAATAAACGATGTTAGGCATCTTTAGCTTTTACCTTATTTTTTATTAACGTACCAGATTTTGACATGGTACATTGTACGTACGCATTCCAGAATCCGTAACGCGTAAAATTATGGTACGTCTAATATTCCTGATCTATCACATTTTTCGAACAATCAGAAAGTTTTTTGCATTACCGCCCAATTCTAAGTGGGGATATACTGGCGTCTGTTGTGGCGTCCTGGCGACGCTGGATCATAAGATATGCATTCCCGGGTCCCCCATAAGTACGAATATATTACACGGCTCGGTTCACCTAGACGGTATACTAAAAGCCACTGATGTCGCCGAGTGGTTTACGCAACTCAAAGAGCTTTACATATGCAGAGGATCGCTTCGATATCCTTTATCAAGAACATCGGCGATACGCCCACGTTGACGGCATGACCTCACTCACATTTGGCGTAAACCCTTTTGCATCAAATGCAATGGTGAAAAAAACTCTTAACAGAGACTCTACCTGAAGGTGCATGAGCCATTGTGCGGAAACCCTGCGTAATTGAATACGTGGTCAACTCCATAACCTTCGAGCGAGCATTGAATCACGTCAAAAGATCAAATCAAAGGCGGTGAATGCCTTTGATTTGCCTTTGCCTTTGTGAGGGCTAGCTAATTAAATAAGTTGACGTTCAACTCACCGCTAGCTCTACGTCAATGGCAGCCGATATCTTCGGATCTTTGGCATTGTGTGCGGCCGAGTACTGACGACCTGCGACAATTTAGACCAGGAGCAAATACCGGAGTAGAATGCAGAAAGACGCACCAATGACCTGATTGAAACTGATGACCTTACTGTAATTAAGCTGGAAACGGGCTTACATGGACAACTCAGAAGCGTTATCATAGCATCGGCCTATATGAATATAGGCAATGAAGCGCCACCTGTAGCTCTAGAAGAATTGATGCACTTTTGTGCAAAAAATAAACTTGAATGTGTCGTTGGGTGCGACAGTAACGGACACTGTTCTGTCTGGGGAAGTACTGACACAAACGATAGAGGTAAGGATCTGCTGAACTTTATCCTCAAACACAACCTAAACGTCCTTAACCGAGGCGCAGATCCCACTTTTGTGACGCCTAGGGCAAGAACAATAATCGACATCACATTAGCTACGAGCAAAATCACCGAGTTGATTGACGGCTGGCACGTAGCAACAAATGAAATTTCGGGCTCTGACCATAGAAGGATTAGGTTCAGTCTACAAACGGGAAAGCACGAACCACGTACTTACAGAAATCCCAAAAATACTGACAAATTCCTCTTCAAGCAAACATTGACAACAATACCGCAAATGGAGGCATCTACACAGTTGACTCCGCAAGAAATAGAGAAGACGATTGATCTATTAGTAAGCTCCATTAAAGGGAGCTATGAAAAATCATGTCCTCTGAAAACTGAGCGAAATAGAATTATGCAAAAAAAAGATAAATGGTGGAACAAAGAACTCGCCAAGTTAAGAAAGAATATGAGACACCATTTCAACAGAGCTATGAACACTGATCACAAGCATGATTGGCAGAAATACAGAAAGACACGACATCGATTCAAAATAGAAACAACTAAGAGTCGAAAAAATACGTGGAAAAAGTACAGTAACTCGATCCAAACGGAAAGCGAAACTGCAAGACTGAGAAAAATCTTATCTAGGAACACGCAGGTAAGGCTTGGAACATTGAAAAAGGCTGATGGAACATACACAGCATCGGACCAAGAACAATTTGAGCTTCTTCTTCAAACACACTTTCCAGACTGCCACATAGAGGATAACGGAGACTGGGAAATGGAAGCAACGCACGAGCCTGGAAATGAAGACTGGGCTTTTGCAAATACTAGTAACGGAAGAAAATCTTCTATGGGCAGTAAGCACTTTCCAGCCGTACAAAGCTGCGGGGATTGATGATATTTTCCCAGCACTACTTCAGTGGAGTTTGCATATGATAAAAGAAAACCTCTTGGCGCTTTTTAGGCATGCCTGGCATGGAAGTACATACCCAAACCATGGAGGGAAGTTAAAGTAGTCTTTTTACCTAAACCTGGAAAAACAGACTACACAAATCCGAAGTCTTACAGGCCTATAAGCCTGAGCTCCTTTCTCTTAAAAACACTGGAGAGACTTTGTGACAAATACATAAGAAGTGGACCACTGGCGGATAATCCCCTCCACAAAAATCAGCATGCCTGTCAATCAGGCAAATCCACAGAGACTGCACTTCACCATGTGGTTCATAAGATCGAATCCGCAATGGAGAACAAGCAATCCTGCCTTGTCACTTTCATTGATATTGAGGGTGCTTTTGATAAAACAACGTTTTCCAGCATCGAGACCGGGCTGGCAAAGCAGGGCGTGGACAGCAATATGAATATGTGGATTACTAACATGCTCTCAAACACAGCTGCACGTATAGATACTTCTGATAGGACACGCTGCCTTGTCAAAAAAGGTTGTCCGCAAGGAGGTGTGCTATCACTACTGCTGTGGGTAGTAGTGGCAAATGAACTGATCGAGCTCTTAAATAAAGAAGGGATTGTCACTATAGGATACGCAGATGACTTGGCTATCATGATCTCGGGTCTCTTTGAGTCTACCCTCTGCGAAAAAATGCAGAGAGCACTTCGGATAGTCCAGGAATGGTGTGGTCACACAGTCTATCTGTCAATCCTCAAAAAACCGAAATGGTACTATTTACACGCAAAACAAAAATAGGAAATCTCAAACTTCCTATTTTGTTTGGTAAAAAACTTGCTCTAACAAAGTAAGTTAAATATTTAGGCGTTTGGCTCGACAGCAAACTTTCATGCTGAAAGCAGCTTGAGCACGTCACTACTAAAGCCATTAACATTTTGATGCAGAGTGCTAGAGCAGTAGGCAAAGACTGGGGTCTCAAACCGAAGCTTTGTCGATGGCTCTATACAGTCGTAGTAAGACCAGTCCTTACTTACGGATGCGTTGTATGGTGGCCACGGACAACCCTGGTGACCACGATGACTAAACTACAGCAAACTCAGAGACTGGCGTGCTCTCTGATAAGCGGGAGCACAAAAACGACCCCATCAGCTGCCCTGGATGTAATCCTTGGCATGACACCATTGCATCTACACATACAGCAAGAAGCAATGGCGTCTGCGCTAAGAATAAAATCCACAGATCAATGGAAAGGCACGCAGTTCATCACAAATCACTGTAGGATTTTAGACATGGCGACGAAAATAATCCCGGAGTCAAACAAAGGCACCGACAGGATAGCCACGACGTACCTCGTAAACAAGAGGTATGAGCTGACCACCGAAAGCGGTGCCCTGGAGGGTCTAACACCGTCCTATCACGTCTACACGGACGGCGCGAAAAACAAAACGGGAACAGGTTGTGGTTTCCATTCACCAGAACTTGGAATTTCTGATTCAATAGCCCTGAACAAGACCACAACGGCTTTTCAAGCAGAGGCCATGGCCCTGCTACTTGCCGCTAGGGCGATATCACGCCTAAATTCACAAAGTGAAAAGGAAGACAAGCTACTGGCTTTCATCACAGATAGTGCAGCAGTCATTCACGCACTGAGAAGACCGGTAACACGGTCAAGAGTCCTAACGGAATGTCATGCTGCACTCCAAGGATCACAGAAGTACAAAATAATTGTGTCATGGACAAAAAGACATGGCCTTTGTTCTGGTAATAGAAGGGCATATATACTAGCTAAAGAAGGAGCCAAAAAGCAAGGTAGCATTGAGGAAATGGAACTCTGCAGACCATCAGCAATAGAAGTGCGGAATCTCCTGAGTCGCTACACCGAGAGAAAACACCAAAACTGTTGGGATGACAGAAAGGACTGTAAATATGCGAAATCCATGTTTCCAATCCTAAACAAAAATACTACGAACAAATTACTACGATTACAACGGCAGGACCTTCGCCTAATGGTAGGCATTATCACTGGTCACTGTAATCTTAATTACCAGTCATACAAGATTGGAGTAACGGACAGCCCTCTATGTAGAGGTTGTCTGCAGGAAAACGAGACTGTGGAGCATGTGTTGCTGCACTGTAGTGCTACGGAAGAAATCAGATCAAAAACAGGATTACTGGAGGTCCACTCCAGACCGCATGAGGCATCACTAGCATCATCGACAGTTGTTTATACAACATCTCAAACAACACTGGAGCAGTTGTGCCAGCGACCCAAGGCCATACTCCGCTATGTAAAGGAGTTAGGCTGGCTTGAGTAAATGCACAAAAGGGGGAATGCACAAAACACCCCAAGCGGGACGTCAGTGCAGGCCTGATCGCCCCCAAATAAGAATAAGAATAAGAATAAGACGCACCAAACAAATTGTCAGGTCACCTACTCAAAATCAGCTCGTGTGGACTCGACAGCCATTGAAAACATAACTTCAAACATAATCATCACAGGTTCACTGGACCTTATTTCTCTCGGCCAAACGGCATCAAAACGAGGACGAACTGTTCCCGGCTCTTTACCAGAAATAGACAAGTTTCTGAACTCTAAGCAAAGACTCTTGAGTCTGCGGGTCACGAACCTTGCTTAATGTAGGATTCCGTAAATTCATAAAACACAATACACAATAAAAACATAGTCTAAACTGGATACGCACAGTTCTGTACTTTTCTGATGACATCATCATCATATCATTCATAGTCATTTTGACGTCTGGTAGTCCACAACCGCTGATTCCGACGGCACTCTCTGCCTCACACTACCACTAAGTGAATCCAGCTGCCGTTTGAGGTATTTCCAAACAGATACGACTTGGGAGCCTTCAAGAAAAGAGCCTATTCCTTCCTCCAACCCATCCTCGAGACCTCTGGTATTGCCAATGTACATGGGCGGCGGTGATCACTTACCATCAGGTGAGCCGCCTGCTCGTTTGCCAACCTCTCCCATAAAAAAAGTTATGCTAACAAAATACAAAATTATTTGAAGCAGACACTAAAACTATTCCATCTGTAGCTCGATTCCATGAAGTTTAATTTAAATTAATATATCTTATTTTAAGAACAATAAACCAATAAAGTTATTGTGAAAACAACATCGAATTGTATTCGGTTTAATACTTATTTATACTGCAAGTGCGAAAAGTGGGTGATTTCCGACGAGTGTCAATTCTATAATTCTAAGAACGAGAGTGAATTTGACACAAGTCGGACATGATCTTACGTGTACGTACGTGTATCATTCAACGTTTAATTAAGCATTGTGCGAGTAGCATTATAATAAAAAAGGTTTTTAATTATTCACTGAATATGTTTGGCTGAACGTATATTTTGCTTGTAGGTACCGTTTTGCGATACGACATGGCAGCTACTTGCACATGTGCAGTAGTAGATAATATGTTCAACGCGCAGGAATTAAAACGAAAAAACAAGTGCAATTTGAAACATTTTATACCGACTTCCATTCCATTACTTTGGTAAAAATCAGTTATTGGAGCGCAACCCAAAAACTACTGGACCGAATTTGATTTGAACCACACGGGCCACCAGCTTTCAAACAAAAAAATAATTTTGAGAATCGGTCCACTCAATCAAAAGTTATAAGGTAACAAACATAAATAATAAATAAAAAAAATACAGTCGAATTGAGTACCTCCTCCTTTTTTTGGAAGACGGTAGATAACATTTTACGCAAAAATAAAACACTAAAAAGTGTAAAATAACTTGTTGAAGTCAGTAGGTACCACGATAGTTCAAAAGTGCCAATCATCACAATATCATAATTGAATGTGAATGACAATTGATCCCGTAAGAGGGAACACTAAAATGGGTAAAAAAATATTTTTACCCAAAGATGGAATCGACTTAGGCTCTAAAAAGTGTAAATCAATTGCATTTTTGGGTAAAAATATTGTATATTGATCAAAATCAATAACCAATCAATCGTTTGATGAAGTATTAGCTTCGATGTACCCTATAAAATATCTGTAACTGGCTAATTTGTAAAACTTTTTCAAATAATAAATATATTTTGGTTTGGGCTGACGGAGTAAACAATTTAAAAACAACTTAAAATAAAATGCACTAGTGTGGAAAGGTAACACTTTCAACGCGATTTGGTAGCTTGAAGAACGCTCATTGGTTGTTGGTTGTTTGAAGAACGCGCATCACAGGGGTCGTGACAATCATTTCAATACTGTCAAACAGGCGTGTCAATAGACATACATATTGAAAATGATTTAATTCTGCATCAGTTCTTTATTTCTAACACTCCAGTTAGATATTTTAAAGTGTTTCCAGTATGCACATTTTCTGACCCTTACAGTTTACCTATGATACTGATATAATTAGAGGATGCCCTGTAATCCATCTTCTATTCATATATCTAGTTCGATGCTATGTGTTAGTGAAGCTTACTATTTACAAAATAACGAAGTTAAACCAATGCGATTTTCATATTTAACATGGAAAAAATGCGTTGGTTATGTGATAAAATTATTAATTATGATAGTAATATGAATTGATCTGTATAATTTGCATCATGTCACTTATTTCAGTACGTCTAAGAACTCTATTACCTTATGTGATTCTTGCAATTATATTCATAGTACTCTTCCAGTTTTCGCTCTTTATCTTGGATGTGTATGTACTTTTAGGTTGCTCTTGGCAAAGCGCACGCTGTCGTACTAACGAGTTCAGGATTGGTATACACCCTTGGCATCAACAACAAAGGACAGTGTGGGCGCGAGTTCGGCTATACCAAAGAAAGTAAGTAGTGTATTTATTAACTTTTTGCATTAACTGCTATTATATAGAGTCATGACTAACTATAACATCTCTGTGAAATTGTCATTGCATTTAACGTCAATTCTGCTAAAATTAATTTGCTAGCTGTGGTCTACATTCTGAATTCTTCTACATTCGGCATTGAATAGCCCGTCAAACTTATACTAGATTATCTACGCTATTCCTTTTTTCGTATCTTCTTTGCATCTTATTATATTTTGCCTATACGCGGTCGAGAGTTTCTACTACGATCGCGGTAAAATATAATACTTATATAGTCACAAAGCTGGAATAATAATTCATTAACTTCTCAGCGCATTTGTTTTTTTTTTAATGGTATATCAAAGTGACTCCCTCTCGCATGATGGAAAGCGGAGATGGAAACAAGAAGCGATGACCATTAATGCAGCCGTAATGTTGACTGTTTTAGAACACTACCCGAGGCAGCAAGTCGAAGAAGATAATAAAGAAGATGTACGCTTATGCCAGGATGGGCACACGTGGATTACTGACTACTGTCGCGTGTGTGTACAGTGCCGGGAATGCACGGGATTTGCAGGAGCTTGTCATCTGTCTAAAATACCGGATAGGGTGCCAGGCGAGTAAGTATAGTCCAACATTAGCGGGTTTAATGATAGACCTCGTTTAGAACATGTAAGATAGCGGGTATTAACCTGCCATAAAATTCACAAGATACAAGATACAAGATACAAGATGTTTTATTGCCAAAAAAAGTTATGTAAATACTAAACATTGTAACTTAAGTAACGAGTAGTAACTAGTATTTATTGTATGTACAAACTAAATATATTACCGGTGGACCCCAAACTAAGCACAAGGCCTGTATCTTGGGGCCCGAGTGCAATGTTAACTAAACAGCATAAATCAATTAAATACAAAACTCGTCATAGTAAAATGGCAGTAAAAACAATACGAGTATATAGCTTATGGCTTTTATCGTTGTGTCTAAGAAGCGACACTTACAATATAAGAGTAGGTAATTATAGTTATGATAAACTTAATGCCGAAAAACAGTTTGTTATGGTGCGAATTTATGCGTTCATTCGCATCATGTGTGTAAATGTGATGTGAATGTGTGTATATGTGTGTAGGTGAGTTTGTGTGAGTGTGACAGTGTGTTTGTGCAAGTGTGTGTGTATTTGTAAGTGCAGTGATGTAATCAGATTAAGTTTTCGGTATCAATGTAAGAGAGTTGAGACAACCATTCCTTTAAGGCTTTTTTGCAGGAAAACACCGATAGGTTTTTAATATCAAAATCACATTTTATAATAACTTTGTTGTAAGTACATGGCAGTGAGTAATTTGGACTACGTCTTGCAAGGAGACACTTAGCACTGGGAAGCGGTATTCGGAACGCACGTCTATTCATGATCAAATCGTAGTCTTTGCAAAGTTTCACGGTTTTGTGAACTCTTAGGGTAGCATTATATACAAAGAGCTGTCGAACTCTTAGTACTTTGAATTCGGCGTAAAGGGTATCAGTACGAAAGCGGAAAGGTTTCCGTAGAATAACTTTGATTAGAGCTCTCTGTGCTCTTTCAATAGTTAAGAAGTAGCTTGATCCAGCACTACCCCACACGCAAATACAATATTGGATAATAGATTGACACAATCCTATGTATGTTTGTCGCAATAAAGGCAACGGAGCACAGTCGCGAAGGTTTCTCATCACGTGTATTAACTTACGCGTTCGACCGGATACATCTTCTATATGTTGCTTATATGACATAGTTTCGTCAATTGTTACACCCAAATATTTTACACAGTTAGTGCGGCTGATTGAACAGCATGTACAGTTTACAGCTTGGGATGAAGAAAAAGTAGTACAGCTATGTATTTTGAGATCCATTTCATAGGAGGGACTCAAGACAGACGTCTTCGAAAAGGCAATGTACTTGGTCTTTTTAGTATTAAGGGTAAGGAGATTATTTCTGAGGACCTTAAGAATTACCGCGAGACCATCCTTTGCCGCGCTGAATACTCGATCCCACGCTTTTCCATGAAATATGACTGCAGTGTCGTCAGCATACGCTATAATTTCAGCGTTTTTGAGATTGCAAGTCAATATATCGTTAATGTACAAGATAAAAAGAGTAGGACCCAGTATACTACCTTGTGGGACGCCGTAATTAATTGGAAGCTGGCTGCTAGAGTGATTGTTTATTTTAATTAATTGTTTGCGGTTAGTTAAATAACTGGTGAACCACTCAAGGGAAAGTCCTCTTATCCCAAACGCTGTCAGCTTTCTCAAAAGCAAACCGGTCGAGACCGTGTCGAACGCCCTTGCCAAGTCTAGAAAAACACCTAAGCAGTACTCATCATTATCAGTGTAATTTGCAACTAGATCAGCAAGAAGAGTAACAGCGCCTTCGGTCGACCTGCCCCTTCGAAAGCCAAACTGTCTGTCTGAGATGAGTTTGTGTTTTTCCAGGTAGTCGATTAGTCTGGTGTTTACCAACTTTTCTAATACCTTAGAGATGACACTTAAGAGCGCAATAGGTCTATAATTTTCAGGCATATTTTTGGGTCCGTTTTTGTATATGGGACATATAGAAGATATTTTCCAGCAATCTGGAAATACCCCGGTCTCTAAACTTAAATTAAAAATGTAAGTCAACGGTGAGAGTAATGATTCAAGTGATTTTTTAATAACTTCAACTGATATTGAGTCTGGTCCAGGAGCGCTACCAATCTTAAGATTTTTAATGATTTTGGAAATTTCATGCGGATCTGCAGGGTATAAAAACAAAGAATTAGATATAAGTGTGGGGGGCGTGTATGCACGTGTAAGAGATTCTTCTGTTACATTTAGTTCGGACAATATTTTGTCAGCTAGTGACTTACCAACGGTAGCAAAATGCTGGTTGCAAAGGTCAAGAGAGTGAGTTATATTATTGCTACAAACTAACAGATCTGTAGGTTCATTTCTTCCGTTCGACGCATAACATATAGATTTGATAGTTTTCCAGAGTCTTTTAGGGTCGTTTTGATTCTTTTCTAGTTGTTCTCTATGATATTGAGCTTTGACTTTACGAAGTAAGTAGTTACAAAAATTTCGATATCTTATATAAATTTTGTGTCGTTGGATGTCATGCGGGTAAGCTCTACAATCACGATGGAGTTTGTCGCGGTGATGCATGCACCTTATTAAACCTTGGGTGATCCAGGGTTTAAGACTCACCATTTTTCTTCCAATTTGAACCTTTTTAGCACAATAATAATAAAGTTTACAGTTTTCGTACAATCCATCAAAAAGTGCAGTTCAGTAACTGAACTGCACTTTTTGATGGATTGTACGAAGACCGAACTATTGTACATACAACTGAACTTCAGTTGTATGTACAATAGTTCGGTCTTCGGCCTTGCCAGGTGATACTCTGCTTCCTGCCTTGCTCTACACTCACATACCCGACGGCAGTGTGCTCCCTCCGTGCCAAAATGTTATATGGTGGTCATATTTGGATGCGTAGTTCCCGATATTCGTTTTATAATCCGGATCGGCGCATTTTCGGCAAAGCTTTCATTTTGACTGCTAATGCGAATCCCTCATCTTGAAAGTTGTGACATTGCTGCCAAAACTCTCTTGCGGTTTCCAATAATACTTGCTATATCTCTTACACCGTATGCTTATTTCTTACGGTAGTAGAACTATGGTCATATTAGTTTTATATCGAACTGAAAAAAGACAATCTTTTTTCAGAAGCTCTCTTATTTAAATATATTTTCAAAAAAAGCAGAATGTTATTTATATATTTAATTTTGGAACCTCTGATAAGGTTGCCAAAAACTACTCGTTATACTACATAAACTACCTAATGAGTAAGTTGAAATGTAGCTTTATTTTTAGGGGAATCGCATTAGCGTATTCGGTTCTTTATTTCATTTCACTAGGTTGTCTTTATAATTTTACACCACCGTCGACACTTCATTTAGGTCACTATTAAAAAGATTTGAACTACCCGCTCTTAAATATTCCTGTATGTACTCGTATATACCTATAACTCGTGGAATAAAAATTTAAATAATATTCCATAACCTCAACATTTTTCACTGCGTTACATTTTTTTTGTTTTGGAAGATAATTTATTATATCACACATTTTTTCTTTAAAACCTCGGTATTTTATGTCAAAAACTAATCTTTAATTGACCAGCGATACGTGAAATTTAAAAAAAATTAAGAAGAAAATAGGAATTGACATGAAAAAGTCAAAAGAGAAAAGGGTTGAGAATAATGGTTGGCAGAATGGATTGGGGTCCAATATATTGTCCAATCTACTGTGTCTACGCCCCATTTCTTTCTTGACTTTTTTACGTCAATCCCTATTATTAAAATATTAAGACGCATTATTGAAATGGATTGTTTTAGTAAATGCGGGTGCGGGGAGGGTGACGCCGGGTGTAACGAGTGCGGAATATGTCGACAATGCGCAGAAGGTTCTGTCGCGACCGCACACACGGAGCGTTCGGAACGCGCGGACGGTGAACGCGCGACCACTGACGAGGAAGACCCGGACACGTCCGGACGGGAGGACTCCAAATTTGAAAGTAAGATTTGTTTTATATAGCACGATTGTAAGGAAATAAGGTCCATATACCAAATTTCATCGAAATCTGTGCGGTAGTTTTAAAATATGCGTGAACATACAGATATAGAGACAAAACATTAAAAAAATATATATGACATATCCTTGTCCAGTAGGTAATTTTACTTCTTCTGACCCACATTTTTTAAGTTTCTTTCAAGTAGATTTTTTGGCCTCTACTCTGTTACGTTTATATAAATATAGATATACATACTTTATAAACATGCACCCCTATTTTCATTGATCACGCCATAACTTGAAAACGATTTTACAGATTTCTATAATTATGTTAGCTAATATCTTTCTAATATAATGGTTTAGAAATAATAAAATTCTTCATCATCAACGTCGTTCATCACCACTTAGGCGAAATCTCTTATTACTTTAAACCATATAGATTTGAATCGCACTGCAAATATCTTGGGTGGGAGTGACGTAGGTATAAGAATATCCCCACCCTCTAAATGAAATCATTTACTCTGGCCTATATATATAGGCCTGTATACACTTACAAATTGTCATTTTACATTTATTTTTTCTTTAATCTACTACCGGATCAGAACGCGAACACGACTGAGAAGATCCGGCAAGAAACTCAGCGGGCTAGTTTTTTCACATCTTTTTTATCGCCAATTTCTGAATTGATATAGCAAATGTTGATTTATTTTTAGCTCCAGTGTCTGATGATATCAGATACATATAAATATTTCCAATATACCATTGCAGATAAAGACGGGTCTAAATACGAAGGGCAAGCTTCCGGCTCTGATATCGAGAGGGATGCGAGCCGCAAAGTCAGCTGTCTCCCTCCGGCTAAGATCGCTATACCAGGCGGACATAAAGTCACCTCGGTGGCTTGTGGACTTCATCATACTGTATTACTTACTGATGCTGGTACAAGACATTTCTTTTTTAATTTTATCTTTTTTATTTTATTTCTAGAATACCTGGCCAGCGCGTGGCTTACACTCACTTGGACTCTACTATAAATTGTTTCGTTTTAAGTAAACTAGATATTATCAGGCTATTACTCTCCCACTGCTGCCCTCTCGGAGAAATCAGATCAGACGTACTGAGAAGACTCAAGGCTCGAGTCCCAGCAGTGGGAACATAATGGGCTGATATGTATGTTCCAAACTTGAGATCTAGCCAACTGTCAGTTTTAAGGCCGCCCGTACACCTCTGACATAGCGTAATTACTGTGGACGTTAGAGAAACAACCGACAAAGGACTTAGACTGAGCACGTTGGAGTCACGACAGTTTTAAGACAGACTTTCCTCACATAGACAAGTCTGTTTTAAGACTAAAACCAAATCGTTTTGCCGTGCAGTTTTGTAGGTATTAGACAATTTTGTCTATGCGACGTTTTGTTTGAAGTTTGCGCGTCTTCATAACTTTTGTAAAGCAATAGTCTATCTTGAAACTATCGTGACTCAAGTCTGCGCTCGGCCTTAAAGTGCCCTCTGAAGCTTGGAAGTGGTAATTTGAAAATCACAATAGCGGTCACCCATCCAACTCGTGACTGTTCTGTTATTTCATGTCTCCAAACCGCACAGTCACACAACTGCAGGAGCCTACTCAGTTTCTCAGTTTTATTTACAAAATTACATACTAGACATTGCATCTTTAGAGATAAAAGTCACACATCCACGAACGATATTCGAACCCACGTCAATCCGTGTCAGACGCCACGACCACTATGCCACCGAAACTTACCGTCCGAGCATCGAATTTTGATATATGATTTTAACCGTCGTATGGGGACGGAGCGCCATCTATTGAACAGTTTGACATCAATATCTAACCGAAAGAAGAATTTTTCAAATACTTTCGTATTGTTCACAATTTGTATAATATAGAAAGTACATAGGTAATCTTATTGTAAAATATTTTATACATTAGGCGAAGTACTGACGTTCGGCTCGAATCAGTACGGCCAACTAGGCGCTGGTGACGTGGTGGCACACCACAGGATTGTGAGAGTGAGGGTCCCTCGGGCCACGGCTGTCGCGGCTGGCAGCAACCATACGGCTGTGCTCACTAAGGAAGGAGAGCTTTATACATTTGGAAACTATCAGGTTAGTACGTAGATTCTTATTATAGGAAGCTCATGTAATAAACATCTAAATCTAGTGGCCAGTTCTAACGTGTTAAGATTTTTCAAATCTCCTGAAGGACCCCGATATGAACTATCGAGTGCTGTCCTAAGACTAACCATTTGGGTTATAGGGTTGTGTGGTGTTCACCAAACCCGGATCCCTCCGAACCACGAAAGCGTATACTGCAATTATCCTTATCTTAGATGATTACTCTATGGAGTCACAGAATATTCATACCGTCTAAATTAATTAAAATAATAGACATCTACATAATATATTTAATATTAATTATGTATTGTTTTGGTGGTGTAGCGCAGACGATCGCTTTAATCACCGACCCTAGAGCCTTTTTTACCCTTTACCAATATACTAACGGTTGCTTTGTACCTTTTTATAGAAAGGGTCATTAGGCCGTTCCGCACTTGAGGAAACAGACGAAGGAGCGATGGACAATGAGCGTGCTCACGTGTGGTACGCGATTCCAAAGAAAGTGCCCAACCTCGGGCCGAGGCACGCGTGTAAAGCGACATGGGTCAGCGCTTCAGGAGACCAGACCTTCGTACAGATATCCCAGGCGCTCATCAAGATCGACAGTCTATTCAGCGCTACTATCATTGCTAATAACAATTCTATCAGTAAGTTTTGCCAACATTGATGCGTCATTTTAGCGCTACTATCATTGCTAATAACAATTATATCAGTAAATGTTGTTAACACTGATGCATTATTTTAGCGCTAATATTTGCTAATAACAATTCTATCAGTAAGTTTTGCCAACATTGATGCATTATTTGAGCTCTACCATTTGCTAATAACAATTCTATCAGTAAGTTTTGCCAACATTGATGCATTATTTTAGCGCTACTATTTGCTAATAACAATTCTATCAGTAAGTTTTGCCAACATTGATGCATTATTTTAGCGCTAATATTTGCTAATAACAGTTCTATCAATAAGTTTTGCCAACATTGATGCATTATTTTAGCGCTACTATTTGCTAATAACAATTCTATCAGTAAGTTTTGCCAACATAGATGCATTATTTTAGCGCTACTATTTGCTAATAACAATTCTATCAGTAAGTTTTGCCAACATAGATGCATTATTTTAGCGCTACTATTTGCTAATAACAATTCTATCAGTAAGTTTTGCCAACATAGATGCATTATTTTAGCGCTACTATTTGCTAATAACAATTCTATCAGTAAGTTTTGCCAACATAGATGCATTATTTTAGCGCTAATATTTGCTAATAACAATTCTATCAGTAAGTTTTGCCAACATAGATGCATTATTTTAGCGCTACTATTTGCTAATAACAATTCTATCAGTAAGTTTTGCCAACATTGATGCATTATTTTAGCGCTACTATTTGCTAATAACAATTCTATCAGTAAGTTTTGCCAACATTGATGCATTATTTTAGCGCTAATATTTGCTAATAACAGTTCTATCAATAAGTTTTGCCAACATTGATGCATTATTTTAGCGCTACTATTTGCTAATAACAATTCTATCAGTAAGTTTTTTCAACATTGATGCATTATTTGAGCTCTACTATTTGCTAATAACAATTCTATCAGTAAGTTTTGCCAACATTGATGCATTATTTGAGCTCTACTATTTGCTAATAACAATTCTATCAGTAAGTGTTGTTAACATTGATGCATTATTTTAGCGCTACTATTTGCTAATAACAATTCTATCAGTAAATGTTTTCAAAATTGATGCATTATTTGAGCTCTACTATTTGCTAATATTAATTCTATCAGTAAGTGTTGTTAACATTGATGCATTATTTTAGCGCTACTATTTGCTAATAACAATTCTATCAGTAAGTGTTGTTACCATTGATGCATTATTTTAGCGCTACTATTTGCTATTAACAATTCTATCAGTAAGTTTTGCCAACATTTAAGCATTATTTTAGCGCTACTATCATTGCTAATAACAATTGTATAAGTAAGTGTAGTTAACATTGATGCATTATTTGAGCTCTACTATTTGCAAATAACAATTCTATCAGTAAGTGTTGTTGACATTGAAACACCGTGCAATTGTTAATAGCCACCAGCTACGTACGTATTAATATTTTGCAAATTTATTTATATTCAGTTCAGGTTAGATTACGTTTACATTTTCTAATATTAAACAAATTTATTAATTGAAATTAGATAAAGTAACGTTGTATTAGTCGTTTGTACTAAATTAGCAGTAAAGATAAATTTTATACATTTTTAAAATAATGTCCCATTTTTCAACTTTAAAAGAAAAATGTTATAATGTTTAGCTATTTTTTTAAAATATAACGTTATTATTTTACGACCATGGTGGTCGTAATATTTGCGAAAATTGTCTTTTGATTACTCTCTATCTGATTTACTTTTGCCCTAGTAATTTAACAGAATCTCCAAAAAAAACATTCAATATAAATGCGTATTTTATAAATGTATTAATCGTTCAAACTTACTGGCTCATAATGATTGATTGCTTATCTACTCGTATCTACATACTGTGGTAACTTATAAATTAAATATATTTTATCTACGTTTTCCAGTTATCCTCCCCAACCGGCCCGAGCATACATTTAAGTGTATTACCATAAATAAAAACGACGGAAGCTGCAACACCTGGACAGGACCAGAGCAAGTCGACTTTGTTAACACGTTGGCTTGTCTCGACCCTCACTACGAAGTCCTATGGTGTTACCAACCTCTAATGCGAGTCATGAAATGCTACAACATACTAGCTTTCGACTCTCATAAGCTGCAACGGTGCTGTAACCCTGACTTAGACTATGCGGAAACCATGGAATGCTTCTATCCAAACGTGGGGGCCATGCGTCGCCTCGAAGAGTTCAAAAACATGGAAAACTTTGAAGTGGTCTGCAATAATGAGGAAAAACCCACCGATAGCGTAGCTCTGACGAACATCTCAATCTTGAATCAGGAACTGGCAATACCTGTGACAAACGGAAGTCAAATCAACAGAATGCACCTAGGTCTTCATCTGTTGGGTTGTTTGGATTCTCTGACTTACGCGCATGATAATAAGTAAGTGTGTTCTATGGACGAAATGTATGTTTGTGCGGCTGTTGCTGCTAAGTAAATACTTTTGATTGATTGTTTTAGAGTAAACGTGATAGAGTGTAAACGTGAAAATTTCGCGTCTCCCGTTGCACCTCTCAAGGCGGATTATTTGACAGTGACTAGATTCCAAAACCACGGCGGAGGGTGGGGATATTCGGGCCATTCAGTGGAAGCCATCCGTTTCATGTGCGACTCTGATATACTTTTGGGTATGTGTAAAACATAATTAATGATTAATGTTCGTGTAATATAATAAATAGTGATGCCGCAGGGTACTCGTATAGCTTGTAATATATTTTGTGTAGACTTTCGATATACTGTGACGCCGAAATAGGTAACCTTACATAAAAAGTTTACCTTAAATGAAGAAAAAATTTGTGCAGACAGTGTCTCGTTTTCGCTAAAAGATACGAGTACATGTTAAACTAAAACAGTTTCACGTTGAACTAAGATACGGTTTAACATTAAATTAAAATAGTTTCACGTTCAACTGAGATAGCTTTACATCGAATAATAGTTCACGTTAAACTTACATTGTTCCACGTTGAACTTTTAAAGACTGTTTAGACTGTAGGCCGGGCACGAGAATCTGCTTAAGTTTAACGTTATCGTATCGTTTACGTATACACTTAAGCAGATTTTCATGCTCTGCCCAATTATTGACTTTTAGAGACAGTTTCATGTTGAACTTAAATTGTTTCACATTTTTATTAGATATTTTCGCGTCAAACTTAAATAGTATCACGTTGAATAATAAGTTCATATTTTACTTTACTTGTTTTAAACATAGAGCTTAGATAGTTTCAGTTTGAACTTAGATAGTTACATATTGAACTTATATATGTACTTTACCGATGAGTTTAAATAGTGTAACATTGAACTTCGATAACTTTACTTTGAACTAAAATTGTTTCACATTGAACTTCGATAACTTTACTTTGAACTAAAATTGTTTCACATTGAACTTCGATAATTTCACTTTGAACTAAAATAGTTTCACGTTTAACTTGAATCGTTTCACGTTGAACTTAGATAGTTTCCAGTTTTAAATGTCAGTTTCACGTTTAACTTAGATTGTTTAACGGCATATCACATTGACCTGCTGTAACATGCCCAACTATACTTGAGTACTTTAAAAGGGAAGGTGACTAGTAAACGTTTAACATTCACCCATTGAAAATCACGTTAAACATAGATATGTCAGTGTAAAATATTTTCACTTTGACTGCATTTTAGGTGGCTATGGGCTATTCGGTGGCCGTGGCGACTACACCGCTAAAATAAAGCTGTTTGATATCGGGCTTGATGGGGGTGACCAAGAGGGAGATGGAGAACTTATAACTGAGAGCGAAGAAGTTGTATACGAATGTGCGCCGCGGGATCGATTCCCGGTCATGTTTGATTCGCCCATTCCCATTGTTGTAAGGAGAAATATGTATTTTTATTACTTTACCATGACTGTTGGTGTTGATGTTATATTACGGCGATCTGGATGCGCTCAATATATATATATATATATATATATATATATATATTTATTATTGAAGCTTAAATATTATTATACACAAATATAGCTAAATAGTTTGGTATTCTTCACTTTGTTTTAAAACAGGCTTTGATAAAAAATGGCTGTCTGTAAAGTCGAGTCGATAATTTTACGTGATTACGTCATATACAAGCCACGCGTCACGTAGGTACAAGCCGAACGCTAACGGCGGATCGTGCCTCTCTATCGCTCATTCCGCGCTCTCTCTTGCACGGTCGGCTCACGCGGAACTTGACAATGAGTCATACTTTTTCGTGCGTGAAGCCAGTGTTCATTGATTTATAAGACGTTGTCACGTCCTAAATATTCGAAATAAACGGGACGCTGTAGCTTTTCTGTTTGCTTTATTTTTAGTTTTCCAGCTTTGCATTTTATAGCTTAGTAAAGAAGGCACTTGATTTGTTACTCGTTTCTATTAAGTTTTTCTTTTTTCAATATTTACATATCAGTAAGTATTTTTGTATCTAAAGCGCGCTTGTCAGCTGCTGCATCTACTCTTGTAATGATTATAACCGTTAAAACATAATGTGGTAATATTTGTGTAATCTCCAGGCTAACCGATGGTATGTGGCTTGGGCTTGCATAAATGGTCCATCGTCTGACTGTGGGTCCGCCGGCCAAGCCATGATAATCAACGATGACGTCGGCTTCCACTTTAAAACGTCCAAGAGGTCCAATAACGGCACTGACGTCAACGCCGGACAGATACCGAGCCTTCTTTACAATCTGGCCGGAACAGATCACGCCGCACCACCCAGAGTCGTTGAACACGGCGAGCCGATAATAACCCTCACGAAAAACATATCCCGTAAAGTCACCGTCGCTTGCTTTAAAACACTCCTACTCATACTCAATTATTGCTGGGACACCTTACACTTCATGCTTCTGGACACAAACAGTCTCGTCCCAATTAACTTCTGGAAACTGGCAGAAATGAAGAAACAAAAACGCCTAGTGTATGTCATCAGAGCGTGCTTGCGTCTCGCCAAATCGTACATAAACGAGATCTACCCTCAAAACAACAAGAGAAGAAATTCTCATGAGTATATGCATTACTTTGAGTCGATAGGGGAAATAAAGCTGTTTATACAGTCGTTGTTAGCGTACGAGACGCCTACATGTGCAATGTTGGAGGACCATTCGGTTCGATCTAAGAAAGCTATGCACTCGAGGGTGTGCTATGTGCTATTCGCTCTAGAGTTGACCAACTCTATTCTGAAGGAATCGCAAGAAACTTTCACTGCGTGCTTTTATGCTTTTTGCCCAACTCCGTCTTTGAAATGGGATCATTTTGTCGCGCTCTTGTATAACGTTAAGGTATGCATAACTAATTACACAGATTGATAAATTCTTTTTAATGTATACCCGCCTTTACGTTGATTATGGTTTTTTAAATTTTAGAACGGTAAAGTGCCGCCAGCGACTTTACGCGAATTGACTGCTACTTGTGCGGCCATGTGCTCATCGCGCAGTTTACGTGATGTTCTGCAGTACATTGTACCTATAACACAAAATAGTATGTTGAGTGAAGAGGCCAAGCGTCCTGAAAGTAAGGTATGGTAAATTTTACCTAGAATGAGGGCAAAAACGAATAATGTACCTAGTTATTTTATGTCATAGAAAAATCACTATCACTCGAGCTCTCGTTTTAGACGGTAGATTTTCATATTGTATCTGCTACAGCTTAAATAAACAACGCCTGACAACAAACGCACTGCTCTTTGTATTTGACAGTATCATACATTTACTAACTAAAATGAATATCGGGTTTTAGGTGTTATCTGCAAAGGACGTGCCTTCAAAATCGGCTACTGTACCTCGAGCTTATCACGGTTCTAGGCCTCCGCCCATACCTCCCAGATCCAACCAAAGGGACAACCAAAAGGTCTGTACTATGGACGTTAGAAAGTAGTAACTGAAATATTTACCCTAGCAAGTATCTACAGACACGAGGCATTCTAAAATTGTGAAAACTTGGTTACCGATTGATGTACAGACCACAGTGAAAATAAATATAGATACCTATGTACATTCTGATTAATAATTAAGAAGTTGCGGTTGTAAATAGATAATAGATTTAAATATATATTTTTATGCACTATCATTCAAATTCTAGGTCAAAGATGTTAATAAAAAGAACGTTATCATGTATTTTAACTTAACCCGTAGACTCGCCATTATCCATACCTAGCCAATAATACAATAGATTTCGCAGAAATCAACCTACTTTTCCAGGACTGTGACATGTATGAATAATTAATGTATTTGACAGTGAATAACAATATAAGTTAAAACCATTGAAATATCAATTCAAAGTGAATTGGTAAGCGGAAAACTAGTAGAAAGGTTTCTAGACGAACCACCCTTTCTAATCTTTTTATAACGATAGTAAATGATGGCTCTGGAATGTCAGACGGGATATAATAGTAGACTTTCGGAGACATCACAAGCACCAGTTACGCAGCTTTGAACTGTCGCCGCGATGCAGCCCTGACTATATCCATTTCTACATTCCATGCTTTGAACCGCTGGATTTGATGACACGGCCCGTTGTCATCTTGTTTTTATAATCTTTGAATACCGTCATTTAATAGGTGGCTATTGCCTCTGGCATTACATGTACTGGTGCGAGAAAAATTCCGTTATAACGGTTGCTATTTAACATGGTTACTAGGATTTAAATCATAAAAAAGGGAGTAAAGCAAGAATGCAAATGACCACAGAGTCGATTGTGTATGTCTCTATGAATAAGTATGCGCAAAAGTTTGATGTCATAGATTATTTGGAATAGGAAGATTGCTTACCGAAACTTTCTTCAGAAATGAAATAGACTACAAATGATAACTCAGTTCCAAAACTAGCATTTTATAAGCAACTTACAATCATACAAATAATTTATATGAAATTTCTTCGTTGTGAAGACATAGTGCATACTATTTCTAATGTATTTTTTTTATCTAAAATATATTTGGAGTTCGAGCATATTGTTTGCGGAATTTAAATAAGTACTAAAACGTAAAAAATACGTATTCCAGCCGTCAACTTCCAAGAAACAAGCTGACTCTGAATGGCACCTCCTTGACGTGGTCCGATGCCTTTTGGACATTGTGATGCTGCCAATCAAGGAACAGATGATGACGCGTCAGAGAGGTCAGCCTCATGACCACGGGGAGGTCAAACTGCATGAACAATTGTCAGAGTACTGCTGCAAGCTTACAGTCAGAATGATTGCAGAATTGTCTTACAGTGCCACTAACATCAGGGTAAGGTTCAACGCAGGTTATGACTTGACTTTTATACATTTCTCTTCTTTATGATGTTAATGTCACAATAGTATTCTGCTAAGCTGCTCGGCGAATTGAACTATTATTATAAAAATAAATAGTCAAACTCAATAATTCAGGAATGACCTAGCAGACAGGTAGTTTCAAAATAGTCTAATATTTTTCTTTTCTTTATTGGACTGTGAACTAACAATGCGACTTTTTGGAAAATAATAGAAATGTGAGTCTGCTTATAAAACAGTACAATTAATAACAAAACTGTAACAAACTCTGCTGCTCTGGAGGTGGGTAAATCATTGTTTTTATTACAAACGAAACCCGATAGATGGCGCTATTATCAATCACTTAGAACATTTTAAAAATTGCTGTAAAGGCACGATTCTCTGAATTGCTATGACGCCAATACATTAAAGTAAGACAAGTAGTACAAAGTAAAAACATTAACACAAGTACCAAAGATGCTGCTTGACAGCAGTCCCTGGCCATGTCTCTTATCAGAGGTTAGTAGTTTTATATCACAGGCGCTTCATGTGGATCTAAGCCTACGTACCTATAACCGAACCTATATATGCGTATTTACTTATGTCACTCCACAGAACAGAATAAAAAGTAAATGACCAAACTAGACCTGCACACGAAGGTACCTATGATACCTTAGCTTTACCTGTTAGCTTGGTTGATGATAACCGTCTTAGAAGCGCGAGGTATCAGACTCTTTCCCTGGTCGGAGCAAACATTTGTATGAGTTCTCGAGTCTTAATCATAACCCTTCATTTCATAACTTACAATAGTTCATATATGCATAACATCCAGCACAACTTGCCATTGCAGGCATACAAAATTTAAGTTTAATACATTTATCAAAAACCTTATGGAAATACTAAAGACTTTACTGTGATTTCGTACAATACGTAAAAGTAATTAAGGTACCTACTAATTAAAAATGTATTGGATATATATAACTATTCTAATCACTTGCAACACAGTGAATGGGACCGTTGGAATGAGAAGGAGGTTGAAGAGTGCGCTCTTCGCTTGTTTTCACTATTCGTGCGCCCCAGAACATGCACAGAAAAATTAACCATAGTGGCTTACGAAAACTAAATTTTATGCTTAGTACCAACATAAAACAACTAAAAGTATCGACAAACGAGTACAACACCATAGATTAATTAAATTAATGGCCGACATACGACCAAACCGACCGTCGCACCCAACGGTCGCTGCACAGATCTGTAAAACGACCGGACAGTGAAACGTCGCCTGTACAGATCTGTACAGGCCTGGCCTGGGAAGAGATATTTACCCAAGCTTAGTTCTTGGACTGGACTTATATAATGGATTTCTCAAGCTGTGGTGATTATTGGTTTTTTGATAGTATAGATGAATCAAATTCTACATCTATTCTCAATTCTATCTCCACACGTTCTTAAACATTAACCTTCTGTTTTCAATAAATAATATATATATATATATATATATATACGAGTATGTATATAATATGATATACTAGATAGATATTGTACATGCAAGTATGCCGTGGGTGTAAGTAGCTGGTGCAACAGAATTTCAGTTGGTAAAATACGCTGTTAGCCTGCACTGCTCCGGTGCTGCAATTATTCTAGGTTGAATTTTACATAACGCGTTTGTATAGGAACTGCTCTCAAAATGTGACATTTTTATTCTCGCGTAGATACAGTAAATTCAAATATTTGTTACTATTCTGTTCTAAAAAGAACATGGTGTCACTCGATGCAAGGAGTCTGCCGTTATTGCCTAACTCGCAACGATTTTTCAGGATATGGAAAGCATGACAATGAAACAACTAGTGACGCCATCTCGTTTCATGCGAATGAACCAGTCGCGTTCGTGGAACACTGGTAACGGGAGTCCTGATGCCATTTGCTTTACTGTGGACCGTCCCGGCGTGATGCTGGTCGGCGCGTGTGTATACACTGGCACTGGAAACTATGAGTATACACTGGAATTGCTTCATGATATGAGGGTTGGTATTATATTGATATTTAGATAAGTAAAAAAAGAGTTCCTATTGAATCGTGTTAGGCCATTAACGACCATAAAACGAAGAGCCAATAAATACATGCATGAGGATAACGGAAATTTTGAGTTGGAGAACGACCGGTCGGCCGGTAACCATTAACTACGAGTACAACGACGAATTGGTGACAATGGAAACTGATTCAATTCAATCTACGGATGAGCTTGCTGCGGGCCTTGGAGTTAGTGTTCAAACAATAGTGAATCACTGGCGTTTCCAATACATGAGGGTACAATAGTGACATTTATAGTAGATATTGTAACTCTTTAGACTCAGACTCGCATTTAAAGAATAAACTTAGTTGAAATTGAGGTGCTAAATATAAAGGTTTAACGGAATCGACCTCATGTGCGTGTATGTTCTGGACGTCGATCTAGGGATGATTTTCCGTAAATATCTATAAGGTGTGTCATTAAGGGTGTTCTAGGGAATACGATTGGGATACGATACTATTGGTCACCTATTACAGTCATAGTCATAGTTAATAAAAAAGGAAAAAGTATGCATTGTAATAATTTATGTCTTAAATATAAAATATTTTCCATTAATAACACATTTTTAACTTTTTTAAACATTATGATTGTTTTTTGATCGTATAAATCAGTCAATCAGTCGTAAGTAAGTGAAATAATAAATATTTCTAATTGTATTTAAAAAAAATAATTATACTTTATTCCATGTAAAGTCTGATACGTAAAAATGTGCATGAACAAATACCATTTACTATTCTTATATTATTTTTTTTTAATTTAAGGATTTGTTCCACATTAAACCTATATAATAAACAAACTATTTATCAATTTTACACGCAATTGACCTGATTTTTATAGTTTTTCATTTTGCAAAACGCGATTCACTTTATTCTGATACAAATTATTATAATAAAGTGTGATTTCAGCAGTTGCACGGGTCCGCAGAGGAAACGAATCCTGCCAACTGTTGGGTCAGTATCGACACCGTCAGCGGATCATTTAGAGGCACCGAATGTCAGCAAGACATGGCACAAATAAAGTTTGACAAGCCGATCCCATTGAAGGTAAATTAATATAAATGGTCGTTTCTAGAACAGGAATATACTGATACACACCATATACGCATACACACACACCTTCACAAACGCACATTCTATTATTGATAATTACTTTTTATACATGTATACTACGAAGAAATAATATCAGAAATAGTAACTGCCTTAAAAATTGTCCCAATAAAAGTCGTGCTAAATCAATAACATCGTTCACGCCGCTATGACTCAGCTGTCATAGTAGACGTTGCAGCACGCGCGTGAACCAATCCCTGCTTTCCTTCTGAAATTTAAACCAATCACCGAACATGTCTATTTGTAACCTCGGAAGTAATTCGTATTTGGAATCATATGTCGTTTTGGTTTGAAGGACCACTTTTTGTGTGGAATTTGTTCTGAGTTATGCTTCCTGACATTATTTCTTCGTATATATGTATATCTAATATAATCTATTTAGTAACTTAATTCCTTGCAAAAATTTTACGTAATACTTTTGGTAAATCTTCATAAAAATAATAGTACCTACATAAATCTTGATTCTACGTTGTAGTTCATAGCTATTGTTTAACATGATTATGATTAGAGGTTCAAATAAGTGATGTACCCCTCTCTTAAGTTGCAGTGCCCTTACGGGGTATCACAGGAACTACAAAATTTTATGTTTAAACCGTTATTGTTATGTGATATGCAATAATAGTAGTTTATGCAACTGTCATATAATAGAGGTTATTAAAATATGAGTGAAGTTTTAATAAGATTACACGAGTGTTATAATACCTAATTATTTTATTTTATTTGATTTTATTTTATTTTTTTCGGGGGGCTTACAGCTATTATAACAACACATTAACAATATAGGTACGGAGGAGCCATTTACAAGCCTCCACAATTAGCAACGAAGTATAACAACACTAATGTATGTATTATACAACAACTTATAAATAAATATTATACTCAACGGATATCCAGTGAAGTGGCGTAAGGCCCAGCTAAGGTTGTACTTATTGACGCCACACTACACGAAAATAGATCGATGGCCGGGTGCGACTTGACAGATTTGTTGAAGGCTAGTGTCGAACGCAATATGAATGAGTTTTGGCGATAGTTAGTGCGCGCGGAGGGAACGTGGAGCAGATTTCTGAGTTGACGGGTTTGAAGTCTAGATGGAACATTTAACGATACTTTGGAGACTTACTCCGGACAATCAACTTTAGACTGTGCCAATTTGGTCAAATAACGTAAGTCGGCTATGTATCTACGGGTTTCTAGTGGCAATAAATGGAGATGTGAGCAACGTTTTTCATAACTCACGTGCGGTATTTTAAATTTATAGCCTAGGTACCTAGTAAATTTTCTCTGCATACGCTCCAACCGATGTGAGTGTACTGCGTAATTCGGGTTCCATACTTGGCTAGCGTATTCTAGATGGGTACGGACGTAGGCGCAATACAGTATCTTTAGGTTAATTATATGCAGTTGCATACACTACTTTATTTAATATCATGAAATTTTTGTTACTAAAGTGTTATCCAACAACATATTACTCAAATTAGTATGTACGAAATAGCGTCAAAACGGAAAAGTCTTCTTCTTCTTCTTGTTTGTATGGCTTGTGCGGCGTAACCACAATTTTGCCAATATCAGTGGAAAAAGTCTGTTATTGGTCTATTGGTTCGGAAACAGCGGGTAGCGCGCTCACCACAGATAATGTGTACTTAAATTGAATTGAAACCTCTTTGGTCGGGAAACATTGTATTCCGTACAAAATAATTCACTAATTGTATTCCGTACAAAATACGCACCACGATATACAACTCTTTAGTTAAATCACACCTGGAATATCTAGTCGAAATCTGGGGAACAGCTTCAAAAACTAACTTGGATCCCTTACAAAGAATACAAAATAAAATAATTAAAGTCCTATTCCATTATCACTATCTTACACCAACAACATTATTATATAAAAGTACTAAGCTTTATAATATCAAACAAATATACACATATAACACTTGCATTCTCATAAAAAATATCATAACTCAATCAATTCACTCAAACGTTCAGTTCACACAACACATAAATAGCCACAATTTAAGGAATAAAAATAAATTAAGATTGATAACACCGCGTACTAACTATGGGAGAACAACATTATTATTTGAAGGAGCAAAGCTATACAATCACTTACCAAATGAAGTGAAAGAATGTGAAAATATTAATGCATATCGAAATAAACTGAAGCAATATATAAATAGCTCGTTAAATAAGTAATGCCTACCAAGCCAGAGGACTCATTTATAAATTATATTTAAGAGAATCTCATTGTAAGTGAACACTAGTTCTTATGAGAAATAAAGTTCTTTAAACCTACATTGTACTTTAATAAATAAAAAATTTTTTTAAAGCATTGTTTTGTTTGGAGAATAATGCTTTATTTTAATTTATTTATTTTCTTAAAGAAGTATGAAAATAAAATATGCGGATAAAAGTCTGTATTTCATTTCATAATTACAATATTACCGAATGAGATTATATAAAGATATTTAAATTTAATTTTGATATAAATAAAGTAACAAGGTTTTAAAGTATATATAAATTGATTACTATCTAAGTGAAATCCAGTTTAAAAAAATCATCCTTTACTATGAAAATTTTAAGAGAGGCAGTTACAGAACACTAACAGTTTAAAAAAATCATCCTTTACTATGAAAATTTTAAGAGAGGCAGTTACAGAACACTAACCTAATAATATATATTATAGATATAATAAAATATATTAATAATATACACAGTTAGTTCTTTCTACGAGACATCTAGAAAATATTGAAGTAGTATTTAAACGGCCTGTGGGATGATAATACTGTGTAATACACAAATCAGAGTGCATCCCGATGTATATATAAGTAAGTAACATATTTAAACAGACTCACAGATATTATTTACAACAGATAACGCAAGTATTAGGATTTGTATTAAATCCAAACGTGCCGACTTTTTAATGAATTGAATTACGTGAATTTACGCAAAATATAATTTTAAAATAACTTACCTGTGATAAGAGCTATGTCCTTGCCTTTGGGGGCTCAAAATTTTGGGATATTGCAGTTAATTATGTTGTTGCTTATAATATTATATTATAAATGTAGCAACAACAGACGCGCGCGGACTGTAAGTAGCTGCGGCTAACCTTGTGGCTTAGTCGAGGTTCGGACACGGGAAGTACACGTATTTGCGTTATCTCATATATATATCGGTGAACAGATTAAATAAGTACCTATAATAATTTTTTTTTCTATTTTTTAGGAGGAACTCCGCTACGCTCTTCGCCTATGCAACCATGGCGGCAGAACAGCAAACGGTGACTGCGGGCTACCATCAGTCAAGGGAACCGACGGGACCACTTTTAGATTTGCCTCTTGCTCTCTTAGTTTCAACGGAACTACTCTCGCAAGGGGGCAGATACCTTGCCTTATTTACCATGCGTACGTAATCTTCCTTATTTCAAGTCAACACATTCATGCAGGTGTGACCATTTGGCAGTCATTGTGATCAAACGGTCAGCAATACCAGAGGTCTCGAGGGTGCGTGGCCGGCCTTTGAGAAAGATATAGGCTCTCTTTTTTTCGTTTTTTCTGTCTACTTACTTAATGGCCAATAATGATGTGGTTGAAGGTGCACTGCATAGCGATTCTCAATGACAGCTCTTGGAACACAGTTACCTGCCTCAACGGCTGAAGGCTGAACTCACGTCATCAGAGCCAAATTGCTTCCAACTAAGTACAAAAGCCGGTTCTCAAGAGATGCCATTACCAAATCAGAGTTACAGAGTATCTAACTCTGATTTGGTATTTTAAAACCTGTCCCAACTCGATTAATTTGTGTCAATTTGTGGTCATTTATAGAGGGAATTGAGTTACAGAGTCCCAATTATAAAGGTAAACATCGAATAAATCCTAGATATCAATTCTCATTTAACCAGGTTCGAAAAGTCCCATTAATAGAGGTAATTCAATGAAAAAGTACCGAGACCATATGGCAACTCTCAATAATAGAGGTTTCCCATTTATCCAGGTCCCATTTAACCAAGTTTCACTGTATGTAGCAAATTTGAATCAATCATTGTTATAATCATGAATTAATTAGTAGCTCTGTGAGCTATATACCTTGCGAATATACCTTGCGAATATCTCTTTACTTAGCTTAAGATGATTCAACATTCACCGCGCATCTTAACTTGACAACGCCATCTAGTTTCATTTTAGGATACTCAAATCCTATAAAATAAATTTTATAAAAAAAAATAAAAAAAATAAATATTGTACTTAAATCATTTGTCGACATAAAAATTCTATATATGCCCCCAAAATTTCACGAGAATCAGTTGAGAAATGCGACCTGTACGAAAGTATTTTTACCCAAACTATTGCAGAGAGCCACTTCGCTCATGCTTCCCACTCGCATTTGATGACACTTCGGTCATTTACCCGATTGTGAAGATTTTTACAGTGTGTCATATAAATCAAAAAGCAATAGTGATAAAGATCCCTATTGAAACATTTGTATAGAAACTTCTGTCAGTACCTTTTTTTGCGTAAAAAGTGTATATAAATTTATCCATCACTACACGCGTAAGTTTATTAGTGTCATACTTAAGTGTTGAAACCAAAATAAACCTTTAGCCTGTGGGTTTTGTAAAGATCTGCCGTTTTTTAAGAATTTGCTGTTGATGTATTCTACGGATTGCAGGTGATATAGCAGCATAAAGTCTAAGTCACCGTGTTCTTGCAATGTCGTTACAGTAACTGCACACCAAATTTTCAATGGATCAGACCTGTGGAAGTCACTCACAGCCCAACCAAAAAATAACTGATGATCTTCAAACTTTTCTTTATCACAGCTTAGAACACTATCAGACAAAAACAAAATTACATTGAAACTGGTTCATCCATTTGGGAGCTACGTTGCCTGAGATACACGTTAAACTGATAGCTTGCGTCGGGGTTAAAAACAATATTAATTTAGAATTTATCGTACAGACTTGAGTTCTAAATGCGTAACTATGCGTACAATTGCGCAATAGATTTTTTTTTCATTTGATAACAATAATTTATTTTATATTTTAGCACTTTCATAGTTCTGATACTTATATATATCGCTAGAATGTTATACAAGAAATGTTTGAAGTATCTGTCGCCGAACTATGCTCATCGCCTCTGTTTCAGCACACAGCGCCCTCCCCCTAATTGTTCATATGAATACTTAAATATTTAAGTTTTTATTTATTTACTAGTATAAATTACTAATATCTTATAATATCTGCAGGTCCCAATCAAGACCGTACGTTCATTCGACCGACAGCGCGGATGCAATGATAACTACTCTTCGGGCCATCACGCTTCGAGTGTCTTCGTTTATTCTCGAACGAACCGTTGAACTTTTCTATACACTACGCAATGAACTGACGGCTGAGGACTTGAGGCGTAACTCTGCGGTACTACAGCAGTCGCCGGCGATCAATATCTTGCTGCCATATTGCTTGGCTAATTTGGATGGGATGGACGACTCTAAGGTAAGGACTTGGTAAATCCTCTGTCTTTAGTATATCCTGTTAGGTTCCGATTAATTCTATTATCATTCTCATCATCATCATCTCAGTCGTAGAACGTCCACTGCTGAACATACGCCTCCCCCATAATTTTCAGAAAGCAAAAAAATATTTTTGGTTGGATGCGTCGTCCTGCGACCTTTATCAGGTCGTCTGTCCACCGTGTCGGTGGATGATCTACGCTGCGTTTGCCGGTCCGTGGTCTCCACTCCAGAAACTTCCGACCCCATCGGCCATTTGTTCTGCGTGCTATGTGCCCTGCCCACTGCCACTTTAACTGGCTAATCTTCTGGGCTATGTCGGTGACTTTCGTTCTTCTACGGATCTCCTCATTTCTGATTCGATCACGTAGAGAAACCCCGAGCATAGCCCTCTCCATAGCTCGTTGTGCGGCTTTGAGCTTACTTATGAGGCCCATAGAAAGAGACCACGTTTCAGTGCCATATGGCATCACTGGTAACACACATTGGTTGAAGACTCTTGTCTTGAGGCACTGAGGTATTTTTGACGAGAAGACTTCGCGAAGTTTCCGGAACGCTGCCCAGCCGAGTTGCCGAGAGTTCTATTATATTAGTAGGTAATAAAATAGATAGATAGATTAATTTAATAGATATACTTTTTAGTGAACACCTTGAAATTAACCAATAATACAATATTATACAGCTTAGGAATTAAAGTATCCATTTATATCAAACGAATAAACGAGTAAAGGTCGAGGTCCATTCGCAATACTGCTGCGCTCACTATTATTAGACTTTGTTCTATTGCCTACCAAGATGTCGTCTCGGCAGGAATCCTTTAAAAATATCAAAGAAAATCGTTGACAGGGCAGGTCTCATACATCTCCCTTTTATATTACGAGTATAACTTAAATTTACCGCATAACCGCAACAATTGACAGATTTTTACTTTTGAGCATTCAATAACCTACTTAAATGAGCTCCCTCAGAGACCGTACATTTCCGAGAGCTTTGTATTGTTTGTATCTGGGCAGATATCTTGTTTATTTTAATATATTACTTTTATTGTATCTAGATAGCGACCCCAAAATTATCCTAAATATCAAAGTATCGGACAGTATCTGTACTTATCTACTCGCGCTGGAGGTTTTGATACATAGCTAACTACTAGTTAAAGCTACAAACGGTTAAAATGACAGAAGATTCATACATTTTATGCCGTTCTTTACTTACCATTAGTAGTCCTATCCATTCGCCAACTAGGTATACATTCAAGCCTAAAATGTCCTTACCCCTTCGTCTCTGTATATTATGGAGCAATTAAAGCCATACTAATTAATCTTCGTGTTTCTTTTCATATCTGCTGTATGTTGAGAAGGTAACTAAATTTATCTCCCCCGTTGGTTTGCCGTGCCGGATATTTTGTTTCAAAGCAAAACAAATACTACTGTACTAAATGGCATTATAGCAAGTTAACATAGAGACTTAAAAACCGGCCAAGTGCAAGTGTTAAAGTGAATATATAATATAACTAAATATTCTGTGAATATTTCTAGCTGTTACCTTTATTAATATCGAGCAAAAACTAGCAAAAAATCACGTTTGTTGTATGAGAGTCCTCTTAAATATTTATTTTGTTCTGTTTTTAGTACTTGTTATTATAGCGGCAACAGAAATACATCATCTGTCAAAATTTCAACTGTTTCACTATCACGGTTTATGAGATACAGACTGGTGACAGACGGACAGCGGAGACTTAGTAATAAGGTTCCGTTTTACCCTTTGGGTATGGAATCCTTAAAACCATTGTCTAGAAACGAATATAGCAATATTTTGTCACGCAAAACTGAAGCAGGCTTGATGGTTAACATCAGACACATAACAACTACAACGACGTTTAGGCCGCTTTCAGTGCTCGACCGACCGTTAGTGCGTACGTCGCTGCTCGACCGACGGTATGCACTGACGGTCGGGTGAGCACTAAAACTGGCCTTTTAATGAAGTGATATTATAAACATTATTCTTCGTATGATGATCCAAATATCATTGAAACGTTCCAGAGTGTAATCAAACTGCTCGAGTTGATCCACAAGCTTCTACCCCACGTGTCAGCAATGAACCTTCTCGTGCCAACATCCGAGGATTTTATCACAACCACCACCAATTGTTACACGTGGGTCGAAAGCGAACACCCTTACAACCAAGCTACTGTCACCAATAAGAGGTAAGGTAGCGATTACACCAGAGCCTCGACCACGAATAAATCAGTGCACTTATCACGACAATTTAAGTATAACGTAATCGTTTTGTTATGTAAACAATTAATTCAGTACAAACTATAATATATATTGCACATCTAAAAAAGTGCTGCGCGGTATTCCATTGTTAATATTGGTGATACGATAATTTTTTGGCTATTTATTCGTGTTAGGTCAAGGAGAGAAATGGCTGGTAATCTTATTTTGATAGTATTCGCTTAGCAAAACTTCACAGGAAAACTAATTCGGTCATTTATGATATAAGAAAAATACTTCATGTGTATATAAATACATATAAGTCAAATATTTCCAATAAAAATGCAGCTAATTTACTAGCATTATAAACAGTAAATTAGCACACTCGACCCAAGAATTATTATGCCGCTTCTCTTTTTGCACAAACTATCCCATCCTATCCTTTTATCAATATCAAAAATGCTAATATACTTATGTGATTACAAATTTAGAATCGAGAATTAGCTCTCAATTAAACAACTGGCACTTACTTCAGTTTATTTGGGTACAGAGTGCTCTTCCCACCGAACGTGTCATGGATCGTCTTGGAAATGGACCCAAAAAGTTTGACGGCACAGCCCGAAGACACTCTTACTATCTATGCAGTTGCGGGTACTCCGAAACAGAGATGTCACTGCCCAAACGACGTCCGTCTCGCTGACCAGCCATTCCGTAAGGTATACAAGGTAGACTCCACTCATCCACTCCATACGCGTCACGGTTCCACATGCCTCATTCTCTGTATGACACTAAACAAACAGGATTGTAAATTAAATGGTTTAAATATTGAGATTTGACAAACAACGCTACATTATAAAAAACAAATTAGTCAAAGCAAAATTTAAAGTTAAAAATGTATTTAACATTTTAATTAAGTAGGATAAAAGAATACTAAAAACTTATTATACAAAACTTATGTGAAGTGATATTATGAAGTATCGTAAAATTCTGTTGAAAAAATGAATCCGTCATTTGTTTTACACAGATATACGACCTTACTTATAAACGCTGTTTAGCTTTACATGACATTAGCTAGTATTGAGCAAAAGGAAAATGTTCTGCGCCGTACTAAATGACGTTATTTAAATTTAGGCAACGTTTATAAGAAAGGCCATAATTTTTTATTAGATTCTCGATTTTTTAGTGTACTTGGAAAAAACATATAATGCTTTCGCACACATCCCTATTTGCACAACGCGCACGAAATGGTTTGCCTCTTCAATATTTTACCTTCAAGTGGTAATCCGTTTTAACACCTATCCAGCCCTAAGAAAAGCCCTTTTTTAAATAATCTGCATCCCTTACAAGTGTCTAGATAGAGCGTCTTAAAAACAAAACCACTAGTTAATCCTGGCTGCGGAGTTATGCTTCAAATGGCCACAAAACTCTTCTGATACTATGTGTTTCAGTTTCTAACAAAAGTTGATTGAAATCTAAAAAAATGGCGTCTTTATGTCACTTATGTCTGGTCTAACATTGTTGCTTACTGGACTTTTCGGCTTGTTTACCACGATGCAGTCGTTTTTACAGCAATCTTAGTTTACAATTATATTTACCTACTAGATTGCTATTTACAATATTTCAAGATGCCTGCTCAAAAAATCAAGGTATCCTTTCTTCCAAATATACTAAGGTTCTAAAAGCCAAAATTGAAGAGAATCAATGGTCACTTTTTCAGACACAGTCTTGCCAGATTGCAAAGTTGGAAAGGGCCCAAAAACGGTGTTGCGTGTGCAAAAGCGGAAGCTTTAACCCCCACTTTCTTAAGTCATATTTTATATTTTTAATATATGCTTCTGACTTATTGATTTATTTTTCCTTGTTTTGATGTCGCCGTTTGACGCTGGTGAATTCGCTTAAGTGTTTTTTTGGTGGCACGTATGTACACATGTGTTCGAAATTGCTGCGTGCTCATTCTTGCACAACCGCGCTGTTTAAATATTAGGACCGCGCTACACTTTACAACGGCGACGAACATCTTTTGCTTTTGGTCGATGTTGTGAGTTCTAATTGTATATGTATGTTATAATTGTGTTTGGTACACACAGAGATTAGTGATGTTCACGGCCGATGGAGACTTGGAAGAGATGCCTGAAGAGCCAGATGGGGACAATGCTTGTATGCATTACAATTGCACATATGTCAGCGTTACGCCTAAGCTGAGCAATGTGTAAGTATCCGCATTTTTTATTTACTTATTGGTTATGCATTAAGGCCTACATATGGAATGATGAAGGTATCTCAAGTACAGCTACCACGCCCGGTTAATTGCTTAGATACAGATGTTCGTCGAATGCAGTGGACGATTTGGCGGTCACCGATTCTGATTCTATATTGGGCTTGTGTATCTAATGATTGTGTGATTATTTATAAGTGTTTTTTACAGTTTTGCTCATGCATTCTGCGCGGGCACGCTGCATCATATCACTAATTGCTATTTTTACATTTTAGTCCGTCCGATTGGCCACAAAACGCCTTGCTGGTCCCCGGAAACGAAGTCATCTTCTCTTTGGAAACTGCTTCCGACTATCTCACCGAATACAACAAGACAACTAGGTAGGCTTACATCATCATTTTATTAAATGGATTCAAATTACATTAAGAGTCCACTTAAAAAAGGATTCAAAATAGATCTTATAAGAATAGAATAGAATAGAATAGAATTATTTATTTGTGAGACATGGTATGTATACACTTACAAAAGCATACAGGATGGTTTAGTCAAATGTTATCAGTACAACGCATGTCCTTGCCCTATTCGGCGTACAAATATTAGATTAGAATTTACATAACAATAATTAATATCATATACTATATATAACAATAATTAATATAATATAAGTTGCGAAGGCTAACAAAAGCTGGCGACGAAGATTTCCGCTACTTATTGTATTTGTACTAAAATATAACCTTTTTAAAATTTTACTCACGTCAACTCAATGTTCGTTTTGAAGGCATGAACTATCCACGAACTCACATTATCTGATGCATGTAATACTTTCCAACTGAGCGAAAGGTTGAGTCTTAGCATTGCGATCGTATTCTAATCTCCAGTTTCTGGAACATTTGTCAAAGTTTAACTGTCTAACAGACGGAAGACTGACCGCTGATTGGTCACATATCGCGTCGTAGAATACCATTGACCAATGAGCGTTTAGTATTTAGTTGGCCAACTGTTAAAACCTTTGAAAAAATTCTGGAAACTAGGGGTTAGATTGCTTAAAAAGAATTTGATAATATTTTACCTTAGCTGTGCACTTAATGTGTTATCCAATTGGTAACCCTTTAAGGATTCAATTTTGGTAGGTTTATTAACACCCTGCCATTATACACAGTACTGCACAGGCATTGCTGTGTTTTCTTTTAAATAGCACTGTGGCTAGTGGAATGACTGGCTAAATAAGTTTGAAGAACTGATGTCTTATCAATGCAGTGGTGCTCAGGGGTGTCTGTTACATGCAAGTATACCTCTAACCTTTGAATGCCAGACTACATCCGTCATGTACTAGATGTATTATCCCTTTGTATATATTTTTATAAATAAATAATATATGGAATATTTCAGTGAAGAGAATCGCTTTGGTTTCCGCTGCCTCTGCGCCGGCTATGAAGACACACCGCTTACTTCTCAAAGACAAGGGCTGGTGGCTTTAGAAATGGAACTCGTTTACGCTGGTGCCTCCTACGCTTCGAAACTTCTTGCACCAGACTTGGATATGCCACCTATGGTCTTTTGTAAGTGCTCTTAAAGAATTACTATTATAATATAATATTTTTGGTGGTAGTGCCACGCTGTAACCCCACAGCTGAATGAGCCGGCACGACCGGGCAAGTACCACACTCCCATATAACACCGAGAAATGAAGAAACATAGCTATTGCGTTTCAGTTGGTTTGTGGGAGTTTCCCGTGGCCCGATTCCCCATTCCCTCAGTCCCCCTATGATTCCTCCTCCCCCTTCACCCTCACTTCTTCTATCTCTTCCTAAAGGTCGGCAATGCATCTTCGGGCGACGGTATCACTTACCATCAGGAGAGCCGCTTGCTCGTTTGCCAACCTATCCCATAAAAGAATATACTATAGAATTTAAAACATGAAGAGATTATTTAATGGCACATATGCCGTATACTATATAATACTAAATATAATATAAATAATAATGCCGTATATAATACGTCTTTTCTTGTTCTTTAGTAATAAAAGATATGCGAATATATTTGGATGAATAGAGATTTGTTAATCAATCATGCCAAAACGGCTGAAGGGATTTGGATGCAATCTGGTATGTAGATAGAAGAGGCGCTGGAATAGCACATAGGATACTTTTCAACGTCATCATCCATCACCACACGGGTGAAGCCGTATATCATTTTTGAAGGTCTCTTGAGGGGCCTAGATAAATGAGAGGATAAATTGTTATCTCTCTAAACTCACAAGTTTACAAGCAGATTGACTACAATGATGTTCCTAGAAGTCGTGACTTGGCTCACTGGAAATAAATTATGTCAAACATCGACGACATATCGCATTATACTATTCTGGTTAATCATATTTATGTATTTTAATTTCAAGCTACAAATTAACACATCTATAATTTCAAGATCAGGTTATTATTTACTCTTTTTTACTGTGTATATAATGTATTAATTAGCAATAAGGGTGGCATATTCTTTAAGAAAATATATAAAAATTAAGAATAAAAAAAAACAAAAAAAGATCAGGTTATCATAAAATTTTAAGGCCTTAAAAATTCTGCTTAAATTTAAATAACGGCATTTAGTACGGCGCAGAACAATTTTCATGTGCGCGACGACTAAATAACGTAACGTAAATTTAAGCAGTGTTTATAAGTAAGGCGTTATACATTATTTTTTTAATTAAGTGCACATTGGTACCCTATAAAGGCGTGCAGTTATACTGTATTCCTTTAGATGGCGCACATTTCAAAACAAAATTACAAATCACACACTCAATTGCAAATCTATATAATTAGACTCGAACGCTTTTGCTTAACTAAGTGGAGCAAAAACACATTTTATATAAAACATGTCATCACTACTCACATCGATCTTTAGTAGGATGTCACTGCACCTAGAAAAATTGATAAACATAACATAACTAAGTTTGCCTTAGTTATAGGAAACCAACAAACTAGCAACTTGCAATAATTGTTCCTATTCGCATCCTGTCCGTGACTGGAATGCATCTGTGCAGGTGTTACGAAGCTATTGTTTTCTGGCGGCTTATTGCCACCGTCATGTACTACCTAATATGTAATCTGTGGTGTAGTATGCTCGAGGCATACCAATAATACCTAACCTTTTGTGTCTTATAGCGGCGGGATGCTAAATGCGTTTATTCATTAGTGAACCAGTTTTGTCATATCAGATTTCCTTAACATCAATTTTGTTTGGGAATAGCTGTACTTTGTATAAGTACTCATACAATAAAAGTTTTTTTTAAACTTTTGCGAATCAAATTCATGTATAACCGTTTTATAAACGGTAATAGCAACGGTTTTTGTTTATCAAAAATATGTTTTGAGAACAATCTATGCCCGAAAATCTTATGAGAGTATTGGGATATTCTCCTAAAACATGGACTTATATAAACAAGCCAAAATGAAATGATCTGATACACGAATCTGATCTGAGCGGAATTTCCGTGTTTTTATTCGCCCTTTTAGTTTTAAGTATCATTTGCGGAACAATTTCATTTATTGCAGCCCTTTTTTAAACATACGCAAAATATCTATCACTGTAGCGGTAATAACCAATATGAACTCTTTCACAAGAAGCCATCCACCTAGTTATTTGAGGTTAGAATAAAATACATTTACTCATACCCAACTTCCATCCATCTTCCACTAAGAAAACATCTTTTATTTTGTCCACAGCGACTTTAGTTGACGTGCAGTTGAAGCCCTACCATGGTCCGTCAGATAGTGAAGACCACGATCAAAGCGAAGCCCTACTGTTGTCTCGAGGGCTTGAGCTGTCCTCTCCACTTTCAGTACATCAAGTATTGGACGGGCAATCTCTGCTTAGGTGAGTTTGGAAAATGGTAGGTGGGAGTCAAAGTGCCATTCAAAAGTAGAATTTAATTTTATAATACTGTGGTCTAAAACCTTAAATTTGCTTTCGTAGTTATTCGTTCAGACTGGGTATACGAGTATTTTTATGGTAAGCCTTTCATGCAAGCAAATATGTAGTAGGTGGTAATTTCGTATAATATATATTTACCTTCGTTTTTAAAGTTATATAAGTAATTTTAATGGTTCCTTGACTCATAAAAAAGTTAAATGCTGTTCCTCTTACGGCTGTTTTCAAAATCCTATCTACGCCGGTTTACCTTACTAGAAATAGATAATTGACACTATTTGTATGGACGTTATATCACATTTCTATCGGTAGTAAGGAAAACTGTAGATAGATAGAATATTGAAAACGGACGTTAAACGAACACCTTTATAAGGAGGCGGTGGAAAGTCTTGACAGCGTTTTGAGGAAAAAAGTCTCCATTTATTAATTGTTATAATATTAAACAAATATGCTACCCAATGAAAAATGCATGAAATGCTTGATTTTATGCTTACTCGCTCCAAATAATCTTGTTCTTTTTAAAGGGCTCCACGGCCAAGGCCTGTGAGTATAAATATTTTGGTTATAGATTATTGCATAAAACTAAATATCCTTCACCAGTTTGAGAGATAAGTAGGTTTTGATGATGGCGTTTCACACTGGTTAATAAAGTATATGGATGATTGGACACGAAATGACAGAGTGAATATTTCACAGATTATGAGAAATCAACAATAGTTACACTACACGAAAGTGATGACGTTTTATTGAACTGAAATGATCATTCATTTCTGTATCCTAACATCGTAGTTATCATTAAATGATAAGCTATTATGAAAGAGTCGTTTGATTTAATATCACATACAATGAAAGTAAAACCACGAAGTTTTCAAATTTCAACCAGTATTACAATAATCACTTGCAATAATACAAAATAGGCCTTCCTCTGGTAGTAGAATCATTAACTACAAATAATGATAACAAGCAACACTTCATCGGGTAGTGAAATGGTTAGATAGAAAGAGACAATACTGTTTTTTTAATGAAAATCTGTGTAGATAACAGTTTGCCGCTCATCTGATCTTAAGCGTTGCCCATTACAATTCAGTGCCTTTTAACACTACAACAGTTCGAAACCATGCATGGTATACTCTGCGCTCGTCAATCTGAGATATAATATTTTAAATCTCCAGCCCTGTAATTTCGCTTGAAACATTGCCCTTTAAACCGAAACACAGTGATGTTTGCACACTACTGCTTCACGATTGAGTAACTGGCATATGTGTGCTACAACCCCTGGCAGACTTGCCAAATTCCTACAACTACCATGATGGTGGTGGTATCCTTCATCTTACAGTAGAATGGCTATCTGCCATTGGAGAAATGTCCCTACAAGCCGATTCCGTTTGGCTACCCTTGTTCTGATTGCATAACGGCATCAATTTCATAATTATTTCACTTCATACTTAAACATACGAACAACAAGATTGCACTTTGTAACGCCTGCTTCATTTCTATTTCATTTCATTTTTTAACGAGTTAACGTGTAAATGTAAAATGCATATCAAATGTACGCCCCGCACCCAAAACGCCAGTATACTTAAATGCACGCATTTGCAAACTGAAATAGGAAGGCCTTTGTGTGCAGAAAATAGCGTTAATAACCCTACTCTCAAACTGAGTGAAGTTTTGCTAGGTAATTTACAAGCGTGTGTTGATTTGGCACTCTGACCTCCTCAATCAAAAGGACAAAGATAGCAAGTGACACCACGCGGTCTCGAATCAAAGTGTTATAATGTGTCACGCGCGAGTACTTCATCGCAATAAAAACGGAAAACTTTCCTATATTAACGTTTATTTAATGCTTGGAATTTATTTTTCATGAATTCATTTACATGAAGAAATAAAGTGAACGAAACTTTAAGAACGTAGTTATATTTTTGATTCCAGATCAATCACCTTTTTATATTTTTTCAAAGTTCAGTAAATTTTGTAAAACGGGCCGTAGTACTCACTTCCTTTTATTTGTAAATACAGCTACGGAATTCTCTTTTAAACATGTCCTGTCATTGTGAAGTAATTTTTCACTTTGATGGTCTCGTATACAGTGAATTTGTCACTATCTGTCTCTTGTTATCTCTGCCCTGGTACTTACTGCTAGCTAATACCTTATATAGTGTTTAATCTCTTAGCCGGGCTTACACAACGGAAATAAATACATTTATGGTTATGAAGAGATGATAGCTATGTGGTTTGGGTACCATTCAGGTGGTCCCTGGATCTCGGCCCTCGGCCTCGGCTTTTGGTAGAATCGTGATGAAATTCCAAGCATGGTGTTAGGGCAGTTTCTGCTGCCCGCCTGACTACCACCCTCAAGATCTGCCACGAAGCACCTCACGGTGTGATCCATCAGATGTCTTCGAGAGCCAGTCATTATTCAAGGTCTTGTGTGATTGCACCTCCGACCGCATAATCACTAACCATCAAAAGAAATGCAAACGTCTATTATTTTCTAAGCAAAAGACAAAAACTGTGATATTGTTTTAATTTTATTAACAGCTAAATTTATTAAATACGTTCACTACATGCAATTAAACGTATTTCAAACATAATTCCGTCTCTATCAGCTTTCCTACAACAAACTGAAATAGATGCACGTTTTTATTTTGGTTTAAGCTAAAATGTATTTGTCGTTCAAATAGCCTTGACTAAAGCTGTCTTGCACGACGCATACTAAATGCAATTTGCTCTTTACGTACCTACTTTAAACGTAATTATGTCTCTATTATCTCGTAAATAGATGGAAATTTAGACCGATCTTTTACTTTTGCGTATTTATTGGGACGTCGTGCTCATGGAAATTATAATAATATAATATAAACTAACATTAGATGCAACAACAAGCTTTACCATTGAATTAATAGATCAAATAATGGATCAATGGTCCTATTAATATTAGAGAATCAGTTTTAGATTATTTAGATTGGAGTCTAATAACTACAGTGTATTTCTCTTGTGTTTAACTGCATCTTTTGATTCAAAATGTATTGCTAATTGCTAATAAAATCGACTGTACATTTTCAGAAATTTAATCAGTTAAGTAAATCAACGCTGTAGTATTTTTGTTAAAGGTTTTTCCCGGTAAGTATTTATTAATAATAGGTTAACTAAATCGTTACTACTTTTACTTTTATTGAAACTTTATAATTTTGTACAGCTTTATGTAATTTGGGTTATGCCAGATAACAAAATAGCATTTTACCATAGCAAACAAAGGTACAGTACGAGACGACGTGACTCCGACGTGAAAAACATTAAGGTAAGTTTTTACTGTAACTGTTAATTGTTGTAAAGTTAAAAGTTTGGCCATGGTCTGGTAATTTGCCGGATAACTATTGTACGGATATTACAGTTTAGGTTTTCAGCTATACAACCTAGGATGCTCCATCGTGGTCGCATATTTTTATATGTGTATTATAATGACGCCACTGTCAATAGAGAGTAGCGTTTTGCGCTTTTGAAAATGTTTTACGGAATTACTAAAAAATACTACATTTTAGAAAGTAAGCAATATGAGGAATATACTGCCAGATAATTGTGATTTTGTTTTCGAAATAAGTGTATTTTTATCTTTTTGCAGTTTTGATAATTATGTACTAATCAACTATAAGATTGTATATACGTAATCACAAAGCGATTTAACATGATGTTATAGCAAGTTTATTATATGTTGGTTCAAGTTAAAGAATTGCGCATTCGTGTTGTTGAAGTAAATGGGAAATATGAAATGAAGATAATTCTATATACATTTTGAAGGCCTAATAATTAAAATAAAGAAGGTCCTAATGATATCTACCTCTACTATTTGTGTAATCGTCATATATATAATATACAAATGTGCTATTTTGATCACTTAGCACTTAGGTTAATGAAGATATTAAGTAATATGAATAAGGAGTTTCTTGAATTATTTATATGTATAATAAAAACAACAAAGATTGAGTAGTGACTATCCCAGAAAAAGAGAATATGTTATTTACATAATTTATTATTGAATGGTTGATCAAGGTTAATAATTAAAATAATAATGTCCTTGGTATCTTCTTCATTATTTACCAATCATAAGCTTTTCCGTTTATATAGATCAAGTTGTGTTAAACTCGCAGTGACAGACTTACGATTATTGCTTATTGTTATCCTTTTAAATACTTTTTTTACTTCGTATTCTGTGTACCATATTTTCTCTATTCCCCTCATATACAGCTCTCGCCAGCACCGTGTTTAGGTTATGCTAGTCAGATTGTTGTATACTATGCATAGTACAAGGAAGTATGAAAGGAGAAGGGAAGACTGCACTTTAATACTAAGACCATATTACCGGTACCTTTGTATTAAATTGCTGCCGTCTTATTTATTAATATTATGGTTAACCAGATATATATTAAAAATGTGTGGATTATGTACAAACATCGCTTGGATTTATATTCATTGTATTTCTTCTTCTCAATAACCATAGGAAGCAAAAATCACATTACAAAGAAATAATATATATTTAAAATGTGTAATAAAAAAAACACCAAATTTCTCTCACAACGATGTACACAATCCCGTCTGCACCAAAGTCAAACATCCTTTAGCAATTGGTTAGAAATTTTAATTATATTTATAATTATACAATTTTACATTTATAAGACATTACTAAATAATTTCCTAAGAGTTATTGACAGTGGTGGCAGACTGGGAGTACGCCAGCTCTCATTTATAGTACCTGCTAAAACTATGTGTACTACACACACATACATGTTTTGAACCAATTACGTCACTAAGCTATTCTGTTTCAAGGCATATATATAAATACGTTCTGTATTATCTCCACTTCATACATATGCTGATAATGTGAAACCAACAGAAATCATTCGCATTCGATTGCATTGCAAAATATAGGCCAGCACTTTACCTTTGTTCATTTCGCAGAAGTAATTGAGCATACTTGATTTGAAGAATTTTATTATAGCTAGCATAAACATATGCATATTTCACAACGTTCGCTAGACGCTGCGTCATCGATTCTGAACCTACTATGATAAACAAAGATAAGAAAGAACCTCGCTGTAAGTGTAACGAAAACACCTTAACATTATTGTAAAGGGAGAAGTAGAAGTACTACGCAGTAATAAAACAAGCAATACGTCTTATCTTTTTACTTATTTTTTAGCACAAAATAATTTACCATATAGCATAACAACACAGTCCGTATCACTATTTCTCGTAATACTGTTCATTATAAAACTAAACTTGGCACAATTTTCACTGTCGATGCTTTGAGGTAGCGCTGAAAATATTGAAAAAATACAACGGAACAGATGAATCGATGCTATTGTATAGTTGAACTATTCAATTCCATTCTCGCTTATCTTTTGCCACTGGCTCGTCATTGACTGAGATCAATTGACCTAAAACCGTTCTCAATCGCTCGATCATAAATCAGTAGTTAAAAGCTCGGCTCTTTCCACGACAATATGGAACTCGGTCTCTCTATAAGTCTTTCCGTCCGGCATCACTATCTGCACTTTCTTCTTTTTCTCATTCTCGCGTCGCACTATGAAGAATATCGCTACAGCCACAATTACCAGCACAAACAAAACGCCTATTAAAACGAATATCCAAAAGTTTTGTTTGAATGCACCGCAACGACTGTCTAGAAATGTGGGTAGGGACATGTAGTGTCCTTCTAAGGCGTACCAGCACGCGACTGTACCGCCCTGATCGTTCATCATGGCGCGCCAGTTCTCAACCAGCTCACACGTACAACTCTGGTTCAGATTCAGTCCGTCTATTCTCATTGTTAGTCTCGTGCGATTGTACATCAGAGCCCCCGGTGCCAAATGAGTTATTGTATTGTTATCTATTAACAGCTCCTGTGCACCCATCGATCTGGCCGCCTCCGAATCAACGGTGAAACCGAGGAAGGCTCCTTTTCGTAACTCTGTGACGGTGTTATTTCTAAACGTGATGGGTCCTCTTGTCGTCACGTGAAAACCATCGCCCTCTAAAATCTCTATGCTATTGCTCTCTATGAGAACTCTCTTTGGTCCGTTGACAAGAAATGTTAAACTATACAAATACTTGACTGTTACTCCTTCCATTCGAAGAAGATTAGTGACCTCCACGTCTGAAAGGAACCTGCTCGGTAGGGTTCTAACACTTCCCCCGCGAAGCAAGAAGTTGTCCGTGGTAAACTTCTTGAACGCTTGGATTTCAATGTTGTCAAATACATTGTTGGTTAATTCTATCGATTTAACTCCTGTGAGACTAGAAAAGGCGAACGGTTTTATGTTGCTTATTTTGCTATGACTTATGATGATATCGTTGACTCGGCCCTGTACCGCGTGCGAGGCAATCTCGTCTACGGTGCAGTTCTCGATGGTAATACGTAGTCCGGGATTCATCTCGCTCTCGCGCGAGAAGGGTGACCAGACGAGCGCGCGTTCGTTTATCACCACATGCTCTACGTTTCTCAGCTCCACGTTGCGTAGCTGGATGAGATTGCGCACGGTGTCTGGGAGGAAAGTGACACGCGTGCATCCGTCGATGATGATTCCCGTGGCAGTAGACGGAACTCTGTACGCACCATCTGGTCTAAGAGTAATCTCCTGTAAAAGAAAAAAGACTACGATTACCAACAGTTCCACACTGAGCCGTTTATGCAAGCCGCATGCCTGCTGCTTTGCCTTGTGACAGACCGGACCTGAAATGGTGAGACTAGCTTGACACAAGCACTCCGCACAATCTTGCGAATATGCCTTCGAATTCGCTTTTGCTTCCCATTAGCTTTGGCAGTGGGACATTCATGCGTACAGTAAAAAAGATAAGAAACTTGTTTTAGCTAATTACATACATAAAATAAAATATGTATTTTAATAGCTCCAGGCTGAAAAAGCTCGACCTCCAATCCATCGGTCGTCAGATCGAAAACTACCTTGGACTTGTGCTTTTGTTGAAGGTAACATCGTGATGAAATCTACAGGGTTCTTTCTGGTGCCCACTTGGCTAGCTCACCACACAGTGCCACCCACTAAGCTTAACACCTAAAGGTGTGTTCCGGCAGCTGTCTTGAGAGCCAATGCACCATTCTAGATATATGGTGATATTCTACGAAGAAATAATATCAGGAAGAGTAACTGCCTTAAAATATAACCGAATAAAAGTCGTGCTAAATCAATAACATCGTTCACGCCGCTATGACTCAGCTGTCATAGTAGACGTTGTAGCACGCGCGTGGACCAATCCCTGCTTTCCTTCAGATATTTAAATCATTCACCGAACATGTCTATTTGTAACCTCGGAAATAATTCGTATTTGGAATCATACGTCGTTTTGGTTTTAACGGCTACTTTTTGTGTGGAATTTGTTCTTTTTTTGTGGAGTTATGCTTCCTGACATTATTTCTTCGTAGGTGATATTATACCATTACCACTATTCTACCACTATTTTCACTCACCATCAAGTGAATTTAGGGCTAACAGATAAAAAAAATCCAAAAGTCCCAAGAAAAGGCCTAATTTCCATTGAAAACTCCTGAAACTTTATAGCAGTTTAAGAATTTTCTCTCAAACGTACTGAGTGATTTAATAAAATCATATTATTGTCGTTTTTATACACTTCGGATCTCGGGGGCTCTTGCTCACGCATCGCAAGTCTCACTCAGCTGGGATGGCAGCGTCACCCCGCATTAGTTTGTTTAACTTTTTATTGAAAGGGTACTGTACTTTATTGAAAATTCTATAAATACTGAGATTTCCCGAGATTAACAAAATCGTACAACATTCCTAAAAAGAGACCAAAAATCCTGAGATATGGTAATCCTAAGCGATTTCAGTCACTTAGGGTTACCATTTCCATCATACATATTATTATATATAGTCTACCAAAAATAAATTAAACTTACTGTATAATCTCGCGTGCAGTTACATATGAGGCGAGTGAATGAGTCGCACCGACAGGCCTCCTCGTCACACACAGTGGGGGTAGGGGCCTGGGCCAGCGATCGCGCCAACAGCGCCAACAGGATATGCCACCACGTCGGCCAACGCATGCTAGTGCATCACGTCACCATCTCACTTGATTACTCAGACCCTGGAATTAAGAAAATGCTCTTATAAAAACCACTCTTTTCTACTTACCCAGTTTGATTGTTTGCTGATAAATTTGCTGATATTTATATAACCTAGTCTGTGACCGCAAAAATGCCCGTGCTTAAAGCACATCGCACCCAATGATCTCATACTGGTTTGGAGCCTGACACATTTGAATAAAATCGCACTTATAGTCTAACATCTTTCTGAGAATGATATTTTGTACCTGAACTGTTATAATATTGTCACAAGAACCACATTCGTCGCACTGGCGTATGTTATTTCCAAAATCAACGCGCTCGAGAAGTAATGGAGTCGATCTGAGTCACCTAGGTATATTGCTGCTTATCGGCGCTGTCGTCTTATCAGATAAGTATTCCGATATCAAGCGTACACATTACACATTGAATGGTACAGAGTTTCGTATTTCATTAGTTTATGAAATAATTCCTAAACTTCGCTCGTTTTTTAACCGACTTCCAATAGGAGGACGTTATCAAGTCGACGCGTATATTTTTATTATGTATGACCACGCGTAAATTTTCATAGCAGTCCGATTTTGATAGTTTTTGTTTGGTAGAGAATAGGTACTTATGAGGTGGTCCCATTAAGAGGAGTGCATAGCTAGTACTTTCCATACTAAAAAAATAACTTTTTTCTACCTCTTAACATTGTCCGATTCCAGTGATTTTTTTATGTAATCATCACATTGTTTAAGGCGGTTAGTGAGCTATGCTACCAATAAAATTCTTCTATTTTCTTAGATTATTGAGTTTTATTTAAATATTTTCTTCTGTACTATAACTATAACACAACAGGCCGCCATTACAAGTAAAAGGAAGTTTACTAGTATAAAAAGTTACTCTATGAGTGGTACACACAAAACCATAGAGTACAGGTACAAGCAGCGCCAACAAGTGGCTTTCTTAGAAAAACTATTTGACATTGACATGTACAAAAGATAGTAAGAGGTTGCGTTCCATTCGAGCATACATTGAAATTTCTAAAAAAGGAAATTTTTAGTACTTTGAAATACTGAATAAATCAAATCAAATCTAAAATTAACATGAAAAAAACAAAACACTGAAATCGGACAATGTTAAGTGGTAAAAAAGAGATTTCTTTTAGTATGGAAAGTACTAGCTATGAAATCCTCTTAAACCTTTATCAAATTCGGTCAAGCGGTTTTTGAGTTACACTCCAATAACTGAAAAGTATTTCGCCTATCTTGATGATATCATTATTAATGGTGAATGACAATCGATCCCGTTAGTAGCAAGGGTCACTAAAAAGGGTGAAAATTTATTTTTACCAAATAATGGAAGTGACTTCAACACTCAAAATTGTGAAATTTGTTGAAGAATTGAACTTGTCGAAGTGGGTAAGTGCCATGCCCACAATTGTGATAATACGAGGTGCTACTTTGAACTATCATATGTTCCCGAGTTCAACAAGTTAATTCACACTTTATAGTGTTGAAATCAGTTCCATATTTTTTTCGTATTTTTTACCTACCCCTCCATAGTGGTTGCTTGCAACCGTAACAGGCATTAGATTTCAAAATTAAAACTTTGTATATCCAGCGGCTTAACCTCTGCTTGAGTAAATTAGTCAGGCAGTCAGGGTAATTAGGTAATTAAAATAGGAAAAATATTCTTTTGTAATGGCACTGTTTCTGTAGACCATTGAGAACGTGCTATTAGATTAACGATCAGTATACAAGAGAAACTGACTATAATCATATTATTAATCTTATTTTATCTTAATATGAAACGTGCTGTACATTGCATATTACGTTATACTAACTATGTAACTGTCTAGAGGTTAATGTTATGTATGGGTACGGTTTCACCGCTAAACTCGCAGTTCTTATTATCTATGTTATAAGATGGACAATGGTTTAGTTTTTTCTGTGTACTTAATTGATGTTAGCAGTTAAAAGAACCCGGAGAACCTGACGTAGAAAATAACGATTAAAAACTACGTGTCATAATTTTACTATCCTTGTCTCGCCTTTGAGCTAGAGTCTTTGAGAATCTGGTTAACCGTACACATGAAAATGTCGCTTAATTATATAGTGTCGTTAATTGTTATTATTATAGGTACCTAATATATTATGTAGATGAAAAATTGCTTAACCATAGTGCGGGTTTTTAACGATTTTCCATAGTCCATAACGCGACTTTTAAAACACTACGTTCCTTGAATTATGTATAGGAAAAGAACATTAAAATCAAAAGAAGTATTTACACTGAGATACGTTATTTATGAAAATGAAGATGATTAATATAGTAAATGTTTTTTAAACATACACTATATTATTCATGATACATTATTTTATCATCTTGATCATGCATGACTAAGATTACACGTGTATATAGTTAGTTTTTGGGCGTTTATAAAATTTTGTACGCGTGCTGTCCCGTGTGTGATTCCTTGGATCGCACCTTCCGCGTTTCGGCAGTAAATAAGTATACTACTCCGCGACCGTTAAACATTAAACCTGTTTTACATTCTATGGCGGTTAAGCTTAACTATTTGAGTAACGTTACTAATCATACTGAGTAACTTTTATGACTTAGTTTCTTAAGAGCTTGTGAAATACGAGTAAAATCAAATAAACTAGTAGTTCTGCGAACAGTATACCTTACAAGCACAACCTTATCAGCGGCAATATTTCGCAGTACTTCACAACCTATTATCTCGGAAACCACTTGATTCTTGTGCTCATATTCGAAATTCCTCTATAAAGTCACATACCTAATCAAATAAAATAAGTTTTATCAACATCGGCCGGTAAATAGCACTGCAGCAAACTTCCCCCCTATTTAGGAAACCCCCTTCCCCCCACTCAAAAGCGCCCACGACAAAAAAATATATTACATAGTAGAACATGCATACCAAATTGCGTCAAGATTGGTTGAAAAATGCGATCTGTACAGGAAGAACAACCTAACAAACATGCGGACAAATGAAAGTCTATTTGGCCAGTAAAAGCAGAGACGCTTCGCTCGCTCGGTCAAACTCAACAGCTAAACAGTAAAATAAATGAATCAAGCATAACTTTTTTTTTGAGCGGGGGAATGCTGTCCACTTCCCTTCCGCCGCGAGCGTGACGGAAAGGGGTATGTGGGGCTCAGACCCACTAAAACCCCCCCCGTGAGCAGTCCTCCACCATGATGGGGCAAGACGGGGTCGCTCTGGCATTCACTATCTCGCCCCAACGGTAGGCCCGGATTGATCTTAACTCAGCGCCTGCGAAGGAATGACCTTGCTCACCAAGGTCATCCCCTAGACGTGAAGGGGCGTGCTAGCCGGCGAAGAGTCCCTCGACTCTTCACCAGTGACCCCACTACGGAGGAAGGAGGGGGAGGGAGGAGACGTGCGAACCGTCTCCTCCTTTCCCCCGGTCGTCTGCGCCGGAGTGGATCAGCTCGGCCATCATTCTCCCTGATCCGCTCCGCGGCCTCCTTCTGCGCCATTACCGCTTCGCAAAAGGTGGCCACCGCCTGCCACGATCTCTCGCTGCTGAGCATGGAGATTACCACGCTCGGCAGGGAGAGATCTCCGCCTATTTCCGCTGAAAGCGTGTGCCGCTGCGGGCTGCATGCAGCACACACTTCCAGCGTGTGATGTGCCGTATCCTCTGGCGCACCACACTCATGGCAGGCTGGTGTCGGCTCCCGTCTCGCAATTTGGTGCACGTACTTTCCGAAGCATCCATGTCCGGAGAGTACGTGCACCAATCGGAAAGTCAGCGAACCAAAAGGGCGCTTCACCCACCTCTGAAGGACTGGACGGATTGCCTCCACCGTCCACTGCCCAGGGACCGGCGGAGCCAGATCCTCCTCCCAACGCCGCAACAGGGTGGCTCGCGCCTGCCGCCGCATGCGTGTGACCTCCTCCCAGTCTGGGGCTGCTCCTCGGGATCTCCTCGCCGCCACGAAGTGGTAGACTTCGGCGAGGATTTCCGCTTGCAGCTCCCAGGAGGGATCACTGGCCAGCACGCACGCTGCCGTCCATGACACCGTCCGATATCCACGAATCGCCCTAGTCGCAATGACTCGCTGCGGACGGCGCAGCAAGAATCAAGCATAACTTGGGCCGAGTTGCCCCGATCCGTAGGAAGATAATCAAATTGAATCGGCTAATCCTACAGATACTATAGGTGGTTTCTGAAGGTGGTAGTGGTTCTATTGGTACCAACAATCACTATTGAATAGATAGTAGGTCTTTTCTGCAGAAAGTCTCTTTCTTGGTGGATACACTGTTGGAGAGTTTAAAGTGGGTTGTATCCGAAACTGATACCGATATTTTCACAATGATACTTTCAAATTTCGCGCTTCACAATGAAATCGCGCGTTGCGTTTCTTTCGCTGCAAACAAGGTACGAGCTAACTATGCTTGGGGGAGGACTTGCGAAATCACCTTTTTGTACAAAACTTAAGAATACTTGAATTTTGAAACACAAATGTAATTAATGTTAATTTTAATGAATATTATTAACTAATTTCAACCTGTCTTTATTTGTTCTATATTAATTTAAAATAATAACCTAACTTAATTTCCTAATCCAATAAAAGTATCGGTATTGAAGGACCCTCTAGTAAGTGAAACTACTAGGCGAACAGGAAACTAAAGCACTGTTTCTCAGGATCACAAGCGTAGTACAGTGCCGCGCAGAGCTTTGCAATCGTCTTGTAAAGTTTGTATTCACTTCTGGCTGCATTGACTCTACGTAGCCACGGGGCACATGACACATCTAATATCAAATATTTATTCCATGTCAGTTCAGAACATTTTAGTTTTAATGCCTTTAAGTTTAGGTGTATTATTTTCTACCGAATCAACATTGGTCATGAAGAGAGTAGTACCTAAAACATAGCCTTAGGCTACTATATACTTTCTCTCTCACTCTCTACATTTTAATATAGAAGTAAAAATAATAAATATGCCTTATTGATTTGAATGTACTTAATGAAATTAAAACAACATCTAATAAAATAATATGAACCGTTATTCATATTCTGAATCGCAAGAGCAATTTTATTGATAACAATATATTACTGCCATACTTACTATTGCTTACGTTTACATACCTAAGTAAGTTTAGCCATAAACTGTACCACAAAATTCCCGCACTAATAAGTATTGTGTATATTTCTATATAAATTATTAACTCTGGAATGTGTATCGATATGAGCATTCCACACGATGCGTCTGGCCGTGCTAATTGCGACGTACCAGAGTTATTTTCGCTAAAACACTAGTGAATTATGTCTGCCTTCCTTCAGATCGCATCGTTCGAATATGCCTCGTATGATTCAATCTTTTTGCCTCATGGCTAGGTGCTGTGTAATAAAATCATTTCAGATATACTCGCACGATACCTAGGTATGTTGCGTTTAACTCTCGCATTGTTATCTTGATGCTTTGTGCACGCGGTCACAGAATATTTAATAGTACTATATTCGCGGATTTACGAGAATTTATGTAGTAAGTATATTTTTTAATGGTTATTAGGATTTTGTTTTTGTTTTTGTTTTTAATCGTTACCTCTGCCTAGAACAGATGCATTTCGTCACAAGTGACGAACTGCTGCACTGTGCCTGTAATTTCGCCGGCAACGATCCCATTCAATCCAGTGTACCTATCACGAATAACTGAGTAAGTGTAACGTAACGTGTAAGTAAAACAGTACAAATTGTCATTTATCCAGGGCAACTGCGACACACATAACTCATAGTGTAGCCGAAGCGTGACGCGTTGACGTTTACGATACGAAAACTTTTTCGTGAATGGTTCGCTACGGCCTCAGAACACATTATTGCGAACATCACTGCTTCGCTGTAGAAATAAGTGTGGTTCTTCCCCGGACGAACTCATTCACCAAGAGTTCTACTGCTCTTAAAACATTACTACATTAAGTACATTTCAAAATAGCACACAACATATTTATCAACTGACCGATTATCGCTTGTAATAGTATACAACGTGCAGAACCTTATCTCTTAATCATAATCAGCCCATTTTGTTCCCACTACTGGGACTCGAGCCTTCCTCTCGGAAAAAGGAGTTGGGCCATAATCCACCACGCGGGCCCAGTGCAGATTGGTGGATAAGTTAGTGGCCAATCCATGTCGAAGTTTTCAGGCCGCCCGAAGGCCTTCGACGTAGCCTAACGACTGTTGTCCTAAGACAAACAACCGGGACCGACGGCTGAACGTGCTCTCCGAAGCACGGAAGCGCTCTGTTGAATAATGCCAATAGCGGTCCAAGCCCTGACCGCAGCAAGTGTTGCTTAACTTGTTGATCGGTTAAGATCGCCATGTCGAGCTCCGCTACGAGTGTTTCGAGCCTTGTCAATAACTATAGAATTAGTTCATACTGTAATCAGTGCAGAATTTAGTATGCTAGTTATGCGCTCTAGTTACGATTTGTAAGTAAACTTGCGCGCACGCAAAGAATTTTGATTATGAGTCAGATTTGCGAGAGGTAGGTATAGAAATATGAATAATTTGTTTGCTTTACAAGATGCCTGAATATTTTCCGTGTGTACTGGCGTAAACGTTCGTCACTGTATTCGACATCATAGAATGCATCATAAAACCATGAGCTGTTCGTTTTTCACGATTTTTTAAAGGCGGATAGGTATGTATGGTAAAAATATAGAAGAAAGTTAAATTACGTTAATATCGGCGCATACATTAATACATTAATAAAGAAATATAATGAAAAGGAATGTAGTGTTAAGAAGTATAGCAATAATGAGTAAAAAAAAACATACTTAGATGGCTGAAAACCTTTGACTATGATGGTATTGAAAAAATGTTAGAAAGTTTTTAATTTTGATTTTTAAGTTTAAAGTATATGAATGACAGTACCAAACACACCCACGCCCAATACACAAACACGCACTCATACACAAACATAATTTCAAGCACACACACACACACACACACACACACATACACACACACGCGCGCACACACAACCTTTGCTTCATTGTTTAAAAAATGTTTTGTTTTGTTTTGTTTTAGTTCATTTTAAATCTTTAATTGGACATTAGAATAAGTTTTTAATGTTCGACATAACTACAATAGTGTCTACCGAATGGGAGAAGCCACTGGCTGCTGAAACACAGTTTTTACTAGTTCGGCAGCCTATGGATTCACTAAATAATTGTACAACAAGTTATATCAATAAATTATTTTTTACGTTTTTTTTAATATTAACTATTTCTTTGCCTTATCAGTTTCTTATATTTATTAATTTCGAACTTTTGCAGAATATCTAAATTCAATCCTATAATACGTGGGCACTGGGTAGTATAAAATTACCTTTTGGTATTGTTCAAAAAGAGTGAACCATAAAATTGTGTCCATTGTTGAAACCACGTAACATTTTCATATATACTCGTAGTGCGGCTATGTAAGTACGTAGTTAAAACAAATACCACGAGAAAATTGGTACCGTGCCGTGCCGAACAATGCAGCGGCGGCGCTGTAGTGCTATTTTGCTACAAAACGCGCCGCTCGCACGTTTTTGACTTGGTTCTCTAGTTCGGTCGTGTTTTAGATCAACTTTGCAGAAGCTTGATAATAGTCTCTAACTATCCGCATATCAAATAACCACGATATATTTCTTATAATGTACCTACTATTGTCTGTAACTCAAGAACCAGATGTATGTACTATTGTCTGTAACTCAAGAACCAGATGTCACAAAGCTGTTTTATATCTCAGATTTTAAGTTAACGTACATGCTACTAAACATAACGAACCGCATCGATATTCGTCGACGAGCTCACCGATGTCAAATACTTAATGAGCCGTGCGATTCTCTAAGAGCAAACATATGACGATATGACAAGAAACGTTGGAAAAACAACCTTATGTACAAGGGCGACATCGTATAAAGTATTTGACATCGGTGAGCTCGTCGACGAGCGCATATACTAATCATTAGATAATCGCATGGCTGGTATTGCCCTTGTACGAGTACGTAACGTTACTTTTCCAACGTTTCTTGTCATCACTTCATTTGTTTCTCGGATGTTGTTAACGATGCAACGATGTTTGCTCTTAGAGAATCGCACGGCTGTTTTCGTGTGTACACGGGTATCATACGAGAATAAAAACAAACGAACAGACACAACTGCAAAATTTTTTACATTCGAATACAGTAATACCCCGACTTACGCTACCTCGACTTACGCGAATTCGGAGTTACGCGATTTAATTTTCTCGTCTATTTTAACGTTTTTTGTTTGAAAGCCGCGCAGTCAAGGTCAAGCGGCGGCGTTTGTTTCTGACTCCCCCGCCCGCATTATTATTCGTTCAGCTTACAACAGGCACAGACGTGTAGTGCGGAATCGGCGCGTAGGTACATATGTACAAGTTACGATTTTGTGTTTTTTTGTGCGTTGTGCGACAACCTGAGATATTTACTAAGTACTATGGCATCCAAACGAAGTAGAACCGACTCTTTAGCTTTAAATAAGAAAAGAAAAACATTATCTTTGGAGTGTAAACTTAACATTATTAAAGACTACGATGCAAAAATAAAAATTTGTGAATTAGCGAAGAAGTTTGATCTACCGGAATCGACAGTCAGATCAATTACAAAAAGTAAAGAAAAAATTCTCGAAGCTGTGAAAAACGCTCAGTCTTTGAATTCAAGCATCATTCGTAAACGGCATGGTATTATCGCTGAGATGGAAACATTGTTAAAATTATGGTGTGATAATCAAGTAACGGTGAAAAATTGTCCCGTTGATCAGAACACGGTGTGCTTTCAAGCTAAACAAATTTTTGAGAAATTAAAAGATGAAGCTGGGGAGATGGCTAAAGATGAAACGTTTAAAGCTAGTAACGGTTGGTTCAGCCGGTTCAAAAGTCGCTGTAATTGGCATAGCATTGCAGAAAGTGGAGAGGCAGCAAGTGCAGATAAAGAGGCTGCATCTCTCTATCCAGAGAAACTCAAAGCTATGATAGATGAAGGTGGCTATACCAGCCAAACCATATTCAACGTGGATGAAACTGGCCTGTTTTGGAAGAAGATGCCTAAAAGAACGTTTATTGCGCGTGAAGAGAAAACCTTTCCAGGTTTTAAGGCCGCCAAAGATCGATTGACAGTGATGCTTGGCGCGAATGCAGCTGGTGACTTTAAGTTAAAACCTCTCTTAGTTTATCGCTCAGAAAATCCAAGAGCATTGAAAAACAAATCTAAAGCTGGTTTGCCCGTGATTTGGAAGTCGAATCGTAAAGCTTGGGTGACGGCCTCCCTTTTTGAAGACTGGTTTGGTCATCACTTCATACCTGAAGTCGAACGTTATTGCCAGTCTAAACAAATCCCGTTTAAAGTGATGATATTAATCGACAACGCACCAGGTCATCCACCTGCTACTTTAACTAGTTTCGACCCACGTGTGAAAGTTGAATTTTTGCCACCAAATACAACCAGCTTGCTTCAACCGATGGACCAGGGAGTTATCAAAACATTCAAAGCTTATTGCACTAGACGATCGTTTGCACATCTGCATGAAGCTATGAGACAAAACAACGAGCTCTCTGTTAAAGAATTTTGGAAACAATTCAACATTTTAGAAGCCGTGAGAATCATTGGAGAATCTTGGGATGAAATTTCACAAAAAACTTTAAATGGCGTCTGGAAAAAACTCTGTCCATTTTTTTTCTCCACTGAGACTCAGGCGGAAGCAGTGCCAGGGCCTGATGAAATTAGCAATGTGATCAAAGACGTTGTCGAACTTGATAGACAAATAAATTTAGAAGTGGATAGTGATGACGTTCAAGAGTTGCTGGACTCACACAATGAGGAGCTTACAATTGATGAGCTCATAACAATGCGTGAACAAGAGGAAAACATTGATAATCGTGAGTCTTCGGACCCAGTTCAATTAGAAGATCAAATGACAGTTGGAAACTTAACAGAAGCCCTCAGTTCAATTGAAAAAGGGTTAACAATTTTGGAAAGCATAGACTCCAATGAAGAGCGCATTTTTGTTACAAAACATGGAATAAAATCATTACTAACATGCTACGAGGAGATATTACGGGAGAAGAAAAAATCATTGACTCGTCAGACGACTTTGTTAGATTTTATGAAACCTTCTACATCAAAATAACTTCAGATTGTGTTTATACATTTTATTAATATAGTTTGTCATATTATCTAGAATTAAATTAAAATTTATTTCCTAAATTATTGTTTTATATTTCCTAAATTATAGTCTCCGGTCCCAATTAAACATACTTTGTATGACTTTATATGCAAAATTGTACCCCGACTTACGCGAATTCGACTTACGCGGATAGCGCTCGGTCCCACCTATCGCGTAAGTCCGGGGTATTACTGTATAGAATTGAGGTTCAGAGGTGAATAAGTACATGTAGTCAATTTATTGAAATAACCTACGCACGGAAACGGCTAAGTAAAGGTTTTATAAGAGTATAAAATTACTATATAATAAAAAAACATATCGTGTCAATTAAAAATCTAGATATGATAATGATTAGCAGGTAATGGTTACGTTTAGGTAAATATAGAAAACTAAACTGAATGAAATTGCATATTCATGGTTTTTCTCGATGCTCCATCGGGAATAAGTACAAAGATTTACAAAATATTCAAAACATGTTACCTGTCGTGATGCAGCTTCATGACTATATATGTTCTTTGTGATAAATTTGAAATGTCAGCGAGAGGGCTGTCTACGAAATTACAAAGTAAGTTTATTCCGAACTATAGCATGTCTAGGGTTCTTAAAGTTTGTTTTGCAGTGGCCCAGATTTGTTTCTCGCGGGACTACGACTCTACATATCTCAGATTGCATATTATTACCTTCGTCTCAGGTTCCTATGATTAAGCCTTTGTTTAGTCCTCGAGGGGATATTTACCTTAAGGTACATTGCTAGGAAGTATGGTTGATGTATGTATCGATACTTACGGGTACCACTAATATTATTCAATATTGAGTATACAGAAACAACTCCTAAAGTATAAAACTTATTATAATTACTTATGTATATACCTTAGAATGAGTAATTATTTATGTGTGTATGTACTATCTAATGGAATGGATCTCAGAATAAAAGCATAAAATACTCCACCTATACCACTTTCAGAGAAGATTACTAGATTACACTACGAGTATAATGCATATATTATTGTTATGTTCTATAATGTATTCTAGAGACTAGTAACATTTCATTTGTACGGATAACTGAATTACTTTTTCCTCTTTGGCTAAGTATTTTTTTTTAAATCTAGCATACTGACTACGTAATTTATATAAAACTAGCTGACCCACCAGCGGCTTCGCTCGCTTCTCCCCTTAGGGGTATCTTTTTAAACATACTTCCTTAGCGTATGCTTACGATTTAAAAGGTATCAACTGCCAAAATGTTAAATCTCAGCGGCTTAGGCATTGCGTTGAAGAATTAGTCAGGCAGGTCAGTAAATTAAAGTTTTCATACCACCTGCTAGAAAATGTCCAATTAGGTACATATCACGCAATATCAAAGTAAAGCAAGGAATGAAATCCCCGGGGATGTAATTTTGTATGAAATTCCCTTGGGTGTAATGTGATTTGGATTTGGATCGTTAGTTGTAGGAAAACTAGGCTAAAGAAAAAAGGCGGGATTGTACTATAAGTGCGTCCGAATAGCCCTAAGTCAGCACAGTCCGGTGTCGCTTTTAATGCCCGTGTAGTGGCAAAAAGCTCTACGACCTTCCTAAAAAAAGCCCTAAGTTGGCGAAAATAATGCTAAAATCAACAAGTTGTTTCAAATTAGGAATCTATGGGAAATGAAAACACATCTCGTGAGTACTAATTATAACTTAGTTAACAACCGAGAAAGTCGAAAACAGTGTTTTCCTTATATTGTTCCTTCCAAAGATGTCCATCTATCGTCTGTCCCCCTATAACGGGACAAATGTGTCCAATATGAATATTAACTATTAACCACACACGTTGCAGTTCCTGGAAAAGTAGGTTGATTTCTGCGAAATCTATTGTATTATTGGCCAAATAGGGCGAATCGCGAGTCGACGGGTTAATGTATTTTACTTTTAACTAAATAACTGCTATTTTAAAGCTCTGAGTTTTATTGTCTCTCAGTAGGTATGAAAAGTAGAGTGTGCACCTCGAGGATAAAGCCTGTCTTCGTCTTAGGCGGCTTTAACCCCTCGCTTCACTCAGGACTCTACATAACTCCCTCGCTGCGCTCAGGTATTAACCCAAAAGTCTCCGTTGCACTCAGGGTTCAATATACCGCCCATGACGTAAGACACTGCGTTACTCCCTCGGTGCATAATCTCCTATTATGTTATTGTATACTTACATACATTTACAATTTATATTAATGTAAAATAATACAAATATTATCAGGAGACGGTACAACGTCGAGGCTCACATGGTGTAAGTGGTGACTCTGCCTAGAACAGATGCATTTCCTCACAAGTGACGAACTGCCCTGCGCCCATCACCCTGAGACATTAAGTTGTTAAGTCTCAAGTGCCTGTAATTTCGCCGGTACCATTCTTTGCTTTTAAAACTTTGCTACTTATGTTCATACACCCATATCGTTAAATATTTCTCCAAATATCCTTTAATCGGACTCCAGTCAGGGATAGGCTTTTCGAGGCTCCCTCGAAAAGCCTATCCACTTTGGTATTTTTAGTTCAACTTTTCGAGGTACTCTTTTGAGTTAAATTCGAGGTAGAAACGTATTTGTAAGGTTTTTATTTAGGTATCTAATTACGTACGTAGGTAAATACAGGTTGGTACATATAACAACACGACAAGCAGGTGCTTAAATAGGTAGTTCATAATGTAGCCAAGCATCTAACCTAAATAGTCACTAGATTTTACCTGAAAATTTGAAGTAGCATAAAATTTGAAAGCAATTAGAACTTGCAATATTGGTGTCCGTGGTAACCCGCAGTTATCGATAGGTACTTTTATTTAACAATAATAATGGAAGTTAAATTTGGACAACCTTGTCTTTATTGAATCGGTACTTTTTCCGGATTCTACATCGTCGTATACTTACTTCCAAGGGATTTGCTGCGTCTCTTATAATAATAATAGGGGCGGCTTTGTGGCGAGCCGTCGGTGAGTGGCGACACCGCGGACCCTGATTCTCCCTGGGGCTAAATGAGACCCCTGACCCCCAGCTTGCCTTAATTGGCCGTCTGGGGGTGAAGACGCAAGAGCAAGTAACAACAAGCTCCAAGGGTGGAAGTGTTAAAGGGCATAACGCCGGTAGTAGCGCTCTAGTGAAACCGCAGCACACCTCTCGACACCCTTTAGCCATCCACACCAACGTTGCCCCTTTTGTCACCATTGATGGTGGCCCTTATGGGGGGCCCGTTTAGTGGTTGGCAAGTCACCACCTGCCCAGAAATTTATAATGAGAAGAAATTGGCAGGTGCCGTAGTCTCTTCCATAGCCCACTATCTTCCTTATCACTAATAAGATCATATCAATAGCCTTGCCATTTTACCCATTTTTATAATAGATATACCATGTCCCATCCATCCAAAAGTTTCTGTTTTTTATACTACATTGTATTTGTTATATCAAACAGGCCTCTAAGTGTTGGCCACAGCCACACTTATGCCTATGTAAAGGGCCGGGTGAGACCCGTGAAATTGTTTGAATAAAAATAATAATAATAATAGTCATTTATTTCAGGCAATAGACCCATATAAAATTTCAACAATACACAATATACAAATATTATATATTTTCGCGATAGATTATTGTACCTTCATCGTGAATGTAATTTAAAAAATCTTCAAAACTATTATCAACAGACATCTTAGCACAGATATGTTATAAATGTGCTTCGAGGAATTATTAAGGTAGATCGTGAAGTACCATGAGTTGATGGTTTAATTCCCTTATATAAGGATATTTTTGAGTAAAAACATTTTTGGAACTTAAAATACAGTTTTGTGGTAAAGTCAAGTCGAGTATATTTCGAGTAACAACTAATAATATGTAAGTTATTCTCATTTCACAGATGATGGGAAAGAATATGTCATGTAATAGAAGATGAGCCTATTGCCACCTTACCCCTAATAGACAGGATAGCAAAAGTTAGTTCGGTCATTCAT